>CM028912.1:9795000-12210000 GCA_016801845.1 Polydactylus sextarius | reverse complement strand
AGCGTGTGAGTCTCTTAAGTCAGATTCAGTCAGTCTGGTGATGGTAATTTAAAGCAAGGCTTCCAGCATCTGCAATAGTAGTCCAGACTCTCCTGGTGTCCAGCATTGTCAGTCCCAAGCAAAGGTCACCATGGTGACAGCAGCAGGACTCTCCAGGGTCGTCTGATGCGGCGAGTGAATGTACTGAAAAAGACTGATTGTCCAACTTTCACTGACAGTGTAAGGCCAAATTAGGAGAAAGACCAAATAAATACAGTTTTTCCTTCGCACATTGTAAAATTACACCACTCTGCATCACTGGACTCCAAAACAAACTAAAGCTGTCCCAAAGAGGAAATAAAACTAGCCCTGTCTTTTCACCCTCTCTTAAAAACAGGAGAAATCTACAGGAGAAGAAGGACGTGGTTTATCCATAAAATAAACAAATGCAGGTCAAGAACAGTGACAGGGTGATGGAAAATGACAGACAAGAGAGAAGCAGCAGGAAAAGAAAGAGCAGTGTATAGGATGGAGAGACCACTTTATCTTTCCTTCACACTCCATGGCCTGCCTTCAAGTTGCCAGGCACTTCCTTTTCCATTGTGTAGAATACTGGCTGTACATACAGGAAGTAGGCTCTTTGTTTCCTTTCTCCTTCCTGTTGGTGTTGAGCACATTGCAGAGAGAAATGTGTGTAGATACTGAGAGGGAGGGACAACACACACACTGTGTTTGCAAGTAACCAGGAAGGAGCTTCTGGCAGAGACCTTTGGACATGGAAACACAAAGTGGAGGAGAGTGTAGGGCGGTCCTTCAAACAGAAAGAGAACATGTTGCCAACGAACATGAGTCTGAATCTGTCGTTTCACAGATGGGACTGCACACTTAGATACACAGACATTTAAATCAGGTGCACATGCTGACAGCTGCATACGAAATATTAAAACTCATAAGATTAGACACCTGATCCTTCCTGATTAATTGATCATTTTCATGACTCATCAGGGAGCAGAATAAATCATCAATGGCAGGCTCTCAGCTACAACATATGTCATGTCAGCCAACTCTTAACCACTCTTTATTGATTCACGCCTACACAATAGCCCCTGGAAATGAGGAGCTCTTTTTGGCTCTGAACATGCAATCCATCCTTCACTTAATCTACCCTCGGCTAATAGCCGAGAAGAAAGAGAACTTATCACAGCGCTCCGTCAAAAAGATTAAAAGCGAAAGCATAAGGCCCCAAATCTTTCACTGCGGTGCTACAGCACAGTAACAACACACGATGAAGTTCACTTTCAAGAAGAAACTTACTGCTTTCTAGTTTGAATAGATCAACGTTAACATGCCAAGTATCAATCAACAGTCTGTCACATATATGTACCTCAATGGTTTTTGGTTTTCAAATTCCTTTGCCACGTCACGTTACTGAACAGTTCAAAGTCTGGAAACAACCATGCGGTTTTTAAAGAGTGTCTTCAATTTCGGGGTTATTTAACACTTCTACACTCTGCACATTGTCGCTTTTGTGCTGGATTATATGTTTGTAAATCTGTCAACAAGGTGCAAAGAGAGAATATATCATAGCTTTATTGAAAATATGCTTTATTTGCTCTATTATCTTTTTACGGTCTGGTCTTATATTCATTCCATCTGTGCCATCGGCCGTATTCTTCTACATCTTGTTCTTCACTGCAATGACCCACTTTCATTTGAATTCTTAGCTATGTGTTTTTAAGCTGAAAGGAATGCACCACACATACTTGCAGTTTTAGTTTTGATATGATAAGTCACATTCAAATTTGTTTTGAATTTTTTTTTTTTTTTACATAATGTCTATAAAAAGTAAAAGAGAGAGAGAAAGAGTGAGAGAGGTCAACATGCTTCTACCTAAAATCCAGAGAAACTAGTTGTACTGGCCAGACAAGTCAGAGAGGAAAGAAATAGAGAGAGAAAGAGAGACAGAGAGAGAAAGAGGAAGATAGTGAAGTAAAAGGATCAGGGAGCAGGGTGTGAGGGCATCTGTCAGAAAGATTGATTTAAGAAGAGCAGGGTAACGACAGCCCGGCATCATCCAATCAGACCCTGGTTTCACAAGGCTGACAGAGCGGGGCAAAAGTGTGTGTTTGTCTGCATGGTCCATTCTCTTAGGAAAGAAATAAAATGAAATAAAAAGAGAAAGGAGGAGGCAAGCAGCAGTGAGAGGAAACCTGTTGTTGTATGTTGTGCTGTCAGATGTCATGAAGAGTTCCAGGATCTGTCATCTCCAAAAAAAAAAAAAAAAAGATTGACAGAAATGATGGTGGATGTGGAAAGAAGAGGCAAGGATCTACTAACTCATTCAAGCTTTAGACCAGAACCTGTTTCTCTCAATACCTCAAGACCAAGCACAGTTAATCTTATCATGATGACAGACATCATATAGAAACTATGATTAATTTATTCCAATAATAAATTAATACAATTTTACAGGGATCTGTGCCTCTTTTCTGTCGTTTCCCACCAAAAACCTGACAAACATCCAGCCATGTCACATCCTCCCTCGGTGCAAATAGTTTAAATAAGCAAAACAAACAAGACGAACCCTCCCCTGACAGGTTTTGAGTCAATACTGGAGTCACTTCACACACACTTATCCCTATTGTGTCCACCTCAGTGGTAATGTGTGTACTCATGTGTAGTATTGAGCACATGTAGGCTAGATCGTGTCCATGCTCAGAAAACAATGAGCTGGGCGTGAGAGGACCCTGTGAGTGTTTGCCAATATGTGTGTGTTCACGTCAGTATATGTGCTTATTTTGTGACCTGAGGCAAAGCACGAGGATGATGAGGATCTGTAGATTAGACTACAGAAGAGACAGCTGAGCCCCTAACTTCTTGGCCATCTCAACCATACATGGAAGTTTAATGGAGTGTGATAATAATGGGAACTAATCTAAGGGGGTTATGGGAGGTCAAGTGACCCTGATTGACTCAGGGGTTGACAAAAGAAAAGAAGAAAGGGAGGGAGATAGTCTGTGTGACCTGAAAACTGAGACACTGATAGAGGAAAAAATGAAAAGAATAATGACAAGATTTTTTTTTCTTTAATACAAATAGCACACCAGGAGATGAAACTGATCTGTCACAAAATCAGGTGAAAATACTCTACAGCAGCAACATACTATTGAAAATGACAGAACATACTGAACTAGTTTGGGGGAAAAAGAGAGCAAAACAAACAAACAAACAACAGAAAGAGATAAGAGAGGTGGAGATCTAACATGACAGAGACAGAGTGGTAGTTGTACAGTATCTGTCTGCTCTTTGATGATATGGGAGACTTTTCCCACGAGGGCAATTCCCTCTGACAGGACTGACGTGGAAAACAAACAACTCTATTGCCTCCACTCCCTCCCTCCTGCACCCTGAAAGCTTATGTTTAACCCTCCATTACCTCCTTTTCCTTGTCTCTTTCATTGTCTGTCTCTTTCTCTTCCTCTTCTAACCATGTGACTTCTGTGATGTAGGCTGAATTTTTAGTTGCTCACTTATCTAAGCTTAACTTTTTCTTTGTTTTAAATTCTATACAATCTTAAAAGGAGACTGGATTTTGTTTAAGCAAAATGAATGAATTAATTAATTAATTTTTTTTTTGCCTCTGTTTTATAATTGGCATTACATTAAATAATCACTGACTACTCCGTGACATCATAACTAACATTTCAATTTGTTTAAACTGCAGCTGCTATTCTAAACATGCTGGGATCTAATTGCTTTATTCTTCTAATTATTATTATTATTATTATCATAATCATCATCTATAGAAACTATAATCAGAGTATAGCAAAATTAACTGTGCAGTCATGTTTTCAAAGCTGCAGTCTGTGTGAATGGGCAGTGCAAAGAGTGGGAGTTAATCTGCCGTTACTAAAAGAGGAAATCTTCAAATTTCCCAGCTGCCACCTGTCACACCACCTGACACCTGCCACACTGGCTACGTCCCACACGCATACACACACACACACACACACACACACACACACGTACATAAACACTGCAGAGAACACCTCCACAAATGCCTTCCCATCTGACAACATGCATGCTCGCACACTAAGCACATAGTGGGAAATGCAAACAAATCATTTAATACATCAGTACACACAGGTGAACCCACCTGCCTGTGTGCACATGCTCTTTATCAGGCGACACCTCCATTTAACAAGGAGACAAAGAGGCAGAATGTGAGGTAAGCACTCGAGAGAAACCTTGTGGCTCAGACACAGCTGGACCACACACACAGCGCACAGATAAACACAAAAAGGTAGTTTAAGGAGAAACAGCATATAGATCCAAAAATCATGCGCGTGCATATATCTAACATATATAACACTTGACTGTGTGAAGTGCTCCGGTCAAAAGAGACTCGAGGATCCTTTCACCATTTGGCCACATCTGCTCAGACCCTCACGCTAATGACAGAATACATCACACAGCACACACAGACACAAACACCAAACACACACATAAGATTCCCTTAAAATACTCATATTGAACTAAACTGATTCTAAAGCAAACCTATGCCTCTTGACACTATCTCTTTTTTTCTTAAGTATATACACTTAAACTTTTGGGTTTTTTTACAGCACTTGAAAGAGCTCTTTTTCTTTTTTACACACTCCCACCTATCTGCCGCCTATTTACTATAGACATCAATGTGGGTTGTGTTTGTTTTTGTGAACCAGTGATCCCGGCTGTGTGTTTGTCCTGAAGTTTGCATATCTCCACTCCTAGCAGGGAGTGAAACCAGCTAAGTGAGTTGCAGCCATGCTGTCAAATCAATGCTCACTGCTCACTCTGCTACAGGGCTTTCGACAGACATCACACCATCACTGTTTCATGAGCTGACAGTTAAAAAAAAAAATACAACTCATACATACAAGCAAACACAGATGATCCATACAAATCAACACAGCATAGATACATGAAGGGACATGAGCACGCACAGAATCACAGCTCTCACACCACATGTGTTCAGTAAATACCATAACATAGCCATGAATACACACCCACACTACAATGACAAGTTTGACATACAATAATTTAACCCTAATTCCTAATCCACCAGATTCCCATGATATGCAGACATAACCTAAATAGTGAGCGGCTTACCTCGCATAGATCCCATTTAAAACCTGACTTGTTGCCACTCAGCTGGTATTATCTCCTCTCTAGCACACTGTCCAGGTCTAATGAGTGACATGGATAACACAGATTCATTGTGCTGAAAGGATTACTAATATACACATGTGCTCTCTGACTTAGGACACGGTCTGGTAGTTTCGCTGACAGACTTGATTATTTCATTTGACTTCTCTCGACTCTGTGACAAACCCGGTTGTTTAACAAGGTGTGTTGTAGTATGTTTTTTTTTTTCCAAGAGGAACTATATTTCCCAGTTTCCACAAAGATCCCCATTGTGTGATAAGTATATAATAGTAAACCCATGGTTAGATCTTCAGCACATCTTTACAGATGTTTTTAAACACAGATGCTGACTCAGGTCATGAAAGTGCATTATGTGCTGGCCAAGTGAAACCCAAGAGATGAGACAGAGGAGGAGGCATTATAATAAATCATCAGCTAAACATCTCTCTGAGGTAGCCAGAGCTCTGTGGATCATTTCCTTATAAGGACCAATAGGTTTGCAATGCAGCGATACAGTCAGACTGCTGTAGGTGCAGGAAAACTGTGTTGCTTTTCATCAAGTGAACTGGGAAGTTTGACTTCGACTTGAACAGGATTGAACGGAGAGCACGGCGGAAACGAGGCAGGAAGACGGGGGGGTTGTCTAAATGGGAGGAAGGAAGAGACAGAAGGAGTAAGCGTGAACACAAAAATGGGTTTTGAAAAGGAAAAGGGAAAATGCAGGGAGGTAGATGTGGAGATGTGGATATGTGGGAGATGAGAGTGAATTAGAGAGAATGACAAAGTATTAGAGCATGGTAAAACTAGAAAATCGCACTGATGGGAGAGACAAAGACACAGAGGAGTGAATGTGTGGCCTCCAACAGGAAACAGCGAGACAAGTCATGGCCAGTTTACCACTTTCAACTCAGACAACACAGACACGACAAAAAAAAGACAGAAAAGGCAACACACGAAACACAGAGCAACCCAACTATCACAAACCACTACAACAGTCTTGTTTACAACACAAAACACAAACAAGATGCTCTGTTGTTTGTGTTCACCAACAGACAATTTGGATTTAATTTAATAGTAAAAGCACCTGCAACTGCTATTTAATCAACTCTCAGCATTAAGGTCTGACATGTTGCTGTTCAGGGGCAACGTGTAAACTTGTATTTAGTTGGTAGGAAAACTGTATGTTAAGAATATGTAAAAGCTCCATAAGTATTAAAGTGGTAAATTGTTTTCTCCAAGGACCTGTTTCAACTCATTAAATCCTTTCTTTATTAGATGAAACGCTGTTTGCTGTCAACTCCTTTGTTTTAGGTCATATTGCTGAACCAAGTGCTATTAAGTGGAAAGCCGTTAACCAGTGTAACTGCATAATATTGCCTTCATTCGCACATGAGGTGCGCTGCTGTTTTAAGCTATCCTTGTGAATTCAATTTCCCCCAGGATGAAAAATAGAATCATATTTTCTGACCTCAGCAGGTCTGGTTTACACCACACACACACATACACAAAGATTTTCTCTTCTTTCTTTCCTTCATTATCTGTAGCTCATAAATAATTTACTGTGACCATGTATGGTGAGAAAAGTTCCACACAAAAAAAAAAAAAAAAAAACCACTACATCACTGGATAGTTTTGCAAGTCAGTCATCTGGTTGCCATACTGTTTGGTGTTATGCTGCTAAGCACAATGCCGGTTGAGGTCAGAGATATGTTAGATGACATCAGGGTAAAAACAGGCTGGAGATCAGCTATGTATAACTTCTAACAATAGTGGAGGGAGCGGGAGCAAGTTTATTTCTTGTCTTTTTCCTCTTTCCCACTGTGTCCTTACTTCTCCTTGTATTTCCTTGCATCCATCTTTCTTCGTGTCTATCCTGTACTCTTTTCTCAGATGAGCTCTTGAAAATGAGGGTCGTTGTTCATGGTGTCCTGAAGGGAGTTTCATAGCCGTGTCTCATCTTTCAGAATACCAACCTCCATCTCAACCTCCTTGAGCTAGAGGTGAGAAAATGGAAACTCTCTTTTGTTTGGGATATGTTATATGACTCATGAGAGAAAAAAAAAAACAACAGGAAAGATATAAGAGAAGACTGTAAGAGGCTATAATCTAATCACTGTAGCCCTCGCTTGCTCTCTTAAATGGTGGATACAGCAATACAATTTTATGCTCGTGATCCTAATGAAACCACTAACACAAACCATTAATCTTTCCCACCAGAGTTCAATAACATTACTCTCTGTTACACTCTGTTTTAGCCTGATACGCTATACAATTGATGCCATGAAGACAGGCTGCCTGCCAGGTGTGACCTCATTGGCTTTTAGTTAATTTGGTGATCACTGCGAAGCCGCCACATTTCATCTGTGACTATGATGGCCTTTACCTTTCCAGCTATGAGGAGAGTCAAACTACAGCAGCTCCCGGCTTGAGGGGTAATAATTGTATACGCAGGACATGAAAGGTCAAGCTCAGAGCACAGGCTCTTTTGAAGCAGATGACCCCTGACTGAGGCTAAAAAGCCCTGAAGCTCTGCATGTGTCACGTATGACCTTAACGTGGACACAGCCGTCCCACTACAAAGTGAATCTGGATCCAACCTGGCCAGCTGACTACATAAGTCAATGGTTAAATAACATTTGGCTTCAAGGGTTTAAAAGGGCCTGGGGGCGTAATGATTCACAAAATGAATGAGACTTAACTAAACAATACTGATTTTCAAGTTGAATTTAAAACAGTGTGTAAATAAACATGTTTGAGAGAGTAAACATTTTTTTTGTGTGTATTAAAAGGAATGAAATTATTTAAAACACACATGCTCATCAGAACGTGACCTCTTTAATATCCGGCTTTCACAAAGGGGAACAGGGTCCAGACTTCTGCGGTCGGAAATACCGGCGTGAGCGTGATCGCTCAGCTGATGACGGACACTTCCTCCTGCGGTCGGCCTGATAACACTGTTTACAGTGGTTATGTCATAGCAAACCCCTCATTCAAAAAAAAAAAAAAAAAAAGACTTCCCCACAGATCTGAAGTACCCCAAAAGGCAAAAACATGTCCTCCGAATGTGCCCTCACAAAAGATTTGATTGCAGCAATGCCCGGGTTAATTTCACTGCAATACCTTAAAGCAGAGAGGTACTGATTTTCAGGGTTCAAAGGGTTTAATGATGTGCTTTTCTCACACACCCGTACAGAACAAGCATTTCAGGAGGTTGAGTTTCATTTGGGATTGAAACTTGTGTGCTTTGTTTTGGCCTCGGGACTTTTCCTTTGGTTGACTAAACAATATATGACGCCCACTGTCTTGTGCTGTAACTATGAATAGACTTCTTCAACACATTAAAACCTCCACATACGCAAACTTAATTGTTTTAGCTTCACTATAAAAGTCTTGGTGTTATTAAATGTTTGAGGAATGACTCCAAACAATCAATCTACCAGTGAATACTTTGATAGTCTGATTTATAATCGATTATCTGCTACAAATGAGTGAATACATCTTCTGTGGTACATATTACTAAGCAACTTACCCTACCACAGGATTTATAATTAACAAGTGAGCACAGAAGTGTCTTTGTTTCATGCCTTGACTGTTTTCAAAAACTTACCATTACATGACGGATCCTAATATGGATTCCCCAGAAATAGGGCTGGGGGGATTCAGGGAGATCCAGTGCCAGAAAGGGAAACAAATCTTTCCATCAGCTAGTGGAAAACATATTTAAATGCCTTAACCTTTGCATGACTATACAATTATAGGGATAAAGACAGAGTCATTATTAAATAAACGTCCACGTGCTGAATCATTAGCTAATAAGAGGCGTCTTGTTACATATTGGAGCATAATAAGAATGGGAGCGTCATGATTCTTTGCAGGATGGTGTTAACATCAGCAGCTCCCACACCAGGCAGACTGCCCAGTTCCTGGAGAGTGAGTGAGACAGAGAGATGAAGGAAGTGTGTGACTTGTGTGTGAGGCACATGCTGACCCATGACTGTGCTTTGCTTGCATACGCAAACACACATTCCGATCTGAAATCACAGGACCCACATCATCCACTTCCACATTTGCCTGAGCAGGCACACATATATATATATATATATATATATATATATATATATATATATATATTCTCTCACACAAACACACAACTACTAACTTCAAACGGCTCAGTGACAGCATGGTTGAGGTGCACAAGTGCGTCATCTTTCAACAAAAATGCTTGTTCAAGTGTTAAGCCGTTTGGTCGCTCAGCTTTACATCCCAGTGCTGGGATGAAGCAGTTTCTCAGGGTCTTATCTTGAGACAGGAAACACACAAATTGCTTGACTGGCCTCAGAACAAGAGTGAAAGTGGCAAGCTTCAGTGCTCCCCTGTGACCTAGGGCTCATTACATTTACATTGGTAAACAACTGCTGAGGGATTAGGTGCTGTGCAAGGGGACCTATTTGTGTTTAGTCTAACAATTTTATCTACAATTTTCACACATTGTGTATGAAGTGTTACTTAATTCAGGGTGTACTTTGTGACAGCTACACTTTACTATACAGCTGTACTCATGTCAGATTTTGAGTAAAATCACCACACTACATAATCCACTATAGAAACCACATGTCAGGGATCACAGGGCAGGGATCTATCCCAGCATGCATTGAGCAAAAAGCCAAAAGAGACCAAATGACCAAGCCCTGAACAACAACACACTGGCTTATCATAGAGTTAAACTACAACGATTGACGAAACGATGACTAAAAGTCAAATGCAGTTCAGGCAGGGTTACTATCAGGAAAATGGTTTACAGAGTTGGTAAAGTACTCCACCAAAAACTTTTGTTGCAGACTGTGGTTGAAATGTGCTTCCAGCTGCTGGTTATCAAACTAAATTCAGCTTGGTATCTGACCAACAACTTTTTTTCTTTTCTATTTATGACTGATTGAGCTCTTTGTCTCTATTTTTTTCCAATTTGCAAAAGCTCAGAGGGCTTTTTTTCCCCCCCAAAATTTTGATGTGCTGCTCCAATTCATCACTGAGAAGTGAGCATATGATGTGATCAATGAATCACCTCACCTGCTGAGTTGAAAATGAATGACAGATCCTGACCAACCTCGTCATATAGTTACCAGATGAAAATTTGAATAATCCATTAACTGTTTCATGTTTTTTTTATCCCCTGAGGCTTAACAGATCTAATAAAAAAGTTAATTAAATGTGTCAGTTAAAAATGCAATAATTACTCCTGATGTCAACACACATTATTTATTTCAGGCAAAACATGGTGCCTCTAAAATAAAATAAAGGTATAAAATAAAGGTTGCTGGAAATCCTGTTAAAGTTTAAAACAAACGGACTGTCATCTAATGATATCAGCATGAAAATAACGACTATTGTGTCCATGTGCAAAATGTCACTATCACAAAACACACACTTTCTGGTTGAGGTAACCTGAGCACACGACTGAGATATTATTTACAGCTTGATCATTTCACATCGAGATGATTTCTAGCTTCTCAGCATTGCTTTAAGACATCTTTCTCATCTTTCTTCATTCGCACATACTGTACCCGAGGTGTAGGTGAGACACTGACAGGCCTATCCCATAGTTGACATGGCCTGAAGGCCTGGTCTGTAAAACATACACCTCTTTATTCACTGTACGTTGATACACAAGGTGTAATTTATGAACTACAAAGGTATTTATACAGTAATTCAAGCCTTTCTCACGAATCAACCAGTCTTGTGAGACACCAAAGGACATGGCTGCTCCAGGTATTAACCTTCACTTCAGTTTGCTTTTTTGTGATTTTAGATCAGTTGATTCTAAACCACGGGAGAGACCTGAGAACACAGACGCACAATCAGTAATTCAAAGGAGTTGTTTGTTTAGCTCATATTTGCCTGCAGACTGAACCAGGAAGCAGGAGTCATCACTGTCAATAAGTCACAGCTGTGCTTGGTCAAGTTGTGAGTGGTCATTTATGACCCTTAGCATCAGAGACGCAATGAGAGTTACATTTGAGTAGTTCAGGCATATATTTATGTTTTGATGTTGTTTCCTTGTCAATAAAAACCAACTCGTATTGAAAAAAAAAAAAAACTAATTTCTATGCTAAAAGAAAAGCATCAGACTCTTTTTTTTCCCTTTCCTACTCGCTGGAGGTAAATTGTGGTGGGAATATTGTTCCGACCACATGTTGTTCAACTTTATCAAACATAATGGCTGAGCTGGCAGTACAGGCTACTATGAAGGTTGTAGAATAGGAGAACAGCATGAATAAAAACCATGTATCTCTGTATACATAATTTCATAATCAACAAATAATATACAATTCCATAAATACAATATTCAACAGGAAAAAAGTCAAAAATAATGCAGAGAAGCACTCATTGATCTAAAAACAGTCCGAAATATAAAAAGAGATTATGGCAAAATGTCAAATGAAAGACAAATTATTTTTGTCTCTTGGTATATTCACGGTACATCTCTGAACCACTTTTTTTCATACAAAGCTGAGAAAATATTCTCTTATCATTCCAACCTTCTCACTCTCATCCTTTGTTCTGTGCATTTTATCATTGTCTCACTCAGCATCTCCTGTTATCTTCCTGCCTGCTATTACTCCCTTTTTCACAGCATTCCTCATTGAGTCTCACGCTTTGCTTTTCTCCATCCTCCAGCTCCTCAATCAATATCCTCCCCACTGAAACCTCAAGCGTTTTTGTCAGTGGTCAAACCCCTGAGTGCGCCTCACGGTGAGGAATCTGACAGGCAGACAAAAAGAATCAAAACCCAGAAAAGATACAGTGGATTCCAGCCTAAGGTGATGTGAGGTTAGACTCTTTCAGGTGTTAGACAGAGAGGGATCGACTGCAGACGGCAGCAGAACATGTGCAACAGTAATGTGCCCCAGAGAAACCAAACTGAAGCAAAGCAGTATGCAAATCTTTATTCTAACAAACATGCTACTTCAAACGTCGGGGTGTAACTTCACAGAGATAACGCAGCATCTACGCTTTACAAGAAAACGATCTATGATAGATGATGTGTTTTATATCATGCAAATAAACACAAAAACTAACAAACAGAACAGCGACAAACATGGGGCTTGTTTGCTCACGTCTGTCAAACAGACAATAGCCCCAGGTCCATTTCACCAGCTTCCAGTGGTACTCTGCCAGCACTCATTGTTTCCCATACATGGGGAAAACAACTGAATAATATGGTTGTTCTGAAATTTCTCAAAACCCTAACAGACCTGTTTCCAGGCCTGTGTTCCACACAAGCCCAAAATTCAAAGTGAGGCAGCCCCTGGACGAGGCGGCAGCAGGGCTGCTGCTCAATGTTCCTCCTGGACATGTGGAAGATAAGACAGAGTCAGCTGTGGTGATATTGTTCACAGAGCGTTTGCTCAGTAACACTAGCCAGCTGATACTGTCTGCCAACAACACTGGAGGCTAATCGGCCTCTATTAGCTAATGTGGTGAAGCCTCTGCCTCACAAGGGAAATTAAATAGTTTCAAGTGAGTCCCTTGGGATTTCATTATTTTAAGTTGCATATAAACAGAGCTGAGTCAAATATTTGCAAATGATTCTTACCGTTAGTTCCAACCTGCTTGGAGCAACTAATGGATGATGGTTACTCTGTACAAGTAACATCATGAGTGTAAGAAAATAGGCTATTTCAAAGTCAATTAAGTAACACTATAGTAGTTCTGACACCCTAACACTGTGTGAACTGTTCTCTTGCAGTAAACAAAATGTGAGTAGTGAGCTAACTAGGTTGAATTCAAACCTCAGGAATTACTGGTCATTCTCGAGGATCCAGCCAGAGGTCTGTCATGAACTCACCACAGGAATGCGTGACCTTCTGTAGCATATTGTTTAAAAACAAACATCTACAAAAATGCAATTAATAAATACCAGTCCATTATACGAGACAAAATATCCCTTATTTATGGAACCACTGGTGGATTGCTATGGGTGGGGTTTAACTCGGGAGTTGATACATCAAAAACAAGCAGAGCTGATTCCAAGACAAAAACAAATTCTTGTCCTAGCTAAATCTTGTAATAGCATTTTTCACTGAGCAAGGCATTCTGTGCTCTAAACCCTCCACCACTGCTTACAGGAGGAAAAAAAAAGACAGGGAACAAGAATGAATGGTCAGTTCCAGAGACAGACAGAGTCTGCTTTTGCACTTATCCTCACACACGAAAGCCAGGGGCCAAACCCACAGCCTAACGCAACAAGCAGGCTGTGACTCGAGGGAGGAGGGGTGGGGGTGGGGTCCATGTGTATATTTAAGTGCATACACATGTATAAAACCTGCTGATGGCAAAAAATACAAAGCGGAGTCAACAGTCCCAGATGATCATGTATAGGCAGATAGCAGAAGTAGAGAAGTAGATGCAGTAGCACTTGATCTCTTGCCGACAGCCAATTCCTTTTTGACCTATGAAGAGGATACAGATTGATGGTAGCTCTGCTGAAACTCTGCATAAGCCTGTCATTTGTCTTCTGTGACCTGAAGGGGATGCAGCACTCATCCCCATGCAGCATCAGTAACAGTGGGTCAGAAGTCAGGACCCTGAGGACAGCGCTGCTGAGGCCTGTCGACATTCTGTGTTCATAGCTCTTCAAGAGGACAGACAGAAAGAAGAAACTCAGGTGATGAAATCTTTATTAATTATTTTTATTTGCCTGGTTTTAGGCAAATTCCTTGTGGAATAAAAACAAAGAAGTCAAATGAACAAAATGTTAAATAAAACAAAACAACCAAAAAAAAACAAAAAAAAACAACACTACTTTTAGTTTTAGTGTTGCTGGCATTAACCACAAAAAGCCATTACATGGCAAGTGATTTGAATAAAGTATAATACTTCCAATAGACTAACTAATGTGTGTCAGCTCTATTGTTGGTGTGTTGATAATGTATTTTTATTACTGTGCAAAGCTAAATCAATACGTAACTACAAAAAACACCATAACTACAAACTGCTTTTCAAAAATGCTGACATTGTGACTTATTTCTCACAGCATCTATTAAGTATAATATGCCACTCTGCACCTTAAAAACTACATGTACATTATATATTTTTGTTGACTACTTCTTCCAAGTATTTCCTATAATTTCAAAACCTACAGAAATCTGTTATTCTGATAAAGGTTAACTAAGTAGATAATTATTAAGCAGTGAAAAAAATCTGACAGAATCCTAACCTGGAGAAACTGACGTCAATCCTAACAATGGTTGTGAATGCAACAACTCCGACAATCCCAAGCTACTTCACAATGTCACCAAACACTGTCTTTTATTATAGTTTTGATTGAAAGACCCCAAGTGCCGGAAAATTACACATTGTGCATTTAAGGACACAGTGTTTGTGAACACAGAGCCTTGACTCTTAGCATTTGTTTCAACATTGTCGAGGTTCAACCCTGAAGTATTTACTGCATCAGGATAACTATAATCAAGAGTGATCCAAAAAAAGAAAGTCTTGAAATAGTTTCCTGTGATTATTGCTTGTATTCTCTGTGTCTATGTGGCAGAGCATACAAATCATACAAAGCATATAAATCTAGTATGTGAAGGTTAAAAGCGAGCACTATGAATAACTGTCAAATGCTGATGTCCCCAAGGTCCGACATACTGCAGCTGTTTCTGTCCAAAGGAAAATTTAAATCCGCGACTCCCACTCCTCCTTTCTTGCTCCTCCCTCTTTTTCCCCTCTCAGCTGACCCTTTGGACACAGACATGTAAATAAAACTCTTTATAGATCTGACTTGGAAGGACTGGATTTAACCTCAGCAGACTAGACTAAAATGCATGTCTGGAGTTGATTTACAGTTTTCAATACATTTTTAATAGCGTTGTCTGGTCAACGTGACATTTATTCACATATTCACGACAGAAACAGACATAAAAACTGTGGCAAAGTAAGATTTGCACATGTCGATTCAGTTGTAATAAAGATGTTGTGCTCTTCACTGAACATGACAGTGTTGTACAGGAACTCATCTTCCTCTTACTTCTCTCCTATCTCTGTATTAAGTAGAGTCACCTGGTCATCAGAGTACTGTGATTGAATGTCCCGATGGCTAAATATAGGCCAGGACTGACCACAACAGCGGTCAAATTAAATTCAGTTCGACTCATCAAATTAGATAACAAGGAGGGAGCAAGCGAGCAGCAACTCTGTCATGGGTTAGCTTTCTGATTCTCTGGTCATATGGCTTACTCACTCTCTCTCACACACACACACACACACCACAATTGCCAGTTAAACTAAGAATTAGAGGTGGTGGTAGTAAGCCTCAGGGGAAAGTTTGCACAAGTGTGTCATCAGGGGGCATGACACACTAGAGAAGCCTGCCAGCGACTATCTGCCACTTGTTGACATTTTCAGACTTGACGGTTTCTCTCCTCTAAAGACAGACAGGGTGGAGTCAGCATGTGCAGTATATTTGGCCTCAGCGCAATTATTGACAGTGTTAAAACATGAACTAACATATCTCACAGTTGCCCTAAAGCAACTTTACAGCAAACAAATGTGGGAATACATCCTTGATGTGTGACAATCTAATGAAAGTGATATATCTATTAAATATAGATTGATGTGAAAATTATCAAGCACGCCCCAAATAAAGAAACACACACTTAATTATATATAATGTTTCAGATAAAGGAAACATCAAGGTCTTTTACTAAGTTTAAAGGAGAAAGACAAAGGAGAAGACAGGGAGGGGATGTGAGGAATGGAGAACAGACCTCTGAGATTCAACAACTGAGCTACAACTGTCACAGGGCCAGTCGACCGCAGCCACCAACATCAACCACAAGCTGCTAGAGGCCTGTGACCTCTATGTCAAGAATGTTGTGAGTAGGAGCACAGATGTGACGTGTGCATGTTTGTCTGTGTGTGTTATATTAGATTACAGGTCAGCTTCAAGTTGTATCCGTGTCATTGTGTTTCCCCAAGTGCCCAGGATTCCACAAGTAACACTGAGTTAAAAAAGGTTGTGCAAAATATCTGCGCTGACATGCAGCAAAACCGTGTTTATGGCAGTGAGAAGAGGAATATGTCATCAAATCAATCAGCAGCCGTGTACTGTAAACACATCTGAGTTACCACTTTGCGGTGCTTTTAGAAGGATGATTTGTGTGCTGCTGTCGTCTATAGGCTACTTCTAAGTAGACGCAGCTTAGTTAAGAAGAATTCTTCAACTACAGTCCAGGGCACAGGCTTCAGTCCAAGGACTGCAACACCACACACTCCTCTGAACTCCTTCCTTATCTGTAAAACATCTGTGTTAGTGGTAGTGCCAGAGAAAACATCACAGTGATTACTTTAGACTTTGAACTCGCACAGTATGAGAAACTACATTCATACATCATTACTTAGGAATGGAGATTGGATGCAATCTCCTTCAATAGCAACTCCTGCCTTACTATAAAAAGTCACTGAAAGCATGGCACATTTACATAGAAGAGTGGTTTTAGTTATCTTTTCATAGCTATGGAGAAAACATAGAATATAAGCAAAAGAAGGAGGTGGATTGACATTTATTTTATATGTAATAAAAACGTGTGACTATCATTTCTTCAAGAAACTGTCTCTCATCAGCCGCTGTCTGCCAATCTTCAGAAAGGAAATAAAATGGTCACATGACTCAACCTATTATTGTATTCTTATTTCACGGCTGAGGAGCTTGGTGAATTTAAGTCAAGAAGCTGATATTCAGTCGCAATTTATCAAACACACATTCAGATACTTCAATTACAATCCTCTCTTTCCCAGACTCTCTCTCTCTCACGTGTGTGTATTTCTCCTCATTTGGACTGAGCCTTAATTTCAGTTTATTACATCGTGTGTTTCATGTCAGTACCTGGGGCATTTATTTCTATTAGTAATGATAACACACGAGGAGCCAGATCGTAAAAAAAAAAAAAAAATACAGACATTCGTTGTGCTTCAGCAATAATTTTACTTTTCGCCTTCACTTTCTCTTCAGAATGAAATTGGCAACTCCAGGTTTGTTTAAACTTCTAATCTAATCTGTCTGTTTGTTTTTCTTGCACCGGCCGACTACAGTTTTTTTCTCATTTCACTACATTTACATGTCTCTGCAATAAAACTGCTAGTAAGACGTCATTTTTAATGACAGATAGATACTTTAATTGCTTTATTTTTATCATTCTCAAGTCAGTTCTGGTAAATTAATTATTAGTGAGTTGTACAGTCAGTTGTACCCTGATCTCCCACTAATGTGGTGATAACTCGACTGTGTTGGAGGAGGTAATGCTTGTTAGAGAAAGAAAGTACATCTTTTTAACTCAGGGGAATATGCACTGGTTCTTTAATGCAGCACCGAGCTCTGACTCTGAAAAGAAACGGTCCCATAAGGAAAAAACAACAACATAAAAACAGCATGTCCGTGTTTATTGTGATGATTTGCTGCTTTTCTTTTAGACACCAGTTTGTAATTGTTCATTGCTTGAAAGAGTCTTTTGTCAGTTATGCCTTAGGAGCTTTAAATACAGTCCTAACTTGTCCCTGCATTGTGTTGCTCGTTTCTTTCTGGCTTTACAGGTACCTGCTGCATAACACGCTGGGAAACGTCTCTGGAGAGCAAAAGCTGCAGAACTCACCTAAAACTGTCTGCTTGCTCGGAGCACACAGGCTGAAAACACATTTTCTGGTATGTGAGCCGAGTCTGCCAAGTCAAGTTTTATATCTAAAAAAAAAAAAGAAAGAAAGAAAGAAAGAAAAGAAAGAAAAAAAAGAAAAGAAAAGAAAAAAAAGGCCAGGCTTTAGCCCCATAATAAGAAAATAAATAAATAAAAATAAATAAATAAAAACTCTCAGTTCTGCACTGTTCCTTCCAGATATTCTACCGGGACACCTGAGGGAAAGAGGAGGTGGGACAACCTGCAATGTTATGTACGTGTTTGTTGTGTGTAGCTTTTCCCTCCAGCAGCGGTAGGGACTTAGAGAGCCCTCTCCTCACGGTTAAGTTGATAGGTCACGGCGCATTCCAGACATTTTCTGTGTGTTTGTTTTCCACCAGGAAGGCTCACAATGCAGCCTGCTGCTGCTACAAAGCACTCGTTTTATCTTTGATCTGCACATCACACCTGAGTCGACCCAGACATTGATTGAATGAACAAAAAAAAAAACAAACAAACACATCTTCTGACACATCTCTTCCGTGTCAATGCTTTGTTTCCTCAACTTATAAGTTTTTTAAAAAAGTCCAACACTTTTCCTAGTGATGTTACACTATAGTCACTGCACTGTAATTAAGACATCAAGAGAGACAGACAATCAAACCTATACACAACACTATTTTTCTATTTTTAGTCTAACCGTTCTGCTCTAAGTTGTCTGTTGTATGAAGTTGCGTTTCTTCCAGACTCACACTCTGCACACTGACCTCTGTGCGATCTCATGGGAAGGGCAAAGGGAAGGTCAACAGAAGCTAATAGGTGTTGATGGCTCTGACCGGTGCATCATGACAATCATCGGTCCTGAGTGAATTATCGTCATACATTTTTAATTAAAAACTGCCAGCACTTGTCATTGGCTGCTTCGCTGGGATTGCGAACAGCAATATAATCAACACTCTCTAACAAGATCCAGCGGATGATTTGGTAGACGATGAGGAGCTGCCGTGATGCTCCTGCTTGTGGTTTCACATTTGTGGCATTTATCAAATGCTGAATGATGAATAGGAAGCCAAAACAGCAAAGATGACAGGAACAGTCAGAGCAGCTTGCTGGTTTCAAAATGCTGCAGTGTTACTAGTGAAACTGTAGCCTGCTCCTTATGATTATAAATAATAAAAATATTAAGCTAATACCACAGACAACACCTGATCTGATATAATTATCGTTGGCTTGTTTAAGTTACTTACATGTAGTGCTGGTGTTAGTGTCAGATATTTTCCATGAATCCTAAAGAATGAATGTGTGACAGGACACGTGGGTATGTTGTCAACACAGCGCTGCTGTTGGGCAGTGAATATGAGGTTTCACTTCAAACATTAAGCAAAAAGAATGAACATCAAATATAAAAGGGTTATAAATAGCACAACAGAAATGTAACGAAACGCTGATTAATTTTTACCTCGGGCGCTGAAAATCTATCTGTATAAAGGATTCCTGCACTGCTCAGTGACCTCAGCCCTGCAACTCCCCTCCCATTCACAGTAAGCAATTCACTCTGTGCCTATAAAACACCACATTCTCTACAAATGTTGTGAGAATAATGTACCAATGAAAACGTGGATAATAGGAAATACACTCTGTCTTTATCTAGTGGATTTCTAATTTGCTTAATTTGAGAAAAATGTGCTTTATGTAGAGGCAGTGAGGTGAGGTGATTGGTGAGTCCACATTGAGCTATGATGCTGGTTTTCTCATGCCAACCCTCTGACTCCAGACACCAGACGGGCACAGACCGGGTGAGTAATCAAAGATAAGCTACACAGGTAGGTGAATGGTCAGAGGAAAATTTACACCAGAAAGCTGATGAAGGCAGAACAAAAGCCTCGCTTGGCACAAGAATGTGGTGCACAGAGCAAAGTGGACTCTGCATTGTGTCCTTGAACACGGGGCATATGGCTTGTTTGGTCAGCAGATCTCCCTGGCACCAGTGCCCACTGCACTGTCCTGCTCCACACTGCACATGACGTCTCTCTCAACAAGGACGCATACAGTGTAACCACTAGCACAGATGACACAGGGCGTGAGATGAAAATTAAGAAACACACATAACTTAAACTTAACTGAAAAGGTCAAATGAAATCAACCACAGGACTCTTAGAACAACAGGAAATTGTAGAAAGATCTTACTATATTTGTGGCACGATGACAGAGAGGAGAAGTTTCTCAAGTTTCAGGGCAAACTTAAAAAATCTCTCCAAGCCAAAAACTTTCATGTTACACATATACCATTAGTTCAGCCCCAATATTTTCTCCCTCCATGAGCACTAAACGTTAAAACAAACTATTCTATCGCAGAAGAAAGGGACACCAAAAGTACCGTGGGGATGGAAAGGTTTCTCTGTAGACTAATTCACATTTGAATAAACAAAGGAGGAAAAGACATATTTCTAGATATTACATCCCCGCACTGCAATCCATTAAAAATTCATGGCTCCTACAAAAACAGAGACAGGATGTTGAGGAGAAAAACCAGGACCTACAGAGTAACAGAGCAACAAAGTGAATCGCCAGAACAACGTTAGGCACTGTGGATATTAGGATCACTAAGGTGAAATACAGTCGTGTGAATTGTGTCACAGAAACACAATCAAAGAGTAAATGGGCTGACAGCCAATCATACACACACTTACATGTGTACAGACTCACATACAGTATACAGGCAGAAGCATTTGAGAGCAGCATAAGAATCTGAGGCTCTCTTAGGCTTTGAGGCACACCCTTGAAATATTTATGACCCTCCACGTTCTATCCTCCGCTGTGACAGGGGCACAGGCATAGCTGCCTCTTTATCTCTGAACTGGACTTTACAGCAGCTACAGCGGCCAGCTCGCTCACTCGCTCCGAGGCTCAACATTCTTCTACTTTGGATCCTATTACAGACCTAACCAGCAGCCATGTACAAAAGTCTCCCTGTAATCACCCCAAATCCTACATGTTCTCAAAGCTCTTAAAGCAGAATATAATTCTACATTCATCAAATGTTTGATTTTGCTCGACAATAGGCTGAACTCATTGGGTGAGACCACTGGAAGTTCTTTCTTCATGAGTTTGTGGTGGGAGTAAGTGACCACAGAGAGGAATGAGTCAGGATCAGGACCGGGGTTTCCTGTACACTCATACTTTCCAAAAAGACGTTTCATGCAAGCGCTGGCCACCGAAGCTATCCACTAGCCTCACCTAGTACACAGCCTCATCACCATGATACGCATTTATAACAGGCCTATAAAACACATCGTTGTGTGGCACTACTGTTGGATGAAAAGTCATACCTTGTAAAAAGATATTTGAGGAAAACATGTCATTACCACACATGCAGTTTGGGAAATGGTCCATAAAACCAGTGTTGAGTGTTATTCGGTTGACAATCAAGTTGTTACTACAATGCACAGATTTTTTTTAGCTGAGTTTTAAAAGCCATGTGGCCACAGAGCTGTGGGAAAGCTGGTAACTCATGAGGCAAACAAACAGCCAACAGCAAACGGAGCCAAGCGTGTGGCGTCAAGTCCCATCTCTGCATAAATTCACACTAGCTTGCATTGATGGATACAATATCTGACAATCATCTCAGTCAGAATTGAGATTGTGGTTTTCGTCCACGATCCTTACATTTTTTTTGTATGAAAATACAGTGTGTATTATAATGGATGTCTTTGTGGTCAAGTCTCAGTGTTTTTCTTGACATTTTGTTCTTGTTTTCTGTTACCCACTTGTTAACTCTCGCCCTCACATGAGATTTGTTGTCTCAGCCTGTACACACTTTATCATGTGGTGTGCTGTAGCCATACCGTTACAGTTTATGGAGAAAACAGGAGCTCTTGTTTGGAAATCATTACTAATTCCTTGCTAATCCAAATAAGGCACTCTACTTTTAATTGTGCCGCCCTAGTTTAAAAACATTTGGCATTACATTGGGGTTAGAACAATTAACCACCATCAAGCTTCTGTTAGCGCCAGAGGTTGACAAGCATGTCTAAGTTTAATCATCACCATCTTATTACAGCAGTTATCACTTTCCAGCATGCTGTCTCATCGCCTCTTTACCTACAGGTCCACAGTCAGTAAAGTTTCACCCTGATCTAATCACTTAGATCAGGTGAAACTTTAATGATCATCATAAGGAAATTGGGTCACTGCAGCAGCAGCTACTAGCAAATAGATAAGAACAGGAACATATGAAAATAGTATCTCATTACGGTCTCAACTGTTCATCCTGTGTTATCATACAGAACAGCATTATTATGCATTTACAGAACATTTACAGAACACAGCAGTTGCAATTTTACTGCCAGATTTGATTTCAGACACCTCAAACATACTACAATTGTTTTCTCAATGAGTTCAAATAACCAGGAACAACACCGACAGCTACCAAAACCTGCTTCGTTCCTCTATAAATGTTTGTTGAATGGGAGCAGACAAAACAAGCATAATGACCGAGCAGGGGTTTGGCAGTTCCCCAGCAAACACCAGCACTGAACTAAATATGAATTTGTAATCAGAGGGTTTAGGAAGCAAACAGAGGAGGAGAGAAGAAAACCAGGGAATGACAGAGTGAGCCTATGAATTACTCAGCAGACACGTCTCTCCCTTTGTCCTCCTTGCTGGAGATAATGAGGATCATCCGTCTTCTTGCCCTCCTTTACGCCTCATCTTTTGTCCACTCATCTGCATCCAGGTCAACTGACAAATAACACAGGTCCTTTGCAATAAGTGTGGTGCGTAGAATTTGGTAGGACGTCAGTCGACAAGAATTGATGGGAAACATCACAGCAGCATGTCTCACACTGCAGGATTTTCCAAGACAGCTGGACAGCTGCACCAATTAAAGACCCAAACCCATAGTATTTTCATTTGGGTCCTGTTGAACACACTATTTTCTGGCAGTTATGTTAAAAAATAAATAAATAAATAAAAAGTGACAAGACTGACTGATTAAATCCTATGTAAATGTCTTTAATTCTGTGTTAAAACTTGGTCAGATCTTCATCTAAGAAACAACAATGAAACAATACAATGTTTTTTCACCGATAACACACTAATTGTTGCATTTTTATTGAAAACCGGAGTAAAATATTCACTGTGTAGGTTGGGAAAAGTATGTGAACCCTGTGGCTAATAAAAGAAACTAAAGCCAACTTGAGTCAGAAGTTATTAAAACTGGAGCCTTGTCAATAAAACCAGACTGTAGGTGTGTGATACAGCTATTGTGAATTATAAAATTATATTTTCAGTTTGATACTAACAAGAAATCACAGAGTCATCAAAATTAAGGATTGAAGATTTGCCCAAAGCTTGAAGGGATCACAAAGTTTTCTCTCTTCTTTTTTTATTCATCAGATAAACTGGTTGTAAATGGAGACAAATACATCCAATGGCTAATCTCCCTAGAAGTGAGAGATCAGTAAAAAAACTCTGTTTAAAATCTCTGATCGTGAGTCTCCGACATGCAGATTGTGGTGCATGGTTGCATGGAAGATTATATGACACCACAGAGGAAGCTACTGAGACTGGAAATAACTTTTGTCTAATGAAACAAAGGTTGAATTGTTTAGGAAGAACATGCTGAATTATGTTCGACATAAAAAAGTCTCTGCATACCAACATGAAAACATCATCTTAACAGTAAAATACAGCCGAGCTTTAGGGAGAAAGCATTAGTAGCGAATTCATTTTGAAGAGTATCTTACAGGATAATGCCAGGGTGGCTGTCGGCCAGCTTAAAAATTGGGTGATACAGCAAGACAATGACCCTGAATGCTAAATTAAATCTTCTACAGAATGACTTCAAACAAAAAAAAAAAAAAAAATCCACCTTCAAAGAAATTCCAAACCTTAATCCAACAGAGATGCTGTGCAATGAGCTCAGTTAGCTGTTCACACCATATATATAAAGACTGTGGCTCAGTTGAAGCAGCTCTATGAGGAAAAAAAAGGTCCAAAATTCCTCATGAACATTGTGCAGGTCTGATCCACAGCTACTGGAAGTGCTTGTTTAAGGTTATTGTTGCCAAAGGAGGTTCAACCTGTTATTACATTCAAGGGTTCAATTATTTTTTCCCCCACAAGTATTGGTAATGTTTATTGGGCGTGTTCAATAAAAGACATAAAAGATTTTTGTGTGCTATTGGCTTAAACACATTGTGTTTGTCTCTACTTGTACTCAGATGATGATCAGATCATATTTTATGAGCAGTTAATACAGAAAACCCAAGAAAAAATCCAAAGGGTTCAATTACTTTTTTTTTGCCACTGTAAATGCATCTCTTGAGGAAACTTTTTTATTGAAACCACAATAAGAATGCACAGATTGTTTATTTCACACATCAACGGGCTTAAGCTGCTGATGCTGCACATTATGAAGCTCAGCTGCTGGACTGTCTCATTTTCATGTTATTTCAATGGCTGCTGTTGTTTGACTCCTTAAGAAAACCTACATGACACACAGCTACTCTTCAACTACATGAATAATACAGAGTTCACACACATTAACCTACACCTGTTGGCATCACCCTCATGCAAACCGAATAGTAACATGTGTCTCTGCTCTGAGAGGAGCCCATTGAGAAGCATGCAAAACCTTCCTCTCCTTCCAATAAAACACAATGTCTATATCATCCCGAGACAGGATGGAACTGGGGAAACAACCGAGGGGCATCAACATGAGGTGAAGAGTTCACAGCAGTGCACGGGAATAGGATTTGAGAGTGAAAAAAAAAAGATGTTGATTTCTTTTTACCTAAAAGACAGTGACACTCTTCTTTGATCAGAGAGAAAATAGAGGAAATATGGAGATGGGTTTGCCTGGAGAGAGACGCAGAAAGACAGAGACAGTGGGAAAACAGGCAACAGAGTGTGTCAGTGGAAGAAAAAGCAAGAAAGAGACACAGAAGGCAATGGAGGTGGGGAGATACAGCTATCAGAAACATGGCAGGATGTAACATGTGGAGAGCAGGAAGAGGAAACAGGACAGATATAGATTGGTTTTGGTAGCTGCTCCTGAAAACATGTCTATCCCATTAGGGGCTGCAGTGGCAGTTAATGTGCTTATCAAAGCGTGCACTTTTGGTCTATTCCTAGCCCAAGTATGGTGTAACGGCAGGCGGTAAACATGAAGAAAGGAAAAAGCCAAGTGTAATTTCGCTATGAGTAAGAGCGTTCTCTATTAGTTCATGCTTTATGAACTACACTTATTGGCTTGCACTGATAAGATTTTCTCCAGAGTTGGCAAGAAATAGGGTCATGCCCTGGGGTCAAATCCCAAATCTAATCAGACCTAATGTGGGTCATTAATTTGTATTAGAAGAAATTTACCACGTGAGAACTGCTCAAATAAAGGAGCACAGATGAACAATGGATCTCACTGTCTTGACAAAAAAAACAACAAAAAAACAGGAAAGCGCACTGAAACTTTTGCTTTAGGAGATTTCTAAACTACAACACGGGGAAATCAACCAAGTTTTATTTAGCTGTCAAACTATGATTCAATGCTAAACCCCTTTTTAATCCCTGAACATCAAAACAATGCAGGACTGTTTTTTAGACAATTATTGAAGGTTCCAGTTGACATTTGGCACAGCTAAGGTCAGTTCAATAACTGATTCTTAAAAGGGGCTTTATGGAGCCAAAAATGTGCTGTCAAGGCTTTCGTATTCATACAAGTCCTTTGCACAATATGTGTGGCACTTACTGACTTGTCTTTCAGAACAAATATCAAGTAAAGTGATAAGATAGAATTTTAAAAAATAAATCACACCAATAAACGCTGCAGTTTCATTACAATAAACGTTGCTGTACTTTGTACGGGTACGTGCCATGATGTCATGATGTGTCTGTCAGTGAGATAGTTAAGAGTTTTTCATACAAAACAAATTGTGTGAAGTTTATAAACCATCAAATCGACCCAACTCTTTAAAAAAAAGAGGGAAATAATGATTGAATGTTGGAAGTGAAAGCTAAAGAATTCAGATTTAAGATAATCTAGTGACTTAACATATTACCTGATGTGTTTGATGTTTGTAATGTTTAAGCTTGGACTTTAACAGTATAGACCCTGGAGATGCAAGATGTCCAAGCTTAAAAGCCTCTCCTTCCTCTCTTTGTACTAAAGTTTATCAAAGTACAAGTGGAAGGTCAAACAGAGGATACAAGCCAAATGTACATGGATTTAGCCACATGTGCAGATTGACAGACTAACTTTTAAAAAGTGATAATCATGCCTTTGTTAAGTCAAATAGAGACATTCTTTATTGTAACCTTGTATTTCCATGATTTTATTGAATATCAATTTCATAGCCTGCAAAATACAACCAATGTGTTCTTGAGTGGCCACAAGTTACAGCAATCTTTATGGACAGGAAAAGTTTGACAGCCAGAATCTGGTCAGATAAGATAGGCCTATGTATGGTCATTTGCTTTACTCGTGTTACATATATGTAAAACTAACTAGTTTCCAGTTTATATGGAGAAAGGTGGACAAGTATTACTTCTTCAGGTTCCCTTATTATAATCTTTGAACAGGGCAGATCCTGTGGTTGTGTGAAAAACAGAGCCACATAACAGCAGTATGGGTGTGTCAGCTCAGCTGTTAACACTGGGGCAGATAGCCATTTGATCAAATATGGTATTTGGAGTCTGGATGTGTGTTGTCTAAAACTAAGGGACAATGGGGACAGATTGTCTACATTAGATTTGAAACAAACCATTTCAATCTATTAACCTGATTAGTTTGGTGAGTCCCTGAGCTGCAGTAGTTTAGAGACATGAGGAGAAAACAACAGCAGAAGTTGAGCCTTGGTGAGGACTCTGGTCTTAGCCGAGGGGCTCCGATGATGCTGGCATGTCCTCAAACATGCCAAGATTAAGGGCGGTGGTTCTGATAGTTGTCATACACATAAACACTGTTCAAAGCACCCTATACAGAAACAACAGCATTCCGGTGCGGTTTGAGTACATAGTGTTGACAACTTACCTTCAGACAGCTCCAGCTCCAGCTCCGCCAGCTTCTCCCGAACCTCCGCCGGCAGGGTCATAGCGACAGCCGGCGTGGGCTCCCACATCATCGTTAGCAACCCGGTTGAGGTTCTCTCTGCCATGGTGGTCCAGTACGAAATACGAATAGGTCCACTAAGTCACCGGTAAAGAGGACAATGCCACCAGAAAAGAGGGTGAAAAAAATAATTGCAACAACCCCTCTTCACTTGGTTTCAGCTAAAGAGGACAAATAGGGTGTTGGTGCTTCTCCAGTCTCGCTGCAACGTCGTACAGATGTGTGAGAAATCTCTCCAACCGTCATGACACGACTAGCTGCGAGGCTAGCAGACACACCTGACTGCTTGTTTCCATGTAGTGTAGTGGGACGGGGCCCTGCTTGTATCTCCGCGCCTGCTGACTGTCCCTCGGCGCTGTCGGCGTCCTGACTGTCGGCATCTGCTTCTCTTCAACTGTGGAGAGAACTCATTCAACTCCTCGCTCTCTTCCCACGGCGCAGTCGCCATTGCATCATAGCAACAGCAGCCCTGGCCGTGCGCGTTCACGAGGGATTCTAGTATGTTAGCGTACGCGCACGAGCGCTACACGCTGCCTCCTGCTGCTTCACAAACAACGTGCCTGCCTCCTACTGACACAATCAAAGTAATGCCGCGTGGCACATTAGATACAATTCGACCTGAGAGACATTTTTTTTTCATTTATTTTTATTATTATTATTAACATTTAATGACTAACTGATGCGTGGTTCATTGTAATAAGATCTCAACATATAGGCTACACAAGGAAAACAATTGCGACAAGTATGGGGAGGATGTCGTTACATTATACATTTGAGCATATATGTGTGTGTGAGTGAGTATATATAGTTTAGTTGAAACCATATACGGTACACATATGACACATATACTGTAAATTGAGACAGACAGATAGATTATATTAGATTGTATATATTGTAGACAGATTAGATTTTAGATTGAAATATTGTCTCAAACAACAGAACATAATTCGCAAAAATAAAAAAACAGAATGATGATTATTGCATATACATAACTATATAAATCTAGATGCTAATCAGCTATAATTAAATATAACAACTGAATGTACAAAAAAATACAAAAATATTCATAAATTAAATTAAAACAAGAAAAGTAAATAAATGCAACATGGTCACATGGATATAGTGTTTGTAGCTTTTTTCATGTTTCTCTCTCTCTACCACATTTAGCTGCACTCGAACCAACAGGCAAAGTAATGGCAATTCACATTAGTGCTTAAAAAAACAGTAACACCCTTCAATATGCAGTAATCAGTATGTAGTGCCGTTTCAAAACATATTGACTGGTTTATATATTACTCTTAAATGTTAAATGTTGTTGATTTTACAATTATTAACAAACACATAAAAGCAAAGTTTTCCTTCTATTGTTTTGTCTTGACTGAATAAGGCCACTAGAGGTCTCTGTATACATAGAAAAAGAAATTTCTTCTCCTGCTGGGTATGTACGCATCTGATATTGTTGAGGAATTGAAGATTGAAAACCTCTATTGAAAGTAAAGATCTTTCCTCAGAGTATGTGTCAATTCAATGTGGTAGTTTTGTCCGGGATTCCTCCTGTTATGCTGGTAGATGACCCCATTCACTTCAGTGTGAATGTCAAGAAGTTTAGTTTTCCTGTCAGAACACAAACAACACAACAGTTAGTAAAGTGGCTGTAGTTTATAGATTAAATGCAGTGTGAGTGACTGTTGACTGTTGCAGCTGTACCTGTTTTGGCCTCTGTGTAAGGCATCTGTCAGAGCTTTCAGGTAAATGGAGTGATGATGTCCCTGCTCCAGTTGCCGTTCATCTATCGAGCAGTGACTCCAGAACAAGTCTGCATCTGTAGGGATGAGAGTGCCTCCGGTACTTCTGTGGTGACTTTCAAACCCATCCGTCTCCAGATCTTCGTCCCGATGCTGCATCCTGTCACGGAGCTGGGACTCTGGGGCATTGTATCTCTGGATGAAGAATAGCTTGGGCTTGCCAGCCAGCATGGGGCAAGAATCGGCCGTGAAAAGACGTCTGATGACGTTTAGCTCTAGACCTGGTCCATATGAGTCTGTACCCAGGAGATGGTTTGCCACGCCACGGCTAATGATGCAACAGACAAAGCTATCAACGTCGCAGTTTTCCCTCTGTTTGGATATCGTATGGAGAACTGTGTGAATCTCATTCACACTCAGCCACTTGTAGGTCTTCACTTTGAAATGAAGAGCTGTAAAAGTTTTTTCCAACATGTCTAAAGGAGTAAGGAGAAGTGAAAGCAGATTTTAAGTTTTACCATTAAAACAAATGATCACTTATCAAAATAAACGCAAATTACTTTTCTGTTGATGGTCCGGTCAATTAATTTATTAATTCAGCTTTAATTTAAATTAAACATTATTTTTTTATCATCACATGTAATTAAATACATAAACACATATAATAAGTTTTTATAAAATTCCATGTATCCTCAAAGATTGAACAAGTGGTTCCCTATAGTTTGAGCAACTCTCATTTCAAATGTTTATAAGTTGTTTAGAAGACATTTACCCCATCTAATTTCTCCCATGATTTCATTTTATATAAATAAACATCTGAATGATTTCATCCATCACTTGACTCTTGATGCAAATTATCTAGTACCTTACCTCCATCATTTCCCACGCAGTCAATAATAACACAAACTCCCCTGGGATTACTGTTAAACTTGTACTGCTCAAATTGACTCTGAAATGCAAAAAAGCAGACAAAAACAGTTTCATGGGTGTACTTGTCTAATTAAACATACTAAAACACACAAGCTTAAATAATAAGTGTGTGAACCTTACCTGGTAACTCTGTGATACTTGCACAGGTACTGATGTGTGTCTTTCAGCTGGTGAAAGTGAGAGAGAGACATGAATAAACTGAAGAGAGAATAACACAATAAAGTAGTGAAAGTGAAAGAGGGGATTTCCATTAATGTTCTCAGTAACCGTATATAAAATAACAGATAACTTGCTGCCCCTATTAAGTGAACGGGGCATTTTGACTAACTGTCTCTGAGAAATGTATTTTTTGAAGCTGGTGTGTTTTATTAACATGTAGCCTGTCTTACCGATACGAGGAGGCTGTTCTTGTCTTATTTGCTGCAGATGATAGGAACTGCAAGAGGCAGGTGATAGACGCTAAAGAGAAGATGTTTTTTTTCACATTATTAGTTAGTTATTATGTTTATTATGACTTTATAAAAAAAAGAGGCAGATGATAATTGTTAACTTTTATACGGTGGCATACTCACAGGTGTTCTGAACCATTGCTGTTGAGGTGAATGCTGTTCAGGTGCAGCAGCTGTAACTAACAGATGAAAGAAAATATGAGTAATAAATAACAATTTAAAGTACTCTGTAATGTCTCTTCTACACTTATTTGTTTAAATAAACAAAGATTTCCATTGTGCATGTGAAGCTACTTGGTCAGTATCTAAAAATATGTTTCCTGTGCCATAGATGTTGGTTTCTCTACATTAATTAAACAATGTCAAGCCTGTGTTTGCCCTTCATTGGTGGATGCTCCCAGGAGTATGGGGTATTAAGGCCTAAAAGGGGATATTAACAGGATCAAACTGGTGCATGTATTTTTTTGGGATTAAACCAATTTGCTTCAGGCAAACAGCTGTGACAGTAGACATGAGCTGAAACTCTCATGAGAAACACTAGACTGTTTGTATGAGCAGATAATGGCATATTCACATATTAACATTGGTCAACTGTGCAAGAAAATCCCTCATGAGTGACACAAATATGTGGTGTTTGACATTATGTTGAGTTGGTATTAAGGAAGTAGGTTTGTCATTTATACAAGTTAAATGAGTTGCTACTACTTTTAACAAAGACAACAATACTTTTTCAATGGAAGAGTATCTCTGATAGAAGTATTCAAACAATTGATTGTCACTGATAGAAACATGTAGGCTGATAGTATCTTTTCGATTTCCATTTTGTTTCTATGCAATACTTTTAGTTCTGTCCCATGAACTATGAACGGTTTATGATATGCAGCATTAATAAGGACCTTGAAGAAACTTGAAACTATTACAAGTCTGTTTTTAGATATGAAATACTATCACATGTCATGAAACACATCCGTGGTTTGGGTGTGATCCACATCTGTTTCTCATATGACTCTAAAGTTTTTAACCCCTGTATTAAGAGGTATATCTCAAATACAGGCTCACCTGGCATCCTGTAAGCAGCCACTTTCTTTGCAAGGTCAACCCTGTCAATGTTTCTTAAAAATTCCTCTACGAAGTCGACTCTGTCCGGCGAAACTAAGTCCAACTTCTCAAGTTCAATGATTATGTCCAGGAAAGTCTGTCAGAGAGAGGGAGAAAATGGGGGTGTTTGCTTCTGTGCTTTCATGCATGGAGAAAAAAAAAATCCCACTAAAATTTAGATGAAAATCTCCCCTCCTACACAAAGAGGATTTCAGCTGGATGCACACCAGAACTTCAGAGTCATTTACTTCACCCACCTTTGCTTTTTCCAACTTCTCTCGAGACAATGTACTACTTAACAAGAATTTCACATTGTTCACATCTTCACAGCCCATATCCTCACTTATAGTAGTCATCAATACTCTGCAATAAAGTAAACCATGATTACTTTTAAGGATAGTGTGTGGGTTTGGATGGTATAAATAATTATGACATGGACATTATAAAGAAAACATATCTTACCTGAATTTTGGCAGAATCTGTTGGTGTTTAAGAGCTCTTTCCATGTCTTCCCTGTTGGTTCTGAATACTTTACTCAATAGGTCAAAACGTTTTAATTGAAACAAAAGCGCAATTAAAAACAAATATCCTATCTCTCGGTGCACCGTTTTGGCTTTCAGCATCTCCTTCGCAGACATAATGCTGTTGTCCGTATCCAGGCTGTCACACAGGTACAGGAGTATACTGCGTTCACTGTTGCTGAGATCCTCCGCTATGAAGTTAATATTCTGAAGCCACAGTTGATCCGGCAGAGCCATGTATTTTGGTCGAAAAGCAACAAGAAGGCTGATGTCCTACAACAAGGAAGAGACTTTAACAATCAACAAAGCAAGAAGCGTTGACTAAGTTACCATGAAGGAGCCTGTCTGTAATAGCAAAAGAGAAACAACTTACCGTATGGTACTGGTGTGATGTGACTGGTGAGAAGTCACCGAAGCTGCTGGATAATAAATACAAAATAAGCAATGACGCACTTATTTATTTATTTAAAAAAAAAACAAAAACCGTGAAGGCGGTGAGAGGAAATACCACGTAAAGTATGAGGTCGTACCACAAAAAAATGCAACAAATGCCTTTTATGAGTACATAGTTTCCGTTATGTAGTTCCGTGGAAATACCCAAAAATGGAGTTTTGCTACGTCTTTATAGAAATAAGTGAAAGTGAAACAAACAAGGAGTACGATTGCTTAACCCTTGAAGAACCATGGCCATGTAGTCCTGGCTGCTTTGAATTAATTTATTAATTTATTTAAATTCATTTATTTATTTATTTATTCATTTATTATTTATTTATTCTATTTCTACTTCTATCTCTGCAGGTGCGATGAATTATTAGAAATAAATGAATTTAAAGAAAGTTTACAAAGTTTTTTTTTCATTATCAGTCAAAAAAGCCTGTTCGCTACCGACTGGTTCTACATTTGCACCGTATTACAACTTTCACTTAATCCTTTATCCAGTATTTGAGAAAAGGACAGAATTTGTCCGAGTAAAACTCACCATGAGGAAGTTGACGCCTTAACAAAAGTTTTCAACTCTCCGGAATGGGCGATCTGCTCCACCCATGATCGTCTGTGGGCAGGACTTCGCTATGTGCTGTTAGTATATATAAGCAGAACATATCTGACTAACTCATTCACAAAATCTGTCCAAGTTAGGTACATATAAAATAAAGAAAACAAATCAAATAATAGGTTGTTTTTCTGTATTGTTTTTGTAGTAAAAGCCCTGAATGTATTCATATATCTACATTTATTTTTTAGCATCATCCATTTGTAAAGAAAAACTTCTAGCAAGATTAACGTACTTTTAAGAAATTGATATATGTATGTGTATATATATATATATATATACATATATATATATATATATATATGTTACAACAGAGATCTGTATTGTTTGATCTTCCTGAAAATAACTACAATAGCCAAAATTAACTGAGTAGAAATAATTATGTATACTTAAACAATCTGAATATTATAATGGATACATTTCATAGCCATAAATGCAAATACACAAGTAAGACAACGTGTTTTTTTATGTTTTCAACTCAATTCAGCAATCCTCTAATCAGAAAGAGTTGAAAACAATGATCATCTCTTAATCAATGTATCTTCTACCGCGTTAAATATTTCGGGTAAAGTGTATATGTTTCTTTTAGCATATGCGTATATATGTTTATATGTTCATATTACTCTTCTCTTTACTTTGTACTTGAAAGTTCATTATAAGAAAGTGGTCAAAAATACAATTATCACTGAGGCAATGCCCAACTCCAGAAATTATTTATCTATCCAAATACAAATAAAAAACAAATAAATTGAGTTCCCAGTGTTTTTAATAATGTGTTTATTTATTTTACAAGCTCAATGTCTATAAGACTAAGAGTTTGTTATAATACATCCAACACAAAGTTAATTTAAGTCTGTTTATCAACTGCTCGTGACTTTGACCAAGTTTTTAATAATGACCCTTTCTGTAATTGAGTTTGACACTAATATGCTTTAATCTAATATATATTATACATACAATGGAGTTTGTTTCTTGTTTTTCATTTACTGCTGTGTTTCAAAGCTCACAGTCTGATTGTGAGTTTTCCTGAAGAGATGAATGCAGCACTGACGCGCACTGAGTCCCGCCTGGCCAATCATATCGCGCTGTGCCTCAATAGCTCCATTGCAGTGTGGGGAGATCATACGGAGGTGCCTGCTAACAGAGGGAGCAGTTGGAGGAAAGATACACGACCTGAGTGACCGCTCTGGACAAACACCACCACCACCTCCACTTCTTCCCCCGATACAGTCACCGGGGAGGTATTGCCGTCACCAACTTCACCGTCCGGGTGAGTATTTTATAACCAGGGAGCAGTGAAAACATTGAGGTAGTCGTAGTCAGGGGGCTGCTGGTGAGTTGGAACATCATCAGCACTGTTGTGTTTATGTGGATGTAAACCCGCGGCAAGGAGGAGGAAGAGGAGGAGGAGGCGGCTTCGGTGTTAGCAGGCTGCCCAGCACCGACATAAGTGCCCGGTGTTTTAAAGCAGGAGGTACCACGAAGATAGATGCTTCTGCTTCGGTGAAGCAAGGCAGCCAAGCATACAGTCGTTTTGGCCTAGTCACGACTGGTGGAAAACGAAGAGGATGAGGATGTCCACCAGCTGCTGACTAGAGCAGACACGTTTACGGTATGTCAGGCGAGCTAAGGTAGCTAACGTTGACGTGCAGGTTCAGCTTTCGTGGCAGTTAGCTAGTACCCAACAGGCTAACAGAGCTGCGTAGAAACATCCAGATAACACGTTAGCACGTTGTCTCCGTGTTTAAAGGTAAAACACCACATTTTATATCACTCATGTGTTACCACTTCACGTTTTGTCTTGAAACGTACAGTATTTTCATTGTGGCACTTCATAGTTGACTTGCATAAAAACGCTGCAGCCTGTTTGTTCAAGCCAAACGTGGTTTTATTTTGAAAATTAAGAGCGGAAGTTTGAATTTTGCAGACTTGATCCATAAGTAATGTTTAATGCTTCCCTCTGATGCTGTTAAATAACATTAAGTTTCAAAGAGGAGTTGCTGTAGAGTACACCATGTACACTAGATGTGTTCAGAGCCTTTGCTTACATTAGTCAGCTATCCTGATAATAAATAAATAAGTATGTTTGTTTATCTTTGTAAGTATAAATGCATCATGTTTTTCAATTTGCAGCTATACCATGTAATTGAGCAGCATTAATAAATCAACACATATGTATGGACATGTGTGTATGTACGTGTACATGCATGTACATGGGTTTGTCAGGTATGAACACTTACCTTGCATAATATTTACCTTTTAATTCACTTCATAGTTGCCACAGTAAACAAGGATACTTGGCAAGTTTACAAACGTCACGCTAGCAACTTGGTGTTTTTTAAGCTTCTCACACATAAACATTTCATCGTGGTAGGCAGTTTTCAGGCATTGTGCCTGTGCTTGCACCACGTGGCTGAGGACAGGGTCCCTCTCTTCGCCAATGCTGCTTATTAATAAACCATGTTCGGAGAGAACAGTGAGTGAATCTAGACTAGAGCTGCAACTAATGCTTTTTCATTATTGATTAATCTGCTGATTATTTTTCTCTGATGATTTCATAATTGTTTGGCTCATAAAATATCAGAAAAATTGTGAGCCATTACAAAAAGTCCAATGTGGCATCTTAACTTGTCTCTTTTTTTTTTTTTTTGTCTGACCAGCAATATAAGATATTAACAGGAGCATCTCACAAGAATTTGGAAACAGAAAAAAAAAATCTGTTGCATAAAAAATGACTTTAAACAGTTCAATCACTTTCAGAATAGAACATCACATTTTCTCTCAATCGACCAATAAATTAAGTGAGTAATTGTTGAAACTCTGCTTTACTAGATCCAGTTATTCAGCGCTCAGACTGACCTGAAAACAACACTCCTTACAACAGCAACATCTCTTATTCATTCCCCCTCCTGCTCTGCCAAGCCAGTGTTCTTTTGCCAAGTTGCTGTCTATTTGATCTTTCGATTGTTGACATGCCGCTGTTTAGAACACTGACATCGGTAAATTAGATGCATGATGCTTGGGCTGATATTGGTCATGATAAGGAAACTACCCCTCATGTAATTGCGTCATGGGCAAAGATGCAAAGCTGAAGATCCAGTTAATTCCACGCCATCTGCTGCTCATCCTCAATCGTCGGTCCTCCCCTCTCCTCTTCCTCCACCTCCTCCTCCCCCTCTCTCTGCCACTGTGTGTTTTGGGACTAAGCTATCATCAGAGCTGTGGTCTATTTTAGACGGAAACTCCATTTACCCACTTAATCTATGTCTCCGTCTCCAGGAGTTGAGTTTCTTCTATTGTTCATTTAACAAATGCGTGCCCGTCCCACCCAAGTGCTTTGATGAGCCGACGGCCTTAAAACATGTTGCGTCATGTTTTTTTCCCAATCAGTGAAATCACTAATCGAGCAGTTAAGGGTTTATGTGCTGTGTAAAACGTTTAAACTATTTAGCTTGCCCAGTGTTCTCAGAGGAGTGTCACATAAAGCAGAGGTCAACTCTTGTAAACTTACACAGCATTGTCATGTGTTGATTACACATCTGCAGCAGCTGTGATCTTATTAAGACAGCTTTGAACCAAAACAGATCTAACAGTTACTGTATTGAGCCCCAGAGTATGTTGCTTTCCTCCCACCTAGGGTGATGCACACGCCTAGGGGATCAAAGCTGTAATTAGCCTGCCATGGATTAGCAGTGGGGACTATTTTCCACTGTACTCGCTCCCACACAGCCAGAGGATCACACAAGCAGCCAACCCCCTGCCCTCCCTCTTCTTCCAATAGAAAAAAATCTGAATTACCATGCCTGTGGTTGTCTCATTGAGGCCAATCAAATGAGAAACTTCACATTTTTGACAGTTTGGACATGGAGCATCTCTGAAACCGATCGTGATATTTTTATTTGTTGCTATTCATGATTCAGATTGGTTTATAAGTCACCAGTGAAGTCATTCTAGTGGTGCTGTGTGTGTGCGGACACTCTTGAGGATCAGCGGGATATGTGGTTGGCATGTGGAGTGAGCTGTGGTGCTGCTGACTCACTGCACTGCCAGGTATGAGGTCTGTCTGTGTGTTGGCTGTCTGCATGATGTGCAGCCCCTATCCCCCACACCACCAACAGACACACACACACTCACTGCTGAGTGTCTTGTCTCCGTCAGCCAAACAAGAGCTCATACTGTTCCTCTGGGGGCTCCAAATAGGTGAAGCAGCGAGATGCTTGTACTCTCTTGTTTGTAAATGAATCACTGCTTTCAAAAGTGATTGCAACAAGGTTTTTAGAATAACGGAATATAATGCCCCAGCTAATGATGGTATTACCATACAGGCAATATTGCAAAATGCAATACAAGGCAGGAGGGTGACTTAGGGGGTCCCGATATTTTCATTATTGTTCATTTCGTAGAAAGAAAATACTGAAATAATTTTCCACAAAGAGATTTATTCAGATTTTTGTTTAATACGACCAAATGTCCAAAATTCTACCATTTGCAAACATATGTGACCAAGAAAAGCATCACAGTGTTGGCAAAACCAGCAAGTGTTAAGTGATTTGTTGTCTAAAAATAATTTTTTAAAATTTTCTCTCAATGTCTAAGTACTCGGAAGAATGGAGGAATTGTGTTAATGAAATTATAGGAGAACAGTTGTGTTTTAGTTCAGTTTATCAGAATGAACATACAAGCGTGTGTGTAACAAAGCTTTGAACGTCATGTGATGTCATTCAGACTTAACACGTTTGTAAATTAGCATATGGCAAAACTGACAGACAGAGATTAACGAAAGAGGCCAACTGTTACATTCATTGTGTAGTTTACTAGAAACAGCTCTGCTTGTAGCCAGCATATCAATGATGTAGACAAGAGGAATATGCTGCAGCACTTTCCTCTATAAGTTATTTAAAAGTCAAACTTATTTTGTTGTTGTTGGCAGTGGTGTGACATCAGGATTACATGTGCTTGCTTTGTAAGCCTTTAAAACAATCTCAGATTTTATTTGGAAAGTGGCCTTTGCTGCTGAACTGACACCATCATCAGAGTGCTGGATTGTTGGACATGCGTGAATGCTTTGATTGGGTTAGATTAACTGTATTATCCCTGAGGGAGAAAAGGCTTGTTCCCATGGAAGTGTAAAAGGCTTTGTCATTGTTCTGCTGTTCAGTAATGACTAGTTGATTTTTTTTTTTAAATACCAGTGCTATAGACTTTTACCTCCTTTACTTCATTTCAGAGTGCTATGTTTCCCTCCCTCCATAATGAATACAGCACTGTGTTGGCAGAGCAAGTAGTTAACGTTTAATCCACCATTCTGCAGTGGACATGGTGAATGGACAACTTACTGCAGCTATTTCAGCCAAATTTAAATCTTTCCAATACATTATTTATAATAAATTCAAAAAAATAAACACAGATATAGATTTATACTTCAGGCTATCATTTTTCTCTGTTAAAAGTAATCAAACTGGTATCAGATGTCAAACTACTTAAGTGACTGTGTCATGATGTACAGGCTCATTATTATGAATATTCATCTTCATCTACGTATGGCAGCGTAACAATCAGCATCAGCAGAGATTAAGCAGAAAACCTGGCCCAACATTGCACGTCCTTTTGTTTCTGTTTTTTGACAAGACATTAGTGTGATATCTGTGTGTGAGTTACCCATTAAACAGGGATTATATTCATTTATCATATATGCATTCCCCTCTTGCAAAAACTCAACAGCTCAGATCAGTGTCTATTCTGTTTTTTTTTTTTTTTCTTAACGATGAGACCTTTTTAATCACCTCGATGACAAATTAATTGGATAAATGTGACATATTGTCCAATCGTGTTTCTGATGAAAAGTGCAAACCAACACAGTGTTAAATTTAAAGAGATCCAAAAAAAAAAAAAAGTAGCAAACCCTGATTTGAGAGGTTGGAGCTTTGCAAAAGTTCACCTTTTTTTGCTTAATAAATGACTAACCCTGCTGCTGTGTTGGTTTAGAGATCAAAATGGCCACAATAGTTGAACATCAGACAGGTTTTGCACAATGGGACTGAACTGAATTGTAGACAGACGGTGTGGAAGCAATAAATTTAACAAAACTGTGATATTTTTAAACAGTTCATTCCTGCTCGGAATTGGTAGTATTTGTAAATGAGTATTGTTCCCTTATTTTTACTTCCCTGATATTTTTTTCCCTTTAGTTAGAGTTGTGTTGAATAGTCGGGGCAAAACTGCAACACTTGACCAGAAGGAAATGACACATCCTGCTGTTGACCTCAATGCAGTTTACGTGAGACTCAAAGGCACCTCAACTTTAACCCCGTTGTACTGGATGTGAGAGTTTATGTGTGTTTGGAGAGGAAACACAGGCTCTGTCATTAATATGGCAGAATGGTCAGTGTGTTAAAGCCAGGATAACAGGTCATTATCCTTTCACAGCCACTGTTCTCTGCTGGGCTTTACCTTCGTGTCGGTCAGTCCTCTGCTCTCTTTGCTCAGCTCTCTGGTCACGACTCAGCGCCTGTCTGAAGTTGAACGGATGCCAAAGCCTTGCTGATTCCAGGAGCCTTTGAATTATTGCCAGTTATTTGTTGTTGTGATATGGTGGGGGGAAAAAAACGGGGAAGGAAAGGGGATGCTTTTGTTGACGCAAGCTGTGAGAGATGTTCACTGGTAAGTAAGGCACCTGTTAGCAAACATGTTCCCTTACATTTATTAAGATCCAATTGCTAATGATCTAAGATTCGTTTGGGAGCAAGAAGGGTGTTGATTTTCTCTTTGTTACGTGCATCTTGGTCAATCAAATATAGACAGTTAAAAGCCTAAAAGGAACAGTTTGTGTTGCATAATTCAATTTTTAGGTGTCTAGGTCTAAAAATATTGTGACTGAGTGTTGCATTGGCAGGAGAAAAACTGGCCTTGGCTCCATCACTAATGCTGATTAACTTGGCTCCCTCAACCGTCTGTTGTTCTCCACCTAATGTAATGTCTTTGCGTCTGCTGCAGTGCAATAAATGTCGAAAAAAAAATGTAGCCCACATTATTATTTTGGAAATCGTAGGAAACTGTTTGATTGAATAATTATTATTATGTGTCTCTGAGGTGGTAGGAAGTCGAGAGGCCGTGCTCTCTGGCTTGATTTTCCCAGTAGTCAGTGGATTTGTCGGCCCCTCAGCAGCTGACTGTGTGGTAATGCATCACATCTCCTCTGTTTTTTCCCTTTGCTGATGCTTTTGGTCATGCAGGCTGCGGACTCGGGCCTGTGTGTAGTCGAGTGGTCTTGGTATGTCATGAAAGGCCAAGGTGGTCCATTGTTTAAATACTGCTTATCAGTATGATAGTACAATATTTTCCTCCGTCTCTCTTGAGTGAAGTTAAATTGCTTAACTGCTTAACCCCCCCCCCCTCCCACCACCACACACACCATACATGCATTGTCAGCACTACATACTCTGGAATTAGTGGTCATGTGTCCATAGTTTGAACTATCAGTGAACTTTTGACCACCATAAAAACAACCCCCCCCCTGTACCTCAGTGGCTCTTGTTTTACACTGTTGTTAATTTGCCACATCAGCTCAATCCAAAGGAATAAACCGCACTGGTATTACATGAGCAGTTCTCTGACTGGACACTACAGAGAGGTGTTGATTAACCTCTGTGGTATTCTTTGTTGATGTAGCTTGCAGTGGTGTTAAATTGAACAGTGTTGTAATGAAAGGTGTTTGTAGCGGAAGCGCTTTGTTTCCCCTCTCTAATGCACACGAGGGGAACAAAGCACCAGAAACACTTTTTCAATATAATACAATCCAATGAAATTCCTCCACTAATCACGGCTTAGAAAATAACTACTGTCAAATGAAGAATTCTTTGACATTTCCAACAATTGAACGCTACAGCTTTTATGGCAATAGAATTTATCGTTGTTTTGAATTACTTTAGATTGTTCTGGTTTACATAGTGAGCAAGTAGTAATAAGATAGTAGGTCTGTTCCTTCTTTTTCATTAGTTTGTGTCCAAAGCAACATTTTACTCATCTCGGTAGAATCACTCCACTTTAAACTGATGTGTTATTGATCCATTTTATTTTTTCCATTTTGGAAATTACACTACAATAGAGTATATTGTGTTATTTATTTATTTTTACCTTTTTATTGATCATCCTGACTTGTTAAGACACTACAGCCATAAACCATGTGGTCTATGCAAGTACCTGCTTATCAGGATACTTGTCTGAAAAATTCTAGGGCGTATAAGTTCACAAACCAAATACTTGAAATGCCTTTATCATTTATAAGTCAAGTTGGTTCCCTCCCAGTCCCACTGGTAATACAGTGTAGGTCTAGATCAGGTTACTGCAGGGTTCTTTGTAGGGCTTTTCAATATAGACGCCATTTGTGTTCATCCTGTATATGGATTTGTATACACACGACATTTGCATTAAAAGCATTTGTATGCCTCAGCGTGAGGAGCAGAGAGGAAGAAGGCAGAATGCCGTTGGCATTCACCTGTGCTGTTTTGTGTGTTGTGGCTCACCCTGTCAAATTGGTGGAGTCTGTATGTGTGTGTGTCTGTGTACTTAGTTGCAACACGGGCCCATCCCAATACGTCTGGTCCTGCAGCTGCAGCACAGCTAATTTTAGCCCAGGATGTGCCTACGCCTCAGTTCCCCTAGCCTGGCCTATGAGAGATGACGAGATGATGAGGGAGATAGAGTAGCCCATTTTTCACTGTCTCCTTCTCTTTTCCACACTATGCACCGTCTTTCTTTTTGTATCATTGCCTATATTATATATATATATATATATATATATACATTTTATCTCCCCAAAGAGTTTTCTTTTTTGTCCACGTGTCTCAGGGGCACTATTGATTTGCACAGGAACATATTGACTTTAGTAAATGTTGTCTGCCTGCTCGTGACCTTTACTCACCAAAGTCCTCGCTGTCAGTTGGCAACTCACTGAGGTGTGTCTGTACCTGTCTGATCTGTCATCCTGTTTAGAAAACATGGGATATTTTTCTCGTTTGTGTATTTGCTATTAATAAACCCCTTCCTATTGCCGTGCACACAGCCTACTCCACTGGTGAGTAGCTTGTTCTTAGAGAGGCACAGGGATGGAGATTACAGCAGACTGGTTCACCGTGGTCAGGTATTAGAGCTAATCCCTCTAACTAGGGAAAGTCTTGATGAAGTGTTTGAGTGTGCGTAGGACGACTGGTGTTTACCCTGTCTTTCCTCTCATGAGCTTTATGCTTTCTTTTGCATTCAGTTTTGCTGTGTTTTTATATGCAAATCAAGAGACTGAAACAAAACTCCCAATGGTCTTAAAATTGCACCAGATTGTTGTATACTTTACTTGATGTATACCAGATAAATCCAATTTAGGGAGTGCAATGTGTTTGACTTGCACTATAATTGTGCATCTTTGACAAAAAAAGATGCACAAAAGATGATCTCTCCCTGTGCTCTGTCAGGGAAATCTTCCAAAACAGACCACTAAACTGTGACGCCATCATCATCATCGTCATCATCAGTCGAGTATTCGTTTTGTCTCAGTCACAACAACCAAACGGGAAGAAAGGAGGACAACGTCAGACGTGGCGCAAACGGAACAGGGACAGAATTTGCTCAAACTCAATAATTCATGGCTGACTGAGCTAAGCTGACCTTGAAAAATCCCCAGGGGTGGAGTGTTGAAACCTAGCACTGGTCATTTAGGGCAGAGAGGAGAAGTTGAGACAGATGGACACGAACACACACATATATACTACATGTGTGTAAATATGAGGTTTTTATCTTTCACTTTGCTTGATTCAAACTAAATTCACTGTCACAAAGTGAACTGTGGTCGACTACGCTTGTTCTTGTTCATTGACTTAAATTTTATATATATATATATATATATATATATATATATATATAGTAGGGTTGCCCTGTTTGAGTTCACATGTCAAAGACACAACATGTTGAACAGGTTTGTGCTGTAAATATAAAAAGAGATAATAGATAAACTTTCCTGTGCATACTTAAGATTAAAAACCAAATAGCCCTCAAACTTTTCCTTCTGCCTTTTGTAAAGCAGCACAGAAATGTCCCACCAGTGTTTTCTGAAGTAGCAGCTAATGAAATCAGATTTATTTTGACTCACATCACTCATCCTCTGTCAAAACTCTCACTAATCTCATATTATGATGGGTTCTCCAAACTAGTCATTTTACTCTCAATTTTACTCTGTGTTGATCGTAACTGCTGATTTATATAGAGATGCCAGTTTATATTTGAACTTGTACAAAACCACAGCGGTGTAATTAACGACACTGTTTACTGAGATGCCTACCAGACGGTGGTTTAATGTTTCTCCTAACCTGCTCATCCATAAACGCTTCACATTTAGCAACGCACTTCCAGCAATACATCGTCCAAGTTTGACGTCAAACGCGTGAGTGGTCGTGGAGAAAATTGAAAGATGGGGTAGAGACTCCTCCGTTTGTAATGAAACACTTTGCCACTTTTTTTCTCGCAGTTGTCGCTACATTTGGCTTCGCTTTTCACTGTGACAACGTTAAGGGAAATCTCTGCAGACTCATGTCTGAAACTGTGGTGATGGTTGTTAAATCGCTGATTCTCTTGAGGTGACTTTGATGGGTGAAATGAAATGATTGTTTCTTTTCTATCACATAACAACTATTGCAGCTCTTACTGGCAAAGCATTGTAACGTTGTAGCGTTGAAAAGTGTTAATTGTCTTTTTTATTATTATTATTATTATTATTAAATGTTGATTGAGCAGTGTTGGGAGTAAGACATTACAAAGTAACACATGTCAACATGTTACATTTTACTCTAATCAGATTACATTTGTCTGTAATGCATTACTGTCTGTAATCATATTACAGTTACTAATCAAAAAATGATCTCGTTACTTACGCTTCTTTACGAAAAGGAAAACACAAATCAAACGTAGACTGACTTGACTTGAGGAGACGAAGAAGACGAGGAAGGACACGTGACAGAAATGGATAAAAGAGATTGTGTTCATGTCCTCTTTTTAGAATAAAGTTTCATGCTGATTTGGGCATATTCTCTAATTTTATAGTGTTAATTGGCAAATAAGGTATGGTACATCTCAGGTGATGTCATGGAGTAATCCAAAAGTAATGTAACTAGTAGTGTAACTATTTACTTTAAGCAGCAAGTAACAAAGTAAATTAAGGCATTACTTTTTTTTAAAAAAAAGCAACTAGCAATGTGAAAACACTGTGATTGAGTCATATTTCTTAACATCATTATTTCTGCTTCACAGTCACTCTTTCAGAAATCATAACAAAACTGCCAACACGGGCGGGGAAAATGTGATGCTGTGACCCAAAAAGCTCAGTGCTGATTGGTTTATCTTAGCTAACACAAATAAGGGCGTGTTGTGCTGTAGCTTATAACAGGAACACATTATGAACACATATTGAAATCTTCAGGTTCGTCACCTCTCACCTGTTTTGGGTGCAGCAGGGGTAAGAGAGGTTCTCTGTTCCCTGCAGAGCTGTAATCTCATGTTTGTTTACATTGGGTTAATGAGTTACTTAGTCACGGATCCTCGTATCATTCATCTGTCTGCTGAATGATTAATATTTGTTAGGTACTTTGAGGAAGTCCTCCATTCAGCAGCGACTAAAAGGATAGCTCATCGGCTTTGTTTGCTTGCTTTTATATCAAGCGTTGTTGCTAATAATGTGTCACCTGTTGGAAGTACTTCCTTTTGACAGCATTGCTGTCAGTTGTGCTATAGTTCGTCACATAATGTAATCCAGAGTCAAGTCCCACTTTAAGAGGCTTGCTCATTTTCGCTAATAGTTAGGTAAATACACATACAGTGCACAGAGCAACAGTGTGGGATTAGCAAACAAACATGCTGTCTGTCATAGTACTGACTTGATTAGCATGCTTGTAGTGTTTGTTTGAAGAGATGCACAGCATGTCGATTAGCGTGCTGCAGCTGTTGTTAGCCCTGGACGTTCTGGCAGCTTTAGCAGAGATGAGCGGCCAAGACTGTGTCTGTGGTTAGAGCTGAGTTTTGCCACACCCACACGTCCAACATTCAAGACGTTAATCTTAAATTGTTGTTTTGGTTTTTAGTTTCGACTTGACTGCTGGCAAACATTTCTCATGAGAACAAAGGTCACAGCAGTCATCCAGATGTAATTATGAAAGTAGAACACGCAGACATTTCTGAATGACTGTTTTGCAATGAAAGTGGTGTTAAACTGTTAAAGGTTCCACTGATCGAACAACTAAGTGTAGAGACTAAGAAAGAAAAATATGCATAACCTCACTGATTGAATATTAACTTTTTTTCTTGTCCTGTTTAGTAAAACATTCAAATAGAATTGAACACAGTAGTTTATAACTTGATATTAATAATCTTGATATGAAAATTTTACAAACTAAATTCCTTTTGTGAGTTTGTCAGTCAATCATGAAGATTAGTGTTTACATTTTGTGGAAAATAGATGTTTTGTTTCTAAAGTAATATTGTGATGTTGAAGGATTACTACTAGCTTTAATATTTATCATAATATTAATCATTTTTATGATGAAGTCTCTCGAGTCTTGAACCTCAAAAGTCCAAATACACTTGTCGGCTTTGTATTCACCTTGTGCGCCGTTTAGCAACGCGCCCAGTAATGTCATTGTGATTTGGAGTTTGAAGTGGTGTAAACAGGAAGGGTTGGCACTCTCCAATTCCTCTGTGAGCTCCGCCACAGGACAATGAGCAGGTCCGGCACAGAGGAAGAGCAACGTTTTAAGGAAAAGTTTGCTTATTGACGTTCGGCAGGCCTCATTAGTGGCGTGACGTATTTAGCCAACACTGACAGCCGGCTGGATGGCCACGCTGTCGCTATACATGCAAATACTGAGGGGGGGGTTACACGCTTCTCTCTAGGTAAAGACCCAGTTAATTATGCATTTTTGTGATGAGAAAAGATAATAATTTCATTTTCATGTTTTATTCCTGTCAACCAGCTGTAGTCAAATGTTGAACATGACTCACTCTTACAGACATTTTAAAACCGATACTGTGGATTTTGAGTTGGATCTTTACAACAAAGAAACTCTATCCCAGGAATTAAGCGTACGACAAAAGCCTCTTTGGTAACACTGGTGTTGCTGAAAGAAAAAAAAGCTTGTTCTTTTGTTACAGTCATTTAATATTACACCATATTCGAGGAATCTACAAGTCCATCGCAGTTCAGATCACGCTGGTCTCTTTTACATGTCTGGTATTCTCGGAAAAGTCCCTCGAGAGATACAGACAATGGGGCAGACAAAATAAAGATGATAACATCTGATAACGTTTATTGAGGAAAAATAAAAACCATAGATTTCCGTGAAAATGTCACATAAACTGCACATGTCGAAGGATAAAAGTAAAACTTTACCTCTGTAATATTGTTTCTGCTAGTCTTCATCCTCTATCCAGTTGACTCTGTATATTTTACATACATATTGAACATTTTCTTGGAAATGAATGAAGACATTGTTATTGATTCATTAACCAAATTGAATGTCAGTTTTTAGCTATTCCAATTACACTAATGCAAATATAATATAAAACATCCACTATCGCCATGAGACAGCTCTGCTCACTGATTTGCAACATTTCCCAGAATGGCCCTAATATACCCAGAGATGTTAAAGGAAGAGCTTCAATGTTAATAGCCGCATATAAAAATATCCACATTTATATTGTCTCACTGTATATATCATAGGCCCAACCCCAGCTTGACACATACTATTAATTTCTTCTGTGTAGTGTGACTGTGATAACGGGGCAGCATTAATGAGGCTCAACGGATATAATGGGGATGTATGGTAGTATAGTGAAGCAAAGAATTAAAAATATTTCCCTTTCAAACTTTTCCCCTCTGACATTCACTCTACTCATGTTGCATATTTTGTCTGGGTTGTGCTTTTTATTTTTATTTCTTGGCCCTTGCTGTTTTCACTCAGCCTGGAGTCACTGCTAACCCTCGACTTTGATGAGTCACACGACGAGTAAGCTTTATCTGGCAGAGTAAAAATAAATAGGTTCTTTATAGCTTTCAATAGATAGAGAGGTGGCACACATCATCCTCGACAGATGGGACTTCTCCATGGTAATTTCCCTGACTCTTTGTGATGAATTGCTAATGCAAGGGTCCTTCAGATAAACACAAGGCTGCGTTGAAAATACTTAATATCAAATGTATTGTTGCTCGGTGATGTGGAACTGTCTGCTTCCCAGGGATGTGCAGCAGCACAGGGCGGCCTCCACTGCTCTCCTCTCTTTGTGTGTCACTAAAGTCTTGATTCTTTCTGCCAGATACAGTAAATACGATGGGTGTGGATCCTCAAGATGCATTTTTAGCAGGCGAGGACAACAAGCTGGCCAGCTGACTGTTGCTATGCAACAGGGAAGTTGAAAATGCACTCCTTGTGCCATGACTCAAAATAACCTTGAAAACATAGTTTGTTTAAAAAAACAAACAAAAAAAAAAAAACACTTCAAATGTCCATTATGAAACAAACTGTACATTATTTAACATCAATATGTCTCGCAGTAGTTTTTTTTAATGCTCAAGCTGTGAAGGGGCAACCTTGTGTGTTAGTTTCTGAGTCTCCATGTTGTCAGCTGCTTGTTTCATGCTCTTGACTGATTATTTGTCGTGTGTTGTTTGCTCGCCAGCAGAATTTCCTCTCTCAGCAAAACAAGATCGATTCAAAAGCATTCTTTGAAACACTGTTTGAAGTTTGCTTGTAATTCCTTTTGAAGTCATTGGTGTTTAGAGCTGAAACAATGGCTAGATGAATCAGTCAGCCAATCAAAGTAGAAACAATATAACACCCAAAATATGATTAATCTATTATATTAAATATTTTTCTATAAATAAAACAGTTCTTATGACGTGATTAATGGATTTTCTTCTCTGTTGTTACAGGTGACCCTCAGTGAGTGACAGATGTGTGACACTGCAGAGAACCATTCGCCTCTCCCGGTGGAGATCTGAATTCTGGGACACTGAGGTAAGAACAGTGTCTGAACGACACATAAAACTGCCTCATTTTGTGTTTTATTGGTTCCAATGAAAAGCTGAATTGTGATATTCTTAATATCTATCTCTTCTACAAGACAGTTTACAAAACTTTTTTTTTTGATGGTCTTCTGACCTACTAATATTTATCCTGTTATATCCAATGTGCCAGTCTTGCTACTGCGGTGGTATACGGCAGCATTCAGAGTGAATATTGATAGGTAATAAAAATCTATTGATCCTAATGTTAGCCGGTTAAAGCCAACATTCCATTTTGTGGCCATGTGACTCCGCTTCCTGTGTCTGTCACATGCTACGTCAATGTAGTTTCAGCAAAAAAAAAAAAGTTCACTGTTGCAAAATATGTGGAGTCTTGTGAGAATGTGAAGGGGAAAATCAGGAAGTGTTGAATTTTGAATTGAAGAGTAAAAATATTATAGCTGGTTAAAAAAAAAAAAAGTCATTCACCATGTCATTAAAGGACATGGTGAAGAAAGTAAACATTTTTTGTGACATTGATACGAACTGTTCTGGTAAATACCACTGATCCAGTGACTCAGAGTTGAGTTGTAACTAAGTCTTCTTTATATGAACAATGTAAATTATTTCGTATTTATTACTATTTATCAACATGCCTTTGTCTTTCTCTCTCTTCTCTCTCTGTTTCTCTCATCCAGCACAAATTGCTCATGTTTTTCCTCTGGATTTATTTTTTTATATATGTAATTTATGCATTTAAACCAAAGAAAACAACAAAACAAAACAAAAAACACAAGGGACTGTCACCTCTATGAGTGATCTTATCTGTTGTAAATTGAATCTTTTTTTTTTTTTACAAAAAAGCCATTTCTTGTTGGTGAATATTTTGCATCAAAGTCACTTAACTACAGTTCCCATGGTAACTGATGAGCCCGCCTCGCCAATGGTGACTTTCACTTCAGTGAGTCTTTGACAGTTTGACAAGCCAGAGAAAATGAATGAGTCAGCCTTTCATGAAGAGCTGACCAAGCTTACTAAAAGGAACCTTCCAGTTTCACACAGATTGAAAGAGTGTGCTCACACGAAAAGACTTCGCTCGTTCAGATTGTCATCTGCTCCGAGCAGTGAATATTATCTCTGTCCGCCTGCCCTACAGCAAATCGGATATCTTGCTCCTCTAAGCCCGTTTTGTAACATTTGAGGATTATCTGCACCATTCAGGGAGTCATGCATCGTTTTATTTTGGATTTGTGTATTATAGCAACCTCCAAATACTGATGTGAAATACTGCTGAACTGTTGGAGGGTGCAGTTCAGGTTTCAATTTGGCACTGAAGAAAATGAAATTCAGGCCTTAAATGAAGTCTTTATTATAGATTTTGTGCCAGACACTATCATCATTTACATCCAGCCTTTTTTTTTTTTTTTGCTGTTAATCTCTCAGGAACGTTTAAAACAGATGTGTAAATCCAAAAAGACCTTAAAACTTTCAAATTTCCTGGCCTGTAATCATTCAGGGAGCATTAAATAAGAAGTAGTAGGGGTTTGTCAACATTATTTCTTACAGTGGGAGAGATCAAAGGATTGTGCACACGCGCACAGTTTGACACTATTTTGTACAGGAACAGCATGAGAACATCTTGTAAGCAGCGGTTGCTAAATCCGACACACATTTATGCACAAAGATGCAGCTTTTTATTCTTGAATTACAACAGTTTCACCTGTCTTCACTTTTTAATTCTCTAAATAGCTGTCTGCATAATCTCCCCGGTCTGAGTGCGGTTTTGTTAACTTGCACACGTCAGAAATTTTAACCGGGGACGATGACCCAGATGCAACTGCAATGAGTTTATTTACAACACTTCTCCGTCACACGTCACTCGCTGTGGGAGCAGATAGGAGCTCAAGGCAACGTGAGCAGTGAATTGGTTAGATCTTAGATTGTGACATTAATGCGATCACTGCTTATAATTACTGTGAGGATATATGGTGATGAAATGGCTCATCACAAACCAGATTATTGGAGTCTCTAGATATAGTAGGTCCAAGACTGTGACATCAATACCTTAACCAAAAACAACACGACAGATGCCCTGAGGTTGCAGCTAATGACAAATATATCTCAACAATAATTGTTATCATGATTAGCTGTAATTACATACTGGTATATCATCGTGTATGTGATACACAGAGTCGCTTTATAATTAAACATGTGCCACATACCCTAAGTATTTTATAAATATGGAGACATGGAGTGTTTAAACATGCAGGCAAGAGAATCAATGTGCCGGCAGCAGGAGAATACCTTACAGTGAGCCAGCAGAGGTTTTAGCTTGAAATGTTAAGTGGGATCTTCCCACTTTGAATATATTGAGTTAGTCCTAATCCATAATCCCATCAAATCTAAACCACAACAAGATCATGAGCCATGCAGTTCTTTTCCCACTAGGTTAGTTCCAGCGCTGTTGTTTTTGAACAGCAAGAGACCGAAGTAAGTCCCCACACACATCTGACAAAAACACAGTCAGAGTTTTTACGATAATGCACTAGTGTCCTCAAAATGATACTGACAATGACTCAAACATCTGTAGTTCACCCACCACGTGGTGTTGTTATTGAGATCTAAGTCAATCTAAGTTGATTCTGTTTATCTGAGGGGATTTACAGCCCAGTTGTGTGCAGATGTTGTTAAAGAAGTCAGATAGCACGTTCTCACAGCTCTCACAGCGCTGCGGCTTATATCCTTTGCTTCCTAAAGATTAATAACGGCGGCTCAGTCATGAGAGCCTTTGGTGAAGGGTGTTGGCATCAAATAGTGAGAGAGCATGTGCTGCTGTGGTGCATCTGTACTTACATAACAACCGTTTGTCTCTCTCATCTTGGCGACTTGGCAAACTCACACAGCATCATCTGCAGTCTGTATCCAAACTGTCACTGGAGCATGTGACTGTTCTCAGGCTTTCAAACCACACACACACACACACACACACACACACACACACACAAACCATCACTGGAATAATTAATGACAGTATATTTTCCATTTGTATGAATGGAAACAATTTGCTATTTTGAGCAGTTCGCAGAAGTTAATTTTTAGCTCTGCACTCGGCCGGTGTCTACTGTTGTAATGTGAATATGTAAACTGAGCAGAAGTTGAATTGAGTAGGAAACATAACAATGATTCTTTAATCAGTTTTTTATTTAATTTGTGTATTTGTTAGGTTCTTGCCAGGTTTAGTTTTTAAGGTTTAGTTTGCCATTCATTAGATCTGAGATTCGCTGCCTTGTGTAGTTTTTGTGCCTAAATTCACAAGTGATGAGAAAGGAAAAAAAAAAAACTCGAGCTTGGCCACTTAAGATGTGAATTGCCAAGTGAAAGCCTGTATGAACGCCCGCAGTGCTTAATGTTCACATCACCTCATATCCATGGCGACAGGTAAGGTCACTGAGGTGATCTGTTATGCAACAACGTGGCAGCATCAAAGCCTCCACTTTCACAGGCATTGAAAGACCACGCTGGTGTTTTTACATGTCGCATCCCATTTATTACAACTCATGTGCAGTTGTTGATTTGTAATTGGTGCTTTTTTTCCAAACAGGCGCCGGTTTAGCAGCCCTCTACATTTAATTGTCTTTATTGTTAGGTTTATACAGCCTTGCAAAGCAATTATAATCACAAGATAATCTGAATAATTTTCCAGGATGGTTAATTTGTGCGCATGTAGACACTTTGTTTCATGTGATAATCATTGCTGAAAACAGAATTTTATTTACATTATCAAAAACTCAAGCCTTAAATACATGCAATGTGAAGTGTCTTGGGCTTTTATGTAGAAAATGGATAATGCTGAGTGAAGTACATGTACTGTGTCTTTATAGTTGATTCTGTCAGTGAAAAGACATGTTGGATCAAGTACTCAGTGTCCTTGTCTCTTCCTCACAATCTTTCCTCTCCTCTTCTTTCATTGCTTCTCCACTATATCCCTCCTTTTCCATCTGTCCTCTATGTTTCTCTCAGGCAGCTGAGGGGGGGTCTCTGAGGAAGATGCTGGGTTCAGAGCGAGGTGTTGTCGAAGAATGGCTCTCAGAATTCAAGGTAAAGGCTCCTGTCTGTTTTCCATCGTGACTAATATGAGTGTAATGTGTTCCATAACGGAATCATTGGAGGCAGTCAGAAACACAACACGCTGCAGGTTTACCATCATAACGAAAAAAAAACTACAGCTGTGTGCATGTCATCTTTTTTATGATGTCTTAGTAATCATTAGATCAAGATGTAAACAGGAACTGTCATGACTCAGTGTAACATGTTTGTACTTTGCCCTGTTTGAGTTCAGGCTCATTTCGCAAAGAGATAGAACTAAAAACCTGTTGTTTCTTGCAGACTTGTAAAGTTGGCAAGTCTCTGTACACTGTGAGAGTTGTGTTTTTACAGCCAAAACTGCAACTTTAGTGAGTTTCACTTACTTATAACTGAAACTCAAATATACTAACTGCCATTAGTGGCAGCATATTAGTGTTACCACAGCCGTTCATTTGTGAGCTATTCTTAGTTTTCCTCTGAAATACATTAGAATTGACATTAGCACTTCAAATATTGACAGTTCCTCCCAAGAGAAACTCAACTAGTGGAATGAAGACTGAAAACAGTAGCTTGTCAGTTGTTCTTACAGTCCTGGTGTAATTCCATTACAATCTTGATTAATGTTTTCTTACTACATGTAATTTGCAAATAAAGTATGACAGCAGGTTCATTTAAGAATGTAGAAAAAACAAGACCGTTGCCTAAATCTCTAGTGTCCACTGCTCTATGTTTATGTTCTATATTTGACTGACTGGCTTATGTCTCTCAATATTATTTGTGAACTGACACATATCAAATATTTAATGATTCATCTCGTTTTTTTTTTTTTTTTTTTTTTTTTTTGTCTTACTTTTTGGCACTTAACTAGTTTTTCTTGTTTTTGTCACTTTTCCTTCAAAGACTATGAAGCAGGAATAGGATCATTACTGTTTACCTTCAGGCAGTGTGCTATGTACACTAATTAAAAGAAAAAAAAAGAGAAGAGGAGAGGGCTGCAAAGCATCTGTTACCTTAGCCATAATAAGTTGGGTACGAAAGTGTATGCGGCGTGCTTGTAAAACACAAAAAAGTGCTAAAATAATTACCTGTGCCACGTGAGGGGAATGCAGAGGAAAGATGAGGCAAAGAGAAAAGCAGTCAGAAGGGGCATCAGAGGATAGCTGAAATTCATGAAAGAGACTATGATGTACAGTGAGGGGAAATGGATTGTTATGACTCATGGTGTGAGTGGTGCAGACCAGGCACAATGTGTCCTGTCCTCAAAATGACCATACTAACAGCGTGTCTCTGCCTTCTGTCGTCTGCAGACAAACACACAATTTTTGGCCTTTTACAGAAATTTACCCCAAGTTGAACCAGTCACCACTCTGTTATGTTTGGTGAATTCAAGAAGTTATTTTCTGCTTTCACTTTTACTTTACCTGTGTGTCTCACCAGATCAGTGATATTTTCAAATTTCCCAGAACGTCTTTAAAAAAAAAAGGTAGAAGTTTAGGTTTTTTTTTTGTTTTGTTTTTATTGCCGAGGGACAGTGGGATTCGCAGGTAAAAATGATAAAAATCAATGATGGCTGAATTCCATTTAGTTGCTTCAGTTGCAGGATCCTGGTGTTTGTTGCTGGGTCACTGTCACAACTGAATGTAATGGAGTAGTGAGTAATGGATAAAGAAAAAAAAAAACAACTACAGGGAGCTCTTAAATGAAAAGCTGCAAGTGACAGGCCGCTCACCTCCAACTTCTCAGCAAGGTGACCAACTGCTTTCACCGTGCCCTGCTGTTCACTCACTCATGCCATGTGTATCCTAAAAACAGATCAGGTCACTCACAGGGTGATGGAAAAAGAAAAAGGCCGTTTATTGTCTGATTTCAGTTTGTTTTCATGCTCTCAGACATCTGTGACCTGTGGTGTTCAATTACATTTGCTTTGCTGCTACCGGTATTAACTACGTGTCGTTTTTAAGATTGTTATCTTAAAAACCGTCTTTATCTCTACTGGAAATTACTTAACATGCCTTTTGTTATGGTCTCTTGAATGTTGTTTTCCAATTACCACTTAAATAGATGTTTTGGGGAAAACCAAACATAGATTTTATTCATCATATGTTCCTGTAAACCTTTATTTTCTTTCCCCAGTCCTTACCAGAAACCCACATCCCCAGCTACGCCGGCAGCCTTCATCTGAAGAAGTCCCTGGTGCCCGCCCTCTACAGAGTCATCCAGGACCCCAACAATGAGGTGACACACGTTGTACACGCAAATAGAAAGTCCTAAGTATCGCTGTTTTTAGATCGACGAACCGTGTCGCTTGTGACTCAGATGATGCCACTGTTGTTGGCAATGAGCAAGAAACTCACAGCTGGGTTTGCAGATTACGCATACACACACACATACACCCACACACACACAGAAACAGAAGCACAAGGTGTTGTGGGTGAGCGTGATGGACGGTTAAAGGTGGCAATGCCAGTCATGGCACCTGTGAGATGGCACACACACACATACAAAGCACACCTGCTGCTTACACCCAGAAAACCACGTGCATAGTGAGAGATTCAAGCACAAATATTGTGCTGTGTATGCACAGACTCTGTCACAAACTCAGGTTATTATTAGACGCACTGCAACACACGAATACCACAATAGCAGCTGCTGGGCTAAACCAGTCCTTTCTCTTTAAAAGACCTAATGACACAATTTTTGAGCAGAGGCCTGAGGCACTTACTGAAACGGGGCTTTAATTTCACTCTAATGATACAGTTGGTGCCTCCAGTTCTTTTTCCTCTCTCTTTTCCTTGCTGAATTTACGTGTCAAGCAACCAGGGATCTGAATTCCATTAGTCTTGTCAGTCTGGCTGAACAATCCCATTAATGACTGGGCAAGTGATCCAGGTATGTGTGTGTGGGGTGGGGGGGATGGGTGTTGAGAGAGAGAGATAGGGACGGATGGTAAGGCGTATTCAGCCTGTTATGTGTGATGATATAAAGAGTAGCTTAAATGTCTTATATTTTAGGGTCAGTCACAGCACAACACACACATACACACACATGAGTTGTGCTGTGCAGGCGCTCTGCTCACCAACACCTGCACGGTCTAAAAACATTGGTTCAGCCAGCTCCCCCGAGACTACATCTGACCAGACTTTCATTGTAGTGATTTATCCCTCTCCTCCTCTGCACCTCCCACTACTGATCAGCAGCAAAACCCTTCTTTTCGATTGTCCATCCCTCCCTGTTATAGTCGGGATGATGTCCATTCATGCTTTGAAATTTGAGCTGTGAAGCAGAGATAGTGTCTCAATGCCCTAGTGATGGAGAGTTTTGCAGATGGGGAAAAAACAGCATTTATCTCAGTATCATATATTTCCTCTCATATTAATTCCTCAATATGTTTTTTTAAATAGTGCATAAATGCCCAAATGTAGGTTTTTAGAGTGACAATATAAATGATTTGTATAATTTCTGCACTAAATATTTATCTTATAAAGTCCACATTCAGTTATGGTAAGAGCATTATTAGAAGAACCTTGATAACCATAGTGCATCTTGTAGTAAGGTGTCAGACCCTTGCTAATTTGCATTCACTTATTTCCTCCTTTAACCCAGCTGCTGGAGCCTGTGTGCCACCAGCTGTTCGAGCTGTACCGGAGCTCTGAGGACCGCCTGCGACACTTCACCCTTCAGTTCCTACCTGAGCTTGTGTGGGTATATCTGCGAATCACCGCTAGCAGAGATCGGCAGAGCAACGGCTGCATCGAGGCTCTCCTCCTGGGCATCTATAACCTGGTGGGTCTCAGCTCTTTTAGGTGCGGTGGTGGTAGTAAAAGAGGCAAAAGCACGACCCTTTTTTTTTGTCCTGTGAATTCTAAATATGCTAGCTCGAGCAGCTGCAGAAAATGAGTTGTGCCCACAGAGAAACGATAATTAGCAGTATCATTCATGTGTCATTCATATGTCCTTTAGAGAAACTTAAGTACTTACAACTTTATTGTATTATCATGGTTTGCAGTGCATGTCCAAATTCCTGCAGCTGAGCTTAATTCTTTACACACTTTACCTGAACTGGGATGGTGTGGCTGTGTTGCTGTCAGTTGTACATGGTACACAGTGTCAACTGTTACTATGAATATTTTAAACAAGGAAGCACTTTACTCATAAATACAACTGATGACATCTGTTTTTACAACCGTGACGATGGCTGTGAGCGTCTCTTGCAGCTGTAAATAGTTAACATGAAAAAGATGAGAACATTGATATGGAAATCCTCGCTTATATCTTTCAACCCAACACAGGTGGAGCCTTAGTGAGGTTGTTTGTCTGTTGACAAGAAAGTCGATCCACAGGGAAAAGCCCAGTTAATGGATAGACCCCGGATAGATTGCATCACCAGGAAACACCCTTAGGGAAATAGGCTAAGTGCTAGAGATATCAATAGAAAGAGCTCCATGTCAGCTGGCACTGATGAAGGTATATCTATGCATAATTTAATCCTTTGTGCCACTTCCCCCCACCCCACAAATGCACACACACATATGTGTGTATATATTTACACATACAGTGGTGTGAAAAAGTGTTTGCCCCCTTCCTTAATCACATTTTTACACAGGGCCATGTAGGTTTGGATTTTGGATTTAGTATCTTTGACTAATATTTGCATTTGTTTGATCTGAAACATTTAAGTGTGACAAACAAAATAAAAAATCAGGAGGGGGGGCAAACACTTTTTCAAACCTATATATATATACACACAGACACGCTATACATGCTTATAGACATTGCTTGCTTCTAGTCATTGCTGACTGATCTCCGATAAACAGCTTCGCACTCAACAGCCGCCATCAGATATTCAGAGATATACTGCTAGTCACTGAAGGGCAGGACAAGGCCTGATCTGTGAACAGTTTGCTGAATGTCAGAGACAATGGGAGAGAAAGGACATAAAAGCCTTTTTGTTGTCACTTTACAGAATCTATTTAATATATGTTTGATCGATGGAATGGATAAACTGGTGTTCACTTCTGTTTTTGTATTTATTTATACTTGCAGAGACACAGACAGAAAACAAACATCTGACTACTGAACTTCCTGTGTTGCAGTTAAAGCACACTGATCCATATTTAATGATGTCATGAAAACACCCTCACCTTCTACATCTGCCATAAATTATAGACATAAAACTTCAGAATGTTATACGCTGAGAAAACAAACAGCTAATAATGTCGTAATGCCATTTTCTCATGTCATAGAAACAATGACTTTGATGACTCTTACACACCACTTGAATCGTTCTCAGCTGGAAATAATGGTTTTAGAGAGCAACGCAGGAATAACAAGTGTTTGTCTGCCAAATGAAAAACGCACAGCTGTACGTCTCTGTGAATGCACTTGATTATCATTTCAAAATGGCACCATTTTTGGGGACACATTCATCTTTGCGTTACATATCACAGTGTGAAATTGGAATTGAGTGGTGAGAGTACCAGCAGCGACTTTCAATCTGTCAGTGTCAATAACATGTACCAGCAGTGAGAGGAACAGTTGGTTTGTACAGCCGTTGTTTTTACCATACGCTGTTAAATGTTGTTGCAGAAGAACTAAATTCTATTGGTATTAATTCAAATAGTACATTTACTCCCTGAGCATCATGTCTGTTCTCTCAGTGACACAACTTCTCTGTCTCCTTCGTTGTTTTTCCAGGAAATCGTGGACAAAGATGGTAACAGCAAGCTCCTGTCCTTCACAATCCCATCTCTGTCCAAACCATCGATATATCATGAGGTAGGCTGCCAGTCTGTCCTATCAATCAGTGTTTTTACCACATCTCTCTCCTCAGTGTGTTCTGCTCTTTACTCCTCCTGTCTTTTTTAATCTCCTTAGCCGCCTCTGTCTCCTCGTCTCTTCCTTTGCCTTGTCTTTCCTCAAACTATGGCAGAGGTAGAGAGACTTAAGTATGTGTTTGGAAGATGACACCTCCTCAGTGTCCAGCGTTTCAAGAGGTCCATCCTCTATTTTCATTAACCTCTTCTCCAGGGGTCATCCATCTCTGTGTGTTAAGGTGTCGACATGCTTCCAACGTTTCTTATTTTGCGTTTTTTGTTTTTGCTTTGACAGTCCAAAGTAAAAAAAAAAAAACCTAAACAAGAATAGAGTGTCTTTTTTTTGTTATTTTTATTTTTAAAGGGAGTTGTAAGGCTTAAATTTGGTGTTAATTCCTGTTTCTGTTTTAACTTTTCTCTTTTTTCTTTTTTCTTTTTCCCCTGAATTTATGTAACTCCCCTCCCAACTTCTGTCCTGACTGCTAAAACAGGACTGAGTATTGATTATTGTGTTGTGCCGGAATTCATTAGCAAGGTGTTTAAAAGGACATGCTGACCTAGGACCTATTTACTGAGGGCAGAAAGAAGCCGTGTCTTGTTGGCCCCTTTTTTCTCTGCCAACCAAAGCATAGCAAAGGCTGTGGAGTTTATTTTAATGCATTATGGTGGCCCTTAGTGCCTGTGTTTGTGTGTATGTTTATGAGAAGTCAGAGTGTGGCGTGTGCTGAGGGCGATTTATCGCTGTAATTACAAGCTTGAGAGGCTCTTCCTCCATGCTGAGAGAATGAAGGAAGCATGGAGGCAGGAGGAGGAGGGTGAATCTTGCATGTGTGTGTGAGTGTGCAAGTGCATGAATCACAACAAGCTTTCACTGCTATAGTAGAGCTCTGTGCATCACATGGTCTGGACTCCAGCATTAGAACACACTCCAGTCTCTCGTTTTGAATTAATCCACACTTCCCTCCTTCTCTGCTCAGTAGCCTAAGATACTTTGGACAGAATTTCAATGACTTTTGTTCTCTACATCGTCATGAAGTATGTGTGACAAATTCTCACATAAACATGCCTGGTGGCTAAGCAAGTGGACTTGGGTCTGGAAGGTCCCCGGTTCAAATCCACCAGCTACCGGGTCCCACTGAGATACCCTTGAGCAAGGCACCATCCCCACCCATGGCTGGGGCTGCCCCCTGCTCACTTAGATGATGGGTTAAATGCGGAGGGTAATTTCATTGTGTGCATTGTGTTCTGTGCTGTGTGCTCAATGATCACTATAGTTTCACTTTCATTTTTGCTTTCTTTGTTTAGGTTCCGCTCATTTGTCATACCAATTCCTCTTTTCACTTTACTTTGGCCATTTATGGGTTTCCCCAACTATATCTTTCATCAGTGATTAATCACTGATAAGTGCAGTAACGCCTTGTCTTTTTTCCCAAAGATTAACATCACAATTCATACAAGTGTTCTACTTTTTTTTTTTTAGTGTTAGTGGAGGTGATCTTTATTTCAGGCAAGGTGGCTTACCTCCTCTATAAAACACTGCAGGACACCCTGACCTGTGAGTAGTGAAAGTGTGCAAAAGCCTTTTCAAGAAAGTGGAGAGTGAAGATGAGATGTGGAATGAAGCGCACACATTCTCAGCTTAACGACGCAGGAAGGAATTTTGTCGGATAATACAGAGCAAATCGCAACACGTAGATTTTAGTAAAGGTGTTGTACAGTCAGCAGTTTATCGACTAAAATCTGTCCGTTTTCCAAGTGTGGAAATGGATAAATGAGGCTAACGTGGATACGTCAGGTGCTGCCACTTACAGTGATCCAGGCAAAGGTGAGAGCCTGGCAGTGATCCAGTAATCTCACACATCTGGAGTAAAAAATAAACACAGTTGATCACAGCAGTTTCCCCACTGAGCACTTGTTTGTCAATTAACAGTTTAAAGGCCATATCAACTTACAGTGTCGCTGTACTGACATGTTGTTGAAACCAACGCTGTAAGAAAGTGTTTAATTAACTCTGTTTTTTCTTTTGTGTGTCTGTAGCCTTCTAGTCTGGGGTCCATAGCACTCACAGAGGGGGCTCTCTGCCAGCACGACCTGATCAGAGTGGTGTACAGCGGCCTCCACCCTCAGAGAGAAACCTTTACAGCCCAGAACAGGTACGACTCCGCCAGCTGTTAACAGACAGGGGATTAATTTGAGTCGTAGTACAAACGTCACAACAGAGATTAAATCGCAGCAGTGCAGGGACATTTTGCTAAGTCTCATGTACTCAGTGAGAGAGGGTGAAACCTCGCTTGCTTTTTGGACACAGACACGTGAACACACACAAATCCTTCAGCTCCAGTGAACCTTTGTGGCATCAACAGACTGAATCCAACTTTTGCCTCACACACGTCATCATTCACTCTCCCTTTATTTATTTATTTATTTATTTATTTTATGACAAAACCGTTTCTTTTACCTCGCATCCAATCCTTCCCTGCAAGAAGAAAAAGATCTTTTAAGATGATCAGAGCAGAGCCATCAACTCTCATTCAGTCCCCTCTGGCCAGACTCAGCAGGCCTGAAAGCTTTTTTGGCTCTCACATTTTCTCCGCTGCTGTGGATGAATGATAATCTTGGCATAGTAATGAAGAGCGCTGGAATCCTCTTTGTGTGTGTCTTTCTCTTACACTAAAATGAGCAGAGCTGCACTTGGAACATGGGTTTATTTGCAGTGATGCATGAGTGGAGACAGACACACAGTTGAACTATCAGAGGTGATAATGTTGAATGGTGCACAGATAATGCCGGTGCAGCATCCTCGATACTGAATGGATTTCAGCAGAGCTAGGCAACTTAGTTTATCTAAAAATCCATTTGCGTGGCTGAAATAGTGTTTATGAGAAGAAAACCCAAAGCTCATGAGAGGTGTCAGCTCTCTGCAACTGATGATGTATAGCCAGGCCATTTACCTCCTTCAGTGTACACAGTCAATTATGACCTTTACACCGGGGGCCCTCACTCCGGTCGTCCGCCATAAACACAGATGCAGACACACTCCAAAAAATGACTGCACTGTGCAATGTCAAAATATGTATCCTACTAAGTAGCTTGCAGTCTGTCAAAGAAGTAATCTCAATTCCCCTCAACCGAAATGTAATATTTGTTTTTATTTTCATACTTTGTCTTGTTTATGTGACGTTTGGTTTTTTGGGGAGTTTTTTCTTCTCCCAGGATTTTTACAGTTTTTATATTTATGAACGCTTCAAATACAGTAATCTGCAGAATGTGTCACTACAGCGTCAAGACAAAATGACAAGTCAGCCAGTAATTGTCACATTTAAACAGAAATGGCCCATTATGGATTTTAAAAAGGCGAACTTCAACTTAAATTAACAGCTGAATCACATTATTTTGTTAACAAAGGTCCCTGTTAATGCACCCGCTGTCACAAAGAGAAAAGAGACACGTCACTGCAAACACATGCAGAAGAATGGTAACTATGGGTACCAAGAATATTTTCAGTTGTCAGACTTGAATCGTTAGTTTCGCTCTGACATGATGTGTTGAGAGTATAACTATAGTTACTGCGGTATATGAGGTGTGTGTCTACATACAGCGCAGGAGCTGACAGTGAACAAAGCTCAGACAGCAGTTTTCTCAGCATTGAACAGTTCATGAATAGTTCATAAATTGCCTCAGCGACTCACCATAATTGTCCTCAGTAAAGGTTGTCACAAAGAAAACCTCGGTTAGAATATTTTGCAAACAAAAACAGACGAGCTGGAGTTTGAATCTTATGTTTGCTTCATTTATTTAACTTCCCTTTTTTAACAAAGTCAGTTGGATGTGAATTGGTCCATAATGGTCTGTATTACTGTACAGACCAATTACCTGTTTCTAATTATCTTTCGCAGGTTTGAAGTGCTGTGTTTCCTCATGCTGTGCTACAACTCTGCTGTGGTGTACATGCCCCTTTCATCCTATCAGTCAGTCTGCAGAATGAGCTCACGGTGAGAAAAACATTTGTAAAGCATGTATGTTTTTTTTTAATTCATCTTTTTTTTTTTTTTTTTACCCTCGCCTACAGTTTTATTCTCTCTGCACCCAGATAACAGCCTCCCCTCATCTCCCTTCATTATTCCCTCTCCTGAAATGAGGATTAAATCACCTCTTTTGCCCCGTAGCCATACACTAACCTCGATACTGACTGTCCTCTTCTCAGGAGGATTTGATAAATGTGATTTCATTAGAAGTCTGTTATCTGCGATTGGCCAAATGAAAGCATCACTGCTGGATACTTGTCTGAATCTGTCTGTCTTGGAAAGTCTTGAGTCTGCCTCGGGGGTCAAAAGAAAGGATCAATGTGGAATTCGCAATATGCGGTTCCGTACTGGATCCGCCTCCCAGTGATTTCATTGCAGCGTGCAGACAGTTCAGGATATGAAGACTTTCCCTACTGTGAGTGAGCAGACAGACAACGCCTGAAGCAAATACAGTCCAGACAGACGGCAAATGGTGACTGGAGAGCAGGAGAACAGTGCTCCCTTTTGAGTTCATCTTCACAGTTTAGACCTTGAACACTGTCGTCTAACCTTGCCCTACCTCCATGACTGTAGCAAAGTAGTTACCATTTGCCTCATCTTGCTTACTGTTTCCTCTTCATTTAACTGATTCACGTAGCAACTATTTAGTTAACCAGTCTTGTCATTCTTGTCACAGTTAGATAGCACTCGAAAACCATTGTCTCTTTGTTTTTCCCATGACTCTCCTCACCTTGCTCATTGCTTATATATGTGTGTATGTTTTACTTTCAGGTTGTGTGTATGTGGCTTCCCCCGGCAGCAGCAGAAGCTTTGGCGGGAGCCGTGCAACCGCGTGCTGCTGGACCCCGAGTTCATGGTGCAGATGCTGACTGCTGTTTATCACGCCATGTATGTATCTTTAAAACCAAAATACCAAGTTGTAAACACAACACAGACAAGTCGTCATCACCTTTTAAGTCAATATTATGAACTTTTTAACAAAAAGTTCCTTGACAAGTTCCTAAACAGTTAGACAGCAACATCATTTAGTGTCATTTCTTCTGTGGAGAGGAGCAGCAGATTCAGGTGATAATGTTTTGAAGGTTGATCTCTACTAGCGACTCCTTTCATACTGCAGCAGGGTTTTCAAATAGCAGTTTCATACATTAGAGAATATCAGTTATCATAACATTAAGTGGCCATAATAAATCAATTTTATTTGATATTGATATTGTGCAGAACATGATTTCAAATGTGTGTAATTTCATAACTATATAATTATGTACAGAATTCCTTCATCAGTCAAATAACACAAGGTTGCTGGTTATCGTCGTTTGCCTCTGCAGGATGTGTCTTAATGAGGCCAGTCTGGATTCTAGTTTACTGTGATCTACTACAGAAAATCTCCTAACAGCATGCTAGCACTTTACCAAGGACAGAGGCTCCCCACTGTACAGACCGATTACATCGGCGGTGCATTGTGGGACCAGGTGATTTCATCCCCAATGAGGACAGTTGTCACAAAGCTGATTACGGCTTCTCACTGACAACACGTCCTCAGAGATGGATCCCCTGATATGATAGTGGCTGGAATCACCACCACTGTTAAGGATAGTGTAGCATGGAGAGTGAGAGAAAGTGAGTATGCATTCTGCATCATCGCCCCCACGAGGGTACACAGCAGCAATCAGGAGATTGGAGCAGTCAGTGCCGCTGGGGAAAAAAAAATCCAGACGGTGTGTGTGTGAGTAAGAAAATAATAGCCTTTTTAGTAATCCCCACCATAGGTCACCTTAGTGCCAGCCGGAGCTCTCATATTCATCCTTGGCGCGAGTGGGTGCACACAAAGGGCAGATAAACATGAATCCACGGCTCCACATATACACGGAGACCTTGGCTCCTGCAGAGGACACTCCAGGATTTAGGTTAATATGTTCACTAATGCTGTGCTGCTCTAGTGCCATATGAAGGGAGAGGGTGGGGCGGATGAGTAGCATATCAGAACAAAAACTGACACAACCACCAAATATATTTTATTTATCGTGTTTGAAATATGTTTATTTATTGATTTATTTATTTATTACACTTAGATCAGAGAGCCTGTTTTTCACCTGCTCATTCAATACTGGTCTTTTCATCTCGAATCTAAAAGGAAGCCCAGGCATTTGTCCTCAGCTGTGTGATTATTACACGTGCAGGACCAGATCAAAAAGAGTTCAGCTGCTCACTTCTATTTTTTTGATGTAATGTATTATTGTGTGTGTGTTGCTGTTCTTCTAATCCCTTTTGTCTGAATGTGCGGATATTGCATCACCACCTTATGCAAAACTAATGACAATGTGAATTCTTTAGGAAAAGACCTGAGTGACAAAAAGTCTTTGTGTTTGGTGTTGCTAGTAATCTGTTTGTATATTTGAATGCACTGGCTTTAAACAAATTAGAAATTATATTTAAATTTAAATATGTAGCCCACAAATAAGCAGGGTGTGACAACATTTTTTTTTTCTGTTGCATTTTAAAGTCGTGTTAGTGTTTGTGGTTTCCACAGATGCAGGATCCCTGAAGAATTTAGTTCATGTGTTCCCTTTAAAACTTCACCGCTTACAGATAGAGAAGTTTGAGACAATAGTGTTACAGAGAAATATAATCGCTCCATCTGGATTTGTGCCCAACCCCCCCTTCCCTCCTTTACTGTAGCCGGAGGCATGACTGAATAACTAATAATAGTTCAGAATGGAGGATGTGACTCAGACATTAAGGCATCTTGTCTGACACTCCTGTTCAATGGAAATGAGTTTACAGAATGACGTGTTTAAGATTGCGATGCATTATCAGTTGTGTTTTGATTTTTGTAGATACAATGGAGAGTGGGAGATGGGACGGGAAGCTCTGGAGGACATTCTATACAGAGCTCAGCTGGAGCTTTACTCCCAGCCTCTCCTGGTAAGACCAACAGCATTTGTGTGCACAGTTTTAATTACAACACAGCATAGTAACTGTGGAGCCTGAGTCAAATAAAAACACTGAAGGAAAATTATGATGCCATTTTTTTCCCTTTCACAAATAAGCGCAGACTGTCCAGCAACCACAGTTAAATTTAGTTATATTTACACACTGATCTGTCGCCTCCAGCTGGGGAACGCGATGAAGAACTCGCTGCCAGAGAGCGCTCCCGACGAACCGCGGGGGCGCAAGGTGCTCCAGGTGGAGGTGACGCCCACCATCAGCCGCATTTCCATCTCAGCCATCACCACAGCCTCCATACGCCGCCACCGCTGGAAGAGAGAGGGTAAGGCCAAAGCCCCGGGAGCAGCTGGAACATCTGCTTTCTTGGCCGCAACATGCAGTAAATTAAACCAGGCCTCAGTGCAGGAGAGATCCCAATAGATTTGACAGCACAGTGGATCAATATTTCCTTTTTCTGTCATCCACATTATTAATTTAGAAGCCCAGGGATAGGTTGGACAAGAACATTATATGAGGAAAGGGACCAGAGTTTAGTAATAACCTTCTTTTGTTTTTTTTTTTGATTGTTTTTTTGTTTGTTTGTTTTTATTTGTGGAAGGCCACAAAAGGGATCTATTTGGTGAGAAACTGACTTTTCTGGTGTTTGTTCTGCAGTGAGAAGGAACCTGTGAGACCCAAACACACCATTAGCATCATTCAAATGGTGTTTCATGTCAGTTACTGTATGTAATTGTGGTCATATAGTCTTTGTGTCAGTGCTTGTGCAACTCACTGCTCCTCTCTCTCTTTTTTTTATTTCAATTTTTTGCTTGTTTTGTCTATTAAGTGAGCGCTGTGCTTTATATCACCAGTTAAAACGAAGGCTTGTGGTTTAAGAGAAACTTGCGACAAAATGGTGCCTAAATGGATTCTACTGACTCCATTTCACTTGATAGATGGGCAATTAATGGAGCGGTTCATTCTTAAAATACCACAGCATTCTTCTTTTCTATATTTTATTACCTACACATGAATTTACAGACCACTGTTAGTCCTGCTGTGCCCATGATGAGACCCGACTCGGTTGAGGCTTCCCACCACTAAAGAAACACGTTTCCCCGTCTGTGTTGTTGACTCCCAGATTGTTTTGACTTCTCAACCGATGCAGAGTTGAGCCTCACCGTCAGTCCTCCTAGCCTCGCCCAGCATCACCACCAACATCACCACCACCAAACTCCCTGGGACGCAGCAACCAAAGAGGAAAGAGGAGGGCGGGCTCACAGCCACCACAGCAGCAGCAGCAGCAGCATCATTCCCCCGATCACACTTGAGGGTAGGGGACAGGGGCAGACGCTCAGAACAGAGAGGGTCTCAGGAGGAGGTGCCCCTTCGATCTGTATCCTCCTAACCCTCCTCCTCCCCCCTCCTACCCCTCCTCAACTTGAGGGGAGCTAACTCTGCTGCTCCCATCTCGGCTTCCTCTTCACTTCCCCAGAGTATACTAACTCATCCAGTCTATAAGACTCTTAGTCTACAACCCGTCTACTACCAAATCACTGCTATTTTTTCATCTCCTTGAAGAGTGGAAGAGTCACCTATTCTGGGTTTTGAAGGAAGTGTGGCTAGTGGCCATTTTGCATGGGCCTGTCATCATGTCATATCCTCTTTATCCTCATCATGCCTTACTCCAGCGAACTTTAGACCGCTGCCCTTGTCACTCACTGAGCATGTCCGGTGGCCAGCCTGCGGCTTGACCTTTTACTCTGGCTTTTCTCAACCCTCCAGTCGTGGTAATTGGGTTTAAGGATGTATATTTTCTGTGGTGTAATCAAAAAACAAAAACATGTATATATGTGTATATATATATATATATATATATATATATATATTTTACAAATCTGGCACAGAGTACCAGACATCTTGTTCTCACACTGCCCATTACTGTGTTTGACAACACCATAAGTTTAGGGTCATTCAGGCCAGCAGCACCCATCTGTTGCCACCATTCTGCAGGAAGAAATCTTCCGCTTAGTTTTCTTTTTTTTTTTTTTTTTTTTTTTTTTTTAGCAAAACTGCTTTATCGTACGCTAATTTTACATTCTTCCATGTTACATTTCTTTTTCCTCAGCTCAGTGAGTGGGAACGAGCCCTTCACCATGCATGCGCACGCTCCAGAAAGCTTCGATAATTTCTGCCAGAACATGAAAAAACCCTGGAACACAAACATTTCAAAAGACAAGGCCAAAATGAATATGTGAATTAATATCGTCAAAATTCACAAACCCAGTTCCTTAGTATAGCAAACGTTATCCCACTGTCAGGACTTATTAAATGGCCCATTTTGTCTTGTTTTGAATGTGTGTCCATTTCCATGTGTGGTCTTGAAACATCATTCAGATCCTTTGAAATGACTGAAGATCAGCTCATTCCCTGGCTTCGCGGTCACAGTGCCATCCTGTCTTCGCCCCATGACGTTACTCTGTAGCTCAAGTGAAAGAATCTTTAGTCTCCTCCCAGTTCAGAGAGAACGGTGATTATTTTAGAGAAGACTCGTTCAGTGTCTGTGTACTTACTGCAGAAAGAAACAATAACATATGTTTAGTTTAGGGCTTGAAGTGAAGTCCTGTTCTGATCCTGATGCTATTAATTGAAATAATTTAATATCAAAACCATTTTCCACGTGATGCCATATGTTTGATTAACTTAACCCTTTATAGCCGTTATTTACTATATCAATTTCTGAGACGTCTATCTTATCAACATGATCAGCATGTATCAAATAAGTAAAAAAAAAAAAAATAGAATATACTAAAAATTATCTAAATAATCATCTAAAAATAATAAATAATACAATCTGAATAAATAAAAACGAATAGATAAAAAAAGAACATCTCAGACTCAAAAAAATTAGAATTTTCTGTTTATTATTTGATGTGTCAGATTTTAAAGGGTTAAATTAATTTTAGGAAATAGTTAATTTCCCTTCATTTCCAACTTCAAGTCCAGCGTCCCTCCCCTGATTTCCTCTGTGGGCTGGTTTCTGTAGCAAACTGAAATGACCAGAGATCAATCGCAATCACATAAATATGTTACATAAGTCAAAAGACAGAAACACGCAAAAACACTGGTACAGTCCTTTAATCGCAGCCACGTTTGTTACGACATCAGAGATTTTAGCTCTTCATTTGCGATGGGGTTGGCTCGTCATGGCTCGCACGTTGGCCCATTTAGCCTGGTGTGCTGTCAGTTCCAACTGGAGTGCTATTGATCCGGTGAGGTTTTACGGACTTCAGCGCCGCAGCGGGTATGCACAGATTGGCAGGCTCGTCTCAGCCGGCCAACCATGTGACCGCCGGGCCCGGTGTTGCAGCAAGAGAAATGAGGGATGGGGCAGGAGAGCATGTGTCTTCTCCTCGTGTTATGTGCATGTCAGTCCAAGACCTTCTCTTCTCGGTTTCGCCATTTCTTTTTTCTGGTGCTGCCTGCGGTTCCCTGTCGTCCGGTTCTGCTTGTCCCAACGATGCATGAGGGAGACAGACGGCTGATTATCTGTCTCTTCTTTTAACAGGCTTTACCCTGCATACTGTATGTCAATAACATGCTTTTTTTTCCCTCCTGAATTAATTTATCATCTTTTTCCCCTTTCAGCTTTCACACAAACAGTGAGGTCATGAATGAACTAAAATTGTTTTTGTTGTGTTTTGGGGTTTTTTTTGGCTTCGATTTTCTTCTTGACTTCATCATACCTGTAGGATTTCTACTAAATTATCACGATATTAACCCTTAGTGTTTCATATATGTGTGAAATCTTTGCATCTAGATCTGCTCTCGTATCAGGCAGGTTACTGAACTCACACTTTTTCCTAAACAAACATCTAGTCAGACTTTAGTCAATCGGAGTTACATCAGAGCTCAAGGTCATCGTGTTCTGTATTGAATTGTTCCACTGTCTGGTACATAATGAATGAGCTAATGAAGCAGCACGCTCTTTCAAGTGAGAGTGTCACTGCTATCCTGCTAGAAAGCTGCTAATTTATCTTCCTCTTCTCCTGCATTATTTATAAACACACTTAGTTTTATTGCTATTATTATTATTATTATTATCATCTCTTGGATAAATCAGTGTTTGTTGCAGCCAGTCAACAGCAGTGTTAAGGAGAATCAGCAGTGAGGTTTTATCTTTTCTCTGGATTACGGTGAATTGTTGTCAAGATCCTGAATGTTGGTACTTACTGCTAAAAGTGCTGTAGAGTTTATTATTATTATTATTAGAATGTGCTGAACAGGATTTGCAGTGTTGGAACATCACAATCAGTTTTATGCTCACTTCTGTTTGTCTATCGTGCTTTCTTTCTCTGTACGTTTGTACGTCTTCACATTCAGATGCTGACGGTATGAGCGGCGGGGAGGATTCCTTCAACATCAACGACCCAGACGAGGGTTTCTCCTCCGGGGCGTCCAACAGCAGCCAGCCCAGCGGCACCAAGGCCGGCAGCAGCGTGGGGCCTAGAGGCGGCAGCCTGAACAGCAGCAGCAGCAGCCTCAAGAAAGCCATCACAGCCCGACTGTCTCGAGACAAGGAGAAAGATCGAGAACGGGAGAAGGAGAAGGAGCGGGAGAGGGCATCGGAAAAACAAGCGGAATTGTCTGCGGATCATCAGGTCGGAGTCAGGAAGCACCACCAGAGGCAGCAGTCCCCCCCAGCCAGCATCACCTTGGATGCCATCCAGCTGAGCCCCATAAAGAAGCACCTGAGCTTCCCGGTGGGGCCCATGCTGGTGCGGACTGGCAGCACCTCCTCCAGCAAGTCCTTTGACTGCATGAATTTCAACCTGAACGGAGGCGAGGATGAACGAGACGAGGCGTCGGGAGGCTCCGACAAGGAAGGAGGGCTTCCAGTAGGTGGGTCTCACCGCCATTCCACCATCAGCCTGAAGGAGGAGCACCTCATCAGACCGGAGGACGCGCAGGACCTCCTGTCTCCTGGAGCTCCTCTCACCAAGCAGTCCCGCTCTCCCAGCTTCAACATGCAGATCATATCACAGGTCTAACATGGCAGTGCAGGGAATGGTAGACACACACATACACACACACACACGCACACACACAATACTTACAACTCACGTCCTCATGCAGTTTTTCTCTGCGACTCTTTACAGCTCTATTACAACAGTTACCGTCTACCTATCTGTGTTGGATGAATGTTGTGTGTGCGTGTATGTATGTATGTGTGTGTGTGTGTGTGTGTGTGTGTGTGTGTGTGTGTGCTTGTGTGTGTGTACAGAAAAACATTGTCAGATTCTAAGAGTTGTGTCTCCACCCTTTCAACATCCACTCAATTTACAACCATAACCTGAAGTTACTGAGAACACAGGAGAACAGGAGAAAAGTAGTAAATGACGACTGCTCGCTGCCGTAAACTACAGTCGAGTGTAAGAGAGTCCAGCATGTCACTGCATCCTCCCGTCGGACAAAGCTGAGCATTCCACACTAAAACCCTCCTGAAAAAGGAGGGAAATGTTGAGAGAAAAGTTGTAAGGATGCCACACTAGCTATTGGGGATATATATATATATATATATATATGATATATGACATTTCAGATTTCTTGAGTTCCTGACTGAATCAGTCAACATGAATCAGCAATAACACTCACCGTCGCTCATGTGGAGAAGAGTGGGGATTTATTTGCTCTTTCTCTTCATTCCTTCCCTTTCATTCCCGGGCTCACGTGCAATCGTTCTTGCTGATTATCTTCCTTGTCAATTGCTGTTTTTAATTTGGCAGAAATGGTTTTATGTAGAGAGAAAAAAAAAGTCTTTACGTTTTTTTGTTTTTGTTTAGTTTTGTTTTTTGAATCACAATCCAAAGAAGGTAGTGTTTGTTTAGTTTTGTTTTTCTTCACTTTGTTTGACTTATTTTTGTAGAAATCAGTCGGACCCGAGCGATTCTCTAGTTTTTAAGCCCATGACATTCATTTTTATCCTGTGATTAACAATGATCGGTATCTGATTTGATCTATGAAATCAAACTTTTAAGATTGTTGTGGAAACCAAACTGGAATGTGGAAAGGATTTTTCTCACCCGAGGCTTTTAACTGGACAAATCTGAGGAAATCACTACTGTGCAGCTACAAGAAGAAACACTTCGTCTTGTGACTTGATTTAAAATCTGAAGCTGAACTTGTGACAGAAATGGATTTTAAAAAATATATATATACATATATATATTGTAGACAGTGCAGGTTTGCATCTGAAGCTTAAAGGCGGTGACTGTATTTTATACTGGATTGTTATTATGGAGAAAAACCATTTAATGGGTCCTTCCTGAAAGCACTTGCCGGTGTTTGTCAGTCTGTGTTGAGGCTTGCGTGTGGTGTCATTTCTGAGCTGGTGAATTACTGCCCCGCTGGAGGCTCGTACTAGTCACTCGCTTTTTGTCCTTTGATTGGATGCTTATGAAACATTTTGTTCTACCTCATTGTGTGTTCACCTGCCACTCAGACACTTGTCTCCCAATCAGATGCAGGATTCAAAGACCCCATTAGGTTTGAAACTGGGAGCGTTCGACCAGATGTGTGTGTGTGTGTGTGTGTGTGTGAGTGTGTGCGCGCACATGTGGAGGGATCTTATAGTGGAGACCGATTACAGTTTCACACTGCAACTGTAATGACACTGTAAAATCTGGGCGCGTTCATGTGACGAGTTGTGACTGAATATCTGGGCCTTGCGTTTCAGTTCAATCACATCATGCACAAACTCTAGCTGCAAAACAAGAACACGACTGACTTGTCTTCAGGTTTTCATATTGTCTTCTCATATATCAAACAACCACACTGGGATTAACCGGATTCATTTAGTCCCCAAGCAATGTCCTGCTTATCTCGATTTTCTTTGTTTCTTTTTTTTTTTTAAATATAATGATTTTCAAAGTGCAATTTTATTTTTATCCTCACGGTGGCATGGTGTTGGATCTTCTCTGCTGTTAAATGCCTGCGTCTGTGCACAGTGCTAGCTAGCCTTCTGTAGTGCTCCCTGCCCAGACTGTGTTTTTTTTTTGTTTTTGTTTTTAACATGGCGTGCTCTCGCCTGCATGTTTAGTGCCCCCTGCGAAGCACTGCTGTTTCAGATGTGTGAAACAGACAACGAGCCAAACCCCAAGTCTCGTCTTTGCCAGATGTGCCAATACACATCCTCTCCTTAAGGATATTGTTTTGTTTCGTTTTGCTTGGGTGTCTTAAATTAAAATGCCTCTTTTTTTCTGTTTACTTGTCTTATTTTAAAGTTAAGGGCACAGTAAAAGGGATGTTTTAGATGCAGCTTCACCTTTTTTTTTTTTTTTGCCATCAATTTTCATTTCCATCGGTCACGGGTGTGCGTGTGCAACACACTGTACTTTTCACCGTCATTACGAAGCCTCGCTGTTCACATATAAAAGCAGTATATTAAGCGTCTGTGTACTGTAGATGTCAGCTGTTGTATTGCACCCCCTCCATGTCTTGCTCACATGCTTGTTGAAAACGAGGATGAATGATGTATATACAGTTAAACTCAGTTCAGTCTGCAGTTAATATCTTCACACACTCATGCTCCTGCTGTGCTGGAAACCTTCACAGCTGCTGTTGCTGCTGCTGCTGCCGCTGCCGCTGCTGCTGCTGCTGCTGCTCTTGGTCCCAAGTGAGTCCTGTGTGCACTTTAGCCTTAAACATTTGAGGCCAAAAAGCCTCAGTTGACGGCTCTTTGGCCTCGAGATGCTTCACCTCCTCCTCCACTTCCTCCTCCACCTGCTGGACTGGACTGTGGAGGAAGAAGAAAGGAAAAAAAACGAAGGGGAGTGTAGCTACAGTTCACACCCTCACCTGGTCTGTCTGCTGTCATCTCTGTGCTGTGTGGCTCTCGACGAGTCGTGTTCCCATTTGCTGTATTTTTGCTGTGAGTCGAGTGGCACCTTTTTGCTGTTTTAGAACTTGGTGACGTGTTCATGTCATTAATATGAGTGCCCCTGACTGAGATTACCAGCAGCCACGTTGGTACTGTATGTTGACTTAGAGTAATCCCTCAGTGTCTGGTGTTATTTGCATGTGATCAGGGCAGAAAATGAACACCAGCCAGCAAACGTCAATGAAACTTGACTCCGGCTGATTATTCAAGAACATAAAATCCCTTCAAAGTCCATTTACATTTCCAAAAAAAACAATAGGTTAAAAAAAAAAAAAAACTTTCTTAGGTGGTGAAAACATTTCATTACGCTCGTTCTTGATCAGCCGCTGCTGCTGCTGGTGGACAAAGTTCATTTCCTGTCCTGCATGTGATAACTGTGGGCTTTGTTTTCATACAGTATGATGCACTTTAATCCATCCACCTCTCTCCTCAAGATAGTTATTGAAATGATATATATAGATGTGCAAATGTGTATACACTCAATGCAGGGTTCTAGTCTCTTTAAAGTAGTACTTCTATGTGATGTCACATCCAACACAATGCTATTTTTGTTAGTCTAAGGGTACAGCTATTTATTATTTTTTTCTTTTTAAAACCAAAAAAATATATATATTAAAAACAAAAATACTGTTATGGGGTCTGGAAGGTCTCAGGAGTTTATCAAATTGCCACATTTTAAAAATGGCAGCACCAAAATTTCAGTTCTTGAGGTCAGAATTGATTCTATGCAACATTTTTTCCCCTTTTTGTTTTTTTTTTTTTTTTTTTTTTTTTTTTTTTTGGTTTGTTTGTTTTTGGTATACGGGCTTGATTCATTGATCCTTGTCGGGTGGGATGGGGCAGATGCATTTAAAGCTGATTTTTAAAGTGAACGTCCTCAACAGTATCCCCCCCCCCCCATTCAGCCATTCTGTTTCTACACCCTGTTGTGGTGCTACAGAGTGCAGGACCCCTCTCTCACGTGGGTGAAATAAGTGGACCATCCATTTGTCATCCGACTGCCCTCACAGAGAGAAAGCCACAACTGGACCTTTGGTGCATGTTTGAGCCCTCTTGTCAGTTTGCTGCTCTGTGGCTCAAAGACGTCAGTTGGTGTATGAAATGTCAACAGATTATCAGCGATGAATCTCATATAGACGCTTCGAGAGGGAAGCTGCTGTAAGATGTGATAACACTGTACTATTGATGTTGTATAAATGGAGAGAAAGACTTATTTTAAATCTTGTAAATAACAAATGTACAAAGGTGAGAGCAAGATAAATATAAAAAACAACAACTGACGATCAGTCTGATATGTAGAGAGAAATTAATCTGTATATTGTTGAATAAATATTGTGCCGTAAGGGATCTGAGTGTCCGTGTGATTTGTATATATGCACCAGTTTCACTGTATTACTGTACTAGACTGTGACCATGATACAGTTACTGAGTTCTGACATATTTCATTAGAGTTTATTTTGTTTTGTCTGTTTATTTTTAATATCTCAATTAGAGCCAATGAGTCAACATTTTTAAAAAAAACTGATTACACCTGATTATTAAGTTTTTAATTCTACGTCAAACATCATCTTCTCATATACTAAGATTTTATGGATTTTTTTAATAGTAATTTACATGTTTTTTAAGGTTTTCTTACTTTTAACACACAAAACTACTAATTGATTGAGATAATCATTAGTTGCCACTATAGTCATAACAGTAATATCAGTAAGGGTTTTGTGGTTAGGTTTCCTGTAGCAGGTTTAATCACACCTGTGTTCTCAAAGTTCATATATTTTATTGCAGCAAACCGTGAAATCTGATAAAAACATGTTTTGTTGCAGAGAAAATGACACAGCCTGTGGTGATGCACTGACATCTAGTGGTGGTAATTCAGATTACACCTGAACTTGACAACAGCGCTGCTTCCCAAAAATAACACCTCCTACACACATTCCTCCTTTAATTCAGTACTTTAGTATAATAATGTCACCTACTTTGTCTCTTGCCTCACATTAAATATTATTAAAATAACTTGGAAGCTGAACTTTTCCCATGTAAAACTCTTCTTTTTTGACCTCCACATCACAGTGAGCTCAACAATCCAGACTCTGACCCCATTAACTATAAACTTAGAAGCTTTCATAGCAGGACGTTAACTTTATAGAGTCAAACATTACAAACATTAATCCAGTTACTCTAAAGTAACTACATGTATACTAAAGACCTGCATTCTTAATACGCCACCATGTGTTAATTCACACCTATAAACATCTCCTCTGAGGACATAGATAGTTAAATAGGTTAAATTATCTATAAACACAACCTGTAAACACAAAATGCTACTGGAAATAATAACATATTTACAAATAAACAATTAAAGGTACATATATGTGAAGTTTAAAATCTATATGTGAGGTTTAAATTCATTCAACATTATTTCAATTTCCTGTTGTAGTCTCTCGTTTATCTGTGCAGTTTGTTGTAGCAACAGTTTTAATTGTTTGGGATTGCACCATGTATCATGTTCTCATCTTAGTTTAGCACTAAGATGGCAATATTTCAAAATAAAAGTTTAATGTTGGTTAACGCTAGGGAGGATATGAATAGTCTAACACAGTTTTATGTGAATCTTGATAAATAGATAGATACCAGATCTCAGTCAGAAACTATTCAACACAGAAATAGTTTTGATGTAATGTACTGTTCATCAGCTCATGAGAACAAACCAGTGCTTCGTTCAGTAACTAGATCCCTATAGTTATATACTCTGGAGATATCGCCTGGCAACAAGTGTTGTAGTGCCAGGAAAATGACATGAAACAAACCACATCCATGTAATTCAAAGTGTGTGTCGTTCAAGCCAAACACCAGGAATGATTTCATGTTGTTGCTGTTGATTACTGGAGTGAGAGGAGGATCTGAAGACACTAAGAAAGGTAATGTTACTAATGACGCAATGTACGATAAATGTTGATTTTCATATATTTATTTATTTATCTATTAATAACATGAGAGAAATCTGGGAGCTTCCTTGTCTTCCACCTTGAGTCTGAAAGTTAGTGGAGTTAAAATGACAACATGTTTGCCTCATATTGGCTTTGAAGTCAGCTTATATTTTTAAACATACATCAACATACATTTTTTTTTGGTTTGCTTATGACGTGAAGCCTGAGTGAATGGTAGATTATGAGTTTGAATGGGAGGAGCCATTTAATGGTGCAGGATACAGCAGATACAGTCTCTGTCCAGCTGAGTCATGAAGGATCTGGTGCTATTGCAGAACATGATGACTGAATCAATGGGTCAGTGTGGCATATGGATATTTTACCAAAACTCCACATTTGATAGATTTCAGAATTTCATCCTTCCCTGTTTTCCACAATGGAGGAAGTAGAGATAATATAGAACAGGTCACATGTCATCAAGACAAGGACTTATGTCAGAATAATAAAGTCCAGGCTCTGCAGGTTTTATAGACAAGAAGACTATAACTGGAGACATGCATACGCTACCTACAGAGTACTTCACAGCTGAAACTTGCAACTGATATCAGACTTTTTTTTCTTACTTCCTCAGAAATGCTGCCTAAATCTGAGAATAAGATTCAACCGCAAGAATTGGTGAAACAGCTGGGGTTGAAAAAACTTGGACTACATCAAGTTGTGTCTTGTTTTAAAAAGGTCAGTGAGTGTTTTTCCTGTTGTGTGTGTTTTTCTTAAAAGTTTACAATAACTTACTTACTAAGTATGAAACTTATATTTGTGGAACATAAAAGCTGTTGTGCTAAAGAAACATGCTGGGAAAGTACATCTAAAGTCTGAAAGATTTGCTCATTATAGGATATAATTTACTCAAATATAAATATTAAAACCTCACATGGAGGTTTTGTTACAAGCAGAAGTCCTGCATTCACAGTTTTTCCTCCAGTTATTGTACAAAAATAGGAACAAAATATGTTATTTCCTCTGTTTAAAGGATTCATGTTGTTGATTTTTGATGCTGTTGTGGTATGTAACTGATCCTCTGTCAGTAATACAGTAATCTATTGATCCAGAACCAGGCTCCTTGCTTCTTTCTGTTCATCAAGCGGGAGGTTTTCTCAAGCTGCTGTAGCTTTGCTCTGACATCACTGATGCACTGCATCACAGCCAGCACCCATAGCACTGACTGCAGCGGCTCCTCTCTTCTGAGCCTCCTCACAGCCCGTGACAGATCTGTGCAGCGTAGCACCCATGCAGTATTGTTTTCAGGATGGGAGAAGATGAGGTGGAGTCCCAGCTGTTTCGCAGTCTGGCGATCAGCGCAGCCAGACCCTCTAAACACTTTTCTCTCTCTCCATCTTTCCAGCGCCTTACGTTCGGAGCCTGGATCAAGGAAAACATCCACAAGAAAGAATGCTGCTTCTTTGAAAAAGATATCAGGTAAGATGAGCTGCTGTGTTCTGTGATTATGATCATGATCTTGTTTATGAAGTGACCTTGTTTTTGCTGCTGCTGCTGCTGCTGCAACAGTAACAGAGATACTGCTATGTTGACACAAGAGGCAGCATTTCCCTTAAACTGCTGTGAGGACAGTTACATGATGGAAATATATTTGTTATTTTCAGTAGTTGATGCTTTAATCAGTGTGTCTGTCTTATGATTATTTCCCACTGTATCACGACTAGAGATGACACGTGTAAGTGTGGATACTCAAAAACGGATCATGTGGATGAAGCCATTAAACCAGAAGACTTCACTGGGGAGACATGGGACAAACAGAGACATATTCGTGAGGTCCCTACTGATGCTTATGGAGACATTAGCTTTGGTGGTTTGGGACAAAAGACAGGCAAGGTGAAACAACTTAGGCTCTCTGCTATAATAATTTGACTTGTAATTGTTTATCTGCACGTTTTTATCTTCATGTTGTTAATCTATGTGTCTGTTCTCAGTACGTGCGACTGTCAACAGACACCAGTCCTGAAGTCTTGTACCGCTTACTGACCGAACAGTGGAAACTCTCCCCTCCCAACATGCTGATATCAGTGACCGGAGGAGCCAAGAACTTCTATCTGAAGGCTGGTCTCAAGAACATGTTCCACAGAGGTCTCATCAAAGTGGCCCAGACAACAGGTTAGCAGACCAGAGAAAGCAGGAAAGAGAGAAATGTGTGTAAGAACCAAGGTGTACCAAAGATTAGCTGGATAGTGTGGTAAAGGATGTGTTTTATGAGGTCAATGTGTAACTATGGACTGTGGTTGTGTGTCGCCCACTTTGTTTGTGTGCTTGGCCACCATTCAGATTCATTCAGTCAAAAGTTTTTAGGCATTTAGTTGAATATAACCTAATTTATTTTACTTATTGACTGTGTCCCACTTTCAAACAAACAAAATTTACTCTGCCTGAGTTTTAATTGAAAGCATGTCAGTCAATGTTTTGACTGATATTTTTCTGCCCTGTATTATTTCCTGTTGGTACACTCATCAGACAAGACTTGTAGATTTAAATGAAACTTTACAGCTGCAACATAGAATGACATTTAAGTCAGTGGTGTAAATAGTGTGCTTCCAACTTTTTGTGCAGATGTGTTTTTGTTTCAACACGACAGAGCCCTCATGAACACAACAAAGTCTTTTAAATAACTGTCAAATTCACAGAAAAGTGTAAAAGCTTTTTACAGTTAACAACAGTTAGATGATGAGATTAAATATTAGACTATAAAACCATAAAATCCAAATGTGTCTTTTTAGATTGTCTCTGGTTTTTACGATAAGTATGATAGTTTAACATTTACTGTATTAACATGAGAGATGCACACATTCCCTAAAATGTTATACTGTTCCATAAGACTGAATTTATAGACATGCTGTGTTGTATGCAGGTGCCTGGATCATTACTGGCGGTACCCACGCAGGTGTGATGAAGCATGTGGGTCAGGCTGTGAGAGACTACGCCTTAAGCAGCTCCATGCAAGGTCAGATCGTAGCTATCGGAGTGGCAACATGGGGAATAATTCACAACCGGGACACTTTGGTGCATCCAGGGGTATGGCAAACACATTTACATATGTTGCTTGTCTCGGTCATATAAAAAGCTTCATGGTCTGGATAGCATACGGTCTGTTTTTATAAATCCATTTGTTCCATCTCCTCTTCTGCAGGGTTGTTTTCCAGCCCATTATTCAATAGACACCAAGGGCCAAGGCAGACTGTCTTGCCTTGATAGCAACCATACTCACTTCCTGCTGGTGGATGATGGGACCCATGGACGCTATGGTGTGGAGATTGAATTGCGCAGTTGTCTAGAGAAATGCATCTCCAGGAAGCGTCTTGGAAGCAAAGGTTAAACTTAGCTGATGCAGCAAGCCATGAAAGATAACATCTCAAATCTGCGTCTTCTTATCTATCCTGCTTTTAATATTGATTTTTATTGTCTGACCTCCAGAGAGTGCCGTGACCATCCCTGTGGTGTGTGTGGTCTTAGATGGAGGTCCTGGCACTCTAAATGTGAGTCATCACTTAAAAGCTTCTTTCTCTGTCTTTGATCATATTATGTGATTCTCTTGTGTTCTCTTACAGACTATTTATAATGCCATGATGAACGATACACCATGTGTGGTCTTGGAGGGCTCTGGGAGAATAGCAGATGTAATTGCCCAGGTTGCAGGACTACCAGTGAAAAGGGTCACTATCGCCCTCATCCACCAGTTGATGAGGAGGTTTTTTGGCCAAGAGTATCAACATTTTTCTGACCTCAAGATCATAAAATGGACCAAAATGGTACATGAACACACTGATGACATTACAATTATAGTTTATTTCCATAGCATAAACTCACTTAATATCATCCATGATTGAAAAATATGGTGAGGAAATCCAACTGGATTTAGATCGTTATAAGATAGAAACTAACCTGTTAGAGTTACAGCTTCCTGATTGATGTCCTACAATTTCCTTAAACAATAGCCAAAGGCCAATCAGTGTAGTTAAGAATAGAGTGGTAACAGGGTAGCCTCCCAAAAGTCTGCCAAAAGAATGAATTGTCTTTTATATAGTATACAAAATAACAAACCTTTATTTTAAGGCATAGTTCTCATTTTCAAATGTAATTAGTGCAAAATGCAGCAAATCTGAACATTTTAGAGAAAGTATCATTAAGTCAGATGTATCAGAGGCTGTCAGTTTATTTCAGAATTGATTTCAAAATGTTAAAGATTATGATCAAGGCAAGTTTAGGTTTAATCACCAAATACATATGTGAATCTTATTGGTCATTCCTGTAGATGTTCAACTGCTACATGGCACAAACTTTGATATGAAACCTTGCCCACGCCCTGTGTTTTTACTGTAACAGATTCAGGACATTGTCAGGATGGACCACTTGCTGACAGTATTCAGAGTAAGTGAAGACAGTCACGGAGATGTGGACGTGGCTATCCTTCAAGCACTGCTCAAAGGTAGGAAAACTGATTTCACAAAGATGTTTAGCACTTGACTTGATTGACTACAAGTGTGCAATAAAGCATTAGATGTGAAATTGAGACATTTATTTGCCAAACCAGCTCCTGGCAAGTATAATGTTGCTTCCTGGAAAAGCACATGATCAACTGAGATATCAAATGGGCCAAGACCAAGAAACCAACATAGATATTCTTACACATACTTCGTACAGAATCTGATCTGTTTAAAAAATATGGTCTGCTTTTTACAAGCTTATTTTGACTCATGATGGACTGGAAAAAGATCCATTTGAACCACTCTTACTGCATGTTATTAGGGAAAACTGAGCCAAAAGGAAGAGTGAGCCCATGTTCCTGGATGTTGACTCAGTACCTTAATCATGATGCATCATCATTCTATATAAACTGCTGTGCACATTGTTTCCATTTCTGAGAGCCACTGGAGTAATTAAATGCATTTCAAGGCAGCAGTCCTGCTCATTCAGCTGCTGTAAGACATCCGTTGTCTTTTCTCTTCCTTAGCCGTATCTGTTTAGTTTGATTAAAGCTTTGCTACCCGCTGCTTGACTATGCTGCACCGCTGATTCTTTAGTTGCATCATTATAGAAAAAAATGCTTTGACTGATGAGAGTGTATAACATAGAGATATCCAATGAACTCTCCAGTTTTCAGTCTTATTAAAGAGTGAAAGTAGAGTTAGACAAATCACAACTAAAAATGTTCTTAATATGAATTCTCTGATCAGCTTCGAGGAGCAGTGAGTCCCTGGGAATTGATTGCTGGAAAAGGCAGTTGGAGCTGGCTATCGCCTGGAACCGAGTGGATATAGCCGAAACTGAGATTTTCACTGAGGAGAGTCAGTGGAAAGTGAGTGTGCTGTTTATACAACACAACAACATCAGCCTTTGACCTGATCCAGACATGTCATATCCTCTGCATTCAACCCTTGCTGCAGTGTTTGTCATTGTAAAGATAAGGTACAAAAGTTTGATCAGCTGAAAGGTGGAACAAAGAAGGTGGTCTGGACAGATCATCAAGGAGAGGTGGCAGATGATACCTGACATATTTTAATCACTACATTAATCAACATGAGCATACATTTCTCCATACAGCAAAGCAGTTAAAAGAGTACCGGGATAACGATTGTATCTTGTTCTCTTGTCTTGTTGCCATGCTTTAGTCCAGTGATCTCCACTGGGCCATGTTCTCCGCCCTGATTGGCAACAAGCCTCAGTTTGTAAGTCTGCTGCTGGAGAACGGTGTGAGCCTGAGGGATTTCCTGCAAGATGAGGAAACTCTGTGTGAACTCTACAAACAACTCCCCACCTGCTTATTTCTCCGCAAGCTGGCAAAGCGGGTCCACAGCTCTAACCGCAGCAGAAGGCAAACGTTCGGCTTCAGGTCCCGAGCTCACTCAGGACAAGGTGAAGTCATCTCCTTGACTCATGTATGTGATGTGGTGCGCCACCTGCTGGGCAATTTCACCAAGCCCATTTACCCACCTTCCACCATGACATACCACTGTGACATGACTATTGAGGACACATCTTCATCAGTGAGTACATTTATCCATCATCTCCAATCACTTGGCCACAAAATTAAATCTAAATTTGTTTGGATATGCCTTGGGATGATTTGGACAAATGCCATCAGAATTTCTGAAATCATGACAACAGCCATGAATCACACAGATAATGCAACACATTCCTTCACTCCTCCTCTAGCTGTCAAAAAGTCGGGCAGGTTCCCAAGATCCACTCAGGGAAGACAACGATGAAGCACCAAGGGACCCAGGCAGAGACATTTTCCTTTGGGCCATTGTCCAGAACAAAAAGGAACTGGCGGAAATTGCATGGGAGCAGGTGATAAAAAAATAAAAAACAAATTTACAATTTCAAAAAATATTTTTTTCTGCATCTTAATCTGTATGTGCACCTATGTCTACACAGTGTAGAGACTGCATGTGTGCTGCTCTGGCTGCCAGTAAGATCCTGAAGAAAATGGCACAGGAAGGAAGTGATGTAGACGAGGCAGAGTCTATGCAAGAGCTCGCCAATCACTATGAGAAACATGCCATTGGTATTTGATAGAGATATAATGAGTGACTTTGATGAATGTAAAATGCAGTAAATTTACAAGCTTAGCATTTATTTTCTTTTGTGTGTGTGTCTCAGGTGTGTTCAGCAGGTGCCACAACAGTGATGAAGAACGAGCTCGGAAGCTGCTGGTTCGTTCATCGCCGTTTTGGGGAAAGACGACGTGCCTGAGGCTGGCACTTGAAGCTAATGATAAAAGCTTCGTGGCTCAGTCAGGTGTTCAGGTAGTTTTTAAATGTAATCAGTATTTTGAGCCACAGATCAGTAAAGACTTTACACATTTCATGTCAACATCAACTGCTGTAGATACAGTGTCACACACTAAGCCAACATGTCTGCCTTCCAGGCTCTGCTGACTCAGATTTGGTGTGGTGAGCTCTCAGTGGACAATCCTGTGTGGAGGATTTTAGTCTGTATGGTGTTCTTCCCTTTTATCTACACCAGCTTTTTAGTTTTCAGGTCAGTCTTGTGAGCTGTTAAAAAAAGAAAAAGAAAAGAAAAATGTTGTATGACAAGATGGAAAGAAAAAGAGGTGTCAGATCAGATCATGAGATCAGACTAACAAACACTTCTTGGTTTTCAATAGACAAGACAAATATTTTAATCTAAATACACAACAGATGCTTAATTACTGCAACAAAAAAGAGACTTCACAATAAATTCCGACTTCATGAGTAAACCTGAACCAATTAAGTGGAAAAACCACACTGACACATTCTCAAGTCAATTTGGACACCACTTGCTTCTAAATCTAATTCACAATGAAGGAGTGGAGGAAAACTTGTTAGAAGCAACAACGTGACACCTGAGCAAGACCTCCTCTACTTTTTACTGTTCCCTATACTAATCATGACTAATTTGTGTTTGTAAGTCATGACGTATTCTTCACAGTTATGTATAAAGTAAATTTTAAGTATTTTCTTAGTGAACATATCATGGTGGATTAACATATTTTGCAAAACCGCTTCAGTGCCACTCCCATACTGATGGCCAATATTGTTAATATATCATTCTCCCCAGGCGTGATGAAGTCATCCAGAGAGAAACTGAGAAGAATGAAGAGATCAAGACAGTAGAGTCTGTGACAGGAAGTACGCTTAGGACAAATGCTCATGGCCCGTAAGTAGACACTGAATGTCATTCATTCTTCACTGAACAACCTGGATTCTTCCTGTGTGTCCACATGAAGCTGTTTAAGTTCATTCTGTTATTTTCTAAGTAACGTCTAAGTTCATAGGTTACAAGCAGCAGGTCAGTTAGGGGAAAGAGATCTCACTTCTTTGACCTCAGTGATCTTTCTCTCCACAGTGACATCCCTGGTCCGAGACGCCCAAAGCCTTTGACCAACTGGTCCAGATTAGTCTACCTCTACAGCTCTCCACAGGTCAAGTTTTACTGGAACATTGTTTCTTACTTCGCCTTCCTCTTCCTGTTCGCTGCTGTGCTAATGATTGACTTCCAGGAGACACCCTCTGCAGGGGAAGTGTTGCTCTACATCTGGCTCTTCTCACTGGTGTGTGAAGAGGTCAGACAGGTGAGAGACTGTAGCTGGAACACACATATGTACAACTATTAAAAAATAATGTAAGCATTAAAAGGGTTAAATTTTGGACATTACAGTTAGGTGATAGCACATTAGGCTGCAGTTAGTGCTAGGTCCAATGAAAGCCTTATTTTAAGAAATTCTCCTAAAATTAAAATCTTCCAAGTAATTATTTGTCCTCTCTCTTATCTCAGCTCTTTCATGATCCCGATGGCTTTGGGTTTCGTAAGAAAGCCAAGATGTACATTGACGACCTGTGGAATATTTTAGACGTTTTATCCATCGTCTTGTTTATTATTGGCCTTGGATTCAGGTAAACCTCCTTCCAACCAGACAAACAATTGGAGGTGCTCTGTGCCTGCTGGGTTTTCTGTGAATCACCAAGGTTTTCTATTCCAGGTTGACAACTCAGCTGTTCTACACGGGTAAAATCCTCTTCTGTATTGATTTTGTGGTCTTCTGCCTCCGTCTCATGGCCATCTTCACCATCAGCCGAACTCTGGGACCCAAAATCATTATAGTCCGGAGGATGGTGAGAGGATTACATAAAAATGATGACAAAACACAAAATGCTAGGCTGTAAAACATAATTTATCTAACACAAAAAGAGGCTCCTGCTTTACTGAACTCCATCTGGTGTCTGCAGATGATATGTACTCTTTTTGTTCAATGAAATCTGTTTTTGAACAAAGTGTTGCAGCAGGACAGTCTAGTACTGACTGGTTTCCAATCAGTTCATGCTTACAAATTGAATGTACATTTACTTTCAAATTAAACTCTTTACTGCAAACTGTATAATCTGCTGCTGCCAAGTTGGAAATTTGAGTTAATTAAAAGTGATCCATAAACAATTAAGTTACTGAAGTACTTACTTTATATGTCAGTGGTCACGTTATTCAAACGTGTCCATTTCATTGGTGTTTCTAGATTGTGATTAATGTCTGTATGTCCTTCAGATGATGGATATGTTCTTCTTCATGTTCCTGCTGAGTATTTGGGTGGTGGCGTACGGTGTGGCCAAACAAGGCATCCTCATCCACAATGACAATCGGCTGGAGTGGATTATCCGTGGAGCAGTTTATGAGCCGTACCTCATCATATTTGGAGATTTTCCCCAAAATATAGACAGTAAGTTGAGATGTAGAGCAATATTGCTTTCTGAACCACTGAAGAAATGATACATTCATTCAGATATTATCACTAAAAAAACTGTCTCTTTGCTGCTTAAAGATACTGCATTTGACATTAACTCCTGCACCATGAATGGCACCGATCCTCTGAAGCCCAAGTGTCCCGTGCTGAATGAAAACAAAACACCAGCCTTCCCTGAGTGGCTCACCATCATCATGCTTTGTATTTACTTGCTCTTTGCTAATATACTCTTGCTCAACCTGCTCATAGCTATCTTCAAGTGAGTTCTGGGTCATTTAAAGAGGGTGAGCGAGTCCTAATAGAAGCTTAGATGACAACATCTGTGTCCCTTTATATTCTTCTGCAGCTTTACCTTCCAGGAAGTGCAGGACAACACAGACAGAATATGGAAGTTTCAAAGATATGAGCTAATTAAAGAGTATCACAGCCGTCCAGCTGCTCCTCCGCCTTTTATCATCCTCAGCCATCTCTACCTCTTCATCAGGAGCGTGGTGCTGCGCAGGCCACCCGTCAAATACAAGGAATTCAGTAAGTGATGAATTATTTATTTCTGCCTTTGCTTACAGTAGAATCAAGATAATAAGCTGCAGATTTGCACTCTTGTTTTATCCTCATCACCCAGTCAAAAACATTACTTTTCATGTGCTGTAATTCTTCCTGATTTTAAACAACATTGCATTTATGAGCCTCTTTATAGTTGTTAAAGAAATGTAGTGTGTCTCAATTGGAGGTTTTTGTGTCTATGTTCACATGTAGATGTTCTATTAGTTGAGTTAATTTCACTGAGCACATGGCTGTTGTATTCAGACAATGAGCTTCCTCAGATAGAGGAAGAGGAGCTGTTGTCCTGGGAAGCCTTGATGAAAGACAGATACCTGATGTCCACACAGCAGGAGCAGAGCCAGACGGTGGAGCGACGCATCCTGGACACAGCCCAAAAGTAAAATCCTACACTAATATAGCTTATTATAGCTGTATACATCTACATTTTTATAATGTTAAATGGATAAATACGTTTTTTCTGTTTTTTTCTTAGTGGTCACTGACCACTAAAACCTATCTTGCAATCTTTCTTGGAGGGAGTGCCCACATAGCTCTATAGAGAATATCACACAGCCTTTAAGTTCCCTAATCAGTATTTTTGTATCAATAAAAGATCAAATGACTGGGGGTAAAAGGTGGTTGCTGATAGTGACAAACCTACTGTGAATTCATTCTCATCTCTGCAGTTCATTTCCACACATTTCAGCAGCTTCACTGTCTTGGTTCACATCAACGTCAACGTCATCAAACGCCAGTATTCAAAATGTGTGCATTGTGTGCTGCCTGCAGACAGGAAAAGTTAGTGACTAGGTGGTGAACACAGTGACACATTTTGCTGCTATCGAACAAGGTATTTCTCTCAGGAATGTGTCAAGATAAAAAAAAAAAAAAAAAAAAGATAAGAAAACAAGCCTGAAATCTGAAATAAATGCCAAAAAAAGCTAATTGAATTGTATAAACAGACAGCTGTTAACTACAAGGTGCTAATATATCACTATTGTGTTTACAGTTTGTTACTCTATCCTGTAGTGGTCACAAAAATCAATGTGGTTTTCCCTTTATGTTCCTTTCACTTAGTCTTCATGCTAATCTAAACAGTTGTTTACTAAAACGGGTTTGTTTAATGCAGTAAAATCCTCATATTTTTGTAGTGTTGTAATGCTCAAATTCTATTAATACGTACTAAGTGTTCTTGTTTGTTTCCTGAGGGTTACCACAATTACTGATCACCTGGAGAGGGAAGAGGAATGGAGCTCTGCTGCCATGGTGAAAAGACTGGACCGACTAGAGGAGCAGGTTGTAACCTGATTTTTCTGTTATCACTATGTGCACTTGCGTCTGTAACATTTCATGTCGTGTTGTGGGAGCAGAATGCAAAACTCCCCCTGTGGAGAATTGTCATCTTCAACATTATGTAAGCAGAATTATTGACCCACTTTTTACATTTCTGCATCAGGTCATCCAGTCAACCAGAGCCTTGCAGTGGATTATGGACAATTTGAAAACTCAGGGTCTTACCTCAAAAGACGCTCAACCACTGAGTCAGAAACCAGACTTTTGATCCACTATTATAATTAATTTACATATAATTGTCTTTTATTTTTTGCAAATATGAATCAAATCGTATCATATTTTCTGAATTCTTCTCACCAGCCTTAACTACAACTGATGAGATCCCCGACACGTCAAAAACTGAAGACGGGTACCACGTGAACGCCCGTCAGCTTTACTATCCCAACACCAAGCTCACACGTTTCCCTGTTCCTGAGGAGAAAGTACCTTGGGAGGTATTTCACACACATTTCTACCAGGACATCATCGGCTCATCATCAAGAATAGATGATTTGGATTGATGGGAACCAGTTTGCTCTCATACTTTTTTATTTTTGTCCAGATCAGCTTCAGCTCATATATGCCAATTTATTACACTGCTGAAGACGGTGAAGATCAGGTGGATGGGTAAGCAGTGTCTGTGAATATCAGCCTGAGGTTGTATTCTGAGCTATCTGAGTCCACTCTCTAATTATATTCAGCCTCTTCCTGTCTCCTTATCTATTAAACTTAATTTCTTCTACGTCTTTCTCACCACAGCTCAGAATCAGAGGAATTGGATAATTACAGGTATAATACAAGATTAGATACACAGGCATCGAGTGGCACTTACAGCAACTTTACAAGCATGTTCTGATGTCTGATATGTATCTTCTCTGTCATTAGAAACCCTGCAGGGAGGACAGGTATCAGAGGACGAGGTGAACTCAGCCAACTGGGTGCAAATCTGAATGTAGAACTTGTTGTTACACGGTGGGTCATTTCACATCCTCACAGTGCTTCTGACAAGGGTTGTTTCTCTACCAACTCTACTGAAGTAAAATTGCGATAATGGATTTTTAGGTGGCGAGACAGCAGCAGATCTGTTTTGGATTACCTGGTGCTTTGGGATGAGAGCCAAGGAACGGTGACCTTACCTGGGGTGAGTTCAGCTTTCAGTTTGTTCTCTTCATGGTTTTAATTTGAAATTTTTATTGTTTGCTTCTTTTTTTTTTTAGTTCAGATAAATGTTGTGTTCTGTTGGTATTTTTCACCCTCAGGGATCTGTACAATCTGCTGATCAACTGCCAGTGACGCTTAAGAGACCCATGGGAAAGACGCTGTTTGAAAAACTAAATGCAAAAATGGCCGAGGGAACAACGGTGAGTCTCTTCAATGCTCTGGTTTGCTTTTTTTTTTTTTTTTTTTTTAATACCAGAGGCTTAGAGACAAATTAAAAAAATATACAAGAATTAAATTGTCATTGAAACCATTTTGAGAAAACAGCAAGGAGCAACCAAACACCAGGGGGCACTATTGTGTTATTTGAAGCTGATGACACAACAAAAACCAATAGCTTATTGAATAAATGCCCTGTTAAGAATTCAAGTGAAAATTGAAATCCCTTAGATTTATAGAAACCAGCGGGTTGTAGGCAGGGAATGTAAACTCAGTTTGTTAGGAACATCTAGATAAAACGTATCCTGTCTAAAATAGTAACCCTGTAATAAAGCCACCCTTCATGATGTAGTAGTAGAGATGATCAAATTTTGTTATAACCATCTCAGAGATATTGATTGAACAATGGCAGTGGTGCTACTGAACTCTTCTACTCTAACTATCTATCAGTTAGCCTGCCCTTACCAATGTAAATGCAGTGGACAAAGAACATACAATCACACCAGTGAACATCTTCTGTTCTTGATAACTGAATGAGCTCTTTCTTGTCTCCAACATCGATCACCTTGTTGATTCTACCATGTTTCAGGTGTCTGAGGGCTACGTGGACGACTGCAGGAACACAGACAACGCCTGGGTCGAAACCACCGTTTTAAACATTCACCTGGAGAGAACGAGTCAGATCATGGTTGATATCAATAACATGGTTAGAACACTAGTATTCTATTTTTTCAAAATATGCATGGTCTTTATTATTTTACATTTGATGTAATTTGGGTCTCTATACAGTTAACGTACCATCACTTATTTCATTTTTTTTTTTTTATCATCTCTGTCTTAGATGGTGAGCAGGCACGGCTCTCTTCAGTGGCAGGAGGTGAGCAGCAAAGCAAGACTTAGTTCAAACCAAATAGACTCCCTGCGGCAGGTCGCTGAGCTGCACAACAGGAAATTCTGATTAGTTGTACTGCTGTAGCTATAAATGTGCCTCTTCATCGACAAGTTAACTCTGACCTGATAAATGTGACGCCGATTAATTCTGTTGCACGGCAATCACTGAAGCAACAAAATGACTGAGGAGAAGAAGCGATGAAGCCTTCATTTTTCGCTGCTGCTGTTATTTTATCAAGGTTTTGCACAAATGTCACACACTGTGTTATCCTCTTAATGTAAATCTAAAAATTCACATGTGTACGATGAGAATAAATACTTCCATTTGCGCTATGGTACAATTTTCAAGTAGACGCACTTCAGTTGAGTGTTTCCACTTTATTTCTATCATTTAAAAAAAAAAAAAACTACATCACAGAGGGAATATTGTGCCTCTTATAATAATAATAATAATATATTATTATGTTGATATGACAGTACAGGGAATAGTTACTTGTTCATTAAAACAAACATACAGATGCATAACATTATCCATTATCAACATACACTCAAATGTGCCATTATGTCTTCAGTATATATTAATAAAAAACAAACAAAAAATGCAAATGATCTTAAATATAGATGTAAAACACCCAACATGATATGGAGTAGTTACATATGGTGCAGCTGCCATAATAAAATGTATCTTACAAGGTACATAATTTAATAATGTGACTTATATGTGTCTTAAAATACATTTCATTTTAATACCTTGACTATAGTATAATAGATCAGGTCCTTACATTTTGCTGCTAACATTAAAACATATGAGTTATTTTGTGAATGCAGGACTTTCACTTCCAATGCAATATTTGTATTTTTATGGCACAACTGCTTATATTCAATGCAAACTACGTCTGGGCACTTTTTCCACCTCTGAATACATCACGTGCTCAGTTTATATCACATGTGGCCTTTATATAATCAATCATTCCTGGCCTTTATGATTATTAAAATAAAAATAAAAATAAAAGTTGCCTATTATAAACTGAAATGTCTTCACTTTGTTTGTGTTGTGTGTGATTTTGTTCTGCACTGAGATTTAACTCAAACTCACGCACGTTGGGATTTACATTAACACACAATCCCACGCGCAAGTTGTTTTTTTTTTTTTTTTTAACATGTTGTTGTTTGCTTTACTTCCGACAGATGTTTTTCTCCACCTGCAGAACGTGCAGCCTCGCTGTAGTTTCGGAGCAGCCTCTAACAAACCTCATTGGTTCAGACAGAGCTGGCCACGCTGTTCAGTATCGGTTTCACGCCCTCCTCGTTCCCCTGCTGTTTTTACTCCTTCGTATAAATCAAGTAGTTCATGGCCAGAAAAAGCGATTAGTTCAACGTCTCTCTCTTGAATCTCTCCGTCTCTCACTCTCCGATGAAGTGACTGGGATTTAGCTGTTACATTCATTCATTTAGGAACGAGGTGTTAAAGATCAGGTCTAAATAACAATGAAATCTGAGTTTATCAGTCTGTTGTTATTATTATTCCTGTGCATTCCCGGCAGCTTTGTCCCATTAAAAAAAGACAGCGAAGCTATTTTTAACTACAGCGTCAAAGAGACGTGTAATGAAGAGCTCTCACTCCGCTCTATTTTTCACTACACTGCCGTGAATAACATCCCTTAGCTTCAGCGATAAATACACAACATTGATCTAACTCACGTGTAGATTAATTTGCCTGTTGGTCTGTTAATAACTTTTCACAGCAGCCATTTTAACATGTGGGTGGTCAAGTGTGTGGACGCAGGTGTTACTAATAATATTAATGAAGACTCTGATCTAATTTTAGCTACATGGGCTTAATTAGTGTGATTAGTAACACCTGTGTTTACCTGTTGGTTCATGTAAATATGGCTGCTGTGTGCACTCAGAGGGAACCTCCTCGATGTCAGTCTCATAGGAGTTGAGACAGCTGAAACTGTCTGGAAAAGCTGCAGACACTAAAACTAAAGCAGAAATGCTTTGAAAAGTGAGGTCATGAATAGTTTTATTGCTCAATGAAACAATGATGTTGAGGGCGGGCTAATTTTAACTGCTTGTATACAGTTATGGTGTTTAATTTATGAAAATAAATGAATGAATGTTTTTTTCCAGTCATCAGTCTTTTGTAAGTAAAATACTAATCTAAACATTTGAATTGGTAGTTATTAAATTAATATTATCAAATAATAAAAATGAAACAATCCAATTGTGTTTAAAGTGTTTTAATTTAATTATATGTATACTCACATGTTTGTTTGAAATTAATAATGTGGTTGTCGTTAATTTTATTTAAAAGTCATGAGATTTGTTGAATTATTGTTGTAATATTCACAATTTCCAACAAAATTATCATCTCCAGCTGTAGGAGTCATCGTCCTGATAGACGATCTTTGAGGAGGTTGCAGGTGAACGGGTGACAGTGTCCGGAAGTGACGTATGACGCTCAAAGACTAAACCATTATACTGGACAGTAAATAGATGAATAGAGAGGAAGAGAGAGAGGAGCAGTCGGACGTCTGTGAGGGATTCATCCGAGCCCGAAACGGTAATATTTCACTCCGTACGTCAGATTTATCGAAAAACACAACATTTGTGCTGAAATTGAAACGTCCACATTCGTAAAGTTTTGTTAGAGGAGCTGTTTTGTTGGTCGGTGTGATGAGGCTGAGTGTGTTGAGTGAGGCAGCTGTCAGTGGGCATTGACACGACGGTGGACTGTTACACCAACTGTTTACACTGTTTATGAATGAATTCACTGCGACGAATCAACACCTTTTAACACCCGGCGTCAGCTTTACAAGCTGCAGGACTAGTTTCTACCCACAGACACTTAATGGGCCGTGAACACAGCGGCATTGAAAGGTTACATGTCATTATTCTTATATAACCGAGAAGATAATCTTGAATACTGGACTGTGAAGATGCAGAGAAAAAGACTCTTGTCTTGTCTGTTTTAACCAGAAGAAGGAGTAAATTATAGACTACTGAGCGCTGCTGGTAGAGAGGAGGCTAAATTATAGTGGGTGGTGAGGAATTGTTTGTTTTTGAGTTAGATGCTGAGAATGTGAATTTTGTTTAGTATTTTTTTTTGACTACGTGGCTAAAAGGGAATAAGTTGGCTCTGATTTAATAATCTGTGGTGTCCATTCAGCAGGTTGTGTCTTTTTGTTGAAGGTATTGTATTACTGTACACACAATTACACACACATGTAATGTTCAGACATTGCCAATATCTAATATCTAGTAGATCTAACATCCACCCATTATTTCAGTGAGATTATACTAAATACTAGAAGCTATAATCTAACACATTTCAATAGATTTACACACTAAAATTGGGATCAAGACATTGTTTGTATGAATTTCTGAAATATGGTTTTATGAAATTTAGAGATGCACAATTAATTGATAAACTGATTGAACCTACTGTTTTTATTGATTAAAACTGAATATTGTTTGGGTATAACTAGATGTTTAATGATATCACTTAGGATTGTGAATAGTTATACTATTTTTTCAGTATTGTATGACATTTTATAGACAAAACAATAACGTATACGAATAATCAAGTAATTAATCAGCAAATAAATCAATAATGAAAATGTAAGTTGCAGTCCTAATGAAGTTGTGAGTCATAAGCTACAAGTTCTTATCTGAGTCATTATCACTGCAGCAAATCTCATATCATTAAAAATACATTAGTTGCTGTATCAACTTTCTACTTTCAGATAAACATAATAACATTCAAGACATCGAAAGTCGCCAGTTGCCGTGACTCCAGGGTGACCACAAGTTGAATCAGCAGCATTTTTTTGAAACAGTTTTGACATGAACTAAACATTAAAACTATTATGATGATCTGTGGCAAACAGTCCCATTGTCCTAACATTAACATTTCACCCTTCATGCTATCTGTGCGCATAGCAGCAGCCTCCATCTGACACAAATCAAAGATGATCATTCATCCGTCTTTTGCGAAGTCTTTGTGTCACAACAGTTTTGTGGCTGAGCTGCTTTTCATCTCTGTCCCACATACTTTGACAGTCAGCCAGTGGCCGACGGCGTTATGTGTTTGATTGCTGGATGCTGTCGCTGTCACGGCAGCACTATTGTGTTCCTTCCTCATTGTGCTGAGTGGGACATTTCCAGTAAGTGTCCACATGTGTCAGTAATTGCTTTTGCTTCTCTTGTAACTGCTGCCTGTAATGTGGTGCAGTAACAGGTCACGCTTGGTACCAATCAGCCAAATGTAGTCCCCCACTAACACTGTGATCAAGGCTGCACCTCTCAGGTTTTCTTTGTGTTCTTAACTATGACACAAAGACACCTAACACCAGATCTATAGCAAACGTGAGCAACTACACGTGTGGACCAGTTTTGACTTATGAAGCTGAGTCCACTGGCATCAAACCCTAAACTGTGCCACCAACAGATTATGAGCCAATTGTTATTCTTTTCAACAATACATTTGTGAAGGCGTGACACTCCATTAAAGCAGAAGCTATACCATCTGTTTTATGTACAAAGGCAGTCCAAAGTACAAAGGGAGTTCAAAGGAAGTCCTGGAATTTCCTCCCCTGCTGCATTCCTTCAGCAGCTAATATAATGTGACTGCAGATGAAACAATAAATTTGCAGATATTACACATAGAGCTGAAAACAATTATTTTATAGGTGTATCAAAGGATGATTAATCAGCAGAAAATGTCATGATCTATTAACCATGTGTTACATGTGTTTTATTTAAATTCACATCCTGTCTTTGGGTTTTACTCTTGTCTGAATGAAACGTTTTAAGACTTTAATTGACATTTAATTGCGACAAAAGCCATTGAAACTACACCAATGAGCCACACTGTTACACTTGTTGTTGACATGTTCCCTCATAACCACAAACATGGGCCACTGTTTATTTTGGCTCAGTCTCGTATACACAATCCCACTGCAGTAAACACTCACTAGAGCACCCAATGTGGATCCTTCCACAACAGAAAATAATCCCCGACAAGTGCTCTGTTTCCTCTGCCTTGATTAGCATTTGCTATAAATGCAGTGCTCAGCTGTTTTAGTTAATCATTTATTCTTTTTAAAGATAAATATGTGTTCTTGTCGAGGTTAAATCTCACTCTTGACCTTTGAAACAGAATTAGACAGAACAGTCTCCCCACAAGTTAATTCTGGAGCATCTAGTCGTATCACTTCATCAGCAGATGGAGTTTGTACAGGTGTCATGATGGTAGAATATCAGCTTTTGAGAACTTTAGGGAACCATCTTACTTAAAAAAAAAAAAACATTTACATCTTTTATAGAAATGAATGGTGGGTTAATGCCACAGATGTGGTAGCGATGTTGTAAAGTACAGAGAGACGGACTAGTTCCACTCTCAAATCAAATCCTTTGAAAAACGTGGGTCACCCTGATGATGCTGTTGCATAGCAACAGGATGTTTGTCCAGGTGTCGGTCTGAGCTTTCGAGTCGTGAGTGGAGCAGAGCGTCAGCGCAGGGGAAGGGGGGAGGGTGGGATGACAATACAGTCTGGTTGTGATACTGGCGTAGAGACAGGAAGTGGTATTTATGTAATTGACATGTGTAGCAACAACCGCAGCACTGCAGCCTCGCAGCTGGTCTGATCTCTTTAATCCCAGCACTGGAGTCTCGCTTGTTTGTTTAGGGTCACATTTATATAGAGGTGGCTTCAGTCAGTGTTATGTCCATGTCGTCAGGTTTAATGAATGAGGTTGTTGGTATGTTTCATAAGAATTTATGTGTCATAATTGTTATGCTGATGCTGATGATGATCCAATACAATCATCAGCTGTCGTGCGAAAAAAAACACTGTTTATTAAACACTAATTTGAAAGTTTAACTACACATTTGGATGATTTTTACTGGTCTACATCAGTTACTCTGCTGATTCATTTATTTATCAGTCATTTATTTATCAGTCATTTAAAATGCATTTAGGGTGTGCAGAGCCTTTGACTCATTTCCTTTGTCTGAAGTTATGTAAAAGATAACACTGTACATGAACAGCTTGCTTGCCTTTTAGTTTTTCTCATGTACCTTTAGGTTGGACAAAAACAGTAATCGCTTATGGTTTTTGGATAAAAAAAAACAAATTACATATTTTTAAACAAAAAAATCACCAGATTAATTGGTGGGGAAAATAGTCATTTGCAGCATTGCAGTCTCAACTTGAAGCTATTTTCTCTTTATTATTTATTTTGTAAAAAAACCAAATCGTACTCAGGTTGATGGTCCAGGGCTTAAAGCACTGATTGTGTACCAGGTCACTTACTTTCTATTGGAGCTATATAGCGAAGAAATAGGTTTATGTAGTGAATGTTTACATTGCATACTGTACAGCCATTGAAGGGTAGCTGAGTGGAAAAGGCCAAAGAACAACAACAACAAAAAAAAAAAAAAAAAATGGGCTGAATGAAGGATGCCAACATGAAAATGTTGACCTCCTTTCTCCCTCCCTATTCTTTTCTGTCTGCATCATCTCTCTCTTTTGCCTGCTCTCTTCCTCTCCTCCCTTTTCCTCCTATTTCCTCCGTTTCCTCCCTTGGGCCTGCTCCTCCTTTCCTTCCTTCTGACTGACATTTCTGTAATGACACTGTCTGAGCTCCACAGGCCCTGCTTCCATCCCATCCTTAGCTTACTGTGCGCAACACGCAGGGTCAGCTTGTCACACTGAGAGGCCGCCTGGCACGCCTCACATCTATATCAGACCACTAAATGCCAATACTGACATCTCAGCTTGATTAAGAAAGGAAAGGAAACGTCCTCCATCTTCCGGGGCTCCTGTGTTGTTTTGGCTCGGCTGCTGATAGTTGTCGTCTGCCAGAGGGTTTATTGGACACTCGCAGATGCTGTGACGGTCAGCCTGTTTGAGGATTGGGATTCTGTAGAGAAGTGGGTTAAGCCCCACATCTTTTTATATTTGGGCTTGGTGGGGGAACGGGAGGGTTTGGTTTACAGTTGTGACTGCGAGGCGGTTAGATTAAGCCAGCATTGTTGAACCCAAAGTGTGCCTCGGCTTTGCTGCTAATTTTATGCTGGCTTTACCTCCTGAAGCAACAGTGGGTGAACGGGCAGAGCAGCCTGCATCTGCGGCTTATTTTAAGTCTACAGTCATATTTAGAAAGTAAATAAATTTATCCGCAGTATTTAAGTTTTAAATGTGGCCACACACCATGAAGAACCATTAAAGGAGACACACAAGGAGGATTGATCAGAATACAGTTTAAGTGCATGCTTATTTTCAGCCCAGCCTCTACAGTGTTTTAGTCGGGCATGTTTGTGCTTTGGTTTGTGGGCACGTATGTGTCTACTGTATTTACACAATTGCACATGGCTTTAAATGTACTTCTCTTGTGTGATGTGTCTGCTTGCTGAGCTTCTATAATTACCACTGCCTCCAGCGCCTCATGGGGAGCATATTAACACACACGAGTGGAGGGGCAAGAAGCACAGCACATGTACAAGTCATACAGAGAAACCGAGTGCATTCGTGTGTGTGTGCATTATCTCCAACCTCTGATGATCGAATCCCTAAAATTATGTGAATGACGTTGATCCACAGTTAATTGTTGATCATGGTTTGCTTCATCATGAGGGATAATTTCCCTAATCAGTCATGAGATATGAGTGTGCAGTACAGTGTTCGCCACGTGACCAAAACAAATGTTCAGCTGGAGCAGGAGCAGAAACCTTGAATACGAAGCAAACTGCTTACAGTCTGTAGCTCAGCTGATGCAGATTTTTTTTTAATTCAATTGGTCAAGTAAAACAAGCAATTTGCAGATTTCATATCAGCTCCAGGAACTTGAGGTGGATATTTTTAAATATCTATTTCTGACTTATTAAAAGACCTGTGTGTATTCATTTCAGTTTTTTTTTTCCCAAAGCAGGCAAAAATAGTTTAAAAATCTACTGTAACTAGAAGTCAGCTCTAAGAATGTCATTATAATCACACTTTAATTACCAAAGTGATGAGATTTTAATTTATCTGATAATCATACTGCTGTATACAGTTCTCTACAGTGTGTACTTTGCCTTGCTGTCTTCCCTTGTCATTGTACAGCTGTGACCTCACATGTTCGTCTAACCAGAGGCAGCAGCAGCAGCAGAACCACACACCCCCAGCTACACAGCTGTAATCTCAGGCAGACCACCACTGCCTGCCACCCACTTCAACCTCCCCACCTCCCCTCTTTCTTTTTCTCTTCTTCTAGGGATGTGAATGGAGGAGGTGGAGTGTGTGTGAACATGACATCTCAGCATGTGTTCATTTCCTCCCACTTCTGTAATTCTCTTTAGTGAAGTAATTAGAAGCAAGAAGGCTGGAGAGCCTTCATAACATTTTATGTTATCTAAGCCTGGCTTCTGTGTTCTGCATTATAGCTCTACACGCAATCCCATAAATCACGCTGAGGATTACCTGGTGAATAGAGTTAGGAGGGAGGACAGCACAGCCTAGCTTTCTGTCCGCTGCTCATCATCTATTTGCTCCTGCAGTCAACTCTGAACTCCAGATAAAGAGGGAATCCGGATAGATGGATTGTTGTTGTGGTGTGGGTTGAATCCTCCGGGAGTGTTGAACAGTCATTGTTATGTAATTTCCTCTCAGTGTGGATTGGTCAGGCTGTGGGTTGTTGGTGGGCTCAGCGTGGTAATCTCACAAGCATTATCTGTCTCTCAGAATCAGCGGTTGTTGTATGCAGGACTCACTCACCCATGCCTGCCTTTGTAAAAAACCAACCAATCAGCCACGTCGGCCTGTTTCTATCATCCATCTTAACAGGTTTGTCCATGTGCATGAAGTCAACAAACTCAGGACCTTTCTTTTCTTGTTAGATCAGGTATTTTCCCCAACTTGTCTGACTTCCTTCCTCCACTTACTCAATTTTATCTAAATGCCGCGCCAGCAGACACTCAACGATGTGATTTATAGGACTGCACTCGGGACTAAAGAAAAAAAAAAAAAGCATTTGGTGAACACAGTGCCACACCACCAAATCACACATGTTTCTGTGAAATAAAAATACAATTATAAGTAATTTCAACTTTTGCAAGTCAAAGGAGACATCTTGTTTTGAATTCAAGCCCCAAGAACAAATAAATGAATAAAGCACAACTATACTTTAGGTAGACAGCAGAGACTGAAGAGAGGATCTATCCGTCCTCCAGTACAGTGTATTTTAAGTTCAACAGCTGGCCAGCGACTATATAACAGTTATATACGATGCAACACCTTCAATTTACAGCCTTTTCAGCTGATGACTGTGTTTCAGCCACAATGAATACCTAACTACTTCTGCTAAGAGGAAAACAGCACTGACAAACAAGAAGTTTTTTCTCTGCATTCTATCCACCACTTCTTGCTTTGAAATGGATATAAAACATCCACTTACTATTTATTAAGACGCAGTGAGATCACCATTACACTACTGTTTTCTACTGCTCTATAGAGCAAACGCTAGGCTAGGTACTGTATAGTATCGCTCATTTCTATCACTGCCGTACACTCTCTTTTATATGTGGGCTAGAAAACTTGCTGATATAGACTGATATAACTGATACAGAATTTAATTTCAATTTAGCCAAGACTTGCCAATACTTTTAATTTGGAATGTTTAGATTTTAGTTTTGATTTAACTTGTAGAAAATATGTAGCCTGTTGCTTAATGACTTAAACAATATCCTGGACATATCGTGAAGGTAATGTCTAGACTCTATATGTTCACTGCCATAAATGTTAACAGCTGCGGTCTCTGTTTTGGAAGTATATGCTCTGTCTCTGTGCAGACATAGACAGACTGTTGTAACACCAACAATAGACCTCAAACCAATCACAGAGGTTGAAAAAGGCTTTTATTGACAGTTTGATTGCTTTGCGCACAATTTCCAAGTTTGTTATATTGATTTTCGTAGAGGTTGCTCGTTCAGGCTTTCTGTGTCTTACATAGACAGTTACACAACGTAAATGTATCTAACCTGTATTATTGTAACTTATTACATTGAGTCATGTTGTTGTTGTACTTGAGTATAATTTAAAATGTAATAATTTCAACTTTGATATCGATTTAATTGCAGATTCTCTTTAACCTACGTCTTGTTTTGAATCGAAGTTGCTGTGGTGACACCAGTGACTGTTTTGTGATTTCATTTAAATTTATATAATAGTTACATATTGCATCGTGTTAACACAGCAGGCCGTCTTATTTATTTGTCTGTAATCATAGCTGAGGTGTGGGCCAGTGTGTCTGTCCGTGGCGGCCCCATGTGATGGCAGACTGGAAAGGTAAACCACTGTAAGCTTATGTGTGCGATGCTGCTTTTTGTCTTATTCATGCGGGGGACACAGGAGCTGTCAGTGCTGCTGTTCCGCTGCTGGTGAAATAGTAATGAGTGTGTATAACGGAGCCGAGCCAGTGTGGTTTACGGCTCTGTTGCACTTGAGGTGAGGCCAGGGCACATGGAGCACTGACCAGCCGTACATCTGGTCTGTGTGAGCCGGTGATGGAGACGGAGCAGGAGGCCTTGGCCACCGCTGGAATAAAACTAATTGAGGTACTGAGGTCAGACTCTTTTTATAGTTTTGGGTTTGGAAATGATTAAAGGAGTGGTCTGTAATTTTTATGACCATTTAAGTCATCGAAACCCTATAAGAAGGGAATGAAAGGGTTTATTATCATATTTGTTAATAGCTAATGTGCTGACAGTCTACTAAGGAACTTAGTAATTGTTTGTCTTAAGGAAAAGTAGTGCATATGAGACAAAAGTTTGGATCAATACCAAGCTCATAGAAACTGACCTTGACCCTAAGGACACTGTGTTGAAACTAGAGCTGTAACTAGTAATAACTTTGATTGTCTGTATGTTATTCAAGTTGATTCTTTGATTCAATCATTTCATCATATCAAACATTGGTGAATAAATACCCATTAATCCCAATTTGCCAGACTCCAAACAGGCCTTGCCAAACTTTATTTGAATTGAATATTTGTCAAACTAAAGGGGAAAAAAACAAACTAAAATATCCAATTTACAATGACGGATGATGCCAAAAAGCTGCAAATCCTTTCAGTGGAGAATGACTGAAGCTCTCTGTTGCATATATAGATTTTCAGGAAGTACTTTGGTTTCACACAGTTTCTATTAAGATTTTAGTATGATAACGACAGATGATTAAGAGTAGCGATGCTATTCATTTGATGCTCTGGTGTTTTGACATCTCTGTGGCAGGTCAAGCTGCCTCATTGACACTGCAAATGGACACAGTTTGTAGGAAACTAAAAAAACAGCAGGGGATCGTTTTAGCGGCGGCGTGTTAGGATGGTCCTGACAGAACCAGTCACAAAATAACTGTAACAATGAGCATCATTTTTATTTTGTTTTTCATACTGTGGCGCACGAAAAAATACTTTTCATGTGAAGGTTGCAAAGTGAGCTTCACTTATCAGCAGCCTCACTGTACTGTAGGACAGTTTTACGTGAGAAAGCTGTGATCAGAGCAGACTGTTTGTCACTCCCCGATGATATTTGAAACTTTTAATTAGAGTTAAATGAGTTAAATTACTCATTAAAATTGGAGGATGGCGGAAATTCAATGAGAAACTTGAAATGAAAACGGTTCAGAATTTGATCCAGTTCACAACATTTTAACCGTTTGAAGTCTTTGAAATTCTTTTTGTGAGATAATCATCACAAATCAATGCCACTTTAACAGATTTTGAATATATAAATACCAGTAGGTTATTTATTAATGGGGAAAATTAGAAGTGTGATATTTTATGTGCTTTACACATTGTATCTTCTATTTGGATGCAAATAATCTACATAAAATAATTGATGGGTAGAGATATTTTATTAAGATGAAAGCTGAAAAATTTCTATACATTATGTCCTATGCTTTTATTTTTTCAAAGCTTGTGGTTAAAGGGGTTTTTCAGGAGTTTTATGAAACCTTGATCATTTATTCACATGACTAAATTTGCTGTAGTTTGTAATTTACTTGAAAAGTTTATTTTTTCTTTTGAAAATATTTGGTCGTAGGTGTTTCTGGTTTGTTTTGTAACACAACGTGGCTGTACTTGTTTCCACATGAGCACACAGTCATGTGATGTACTGACCTTTGTAATACAGGCCATAGAGCAGAGTTTGATGTTCTCGCTAAGCAAACAGGTCAGGAGTTTGAATTCCCTGATATCTAAAGCCACTCTCTGTCTCTTTGCCAATGTTTAACTCAAGCTCTATTTTTTTGGGAATTCCCTCTCTGTGTTTTTGTGTATTCACTGATGGCGTTCAGAGGAGTGTGTCTTCAGAAACATGGCGAGAATAACAACTTTGATTTACTCCCACTTTTGTTCTCCTCAAGGCCAGATGAATGCTTGACATTGTGTTAATTTTGGGCTTAGAATCACAAAGATTTAGTTTTAACAGATTCGACATTCCCTACTGTCAGACCCATTAGAGCCAGCATCCCTGGCCATCTGCACCGTGACTCATTTGACTGTCATTTCACGCCATTTATAGGCAGTGTTTGGCCACCTCCGTTTTAGCCGCACCCCGGGATACCAGACCTCCTCCTTTGGCAGTGTCTCCTGCTGGGGTGCGGCTTGAGAATAGAGATTGGACAATACTGCTCCAATATCCCAACCCCCCTCAGCCTCTATGCATCATTACCACTCACCCCCTGCCCCCCACCCATCGTCTTCCCCAGAGGTTTGGGCCTGAAACGGGAGGACGGGATGGAGCATCTGTTCTCCAAGTCTTTCCTTTCACCCGCAGGCCTTCCCTCTCAATCAGTCTCTTTTGATACCCCCTCCGGTCTCAGTCAGTCTCAATCTCTGTCATTACCTTTCACACACACACACAACACTACACTACAGACAGACAGATACATCACCGTCTGTGTTGCACCACTTTCCTCATAGGTCCGTCTGTTTGTCTTTTGACTATTCAGCCAATTCCTCAATGTCACCCTGGAAACGTTGCAGATGGCAGCACCTTAGCCAGTACTCCAACTGTTCATCATCGCCCTTCACTGTTTAGTTCCTCAGATTGTACTATGTACTAATATTTAACATACTGAACTAATTTTTATGCTCTCTTTGTGTGTATGCAGGTGATAAGCAAGACGAAGCCAAACTTGGGCCAACATCGCACTCAGCAGAACTCTGAGATGCTCAGAAACCAGTACATGGTCAGTACAGGTCAGTACATGCACACACACAAACGACAAAGTCAAAAGGCTGAATAAAGATCCAAAACTGTGTAAAAAAGTGTATTACATGCAAGCGTGAGATTTAGTGAGAGATCCTTAAATGACCTTTTCGGGAGAGAAAATAAAAGTTGCTTTGACATTCTCTGACCAGACTATTTTTCTCCAGCTGTCTCACCTCTACAGCCCTGGAATGCAAACTTTCCCACAGGAGTATTGACTCTTGTTAGGTGGTGTACAATGAGATTTTAAAATTTGGCACTGAAACCAAATTAAGTTGATATTAGCTGATAAAGTCACAGAGAACTTTTGTGCCTAAATGTAGTTTTCATGCTCTGTAGAAACACTGGAGACTGAAGTCCAACGATCTGCTGTAGAAAATTTATCAGCTTGCCAAGTGAAAGCACTTACACTTACAAAGCATTAACACCCTGTGGAAAAAATGTAGATTTATCATAATAATTTGATGGCTGTACCCACGTGTCCACGGTGTATTTAACAATAGAGACTGGTCTGAACTGGGTACAGGCTTGAATGCATGTGTGTGTGAGGAGCTGTTGACCTCAGTTAACTCAAGATCTTAAAAGATAATTTATAACAAAAGTTACGCAAATACAGTGTTGGAATACAATGTTTCATGCATGTAATATCTGCTTACTCTGCTCACTGTGTTTGAGGAAGGTTTGAATTTTCAGAACAACTTAGCGTGGTATGCTAAACAGTTAGCATGCATTACGGTCACAGAGTGGAAACAACAATCACAAATTTGAATATATAAATATATACAATGCTCCTTACATCAATTACAAGTCTTTATTTAATAAGAGGATAAAACATTTGTGCATTATTATGATGGTAAACAGTAATCAACTATTATTAAGTACTTTAGTTTCAACCTATAATTAGTAACATTGTCATTTTTGTGTTAACAGTAGTTCATTAGCATCGTGTTATAAAGGAAGCAGAGACTAGCAGTGTTTTGAAGTCAACACACTCATAGAAATGTTTTGTCATGAATGAATAGCGCATGTGAGGATACAGGATGCAGTGTGCAGTCGTATGTGTGGTGCAGATGCAGTTGGAGAGAACTGATCGCTGATTCGCAAACAAAGGGATTTTCTCTTGTGCAGAAATAGTCTGTCCTACTTACAGAGACACCACTGCAGCCTAACCTGCTATTCCCAGCTCTTACTTTGAAGTAACCCCCCCCCCCCGCCACCACCACCATCACCTTCTCTTCACTCCTCTTCATCTCTCTTTGCTCCTCCTCTCTGAGTCTGTGCAGAAAGCTCCGCCCCCTCCTGCATCCATCCTCCCCCCTCCCTACCTCCCCATCCACTGCTGTTTGAGCCGTGTCCTCTCTGCGTCAGACAGCTCCATTCATGAAAAGTGTGACGTGAGCAGGTTTTCAGAGACCCAGTGACGCTGTCGCCCACCCACTCACTTTACAGGTGCTGCGGGGAGTTAGAGGAATGTCTGTCAGTCTCCAGCCTCGGTCTTTCTCTCTCCCTGGTTTTCTTGCTGTTTTTCTCTTGGATCCTGACCATCAGTTTTGTTTTTCTCCCCCGGCGTTTTTTCTCCCATCCCTGCCCCAGAGCTGAGAGAGAGAGGGCCATGAATCTGAGCTCTGTCTGCTGTGAGTAATCTGCTGATGCTGTGTCTCTGACGTAGATTTGAGTGGAAGCAGTGTGATGTGGAGATACTTTTCCTTCTCCTGTTTGGGTTATCGTACATATCTGTATCTCTGCAAGGACGCATTCTCATGCCTGTATGTATATATGTGCCATTTGCTTGTGGATCAGCTGGTGTTTGCTCGGCAGCAGTGCTGCAGGAGTGTGTTGAGCGGTTGTGCGTCGGTGCGTGCAGGAGCTATTTTAGGCTCAGCGGTGATGCTGCTGCTGCTGCTTTTTGATGCAGTACTTCTCTGTGCCCTCTGAAGGACAGGTTGAGATGTAGGTAAAGATGTAGACCAGCAGAAGCCACTGTCCTCTTTTTCATTTAGCAACAAAATGAAATAAATATCAACCTCTGAGGGTTTATAGCGCTGGTGGTCAGAGATGACAGACTTTCTGGGGCACACGTGTATTGTGCACAGTGCTCGCACACATTCACTTTCAGCCTCTGATTTTTTCTTACACAACTCTGCGTCTCGAACCTTTCATATTCCCTCCTCTTGCCTCACTATCTTTGACTTTTCTCCCCTACTTTGCATCCCCAGTCTTTTTATTTACTCAGCTTGGCAGCAGGGAACTTGTGTGTGTGGGCCCACCTCTGTCCTCTGATACTAAGCATGTTTATATAACTGCACAGGGATGAGTAGCCAGCAGCCGGGCTTTAGAGGAGAGGAGGGGGTGGAGGAGAGAGCTCCATCTATCCTATTTCCACAGAGCATTTATAATGGCTTCATATTCATGTCTAAGAAGAGTTTGCCATTAGAGTGGCTGAATTTTGCCGCTAAGATGTAATATTTAGATGTGGAAGTGTGTGTATTGCGGTTATTTTAAGAGAAAGCAGGGATAGTATGAACCCAGGAGCTAATAGAAGCACTAATGTGTATTGATTTTCTGGCTTTCAGAGTCTGTCTTCACGAAGGAGAAATAACATGTAGTACAGCACTCTCTTCCCCTCACATGCACGTACACATTTTCTTCACTAGTTAGATTCATTTTCTTTCATATTGCAGCCATTAAAATGGTGTCAGTCACAGCCAGTCTCCTGCAATATGCGTGTTTGTCTGTTGTGTCACTTCTTGTCTGTCTGTCTCTCTCCTCGGCCCTTGTTGTTGGCAGACCAAGCAGGCCGTCCCTATTAAAAGAGCACAAGGGGGATTGTTGTGGCAGCAGCTGCTCTGGTGTGCAGTGTTGAGTGTGTGTGTTGTCTCTGTGTGTGTTTGTCTGTGTGTCTGTGTGTACTGCTGTCTCCTGGCCGTGCAGGGCAGACAGGCCCAGTTCACATGGAGCCGGCTCCTCTTGTGTCCTTTGTTGTCGCTCTGGGAGTCTATCCCATTGGAGCACGGTCGGTACAGTATCATGCCGCAAGCAGCCACAGAAGCAGCAGAATAGCAGCTTTCGCTTTTTCTTGTCCGTTCCCTCATTCAGTTTTCTCTGTTACAAATTTTCCTCTATATCTCCCTCATTCACAGCCCTCCGTGTCCCTTTTCTGTCTCCCTAATCTGCTTTTCTTCCTCTACTTTTCTCTGAGCCATTCTTTCTCCTCCACTGTCTCCTTGGCCCCACCGTCCCTTTCTGTCCATTTGCATTCATCATCTATCCGGACGGATCTGGTTAGTATTCATAAATAGAGCCGTGCAAAGCTTTATTGTCAAGCATCGCTGGGAACAGAAGGAATCCGCTCAACTGAAAAGGTTAATATTGTGAGCTTTGCAGAGGAGCATACAGAGAGAGTTGCAGATTTCAGGAGGTTGTATGTCCTGGTTGCAGTGCCTGCTGAATCCTCATTGAGAGGCTGGGAGATTGAAGCTGGAGGAAGAGTTTGTGACGTGTTGATGGCGCACACTCTTTTCTTCAGTTATTTATTTTCTCCAATTCAGGCTGGTACCGGCTGAGGCTATTTGAGGCGCAAGTTGTGTGTGTTTTGTGTGTGTGTGCACTAATGATTGTCAGCCATGTTAACCCTGCGTCTGAATTGCTGTTAGGGCTTGAAAAGATGAAAGCGAGTTGCAGCTGTCTTTGTTTTTACATACTTTGCGAGTTCATTCCTCCACCTGACCGCCCTTTTCGTATCCTTGTGAAATCAAAACTTCACAACAAACCTTTCATATTCTACATGATCCCACCTGGCACTTTCCCTCTGGCTTCAGCAGCAGCTTTGACCTTGTACCTATTTGCCCATAAACACCAGTCAAAGCCCAAACAGGCATGGAGTTGTACAGGGATTATTGTTCTGTGGCTTTCTTTCTCCACCAAACCACCAGCGGGTATTTAAGTTAGCCCAGGTGAGTCACCCGATGGAGTCAGAATATGAGGAAAAAAGGATTATAACAAAATGTCAGCCATGTGACGGCAGATGCCAGAATTTGTTTATTTTCCTTTCTACTGCTTTGCCCCTACCAGCAGATTATTACTTTCACCCACCTACAGCAGGCTGTCCAATCCGCTCTGGCAGGTCTCATGGCCACGGTACAGAGGGAAAGCTGATTTAGACATCAGCCCACATCCCGACAGTCAAATCAGGACTGGGCAGCTCTGTCGGCAGGGTTGTGTTTCTGTTTTTGCTGTTCATATTGCTAAATTTGTCATAATAATGTCTGTTTTACTGACGAGAATGACACGTATGAGCAGCATGTTTCTAGATTCCTGTTTCATAACAGTGTTTACTCACACACTGAATGCTGTCCATGAAAGTCCATAGTCTGCTTTGATGAGGGAAACAAGTACAAATATGAGAGTGCAACTGTTCAGCTGTGACCCAGAGTAACAGACGGTCACATGTGTACTTGAGACCCACTGATGAAAAGAGACCCTTGTGTTCATCCAGCCTATTTGGATTTTATATTCTAAAGTTTATTGCTTTCTTGATGCTCAGTGGAGACGAGTGCTGCTCTCACTATTCATTTCTTCCTTCGTTTGTTTTGAGAAAGGAGGTCAGGAGGGATGGAAACAGTCTGGAACAGGTATTTATCCTCCTTCCCAGCAACAAGGTCTGCAGGATAAAGCGATAGAGGAGACTAGTCTAGTGAATCTAGACAGTAATTGTGATGGTTTGACTCTGCATCACTGCAATCATGTCTCTCTGCATGTCTTAGTTGTCTGAGCATATGGGTCAGGTGTTGAGTATCTGGTAGCTAATCAAGCTGAGATTTGTACCTTATTCCATACAGAGATGAGGAGATGTGATATAATTTTGGCCTGGATAAGGCCAATATATTCTGATAAAGCTGCTTACTTGGCCACTTATTCTAAAAATAGTGAATACTATTAGGGTGCTGTTTTTTCAAACACCACATTATTGTGACAGGCTCAGTGGATACAACAGTGACCTCGTGGCATTTGGTCTCTCCCAACCTGAGTGTTGGATGAGAGTGAGTGTGACTGGTAACAGAAGTTCAGGATGGATGCTGTGTTGACATGGTAACGTGTGAATGATGAGGTGGGATAGGGGCTAAATTGGTTCTTTGTTGGTGGCGCAGCTGCCACCTAAAGGGAACTTCCCCCTATGGGGCCCAGCAGGGCGTCCTTTAATGAGGAGCAGAGTGATGGAGACACAGATGCCGCTGGTGGTGCTGTGTTTGTGTTTTTGATTGCGAGGATGAATTCATTATACATATACGTCACAGAGTCTGGCAGTTGCTACATTAATATAGAAGTGGAGGTGCAGCTACTTTTGTGAAGATGCAGTATTTTCAAACATCCATACAGGGGTTTGCTGAGTGCCAAAGAAAAAAAAACTGCCTTCCCCAGTGGATTGTTGGGAGTAGTGGGATTATTGGATCCTGCCAGACACACCCCAAGCGTGCAAGTGTGTGTGTGTGTGTGTGTGTGTGTGCGTGCACGAACATGTGTGTGTGCTCTGAACCTGATCCCACTGCACCACCAGCTGCCATGTATACACACCCACATACACTCACACACAGTCAGAGTGGTACAGTAACAATACCAGCAGGGTCTTCCTCTGCCAGTCCTGTTCTGCACCTATAAGTGTATTCAAGTGTAACTACCATAACGCATTGTGCTGTTGACCATTGACATTATATTGCATTTAGTGAGGCGAGAAATAAAAGGACGTGTGTAGAGGATATATAGAGGGGGGAGGGCTGAATAGGGTCTGTGTTTGCACAAGCTTGTCTCCAGTGCCCCGTAGAGGGATTAAAGGATCAACCCTGATAATTTCTCTCTCTCTCTCTCTCTCTCTCTCTGAGCTCTATCTCTTTCTCCATCTTTCTTTATTTCATCTGTTCTGGAAAGTATCAGTATTGTGTGTGATGTGTACTTTATACACACATGTAACAGTGTTTTTTAACCTCAGATGGACGGTCAAAGTGTCCTGTTGCTCAGTCCTGTTGTCTTTCGGAAAGTCCTGTAAATAAATGACTGTGTAAATGAAACCTTGGACCCTTCTTGATCAGGCACAGACATTATTCATGGGATTCTATGCTCATAGAGATCTTCCATTAGAGATTAATGGGAAAGAGCGAGAGGTCTGTTTCCTATTCTTGGTGTCAGATGCGTAGACTCAGTCCAGACTCTGTCTGAGAATAGACAGAGAGTACAAAAGGGTAAAAAGAAATTATAGAAATTGAAAGGCATCAGATTTTCTGTCAGGTTGTTCACTGTGGTCATTATTCAGGCAAGGTAATTACAGCGCTTTAGTTGGTTTATAGAAGTTACAGTGCGTGTGGGCGGACTTGTATCTTCATGTGTGTTTCCATCCAGCCGACCACATCCACCCACTGCAGCCAACGTCAGAAGCCCAGCTCTGAGAATCGTCCGTGGGGTGGAATTACAGCACGGGCCTCTACTCGCACAGCTCGATTGTCTCTGCTGTGGAAGGGACGGATTTATTGGATACCTGAGAGAGCGTTCTCTCCTTCCCCTGCACTCTCAGCAACCTGCTTAGAGACAGCCCTGCATTATAGATGAGCTTCTGGCAGCCAACACACTCTCACAGCGCTCAGGTTACCCCCAGTAGATACACACAGATACAGTACATGCATTTGCACAAACATGGAAGCCGAGTTTGTGCGGACCAACAGACTAAGACGCGTTTAACTGTGAACATCCCCAGTTTGAGTCCTTTAATTTATGTCACCCACTCCTCTCTCTCCCCATTTTTTCTGTTTCTCACTCTCTTGTCAAATATCCAAAAACAGGCAAAATGTCAAATGCATGATTAAAAACGCATGTTGGAGTCTGAAGTCCACGCCGAGTGTTGTATCTCTGCAGTGTTTTAGCAGCAAAGATATCTGTCCCTGATTGTACTTTGACCTGTGCCAAGTAGAAGAACTGTTGGTTCATGCCAGTGCTCTCTGTAGAGGGTAATGTAAACGAAATGTGTTTTGATTGGACTTCATGGCTGTCCTCTCCCCATCAGGAAACTTCCACGTAACACAAAGCCAACTCACTAGTCTGCCCCTCTGTCTCCTCCCTCTTGGACTTTGATCTCCTGTTCCCGACTGTACACACTGTACAGCTGCACTATCTCTCACTATGTTCTCGACTCGTTATTTTCTTCTGCCCATACAAACTTGATTGGATTTCTGAGGTCGCGCCCTCGTGGGTGTAAAGGGTAAAAAACTCAAGTGTCATTTACATAGCAATTAATTCACTACTTTGTGCTGCCTTTTTACCAAGATTGGTAAAGGAGCAGAGTCAGACTATGGACGTGTGCCACACTGCAGCCTTTGATCATTTACCTCATAATTGTCTAATTTTTGGTGAAATAAAAACATGTGCTGCCAAAAAATATGGACGTGAATTACATTTTCCACTGTAAAGTGCAGGGTTTTGCATCATAAGCTACCTAGGGATACCCAGCACCAGTGAAGAATACCATTTTAAATCCAATTTACCATTTTTTAACAGTTAAAGAGTTAAAAACCAAAAGACGAAAGGATATTTAAAATGATGTAAATAGTCATTTGAAAAAGTTTGGGCTAATAGAGACTCAGCAACATTTTTTTCTTGGTTGTACTATAGGAAGTTAAACCAGTCCTGAGAGAAGCAGAATTTTGGAGGTTAACATCTCTAATATAACAAACATAGCTACTGCCATTTATTCTCACTCTCACTCACACTTTTTTAACATCCTGCTGCTGTAAATACTCACTGGAGCATCACACGTATTAATCTGTGTCTTGAAATAGTCACAAACACTTGCACCATTAACTCCTGTTTGAATAACTGTGACTAAAACCTACATGAGACACAAGCACACTAGTGATTAACATATTATTAGTTTTGGTCTTTTAATTAGATTTTGGGGGAAGGGGGCATCATCTGTATCTCTTTTGCATAGAGTTATTCACTTCTTGGATTCTGTGTGTTAATTTTTTCCTATGAAGTGAGACTTCTTATTACTCTCAGCTCAAGGTCCATTTACTAGATTTTTCTAAGCTGTCGTCATCATTATCAACTGGAGTTGGACCAGTTGTTATCACATGACCACACACGCACACACAATACTTATGTCAGGTGATGACACCTGATCCTCTTCCATTCACTGGCGATGGCTCTGAAAAAGTTAGTGGCAATTTTGTTGCTCTCTATTTATTTGTTGCTCTCTATTTATTTGTTGCTCTCTATTATCATTTAAGCTAATAATTATTTTTAACATGTACATTGGGACTGAATTCATTTGCCATGTTTGAGAAATCTGCATTTACTGGCTCAGTTTTTGGTACAGTGTTGTTATATAGGTTTGCATTATATGTCATGATATGATAATTTTTCAGCTATTAAGCCACTAAAACTATGCTTTGGTGTCACTGGTTTTATTTTGTTGTTAACAGACATGGAGGTCTGATTTAAGGTAGCCTATTTAATACATAAACAGTGTCTTAATTGTTTTTAAAGAGAAATCACTGTATATAATCACAATATACATTAATATAACAAAAATAGATATTACAGTGTTAAATATACTGTTGTTAAACTCACACTGCCTGACATGTTTTTTTTCCATGTATTCTGTGTTTAGGAAGGACATGTGTCTCTTTAAGAGACTTATGTCCTTCTCTTGACCCTTTTTCAAAGGTATGTTGGTGACAGTAAAAAATAGATTATACAGATATAAAAGATATTACAGATTCTCTCCCAGCAGTTGAGTGACTAAAGAAAACTGGTGTGGTTGCTGTGCAGCTGGTTATTGGTCTGTGGCAGCTATGTCCAGCTTTGCTGGTTAAGCAAAGTAGGGATGGGCAGTATGTGCCAGATGTCCTAATACACAGCAAAACCTTTAATCCCCACTATACTGTTACTATTTCACAGAGATCACAGTAAAGCTTTAGTTGTGTGTGATCTGTTTGTTCCAACCGTTTCTCAGAAGTTTGCAGGAAATGCATTATTTATATCTATTCTACCATGTCTTTCCTTGAGCTGTTCCGTCTCCTATGTAGCTTGTCTGAAAACTCTGTCAAGCTTCTCTGCACAGTTGAAATAATAATGATTAATATAAGCTCTCTCAATCCCAGATCAATGGCAGGAAGTGAGAGGATTGTGTTTCTCTTTGTGGAATTAATACGTGCTCATGATGGCAAAAGCTAGAATGTTTATCTTGTATCAGAGGTGTCTGCTATCACTCAAGTGTATTCAACTTAGATTAATTCTGATCTGAATTTCTTTTACCTGATCTGGTTCTTTTTCTGTGTGTCTCCCCTGCAGGTGACTTTCAGCTTTTAGACAAACCAGTGTGTTAGGACGCACCTCACTCCTCATCACTGGGCAGCCCATGCACATGCACGACACCATGGGTAGCTCCCCTGAGGTGCTGTCGTGGACTTCTTGCCCCAGTCTTCTCGTGGGCAAGCTGAAGGAGGAGCTCAAACTTACTGTAGTTGGGGACGCCATGAAGAAATCCACCTCGCCCAACTCCCAACCACTGCCGCCTCAGGCCCCTCCGTCTAATTTACCTCCTCAGATTATCACAGACCTGGCTCCACCGACGCACTTACCCGTTCCCTTGCAGACACTGCAGACGCCCGGCCAGGATGAGGAATCAATGCTGGGGGGTGTAACCCCCCCAAACACAGCGCTGAGCGTGGATTCAACGCGCAGCGAGGGCGGCCACTTTGACAACAGCGTTCTCCAGCTGCAGGAGCAAGACCACGAAGAAGCCGGGTCGCCGGCGTCCTGTGAGCACGGCGGGTGTGGCAGTGGGATGGAGGAGCAAATGGGTGAGAGCGAGTGTCCCGTGGACCAGAGTGGAGAAGGGAGACAGAGCCACCCACATCACCCTGATGACATCAAGCTGCACTTCCAGAGAGCAGGGCCTGGGTCGGGCGGCTTCTTGGAGGGCTTGTTTGGCTGCCTTCGGCCTGTGTGGAACATCATAGGGAAGACATACTCCACAGAATACAAGCTACAACAACAAGGTTAGCGCTTGGATTTTGTCTTTCTGCACAGCAACACTTTAGGAAACTTAATACTCTGTGTTTAATTCAAATGTCCCTGTCCTACTGTTTTTAGGACATCTAAGAAACAAACTTTAGATTCCCCCTCTGTTTTATCCTAAAGTAAACTGAACTGAACTGTAATTCTGTAATTCAATAGCCAGCCTCAGGTTAACTGTACTGCTGGTTTGGCAAACCTGTACAGCTGTCTTTTTTAACTAAGGTCAAGGTAAAGATAGACTCACCTTGCTGCAGAACTGCCTGAACAGGCTGGACATGCAGACTAAAAGGATACCAGCTGAGGTCAGACACAGCTGGGCTGGGCCTTGCGGTTGGTCAGCTAATGTTCAGATGTAGTGGGAGAGATTTTAGCAGCAGCTTCTCATCCACAGTGTTTCCAAAACCACATAAACAGGAGGGAACAGGATATGACTCACTGTTTGAATATCTAAGACATTTATAGCATTTTGCACAGAGCTTTAAGTTCATTTTTTTATATGCAATACAACGACAAACACTTTCTGTGTTTGTGTTTTTGTGGTTGTGCCATTTGCTGTATGCAAACCTCTCTGAGGTGATAGGAAACTGAAACCAACCTACATTCATTTTGAAAGTTTTGTAGTATGGTTTATAATTGTTTTATTCCTTAAATAAGAGTTTCACTTTTTAAAGCAATAGTTTTATTTTGCCTTCATTTCATTTTCATTTTTAATTTTCGCCTCATGTGAGAACCACAACTTCCACTTTGATAAAATTAAAAAGAAACAACCAAACACAATGCTGAAAATCAAAATTATACAATCATATACACTCCAGAAAGTATCATCTTGTAGCTGTGACACTTACAAAATGACAATTTTCCTTTTCCCAGACATGTGGGAGGTTCCGTTTGAGGAGATTTCAGAGCTGCAGTGGCTCGGCAGCGGTGCACAAGGAGCTGTCTTCTTGGGAAAATTCCGTTCTGAGGAGGTGGCTATCAAGAAAGTCCGCGAGCAGAAGGAGACTGACATCAAACACCTGCGAAAACTCAAGCACCCCAACATCATCAGCTTTAAGTAAGCCTGCAATCACTTGTCCTTGCTGGTTTAGGTTGTTCTGTTATTCTGTGGATTATAACTGTATCTACTGTGTTTCAGGGGCGTGTGTACTCAGGCACCATGTTACTGCATCATCATGGAGTACTGTGCCCAGGGACAGCTGTACGAGGTGCTGAGGGCCGGGAGGAAAGTGACTCCCAGGCTGTTGGTGGACTGGGCCTCAGGCATCGCCAGTGGCATGAACTACCTACACCTGCACAAGATCATCCACAGAGATCTCAAGTCTCCTAAGTGAGTTTCTTATTTTGCTGGTTTCTCCCTTTGTTAAGCTGAGCTGTCCTTACAATAAACGTACAGTTTTGCCTCTGTATGTAAAGCAAAAAGGTTTTTGTTTTTTAATGAACCACAGGATGTTTTCCTGGTTTTTTAGTGTTACACAGCAGCCCATGGGTGCTGTGGTCTGGCTCTTAAAACTGTTAAATCTGTAAACCCTTGAAAAACAACTCAGCTGCCTTGTTTCAGATTTTTCAGCCCAAAGCAGCAATAGCAATCCAGTGCTCCTCAGCTCTGAATAGTCTGACATTAGCTCAACTGTCATTCTCAGATTAATAAATTATAGTTATCCTTAATGTAAGAGCAAGATGCAGTGTTCTTTCTCATCCTGCTCCTGCTGTCTCGTCCTCTGCACACTGCTTCTCTAATCAATATCATCATGCTGCAGCAGTGCCAAACACTGTATTAGTCAGCAGAACGAAAGGAGGCTGAATGTGCAAGAAAGGTCAGTCTCATTTAGCTAAATGAGGTGATTCAAATGCAGAAATGTGCTTCTGTAACAGCAAGGTCCTTTAGGGTTGAAGACTGATTTTAAATGCTATAGAAAAGAAACTCATTCCCCTCTAACAGTGGAATGTCACGGGAGAAACATGGCGTGAATCTGAGTGGTTTAATCCCGGTCGTTTGACCTGGATTAATGCTCATGTGAAACTGCCTTATTTTAACATGAAAAGATTTTTTTTTATATAATAGCTCTTTTTAACCAGACCCTACTAACGCAGGTCTGTGTTGACTGTGTTTATGTGTGTTTTAGTGTTTTGGTCACCCACAACGACACTGTGAAAATCTCTGACTTTGGAACATCCAAAGAGCTCAGTGACAAAAGTACAAAGATGTCTTTTGCGGGTACGGTGGCCTGGATGGCCCCAGAAGTGATAAGAAATGAGCCTGTTTCTGAGAAGGTGGACATCTGGTGAGTACTAAAAAATACACAAATATTAAATATAATTTTTTTGCACATTTTAGTAAGTGAAGAATCAGGATATAAAGAAGTACTTGAATTACTGTTAATACAATTTGAATATAACAGTTGATTATTGATGTTGCTATAGTGAGACCTTCTGCCTTGTGTTTTGCAGGTCATTTGGAGTGGTGTTATGGGAACTGCTGACTGGAGAGATTCCCTACAAAGATGTAGACTCCTCTGCCATCATTTGGGGTGTTGGCAGCAACAGTCTTCACCTTCCTGTCCCCTCCACCTGCCCAGATGGCTTCAAAATCCTCATGAAACAAACATGGTGAATATGGATAATTTAAGTACAATAACATTTTAGCCTGCCTTTTTTAATTCCAACCCAAAATTATACTGTTAGGACTATGTTTACACCTTAATGATATGTCACACTGACCTGTATAATTTAATCACATGCTCTTTTTCAATTCCAGGCAAGGAAAGCCCAGAAACAGGCCTTCTTTTCGTCAGATTCTCCTACACCTCGACATCGCTTCTGCCGACGTCCTTGGAGCTCCTCAGGAGACCTACTTTAAGTCTCAGGTCTGACTACAGCTCAACAAATGATTTCATACAGTTCTTTTCTTAAGAGCATTTGGTATACACTGAAAAAAGAGTAATATGCAAACTCAAGAAAAAAGTCTCTTGTCTGCCATAGCACTGATGGCAGTGTGGACTGACAGTGTTTTGACAATATTTATTCACATTGCAGGCTGAGTGGAGGGAGGAGGTGAAGAAACACTTTGAGAAAATCAAAAGTGAAGGAACCTGCATCCACAGGCTGGATGAGGAGCTGATCCGACGCAGGAGGGATGAACTCAGGTGTTTATGAAATGAACTGAAAACATGTACACAAGTATCATTCAATCAAACTGAAAATAAATATACTGAAATATTCTGCGTCATAGACTAACAGGCGGACTTTAGATAATCCTAAACATTTGTCTGTTTTAGCAGCAGTGTATTTATTTTTGCAGGGATTATTACTTAGTCTGAATGATGTGGTTTTGAAATCAAAGTAGAAGTTGTTGGAAGTTTAACATTTTTGCTGTATTTCCTGTACGCCCTCAGGCATGCGCTGGACATCCGGGAGCACTATGAGAGGAAACTGGAAAGAGCCAACAATCTCTACATGGAGCTCAGTGCCATCATGCTGCAGCTGGAAGTGCGGGAGAAGGAACTAATGAAGTATGTAAATAAACCTGCTATCACAGTAGCGATCAGACGTCTTTACCACTGTCCTACTCGTTTCCTCATTATCAGGCCTTACTGGTTGTCACTGAACAACTATTTCCTCCTTCACCGAAGAGACATTTTCCAGTGACAAATATTTGAAATGATTGCAGCAGCTTAGTGAGACAACTGAGAGTCTGTTCAGAGTCAGTCAGAGGAACAGAACTAAAATGATCAGTTTCTTGTGTGTCACTTGGTATTTACTAGAACAATGGGGCATTTTTATTCACATCACAATAAGTTTTCAGACAGGGTGGGGTTTTGTTTTCATTAGAATATCTCAAGTCGGTAAAAACCCCTGTACACTTCTTGATTCCTTACTGGCAATTCCTTAAACTATTTCTTTTCACCGAGTAGAAATTCCTTCCTCTTATTAATAATTATAGTGTACGTTCTCGTGTGTTAAGACCAAGGTAATCTGTATTTGTTTTTACAGATATGAATGTAGATTAGTACCCCTTGCTTGTTTTTATGAGTAGTATTGAAATGGGTAGAAATGAATGAATCCAAATTAATTTTGTCGTCCCCGCAGGAGAGAGCAGGCAGTGGAGAAGAAATATCCTGGGACCTACAAGCGGCACCTGGTGCGACCCATCGTCAGGTCCAACGCTGTAGAGAAGCTCATCAAGAAGAAAGGGAGCATTTCCCATAAACCTGGAATGCCTTCCACCAAAAGGTCTGGACGGTAATCAAACTATTAATTGTAAAAGAAAAAACAACAATAATTCCCTGCATCAGCTACTGTTTGCAATTTTACATTTATCCATTGAATATGTAGTAGTTCTTCTGCCAAAACTGCAATTTTATTAGAAGTGTTGTTAGAAAACATGTTGTGGGAAATAAAAACTTCACTTCAATATGGATATGTGCAATGCTGTTATGTAATTGTCAGTGATAGTATGGCATAGGGTGTATTGTTTATTGTCACTGTTGCTATCAAGGCATTTTTGGTGGCATGCTGCTGAGTCCAAGACAAATTTCACTGAGTGGAACAATAAAGTATATCATATCGTTAATGTTGTTAAATGCATTTCTTACAGGCCAGACTTGCTTCGTTCTGATGGCATCCCCAGTGTTGACCCTCTCCCTTCCCCCTCACCACTGTCTGCCAGCCCGAAGGTCTCCACACCTCCTGGTAAAGCCCGGTACCGAAGCAAGCCTCGTCACCGTCGCGCCAATAGCAAAGGAAGCCACAGCGAGTTCCCTGGCATGTTGAAGCCAGTCGCTGGGGCTCCTGAAGAGACCCAGTCTCTCCAGGAGCAGTCATTCCATCATCATCACCATCATCACCATCACCATCACCAACTCCACCAACTCCACCACAACCACCTACCAAACGAGGGGCCCGTCCTCCCCCTGAAGGGTCGTGAGGAGGCCGTTGTCAACTGTGCCAACAACCTGCGCTACTTCGGGCCAGCCGCTGCCCTCCGTAGCCCTCAGACAGACCACCTGCAGCGGCACGTGTCCGGCTCCAGCCCCGACCTCATTTCCACTGCCGTGGACGCGGACACACGACAGCGAACTTCATCCACCAGCTCCAATCCTGTTCCGGGCGCCGGTGCTGCTACTTTGTGTCCCTGCTGCCAGGCTCACCCCTTCCCTGGCTGCCTACACTGTCAGGAGACCCCGCCTCCATCCAGTCACACAGAGCTACCTAACTACTCTCTGATCAGCACCCAGGAAGGCACCCAGTCTTCTTTAGGCGTGCCCAACAAAGATCCAGCCACAGATGGAGAGGCCACAAAGGCAGCTTTGCCCCAGGAACAGGAAGCATCTCAAAACACGCACACCCTGCCCACTGCACTGCCCCACACGATCAGACCACTCAGGAAGGTAAACAAAGCTCGAAGCCTTATATCAGCAAATCTGTGACGTGCGTTTTATCAAGGAAACTGTGAGAGATGATGGTTAATTGTTTCTCTTACAGGGTGGAGATGAGTCATCAGAAGAGGAAGAGGGAGAAGTGGATAGTGAAGTGGAGTTTCCAAGGAGACAGAGGTAAAATACACTTGTTTACTGTAGTGTTGAAGCTGTTACACCACCTGGTGCCACAACAGAAAGTTATAGACCATTTAAACCATAATAGAAATAATCATTATAGTCTATAACACTAAAAGGTTTCAAATACACTGAGTGAGGTATGAACCAGGCTCAACTGCTGAATGAAAACAACATCAGAGATTTAAAGATTTCTTCCCCTGCTTCCTCACAGGCCTCATCGTTGCATGAGCAGCTTCCAGTCCTACTCCACATTCAGCTCAGAGAACCTGTCGGTGTCCGACGGAGAAGAGGGAAACACCAGCGACCACTCCCACAGCGGGCCCCTGGAGAGGATGAGCGCCAGTCAGGAAGAGCACCTGGACGAGCTACTGTCGCACACACCAGACATCCCCATCGACATCTCCACCCAGTCAGACGGCCTCTCTGACAAGGAGTGCGCTGTCCGCAGGGTCAAGACCCAGATCTCCTTGGGAAAACTGTGCTCTGATGAGCACAGCTACGAGGTCAGTGCTGGGGATGCTAGGGGATTATGAGAATAAAAGCAGACTTCTAAAGTCGCCGTGTGACAATCTTTGTCTTTCCTGTCCCATTTTTCCTACAGAATCCACTACAGTTTGGAGATTCGGAGTGTGATTCATCAGAAGCAGAGTGCTCCGATGCCACCATTAGAAACAACAAAGTCGGGGCTCCTTCCTCGTGGTGAAAATCACTGTGAGGGCTCAGTTCTGTTTTTGCCTGGAGGCCATCGTGTCCCATTCTGCCCTGCAGAAAATACAGCAATAAGAGGACGACATTGTAGACATAGCTCCCTACAGCAAAGCCCCATGCAATCTCTCCCAGAGCCTCCCCCAAAACCCTTCCCTTCATGAACCCCGCTCATCTCTAGCACAGCATCCAGGCAACCCATGGCAGGGATTTCCTTTTGAATGATAATGTACAGTAGATAGTGTAACATTCATAATTTATTTTTGTCTGAGTTTTGAAGGAAAATTCAGGACTTCTGTATGTTCTCTGATCTGAACAGAGAAAAAAAAACTGACATTTTGAAACTGAGAATGGGCTACCTGTGTATTGAAGAGGGGCTGGAAGATGCAGATGATGATGGTGATGATGAGAGGGATTATGTGTTGAAGTTCTGATTTGATGCTTACAGCTGTGGGAAGTTGCATCATTGCGATTGTTGGTCTCTCAGGTGACTGACATGACACGGAGTCTCACTTCAAGCCTTTTTGATCCGACTGCAGTCGCTCTCAGCATCTTACTGTTTTAGAGCCAAAACCCCAACAACACTCTCTCTTCCTACAGTTTGACCAACCCGCTTTTCTCCTGAGTTTACAGTGCAGAGCCCCACCTTCTTCACTTCCATCCCATCCCCCTACAGGGTACAGGACGCTCATGAAAACAGTGTGAACACCAGCATGACAAACAACCTGCCTTGCAAACCGGACTTTTTTTCCGCTCCCCCGAAACTACCGTGTCTAGTCATCAGGACCCTTCTCCCCGCTGAACTGTCTGAGCATGTCTGTGCGGCTTAGCGAAATGCAAAAAGCTGCCAGAGGACTGCATGAGGTGGACAAGCAAACAGAGCAACAGAGACGAAGACCCGCCTGACAGCTGGTGAGAAATTAAAAATAATGATTTAAGAAAAAAAAAAAAAAGACTCTTCCTCTCTGACCCTGCTCATCCTTCTCTCTAAGACACGCCAACGTCATCGTCCTCATCAATCAGACGTCATGACCAGAGTTATTGAGGGAGTTAACAGTGTGTGTGTGTGTGTGTGTGTGTGTGTGTGTGTGTGTGTGTGTGTGTGTGTGAGTGTGTGCGTGCGTGCGTGTGTGTGAAAACGGCCCTTTTCTCTCCATTAGACATTACAGTTTCAAGTCTCATCTCAGGATTGTTCGAGGACTGTGAGAAACTGGACTGGACCAATTATATTGTATGTAGGAATGTTCTTTGAGCGGCACATATTTTGGACCATGCAGGAATATTAAAAAAAAAAAGAAAGAAAGAAAAAAAGGTCTTACAGATAGCCTTGATGTTCAACCCTTTATTGCTGGACATTAATGTTATATCGACAGGTAGAGTGTTTTAGTTGGAAATCAGGTGCAGTATCCCATTTCTTGAAAAATAAAAGGTGCAGCATCTCCCATGTACCGTTTTCTAGCAGGGTAATTTATACATATGTAATGTTCCAAAAAGAAAGCTAATTATTTTCTGTGCTGTCGTAAATAAAACAGCAATAACACAGGTTGGCGCTCAGGTGAGAAAGATGTTGCTTGCTCAGGATCAGAGGCGTCTAGCTGGCTAGACACGACACAGTGACTGGTGGCTAGAGGAGAGCAGCAAAGTGTCACACAGCTTATTATACATGGTATAGTTTTAAATTGTCCAATTTTGTGAACTTGTCTTTCTAAGGCTTGGTGCTCAGGTTTTATGTTGATGATTGATAACAGGAGTGACACATTGATGGCCACTAGATGGCGACACTTACAGTAACTTTGTTTTGCCCTGTGATATGTAAATGTCCTGGCTCCATTCCTCTTCTTTTTTTTTTTCCTTATCCAAGGTAATATATCCCGTATTTACCAAAACCATCCAAATCCCAAAATGCCAGCAATATAACTTTTTTTGTCAGGTTTTCTTTGAAAAGGGATACTGCATCTGTGTGAGCTTTTCTTTTTACCCCTTGTTTGAGTGTTTGTCATTCACCCTAATGCTTTTGCGGTTGAAAATATAGCCAGCCAGGGTTGAATTTACTGATAATGATGTCAAGTTGTCAGCTCAAGTGTATGCAGACGGCTGAGATTCTGCATAAGGAATACAAGCCAGAGACAAGGCCACAGAGCTATTAAACTGCTCTTGGTTTTCAACAACCTCATCTCAGTGTTAGTTACTCCTGTATATAAACATATGTAAATGTAATGTGATCTGTTTTCTGTCCTCTCTTCTCTATAACGTACTGCACAGCTCCTGACAGAGCATCGAGCTGCTGTCACTGACGACGACCAGCCGACTGGTTGAAAATGAGCAGGAAATTATTTACTCTGCGTCACATCAGTATTTAACACTGCAGGAGGGTGTGAGTCATACAAACCTAGTAGCACAAGGTGAATCTAAAACTGTCCTGATAAGTTAATTACCTTTTTGCTCAAAAAGTTTTGGAAAGGCTTACACCCGGTACTGGAAACAGCTGCTGCCTTTCCTCGAGTCTCCTCCAACCTTCTTCACTCTGTTTACGTTTGTGTGTAATAACCTAGTGTATCGTAATGACTGGGTAATCCGATCAAGCTGTTAATAACATTGTCTTTCTGGCATATATCCTGTGAAGTATGATTGTTGTAAAGGTTTAATTTAATGTTGATTCTTTTTTTTTTTCTTTGTAGCTGGCCTACATGATTATTGAATTAATTTATTATGAATGACTGGTACAGTGCAGTGTTCTTTTTAATTTCAGGCAGCTTTAGAAATGTTGTGACCTATAATTTCTCCTGAAGAGTAAGTATTATGTAAAGGAAGCACAATGAATTGGTTTGGGAAGAGGACAGTATTTTGTATGTGAGAACAAAAACATCGTCATATCATTGGGGACTACTCGTCACTTAGCTCGTCATTACAGGGGAAGTATTGATTTTTGCAGACTTTACATGAGAAATTAGTAACATCAAGTGTTCCTAAATCTTCTTCTCTTTTGTGTTAACTCAATTACTCTGTTATAAGGAATCACTTCTATCCAACCAAAAGCCAGTCGAGTGACTGTCACAGCAGGGTAAACGAGACCTTAAACCTGGAGGCACACGTGATGCCGACTTCTGCAGTGATCCCTTCCTCTCATTTTTAATCAAAGTACCAATACTTACATCTGAATTTCGGTGAAAATTGTCTTTTAACTGTGGACATCATATCGCCTCATCCCATGTATCAAACATCTGTTTCTTTGTTACTCTCGTTTCCAACTCCCTTTCCTGTTGAATGGCATTACGATCAACCAATCCTGTCAGTTTCCTGTATTATCCAGTGTACAGTGCAATGGGTATCTGGGAGAATAAAATCAGAGCAAACAACTGCATGGAATAAATGCTGATGTACTGTACCCAAAACACGTGTGGTCTCTCTCCTCTGTGTTCAAGACAATTATTTCTATTTTTTTTATATTTTTCTTTTTTACCAGATTTGCACATTATTTATATGAATTAACAGATGAATAAGTTAAATCTGATTTTGTCTGAATCTGTCAATATATAAATGCTAAATTAAATGAAATTCCAATTATGTTACATTAGAATTTGCACATTATGTTGCTATAGCTGAGGTAAAGTACCTGTATTTACTAGTTAAGTAGGAAATAAATAGTAAAAGGATGTATCAAGATAGTACAAACTGAAAAACACAGTAATTCAGAATTACACTTTAGCATTAACACACACACATATATGATAATGTTATTGTTTTGTCACGTGATGGTAACATTTTTCAGAGTAAAAAATCTATACTAAAGCAGCTATGTTAATAATGTTAATAATAATATTAATAATCAATACTTAATGAAAAAACAGTAAAATAAGAGAATTATATGAAATTGAACAATAAATATTTGTTATTAATTAATTTGAATTGGAGAATGAATTGTGGGTGATGTATGAATGTTGGTGCTAATAAAAGTGGAGTTAATCTTAGCTCCTCTATACACTGTCGTGTAATCAAGGTTAGTTATCATTGCAACATTTTATTATTTGTTTGTTGATCAGAGTTTGTGTTAATAAACTAAACTTGAAGAAACTGAAGCTAAAAAGTTTCTTTTGGTTATAACTGACTACATTAATTTAGAGACATAACCCGGAAACAATTACAAATATCTGAACATGAGTATAACACATAATACTCTGAGGTGTAATCGTTAAAGTCTGCGGGTGGGGACTTTCTCTGATGTGGTAATCAGAGACATCCTACCTGTCGAAACGACTCCGTGCAGAACAGCGAGTACGTGCTGAGACTTCTGTTTCCGTCACAAACCTCAGCGCACAGCGAATGAGCGGAGTTTATATAAACGTGGGGGTCACAGAGTAAAGCAAGCCTCCGGGTTACGCGGAGTTACAAAACAAACGCACCGTGTACTCTGGTCTCTCTCCTTTTGGACTGGGCGGAGTCAACCCGAAGAAAACTGTCACTGGGGAGTCAAACGAGGAAGCGACGTGTGGATTAAACCTGGGATTCTCCAAAACAACCACTTTATTTAGCTTTTAAAAGAACTTTTACAGTATATTTCTGCAGTTTTGTTCCTTTGTTTGTTTCCGGTTGAAAAATACAAGATGTCCTCGATGGACTTGGAGAAGTTGAGGATGACGGGAGCTGGTCGGGCCATGGCAGTGTTGACCAGCGGTGGAGATGCACAAGGTGACCTGTACTCTCACCTCACTTAAATCTACATGTGTGGTTATGAAGCAAGGTCTCTGCAACACATGCTAACATAGGGACACTATAGCACTTTGTCTCCTGAGAACTGAGTTGATACTATCTACTAACACATACTGTGTACTTGTTTAGGTCAAAGGTCATGAATGGGCTGCAAACCCACATTATTAATACTGTTGCAGTGTTTTATATATTCAAGCTGTTATTTGTATTGTGCTGAAAATGTGAGACTATTGTTATTAACTATAAGCAGCCATAATGTTCAGAGTAATGTGAAGTATAGTCAGAAGTTATGTAAGAAGCAGTAAGAGCAGAGCATAAACAGCTGCAATATTAAAGTGATGCACACATCAATGCGCCTATAATTATAATCCAGTAATTTATGTATAATATGACACATTATTCTGAAATGAGCTGTTCTGCATTATCAGTACTTTTACTTTTGATATATAAACTTTAAATTGATGCCACGTATTTGTAGATACTTTTAAGGAAGCTCAGTATCTCTTCCTCTACTGGTAACTGAACACAACGTGGCCTACGTGTGAGGAGGATTTATACAAGTAAAACCTGTCAAGGGCTGTGGTTTTAGTGGCCACAGAGTGGTTTGCACCTTTACCCAACAGCTGATAAAGAAATCACATCCACTACAGTGTTTGATTTCTCCATACACGATGCAACAACTTGTGTGTAATCACTTGCGACTTGAGTAGATACTTAATAAATATTTCTGTGCGTCTGCCTTCGATTTAGGGATGAACGCTGCTGTCCGAGCTGTGACCCGCATGGGTATTTACGTGGGGGCTAAGGTCTATCTTATTTACGAGGTAAACGCGCTGTTACTTCCTGTATTGTGATCCTAATGAATACAGTCATTTTACTTAAATATTCTTGCTTGACTGGGATCAGCTCTACATATTTTAATTAATTTTTAGGGATACCAGGGCCTGGTGGATGGAGGAGACAACATCAAACTGGCACACTGGCACAGCGTGACCAACATCATCCAACTGGTAGGTTATAACTGTTTGTTCAGTCACTGTTGACACCTGCGGTCATAGGCTCTTATACTGTATGACTTAAGGAAAACCACAGCTGTAAAAATGTACCGTGCTTTAATTGTACTATGATTTAGAATTGAATTTTATTTTTGTCTTAAATCTCTCTTTATTTCTCCTCCTATGGTTTTGATAGAAATTTTATTTTTTCATCCACCTCCTCTCATCTGTTCTCTTCCTGCGTGTCTAGTACTGGTAATAACATGGTAAGCGGTCTTGCTGCATGTGCTTTATGCTTTATTAGCTGAAAAAGCGGCAAGCTGCACTATTTTAGAGAGAGTTAGGAGTGATCACACTGACATTCATTGCCCAGTAGTAGAGAGTTGTCTTGGATTTGTGTAACTATCGTTGAAAGGCTTGCATTTGCCATCTAAAAAAACAGGTTGTGTTTGTATTGTTGTGTTTATTTCACATCATCTCACTGCAACCCTCTCCAGATACAATCAGACTCTGTAAATGTTCCTGAGTGTGGTTGTGGTTCATGTTTGGCGTCTCTGCTGCAGGGAGGGACTGTGATCGGTAGCGCCAGATGCAAGGCTTTCACAACCCGTGAGGGCAGACTTTCAGCCGCCTTCAACTTAGTGAAGAAAGGCATCACTAACCTGTGTGTGTGCGGTGGAGACGGCAGCCTCACCGGAGCCAACATCTTCCGCAGCGAGTGGAGCGGTTTGCTGGCAGAGCTTGTAGCGAAAGGTAAAAAAAAAAAAAAAGCTAGTGTAAACTTTTCACTGAATCTTAAAAAAATATTTACCCATTCTGCCTACCAGAAAGGGAATTATAGGGATGAGGAGTTAATACAACATTTGCTGCACTGTCCGACAGGACGGATCACAGACACTCTAGCCAAGCAGCACGGTCACCTGAACATCGTTGGGCTTGTGGGATCCATAGACAACGATTTCTGCGGCACTGACATGACCATTGGAGCTGACTCTGCTCTGCACCGCATCATGGAGATAGTTGACGCCATCATGACGACTGCACAGAGGTCAGACACCGTGTGATGTTGAAGCAGCTGGTGTTTCATGAAAGTGATTGTACTTAGGTCAATGATAAAAGTAATATTTAGTTCAGTCACAGAATATGAAGATATAAAAAGAAGAGAGCGATAGGGAGGAAATATGAAAATACGTCTTTATTCGTCTGCTTTTTTAAAAAAACATTTAAAAATTATTAATTCATTAGCTGTAAAAAATAATCTGCAGATTAACTAGTAATGAAATTAACTATTAATTGCAGCTGTTATGTTAATGCATACTCATACCTGCATAATTTAATGATTTATTGTTAGTGGACTGTAAGCCTTTATGTCAAGTTTTGTAACAACCAGCCTCCTCCATTCAGTCCCATTTGGCAATCCTGTTCACTTTCAGTGAACTTGCCCACACTTGCTTTCTCATATCCCAGCATGCCACCGCAGCCTGAAAATGCTCAGTTTGGATGCTTTTATCTTCATTGACTTGTTTCAGTATTACACATATACATAAATCTCTATATAAATAACTGTTGTTTGCTTCCTATAGCCACCAGCGCACTTTCGTTTTGGAAGTCATGGGTCGACACTGTGGGTGAGTAACTCTTTTGACCTGTTTTACTATCATTTAGAGGCTGCAACTGAATAAAACATAAAAGCATTGTGCTATTACCCCAGGTATCTGGCCTTGGTGTCAGCTCTGGCATCTGGGGCAGAGTGGCTCTTTATTCCAGAGTCTCCTCCTCTGGAGGGCTGGGAGGACCGCATGTGTGATCGTCTAGAGGGGGTAAGACACTACGAGAGAAACTATACTACAACTCTACAGTTAAACAAAAAATTATAGGGGATAAATTATAGCTTGTAGAAGCTGGATCATGGATAGTGGCTGTTGCACGTGTGTCTGTTTACCTCCAGAGCCGCATTAAGGGGTCAAGACTCAACATTATAATTGTTGCAGAAGGAGCCATCGACATGAACGGCAAGCCCATCTCCTCAACTTACATAAAAGATGTAAGTTCAGACATTTTAAGACCATACCATACTGTATGCAACCACTCATCAAGAGGTAGTTCAATGTTTAATTATAATAACAGCCTGTGATAACTCATCAATGTCTATTATGACTGAAGGATTCACTTCTACTCTGTATTTATCTAGACTACTGTGATATTTCTGCATGTTTGTTTGTATTGTACCTCAGCTCCACAAGGTGACTGTTATTTTACTGCAGGTTATTATTTGAAAACTGAAACTTTGATTTGCCTCTTCGTTGCATTTGTCTGGTGAATGATGTGTCCATAATGCACTGAAATACTAATAATATGTTGATGTTTGAAGTTGGTGGTGAAGCGGCTGGGTTATGACACCAGAGTGACGGTGCTCGGTCACGTTCAGCGAGGAGGAACTCCATCAGCATTCGACAGAATACTGGTGAGTTGAACAACAAACGATATTTTATATGTTAACCTTACTACAAGTAAATGCACGCCCATTTTTTATACAATTTCGTAATACGTTAACATGTCAAATAATGTTCTACAAAATGACAGTGCATTAGGGCCAAGAATGAGGGGAAAAAAACAAGAGGAGGAGATTTTGGTCAAAATGTCAAGAATTAGGTCAACATGTCAACTTTATTCTCGACAGTGATTTTTTGATCAGTGATTTTTTTTTTTTTTTGTTGTGTGCGGCCTCAATACTCCATTACCAATTTATCTGTTATGAATTGGATTTATATTGTTAATATTGAAAACAGCTCATGTCACAAATACCATCATATCATAGTAAAGAATAAAATGTAAACAGTATAAATGATTCCAATGTTAAATAATTAGTATATCTGCAAGTGAAATTCAACATGTTGAAATTGGCACATGTATTTAAAAAGATACAATCCAATATTCATTTCCTGGCTCTTTAAATGTATGTATACTTTTTATGTTTTTAGAGCTCTAAGTTGGGTGTGGAGGCGGTGATTGCCCTATTGGAGGCGTCACCTGACACCCAAGCGTGTGTCATTGGCCTGTCAGGTAACCATGCTGTTCGTCTTCCTCTAGTGGAGTGTGTGGAAATGGTGAGTCTTAATCTATAAAGGATTTTTATCGATACAAACACAAACAGTTGGATTTTGCTGCATTTTCTAACTGCCCATCACTGATTGCAGACTAAGTTGGTGCAGAAGGCCATGAACGAAAGGAGGTTTGAGGAAGCTGTCAAACTGCGTGGAGGGTAAGATCTTAGATTTATGGTATTCATACATATTGAATAGTGCAGGGTCCCCTTTCTGGCCCTGATACCACATCTACTCCTCACACAGTAAGGGAGCATAGCTCCCCATTGGCCTGTGATGCACCGATTGGTGGAGATTTATTAGATATTGTGCTCCAAACCTCAGCAACTCCTGCCACATAGGACCTGATGTCAAAGGGGAGGGGAGGCAAAGTGTTACTCCCACACCGGTAGCGCCTGGAACTGTGGGCTTCACCTGTGAGTGTCTGGTGATTGCTGCTATTCAAAATGCTAAAACGTCTTCTACCTTGTCTCCGCATGATTGTAAGTGGCGGGTATTGGACAAATGGTGCCGCAAATCAGGACACAATCTTTATCAGTGAAAGTGGAGGTGGTTTTGTTGCTCTTGCAAGACCTGATAGACATAAAACTTTTTACACCGTTAAAATGCATGTATCAGCTATCACTGCTAGCCATGTGGAGTTTGGAGATAAAAAGAAAAAAGGGTGAGTCAGCATCCACTAGGGTGTTGTTTTATGAACGGGAGTTTAGATCCTTCATGTCTCTGTGTGAACTGGGGGACTGATCTGTCTTCCTTTTGAACTACTAGATAAAGTGACTTTGACGCATCTGTCTTTGGCTTCGCAGTTTAGCCAAAACAGTGGCTCTCAGGGTCCCATTTGTGTGTGAAAGTTGACTCAGGAATGTACAGATTACATTGTAGGCCAACCCGACCTTTGTACTTAAAATTGTTGGTTTATGTTCGTCCATTGATCTTGTGGCCTTCGCTGCCTCATCTGGGAAGCAGCAGTCACTTGTAACTGCATGGATATAAAAAGGGATGATTTCAGGCGATCAGCTATTCATTTTCTGGGAAAACCTGTCTATGAAAAAGAAAAGTTGGGTTATCACTGGGATTATGCACATAACCTTAAGATTAATTTTATTGTGCAAGGTATTTCATTTTGTTGTTGTTAGTCCTTTGTCAATAAAAACAAGATGAAGCTAAACGAATGATGTTCTTGCAGGAGTTTTGAGAACAACTGGAACATCTACAAGCTCCTCTCCTTCGAGAAACCTGCTCAGTCTGAGGTAAGTCTTTCACTGACATAAACACACACTTGGTGTGTTATGACATTAGTTTTAACACATTAGAAAGTGCTTATTAATAATATCTCATGTTCCTACAGAGCAATTTTTCTGTGGCTATTCTGAATGTGGGAGCTCCAGCTGCAGGGATGAATCCAGCGGTGAGGTCAGCTGTGAGATTAGCCCTCGCTCATGGACACAAGGTCTATGCCGTCCAAAATGGATTTCTTGGACTCGCCAATGAATTAGTAAGTCCTCATAGTCGGTCTTAGCAGTGTATATGACTGAGAGGAAATGTTCCTATACTGACAGCTGTGTGTCGACAGATTTCTGAGATGGACTGGCACACCGTGGCTGGATGGACGGGACAGGGGGGCTCACTGCTGGGGACAAAACGGTGAGCTAAAGGATGATGTTACTGAAAAGAATTTAAACATTTATAAGAATGCTGCAGCTGTTTAACACTATACTTCCACAAATATATGTCATATACAAACTTTTACTGTGGTAAAGACTTCTACTATATCTGTGACAGTGACTAGGAACATAGTGGCCTAGAAGGAGCACGATAAATACACAGTTTCAGAGCTAGAGCTGGTTTCAGTTGCTCTGTAGACAAGCATTAGTGATATTATTTTAATACTGGTGATCATGGATAACCAGTGTGAATCAATGGATGTGGGTCAGCAGAGCGACATGTGCCTGAAGGTCACTGCAGCAGTCGAGGCGAGAGATAATCGTGGCCTGCGCCAAGAGTTGGACGGTGAACTGAGTTAGGTTTGTCCTGACTTTGGTTGGGATGAGAGATGAAGAGTCAATTGTGATATTGACACTGTGATGGAGTGACTCATTGGCTTTTTCTTATTTGTCATGTCTTTCTTAAGGACTCTTCCAAACAAACACATGGAGAAGATCGTGGAAACCATTAAAAAGTTCAACATCTCAGCTCTGCTTGTCATCGGAGGTTTTGAGGTAAAGTACCGGTCATGTATAGATAGCACATTAATTCAGAGTCAGCGTTATAACTAGTGGCTTTCAATGTAAGCCCTTGATGATGTTCAAAGGGATACGAAGGGGTATTGCAGCTGTTTGAAGCCCGAAGTCACTATGATGAGCTGTGCATCCCCATGTGTGTGATCCCTGCCACCATCAGCAACAACGTCCCTGGTACTGACTTCAGCCTGGGAGCGGACACGGCCGTCAATGCTGCCATGGAGGTAACACAGAGCAGACGGCACATTTACTGTGTCACTTTGATGTTTTAAGATTAACACGAACGGGGACTAAACCACGTCAGAAAAAATCACGTCAAATATGAGCAGCTGTGTTACTGAACTAGACTTTGAACTCCTCATACATAGTCAAGACAGAGTTTTTTTTTTTAGAAGCAGTGTAGTGATCTCGAGGGCTGATTAGAAGCAGGTTAAGGCAAACTCTTTCTTCACTTCCACTCCCACACTTCAATCCTGCCTTCAGCCATCTCCCTTTCACACTGACATTTCGAATCTCTCATTAGGGTTGTGACAAGATAAAGCAGTCTGCCACTGGGACCAAGAGAAGAGTGTTTGTGGTGGAGACGATGGGAGGATACTGTGGCTATCTGGCGACCAGCACTGGCATAGCTGTGGGTGCTGATGCAGCCTACATCTATGAGGACCCTTTCAACATCCATGACCTAAAGGTAGGAGCAAAATAAAAACCTCTGCTTTTTCTTTTATCTGTAGTCTTTACAGCTTTTTCTCTCTTTAATTATCTGTCCTTTTCACAGACCAATGTGGAGCATTTAGCTGAAAAGATGAAGAAGGACATCCAGCGGGGTCTAGTACTTTTTTTTTTTTTTTGCTTTGTTAAATATATCAGTCTGAACTTAAATGATGGACCAACTGATCAACACATTATTATCTGTACATATTATGTATTAATTGTTGTATCATCATAACAGGAATGAAAAATGCCATGAGTACTACACCACAGACTTCATCCATAAGCTGTATTCATCAGAGGGGAAGGGCATCTTCGACTGCAGAGTCAATGTGCTGGGACACCTTCAGCAGGTGTGGATGTACAGGGACAAATAATATCAATCACAATGATAATATAAGCTACATTTTGATCCTGTGACCTGAAATATTCTTGCAGCATATTTACACTCAGTTTGTGTGTTTGTGCTCCAGGGAGGAGCTCCTTCTCCCTTTGACAGGAATTTTGGTACAAAGTTGGGCGTGAGAGCAATGCAGTGGATTTCTGAGAGGATGAAAGAAAACTTCAGACAAGGTAGATTCACCGGATGAAGTCATACTTTATTTGATTTTATAGAGCCACAGTGATGTAACGATTCCACTGCTTTACACACACACCTTCCCAACAGGCCGCGTGTTCACCAACTCACCAGACACTGCATGTGTGCTCGGCCTCAATAGAAAGGTCATCGCATTCACCCCCGTCACTGACCTGAAGGACGTCACCGATTTTGAGTAAGAAATTTAAATCTAATAACGAGTAACGCATGTTCATTTTTGAGTCCTACTAAATACGCTGCCTGGCCAAAAAAAGTCGCCACCAAAAAAAAAAAAAAAAAGGTTACACACTAATATTTCATTGGATCACCTTTAGCTTTGACAACACGCATTTGCTGTGGCATTGCTTCGATGAGGTTTTGCAGTGTCACGAGATTTATTTCTGTCCAGTGTTGCATTAATTTTTCACCAAGATCTTGTATTAGTGATGGGAGAGTCAGACCATTGTGCACATTCTTCTCCAGCACATCCCAAAGATTCTCAGTGGGGTTAAGGTCTGGACTCTGTGGTGTCCAGTGCATGTGTAAAAATGATGACTCATGCTCCCTGAACCAGTCTTTCACAATTTGAGCTCAATGCATCCTGGCATTGTCATTTTGGAATATGCCCGTGTCATCAGGAAAAAAAAAATAACCTGGTCATTCAGTATATTCAGGTAGTCAGCTGACCTCTTTCTTTGGGCACATAATATTAATGAACCCAGTCCCCAGATCATAGCACTGCCCCCACAGGCTTGTACAGTAGGCACTAGGCAGAATGGTAGATCACTTCATCAAGAGGCAACTTTTTTTTTGGCCAGGCACTATGTGTGTGTGTGTGTGTATAATATGTGCTTGACTGAACACTAATGGTTTACAGGCACCGGATGCCCAAAGTCCAGTGGTGGTTCAATCTGCGACCAATGCTGAAAATGCTGGCCAAGTATCAAACCAGCTTCTGTGAATATGTCCCGGGAGAGATCTCACATGTGACAAAGCGCTCCATCAGCATTGACTCTGGCTTCTAGACTCTCCCTCTGAAACCACTGTGCACACTCTGTACCTTTTAACCCCTTATCTGTCCGTCCTTTGTCTCTACGTGGATTACAGATAGTACAATTTGTTTTCAATCTGTATCTGTGTGTTTTAAGGACTGAACATTTACATATAAGCATCAACATTAATCTTGTCGAGAGTCGTAGCAGCTACACCGTTGTAAATAATGTAAAAGTGCACTCAAGTATTCATTTATTCAAAGAGGTTTTCAATACAGAATACTTTGCTGTTCCTTGTGCCAAGTGAGCCTTTATAAAGTCACTGCCATAAAAAACAGCCCTGTTGTGTTATAAAGACAACGTTGTATTGATTTATTGCTAAATGTGTCTGTGAAGCAGATTTTATGGGTTGTGGTTTACCTTAAAAATTATATACAAAGGAAATTCCAACTTCACTGAGACAAAATACTGAGCCACTTGAGAATGAGTTTGACTCATGGGACCAGTGAGGTCTTTATTTCATTTCATCACACACTGTGTAGGACTGAAACACTGCTTCTGTTTTTAACAGAAGCAGCACATCACAAAATATCCGTAAGCAGACAATTACACTGTGTGAAAACTTTACAGCTACTGAATTTACAATAGGAACTAAGAAACTAAGAAATTACTTTTATTATTTTGATATTAATACTATGTCTGTACCCTCAATAAAACATTCAAGTATGATCCTATCAGCAATGTTTTTTGTTGTCATGTGAATAGTTTTTTTATAGTTATATTAAATTAAACAGACAAATTAACAACAACCAGTTAAAAGAAAAAAAAACTTTTTCTGTCTTAAATATTATTTAATTATCTGCTAAATGAGAATATTATTGAAGATGATAATCCAGGAACTGGTTTTATAATAACAACATAACCATCTTAAGTATTTCTCTCAAAAGTTGAATGAAAATTGATCTTCCTTGTCATTTGTATCAGCTGAGGGCTGAGAGCTCTTGGGGATGAAGGTGAAGTGGAAGTCTTCGCTTTGCTCTGATGGGGCAAACAGAAACCCAAGGCCTGCGAAAGCATTTTAAAACACTCGTAGTTCAAAGCAAGTGACACACGTCACAAAAGAGAGATTTAATTTGATACTTACAGCTGGAAGAGTCTGATTCTGATTCTGTGGTTTTCTGAAAAAAAAAGTTTAACAGAGTTTAGCATTTTTGATGAAGGACTATTGTGTGAAAATGATGAATTCCCGTAAAAAACAAGTACCTTTTTGTTGAACGAAGATCCATTGAAAGGAAAAGTTGAGTCCTGTAAAGACACTTTGAGGTAATTCCGAGAACTAAGAGAAGACTTATTACTATTAAATCCACTTTTTGCTCCTAACCTCATCCTGTGATGTGCCTGCTTCAAATGCAAATCCAGAGAAGCCTGGAGTGCTGGGACCAGAATTCATAGTGAACTGGAAAACTGGAGATGTGGTATCTGAGCTCGTTTGACAAGGGGGGCTGGTAGGGCTAAAGCTGAAATGAACAGACAAGACATAGTTTTCAATAGCAGTCGACACTGATGTAAAGTGTTTGTGCAACTCAGACAAAACCTTACTTAAACGTGTGAATGTTGGCGTTGAAGGGGCAGTCGTCGTTTTTGGTGGCGACAGCTGTTGAAGAGTTTCTTGACATAATGACTTTGCCAAAGGAGCAAAGTCCTCATTGTTCTCGTCACTTGGTGTCTGATCTTCATCTGTGCTTTTCTCCATATTGTCCTCCTCTTCCTCCTCCACCACTAACACAGTCGACTGATCTTCCTATGGAGAAAATACCTTGGGTGTAAAACCATTTTAAACAGAAAGAGTGGTCTTTGAAATACAGACAAATATGATCCCGTGCCATAACTTGATACTGTTTGATAAAATGTATTTAAATTACATCATTTATTGAAACTTTTGCATGCAACACATTTATATAATCATTACGTGGTGAACAGATTTTTCCAGTAGTTGTACTTTGGTAGAAAATAGTTGTGTTTTCTAGTTAGTAGTTATTTAGTTATCTAGGCCTAAATAACCTGAGATTTAGTCTGAAAAGATCTGCATTTGAATTTTACAGATATCTAATGAAATGTACACCAATTATGTAGCATTTCTGGTCTATAATGCTGGAACATTTGCAGAAATAGAAAAAAAAGACTTAAGAGTGAACTATCTACATTTCCCATAGTGTCTTTAATTAGATCTTACCTGTCTGGTAAACACCTATATCACCTGGACAGTTTGCTATGAAGTTTATGTTAGAAGCCAGATGATATTGTTGGGGTAACTTTCTCAAACTACAGTAAGCTAGTAGACGTCCTTGTCATGATGAGTGAACTGAAAAGTACCTTCTCTACTATTCTGAGTTGGATAGAGTCCAGTTCAGTAGTGAGAGAGATGTCAAAATCAGTACCTACAAGATACTCCATTGGTAACCTAAGAAAAGTGACCACTTTAAGGTTGGTCTTATTATACTGAACACTACCAAGGCTCGGTCCTCTAGTTCATCTTCCTCCCCAAGTTCATCTATGGGCATCTTATCTTCATTACTCTGCTCTGAGGAAATAAACATTTTGCTTGATGACGTTTTATGCAACACACATAAAGCTAAAACATGAAGAACATTGTGTGTAAAGGTGTAGACATTCTCTGAAAAACTTATCAGGCCTTTATCTACTTACCATCAAACTTTTCATCTGACCACTGCTCATCACTTGCCTGTTCTGGATAAGGGCTGCAGGTAGCACCTTCAAGGACTGTCTGTTTCCTCTCAATAACTCCAGCATTTGCCTGTACAGATACATTACTACTACTCTACAAGACCTGTTTAACAGTTATTGCACTGCATGGTAACTGTATTTTACACATATTTCATAATTGCTAGAATTTAGACAGCTGTAAAATAACATTACAATTGACGTATTGCTTGTTGGCATCTTTGTTTGGTTGGGACGAACACTGCAGATGTCCAAAGTAGATTCATTGCCCTCCCCTGTCTGAGGATCTGACTGTTTCTCTGGTTCATTTATGGGATGCTGTCTAGAAACACTAAAAAGAAAAACATAGTAAATCAGACAGAAACTAAGGTTTTCCAGAGGCTATGAGTTAATATTCTTTGCCATCTAATTCACAGACAGATACCTGTCTGGTTCTTTCTCAGTGGACAAAGATCTGACTTCCAGACCTGGTCAGACAGAAAAGAAATCAATTGCATAAAGAGCTGTAAATATTTCAGCTCTCTCTGAACAAGTTGTGAAAATATAAAAAGTTTATTACCAGTGAGATTGTCCAGCTCCATCTGTTTCATTGTAATTTTATTACCACAGCTCTTGATCCTACATTCAATCTTTTCTTTCTCGCTCTGCAACCTGAGGAGTATTACAGCCTGAGGATGTTGGTAGAAATATTCCTGATGTGACTGTAATGTCTTTTTGGAGCTTGCAATCCTTTCTGCATAGACATTCCTTGTTATATTACAAATAAAGAACAATTCAGATTTATTAGATCATGCATAATTAAACACAACCACACATTATTGTAATGCACAAGCTAATTGCTTCGTGAAATGAACTCACATTTCCTGGCTGTAGATGACTTTTAGACTCTCAAGTTCTGATTTCAGCATCTGCTCATACTCAAGAAGCAGGTTAACAGAAGCCTTCGTGCTAAAGTTATATGGATGACAAGCAGTAATATGTAAATACATATGCTATTCTGCACTTTTTTTATGCTGAATGGTAGATACAATTTGTTTGTGTCATCTTAATCCACTGTATTTTAGCCTCATTATCATACCTATTTAACTTGAATTTATTTTGCATCATCGTGCTCTGTTTCAACCCGATCTCATTCACAAATTCCTGAATTATTTTGCGGGTTGTTTCAATGTGGGACCTCCTCTCAGCAATGCCATCTTTACAAACTGTCAACAAACACATCAACACTTGGTGGGCACCATTTAACTCAACACAAAATAATATAACACTTAGAAAGGCTAGTTATTGTTAGTCTGCCTTTATAGTAGCATACCTTTAATTTGTTGGATGATTTGATTCTTCTTGTGGGAAAGATCCTGAGTTTCATGAGCTATAAAATACAAATTACATATATGTCAAATCTTAAAAGTGCTATTTTGCTAAGTTTCTCACTTAGCTAGTTTTCAGGAGTTTGCTAACATCTCTTAGCCAAGAAGCTAATGTTAAGCTAACGTTGAAAACGCTAATATTATCTAACGTTAAAACTTTGCAAACCACCTAATCATAATAAAATACATCTATAAACCTTCAATCAATTAAATAACAAAAACAAACCTAAACGGACGAGAAGTTCGTCGATATCATCAAATGAGTATTGTTTATCCATTTTACACCAATGTTAGCAAAATTAGCTGAGTCACGTTTCAACGGTCAAAGCGAACAAATTCAACCGTCAACGGTGTTTACAGCTAAACGGCTAATTGTATGAGGAAGTAAATGCAACTAGTGTCCTTCTAAATAAAATAATTTTAAAAAATAAATATTATTATTATTTTATTATTTAATTCAAATTAAAAAATGTTCATGTTGTAACCTATAGAATTATAATAAAAAAATGTACACTTTAACCGTGTTTGTATGATTTTTAAATGGGCATTCTCGTGGACAGATGTGCTTTAAATAGATAAGCGCCCCCTCCCCTCCATCATATTTCCATCATAGTTCACATGACAGCAGTAGAGGAGCTTGTCCGCTCCGTGGATTGGTTACAGCGGTGAAAAGAGGCGGGTTTAGTGCTATTCTGGAAATCAGCTTGCGTAGCGCATCTGTATCGGCGAAAAAAAAAAGCCCCATCTCTTGTGATGCCTGGCCTCCCGCGGTCTTCAGTCAATTTCAGCGTTTTGCCTTCACGCTGTAGTGTTTCTGCGCCTGGTCCAGGCCTGGTGTATTTAAGGTAAGGGTTTATTTTTTCCGCTGTGATTCTAGTAGGAGTACATGTTGTTCGCCGGCTGGCGTCTGCAGACAAAGAGCGGACATGGGTGGGATTTAAATGGGAGGGGATCAGCTGTGTGGAGAATGGTCTGCTTTGTCGATGTCATCTATAATTATCTCATCGTATTGTGCATTCATTTGAAAATGCACTTATGAATAGTGTTTTTTCTGCCTTAGTGTCTGTTAAGAAGAAGATAATAATAATAATCAATAAGTAGAAGCATTTCCACAGAGAGTATCGATGCTAAACAGAGGCGCCCCCCCCCTCTCTGCTTTGTTTGTCATCTAACTGGTCTACGTTTGTTCAGGTATTTGACTGAAATTAGGACAAAAATGAACCATTTGTTAGATGTTATCATCGCAGAATAGGAGACTGTCCAAGATCTAGGCCAGGATCATTTTACATACTGGATTATTGTGACTCAAAATGCTAACCTGCTTTTTTCTGTTTGTGTTTGTGTGCTCACTTTGCATTCAGCTGAAGATCACCATTCAGATGAAAACTTCTACATTATGAATGGACATAGTTTGCGCTGCTCCAAACTTTATTAGTTTCCATTTATATCCCAACAAAAAACTAACCTAAGAGTCAAAGAGTTATCTGGATCAGGTGAGAGCATGGCGCAGGCAGAGGAACCTCAAACTGAAGGAGAGGGAAGCCCCCAGATGATCTCTTTAAGATCGGACATATCGGGGAACCATGTGGATGAGGGAGAAGTGGGACCATCTTTAAGGAGGAAGAGGAGGAAGAAGAAAGACCAGCGTCCAGAGTCCATTATTGTTTACCGCTCTGATGTTGAGAAGGGACCTGGAGAGGAACAAGGCGGCGAGGAAGGAGCAGAGAGGAGCGCTGAGGAGGGAGCTAAATTCCTCTGTACACCTACAGGTGAAGGTGAGACGGCTGTCATATTCAATAAGCTGTTATTATTGAGGGAGATGATGTCTCATTTTAATAGTTTAGTCTTGTTCAACATAAACCAAAATGTTTTTTTTTTCCACACAGAACTAAGAAAGGATAATTGTGAAATTATATTGAAGTGGTGCCATTAAAAATATTAATTATTCTCAGTTAAACCTCTTGTTTAAACTAAGGTACAACAAATAGACTTCTTAAGAAATACAAACAGGGAACATTACTTTTTTGTTTTTTCTTGATATTATATCATATTTTGTCTTAACAGGTGGAAACTGGAACCTCCCGCCAGACAGCCGCTACGTGACCCTGACAGGCACCATCACCCGGGGCAAAAAGAAAGGTCAGGTGGTGGACATACATGTCACATTGACAGAGAAAGAAATCAGGGATCTGGCCAAGTCAAAGGAGCGTCTGGACGCAGAGTGTGAAGCGGGCGAAGGCTCAAGACGTAACTGCAGCTTAGGTGTGTGTCAGGGACCTCACGTTGTCCTGTGGAGCATCTCCTGCGCCCCCATAGTTTTCCTCCTCTCTTTCATCACTTCCTTCTACTATGGCACGCTCACTTGGTACAATGTGTTCCTGGTGTACAATGAGGAGAGGACGTTCTGGCACAAGATTACTATATGCCCCTTCCTCATCATCTTCTACCCTATGCTCATCATGCCCATGGCGTTGTCTCTGGCTCTGTACTCTGCCGTGGTGCAGGTGTCCTGGGCGTTCAGCGAGTGGTGGCAGGCGGTGCGAGACCTGGAGAAAGGTTTCTGTGGCTGGGCCTGCGGGAAACTGGGACTGGAGGACTGTTCCCCCTATAGCATAGTGGAGCTGCTTGACTCTGACACTGTTTCTGGCACTTTGCAGAGCAAAGCTCCCAGTGAACTCGCCCAGACATCATCAGTGTAAAACAGGGTGACTGCGATAGAGCACAAACAAAAGTTAATCACAGAAATGATTATTGAACAAACTTAGTCTGCTGGTGAAGAATTTGAAATTTTGCTTGAAGCTCCAGAAAAAAAAAATTTCAAGGAACCATTTTTTTTTTGTTAAAAAAATAAAATTCACTTCAGAAAAGGTCAGTTCAGGCAATGTTCACTGCCTGAACTGTTGTTTTGGAGCTTATTATTAAAAAAACTGTAAAGCGTTGGACTCGTGTTGCTCATTTGTCAATGAGCGTGTTAGCGCCTGTTATGGATCTTATTTTTTTTTTCTTACTCACTGTTTTTTTATGGTTATGTTCTCACAGCTCCCTTCAGATCATTAAAGAACGCTCCAATATTTATTGAACAGTGCTGGAACTCAAAGTCACATTTTTTATGCACATAGACTTTGATTCCTGCAGTTTTCAAAAACTGTCTGTGGACCGTGATACACGCATCAATGTAGGCCCACAATTTAAAGTTCCACTTCATCTGTAAATATCTGTAATTTAATGTATGTGATCACAACAAAAAGACAGCATGCATCTCAAAGGCAACAACATCTTAAATGTGAACTTCTCACAAAGTTTTACATGAAGCACGACTAGAATATCTGAATTACTAGAGAAATCAAATAAGGGTCCCCAGTCCACAGATTGGGTTTAATTTTGTGCTGATTACTTTAAAAATTTGATTATTAACTAATTTATTGAAGAATATGCATCCCTGAGCACAACACTGTCTTAAATATTAAGCATATAAAGATGGGTAATGCCTTGGTGACGGACTGTGTGTCAGCATCCAGTTCTTAAAAGACAAGGCTGGAGTCATTCTATATTTTTTATTATTGTCAATCAAATCCATGAAAAGACCGAAACCAATAATGTGTTCTTCTATTCCTTAATGAATTAAAACTTCCCACCTCTAATTGTTGTTCTCAACCTTAAACCCAGTAGTTACTGCTAAAAAAGATGTAAAACCATGGATCAGAAATATATAATTGCTTGTGCAGTTCCTGTCCAAAATGTATTGGTGTGGGGCTCTGTTGACAGCATCATCTAACCAACTACAAAGTTGATACTGCACTGCCTTGTGCCCCTGAGCAATACACCTGTCAGGACATGACACAGTCGTGTCCTTTAGCGGTGATCGAATCAACTCCTAGACCCTCTGTCATTTGAAGGGTTGTGTAGGGTTTATGTAGATTTATTTTATGTCCATAGTTTTGGGTTTTGGTTTTGTCAACAACCGTTCATCACCGGTCGACTGCAGTCACTGCACTTCGTTGAGTTCTCAGTGATAAACTTGCTTTTAAGTTATTTGTTAGAAGATTTGTTTAAAAAGAGAAAAAAATGGTCAGACAAATGGAGATTTTTCAATTTGTAGTCAGATTTTTGTGCTCTGGCGTGTGTGTGTGTGTGTGTGTGTGTGTGTGTGTGTGTGTGTGTGTGTGTGTGTGTGTGTGTGTGTGTGTGTGTGTGTGTGTGTGTGTGTGTGTGTGTGTGTGTGTGTGTGTGTGTGTGTGTGTGTGTGTGTGTGTGTGTGTGTGTGTGTGTGTGTGTATGTGTGTCACAGTTATGAACAAACATCTGTCCCAGTGCAACCTTGTGACTGATTGATGTTTGTTTGTTTGTTTTTTTTTTTTTAAATATTTTTTATGAATGAAAGTCTTCTGAACTAGAGAAATAAGCTGTATCAGTCTTAACTGGTAGAAGGATTACACTATTCTTCGTTTCATTTTGTTGACAATAAGAGAGAATATCTGCAGCCTTATCCTTTAAAACATATTATTCTGCATATTATGCTCACATGGTTCATATTCCCTAACAGGTTTATGTTCCATCTAATTATCTCAAACTAACTGAGCCGCATCAAACGCAATGACAGGAAGTGTCCCAGCATGTGAACACTTTGTTTCTTGTTTTCTGGGCCTCTAGGCTGATTATAATTAAGCTGCCATGTGTAGTATGCTGTGTGTTCACTGCTTGGAGTTGACACAAGATGAAAACAATGAGGGTGTGGCCCACAGCTCAATTTTCCCACGATTTGAAGCCATACTCAGGACAAGCTGACAATTTTCAAAGCGTTTCTTTGGTAAATTTATGTTGTTTTTTTTTTTTTTTTCGCCCTGTCACAACAGACGTTTGTGATCTTAAAATACTCGTGTTGTCTTCACAGTTCTCTGCGAAATCCTGTCGCATTTTGACACAATCATATTTTAAATGTTGCTTTAATTTATTTTAAATATTTAAGTGTAATACACTTTCTTTGAACTTCTTTGTAGAAAGGTGTTTTCTACTCTGGCACTTTGAAATAAACAGATTACTATAATGAACTGACTGAAATACAGAGGTTGGTTTAAATAGGTCAGATGGTTTAAATATTTGATGGTGGAAATTGAATTTAATTGTTACTTTCTGACAGATGAAAACATGAATTTGTGGTTGTGGATTGAGTCTGTATTCCACATTACATGTTGTGAATCCACAGGATCCAAAGTAAAGAATTACAAATGAAATAAAGTGTTGTATTCATTACATTGCAATTGTGCTGACTTGTAAATTTGTATTTCTGAAAAACAACATATTGTTATAGAGCAATGCACAGCAGGTCATTATTTGCTGTGGTTCCATAGACTCACTTGCAGAGAGATAAGTCAGCATATAACCCTGCATGGATACACAGTGATGTGCACTGTGAGATCTGATTATTGGCACCCTGGGATGCCTAACGAAGAAAATCCATATGGCTCCAATGCAAGCTCAGAAGTGTACCAAATACAGTATGTTAGAGAAAAACACTGCCAAGGTCAATACACACTTACCCAATTTGTATTGTCTTGATTTGCTAAGCAAATGTTAAAACAATTAAAACTTTAAGCACAAAACACAGTCAAAGGCCATGGCAGCGACTCAACTGAGAACTGTGAGGTCTGTTACAAGTCTTCAGTTATTTTTGTAGACATTTGAGAATTAAATGATAGAATTCATCTCATTTACATCTTTATTCATGAAAAGAAAATGTGTAGAATTTACAATAAACCAATAGATTTTGAATATTTTTAATCACGCCATCATCCTTATTTATATGTTTTTGTTGCTTTTATATGTAGATGTGTTCGTTTTATTCAATGCAACATTATTTAATTATTATTGCACATTTATGTATGTAGCTTCATTTATTTATTCATCAGTACTTTTATATAACCTCAAAGTTTCTGAAAACATGTACAGTCCTGCAGCCCAGAGATGAGCTGCTATGAGACTTGTACTGTGCATAATTTAACAAAGCAGTGTTGTGAAACACTGGAGGGCGTTTGATTTACATCTTGTTATGACATGTCAGGAGGGAAAAAAAACAACAGTAATACCATCGTCACAGCTTAACACGCGTGTTTTATATTTTGGTGAGCAGTTTCATCCCGTTCACAGATAGTATTTATCGAGAATTAAGGTTTTATATCCGCGTGAATCTCGTTGAAAGAACAGCGGAACCTTTGTTGTTTGTAACACGTTCACAGTTTCTATACGGAACCATAACAGAGTGACACAAGGTCTCTGGAAGAGGGAAAAAGAAGATGGCTAAAGTAAGTTACTTTCTTTCTCAAATTCTGAATGAAATTGAATAATTTACCACTAAAGATAGGGTCATCGGGTATTTTAAATTAATTAGGAAGTAGTTGCACGTCCGTTCGCTGTGTTTTAGACGAGAAGGCGACATGTCTGGACATGTTGAATCTGACCCGCCCAGCATTGGATGTATGCAAACACTGGACAGTGTCTGTACAACGCACAAATAAAAGGCCCATAAAAATGAAAACGTTTTTTTTTTTTGTCTGTTTCGCCTCTGATATACTGAACTAAACATGTAGTTTTGAATTCAAATCTGACCTGTATAAAAATATGGTTTGTTCTTCAGTCAGCAGTTGTTTTGTGCATGGATGTGGGTTTCTCCATGTCCAACTCTGCTCCGGGTGAAGAGTCTCCATTTGAACTGGCGAAGAAAGTCATCCAGAAGTTTGTCCAGCGACAGGTGCGTATTACATATTTATTAAACAAGGAACAAACCAAAAACTAATAGTAATGAACGGTCTCTGTCACTAAACATGCTTTGTTTCCTCTCAACAGGTTTTTTCTGAGACTAAAGATGAACTGGCTTTAGTTTTGTTCGGCACAGACTCCACTAAAAACCCTCTGAGCCAGGATGAACAGTACCAGAACATCACCATCCACAGAAACCTCATGATACCAGATTTTGATCTTCTGGACGAAATTGAGAATCAGATCCATCCAGAGAATCAGCAGGCTGATTGTATCCTTTCATTCGATGCTTTTTTCATCCAATCATCTTTAACATCAAAGTATTAAGCCTTCATATAATGGTACTTTCCATGTCATAGTGGAAAATTTATGTAGTATTAAAGGAAATGTTATTACTGTACAAATCATTTTATATTCTTTGGGAGCTTTGGTTTGGGATGATAACTTTTGTCAAATTTACTTTATGGTTCTAATTTTATTTTATCTTGTACACCGCAAACAGCTTTTCGTGTTTAGTTATTTTATTCACTTCTTCATTGTCGTAAATTTCAATATTGTAATAGAAAGACAAAAGTACAATGATAAGGAGTGTAATAGCTATTGTCCACTTTATACTACGCTACATGACTAACAGGACCTTGCTTTCACATTTTATAAAAATGTATGATTTATTTGATTTTTAATATTGATAATTCATAACAATACAGAAAGGTAATCAGGTATTTATATTTGTCATAGGAAGAAACACACAAGTACAACTAGTACTATTACTAATACCATTACTGACTGCAATGGTCTGAGCCCCCCGGTGAGCCAGATCTACCAAACTGTGATAGTGCAGATGTAGAAATATTTGAGAAAAAAACTGTATGGGTAAAGCAAAGATATGTGTCTGCTGCAATATCCTTCCAAATTATTGCAATAAAAACAACTATGAGAATGGAGATTAATTCAAATCTGTGGTAAGTGTTTTAAATTCAAGGTCCATTTTCCAGGTTCAAAGATCTCTTACTTAAGAGTCAATACATTATATGACCCAAGTACAGGACTTTGTCTCAAAAGCTCATCAATGACTAAGAGTGGACTTTGTACTCAGACAGTGTTTGAACATTTGACTGTACAACAAATTTATGATCACACATCTGACAGTTAATATTTGATTTGTGTGATCTTTTTCCTTGAAGCCCAAATTCAGCACTGATACTCTGAAATAACTGCATTGCAACATTAATCGGTATCATCAACATGTTCCCAGATGATAAACAAGACAAATGTTTCTTAACTACTGTTCCACAGGGCTGGATGCTCTGGTTGTGTGCATGGATCTCCTTAAGACAGGAACAAAGTAAGAAGCAGCTTCTGTGTCCTGAATAACACTGTTTTGTTCAGTTGTATAACTGAGGTTGTGTTTTTCAGAGACAAGAAGTGCGATCGTCGCAATATTGCTCTGCTGACTGACTTCAACACCCCGACTAGTTCAGACAATCTGGATGTGATCATTGAAAACCTGAAGCATGCTGGCATCACTTTGCAGTTCTTGTAAGGTCCAAACATTACTAACACCATGTAATATTGAAACTTTATTTTATTTTCATTTTTGTTACAGTAGATTTTTTGATAAGAGGTCATTATTTTAATTTGTCGTACACATTATTTTCTTTTACTGTACACTCACTAGACTTCACTGTGGGTAAATGTGCGATATTATCAAATTGTTTTTGATTTGGGTCCGTTTTTGAGACAGTTGGTAACTTTTATGATCCCTTATGCTGTTTGTTTTCTTTACTCTGACTTTGACTGTGAATCTTTGTATCGTCAGTTTGCCTTTCCCTGTGGATGATGACGATGAGGAGGGTGGTGGGGATGCAGCTAGAGGCAGCCATGGTCACCTGGGTGCGGGCAAAGGTCTGTCTGGGGAGCAGAAGAATAGCCTGGATATTATGAAACATGTAATGCTAAGTCTGGATGAGGAGGACGGCCTGGATGAAATCTATACATTCAGGTCAGAGAGCTGAACGATTCATTTCACGTCTAATACAGCTAAATTTAAAAGTTGCACATGGATTTAAAAGTAGTTGTTGGATGATGTCATGCATCTGACTTAGCTTTCCACACGCTTCATTCGTGCTGTAGGAGAGCAATCGAGGAGCTGTGTATGTTCAAGCGCATCGAGAAAAGACCCACTGCTTGGCCCTGTCATCTGACGATCGGCAGCGCTCTGTCCATACGCATCGTTGGCTACAAAGCTGTAAGTTGATGTTAAAGTGCAATGCAGATGACAGTCACATCACCTCGGTAGCAAAACCAGCTTTTCTTATCCATCCCATCATGTCCAACAGGTGACAGAAGAGAAGCTGAAGAAGATGTGGCAGACAGTTGATGCTCAGACCCATCAGAAAGAAGACGTGAAGAGAGAAACTGTGTACTGTCTGGATGATGACAACGAGACAGAGGTGCAGAAGGAGGACACCATTGAAGGTAGGGAAGCTGTTTGAAATCAGTGCTCATGTTGTTGTTTCTGTTCATTTAAATTCACATCTTGTTCCGTTCACAGGTTTTCGTTACGGAAGCGACATTGTTCCTTTCTCCAAAGTTGATCAAGACCAAATGAAATACAAACACGATGGGAAGTGCTTTGCTGTTCTTGGCTTCACCAAACAGTGCATGGTATTGCACTTTTTACGACTTTGTGATTGAACATTGCAACTAAAAAGCATTCAAGCGAAACAAATCTAACAAACCTAAAACTTTACGAGCTAGTTATGTTATACAAACACTATTTCTTTTTACTGCCTGCAGGTACAACGTCATCTGTTCATGGGGAATCAGGTCATTAAGATCTTTGCTGCCAAGGATGATGAGGTGAGAAATCAGAGAACAGGACTTGCTGCTTGTGACTACATGTTGATGCTTATTTGCTTGTGTTTATTTCTAACTCTGTTCCTAAACAGCATGCAGGAGTGGCGCTGTCTGCCGTCATCCGGGCTCTGGATCAACTGAAAATGGTGGCCATCGTGCGTTACGCCTATGCCCGAAACACCAACCCTCAAGTAGGAGCAGCTTTCCCTTGTGTCAAACAGGATCATGAGGTGAGGTTATAACCCCACCTCTCACCCCCCTGCACCCCCACCCCACTCCCCATGCTGTTTGAAGTGTATTATTTGCATCTGTCTCAAATATCACAGAGTTAATGGTCCGTCTCTTGCCCTTCACAGTGTCTGATGTACATCCAGCTGCCCTTCACAGAGGACCTCAGACAATTTTCATTTCCTTCTCTTGAAAACAACAAGAAGTTCATTCCATCAGGTACAGTTTCTGCTGCCATGTTTATTCAAATTGCAACTGATATAACGAGGTGCATTATATATATATATATATATATATATATGCACCTCGTAGAAAGGACTTATAACTCTTTCACATTCTCATAAACTCGAACATTTATGTCTAACAGGAAGGGTTCTCTGGGACAGGAAGCTTTTTTGTTGTTGGACCAAATCCTCCACAACAGCTCTTGCGACTTGTTTATGTAAATATGTCCCTGTTACCTCCTACAGGTGCAGACAGGAAAAGCTCATGCAGTTTTAATTCTGCACTACCACTTATGTTGCCTGTAGATGGCACACATGTCTACATGCACTGCATGCAACCGCCGTTACTTTGCTCATCTATGGAAGAAATTGTTGAGATATTTCACTTAATGAAAGTATAAATACTACAGTAAAAAAAAAATATTCCAATTACAAATAAAAGTTCTAGATTTAAAGTGTTACTTGAGAGTCAAAAGTAAAAGCACCACGTTTGCAAAATGACTCCATTCAGGGTGCTATATTTATCACGTTGTCGGAAAATGTAAACCGCATTTTAATGTGTCTGAGTCAGAGCTAATTTGTTGTGTAGCTGTATAATGATATTTATAAACAGAACAATGTTTTATGTGTAAAGTCTTGAGCTGGAAAGTAACAATTTTACTATTTGTGTCAGATTAAAGGTGGAATAGAGCGATAAGTCCAAGTTTTCCCTCTGAAATGTTGCACTCTAACACTGAAATGTGATGACAGTTGCTGAGCTGAGTCACTGACACTGTGCATCTGTTAAAGAGAGACATAAGTCAGAAGGCTCCAACGAGAGGAGGAGGAATAAACTTGACTAAACTGTTGAGTGATGTGTGATTTCTTTAGAGACCCAGCTGTCTGCTGTGGACTCACTCATTGACTCCATGATGCTGGTGGAGGAAGATGAGAATGGAGAACAAAAGGACCTGTTCAAAGTTCACCACATTCCCAACCCTAACTTCCAGAGGCACTTCCAGGTACAGTTTGCGATTCAGATATACAAAGCTCTTAATCTGAATTGAGGCAGATGGCAAAAGTCAGACAGATGGAAAAAGCTTTCATCTGCCTGGCTAGAAATTCACCAGCGAGCAGCTGCTGATGCTCAACCAGAATTGCTTCTTTCTCGGTCACCGTCTGTCTCACCTCCTTTACCCAACCTTCTTTTCAGTGTCTGCATCATCGAGCAGTAAGCCCCGGTACCCCTCTTCCCCCCATAGAGCCGTGGCTGAAGGCTGCTCTTGAGCCCCCTGCGGTCATTAGGGATCGTTGCCAAGCTCCACTACAGGAGATAAAGACGAAGTTCCCTCTCACAGAGGTGGAAAAGAAAAAGAAAGTGAAGACTAGTGCTCAGGTCTTTGGGAAAGAGTAAGTTTGGTCCAGGACAGTGGATCACTGTCAAATTTCGCTTGGTATTGTATGTGTTTACAACTGTTACCAGAAAACTAAATAACTCTATAATTTACAGCTCTGAGGAGCCAGAGGCAAAGAAGGCAAAGGGAGATGAAGAGGAGGAGGAGTATAACCTGGCTGACATTGCTGAAGGCTCTGTTACTTCGGTGAGAATCACTTTCTATAAAAAAATCTGCTTTTTCAAATAAAGTACTTCACCACTTGTTTGAACAGGCATACTTAAAAAAAATTCCACTTGAGTCTCGACTAATATCAAACACTTCACCAGGTGGGAAGCGTAGATCCAGTCCGAGACTTCCGTGCTCTGATCAAGCAGAAGAGTCTTCCATTCGGAGAGGGTGAGGGCCAGTTTTTTTTTTTTTTTTTTTTTTGTTGTTTCTTCCTCTTCTTCTCTGGCAAGCTCAGCCGATGTTTTTTTTTTTCTAGTTGTGTTATAAACTGTTCTGATTCGTTTTTAGCCCTTGTGATAATGTTTATCTCTTTGTTTGGTTGTGGTGACCCCTGTGTCCTTCCCAGTCTGTCAGCAACTGACTCACAGGATAGAGCAGTTGCTTAGCAACAAGAACACACATTACTACATGAAGAGCATCACCTGTATCCAGGCTTTTAGAGAGCAATCTGTTAAGGTAAATAAACATTCACTATCTTCCTTTAAGAAATGTATGATGATGTGGGGGTTTCTGTATGAAATAATCTTTTGATATGAGACTGCATGGAGATTGAGTCAACTTAAAGAGATTACTGTGAGTCTGTTTCATTTCTGGCAGTTTGAACTGAGGCCAATTCTTTTGCGAGTGTGTTTATGTGTCTGCATGTAGATGTGAGCTTTCAGGAGACTCTTAAATGGATTTTGAGTGTTTCATCTCTTTCGCAATTCAGCTGGGAAACGCTGATCTCTACAATAGCTACCTCCAATCCCTGAAAAGAAGTATCCCAAACAGAGGGCTAGAGGTCTTCTGGGACCTGCTTGTTCAAGGTATGATAAGCCTCTTTCCTTAGAGCTGCAGGATTTCTCTCAAATCGTTCCTCCCCCGAGATGAAATGTTTTTCCCATAGTTTTCTCGTGTGCAAAATAAGTTAATAATGCAAAAATAGGAGTTGGCTGATGTCTAAAAATGCCCTGAAGTCTGAATCACTCGTTCTGTGTTTGTTGACTCGATTATTGCTGTTTATCTGACAGATGCCATAACTCTGATCAGCAAGGACGAGGTCGAAGGAAGCACTGTGTCCAAAAGTGAAGCTAATCAGGTAACTGAAAGGAAAAGTCCCTGAAGCAGTGGCTGAATATTTTAAATGAAGGTGATGTTGAGACTGTACTGTTACTGACTGAAGTCTTGCTTTATCCATAAGTTTCTGGTGCCTGAGGACAAGAAAGAAGAGACAGTTGCACCACAGACTGAAGATACAGGAGATGTTGATGACTTGGTAAGTGCAAGTTTAGATGTTTTTCAGCAAAGACATTTCCTGTATATTTGCCGGATGTATCCCAATGTTGTTCTGATAATGTGGCTGGTCTACTGAGACCTCTGATATAAACTCTCTGGTTGTCTTTTTTTTTTCCTCCTCTTCCTGTGCAGCTGGACATGATGTAAGAGGGGAGGTCGGTGGTGGACATGCAGAGAAATGAGAAGAATGCTATTATTGAGTCCAACCAGACCAAGCCCAGTCAGCCTCCCACTTGCTTACCCCTGAAGCTTTGCAACTGGCGTTATCTGGTGATACTGAGCAACTGCACGCAAGACTGTACAGAACAGGGTTTGACTTCACTGATGTTTACATCCGTCCTATGTTAGAAGGCCACTATTGTCCTGACAAATTCCAAAAATCACATTAAGGTTATGTTGAAGGCTTTATATGTGTTTTGTATAAAATATCTTGGGCTCTGAAAGAATCTAAATGTTATGAACGTCTTGTTTTGATTCCATGGTAATACGCAGTAATATTGGATACAGTGAGTGCTTTAAATGTCAACATTTGCTTGCTCTAGCAGCATTTTACTTTACAGAAGACAGCACTTCAGTGTCCAACAAACTGCAAGTTTATTTTCTCTGAACAGTAAAGTTTAATGGTTCAAGAATGCTCAACTTGGACTATGTATTTGTTGAACAAAATACTGAGGATGAATACAGTTGCAGTGACATCATTTTGGAAATTGAAAAACAGTGCATATTAGAATCATAATAAACCAGTATCTCATGTTTAAATTGCTAGGTAATCAGCAGTAGCACCAGCATGATATTCATGTCCACATGAGCACGGTTTCTTTTTAACATATCCACTTGATGAAACGCTCAAACGTACTGGATGAGGACAGATTAGAGAGGTCTTTTTCTTGAAAGATAGCGTACTGGTCACCCATAGCCAGCTTCATTAGGACTTCACGGTCAACGTCACTTCCTGTGGCCATCACCACGGGGACGACCTGTGCTGAGTGCATGGCACTAACGGCCTCCTCCAGGTTTCTGGTGTCAGTGATGCCGTCTGTGACGAAAACAAACAAAATCTCCGTGTTGCGTCTCGTCTGGCGAGTATTTCCTTTACCCAGGATGTTGTCGATGGCGTAGAGGATGGCGGGCCCCACGCTTGAGGAAGAATCCATATAAGACAAGCGTGCCACGCCATCGGCAATGATAGCGGGGTCGTGTGTGAGAGCGAAGGCTACCTGCTGCTCGTTTTCCCTGCCAAACTCTATGAGAGCAAAGCGTGCTCGCATACGATCCGTCTTGCTCCGGGCTAATGCCATACTTTCTGAAACCTTTACCATGAATTCACGGACATGCTGGAAGTTCTTAGTCCCAAGGCGCTCAGAGCCATCTAGTAGAAACACCACATCTACTGGCCTCTGAGTACACGGAGCTACTTCAGGCTCTACAAGAAAAGAAAAATCACACACTGAGCTGCACTCAATTAAAACACAAAGCATAGATAACAGCCTTGACTAACACCTACCACTTTTACAGGGGAGATCAGGGCACACAGTCACTGGGTCTAAAAAAGGAAATCACACAGATGTAAATCAGACAGTTGCTGACAAAGACCAGTGCCATCCTGCTGAGTGCGGTGTTATAGGGTCTTACCTGGACAGAGCACACTCTCCATTTTCTCTATAAAGTCTTCAGCAACCAAGTCGATGTAATTCTTCATCTCATTGACTCGTTCCTGATTTCCACAAGCAATAGACCCCAGGATCTCATTATCCTGTGCCTTTTTAAACATATCACCAACCCCAATCGCATTCACCACCACGTTGTCTCTGCAAAGGTAGTTAAGCAGATCTTCATCGTCGTGTGGGTCAAATCGTCCGTCTGTGACCACCACCACAGATACTTTGGCTCGGGCTCTCTTGCTGTCCCTGATGAGGGTATCATAGGCAAACTTGAGAGCCGACGGCGTGTAGGTGCCCCCGGCGATCCACTGTAACTTCTTCACTGCCGTTTTAAAGGCAGACATGGAGTTTATGTTGGGATCATCGAGACGAATGGCTTCAAAGGTCCCATTGTGACTGAACTGTACAACTCCGACTCTTGTGCCTGAAAGAGGCAAAATGTGTGAAGCAGTGTAAGGCAGTGTTTAGTTTTAAAAGAATTAGACCAGCTGTTATGCTGTTGCAAAATTCCAAGACCATAACCAAATCCTATTATAATCGTGTCATTCACAGGGCAATTGAAATTGTAGAAGATATATCTGATATGTTGGCTTGGTAACCCCCTACAGTCTCCCCCTGGGGATCAGTGAAATATTTCTGGATCTGACTCTGAGCTGGCTAAATCATGAAACACTGATGACATTTTCTCATTGTAGAATCAGCGTTAATGAGAAATACTGGTCCAGCATGGGTGTTTCTTATTAATTTTGGCTCTTGCTCTATATTCAGTGGTGGATTAGGTGATTCATTCTTTGGAAATGGTTTATCTCTTATGGCAACTTTAACTTCCTTTCATTTGAAACTTATTCTGCAAATGGATTTACAGGGACGTCTGTACTGTGGTTTCTTACTTGACCATACCGGTAGGTGACGTAGGGTCGCTGGCCATTGAGCCCAGTCTGTTGATGGTGTTGATAACAAAGTTCTTTTCCAGGGTGAAGTTTGTCAGCCCAACACTCTCCGAGCTATCAATTACAAATATAATGTCCAGAGCTCCACATCGCTTCTCGCAGTCTGAGACACAAACAGAATCCACAGAGTTGAAATAAAGTAGAGTTTGATTCATGAACTTAGTATTAACACTGCACGGTTATATTTTCTTACCACAGCAACCACACGTCTCCCTGATGTAAGTCATAACATCACAGTCCTACAGTGACATGTACTTATATTAGATGTAGTATAAACAAGGAAATATAGATAATTTGGTGTCAGCAGAGCTGATGTGTTTACTCACATTTAGCCCAGGATCCCCTTCTGGGCCTGGTCCCCCCTACACAAACACACACACAGAAAGAAAGTTATGTAATTGGATCCCAAGTGCCTGCATGTTCAAGTCATTACTTAAATGATTTTACTGTTGCTTACATCAAGTCCAGGGTCTCCTCTGGGACCTCTTGCTCCTGGCTGACCCTGTTGACCTGGTAAACCCTGGAAAAAAAAAATCATTTTTCACTTAAGTAACTTTTTTTAAAGCTTTTTCTTTGGAAATTGTGCTTTTGAAATGATACCTCTGGTTGATCCCAGTTCCACATAAATATTGATTGTTACCAGGAGACCTGAACAAAACATGTGCAGCAGTGTTCTTGATCACATTTATAGTGTGTTTTATTAAGTGCTAAAGTACTACATACCCCTGAAGTTCTGTGATTGAGCTGAAGCGTCGTAAATGGTGCATTTTAGTAGTGCGGTGTTGATTATGGGTTACATTATCAACTGATGCACCCACATAGAGATATATTTTTCTATTAAACTTTCACGTGAGATTTTGATTATTTAGCAGCCTTTACGAAATTTTTACCTCAGGATAGGTGATTAAAACTTAATCTGTGTTGGATAAAATGCCTTTAAGTATATTGATTTACAGAAAAAATAACCTACTGCTCAAGAATGTGTCCACACCTGGGTATTTATTAGTTTTCTTTGGAGCTACTTCCTACTGAAGAAAAGTCCCCAATGACAATAATTGTCTTATTTAAAATTCTGTTGTAAAAATGGCAGAAATTGCATGAACCTAAAATGGAAGCCATTTGCTTCAGTAGATGCCTCTGACAGTAATAGTTTTAACTGATTTCAGTGAATCTTCCGTTTTCTTCCGAAAGTTGTTTACGTCTACATGTTTGTTTAGTTTATGTATCAATCTTAATCTTACCGGTGGTCCCGGTAATCCTTTTTCTCCAGGTTCTCCTTTAGCACCACAGTCACCTCTGGCCCCCCTTGGTCCTAATTTCCCAGGGTCACCTCTGTCTCCCTGGGGCAGAGTTACTTTAGACTCAGGACAAGACGGATAAGACATACAGAAATTTCATCAGGTAAACAGTAAACCATACGGGAGGTCCTCTCGATCCTGGATAACTGAATCCTGCTCTTCCTTTGTCTCCCTGTAGATGAAATAAAAAGATGATCAGATTTTTTGGCTGTATTTGATGATCAGAAAAAATTAAACTCTGCCCACCTTTGGTCCGGGGGGCCCACTGTCTCCCCTTGGTCCTGGATCCCCTGGATTTCCCCTGGTTCCCTGCAACCACACGATTAAATGATTTTTATTGTTTTGTGGGGAAATTCACACAGATGAAAATTAGTGTGATGTATAATATACACCATACATTTGCTCCGGGGGCCCCTAGTTCTCCTGCATTACCCCTTGGTCCTGGAAGTCCTTGGTCTCCCTAGAAGAGGGACGGGAACAGAACATTTTTTTTACTAGACATCACCTTTACTCTAGCCCGCATAGACTTAGTCATGCTGATGTAAATTTAGCATTGCATTGTACTGGACACTTTTTTACAGAACAATTTACTTGGAACTATGTTATTAGAAAAAAAACAGGCTCAGTTCAGGCTCTGTTGGCAGGATGCCCAGTACATGAAAACATAACTCAGAGATTTTCCACTAAGTTTTTAGGAACCGCTGAGTCATCCCTCTGCCAGAATCCACCCACACCGCAATCCACTCACCTTTGCACCCTTGAGCCCGTCTTCACCCGACCGACCTCTGACTCCCTGTGGTCCTCGTTCTCCCTTGAAAATAAATGAATGTGTCAGTATTTGCTCCATGGTATTAATCATCAGCCATACACAAAACCTGGGATCTGAGCCACATTTCAGGACAATTTCCCAGGAAATCTGGTTAGGAAATGACCTACAGCAATACACAGGCTAGTTAAGTGTTTATGAGCTTTCTGTGGAAGAGTTACTTGGATCTGGAAATTTGAAACTCATGTGAGTCGTCCCACGCTGTTAAAATCTTATGTAAGGTCAAAAAGAAACTACTGAGATTTGGCATTTTCAAAATGGGTTGTTACTTGGCTTTAGGATCACTGACACAGCTCTCCTTCTGTTAAATACACTACAGCTGGTTAGGTCACATTTGAGATTACATGTCCTTTCTTTCCTTAAAAAAGTTGCAAATTTACAACAAAAGTCAGAACATACCTTCTCTCCTTTTGGCCCATCTGATCCTGGTTTTCCCTGAGATCCAGGGTCTCCTCTCCTCCCCTGTTGATATTCATTTGAAATGCAGTCATAAGCAAATATAACAAATAAAAAAGATTAATCAAGTAAAATAAAATGTTTGGAATACCTCTTCACCTCTTGGACCAGCTTTACCAGGAAGCCCCTGCCAGAGTTAATAGTTTTAATCCAGAGTCAGTTTTGTAAGAACAAGTAGAGCAGATTTAATTATTATGGAGAGAAAAACTGTCTCGGATACCGGCAGTCCCTTATCTCCCGGCGACCCTGGATTTCCAGGATTTCCATTTTCACCCTAGAGAACAAAGATTCAGGCCAGTGATTCTCCTTCTCAAGTAAAGAAAAACCTTCATTGTTAGATGATGTGTTTTAATTAGACGGTTACCTTTCCTCCTCGGTTACCCCTTGGACCTGGAGGACCAGACTTTCCAGGGTAGCCTGGGTCTCCCTTAACAACAACAACAACAGAATAAAACATTTCAGACATCTAAAAGTCTAGAGCTTCAGTGAAAACAGAAACTGCTTTGTTATTTTCATATCTCTGAACAAAAAGCCCAAAATCAAAATTACCATTCAAAAGTCTCTTTAGCCACTGAACCATGAACCATATTGAACCATGTACACTCAAAATATAGACTTATTACTATTATTCTTTGTGGGCAGTCAACCAGTCAATGCACATTTGTGCACAAGAACCAAGAACCAAGAAATCTATATAATAAAAACTTATATTATAAGTTTCAACCTCTGTGTAGTGTGCATGTTGAAATGCCGGAGCCTGTTCATCTAGGCTGTGTTTAGTTAGCTTTAGGTGCTTTAGATATTCTCTTGTCACATCATTCAGGATGTTAACATGGAAAGCTGTGTAGGAGAAACACATTAACATCAGCCTCCAGGTTGAAGACCTGTGTGACAGTTACATTTCCCACAAAAAAAGACTGAAAAGCCTCTTGCTCATAGTTTTAATCCAAAATCCAACATTAACCCTAATAGTTAATTGGTGTGCATAAAAAGTAGATATATGCTGTTTGTATCAATCAATAAAAAACTAACTTGGACACACCCATGTTGAAGAGGAAAGATTTCCTGTTTATGAAATCAGAAATTCAGAAGTTGGGTTGATGTTTAAGTCAACATCGTCATGATCTCATTTAGTTTCACTAAATAGTCCCACATACTGGAGTGTAGAAACATTTCATTTTACACTTTGAATGTTTTTGCACTAGTGAAAAGTTGATGTGATTGAAAAGTTGATTGTTGAAGAGTGAGAAACTGAGAAAAAAGAAAGAAATGCTCTCAGTCCTCTGGGTTTGATGAGATACAGTATAACAGATTTGAGTTTTTACCTTTAACTGCCACTGCCACTAGAACTGAACTGGCCTTTATTTTGTTATTCAGTCTCTATGTTTCAGAACAGTTTTATTTTGCCCCAAAGAATCCTCAGGGAGATGTCCATCTGCCGCGTCAATCTCATTTTAATGGTTTCTAAAAGCAGTTGATATTTTCATGCCGATCATAGAAACATTCTGATTTAAGAGTTGTAAAACTAGGAGTTCAGTAGCTTCCACACTTGTTGCCATTTTTTCTGGCTCTAACAAAAGGAGATGGTTTTCCCATTTGACCTGAAAGCTTTTCTTAGTTGGTTCTTTCCAACCACAAAAAAAAAAAGGAAAAGAAAAGAAAAAAAGAATTGTCACAATGCTTGATTTTCATTTGAAATAGCTGAAAACAAAGGTCTTGAGCCAGAGTATCCTCAGAAAAACATTTTCACTGGCATAGAGTGCTGTTCAGCTGCTCTAACAGGTGTTCTTACAGCCAAACTACGTCATATTGGAAATGTATAATGAGTCTTCCAAGTCTTTTGTGGTGATCTGTCCGATTAAAAAAAAGCGCATTGACATTTTCACCCAAAGCATTTTCGTGATGAAGAAATATCAAAATCCAAAAAAACTAAAGTCCTGTGTGACTGTCTCCAAAGGATGTCATTTGAACTTTACTGAATATTTTAAAGATCTTAGTTCTGCTTGAGTACAAACCTTTTCTCCTGCTTCCCCAAGTGGCCCGGACTCACCGACTTCTCCAGGGTAGCCATCTGGTCCCTTTAAAAACCAGTCACAGGCACTTCATTAGTTGCATAAAATTAAACAAAATTAACAGAAACAGAATACAATTGGACCTCACATTGAATAAAAGCGAATAAAACATTTCTAATAGTGTTTTGCATGTGAGAAAAAAGTACTTCCACATGGTATTATGTCTGAGCCAGCCAATCTTGACTTATGGACAAAAGCATGTTTTCACCAAATTCTAATTAATTCACCCTTTAGTGAATATTTGTGCAAGAACACTATGCTGAAACCTGTCAGTGAAAGATTTAAAGAAATGTCTTCATCGTTGTCTTAATCTCACACTCAAAGATGTGAAAAAAAAAAGTATTTGTGACCTTGACTTTTGCCTACCAACATTTAAAGGTGACAGAGAATGGTTGAATGGGGTTTTGATCCTTGTTCTGTGATGTGACATACACAATAAAATTTTGGTTAGATGTGTAATGCCTCAGAAGCTTCCTAAAACCCTTTCTCAGAAAGATATTTTAGGGTGGGGGATTTTAAACGTGTAGTTTTGAACCTATTTGGAATCTTTTTAGTCTTAACTGGCAACCTCATTATGAAATGCAAGAACTTTGACACTGACTGGCTGCCTTCACTGTCACTCAAATGAATGTAATTTCGACAGACCATCTTTTTATAGCTAATCACCTTTGAAGGGGAGGGAATAGAGTCGGAGTGGGGGCGCAGTGAGATACATTTTATGTCACAAACAACCGTTTTTGAAATTGACCCATTTTCTATTGGACATTTCTAAAAGAAGAATTTCTTTGAAAAGGAGATTTTCTAGCACTTTTCACATGTTCCTGAATGTGGGTGGACTACCATTCTTCAACAAAGATGAGGTAAAAACAGTTTTTGATTCAATGTCACCTTTAATCATTTGTGCCAAATTTATAAGAATTCCCTTTAGGAAGTATAAAGCCTCTGCCAGTGCAGAGGCTTGATTCTGACTCACCTTGTCACCCGGATCACCTTTGCAACCTGGAGCTCCAATTCGGCCAATTTTACCCTGAAGATTTACACAGATACAAACGTATCATATCATCTTACTGAGCGTATAAGAGTCACGGTGTGATGTAAATTGTACTTTGTCGTATGATAACTTACCTTATGGCCATCAGTTCCATTCCTACCAAATTCTCCTCCTACACCCTGAATGTTTGGACATTGGTAAAGACAGAAAATTAACAACAGTTGACAATATCTGGTGTTGGATCATGAAAAAGCAAACACATACCAACACATAACACAAAATCTGTTCTCTTACCTTTGCTCCACCTGCTCCAATTTCACCCTGATGAGATAAAACAGACCCAATGAAACTTCTCTCACTTTGATGAATGAATGGAGAAGCAGGAATTTATCAATTTAAAGATTTAGCTCTCACCTTGTCACCTTTCAGACCAATTGCTCCCTGTACAAAAGCAAAAACGAACATGTTTTTAAGACAATAAAAATGACACCTTAGATAACCATGGTGCGCATCATTCTGACCAAACCTTTGGACCAGGTCGTCCGATTGGACCTTCAATACCAGGATCACCCTAAAAAACAATCAGTTATATTATGTGTTAAATTATGGTACAATATTCTATACATTTAATAATTTCATACATAATTTCTACCTACTTGTCTACCCCTTGTACCTTTGGGCCCAGTTTTACCTCTTTCTCCTTTCATACCCTATAAAATAAGACATATCAACATTTTAACAACAAATATTTGGTAGAAGCAGGAATTTAAAAATATGGTGTTTATTTAGTTTTGTTTTTGATTACTCACTTTTGAACCTCGAGCTCCTTTTTGTCCAGGGGGTCCCTCAGTCTCAAGGCATTTAGGTTTGAAACACTACAAGATCACAGAGGAAAATAAAACAGCCTTTAAATAATGTCCATAAAGCAGGATTGTGTTCAAAGTTCTATCCTTTTCTAAACAGAGGTTTATATAGTAACACATAATCTTTCTTACCTGTAAATATGCTTGATATTTCTGCAGAGAAAAGACAAAAGTGAATTAAAAGTACCAGATAATGACAATTCAATTAAATCTCAATCAAAATATAAGAATTTAGAAAAAGAAAAACATCAGAGATCACCATTGCTTTTATGATGCGATCGATGGCTTCAGTCTGAATTTGTGGTCTTCCATTGACGATGTCCACAGCAATGTAGTTGTCACGATAAAGTTCAGTGGGGGAGCTAGCGATCTCTCTCATCCCTAATTCGTCAATCTTCCTGGATGCTGCCACTGAGAAAATGTGGATCCCTTTCTCCCAAGCCTTGTCCGCCATCGCCTTGATGCCCCCACATGGATTTCCTGTCACATGACCGTCGGTGATGACCACGGAAAAGAGGACAGCGTCCGTCCCTGAGAAGTGGTGGGTCAGCTGATGGGTCATGTTTTTCAGGGCGCAGTCAATGTAGGTGCCTTTGCCCAGGTATTTTATCCCACCCAGGGCCCTGATGAAGGTCTCCTTGGTCGTGAATTGGCTGAAAACAACTTGGGTCTGGGAGAAATGCAGGCCTCCTATGGACCAGGTGATCTGGATCTGACCCTTGTACTCCTCATCAGCCAACCTCTGGGCAAAGATCTTGGTGAACTCTTTGATGTTTTCCACCAGGACACCGATTGGGGACTCCTGTAAGGCGATGGTCTCTGAGGTGTCAATGGTGAAAAACAGCTTGATGGGACAGTCGATTATCCCGGCTGCAGGAGAGAAGAACAACTCAGCTGTAAATACTTGTGTGTAAGACTTTGGAGGCATGTAATCCAAATCGACTTTTCATTGGACTGAAAAGCAATTAATGCAACTCACTCTCACAACCTTTAGGTCTTGGTATGGGCTCCGGTGGGCGTGGAGGTGGGGTTGGGTCTGGACTATCACCTCGTCCAGGTATTGGCCTGGGCCCACGAGGGGTAACACCTTGAGGGATTGCAGTTTGAAGTATGCACAAAAAAATAAATCCTGAAATGATCCCCATTTTTCCCGCAGCCCCCTAAAAAGAAAAATAGGACACAGAGGAGTGGATAGCACAGTTGCTGGAGGTTTACTTTTAACACCCAAGCTCCTTTAAAATGCAGGAAATAGCTGTCAAACAAGTGAGTCTTCACAGAAGGCGTCTCCACAGGGCTCAGGAATGTTTATCGATGTTTTAAACAATGTCAGTGAGTAACTACACAGTGGAAAAAGAAGGCAATATTAAAAAAAAATTGTATGAAATGAAAATTTTGGGTTGTTGCAACCCACCTGCTTGGTAAAGCTGCAACCAAGATGAAGTTTTTTTTTTTTTTTTGTATAATAAACAACAAAATAAACAACAGAGGATCTGGGAGGAGCAACCTTCTGGGAAAAAATTGTGCGATTTAATTTGGTCTGATAAGATTTCATCACACCAAGAAATGTAGAAAATTCCCTACACCCAACACTGAAAAAAAAAAAAAAAAAAAAAAACGTAAACTGACGGTTTGGTAAAACCTCAATCCACAGCAGAAGTTCCCAAAAATATTTCCTGCCAGAAAAAACAACAGATGGATCAGGTTTTGTTTTCAGAAATAAAATCCAAGATAAACTCTGGACCATCATATCTATTTGTAGATACTCATACTTTACTTTGGTTTACTTTCCATTTTATGTTTGTGTAATATAAACTTCTATTCTTTCCTAATTCACTTCATAGTGACATACTTTACAGTTTACTCAATGACACTATTTTATTGTTTATACTTCCATTACACCAACAGTTGATCCAAAAATCATCTTGATGATGATTTCATGTTTCAGATAAAACAGTCCAACTCGATTAAACACTCTTCGTACTGCAGTTCTTCCAAATCACACAGGTCAGCTTTAGAGTCAAGAGTAGACGGAGTAAATATTTCATATTTTTAAGATGTCTCTGTCAGTGCACCAGACACCACACTGCGGTAAAACTTTGATAAAACTTCAAATAAAGTTTTCTACTCACCGCAGCAACAGTTCTGGGAAAGTACAAATCCGAGCTGCGACTTGAGGCTATTAGGAAAATCAAGCAATTACCAGAGACTGTAAACTACAGATTATCATCTCAACCTCAAAGCTCCCATCTCGGTGGGCTCGGTCAGGGTCGGCCCCTGGTGGAGGGGCCGCCCGTTTTGTTCTCAAATGACTCATGCGTGCGCGTCCGAAGGGCGCGAGCGCACGCACTCACGCGCACTTAGAGAATTTCTTTGGAAAGTTACTGATGTTTAGATGATTGTGTGCTTAGTTAAATACCAAAGGGGGTTTAGGGAGAGAGTGCTCCAAAACGAAGAAAAAATCCAAGAAAACCAAGTGGCTTTATATAAATACAACAGTCAATTTATCTGGATGATCTGACAGAATAAATGCGTGTGTCACACACTGATTCTCTCCAACTAGCTGCTTTACAAACACATCAACTCCGCTGCTCCATATCCTTACATGGATGAGAGCTGTGCGCACTCACTGTCTGTTTATGTCTGAAGACTGTACAGCAGGAGAGATGTCATGTTGGAATCCAACTGATGCAAATATCCAAAATTTATTATATATATATATAAAGTACTGTACTGCTGCTCTACTGTATGGAATATAAATACCTTATTTTTAATAACTTCTACAGGGTATGGAATAAACTGACTAGCTCAACTGAAACAGTAAAATACAACACATTGCATTTATATCAATATGAATTAATATGATAAAGTAAAAGACACGTAGTGGCCATTTTTCCTGCATCAGGAACACACTGACTTGAAGCACTTTAGATGCACTTTTGTATAGGTGCTTCATGTTAACATGTTAAATGCAGGGCTCTTACTTACTCTTACTGGAGGATACAGTTACATTGTTTGTCACTGTGTGTATCTTTAAACATTTCAAATGCATGTTAATGGCTCATTATTTCCCCTTAAAAGTTCAAAATCTGCAATGTTCTCATTCATGTTTACATACATTCTTCCTCTTTACTATGGTGCTGTCTTCATGTCACTGCTGTTTAGTGTCACAATAGGTCAAAGACCTCCCAGAAAACCTTTACATAGAAGATTAGCTTTTCTCAACCTGTAGCTCCTGAGGAGACTAGTTCAATATCCTGTTAATAAAAGTACCTCAGTGTAATACGTATGCATATCATAGACTGCATGTGATGGCGCTGTAGATGCTGCCTCACAAGCTGCAGTTCTTGCAGCTAATCAATTCTTTGCCAACTCTTGAAGGACGCCCCCCTACCCCACTCCCCTTTCCAGATGCTGATGATTACAGATGACCTGTCTGCCTTTTTCATGCCTCTGTGATTTTATTCATTTTTTAATGAATGAGGGACAGAGACGTGTCCTCACTGCAGTATCTGTGGCGAGGTCACTGAGTGGTCCTGATGACTGAAAATGTATGCTTCATTTAACTTTAGTATTTATAAGCAAGTACAGATCTGCACTGGTGGAAAAATGCTGAGTAGACTGTGGAGTGATAATAACAAGCGCGGTAAGTTTTCCTACAGCTGGTCAAGGACTCCACAGATGAATTAGGTAAGTAGGTCTTTACACTTTTCACGCTTTTTTCACTGCACACAATAGTTTGCTAATGAGATTTTGAATAGAAATGAATGTAACCAAAAATTAAGTGAAGGGGGAAAAAAAGGAAACTAGGAAAGAGTCGAAGTCGGAGACATGACCATGTGAGGATAGTACAGAACAGATGACAAGACCTGACCTTCACATGACCCATTCGTTTGTTTTATCTACAGTAGTTCTTTGATCATGCACATTACTCTGGAGCTGCTGCTGCACAAACTTGGAAATATCTTAGATCTCTATCGACACTAAAAATCTAATCCTTTCATCCCCAACTGCGGGGTACAATCTCCACTGTCAAAAATAAACACGAAAAACCTCTAGAATACAAAGAAAATGTAAAAGCAGACGTTTTTTTCAGTAAGCAGGATTACGGTGGTATTCCTGAGCCAGATTAATTCAATAAAACAGTCTAGATACTGTAAAGCTATTGGTGTTTTCTATTGCTCCAAGTCATTAAGAGTGCAAACAAAATCAAGGAAGTGATGTTCAACCAGGGGTTAATGTGAAAATATTTTGGGATTGGGGCATGTGCCCTAGTTTGGGAGGTTTAATCAGGTCACACAAATGTCACACAAACTGTAGTGTGACATTGTGTGACTATCACCACAAATGCATTAGCGCACAAGGCCGTCTGTTTATCAATGTTCAAAGGCAGCGGCTCAGGAAGTTCCTCGTCAGGGGCTCAATTAGAGAAGGGATACACTCATTGACCTGCTCACGGAGCGCTGCCACTGTGTATAGAGCACCCAAGTGTGCCTGTGTGAGTGTGTGTGTGTGTGTGTGTGGAAGGTAGGGATGCATTTCTGAGGAGATGCTGAGTGAGCAAGTGAACGATTAAGAGAGATGGAGGCAATTCGAGAATCATTCCCCTGAGCAATGCTCTTTTTTAACATCTGCTGCATCCAGATGAACATTTACATGTAGAGAGGTTGTGCATCATGAGGTGAAGAACAAGTTTACAGGCTTAGGCACATGTAACACTGACATGTTAACTACACTTTAAGTGTAATCACTAACTGTGCAGATATGCACACTGATAAGACCTATCATCACCAGTATATTATATCTATTACATCCATTAATAGGGAATACCTTGGAAATAAGTTCAGGACTCATGTAAATGTATTGTAAATCCAAATTAAATCACATTATAATGTATATTCAATTAAAAGTTTTACATTTAAATCTTTTTCTTTTTGCAACTCATTCTGATGGAACAAGTTTAATAACACTACTGGGTGGTAATACAGTAGAGACTTCACACACTTGAGTAATAGTCAAGTCAATTTAAAAATACTTTAATATAACTATTAAAGAACTATCATACGGTTTTGCCTTTTGTGTTATATTGTGTATAATGTATAGGTGACATGTTGCAGATGGGTGAGTTGGGCCTATACTTTATATACCATTGTGTATAGTTACAGATATAATGATAGGTCATAATAATGAAAGGTTTCTGAGAAAACCATGAAATGTGTTGGTGCAATAAATACTAAAGAAAAGTACAAGTGATTTTAAGTGATACTCTTTCACAGAGACAAAAAACATCTATTATAGTCGACAGCCATTTTAACTGTTTACGAGAGACAACTTTCATCCTTACAACTGATGTCACCAGGCGTCATAATAACCTTGAGAAAAATGTGAAGCATCTATTTGTAGTTGTAGCTGCATTTAAGTAACTGCTGAAAGTGCATCCAAACAGTTACCTAGTGTCTGGTAAATTGCTGTCCACATCTCAAATTTAGCTACTTAAATGTCAAGCTAGGTGTATATAGTTTAGGCACTGTTTAGCAAATCCTCAAGAGTATTACATTCAAGAGCCACTAGGGGGAGAACACAAGCTGCAAGAACGTTTTGGAGAGAGATTCATTTCGATTACCAACGGTCATTTTCAACAAGTGAGGAGCAGAGTGCCTTTTATATCTGTGACTGCTTCCACTCTTATAAAGGTCTATTTAGACGTAATGAAAGATCCCAGATAAAGTAATGACCTGAGTGGTTTGTAGAGAGCAAAAGTCCCTAAATGGAGGCACGGTGGGAGCTCAAGTTGTTAGTCACGTCATCTCACAGCAAGAAAGTCCTGGGAGTGAATCTCTGCTCTAGATTTTCTGTATGGAGTATTGTCCTGTTGTGTGTATGTGTGTGTGTGTGTGTGTGTGTGTGTGTGTGTGTGTGTGCATATGCACAGGATTCCACCCCAAATTTCCAAAAAACATGCAGATCAGATCAACTGGAACCTCTGGAACCTCTTGGAAAAAAGTGTTGATTAATAGAATGTCACATCTGCACTGTAAAAAAAAACACAACTGTGAAAAAAAGAAACATCTGAAAAGAAAAGAAAAGAAAAGAAAAGAAGAATCTAGCCATTAATGTTCAGTCTGCTGAAATCTCCTGCAGCATTGTCACCAATCATCAATGCTTTTACGTTTTCTCTCATACCTTTTACCTTAAATAACACATCTCATCTCACTTCAACAAAGAAGACTGGCTCTTCACTGTGCTCCTTTTCATTTTTTTTTTTTTTTTTTTAGATAAGCAGAAGTTGTGGGGAGTGAATGTTGTATGTTCCACCCATGTGATTCAGACTTCAGATGACCTGCTTGAAAAGCACATTAACTGTGTGCAATTTACTCAGTTTCAAAAGTTCGGTGCTCTATATAGTCTACAAAAAAAAAAAATCCTTTTTTAGGCCAATTTTCTGCAGATGAAAGCAATGTGTACAATGGTTTTATCACACTGAACACCAACCAGGAGAAAAACAAGCCGTCTGAAGTCATTGGTTGGTACGAATTTCACCCGTTCATGCTTTGCAAAGTGCCTCAATTATTTGCTTTAGAAGAAATGTTTGAAATAGTAAAAGCTTTAAAATTGGATTTAAAAAATCATTGATGGTTTTCATGAAAGGCTTCATTTTTTTTGTCATGATTCCTTCAAGCTAAAATTTTTTTGAAAACATTTAGTTGAAAGCTTGACACATTTTACACTATAAAATATAATTATTCATGATGGCAGAATAGCACTGATGTTATTCTGCGAGGAAATTAAACCTGGAAAATTTGAAAACATTATGGAAATGGTGCCAGAATCTGTCTGCGGGGGTTGATGTATTGTTCTAAAAGATGATCTTTAGAGCAGATAACTTGAAATGCATTTTGTTAAACTGTTACATATACACGAGGTAATAATGAATATGAATTGAATATTGATCTCAATATGTGGCAACAGAGTACAGTTAAATATTGGAAATGCTGTAGACATGTGACCCATTTTAATCCAGGAACGATGTCATTCAGGTAATGAATTCTTATCCGTTTGCTTGTTCCTTTCCACATAGAGTTTCATCAAAGCTAGGTGTGTGCATCTGTGTATTCGAAGAGACAAGGTGTGAAGAGAACTGAGGCAAGCAGATTCACGATGAACTCTCTGCAACCTCCCAGCTCTTTGTAAGTCGCTTCTATACGGCAGCTCCCACCCATTGATATCAGCACTTCGTGGCTTAAATTATTCAGCAGGAGAATCACAGTGCTACCTGATTCTCTGCAGATACTCTACTCCTGGCATTTGATTATGATGAGGAATAGCAGGGGTTGTGAAGGAGCACATCCACCACATCCTATTTGGTGATTAATTAGGGAGAATACTAGAGGCTACACAGAAAGCTTCATCATTATGCTTTTTGACAACTGGATCGCTACCTCTTTGTCGGTGTTATATGGATAAAACTTGACATTACACACCAGCATCACTTTAAATTAATGCGGATCATTCATATGAGAAGCTATTAATGTGTTTTAATGTAAAACATGTTGGAGATGGTTCAAAGGCAGAGCTTCTGAAAAATGTTTCACACTTCTACAACCTTTGGTTTGTGGTAATATTAGTAAGGTAACAATGGCAACAAAGCTTTTTTTAAGGAGACGTCATCCAAATGACAAACTGTAGAATAATGCACAGCTATCCCTGTACAACAATGCACTGTCAGTTTCTTAAAATTAAGAGGGGGGGTGGGGATGGACGACATCAATAAACCCCCTCCGATCTCCACCCTGCTGTGAGCATGTTTTTATCAGTGTTTTTTCCCTCCTACAACATGCTTTAGAGATCTGGTGTCCCCTGGGATAATACTGATCTTTCATGGACATGAAACAAGAGCTAGAGAGAAATATCAAACAGCATATCTGAATCTTAGAGTCAAAAGATAGGAAAATCACTTGGTTTGTGAGCCAAATGTGAGCATGAATATGCACCTAATGGACTGCAAGTGACACCCCGGTGCTTTGGAGCAGAGAGGTGTTTTCATGCGTGGAGATACTGGCAGAAGCAATTAAATGAAATGGCTGATGACTGTTCTTATGACAGTCTTTCCTCTATTGTTCAGATACATTGTTAGAAACACTGTAAAAAAAAAAAAATGAAAGGCCTCATTTAGAAAAAAGGTGTTCCAAAAAGAGCAAATGCATTCGCATAATTGCTCAGAACTCATCACACAATCAACAAAATCACATAATGGCGTCTGAAAACAAAATGCTGCCGCTGCTGCAAAGAAGAGCTCATCAAAGAGGGAGAGGAAAAACAACCTGCTTTTTTTAAAAGAAAAAAAAAAAACACTGCTTTAGTTCTGATGAATTCTGAATTCGAGTATCACCAAACCTTACATTCAACAGCTGTAGTTCCTACTAACATGTAACTCCCTCTTATATTTAATATAAGGTAGGTGTCCAACCTTTTGTGGTCTTAAACAGACTATGTAAGAAAATGTATACATTTTCACATAAATTTATCTTCTTTAGTAAACTGATTTCAAATGAGACATGCCTAAATATTAACGCATTTGCCTATGTGTCTCTGAATAACGGAGGAAAATGTACATAACATAATTTTACTACATTTAACGATTACTGAACTTACATGTAAAAACAAAAACAAATCCAGACTATATTTGTCTCTTTCCACTCTGACTGGAATTCAGATAAGATATAGAATCCAAATATTTTGTGTTTTAATATAAAATTTAGAGGATTGTGTTGTTTTGGTATGTGCTCTTAGTAAAATGGTAGTAATTTAGGAAGATGAAACCTATAACCTTTGAGCTCATATTCTCTTCACCATTCTGTTTCCAAAGATTATGAATGAATATCTGCAAACCATAAAAATCAGGATCAAAATAACTATTTTCCAATCAGTTCTGAAAATCAAACAACTTTGACTTTTATTCAATCCATCTACGGACATCAGAGATGCATTTTGAAACAAACAAGAACATGGTATTATTCCAGTGCAGTTATGATCAGACTTTTTTTTTTTTAACTGTCAGCTAGTTCGTAAATCTTTCACCTCCATGTGAGATAAGGCCTCAACGTACTCCTCAGACTGTAGTGACTCGCATGACCAGCTCTCGTGTGCTATTGCTGGGTTGGCTGCGGGCCTCCGGCTGCCTCAGGTGGCTGAGGAGGTGGAGGATGTTGTAGGGACAGTGTTGGTCTGGCACTGTATTGTCGCCGTTGGGTTCCACTTGTGTTTCCAGTCCTCCTGCAGCCGTGACAACAGTTGTAGACGTGGAGCCGGCGGCTGTGGAGGCTACCACCATCAACGAGGATGTAGAGGTGGACACTCCTACCCCAGTCTGATAGCCCTGACTGGGCTGAGACAGAGTCCTGTCCACAGTGGTGTCCTTCAGGTCGTCGCTGTCCATAGACTTGTCATAGTTCAGGACCTTCCATTGCTGGTTCACGGCCTGCCAGCGGTGGAAGATACGAAACACTGAAGGTCCCTCGTGGACAATTAGTGCTGTGGAGATCAAAGCATCAAATAGACAGTGTGACTGTCTGGCAGCAGTTTTAATGACACCACAAACTGATATATATCCCTGCAGTGGCTCTGCTGTGTTGAAGCCGGCACAGAGTATTAGCTGAGGGAGTGGCAGAACAAAACTCATCTTTGAAATATATCGCACCATAACCCTCAAATAAGATCTTTACTTCTTACAAAAACTGTACAGGACGCAACTTATGACACAGCAATACTCACCGTTTCTGAATTTAGTTTAGCAAAAATGATGCATCTGTTCACTGGGGTTGTTCGATAATATCTTATCACAGTTTAAAATTACTTATTGATTTGTGTTCATTGAACTGAGTGTATGAAAAATTGAAATCAATCTGTAACAGTAGAAGCTTGGACTCAAAACATTTTACTGCATTTTTTTTTTTTTTTTTCCTTTTTCATTATGTCATGTCGATGGAAACACAGAATATGTATTTTTCTTTTGTATTATATTATGTTATTATATTACTTCATTGCATGGGAGGGGTTAACCCCCTTAACGTATTTGTTAACAACCCTAATTCTCCCTGTGAAACATCCATAACTAGATGTTTATATACAGACAGATCACAAATAATAGAAATAGTATAACAATTGTAATTACATAAAATGTATTTAAAATGATCCTTTTTTGACAAACAACAACTATTTTTCTATAATTTATTATATGTTTAAATATTAAGTAGATGTGACTGAAATAGGTGTTGTGGTTAATAGATGCTGTTCTACAGCTGACAGATTACATTCAATTAAGTATTTAATTTCCTTTATAGCATATCATTCTCCTCTCTTATATATATATATATATATATATATATATATATATATATATATATATATATATATATATATATATATATAAAGCTCATATATTGCACTGACTACAGTGATAGCAGTGTGTTAAGTATGGACATTAATATCCCATAACCTCCGCTCTCTATATATAGACTTTATTGATGAAATCCTGTCTCTTCTCCTCCTCACCTCTGGTTTTTTACACTCCACATTGTGGATAAGTAAAAGTCAAGCCTTTGCTCTTAAAATTTGCTAGGTGACAAGTTAATCTGTGTAAAGTGCAGAGTTAATGACTCTGGAGTCAATCCACGGCACCAAATCACAGACAATCACTCTCCTCTCCCTCTCATCCTGCTGGCTGCTGCTGAGGCAATTAAAGGTTTCTTAATGTGAGATGCCATCACACAGAGGGCCCTCGGGCTCCAGAATGGACAGCAAGCTTAATGTGGATGCTAAAAATTTCAATTTGGACACCCACACAAATGAGAAGATGGTTATAAAGTCTTCAATGGACCTTAATTTATCTTATTGTGTTCTATCAGTGAACGATGGATGACAAAGTTGGCCTGACTTTGGTGCATCTGCTTATGTTTTAGTGTGAATTTGATTTTAAATTCCAAATTTTGGTTGGCGTGAAAACATTAGCTACTGAGTTTAAACATTCGTGGATTAAAGTTTAATCATATAAGTTAGCTTTGACACAGAAATATACACAAACACAAACTAAAATATTAATATCTACAAAACCATCCTGTGATGAGGACAAATCAATAATGACAGTCTGATCCATGAGTGACCAGTTATCATTACTACACTATTGCATTATCACATAAGGACTCACGGGCTGAGCTGGACCCACCTCTAATCTCAACTACATGACTGAAAACTGGTAAAAAATTTCACAACTGAATCTTACACAGACAGACAGACTCCTGCCAAATACTGAAAATAGCCTCAGTGGTAGTTCCTGCTATAACAGGTGTCTCCAGGACCACATTCTGTCATGATGACACACACACACACACACACACACACACGCACATACAATCATGTAACATTGATGATGAACCAAAATATAGGTGTCTACACGCTCAATATTGATTCGTAGCTGTTGACCATGTGGTATAGATTAATTGCATTAAATGTCAATAGTGTAAACTACTCATGGCATTCAGAATTACCTGTACACAGCCGGTATTCATAATTATAGACTCTACTGAACAGGTATGACATTTTGTTTGTTTTTGCTCGTTGAATGCATAATGTACCTGGAATGACAGGACCAGACTTGACACACTAGATATAATTCTTGGTGATAAAATGGGCAAACTCATCATTTGATTTAAAATTCAATTAGAGAGTAATAACACAGTGTTAAAAGGTAGCAGCTCACCGATGCACACCACATCCATGAAGCCATACATGCCGTAGCAGATCTGGAAAAGCAGATCTTGCCGCTGCCAGCGGGCTGATGGGCTGAAAGATGACCACACCAGCCAGGAGATACTCGCCATCAAGAACAGGGATCCCAAGATGGCTGCTGCTATCTGCACTTTCTCTATCACTGTCAAGGAGATGGCCTGCCACTGTAAGAAGACACAGACAATATTTAGTTCTTTGTCTTTGAATGGATAACAACGAGATAAAGGCACAATCACTGAATACAACTAATGATTAAACAAAATAGTTCAGTACAAACACTTTAAACTTCAGGGTGTGCTACAGCTCACAATAGCTAGAGTACGTGCAGCATATTAAGCATAGACATCACACACATAGCAATAAATTGAAGGACCTCAAAATAATCTGTCTCCTCACAAAAAACATTATCATATCATCAGTCAAAAACTGAGAAAGAGAAAGAGTTATTGCCTCCAATCTTTCTGTTCTAGAGATCAGAGAAAAAAAATCCTTGTTTAATTCAAAACATTTCACATTTACTTGTGTTCTTTGCTTCTGATCAGAGCTGAACTACAGCTGCTACAGCTGCAGTACAGACATGTGATTCCTGAAAGTGGTGTTTTTCTAGTATTATTTAAACTGAATGCATGTAAACTGAAATACCATCTTAATGAGTCTCACTGTTTTCTCCTAACACCCTAACAGTTCTCATAATGAGATAGAAACACATACATTTCAGTACTTATATGTTTTCAGTTTTGCATCTGACTGTATAATAATTTTACAATCCAAGTTGTCAGATTGTCATACACAGATAGCATCTTGGCTTCTCATTTCAACAGCCTTGTGTGTTTACACAGCTCACCTGTAGTGGGTTCTTGGTGCTGATGGCAATGACCTGATATTTGTAGTAGCACAGCTCACAGGCCCAGGACCCTCTCTCACTGATCCACTTGATGAGGCAAGGCTGGTGGGTGCAGCGTACCGACCCGCTGCAACGACATGGGCTCAGGAGCTCCCCCTGCAGGAAAGACGCAGAAAGACACAGTCAGTGCTAATGAGCCGGAGGAAACGTTAAAAACAACTTAGTTAATTTAAATGTATTAATATGTATCAAATTATTATATGTTTTTTTTTTTTTTTTTTTTTACTGCTGCCAGTGGATATGTTGCTTAGCTGACCTCCTTCCTGATCTGAGCTTCAGTGTAAATATAAAGAAAAAATAAAAGAGGCACACAAAATTTAATTAAATGTTAAAGGCTACAAGAAAGCAAATTTGCTTGAAATGTTCTGCTTCATAACACTGCACAGTAGCCTAAGAGCAGAAACTGTGAGTAGTGATTTGCGATTCAGAAGAAATATCTGCCTACAGGATTCACTGACCATGTGACAATCCTTGTTTTTCTAATGTTATTTACCCTTGTAGATAACACTTTCACTTGCAGCGCACTGCAGGTTACACTATACCTACATTTATATTTGCTGTGCTTTGTGCTGGCTTATTGATGTTCTCATAGCTTTGTATGCACAGCCAGGCGAGCACACACACACAAACGCACGCACACACACACACACACACACACACACACACACACACACACACACACACACACACAGCAACTCACACAGCATACACAGCATACACAGCACTGCGCAGTCCCATTACAACAGAACACCAGTTCAGGTGTGAAATGAAAGCTTTGCCTTACACCTTGTTGAAAGACAAAGTGCTTGATTACAAGTACAGTGGAAAGTGGAGGATTAAACAGTGAAGCTTTTGTCTGTGACTAAACACCAAAAATTGCAAAACACTACACTGGAAGTACAGTTCCTACAGAACAAACACTTTTCTCCCTGTCTTTCTTCTTCTAAAATCCTAAAATCTTGTCTCTACACTCCTCTGATGTTTGTGGTTAATGTTAAACAAGGTCCAACATTTGGTTCAGATATTGTACATGACTCTTTTGCTTGACATGCCCTTACACTTCAAGCCTCTTCTGTCTCGAAAGGGATGCTCATACTGTTTGTTTAATCTTCAGAGACCATTAATGTAGATCTTGAAGAGGTAGTAATAGTAGCTTAAAGAAAACCAGACTCTCGCTTCGGCACCCAAGTACTGTTCAAGTAAAAGTCTGTTTTCAAAAAGGGTTTGAGAAAAGCAATAACATCCATTTGCCTCTGAAGAGGTGCTCAATGGCCAATAACAATAATAGTAGACTTGTGAACTCTTGAACCATGTCAATATTTAACAAAGCATTACTGCAAAGGAACATATCACTTCTGTCAGGTTAAGGGTGCAGAGATTCAGCAGCCTTATTTCTAAATTTACCACCGTGTGTTTGCATCTTAGACACTGACAGAATTTCACATAAATCAATGCGTTGTCTCAGCCTTCAAAAGACTCTTTCAGAAGACTGAAACACATCAGATTAAATTAAAACACTAAATGAACTAAACATGGCATTCAGATATTTTCACTTATCAGCAATATATACACAGTAGTATTCTTTATCAGCCATTATTCTTGAGATGCATTCAGTCTGACGTACAAATTAGAGATTTATAATCCCTCACCCTGATCCCCCAGCTTATTAAAATACAGTACATTACTTGTCTTGTCATACTGAATATATATGATGACCCCCCCCTAGCCATCCTTTTTAGGGCCTGACCTGTAGTTTAACAGACTTCATTCATAAAACACAAAACAGGACCTTCTTGTATAGTTATTTTAATCTTAATGGGACTGAACAAAAACATGTAGTGAATAGAGAAATAAATTAGCCAACCCCCTTCTGCTCCAAGAAACCACTTCACCTCTCTAAGCCGATGCATTAAATTTCAAAGCCAACATATTGTTATCTGGGTATTTGAAGTCCCCGTCGCCGTCTACTGTGAACGTGGCACAGAAACAGAAAGTGCAGCGAGTTTCCAAATCATTTCACCACGGCGTCATTGTGCTGACATCCCTGACAGACGGAGCAGTATCCTGGTCGAGGAGAAGGGAGGGGAAAAGCAGGGAGATAGAGGAGAAAAGGCCCATCTACAGATGGCCAGGGTGGGTGTGTATTGGCAGGAGCACCAGAACACTTCTGCCGTGTCCAGTGGGACCCAGACCGCTCACTGTGACTGGCCTGATTGCAGCCAAGAGCTGAAACCTAGATCACTCTAGTACAACAGAGGCCAGAGAGGGAGCAGGAGAAACTGATAACAAATGAGGTATTACTGTGAAAGCGCACAGAAAGTGATTAATATATGTCCTTTTGTTGATCTCTTCTATTTCTCTCCACTGAATTATTCTTAAAACACCACAGCGCCCTCAATTTGCTCCTTATATAATTGGATCCACTCCTAATGTATATCATGACATAAAGCTAAATTAGAGATGGCTGTTCACATTTCTTAAGGATGTGGAATCAATGCAAGTGAACTCCATTAACTCTAGGCAAAAGGAAATTGTGGTATAATAAACTAGCTCCCACAGAAACTAAACGAAAGCGCCAATGACATTCAGGGGGGGAAGTGGGGGGGTATTTAGTTAATCAGAGCCTGTAATACTGCAGTCATCTGTAAAACAGCTTTATATACGCATTTTAACTATATTCAACAAGTTAGTGGGGGGAAAATCTAATCACTGAAAAATTCATTTGAAAGTTGTATAATTTCAAATTTATTTACCTATAATGGCTGCTCATAAAACATATGCTAGGGGACATTCCACTTATTGCTTATTTTACAGGAATCATTAGGCCCACAGTGACAGTTAATGGACCCTATAAAGTAACGAATAAAAGACCAACCAGGGTTTATAATTTAGGTTTATGAATTCTCAGCTTCTGACAATAGACTTCAGCAAAGACAAAAACAATTCATGTGCTTATATAACGTGTTTATTATATCCTGTTTCCTGACAAATGGCAAAGGGAGCCATCCTGCTTATGATGGGAGAGAGAAAACATAGTGCCTTGCCACTGAGGGGCTATATAGAGGGAATGATGCCAACTTGACCCCTCAAGGCTTCTCATTGTGCTGCAGACAAACACACTGCGCGAGTGCATTATCTGTGTTATGATTTAGGAGGGAAGGCTGACATTTTTTTTTCCCTAAGCAGTAGGGACTCCCATATTCTCAACACGCAGCTGAAGTGAGGACAGGATAGCAAGCCCCAAAGGCCACTTCATTGTAATAGAGCCTGACACTTCAGGAAAAGGATCCCTCACACACACACACACATAGAAATATTGCATGACTTTTATTTGCATATTGCTTTTAAATCTCCTTATTTAAGTTTGTGTACTACTTGACTATTTCCTGAAAATGATCTAGAGACAGAGTATGGAGAAAAAATTGCTTCTCTTTTGAGCACCAAGATTGACCTCAAGTCTGAAAGCAAATATTTCATGCAAGTGATCCTCTGCGAATCCTCCCGAAATAAAACGGGTAAGTTGATTGAAATACATTGCAAGATTGCAGTATATGAAAGAAATGGATACATAATCTTAGATACTGAGGTGAAAGACTTGAGTTGGTGTTTTTTGGCTGATATTAGCTCAACTGTTCATTTTATTTCACATTTTAAGTGTTTTATATTGACTTCAACAGCAGCCTGGGTTGAATGGTTTAAGATTTTATTTCAAGTTTATCTTTATGAAAAACTCATTCGCCCATATCCAGCATAAACTGAAAAAGAGTTATTTACCATTGTAGTTTGTCCAAATTGGCTATGGAGAACTCTGTTTCTGTGTGTGACCATAATGTAAGCGAGGGAGACAAATCTACAGTTCTTGATTAGTGTAATCAAATGTATTATACAATGTTACCATACATTTTTATATATATAAAAGATATATGTTTGGCCATTTTGCCTTTATTGCTAGGTTACTGAAGATAGACAGGAAGTTGGGGAGAAGAGTGAGAAATGATCGGCAAAGCTAGGATCCGAACTGGCGACTGCTGCATGGCTAATGAGCCAAAGTGGTGCGCCCTAACCACTCGGCTATCTGGGCGCTTCATTACCAAGCTTTTTAACATAAAATCCCCTATTTGTTTTTCCTTGTTGAGCTGCAGAGATGAAGAAAGGGTAAATATCAAATTAAAAAGACAGTGACTTTGGAAGATATTCACTTGATCTGCCTTACAGATTGCTGAAGGGATCGCTTGAAGTAAAGTAAGGAGAGAAGGAATGGTAAAAATGAGCAACAACATTTCAAAATGTACATTGTGAGATAGTTGGACATAAGGATATGAACCTATCCTTTAAAAAAAAAAAAAAAAAGAACATGACATTTCTGATGAATTACTAAGGACACCAAAAAGAAAATGGCACCAAAAACACTGACATGATTTCTATGACACAGACTCACATTGTTCAGTGTCATATTAAATCAGAGTGTAACGATTTTTCAAATTGTTGCCTTTGTCAGACACTCAGAGCTCATTCTCTTGCTGTATGCTTGAGAAAATCTGTGTTTCCCTTCTTTGCTCTGTCTTGAATATCTCAGCCTTGGGGATGGAAGTGTTTTAAAGGTGGATTGTCAGATCAGATACTGTCTGCTTTGGTCTATGTGACATCCTGGAGGCTAAGGGAGAACAGAGGATAACTAATGTCCCCACCGCCTGTATCACACAGTGACACACAGACAGTCCACTCATCTCTCTTTTCAAACGGAGCCTCGTTCTCCTTGTACCCATTTACACCTCAGCAGATCTATATCTGGACTGCACCCAAACCAACAGCAGAGACGACAGGAAAAGGTGATAGATAAGAACTTGCATAATGATGGGATGGCGTGAAATCAAATGCTATTGACTAGCTGCAGTGTCTTCAAGAAGCATTGATGAGATGAGCTGTAAGGAGACCATGGGAAATACTGCAAATTCTCAAGGCGGCACTTTTGTATGCACTGCAGAGTGTGCTGGTTATCTGTGGAGTTTTAGAAGGAAAAAAAGCAAGCATGAATCATTGTCGACCAATCTCACAATTAGACCCTATATGTCAGTATTAATAACAAAGTCTGAGCTCAGAGGTGGAATGATGCACAAAATTGCTATTGGAGTAATTAGTTGAAGAAACATAGAGAGATTATAGGCCATACACAGGGCAAAGACCATGAAATGATACACTAAATCTGCTGCTTGGGTAGAGGAAAAGGCGACTGTGAGTACACACTGCCAGATATAAAGTTATGTTCTACACCTCAGTTATCTTGCTTCGCATTTTTATAACCTCCCTGCTTCCATTACAATTGGTGAGGTGTGACATATTTGTCAATGTCATCTCAAAGGCTCTGTCAAGTCGTGTAACTAATGTCTGCAAATTGTTAAGTGCCTGCTTCGCTCTTATAGTTTAATATTATTTATTGCCGCACACCTTAGTTATCTTTGTTCACATTTTTCCTCTCCTGATTGATGTAGTGTGACATTATCATCAATATGGCCCAAAAGGCAAAAGCATGCAATGTGATTAACTTGAGGGCTCTTTCCTTCTGTACCCTGCACATAATTATTTCAGTTTTTTCCATCTTCTTTTTCCAGGTGGTGCACGTGAGCAGCAAAACATTAGGTATCATTTGATTTTTTCATGCATGTAATGATTTGGTATGAATTCACAGTGTTTGGCTATAATGAGTTGTTACTGCATCACTGTGTATCTTCCACACTTGTCAACCATGGAGACAAGGTCTTTCATTATCCTCCCACTGCTAGCTATGGCTGTCTTTTCAAGCCATGCGAAGGGATGAGCACAGGATGCAGTGGGATCCCTGCTCAGAGGGTTCTCCGAGCGATGTGGCAGCCTTAACAAGAAACTGGGAGTAGATGTTCTCACTGGAAAAAGAAGCATGACCACTAAATTCTCAAAACAGAGAGACTGCATATAACAGAAGCTCTCCCAGGAAGGGATGATTCCCAGATGTATCACAGTACCACCGCCTGGTCCTTAGTGTATCTATATTGTTTGTGGGGCAAATAGTTGCCAGTCTTAACCTCAGATAAACTCAACATCATCATATTTAAAGTAACTGCTTAACGGACTGGATGGATACTTCCTACATGACATAGATATCTTTTAACATTACATAACAGGAATATTTCCCCCAGACTTACATGTTCTGGTCCCTGGAAGCAGATCCTGCACACAGGCGTCCTGAAGCCACTTTCCGTGTAGCTGGTGAGGGAGTACCTCTCCTCCAGTTTGCCCTTTGAGCAGTCATCAGATGAGCTGCTGCAGCCGCGCAGGGCCGCCGACAGCTCTGCAGCATCAACCCAGCCTTGTCGCTCTCCGCCCGGTGGCCCCGTGGCTCCCGTCGCAGGTAAAGCGGTACGGTCCCCCGCGTGCTGATGGCTCCGCGTTAACGTGTTGTTGTTTTCGGGGACGGTGACGCCTGTCTCATGGCTTTCCGTAATTTGGCCGCTCATGGGGGTCAGCGGAGGTAGCTGTGTCGGCGGTGCCGGTGGCCCGAGCAGGAGCACCCTCAGGTCACCGAGCAGGACGCAACAGCGGCTCTTCAGCATGCCCTGTCTGCGCAGCATCAGCCTGTCTCCGGCCACAAACTCACAGCACCGTGTAAAGGTGCTGGAAGAAAACAGCATGTACTATATGTGTCCCCGTCATAAGAAAACACTTCTTCATATGTTGAGGGATGGTATAGTGGGTCGAGGGGTGCGTTTTCCAGTGTTTATTGTGCTTTATAAAGCACGCTTTTTAGTCTCTTATTGTCTTCCCACGAGGATGTAAATCCAAAAGGCAAATAAATCCCATCGATGCAAACAAGTGTCTGAAGCCATTAAGTTCAATAATTGGGAAAAAAAGCTAAAAAAGGAAAGTCAAAAATGTTAGATTGATGGGATTATGCATTCAAGTAATAAGGCTATGGCCCGTTCACTTAGTGTCCACTGTCATTTCATGGCCTTATTAGTCTGCCTGCTCTGTACAACATAAACTATCTAGACAAGCTTCTCCCTCCAGATTCACGACGAGTGTAGAAAACAAGAATGAAATCAACGTCTGGTACAATCGACTTAAAGAGAGAGAGAGAGAGAGAGAGAGAGAGAGAGAGAGACTACACAACAACATGTCAGCGCTCAATTTTAAAAATTCAAATATTCATAAAAAACAACGAAAGCCATATTTTTGTTAAAAATCTGCACAGCTCAGATTATTGTCGATGTCCAGTACCTAAGGCTTTTAAAAGCAAATCAAGTCAATCGATGGCGTTAGGGAGGCGAAATCTGTCTTACCTGGCGGGTTACACCGTTTTCTATACGACTCACTGTTTTCGGGTTTTTTCTTTCTGTTTTTTTTTTTTTTTTGTCATAGATCTCCAGCCAGACTGCAGGTCGGTGGCAAATCTGTGTAAAGCTTTTTACATCCTTAATTAATGAATTCCAGTGTCAGCTGATCGAGCCGATGGGGGTTTACATCCCTCGGTTAAAATCCAACAAGATTGTCGGACCGTCCTGCTCTGGGTGAAAGCATCCGTAGCCCCGGATCCTCCTGCGATCATTGGTTGCTGAATTGGTGCTGCAGCTTCAGCACCATGATTCCTGGGACAGCTCCCAGACGCCACACGTCACCACCGCACAGTGATGCAAGCAGCCAACTCATTACTACAAATGTGGACTGAGACATACACACACAGCACAATGCTTCATTACTTGTTGCAGGTCAGACATCTATCATTGTAGAAGGACACATTAAGGTAAAGGTAATTTTAATGTGTTCCTTCCAGAGGGAGGAGTTTCTGCTTTATATCATGTTGAAAGAAGAAATGCAGAAATCAATTCACCACATTTTTTTCAACATAAAATAAATCAATAAACTGAAAGTAAATAAATGAGATTAAAACATGTGGAAACCAAGTGATGAAATTCTCTGAACAGTTTTTTTTTTTTTCCACCATCGGCTGATGAATTGATTTGGTCTGAAAAATACTCACGCACATCACAGTTTCCCAAAATACAGGTTGGCTTAAAAATAGCTTATTTTATTTCTCAGATAACAATATAAACCACAAAAGAAAAGACATGGGGAAAAAAGTTAAAAAAAGTAGCATAATTTCACACTTCCACAAGGTAGTGCTTCAAATTATTACATAAGGAAATGAATAAATGCACTTGGTTTAATTTTCACCACAGATGAATGATTCTGGCTTTGGGGACACTTCATAAATATAAAAAGCCACGAATGAGCAATTTGGTGAGGCCGGACAGAAAAGGTAGACACAGAGGAGAGCAATTTATTGGCTGGTCAAGGCAGCTGTCTAGCTTGACTGAATAATTGAAATGAACACACCTGTGGCTGGGCTGCCCCAGACAGCAGAAACATGTTTTGTTTTTGGTCTGAATTTATATATGGCTGTGGTCAGACTAGTGGCCATGGAGCGGGCGTTTAATGAACTGCCAGCAGTAAGGTGACAGATTAAACTTGTAGCTCTCTCTCCTGCTGCTTTTCTATTCTGACAGATAATTGCTGATTGCTCTTTCATACTATCTCAGGTGTGAAGTTGTGCCTGATAAAGTAGCTATTGAAAATAAGCCAACCGACGCAGCTGATCATTTTAGGCTTGGCTTATAGAAAAACAAGTAGAAGTCCTTGAAGTATCAGCAAAATGTACTTTGCTTTTCAGCAGAAAAAGTCTCCTTTTACTGATATTTTATTCATACTTTATTGTTTGCAAGAGTGTGAGTAGCATTATATGGGTTGATATGTAGCTAATTTCTTTAATGTTGTACACCATATTTTGCAAAACTGTAAGGTAGCCTACTCAGTGACCACACTTGTATGAAATTGTGGACAAATTTCATATTTTGTTGATGTTTTGAATAAAATATAGCAAATGCAACGGCTGCAGCAAGTAGACATTAAAATATATTGACTTATTAGGGTGTCCAAACTTGCACGTGTAATACATGTACACAAATAATACAAAAAACTACAGGTTATCTTATTGTTTTATTTTCTCCATTTTTGAGTCAAAAGTCCATCTTTACTTGTAGCATTTTCAATTGTTTCATTTCCTACTCTCAGATATACGTGGTGGATTAAAAAAAAAAGAAAGAAAGAAAAAAACATTTCACTATAAAATCTTGTAGGCTTGTAAGTATGAAGTGACCCAAAATGTAAATACTTACAGAACACAAGATAAAGACTCAAACATAAGTGTTACTTATCTGAGAAGGTACAGATGAGCCTAAACTTATCTCGAAAATGTTTGAAAATACGTTAAATCCATCTCACTATACGGGTATTACCCACATTTATATCAAGCAAACACATCATGGATAAGGATGGATGGATATTTTCCCAAAACATGAAAGAATTATAGCTTTAAATTGATTTATTTATCGTTAATTGTGCTGCTGTATCTAGATGAAATCTTCTCAAATCACCTGGCAACCGACGCACCCACGTGCCTGCTTGTTTTCCCTACGTCACTTCCTGCGCGGCAGATACCGTTGTCAACTAGCGCCAGCTACTCGATTACTGAAGGTTTTTGACGTCTGTAGATCGAGCTGCCGGTCGTCCACGGTTTCACGAATAACTGTTCACATGCGTCTACCGCCACGGTGACGGCACCGTTATATTTTGTCGATAAGATTGATTGTTAACGCTCGGGCTAGCTTTGTTAGCAGCTATCATTAGCGGCGCTGCAGTGAAGTTGATGCGTCCGTTCGCAAAGTTTCGGTGTAGTAGTTGCACACATGGGTTTACGTGGATCGCTTGTTTACAGGTAACGTGGCGTGTTAGCTAGATCAAAAAGTCACCAGGGGGCATCTGTATTTGTACGAGTTTGCTTTGGCTGCCAAAAGCGTCTCAACATGTCTAATCAGCTGACTGCAGAGCAGCAACGTAAGATTGAGGAGAACAGGCGGAGGGCTTTAGAGAGACGAGCCCAAAGACTTGGACAGGTTGTGAGCACTAATAAGCAGACATCAGCAGGATTCAGCAGTACTTCAGTGCAGATACAAGACTCTAATAAGAGTGTTGCCACGGATCCTGCTGTCCTCGCCCACCACAGAGACGCATCTAGCTCAGTTTTTGCACCAAAAAGATTTGTTCCACCCCCTAAAAAAGACTCACAGAACTTCAGCAACATAAAGCAAGGCCCAGACACTGCTAAGCAAATCAACCACACTACACTGTACAGTCCTCCTCCTTCACGACAGGTGAGATTTAATGTTTAGCCATTTATTATTTAGATTTAAGTATTTACAACTTATTGTTTCTCCTAATACCTTTTACTACCTTTCACTGCAGATACAAGTCATTGACCCTCTTCCTCAGACAAGAACTCAACATGCAAGCAGTCCTGTCTTGTCTAGTGGAGGAGGAGTTGGCATGAAACCAGCTCAGCACAAACCTAACCTCACTTCCAGCAGTTCTGGTAGTGCAGCTGGCTCCTTCTACAAGCAAACAACCAATAAACCTGTACCGAATCCCGTGACACGACCTCCCTCTAATACCTCAACTTCAAGTGTTGTACCTGCAAAAAAGCCAGCCATCTCTGTGAGAGGAAAATGCGTCTCTCACAAAGAGGACCGCTTCAGGGTGGAAGTGGGCTATCATGCAGAGCTTATTTCAGTTTTCAAATCCATCCCCTCTAAGAACTACGGTAAGTATCTGCCAGTGAAACTGTGTTTTGCATGTGACTTTTGATGAACCGTGCTTTTTGCAGATTACTTGCTCACACATGGAGAAGACCACCACAAATCCATCTTCAGTCTGTGGGAAACAGTGGTAGCCATATTAGCATAAATACATAAAAATGAGCTACATTTTCTATTTCTTAGGTTAGCTAAACCCTATACATTTGCTACGCGTTTTAAAAAGTAGCAAAAGATTGAAAATATTTGGCATTCTACATTTAAGTAAATTAGCTCTCAGTTCCAGCTCAAAACAAACAGTCAATAGCTCAACTAGACTCTACAGCTCACAACTGTAAAAACAAACTCTTATCTACTCGTTAAAGCTTTTTGTTCAACTCAGGAACATAACTCTTCCACCCATAGCAGTGGGTGGTAGACTGGGTTTATATATTTGTCATACTCTGTACTGTCTTCTGAAATAATTTAGCTTATAGGTTATTCTGCTCTGTTTCAGATCCCGCCACAAAAACATGGAACTTTAGCCTGGAGGACTATCAACAGCTAAGTGCGTATATTATGGAAATATTATATATATATATTTTGCAGAATCATATCAGCCTAAATTTAAAAGCAAAACAGAATATTTATCTTATCTGTGCTGCTGCTGCATCTTGTGTGTGTTGCAGTGGAGGAGGCAGGCTCTATTGCCTCTGTGTCTTTGAAACCTCTGGAGGGAATGGAAGCACTGGACGTTGCAGTGGCCACCAGCCGAGCTTGTGATGGTGCAGCACTGGGGGCGCTGCTGAAGCTGTGTAATGGCTGGCAGAAACCTGGAGCCACTCTGCAGGGCCAGTGTATCCTTGTGTCTCATACAAGATTTGAAGTTGACATTGGTTATAATGTTGATGTCATTGCAGCGTTCAAGCAAATGCCAACAAAGAACTATGGTATATGAACTTTATGTTGTTCTCAGTCTTTTATTGTATTACATTTACATTTTACAGCTTCTAATGTTGTTTTATTGTTTGTGTGGCAGACATGAAAACGAGAAAGTGGAGTTTTTCACTTGAGGATTACAAGCGACTCAGTGAGTAAACGTTTGCTGTACAAAGCAGGTCTTCTCTCTGTGTTTGTCTCTGTCACATTTGCCATCTTGTCTGACCGTGCTGTGTTCCATACCCAGTGGATCTCCTCAGTGGGATAGCAGCAGTGGAGATGGAGCCTCTGCCCAGGGCAGTAATCCAGGCTTTCGCAGCCAGGTTTGACGGGACCGAAGCCAGGTCTTTAAACGTCCCTAAGGCAGACCTCTCCAGCATCGACTCTACGCTCACCCGCAGCCTTATGCCCTTCCAGAAGGAGGGAGTCAAGTAGGTGTCTTTGAATGCTCTTTTTGCATGGCGTAGCCACTAACTCAATACTAAGAGACAGCTATTCATCTACAGTTTGCTTGGTCTTGTGCAAACGAAGAGATGCCTATCATAATAAGTCAATATTCGGGAGCCATCCCTCTGTGATATCAAAATCTGTAGATTAAAAGGGTCTAATCAGTTTGACCTCCACTTACTGTCTTGATGTAGCTTTTAATTTGGCATTTATTTGTGTCCTTGTAGTTTTGCAGTGGCTAAACAAGGCCGTCTCCTCCTGGCTGATGATATGGGCCTGGGAAAGACAGTGCAGGCCATCTGCATAGCAGCCTACTACAGAAATGAGTGGCCTTTACTTGTTGTGGCTCCCTCCTCTGTGCGATTCACCTGGGCTGAGGTAATAACATTCAGCTCTGCTTCTGTTTGCCCACGTTTTAGACCAAGAAGAGAAATAGCTCATCACTAAATAGGTGTTGGAGTTTATCTCTTTGAATCAGTTTAATAGTGTCATTATCGGCCTGCATTAAGTCACCTGGCACCTACCCTTCTAGTCTCCTTTGACAAAAGCTTTGTATTGTATATCATAATGCTGGTTTCTGCTTAAACCTCTCTGCATTTGAGGAATGTTAATGGTGTTCCCCAAGGACTACTTGCACTCTGTTAGGTACTTTATCTTCAGCAGGGAAGATGGTGCTATTGAATTTCTTGCTTCCATTTTTCAGCCTCATGGGTGCAGATGTTTAACTTGAAATGTAAAGCATTGATTTATGATGGAAATGCTAATATAGCTTATTTTTTGACTACTTTGTTGAATTCTCTCTCCACTGCCTTTCCTCACATCAAAGGTTTTGTTTGTAAAATGTCACAGCATCTCAACCCAGGGTGATGGAGACTGAGATATTCTGTTTACAATCATGTATGACAGAGGAAAAACAGTAAATCCTCATATTTGAAAAAGGCGAATCATTAATGTTTGACTTGTTTAGTTGAAACTGAAATGACTGATCACCAGACTCTGGATCATTGAAATGTTTGTTCCTGTTTTCTTCCTACAATTTCAATATTTTCAGGTTTCTGTTTTTTCAGAATATTTGTTTTGTGAAGATCTTTTATCTGCTGTGCTCGTGGCGGCATCAATAAGCTGCACTAACAGTACATTTTCAGAAGAGCTGTACTCGGCCTTCCATGTATTGACAAGACAAGACAAGACAGTTTGTTCTCTAAATAGATATCTTGGATCAAACACAGTGTGCCAATCAGGAGTTGGAATCACAGAGCAGAGTTCAGTCACAGGATGTCGTCCCATTAAGGGACACTTACTCTTGTCTGGCTTGGTTCCTTATCTGCACTGTTCGTCTTGAGCACTAGGCCAGATCTACTGCAAAGCATGGCAACTATAACTTAGTGAGTCTGAGCCAGGTTGACAGGCGAATGAAGAGCAAGTAAGTGAATTGTCAGAAACATTTGGGCCACACTGAACATTTTTTCTAAACCATATTATTGGCTGTTTAAAAATGGAAACACTGTGGTAGTAGGTTGAATCATCAGGGATAGATGACAACTAAATCAGCAGTCATGAAATTATCTATTATCTATTATGTGCATTACAGATTTCAGACAAGCATGAAAATCAATAATGTGACTCTGGAGAGTTCTGTTTCACTCTGCCTCTCTGACATGAGTATTATCTATATATCTATATATAGGCTTTCAGACGCTGGCTCCCCTCCCTGAGTCCTGACAGCATCAATGTGGTGGTAAAGGCCAAAGACAGTTTGCGGTCTGGTTTGGTCAACATCATCAGCTATGACCTGCTGAGCAGGATGGACAAGCAGCAGCCAAGAAACCCCTTCAATGTTCTCATCATGGTCAGCTGTGTGGTTGGACTCTGTATTATTTAGACATGACTCCTGAATCCTCTTTCACTTCAGTTGGTCAACAAATTGACTGGTGTTAGAGATATTTTTGCACTTTAAATCAATTATTTTGTCACAGTTTTAAGTGTGTTTTCATCTTTCTGTGCAGGATGAGTCCCATTTTCTGAAAAACATGAAGACTGCTCGTTGTAAAGCAGCTTTGCCCCTGCTCAAGGTAAGGTCCTTGTCTTTGTCCTCATCACCTAAATTTGTGTTTGGATTCATCCTTTTAGAACTAGACTAAAAACCTCTCAAAAACATCCAAAGAAGTAGATGGCAGAAATGAATCTGCTCACAGAAGCATTTATGTATTAATGCAGATCGACAAATGAAAGGAAAATCCAGCATCAAGAGTGTTATTAAAGTGTTTAGCCTCTGTTTGCCACCAAAATGGCTTCGATGTGTCGGTATTCATTCTTCCAAAAGATACTCCCTCATTTGATGTTCTTATGATGATGGTGGAAAGTGACATTTAACACTCATTTCAAAATTTCCATCAGTCATTCAGCAGCGCATATGTTTTACACAATGCTCATACTCATCAAACCATTCAGTAATTTGCATCCTGTGTGGATGGGAGCATTGTTACCTCTTATCTCCTTTAATCTGTCGCCTGTCTCTCTCTTTGCCGAGTAAAAAGTTTCATTTGGAAAGTTTTGCTTTACATTAGGTCGCAAATTAGATCACCCTGGTTTTTGCAAGTAAAATTATCCAGGTGAAACCTTTGGAACGAAGCCCAGATTTACATGAAGTTGGCTGACTGATAGGCCTTGGGCCAGCTGAACAATTGATTAGATTTTCACAGCAAACCAGATCTGGGATTTCTGCCATCAGATAATTATCTTTTTTTCTTTTTTTTAAACTTTAATAAACAGAGACAGAATCTTAAAGGTACATGTGCAATTAAATCAAAATTTAATGAAATAAAAAAGACAATAGACATTAAATAGACATATATGCTGACGTGATCACTTTACTCATGCATAGCTCTCTAAGTACTATTGCACACAAAGAGAAGCATACTTGTTTTTTGTGTGTGGTGTATATGAATATGAATATTGGCTGGGTACAGATCCACAAACAAGCCAGAAGCCAAATTATTAGAGTGTTTAGTTTGTGGTTGGTTAAATATTTTCTTGGTTGGGTTTAATACCCCGCTGAGTCACCCAGATTCTCTCAGCAGTGGTCTGATAAGAGTCGTCTTCCATCCTCAGGCAGCAAAGAGAGTGATTCTTCTGTCTGGAACCCCTGCCATGTCCCGACCCTCTGAGCTCTACACCCAGATTCTGGCTGTCAGACCCACGCTCTTCCCTCGCTTTCATGAGTTCGGGGTGCGCTATTGCGATGCCAAACAGGTAACTTAAGTCCCAAGAGTCCTCATTTGTCCAAGTGTGATGTTAAATGCAGTTGAGCAGTAATTGGTGTAATTCCAAGACGCCTCAGAGAACAGAGGAGACTTCAGATGAGAGATTAGCAAATATTTATTAACGTGCCTTGCCTGTCTTGTATAGTCTGCAGTTCCCTGAAGGAGATGTCCAATATGTGCATGAGTGTAGGAAAATTTGACAGGTCTGCTGACGAGTACAGAAAAATACAGTTATAAAGGTAAATTAGTCCACTTTAAAACCAGTCTATGTTGGTGAACTGTGTATACATTAGGATTGATTTCAATTTTTGGTTTTCAGGTATCAACAGTACTGATTCATTCATTTTTTCCACTTTTGCTCTCTTCACATTTATCAGGCAACGTATAGCTCAATTTAAAGGGCTGTTGCATGCTAAATTTTGCCATGATTAGTTTTTAAGATTATAAACATCAAAGAACATGTTTAAGTGTGTCTGGTCTTTTCAGTCCTTGTCCATAGTTCCTAGTTTGACATGTATGAAAACAAAAATCCAGTATAAGAATAAAAGAACCTATATTTCAGCTTCTACTTGCTGCATGTCACCTTTACTTCCTGTCTGTCCATTACTCCTTTCCACTTTTATCCATTTTACTTTCTTATTTAATTTCTTCAGCATCTGTCTCCTTCTCCTTCCTCTCTAGATGGCCTGGGGCTGGGACTACTCAGGCTCCTCTAATCTTGGAGAGTTGAAGCTGCTGCTGGAGGAGAGCCTGATGTTGCGTCGTCTCAAGTCAGAAGTCCTGTCGCAGCTTCCTGCTAAACAGCGCAAGGTTGTCACGGTGACCATAGACGGTATCAACACCCGCACGAAAGCCGCTCTGTCGGCGGCAGCCAAAGAGTTGGCCAAAGGACACCGCAATGTAAGTTTTTTTTTTTTTTTTTTTTTGTAATATTTACAAGAAATGTCCTGTTTTTCTTAATATTTTACCACATAATGGTGAAATTGGTAGAAACACACTGGAAGGTGTAAAATATGTTTAAAATTGAATCACAGTGTCTCAGTAGAGACATTGTAAGTTCTTTTGCAATAATTACAGAAAATCAAAAGATCATGTTGTATGAAAACTTTTAAATTAGTCGAGACCCAAACTGGAAGATAAAATGTATCTATAAACAACGTAATACCTTTTCACCGTGCATGTAGAGACAGTATGAAGGTTTACCGCCAAGTTTAAATGAATTCCTACATTTTAAAAATAAAATGAAGAAGTATTTTACTTTTCAAATGGAGTCACTATAATGAAAAAGGCAGCGAAGTTAATAAAAACTTGAGGGAACCCTGCTGAGCCAGAGAGAGCCAGATGTATTAGTTGGGTCTTCTTCATGAACACGAGTAAATTCTTTCAAAGCGACCCAGAATACTCTGCGAGCCTTAGGTTAAGAGTGTTTATACACTCTGATGGGAATGAGTTGCTGAGCTTGATTTTGCATAATCGCGCTGCTCCTCAGAATAATGGCAGTCTTATCAAGTCATCAAACAGAATCTTCTGTCAGTTCTTATCTTGTGTCATCTCTTATCTCTTTGTTCAGAAAAACGAGGAGAAGGAAGCCCTCCTTGTCTTTTATAACCACACTGCCGAAGCCAAGCTACAAGCTCTTATGTAAGTACAGACCTTTAATGGTGCAGATCAGTTAAGTCTAATCATCCCAGATTTGGTGAGCGAGTGAGATTAAAATGTAAAATTAATCAGAATCTTTTGTCAGACCGTTGTAATTGCTCGTATACTTGAGCTCACATGAAGGCGGACTGTTTTTTTTTTTTTTTTTATGTGCTTCTTTGAAATAGTGAAGAGCTGTGTTGTCTGTGTCACTGACAGGGAGTACATCACAGACATGCTGGAGTGTGGGAGGGAGAAGTTTCTAGTGTTCGCCCATCATAAGTTAGTTCTGGATCACATCACATCTGAACTGGGGAAAAAGGTGAGAAGTATGTAGAGATTTTACATCTTGAAAAAAGGTAACATGTAGAGGGATAGCACTGTGACATAAAAGAATGCATTTTAACTTGCGTCTGTAACTTCGGTAAGATCTTTTAAGAATAAAAACATTACTGTGATTTATCTCACTGCTCTGCCATTTAAAAACAATCAGTTTGGTAGGGGTTTTAAGGGATAATTGTGACTGAGTTACTCAGTAAAAGTAATTTCAAGTAAAGTATTTCAGTAAATTAAAATGCCCTCCCATTTCCTTTGCAGGATGTCAGTTTCATCCGTATTGACGGGACCACGCCATCGGCAGAGCGACAACAGCTGTGTGAGAGGTTTCAGTTCACGACAAAGAGCTGTGTGGCCATACTGTCCATCACTGCAGCTAACATGGGTCTGACCCTGCACGCTGCAGACCTGGTGATCTTTGCTGAGCTTTTCTGGAACCCCGGGGTAAATCATGACATGATATCACAACAAAAAACTGCACATTCATTGTAATTATTCTACTATTAATTACTATTTCGAACTCAAGTCATCTCTTTGAGGTTCTTTTGGTTTCTAGTTTCTATCCTACGTGTGACAGTTTTTAGTAATTGTGGGAAATGTATTACTCCTGGTAGAGGAGAGGAACCAATGAGGACAGTGCTGTCATATTCAGGTCATATTCAGTATGTAAACTAGGACAGAATTACATCCTATTTGGCTGCCATTTTTCTTTTAAGCTTTATAGGGGTTTCCCCTCCTTAATTTTAGGGTCAACATCACACAGAAACAACCTTTACATATAGAAAAATGAGAACACGTCTGTCAGAGGAGACGACCCACAATCTCTCCAGGCTGATGGTGGAGACAGTGGAGTTGTAATGTGAAGATGTGACATGGAACAGAATATAGGGAAACTTGGCTTTCTAAATCCAGAAGGAGTATTAATAATGTGTTTATTTTAATTTGTCTGCCCCTGAATTATAAACCTGATTAATGACCATGATTCCTTTCTCTCAAGCAGTCATCAACCTTTTGGGGTCATTGTAGAGGAAATAAGGACGCAAACCAGGCAGCTGTTTTGTTTTGTTTTGTTTTCTTCGATTGAATGTTTTTTTTTTTTTTCTTGCAGGTGCTCATTCAGGCAGAGGACAGGGTTCACCGCATTGGACAAACCAACAATGTGAATATTCATTACCTGGTTGCCAAGGGAACTGCTGATGATCACCTGTGGTATGTGTCAAACCCAACATGACACACGTTCAGGGACTGTCGCTCGTTTTCAAACTGCCTCCTCTCCATATTCATCAGTCTTCCCCCTACTGTTGGTCACTGAGCCAAAACTGAAACAGCGGGGGGTTAAGTTAATGTGGGCAGGCTAATGTGCATATTGTGAGGACTAGTGAATTAAACTCTGTCTGCTTCATTATAGTAATTAATGTATGTATGTTTGTATTGATTCAGGCCAATGATCCAGGAAAAAATGAATGTCTTGGAACAAGTGGGTCTGTCTGAATCAAACCTCTCGGACAACGCTGTGAACGCCAGCTTCCACTCTAAGGTACATGCCGCAAACACTGATAAATAATATCAAATGACATTTTGATTTACAGAGACAGTGTAAATGCATGAGGTTACTGAGGACAGCAGCTCTATTACATGGTGGCTTTTCCTCCAATTGATTATTTGTATTTGTTCAGGACCCAAACCAGAGGAGCATCATGGAAATGTTCCAGAGATCTTTCACTGAGGATGACGACATAGATGAAGCCGTTTTACAGGAAGCTGCAAACGACTGGCAGGACACTCCGCCTGAAAACGGTTCTGGTCAACAAGTCACAGTTGGACATAGGGACATCAGAGACTTTTTCAGCAGATAATTTGAAAGATTTTCTTCTAGAGATTATTTTAAAGTAATTTTGCTTTTCCCAGTAGAACAAGAGCAAATCCTTTGTTTTCATTTTATCATGACCAAGGTGAAATGTGAACAAATGCTTTTGTTTCTTTTATAAATGTAAAGTAATAACGTAATAAATTTATATATTTTTGCTATTAAGAGAAAATAAATGTGACTCAAATTATCTAATTTCTTGTCAATAAGCAATAGTACTTCCAGCTTTTATAGAACGGTTAATACTAATCCATTTATCTGGTTTGATTTAAAAAAAAAAAAAAAAAAAAAAGACATGAGCAAAATCACTTTTACTTATATTGAATCAACATGGAGGTATTTAAAATATTGACAATTAATTATAGGTAATCCAAAATGGACCGAATGGATGGTGACTCTTCTCTGGCTTTAGAAAAAAAAGCATCCGTAAACACCGTATTTTAGCTGCTTTGTGGTTTTAGTCATGTGCCCTGCAGCTACGGTTGCAAGCCAAGACGGCCTTTATACCGTTAACTAGCATCAGCAGTATTAAGTGAATTCAACCCTCTGTCTACAGGTGCTCCGTCTCACTGGCTGAGGATTATGCAGCCTCTAAATACCACCTATAAAAGACGTGGAAATGTCAGATAAATTGGTCTTGTTTATTTCACGATTCCTTGAACAACAGTGTGTTGGACTAATGATTTTACAGAAAAATCCAGTACTGACAATTAAGATAATACGAAGTGTGTTGTTTCAGTTTGAGCGTTGTGCATGGTCACTTTCTTCTGTCTGTGGACTGGAAGCATCTGCGAAACGAAGGAGGATGATTAGATCTGCTCTGCTGAATGACAAAGAAACGACTCTTAACGATGTTGAGTGGTTTTAATTAATCAACTAGGTGCTGTTTTTTGTCACCTAAACCTATTTAAACTTCAACAAAATGGGATCGTGAGAAAGCGATTGCACATTAGCAAATTAATTTGTCTCCCACAGCCACGATGCAGATGGCATGGATTTCCTTCGCCCTAGACCAAGAGGCTGTAAGAGCAGGTTACATCTCCATTCCAGCTGCTGTTGTTGACATTATGAAGATAAGTGACACCAGTTTTCTCTGAATCAGGGAAGACACCTCTTCTTTCCTCACAGAAGCTAACTCAATTGTGTTAGGAGATGTATATACCCGCTAGTTACTCAACTCCCAGGACATAATGCTGTAATTGCTGGAGATGAATCCTGTGTAAGAAGCTGCCCACACAGGCGAAGTCTGGCCAACCTTCCATCTTCTCTTCAAATAGTCTTTCAGTATTCCCCATGTTCCAACTGGCTTGTACACAATGCATTGTAGAATATTCAGAGAACCAAATGTAGACAAAAAGATCATGGCTGTTAACTGAGACAGCTGATAGATCACTCATAGACTACCTAGCGCCTACCTTCATGTTGTTGGTTGTTATCAGACATTTCTTCTGTTGGCGACCTTGACATTTCTGCGTTTTCAGCTGCAGAGTTGTCCTTTTTTTCTGAAAGAAATGAATCCTCATTTTAAATTTGACGTACCTAAATTACCTTTTCAGCCATAAAATGTCTGAAATATCATTCCGAGGATATCAAAACCAACATAAAAATCATAACTAAATTGTCATTTACATGAAACAAGAAGGTGTAACAGATAGACATGCCTGTCAAGACACATCATATGATTACCTGAAATGGTTCTGTCAGTCTCTCCATCACCGCTGAGCTCTGCACCTGAGCAGATGTCACCGAAGATAAAACGGATCCTCTCCTCTGCGTGTTGCTCATTCGAGGCACCATGCACTGAGTTGTGGAGGATGTCAGAGGCAAAGCGGGCCCTCAGAGACATCGGGGATGTTTCCTTAGCTTGATCAGGGTCTGCGGGGCCCATCATGCCCCTCCATTCCTCCACTGCATTCTCCTTAGTCAGGACAAGCATCAAACAGGGACCCCTGAAAAAAAACAGGCAGAAATTTGAGTAATGTAACTGTATCTTGCTGAATAGAGAAGGCTGATACGCGATGGCCAGTATGTATAACCTGTGATTGTTAATACATGTGGCTGATGAATGTTACCTTTTTACTGTCAGTGCATTCAACTCTTTTCAGACACAAAATGATTCACCTCCCAATTACTTTTACCCATTACTTTTGTTCCTAGGTAATTTTGACCAACAGAAACCAACTGAAGCTCAGCTGCGTGTGCTCTTTTTAGAAACATAATAACAAACCCATCAGAAGATCACTTTTATACTGAAATGAAACCACAAAATAATGAAATAAAATTGTCAAGAGCCACAATGGGACACCTATTATTTCAATAAGCAGCGGGTGTGTGATAGATTGTAAAAAAAACAAAAATAATCTAGATGTGAGTTAAAACTGACAAGAATTTGATTGAAATGACAAACTTTTTGTTGTTTAGACACGATCTAGGTTAAATGTAACAATTTGTTTCATATCCATCTTCTACTGCTATATGGGAATCAAACCCAGGACCTTCTTGCTGTGAGGCGACAGCTCTATCTGCCGCATTGCTATGTCATTTGCATCATACTGCTGTTATAATGCTGTTGAAGCAATATAATATGTAATCAAAACTACGTTGCGCCACCCAGATGACTAAAAAATAATATAAAACAGTTTTTTAACCAAACTTAGCTCACTTTAAATGTGACAATAAAAGATAACGTGTTTTCTTAGCTAAGAAAACAAGCTTGGAAATTATATTATTATATATTAAAAAATGATGAGAACATACAACTACAACAGCGATTCCCCAGCGGCCAAGTGGTTAAATGAAACCTGCAACATAAAGGCAGAGAAAAATAATATAAAGTATAATTAGGGTGAAAGCTGTGTTGAAACGGAGGCATAGTAACATTACAAAATGTAGTTTTCCAGGCTGAAGTGGCGTGCTACAACCATCTCTCTGCCCGTTGTGTCCGAGCACTTGTGTAACAACCAAGTGAAGGCGCTAATCGGAGCGGAAGATAACTCTAAAATCTAGCTGCACGGTTGGAACAGAGACTGAAACTGAGATGGACTTTCTATCCACTTGCCTGAGGCTGCCTTGATTCTAAGCTGCTAAGATTACTGTTAAAAGTGCTGATGAAACTTGCAGCAGCAACAGGGATGAGGGATGGTCTGCTGTGGTCAGGTTGAACCTACACCTTTTGGCTGTGAACAGGGATAAACTAACCGGCACATGAATTCCACCAGCTGGCTGAAGAAAGGTTTCTCCTTGTGCTCTTTGTAAAACTCCTCAGCCATTTCCTTCGACAACACTGTCTCTTTCATCTTTGTTACGGAGAAACCGCCAGCGTGGATCTCCTCCAAAATCGTATCTGACAAGAGAGAAAAAAGAGAAAATATTGTAAGATTTTGTGGTTGTCTGTGCATCAACATCAGGTGATTTGAGCATTTCCATATTGTTAATATTAAATGATCAGAAAAAAGGACCTTTGTGTCCCTCCATGGCATCAGGTTTGATTACTGCCAACGTCTGCTGTATAGGGAAGAAGAAGTTTATCTCTCGTTCTGCATCCTCTGCGCTTGCACTGCCATGGAGCTGGTTGATGGACTCATTCTCAAAAGCAAACTGTGCCCTTAGACTGTGTGTTGAGGGCAAAAGAAACCAGAATTATACTTAAGATTATTTTACTATACTAAAACTCTCTCTGTGGGGCCCGTATTACTGATTTTTTTTTCCACCGACATTGTTAAAAACATTTTTTGATAACAACTTTTGGAAATCTGATAAGAAATAAAAGAAAAGAGAAAGAAAAGAGGTCAAAAGGAGTATGACGGTTCTTTCTAATGAGTGATCAGATGGATTCGCCATGAAGACTAATGCTTTTCTGTTGGTAATTATGACAGTGATTTCTCTAGAGTCACTTCATCATGTGAATGAATAAAACCACACATCACTCACCAGCCAGGACATTCCTCTTTGGCTTTATTAACATCAGAGGGACCAAGGATGTTCTTCCACTGATTAACAGCTTCAGTTTTGGCTAGAGCCAAAGCTAGCACAGGCCCACTGTAAATACACACACACACACACACACACACACACACACACAATGAAAACTGAACTTGTAACAGCACACTACTCTTTTTTTTACAGCATGTGTAAGTTACCTGGTCATGCATCTGAGCAGTGCAGGGAAGTAATCCTCCTCAGTATGTTGGAAGTAAAACTGTCTGACCTGCTCTTCTGTCAACATCACTTCTTTTTGGAGCGCCACCGTGAAACCTGAGTTTTGGATTTGGGCCATGATTTCTTCTGCAGAGCATAAAAAATGAGGTATGTAATTACAGTATTAATATTGATACTTGCTATATTCTATTATGAAAAAGTGATGGGTTTTCCTACAATGACACGTTACCAAATATGCAACTGCACCTGTGTCATTCAATACCTTCGCAGTCCTACTATAGTAATATGAACCACTTTCGCCTGTGTCTGTACTCTCACAAGTGTGCACTTGTGCTTGTGTGTTTGGCACGGGCCCCACCTCTGTTCTCTCTGGCAACGTCAGGCCGGATAAGAGCCAGTGTCCTCTCCACATGCTCTTCCTCCCCATCCTGCTCCGTTACTGAAGCCATCCTAAAGTTGGGGAAGAAGAAGGCGAGCTCCCTGCTGGCCTGGTCGCTGTCCTCACTACCGTGCACTGCGTTGAACAGTGTCTGCGTGCCGTATTGTGCCCGTAAGCTGCAGGAAGCCAAGGGGGAAATGGAGAGGAGAGCAGATGGTTGCACTGCTGGTGCTCAACCAGAGAGAAGCATAATGTTTGGGTGTGTCTGACAGAGAAGGCGAGAATGTGCTGTTCACTCTCTTTTCCAGACTTTAGACTGCGATTGTTTCACACTGTTGAAACCAACAGTGCAAGAACCAATGTCTTTACACTGGTTCTTGAATCTTAACTGGTATACATCTAAACAAACGATAATGGAATCATACAGTATCTTACCATTTTAATGATCTAATTTTCTCGTCTTTTGCTAACTGGATTATATGTGTAATTTGCATGAATTAACCTTTCTGGCTTTTCTCTTCTGGCTTCTTCTATGTCGGCCGGGCCAATGAACTCGTGCCACGCTGGTACAACGTTGGCGGAGCCTTCAACCTGAGACAGCACCAGAATGTGGGTGGGACCACTTGACATGAACTGCACCAAGTCCTCAAAGCAAGTCTACAAACCACCATCACAGACACACAAGAACATACAGAGACAAGAGCAGACACAGTGTATTAATGTGATGAACCCAGTGAACTTGAACAAGGTCCTTTAACATCAGTCGGTTGAGCTCCGGGTTTTTTACTCAACAAAGTTATGCAGATAATTCAATATAAACCACCTTCTTTGAGGCAACTAATATTCTTTAGTACGGGTCCATTTACATTTTTAGCATTTCATGAACATAACTGCTTCACCAAGTCATGCATATTTTGTATTTCTGAATCTCTAATCATGTAGTCTCATCACAAACAGCGCAATAAGCAAAAAAAAAAGGAAAAAAAAGCTGCTTACACAGCAGCTCTATTTTGAGCCCTATGCAGAGATGCAGATGGATGTGTGATGTATTGCAAACTAATTGAAATGATTTTTGCGCTGGTCGTGACCGCTCTCCCATTACGATATTGACTCAGAATTTAAATTGGTCAGATTTACACCACAGTTTGCCAGTCTCTGTGATGCGTACTGTCGTGACATATATATATATATATACATACACACACACACACACACACACACACACACACACACACATATTCTATTGTCTATATTATATATAGTGCAGGTATCTCACATATATACAGTGTTATTTGAGTCAGTATTTCTTTCAGTTTGATTCAACCCACAACACCATTAGACCATACCTCTGCTGCTTTGTGTTGGTAAAAATCTCGAGCTTCGGCCTCGGTCAGTGTACGTTCCTCATGTGCCAATATCTCAAACCCAGCATCTTGAATCTAGCCAAGGGAGTAATGTCAGCATAATGAAATAATGTCAGCAGGAATGCTTGAAAAATCTTGTCTTCACAGAATGTGAGCAGTGTTGGTCTCTGTGTACCTTCATAATGATCTCATTTGCCTTGCCGTGAGCAACAGCATCTGGTTTGATGATGGCAACTGTGTAGGACTTAGTAGCAGGAACTGCAGGAAAAGAGAGCAGCTTGTGTTATAATCAGGGAAGTTAATAAAATTTAAATCACAGTAACAACAACAACAACACCAATGACACCAATGACAATAATATGGGTTGTACTTTAATGTGATTATACTACAGTACCAATTATGCTTTCTTCATTTTGTGACTGTTGAGGCATCTCTTCCTCTTCTGTCTTCTCGTCATTTAGGATAACATCATCTTTAACCTGATAGACGCAGCAAAACCAGATGAAAACAATCAACCATTACAACTGTCTGACTGTGAATGTCTTACTTGTAGGGAAGAATCACGGCTAATAAATAATAATTCTGTTAGAAAACAGGCCTCATCATCATAGACATATCACAGTGGTGAAATCTATACGCAAGTAGCAAATGTTCACACATTTGAAAATCTGGAACTAGAAGGTGTTTGGTTTTTACTTGAAAAATTTTACAGATTTACATCCAAAAGCAAATGGATTCATTTAGTCATATATGCTGATTTATATTCTCCTCTGAGTGAAGCTGTTACTTCATAAGTTTTACCTTTTTTAAATTATTCTCATTGGACAAGTTCATTATGCTTATCTTGGCATGTAAGTAAAACTATTCATTAGTTAGACAACTTTTTATCTTTCTTTTTCTTTGTCTCGTGTCAAATATTACATTTGTCTTAATTGTTCATATTAAAATAAATGAAGGCCTGAATAATAATTACACATTCATTTATCTAACTGATTAATACATTACTGTTACCTAATGTCACAGGACATCACACAGCAAGATGACCGGAGATATAAATTATGAATATAATGACTTAATGTTTAATTGATGTCTGATTTACATTTAGCTGTTTCAGTTTCAAAGCCCTGGTATTGTGTATGCTGGATCACAACATCACGATTTGCTCGGATGATTAAACAGAATGGTTATTCATATTATTACTTTTATTATTAACACCTGCATATTTCAAACACAACTATGGCAAGGCTCTGTCATGACAAATCTGTGTACATGTTAGTGCTCACCACTTTGCGCTCACAACTTTGCTCCAGGACCAATTTCTCCTTGGCCAGTTCCTCTACAATCATCCTCTGCAGCAAAGGAGCATTTGCCCCTCGCAGCACGGACACCAGCTCCCCGCCCTGGTCATTCAACACAAAGACCTTCTCAAGTCTTTGTAACCTTTTTTCAAAAATTAATTCAATCTACCAAAAGAGATGCTGTGACTACAGAGACCTGTGTTAGCAATCTGCAAGCAACAACAAGAAGATCTAGACATTGTCTCAGGAATAAACAGTTATAATAAGAGAGAATTTAAGATCAAATAATGAACAGAATATCATATCACCACCAGGGAGGTTATAACTTTCCTGACCCACATCATTAGTGCCTCTTAGCATTACAGAATCAAGATGAAAAGGAAAAACACACATACACAAAATAAACCCATGCATATAAAAAATGAAACTATGTAATACAGTTTACAGTAAATGAATCAGGTAGCAATAAAATAATTACTGGTTTGTCACACCAAAGTAACATTTAACATTATTTCTTGTGTTTTACACCTACAGTGTAATATAAAGATATATGGGCTATAATAATGTGTGACTCTTCTCCCATTTTTACTCTTTGATTCACAGTAAGAAAAAGATTGTAACACCATTTTCCCCCTATTTTACCTCAGGTATCTAGTAAATTTAGTGTTTAGACGAATCAATAGGGTAAAATTAATAATACAGTATACTGTATTTCTTCTTTTCTCTGAAATACCCAGTTGCTCTCCTGTTCCTCATAGTCCTATTTTCATCCATGATACCTAGATCTAAGTACGAGACCAGCAAGTGTTTTATTGTTACCTGTTTCATAGAGCAAAACCACACCATCAATCATGGGCTGCATTAAAAAGTGTTAACCAGAGAAAGATATTCATAGACCAACTTTTATAGGACAAAAGGACAAAAGAGACCCGATGACTCATATAAACTAAACCTTGAACACATATACTGCACAAACATCTATACATATGCATCATATATGTACTCACTCACCCCATAGAAGAGAAAGGTGGGCTCACATTTCCCTCGATACCGCTCCAAAACATCAATGCTGTCTGCCTCGGCCTGCGCCACAAGAAAACACATACTGGTTTAAAGATGTTTGTTTGCAATATTTTGGTTAGATTTAATTGAAATCTTTTTGAGAATTTTAGCTTCTCAGATTTCTTACTGTGGCAAAATGTAACAGGTCATCACCCAGTTCATTCTTGATTTTTCTCAGCAGACTAACCACAGCACGGCAAGGACCACACCACTGTTGATGTACATCTACAACTAGAAGGAAACAGACACGTGTGAGTGTTTGTGGATGAGGAAGAGGAGATACGAGGGCTGGAAGATTGGTACAAACATCCGAAATGCAGTTAACCCAGTGAACACAGAGGGGCAGCAGCACACTATTAATTGTAGGTACATTACCAGGGCTCATCGAGGAAGGCAGCCACAACACTACTTTCTATGCATATTGGGTATTATTTACTTTTGATAAGAAATAACAACAACTAATTACTTCTGAATATTTTACCTGTTAATCCCTTGGTTGCAAGCATCTCTTCCCACTGTTCTTGATTTGTGACAGACGCCTTGACAAGAAAATACCAGTAATTAGCTTCATAAAAGTAGTTTAACACATATTTATCAGCAGTACAGTAACCACGTTGTGTGTGCTGCCCAACCTGCAGACTCGCCTCTTTCTTCTTGCCCGCCATTTGATTAGTTCGCCAAATTAAAACGGATATATATGCTTGAGCTCGAGCGATGTATTTAAAATAAGTTTAATTAGCTGAAATGCCAATATGTCACGTTTTCCAGGCTCCCCAGATGCTGCGTGCGCGTGTTTGGCCTCCGTGGTTGCTAGGCAACGACGCCTTCCGCTTTTTGGAGCGTGAGTTTAAGACGATAAGGTGTCATGTCGCTCTTAATTAACGCCATGGGAGGGGGTACCGTATATATATTCTGTATGCTGTGTAGTTAGAGTAGTTTAAAAACGCATGTCATAATTAGATAAGAGTAGGAACTCCAACTTTTTAGACTTTGTCTGTCTATTGCCCCCTGTGGGTCCATACTGGAAACTATACAGGAAACAAAACTTCACGTGCTCAACTCAAACTGATATTCTTGCCTTTTAAAATGTGCCTGTTTTTAACGCTATTTACCATTCATATTTTTCATTTTTTTCATATTTTTCTATTCATATTTTTAGTTTAATATAGTTTAATAATAACAAATGTATGGAGCATAATGAACTATCTATCTATCTATCTATCTATCTATCTATCTATCTATCTATCTATCTATATATATATATATATATATATATATATATATATATATATATATATATATATATATATATATATATATATATATATATATATATATATATATATATATATATATATATATATATATATATATATATATATATATATATTATTTATGAGACACATGCACACAGAGACACTCACTTAATATACTTCCCTATTTAAAACCTTAAACCTTAGTTAGACAGAAGCCTGTTTATAAGTCCAAAATGTGCAGAACAGGGAGCTGAAAATACATTTTGCACAGTGTAAGTGAATAATCGATTCCCTCTTCCGCCGAGGCTACAGCTAACTTGCATGAACTAAGCATGTATTCAACAGTGGTGGATTAAGATGACCTTGACCTGCAAATGTAGCTTGTGAAGAAGAAGGAAAAAAAAACAAACACTTTCATCATAACCTAAAAGCCTCTTTTGTCATGCAGAGAGGATCAAGGCCTTGTAGCAAAAACATGTCTGTGACCCCGCATTTCATCCTACCCTTAGTGTGTTTGTACACTGTCACCTTCAAGTAAGAACATTTCTACGCATAGTACATAGTGTCACATTCTTCTCATAACACGCTTTATGTTCACCGATGAAGGTGTGGTAATTTGATTAAAGGGCCACTCCACCATTGAGCTAAATAAAAGATTACAGTTTACTGAATATTTCCCTCTATGAGATTAAGCTAACACCCAAAACCTAATGAAAGTGAAATATTAAATCACCTGAGTATCCCTTTCAACACAGCTTTACATAATAACATTCACTTTTTTGTATAATATGGAATTTAATACAGATACACAATGCAGGTATTAAAATGCTTTAGAGCTTTAAGAACATACCTCGCTACAAAGCCAAAGCCCTGGCTACTTCTTTGAATCTGTACATTTTTGTCGATATTTTATTCTCACTCATTATGTGCAACAAAATCCCTCTGTAATATTATTAGCAACATATTTTTTTACAGCCCTGACATCCTGATCTCTGCCTCTCAGTCCTGACACAGGATGTACTGTAAGTGCCTCTTGTTATTTGTGAGAACTCAAAGACCAAAGCAAGGCAACAGAGTCAGTTGACTTGCCCATGGCCACGGCACATTATCATTATAATCTCCTGTTTCTGGACTTAAAGGAAGTAGTGTGTGTGTGTGGAGGGGAGGTGATGATGTATGATAGTTTGTGCTGCTACAAATGCAGCTCTTGTGTATGAAACACTTGACACACTATGACACACTTCTATTCACTATTCACAGTCATTCATATTTATTCTATACTGCAGTCCTCCAGCTCAATGTCCATATAATATTTATATATTTTGTGTATATAATGTTTATTCTATGTTTTGTGCTTGTATGTTTGAATTACACTGGGGCAAAGGAAAAGAACCGTAGCCAAATTCGTTGCATGTGTTCAGATACTTGGCCAATAAAGCTGATTCTGATTGTAATTCTGATTCTGAAATCAGGTGCTAACTATTTTGACGCCTGAGTCTTCCTCTTGCTCAGTTTCATGCTGACTCCACAGAGAGGCTTCCCTCCGACTGTAACATCTCATTTAATAGTGAAATGTGTCCTCTGAAGAGATCAGACCACTTTTCTATGCTTTACCCACATGATTATGAATGAACTGCTGCACTTAAGTGGGCCAGCATCGCAGCCTCCCTCCGTCGCAAAAGCAGGCCTAGAAAAGCAAGTCACACAATTAGAGCAATTTTGTTAAAAAAAAAAGACAAACCATAGCTCACAGTGACAGTGAGTGAAAAAGAGAATTAGAAAACGAGACACTCTAACAGAAAATGGCACAGTTCAGCTGCACAGTTTGTTTTGCATCCACTGTGTTGTGTGTACCGTATGACACGTTTCTATTAGTAATCTTGTGTCTCGCTCCAAGCTCATTATGAAGCCAGATGGGAACAACAATCAACTCCTCTCTGTCATTGCTGCCACGACAAGGTCCTGACACAAACCTTGCCTGAAGAAATAAGATTCATACAGTGTCTAATATGTAGCTGCATGTTTGTGTGTTACTTTTCATCAGAGAGATGCATGGAAGTGATTGTTTTTCTTCTATCAAGTCAATGAGAAATATATTGATTTGATTCTTTTCTCCCATGTGCCCAATTCAAATATTGGCCTTTGTGCCATCAAATGTCATCAGTAATGAGTGCTGCCGCCTGTCTGTAGTTGAGTGTACACCGAACAGATATATATTCAAAATGAAATGTGATTGTTTTGACCCAGGAGAATACCCTGGGAAGAAATTGTTTCAAGGGAAGTGGGGGTGGGGGTATAGACGAGATATTACTACTCTCATTCAAACTAAATTGATCGCCAAATCAATTTGGCACATGTTTAGATAACAAATGGATGCAAACACGTTGAAAATCAAATTTACTGTTTATGTAGAGAAGTGGAGCGAAGTCATATCCCAGAATTGATGTTGTTTATGTGAGCAAAAAGAAGTAAATTGTTTTGACTCATTTACTTTGCTTTTGCAGCTACTGACATATTTCTGTGTACTTAATGATGCCTCAATGTCAAGGCTGTTTGAATTTTTTCCCTGCACAGTATTTTTTGTTTCATAATCATCAAACCAAAACACTTCAAATAGAGAATGTAATTTCAGCAGTATTTCACCACTGACCCTTAGCTGTACTATGTTGAACTCAGGATGTGAGAGTCTAAGGCCATGTAATTGATAAAGTTTGAAGGTCTTTACATAAACTCAGTTACCACACTAATACAGTGATAGATAATTTTCTGGTCTCTCTCAGTAGATCTTCAGCCACCTTGTAGTCTTGAAGAACCAACCAACAGCAATCCTGGTTTATTGCTGTTAATCTCTCCCACCACATGAGAAACACAGAGGATTTGAAGCTACGACAGTGGTGAAGATTAATCTCCATTAGCACATCTTAAGCACAGAAGTAATATTTAAGCCTCATTAAAGAACTCCATTTGTTGTGTTTATTTTTGCAAGGGTTTTATCTTTCAATCCTCAAAGCGAAGCCCCGGAGGACTTCAGAGTAATTATTTAGAAACAAATTGTGAAGAGATCCCAGTTGGTCGGTACCAGGGTGCATTTAAGGAATTATTGGAAACAAACAAAAACTATCAGCATTGCTTTCTTCTCAATGGGTGATTTTTTTTTTTTTGCTAATAGATAACTAAAGAGACTGAAACTAACAACTGTTTTTCATTATAGATTAATCACTTAGTTGTGACAAAAATACCCAATGGTGGCATCCTCAGATGTCTTGATTTGTTTGCCCCAAAACTGTAAGATGTTCAAATGACAAAAATATTCTCCAGTTATTGTTTGTCTAATCTTTGGAGCTCTAAGTTGCTGCAGAATACACCGGTTAGCTACAGAAAATCATAAAAGAACACAAATAACACGATAAAAATCAGTAGTTGATCATGAATATGTCAGATTTTTTTCTTGCAGAAATTCTTGCATACTTTAATTTAATTTGTGGTACTATTTTAATACTTTTAAGAGAGAAGTTTGTTTCAACGTGTTCAAATGCTGATATTTTAAGGACAAACTGTTTTCTTTTCAGAATATCAAACAATACAACTGTGTGACAGGACAGATAACATCCAACACCAGAGATTGATGCTTTTTTTTTCCAAGAGGGCACTGTTGCCTCAACATTAAATCATCCTCCTCCCAACACACACACACACACACACACTGCTCTGTGAGCTTTTTTAATAGCAGGAAATCCCTGTGCTTTCAGTATGCTGGTTGCATGCTTATCAGCTCTTCCAGGCCTAAAACTTTTTCCCGTAAGCAATACAGCAGTTGAATACAGAATAGCTTAATTTTAGCTGGTATATTTGTTAAAAGTCATGGTTTATAACATGGAATACAAACACTTCTTCATCTCACTATTTCACTGGGCTGTGTTTAGGAGTGGCAGCCATGCTTTTGAAATACAGACACAGTTTTAGACCTGTCAGTATCCTTCTCAGTCTGCTTTCTCTATTTTTTCGTAGACATCATGACAACCATGACCATGTGCACATGGAGCGGTCCAGCTGAGAGGTGGTTTGTTCTCTTTTTGCTGCATTAATGGAGAATTTATACAGATTGAAAGGGAAATAGTGTGAGCCAAAGGGGGGGAGCTGAGAGGGACTGTAGACAGGCAGTCAGTCAGTCTCATACATAGACAGATAGTGGTAGTGATTGTCAGTTTGTGGAAAGAGGAGGGAGCTTTCTTCTCTTTTCTCTGACAGGCGGCTGTGAGAGTGACAGAGGAAGCCAGTACGGAGGAAGCCATCTGCATCTAAATAAAGACAGCCAATGGCTTTGTCAGAGTCCATTAAGCAAATTGCCATATTTGATAAATGCATCTACCATCTCTTCCCCCCACCCATTCGTACAAACCAGCCCGAAGCAAAAAGAATTGTTGGGCTTTTGTTTGCGTTCCTAAACGGGAGGGGTATGCAGTGAGACATGAGAAAAGATTCCATTCTGAAAGAAATATTATTTTAATGCAAATCATAATTGATGTCTGCATTGTATGATGCATGAGATGAGCTGCCTCGCATCAGGTGCACAATGAAAGAAAATCACTCTGGATTATATAAACCTGTTAAGATCGAGAAATTTAGAAAATTTGTGATCACTTTTGCATGGATGCTAAGTTGCAGCTAATTGCTCCTTGGTGTTGTGTGAATATTAGTCTTCTTTAAACAAGGCAGCTAATTTTTGCTCTTTCTTCTCTCAATTAAAATGCTGGATTGTTGCTGTGACTCTGTAGCATCATTAGAAGCAACTCTCTGTTATCTGTCGAAGCTGAAACCGCTCCAGGTTAATAGCTGTAGTCACTCAGTTTACTTATTCAGCTCCGCTGCTTTCAGAAAGCCTCATTTCCCAGATCTTCAGCTCACTCACTCTCTTTCTTTCTGTCTTTTTCCAGCATACTGTATACTGTGAATAGTTTGTGGATTTTGCACGACTGCTCAACAAAACAAGACATTTGATAAGACTACTTCAAGCTCTGGAATATTGTTGGTTGGCATTTTTCTGATGTTTTATTCACTGAACAATCAATCTTTAATGAAAATGACTGTAAGCGCCAGCCTTGAACATGGATATGAAAATAAGTATATCCTGTGTAATAGATACAAATACAAACATACAAAGGTAAGATGCAGAAATTCCAGAACAGCGGCATGTAAGGTTAAAGCTAATTAGCATCATCTAAGAAAAACATCCAAAGCATAGAGGTGTACTGGGATGTGTGATGCTGAGCTGTGAAACCATGTGTTAGAATCTGGAGCAACAGATGAAAATCTCACCTCCAAAGGCGCCATCAACTACCCCCACACAGACACTAAAACACACTATTAAGACCTCCAGGAGTTTAGCTGGCCCGCTGTTGCAGATGTGCCTTCGATACTGATAATTCAAAGCGATACCTTGTTCTGGTTGGAGAACAAAAAAAGCCTCAGGGCAACAGTGGTGGAAGGGGAGAAGAAAAAAAAGAAGTCAAATCAGACCCATTAAGTGGATTACGAGTTATCTGCAGCACAGCGTGTAATTGGTTTTGTGTTATCGTTGTAACGTAAGATAGGTGCTAATTGAAAAGCCAGTTTATTAGTGGGTCGACAGTCTTCAGAGGGTTGGGTTGTGGTTTAAAGGTCTTGTTTCGGATAACCTCCCGGTTGATTATAGATAACAGATTGCTTCTGCTGAAGCTTTCATTTCTCTCACATGTAATTCCCCAGACAGTCTTCTGTTGTTTTCATTTGCCTTTGCCTGCAGGTCTTGTGAGAACTGAACTCAGTGAAATGGTAATAATATATTTTATTCTGATTTTAAGGTTTTATATGTAGTATCTTATGCTTCAGCATTTTATTGCTCTGCAGGCGTCTTACAGTAGCACTGCTCTGATATGCTTGACAAAAGCAATCTGTTCCAGGCCACCGTGAGTCATGAAGTAAAACAAGCACTGTAGTCCTTCCAATCTATTTCGTGGGACTTTTTTGTGAAATGTAGAGGCTGATGAGAGAAAGCACTGTCGCAAAGATGTTGCTTTTGTTCTTTTCTGTTGTTCTGTCTGGTGTTTGAAAGGTGTCTTGATGCAGCTGTACTGTTTGAAAAAGAAGTGTGAACGCTCATACAGAGAACAGAGACTCAATGCTCTAATGTGACTGCCAAGTCCTCCAATTTTTGGCTTACAGGTTTCCCATGGCAGCAGTTGATTTACGACTGCCAGACTTATTTGGCCATGACCTGTGCACAAGAATAAAAGATGAAAAACACCACTATCTCACAGCTCCTAATCCAAAAAATCTCAAGCAAAGGAGCAACAATTGCAAGTTGGGAAATAAACTGAACATCTGTCCGTACTGTGAGAAGTTCAGTGTCTGCATTGAACACTGTCAAACCACAGTCCCATGATCCCTTTGATGATGACTGACAGCATGCAGTTCAAGACATGGGAAGGGATTTGAGGTCATGTAACCTCATGGTAAAGCATCTCACATGAGCTCTGGATCCTGGAGTGCTGCAGATGGCACAAAATGAGCAGTGGAAATGGAGCATAGAGCTGTGATCTTTGGCATTCAAAAGCAGAGGAAAAACTGAGGTGCTCAACTACCAGCTCTGCTTCATCGCTTTCATCTCTCATATCTATGCATCTCCGTCAGTTGCTCATGCTGGAACAGTGAGAGAGTAGTGTATAGCATCTATCCTGTCATGACCACCACTGACAAAAATGCACCAAAAACAGAACTGTTTGAAAGATAGTGTTCATTTCTTGCATTTCTTGATATTGAAGGTGCAATTTTTTTGTGGGGGATGTCAGTGCTGCTCAAGCCCTCATGGCTGACCTTTGTGTGTGTTTGTGTGTCAAAAGGTGCAGATGAGGTGGCTTTAAGTATAAGAAACGCCATAGAGGGCTGTGCATCTATTGCTGATGCATGCGGCTAGCTGACATACATTATTCAAAGACTGAATGCAGTAAAGATGATGTGCTGGACTTACACTGGTGGATGGACTTTCACCACAAGCTCTTGTAGTCAAATGTTTCCCTCACTACTGCTCAGCTCAACCAAATCAGAATAAAAGAGCTCTCCATTTAAGACATTAGTAATATTGGTCCAACTAAATCCCAACAGCACTTGTAAAAGGCCATTCACTGAGTAGATGTCAGTATAAACCTTTCAAACAAATAAATGTGTGGCAAAACAATCTTTCAATCTTATTGAAGCTATTATTTCTCAAATAGGTAATGGAATAGCACTGTAGCTTTTTTTTTTTTTAGTTTACAAGCAGGGAAGCTATTCCCTCTCTCAGCAGTTGATGTCAGCTACCATTCAGCATGTGGAACATGGAAAAATGAAGGTTAATTGAATGAGCCTTGTCTGGAAAGTGAATCAGGAGTGATTGTCACATTCACTTTCATTCTGTCGTGTGTGCATTTATCATCAAATAGTATTAGGGGCAAACCGAGCATCTGTACGCTGAGGTAATCTTCTTTGCTTCAGCTTTGAAAGGTATCCTCCGCTTGGTGCTGCGCCCACAATGTGTAATCGTTTAAGAGGTGACACCTTAAAGTGGGGAAAATGGCTTGGTGGATAAAATTTGCTACAAGGATTTAAGATTACTTATTGCTCCATGATTCCTGTTTGTGACTGGCTACAAAAAGTCACAATAATTGTCACATTCACACTTTCATTGTCAGTGACTTTCAGTTTTCCATTTAGTTTTATATATGAATCAACAAGCAAACACATGTGCCTGTAGTAGCTCTGGTACTACCAGAAGGAAATAATTCTATACCTCTATGAGACTGTATATATATACTGTATATATATATATATATATATATATATAAATTTACACATACCATTAAATTCCTGATAATAACAAACTGATCGATAACACTTCAAATTATAGAGGAGAGGCTCATGTATCGTGTTAGAAAAAAACAGTGTCAGTTTTAGTAAGACTTCAACATTAGTTTATAATTGTAATGCAAATGGCATAAAATTTTTAAATTACAGATAAATAGACAAACTTTTATTGACACAGAATTGAGTAACTCCCTCATGTCAGACAAAGTCAACAAGAAATTCTGCCTGAAGTGACTCATAATGTCAAATGCTTCTTTAAATCTAGTGTGCTCTGGGTAAACAAGCTCCCTGACAGGTGCAGTGAATCCGAAATGCAAAATGTACAGAGGGTCTACTGCCTCTGAGTTGTCTCATAGTGTCCTGGTGGAGAGATAAAAACACCACATCCAGACTGAGAGTGTCCAGAGACACAGTGAGTAATCGTTCCCAGCAGCCACTGACTGGCACTAACCATGTTAAAAGATGTCTAGACATTAAATTTAAGTGAAAAGTTGCAAGTCTTAGTTACATGTGATAATTTCAACAGCGTATAAATAACAAAATTTCAGTGTGAAGTTGGACATCTAGGCAGCTTCATTTTCCAGCAAAATATATATTTTAACTGTACATCATCAATTTCATGCTTACTAGCTACTGTGCGATTCTAATATTACACTATGGATGGGCGTGCTATTTACTGTTGGCACTGATACAGGGTACTATTGACAAAGCTATGATATATAATTCTAGCCGAGAAAAACCTCTATGATTTGAGAATAGCTTCTCATAAAAAAATCTTTAAAATTGCCTCAATAGATGTTTTAGTATATACCACAAAGAAACAAGATGTAAACATACAGTATAATGCATCATAGTTGATTTGCTCTATTATATATCATGTTAGCGAAGCGCTTCCTGTCTAGTCATCCAGCAGACACAGTGTAGTATTAGCATTTATTTGGAAGCAGGTGTCTGTCAGTCTGATAAATGTATTCTCAGTATGGTTTGGGCTCCATGTAGTTACTCATGGGGAAATATCTGGCTCCTGCTGTGACTGGAAATGAGGTTGATGAGTGCTGTGCAAATGAACCAAAACAGTAAAGTTGCAGGCTGCAAAACTTGCTGAGGAGAACTGTGGAGATGTGTGATGTTCCCATGGGTTCTTCACTCCCGAAACCTTTCACACAACATGTAGTTATCAAATCTATTGTTAATATGCAAATATTGATTAGAACAATTTCAAGCTTTTTACACAGATATTTAGGCAAGTTTGTACGTGACGTGAGCAAATAAAAACATACAAAACGCTGAGTCAAGCTGCACATTTAAGAACCTGTTAAATTCAGTCATTTTAGAACCATTTTAGTGCCACTGTTTCATGTGCTTTTCTTTTATTTATTTAGTAGCCTGTTCTGAAATCTGTTTTTGTCTGTGTGTTTTTTGGTCTGTTAATATCAGTCTCTGTGTTTATGTATATGGAACATTTTAGCTCATTTGCATTTATTTAATTTAACCTTATTTGCTTCCATCTTGGCCAGGACTCCCTAGAAGAAGATATGTTGTACTGTATCTCAATGGGAGCTTCCTGTTAAAATTGAAATAAATAAATAAAGGATGGTTGCAACAGTAAAGGAGCTCACAGAAGGAAATGCCAGGAAATGGAGCATAATGTTAAAACAGATTTAGTGATGGTTTAGTGGTTTGGAACACCAGTGGACAGAGGAAGCTTCATGCCAAATGTCTTTGAATATGTTACATGTTTGTGATGGAAAACAGAAAAATATGATGATGAACACCTCCACTTACAGTAAATACATTAATGTTGCAAATATCAGAACAGAAGGATGATACAGAACTCAGTTTTACAGTTTCTGCTATGTTACATATTACATATTTGTTTAGACAGTTAAATGTCAAATTTCTGCTTTTATAATGTTCCGTGGTAACATTTTCTAACATAGCAGGTGCTGCATTTACTGTGTGTCCAGTCCAGTCTGACAGTTTCAGTTAGATGTTCATAAAGTAAACAAACTGTCTCATGTCTCAAGTCAGCACTGACTTATTCAGTATTTAAGATTATTTTCTGCGTCTTAACCAAGTGCTGTGAATAGTTAAACAACCATAAAGCTGTAGTTGCTATGGGTTTATTTTGCACTCTAAGAATTGTTAATGGAAAAAAAAAAACATACAAAGTACTTTTGAATACAGATACATTTTATTATCCTCTGCAGGTGTCTTGTAAACAAATAAAAGTTATGTTTTCATAACTCATAGTTTTCATGACTCCCCAGTTCACGCAAATTATTTATGGCGTTTCACAGAGTTCTGTGCTGGGACTGATATTTTCCATCCTATATACAGTATATGGTTCTTCTTGTTTTCTAAATTCAGACACAACTTAAGTTATTGTTCTTACTTTTTTTATTGTACTGAGACTAACTTATCATGTTAAAAACATCCAGTTGATCCATCTTTCCTATGTTAGATCACATCTTTCCTATGTTAGCTCATCTTTCCTATGTTGGCTCTCTTGGCTCTCTGTAAAATCCAGACGATTATTCAGCCATTCTCTTTCATCATATCTTACATGGCTCATAGTATCCTATCATCCGACTCAATTACTTTTTCTCTCAAAATGAAACATACTTGTTGTTCCTTGTGTAGAATTGGTGGCAGAGCCTTCAATTATCATCTCCCATGGAACCATTGTCCGGTTTGGGTCTGGGTCTAGGCCTCTTTTTCTTTATTAAAATTTAAATAGGGCTGACTCAGATAAGCCTGGAACCATCCCTTAGTTATGCTGCTATGAGGCTAGGCTATGGGGAGGACTCCCATGATGCACTGAGAACTTCCACTCTTTCCTTATCTCTCTCCCCATGCCTTTATATCACACTACTGCATGTCAATAACTGTGCATTCTCTCTCTGCTGTAGTTTGTGTTTTTCCTCTCTGTCCTCTCCCTGTCCCCATTCCGCAAGTATCTCTTACTCCGGAGCTGCAGGCTCCAGATTTGCCACCACTCTTCTTGTTGTTGTTATTAATTGGTGCTGCTATCACTGCTGTTGTTTATAACACCATTACACCTATGGGTATCAAGAAGTGGTTGTCATTACAACAAGCAGGGCTTAAAAAATACAACAATATGTTCAACTGTTTCTGATCTCTCTTCTTCTTCTGTCAAGTGTTTTCTCATTGTGAGAATTGTTGGGGTTCTCTCCATTATGTTACTTTGTAGAGTGCTCTCAGATAATATATGTTGTGACTTGACACTATACAAATAGTACTAAATTGAAATTAATTGAATCCAATGTGCCCTTGTGGTCTAGTAAATATGATGAATGTAGTTTACTCCTCATAAAGAATTTATTTACACACTTCTGCTTTCTTGCTTTCTTTTGGAACTGCTACATTTCTTTACACAGTATCACCAACAACTGGCTGCAAAGCATGAAACCATAGCCAGGAATGTATGGTAATACATATAAAAACTTTGCTTCATTGCACTACCAGTGGTCAAGTTTTAGCAACTCCTAATTACGTACCTAGGAAATATATCATGGGTAGCATTATGTTTCTTTTAAAGCACATCTTCTGCTGCAAATTAGTATAAAATGATGTTTTCAGTGGTTAGAAGTTTGCATGCTTTGAATAAAAGCTCTCCTTTTTCCCCAAATCAGAACAATCTGTATGTGTTTTCCAATTTCAACAGAACATATGTGAAAATTGCTTGATTTTGAATTTACCTGTGTTGTGTTTGTGGAGTGACACACAGAAGTGACACGTCTTATTTTGAAGACTGCTAACTACTGTCACAGAAAGAAAGCCTTTTCAAAGGGCGTCTGGGTAATTGTCTGATTATGTATGAATATGGACCCGGCTAAAGAGCTTGTCCTCCTTCAGTCCACCCTACTTCCTGCTTCCTCCCCCTTATCATCACCTCACCTCCCAGTGCTCTGAACTCCACAGTCCTTAAAGTTCAAGGGAAAATCAGCCGCCATCAATCACTAATGTAGATGAGAAGAGCAAGCTCTCTGTAGCAGCTTAGCCTGTTGAACATCACACAGCACAAGTAAAATCCCTGAATGCAAATCATCTTCATTAGATCACTATTTGAAAAGAGCCTTTTTTTTTTTTCAAGTACGCTCAATAGTAGCAGGCTTTTCAAAGCCTCTTGCCCGTGTGTGCAGTTTAATGATGATGATGATGAAAGTCAGAAAGGAGGCTGTGTCAGAGGGAGACTGCACCCTGCTCGGCAAGGTTGTTACCATGACATTTAGCAACAATATCAGGCTTGTGAGGATGTCATAACATGCTGTTTAAATGAGTTTAATGTGCTGTGGAGGATTACCCTGTGTCATTTTTTGTGTAGATATTTTATTTATCCCCACTCTACAGCATTACTGGCCGTTTCCAAGTAGATCACTTAAAGTGAAAGTTTGCTAATTAAGAGAAGTACCTGTAGGGACACTTTGATTTTGGTGTTTTAAGGCAGTTAATTTCTTTAAGTGTTTGACCTTGCTGCCTCTGCCAGGAAGTTTGAGACCGAGGTTAAAATGCTTCTCGCAGGACTCTGGCCATGACTAAGTAATTAAAAAGTGCTCTACCAGACCCTAACCTTGTTATTAAAGCCTTGGAGAAATACCGTCAAATGGTCTTAAGCGCTCCTCTGTGGGCCTGGGTAAGAAAGCTTATTTTAAAGGGGGGAGGCTCTGGACACATTTTTACCTCAGTGTACACTGTGACATTTTGAAAGCTAAAAGTCATTCTTATTAAGGGTGGCCTTGTTTTGCATTCTTTCGTATACTGGCTTTGGTCTATTTAGCTCAAGGGTACAGCACGTTTTCATGCTGACTTGTATCCAGTGAACCTCACATGATTCTGACATAGTTATCATACAAAACATGTCAGCTGTGTTGTCCAAGGCTAAGGCACTGCTATAGGTACTCCAGTGATGGATTTCTACAATAATATACCATCATACTTCTACTCTGTAGGCAATGTGATCCTCAGATATTAACCAAGGCCTGTATTCATTTCCATATCTTAACACTTTGGTGTTCAGGCACCTGGTGGTTTGGTTGTCTTAAAATGCCAGTTTCTTAAAAGAATAGATGAACATTTTGGGATAATATGCTTATTTGTTTTTTTTTTTTTTTTTTTGGCAAAAGCTAAATGAGGAGCTTGAAACCACCATCATGGCTGTCGGTTTAATAGCAGCCTGGGAAAAGCCATAAGATGGTAGAATGGATACGAAAAAATGTGCTGACCAGCATGTTTACAGTTCTCTAATTAACACATTTTATCTTATGTGTTTAAACCATATAAATGTGTATAGAAGTGTTGTGGTTGTACGAGGGATATTTCTTGTGTTGGTAACAGTGAGTTTCTTGGGTCTTGTTACCAGGCAACCAGTAAGGACCCTAAGAAAAGTCACTGCACCCTAACAAGAAATAGTATAACCCCTCCTGAAAATCACAACTTGTTGTTTTTACACTTACTCGTAAACGAACAAGATATAATATAATGAGTCAGTGAGCTGGTTGGCTGACTTTTGCCACCTTTGGTTCCATTCAGGTCCTTGTGCTATGCTAAGCTAAGCCAAGCTAACTGGTTTCTTGCTGCCGCTCACTCACAGGAGGCTGCAACTAAATATCTGGTGCCACGTTTTTAAAATCCAGATATTTGTTTCTCTGTGTCTTGGGTCCAGGTGTTGAATTCAGTGTGGTGAAGTTGCAGCAGCACATCCCTCACAGTTCCCCATTGTTTTGTTATGAATAATTAAACTGACCCTGGCACTTCAACAACATCATAAATATTTTGAAACAGTAAAGATACAGTACATTGTTATGTGTTAAGAAGTTCTTAACGGTGTAGGAATCTATATTTTGGCATGTTTTGTACATATATGTAACATTTTTGTGACTATATGTGTTCTCAAAGGGGAATAAAAGGGCACTGTGAACCACTGGACTTTTAATTATTCATTAGAATATGAAAGTTAGCGTGAATCCTCGCAGGCGCTGTGAGAGGTAAAGTAATGAGGCCACCAAGGGTGTTAATGAGGTTTAAAGGACAACTTGAATGAGAGCACCTGTGGATTCAGTCACTCCTATGGACAGGACCACTGTCATCTCCACTATATTTATCCATCAGGAAGAAGACTCTCTCTAATTATCATTAATCTGTATGTATGTGTTGGGTGTGTGCATATATGTAACCATTAAGCATGTTGACATTGATTAAAATTGTTACCTGGTTTACAGGTCAATTAGTGTTCTGTATTTAGCGATCCTCGCAACATCAACATCGTTTTCACACCTTCGCTAGAGTAAAGGCAAAGGCAGCAGCAAAAGGTCTCACCGTTGTTACCCTCCTCTGTGCTGCTAAAGAACCGCTTGATATGTGTGATAAATCTGGATGTTATTGTTCTGCTCAGCAATTTCAAGAATTAAAGCCTTGCTTCCTCCCTCTTATCTTCTTGCTTCCTCCATTTTCGAGCTGCCAGATGCCAGAGCTTACCGGTTTGGAGATCAGTGCCACCTGTAATCAATACGTTTACTGCCTGAGAGGCAGCTGTTGATGGGCAGAGACAGGCCACAGATGAGAAGATAGCAGCCAATCTAAAGGCACTGATCCAGCTCACCATCTGCTCACAGAGACAGAGGGAACGGCTGCTCGGCAAATCAGATGCTCTGCTCTTATCACCTTCACACTGTCCTTAGCCTCTTCCAGTCTTCAAACAAGGAGAGGTTTGAACCAGTGGCGTGACAACTGTGACAGTCAGAGCCGCCGCCGAGGTGATTACCTTTGACTTTCATCAGTTTTGGTCAATGATTGTTAAATTGAAGGTGCTGTGAGAGACAGGTTGAGCTCAACTGTTTTTTTTTCAAGTGCACTGAGAGCTGGATACTCCTTTCTTTAGACCTGTTTTAATTGGTTACAAGATGTAAACACAACACTTAAATATTGTGATTACAAAAAGTTTATATAGCAAACATGTTAACAACTAGTCCCCTATTTATACAGCCAGTTGACATAATGTAATAGCAATAATTCAGAGATTCATACTGTCTCTGTAGCTCAGCTTTGATAAATTCCTGGCGGAAAGATCTGTCTCTGGGTGGAAATGCTCTGCTAATTAATAACTTGTGGTCAAAAAAACTAAATAATGAGCTTCTGTGAGATTGTAAAATACAGCTGAGAGGAGCTACAGAATCACACCCCTTTCTCATTACTGATAATCATGTCACCCACAGTTTATGTGGAAAAAAAAAATTGATAAGCAAACTTTAAATGTATTCAATATCATATTCATGAGTCCTGCACCTACCAAAACATTTGATTAATCTCATTTTGACTTTAGTCACTTCACTGATGCAGTTCATATTTCAGAGAACATCGTGTAAATTACACTGGAGCACCCAGCTTGTTTCCATGCTCAAAGAAATGTGTTTTTCTCGGCTCCGTCGACCATCTTCGTGTTGTTCCATCTCTCGGCTCATCCCCAGGGCTTTCACTGTGTTTCATATGGCCAGTTACTCCCACCTGAGGCAACAGCAACACAGGGCTTTTGTATGAGGTGTTGATAAATGCGACAGCCACTCAAACTGTCAGGGGACTCAGAGTGACTCAAACGAGTACAATCATGTGGCAGTTCACCTATTTATTATCTCTTGGCACAGGAACATGCTCACTTTGGAGGCTGTTCTGATAATAATACGTTGATGATACTAGGTTATAATGGATTTGAAACCTGTTAAACATTGTTGTTTGTCACGCCCACAAGAGGTGTTTGTCATATATAGAAATAACAAGGATAATTTGATGTGAGTCTATGGAAACAGTTTCAGAAAACATTGTACTGTATATTCCAATTGCAAACATAATAGGCTCTCAGTTTTTCTCACAACTCATACTGCACTTGACAAATGGCCGTGAAAATAGCTTTGCTTAATTAAAACCAACTCACAGTGATTTAATTTGTTGAAGAACTATTTGAAATCCTTCACATTATATATATATTATTTGGTCTTAGTATAAGAGAGAATGACATAAAACATCCACAGCTTTTACTTGGACTTTTATAACCATATAAAAAGATTCACCAAAGCAAAGCATTTGTATTGGAGCTGGAAAGCTTTCACATTTTCTCTAACAACAGAAATAAATCTAAATGAAAGTTTATTCAGACTCAATAACTGCACCAAATAAAAGAGACGCTTGTCTTGTTAAACTGTGTCATAATGATCAAAAATCTTATAAAGAGGCAAAAATGCTTGCTGATACTCTCAGCCAAAGCCATTTAGGCAAATTTAAGTTATCTAACAATGTTTAGGAACTTCTAATATGGTTTGAATTTCAATCATACATCTGTTGTATTTGGCATTAAACCAGCTTCACTGATGCTGGACCTGCTCCATGTGTTTTGGTGCATTTCTTACAGTTCATCTATTTGTTTCTTGCACACATATGCATCCAAAGCTACAAGGTTCATTGAGGTTCCTGCAAAAAGCTGTTGAATCCATGCATTAGTTGACAGCACAGCTTCTGTGACTAATCTCAATATAGAAATACAAAATAGGATGCAGTGATCCGGTGATCCCTCTAACAGCCGTTACTCACGGCGAGGAAGAAAATTCACTCTGGAAAATGACTCTCCCTCCTACCCGAGATCAGATATGTTGATTTTTCTGAGGGAAATAAACACTCTGGCAGCTCCCTCTCACTCCCACACAACCAAATTAGCTGTCACCAAGGACATTAAGCTGTCATCTTCTGAGGTTCCTCTCAAACATGGTTCCAGTATATAGATGCTGTGAATGTCGCTGCCCATGACATTTTAGAAATGGATGTATGAAGGATAGTATCCTGCTTCTGTGTTTAAACTGACTGGATAGAGGGATAAATACATATCATTGTTTATAGCCCCACATGTCCCCAGCTGTGCAGCACCCAGCTGCAAAAAAGTAACACCTAACCCCAGCGTACACCATTACGCAACACCTCTACAGTGGCGGTGCTTGAAGTTAATTTGCTCCCTGTGTACGAAGATGAAGTGCACCTCATTGTGCATACTAATGGCCCACATAAGGCTTTCAAAATGATAGAACAGCTCGGTTTTTGTAGATGACAATTGAAAGTTAAAATTGGTTTCAGCTTATAGACACCTCTCCTCCATCATCATGGCAATAATTATGCTGATGTATTAGTACAAAACAGTAAACAAAGCTAATTTGCTCTCAGGTCTCTCTGATATGGGCAAGTGATGCTTTTCTAGCTGCAGAGCTGGAGACGGATGTTTAGATTTTGCTGTAAATGTTTTTGCTGTAAAAAAAAAAAAAAAAGCAGCAAAAAAATACAGCTGTTCAGTTTAGTGAATGGTGCTGAAATGTTTACTGTTGTCTCAGGACTAAAAGTGAAACAGATGGCTTATCTACTGTAAATGTCTGACTTTTCTACTCGTGGCACCAGCACGTTGATATTTGGGGTTTTAATGTAAAATCCCAATATTTACTAAATGAATTTCATAGAAAGTAGTACTCACATCTCCCTCGTGATAAATCATAATCACTCCAGTAACCCTTTTATCATTCCTCTAGTGCCACAATCAGGTGATTTTTTTTTCCTGCCATAAAGCTCATTTCCCAAAATATTAAAATGTGAAGAATCTATCTTTTAAATGAATAATGAGATCCAGGGATCTCAACTATACAAAATTCAGCAGAAACCCGCAGTATAACCCACATTCTTAGAAACTGAATTGTATCACATAAATCACATTCTCTTCCCATATTCACCTCAGAAGTTACTCTCTTCCTGGAGATTATACACAATATCCATGACCTTCTTTCTCTTGTGACTATATTGTGTGAAGCTCCTGGTCGTTCATCTTGAGAGCAGGTGGAAAAAGGTCAGATCAGATGTGCTGACGGCTAGGCTTGTGTCAGGCTGAAGACACTGATCTGATAATGTCCTCATTAGTTGGCCTCAGCCCAACGGAAACTACAGCCTGGAGCAGGAGGTCTGCTCTGTTGGTGACAGCCACCGCCTCAGGGCCATCATGTGCCAGATGAGCCCTGGACGGCAGCTCGTGCACCTCTGAGGTCCATCAGTCACAACCTATCTGTAAGAAAGAGAAAGATATGGAGATGCCAGTGTTTTAGGATGACTTTGTTTTATTTTTCTAATCAATGTAGTAGGTCAATCTAAGCCTGGAAAACAAAACACAAAGCAAAAAATACAGTACTCAGTAGGATGTTGTATGACAAGAGCTGCTGTGTTGTAAAGATGTAATCCTCTTCTCACATATCAAATCTTGATTCGTTTTACATGAGTATAGTTCTTTCTCTTGCTCCCACAGCATCGTATAGATTCAAAACCCAACAGGAAATCTCATCAACACATCTGGTGCCTCAGCTTCACTCACAGACAGTATAATACCTGAATAGAAAGCACCACTGTGGTGATAATCCTGCTCCTGTATGCTGCAGCTGCATGTTGTATTGTGGCAGAAATCAGTTTATAGTCTCAGTGTGAAACTGTGGTGGAAGAAAACTCACTCCCACCTCTTTGACTGATGAGTCTCTGAATATATTTCTGCTACCAGCAAAGTCAGCATGAAGAGCTGCTCCCCGAGTGTCTATACAAACATACAAACATGTTTGATGCTCTAGGATACAGCTGCCACTCTTCAGCGGAATAGAAAGAGCAAAGAAAGGACGCCAGAACTTTTTGAAATAAATAAAACAATAAAGGAAAATAAGCTATAAATATTTTAGAACACTCTGTTTTCCATTTGCTAAAGAGTGGAGCTATAATGACCGATCAACTAGAAATGAATCTTGGAACAATTTTGACAGTCAGTCATTATTTCAATTATTTATCTGGCCTGAAACATTCAGAATTCCAGGAACATGAGAATTTACATATAGATTAACTGGAAATTATTCTTTGATTTACATGGGTTACATCCCTCACCACCACCGCTGCCACCAGTATTTCCAGAGCGTTCAAAGAATTTCATTACAAAGAGGATATATGAGTGTAACATCTATGGAAATAGAACATGTGCGTTCATAGTTTTCAACTATAAAGTGCCATATAAACAAAAACAACAACTACAAAATGTATCTATCATCTGAAATCATCACAAATTAAATGTCTGCCAATCAAATAAACATACATGCAGCAGTGAATTGATACATTAGATGTGATAAATTCCTTTGATTATAACACATGATATCATCAACATATAGGAGTTTTCCTAGTTGAATTCAGATGTTCAACCTTTCCTTTTTCTGAGAAGTGTAAAGACTTATTGCTAATTGAAACCACCAGATTTGATCTTGACCTTAGAAATAGCAGCTCACACATTTTCATCGAAGAGTCCATTGAATAGCTGCTCTGCTCAGCTTTTCAATCACATCGTATAATCTTCACCAGCAAATTATAGGTTTTACTCAGTTGCCATGAAATTGTGGATTTTTTTTTTCTTAAACAACTACACATGTAGAGAAATGCATTCCCAAAATCTGATGTCTGGAACAATTCAAAGTTGAATAAAATGTAAGTTAAGGTAACATGCTGAGTATCAATAAGAAATCAGAAATCAAAGGACTGTCTGTGTGATTTTTCAAGATATGATTAATAGTTGAAGGCTATTATTTTCCACTGGGTGTTTTTTTAGTTTTAGAGTTGCTGGTAAATGCTGCAAAAAAGAATAAACTGCACTTGATATTCCTCAGCCTTAGCAGACTGTGAAAAAAAGACAAAAATCAAGCACTTTCAGAGTCGTCTGAGTGACTATGATTGAATGTGTGGCACCTCATTTGACCTCTCACCTTTCACTGCAGCTGCTTTTGCTGATGTGATTCCCTTGTCACCCGTGACTGATGCAGTCTGACTATGACTCACTGTCACGTCACTGTTGTCCCTGTTTTGGGAGATTTGAGCATATGGGAAGGATTAGCAACAGTGAGCCCATAACATCTGCTGATCAACGATCCCGATCATTTTTCAATCCTCTACCCCTAAAGATCCCCTCATACTGTAAAGCCTTGTGAAAAGATAGATAGCCAGTTCCTGATCACCCATCTGTCATTTCTGGCTGCCCTCAGCACGAAACTCTAAGGGCTAACAGTGGCTATAGAGACACTATAACAAGAATTTCACTGACACTAACTGTCATCATGTTTTCAGGCAAGCTGTAGGAAAGGCCAAAAAGGCTTTGTGGTATGTTACCTGTCATCTTGTTTTCTCTCAAGTATTATCCTGGTGAAAAAAGCAGTAACACTGAGAGGAGAAACCATGTAGTGAGTCATACAGTAGGCGATAAAGTTCCCAGAGGTATTTGCCCAGCCAGCTGGTTTCATGGGCAGGTGTTTCTAAGACATTTTGAGTTGCTTTATGGATGCTTCTTTTCCTTTTTTGTTTTTTTGTTTTCAAGCCAGCAGCAAGGAAATGTGTTGCTAATTCACACATTCGTCTATTTTGGTGTTGGCGCTAGTGTCAGAGTATACCAAGTATCGTGCTGTATGTCAGTGAGTCAGTATGTTGATCGTGCAATCTAACCCACATGAAGTGCTGTTGCCTACGCTTTTTGCTGGCACATCATCATGTGATTGCACAGTCCATCCCTGGAGCTTGATGCAGAAGCAAATTGCCGAGTTTTTTTTTTCTTTCTTTTTTTTTTTTAAGCCTGTAATTACAGGTGAGGAGCAGCTGAAGCACAGTATGGCAGAATGAGGGATATGAAAATTAAATTCAGAAATGATGCAGTGGGTTAATTTTTGTTGATTTTGATAAAAAAAAAAACTAATATAAAACAGCTATTAAAGACCTTTGCTTTCACCGCTCTGTTGTGGTCTGTGTTTATTTATAAATAGACAGTTTACCATATCAGTTTTGCTATTCATTTAGTGGAGTTTTCAGTCCATCTCCAAAACCTAATTTTGTATGAACTGCTACTCTGCTACCAGCCAATAAAGCTTTTAATAAAAACATTTAACAGGAGATTATTTTTTTTTTCAATTGGGCCACAATTCGTTATGGGTATTGAGATCTATATCTCAGTTTTTAAAAGCTTTAATCTGGCATTATTTCCCATTTTTCTTTTTTAACAATAAATTCCATGAAAACATTAAATCCAACAATGAATTGATCAACCAACAATAAAGAAGTTTTGTTGTATATATATATAAAAAAATCTTTGTGAACCGGAATTTGTTACTTTGAAACTAAACACTACACTATATAGATCATTCAAGGAGCCTCTGAGCTTTTTAATTGATGAAACTGCATATTTATAAGCAATCTTTAAATGGATGGGTTGGGACAAATGCCAAAAACAGGATAAAGACAGAAAGTATTGAAAGCAGACTAATGTATTGCTGTTAGAAACACAACGTAACTGCAGCCTTTACACTTTAGGAAAGCCTAATGGAAGAAATCCATTTGCTGTCTAGGTCCACGTCCAACCAAATTGAAAACAATTCTCTATTTTTTGTGAAAACCCATGTGTACAAGCTCTTATGAGAGAAAACAAACAATATGGGCACAAAACCACAAAGCAATAAATCTGATTTTAATTATTTTGCATGCAGTATGTGAAACATTCTCCTGTTGGAGACGTGTACTGTACTGCACAGCACCTTATCGCTGCCCTTTAAGGTTTTTTTCCTAGCAGTCACAAAAATGTCACCTGCAGTATCTTGTTACGATGACTTTTTACAATATCAGAAATGCAGTATGGGTAAAGGTGATCACCACCATAATCTGTAGATGTGTCTATTCCTCTTATACCAAATATCTCATGCAGATATGCTCCACGGGTTTATGAATGTGGCATTAACAAAAAAGAAGCTGAGGAAAATGCAGTTCTATCTGATAATTGTTTTTTCTCATATTTGATTATGCTGAGTCACATTCCTCCCAGACAAACACTGTGGTAGACGTGTCTGTAAGCATCTTTGCATCAGAGTATGAGGCCTTTGCCAGAGAAACAGTGCACTTCTTTTTGTTTCCCCTGGGTTCCCCCAGCACAGTGTTGACATGGCTCGTAGTTATTCCTGCTCGTTCATTCATGCAAACGCTCTCCTCCTCTCTCCTCACTCTCTTGCCTTTCATATCTTCCAATATTCCTCTCTCTGCCTCCATCACTTGCTCTCCCCTCTCTCTCCTCCTTTCCATCCCCTCTCTCTCAGACCCATTCATCCATGGCTGGTACATCGGTGGCTATCCTGTGTGCCACATGCCCGATGCTCATAGGCTGTTTCCAGATCTCTGTCTCTCCCCTAAGCAACAGCACAGATTAAATACTTAACTTTGTTCGTTTTCTCCCCCACACCCCTCCTCTCCCACCGTCTCTCTCTTGCCTGGCATTAAAAATTCATCCACTCTGTGTTGTGTTAAAAGCACATTACGCAAGACTCTAAATATACCCCCTCCCAGGCAGGAACCGCTTGTCCCTTGCTGCCTTTATGTCTGCTCGCTGTCTGTGTGTGTATATGCATTAATTGTGTACATGCGTGTGCGTGCGTTTGTGTGAGGGCTGTTTCTTTGCCCCGATGCTGCATCTGTTATATCTGTCAAATCCCAAGGGGAGGCCAGCTATAGTGCTCAGGAAAGTCCCTCAGGTAACAACAGGGTGATATAGCAGCCTGACAAATGATAAAGGTTAAGTAAGAACCTCTTGACTCAACAAACTATTATGCATGTTTTTTTTTTTAATGTGCAGTGTGTTTTGTATACTTTCTCATATGATGAAGAAGCTGGCTTGCCACAGTGAGAAATTATGCTTATTTAGATCTTATTTACTGCAGCGCCTTCACCTCTTTAACCCAGAAAAGGTTGTTATTGCAGGGCTGTTTTGACTGGCTGCTCTGAAAACCGTTTATTACGTAGAGATGGACATTGAGAGAAGAAGAAGATTTAGAAGAAGAAGAAAGTGCTGCTGTGTGCGTTGGTCTTTCCCTGGGCTGATCTGCCTGTCTGCCTCCAAAAAATCTGACAGTCGAACTGTTTGATGCTGCCTCTTGGATGAAAAGCCTCTGTAATTGGCTGCCATTACAAACTCTACGCCACCCGTGATAATGGCTGCAAACAGAAGGAAGAGAAACATGTTACCATTACCATCTTTTGAAATCGAGTTCATTGTTGTTCAAATGAGAGCAATGTATGTTTCTATTTTGGTGTCGACTTCACGGCGTTGTTCAAATGCTAAATTTGTGTTTGCGTCTAATTATTTTTATCTGCTGTGCTATAAAAAGCTTTTTTCCATTTGCACTTAATTGTTGAATAAAAACATAATTTACTCAGAGGTTCAAAAACCTTTTGTCCCCCTTTAAAAGGGATGCTTTTTATTCATTTTTATTGTATTTTTTTATTTTTTTTTTTTTTATTTGATGATTCATGTACTTTCACATCTCTCCATAATGTTGGGCATTACTGTTCAAGTATTAAGTATGTTTAATTCCCTCTATTGGATAAATACAAATGTGTAAATAATAACTGAATCCAGTTTAAGCAGTGACGTGCTGAAGTGTCACGTTGCACAGCTGTAGAATGGAATATGCGCACAGTCCTCTGGTGCTCTGTTAAACCTTTTTTCTGTAGATTTTCAGTGCAGCATTGTAGATCTAACCACCATGAATATCACTAGCTGCAGTTTGACAGAATAAGGGTTTGTTCTGTTTCTCCAATCCACTCAGCATATGACAACTCACGCTTGCCAGTGTATCTCCCCGCAGACAACACCTGCCAGCTCATCCTGCCAACCTGCGCTGATGTGTGGCATTCCTAACTCGATCACGGTCGTGAACGCAGCACCTGTGATCTACAAAGTTCAGAAAGCTGCCAAGTTCCACCCATGGTGAGACGTGTTACTCACTGTCTGCCTTTCTCTCTTTTGTGTGGTCTTTTTTTTTTTGTCACCTCACCTTTTTTGTCACACTAGATGTATAATTGATTCCTTTGCTCTACATTAAATAAGACAACCAAACTCTGAAATGAATAAAGATGCAAGCTAAGACAAGTGAATGTAGGTTTATGCTGCAGTGCAATGCCAAGAGCATTTATTAGCAAGAGGAGGCTACACAGTAGAGGAACATCTGGTCCCTTGTGGCCAATTCGTCTGCTTGAGCACCTTACGTATTCAGTGTCCCCTTCCACCCTCTCCTCTGCAGAAGCTGTTGTGAGTGACAGTAGTTTGCTGCATGTTGGTCTGTTCTCTCTCCCCATGGGTCTAATTTGTGCAAGCTGCTTTTGAATTGTTGCAAAGAAGATGCAGGAGTAAAGCCAGCTGAGGGGGCTGGGGCGTGTGGGACCTGCTGTTCCTCTGTGCCTTTTGTTCTGATGCCAATTCATCTGCATTCTTCAGTACTTCTCTGAACTCCTTCCCCTGTTCGGCCTTCAGTGTCAGCCTCGTATTTGTACTGTTTGGCAATTTAATGAAAGAAAGGTGTGAGGGCGATGAGGTTAGTGGGCTAAATCTGAACGAATGACTTTTGTGTCTTCAGAAGTGCCGGAGTCACCGATACAGCTTTTATTAGTTTTGCAACAACACACAGTCCTGCATGTTCTAATTAGTATTTGAAAAGCTTTATCACACCATATAATACTAGTACAACTACTTCCCCATTTTGTTCTTATAACTCCAATTTTCTTTTTCATTAACACGACATTTGAAGCAGCAGTTAATGATATCCTTCCAGGACTTCTGTTAAGCCATGACTCAGAGATTCTGTTCCTTAATGCGGAGCCCTGCATTGCAAGTACAAGAATCACACAACAGTTATTTTCTCAATAAGGCCAGAATAAATCAGCAACATCTGAGCTCTGCAGGAAAAAAAACTGTCAGAGGAATTAACTGAAACCCTAAAAAGTGTCAAAAAAAGACACGCTGTCTGTTTGACAAGTGAAGATTAGTCACCTGCAACTTAAAAGGAAGCAGGGTGCAGAGCTCAAGCTATAAAAAATGTGTCATTCCTCTGCCCAAGGACAGTTCAGTTTGCCTTTGTATGTAGTCTTTCATACCTGAATCCCCTACAGCATGAAAGAGGAAGTCCTGTCCTGACACTGAAGCTGTAATGACATGCCAATTTACAACTTCCCAAGAGAGAAATTAAGAATGTTACAGCAAACCAGAGTCGCAACAGTGCTGAGCATCTCAAACAAGCAATGTGGTAAGCAATGAAAAATGTACCGAACAGTAACAAAACTTTATAATATTTTGAGTAAAGATACAGCTACACTTGAACCTGGGTGTTGAGTTTACAACTTTTCAGAAGTTTTAAGAGTTTGTGATCCAAAATATTCAGCTAATAACAGTGTGGATTTGGATTAGCATGTTTGAATAGCATGAAATGTATGATTATCTTTACATTTAAAATATAATAGTTGTTATAAGAAATCTATCATCATTGTCATTGTTTATACAAAACAATGTATTGATACAAATGTACCAATGGATAATTTTGATTTGTCAGAACTTTGTCTTGTTTTTGTAATTTTGTAATTTTGTTTCTATTGTAACAGGGAAAACTAACAGACAACTTTTATTTTGTCAAAAATGATGGTTATCTTGATTTAGTTCCCATAGATTGATACTGTTTCGCCTCAGGCAGATATTGCAGGAAAAAGAATTAGACATGTTGTCGATGAACATTTTGCAGATATAATCAGTATCAGCGTTTTGTAAGCAGATATGTTGATTAGCATTTCTTCATTATGTTGTTTAAAGACTCAATCTGGGAGGCATTATGTTTCTTAGAAAAGATGTTTTCTGTTACCAGTTCTGTTAACAGCATATGAACATAGTTTCTAGATGAATGGTTTGTTGGAAGAGAAAATAAAGCCATAGAGTCTAAAAACATCCATGATATTTTATAGTTTGATCTCCTGGTTAAAATTTGACCTACTGTACTGTGAAATGATATAGATTCTATAAGCAATTAGGGATTATTATCAACATTACTGGTCTGATCATTTTCACTTTAACCTCCAAATACAGCAGTTTAGATCATGTTGTAATCTAATAATCTGGCTATGAGGTTTTCTGAACATCTCACTGCTTATGTTTCTTTCTAAATTAAATTGAGTTTTAGTGACATGGCAACATTTCTAGATTTCGGCAATTAACTTGGTGAGTAGAATATCATTATAGCAGATAGAACTATGGCCACAACTATGAAAAAAATCCATTAAATTGAAGAGTTATCATTAGATTATGTCACAAATTCAAGAATTACAAAGTAGTATGACTTACAGTAGACTGGTAAATCTAACCTACATTTATTTACATATTCAGTATATGAAGACACAATCACACATGGGCAGATTTTAAGATTATAGAGGCTTAATTTCAACATACAATTGAATCTTCTCACTTACTGACTTTATCACTTCCTTTCATTACTGTGCATTTAAAACAGTAGCGGGTGGCAGAGGAAAGGAAAGGGAACAGCTGGAGCCTAATCAGTTTTTCGAGAAAGCAATACTCCTAGTGTTGCCCAAAATGTCAGCAGCACAACATAAAATCACTCAGTTTTTTTCATTTCATACTATGGGATGGATGGGTGGGTGACAAAGTAAATGGAAGCCAGAGAGATACTGGGAGGTGAACTCCAACATCTGTAATGATGCATGATTGTGCAGAGTGGAGAATAAATCAAAGAGACATCCAGCTAAAGACAATGGGAAATTAAATTGGGTAATGGGGTGTGAGAATAAAGTGGGGGAAAAACTTGATTTCACCATGCAGGCAGAACTATTGACTATAACAGCAAAAGTCCTACTGTGAGCCTGAAAAGTTCCTCCCTGCCTTGTGATTGTGATTACAAAGAAAGGGCACCGAGTTCAAGGATTTAATTTCGTTTCAACTTCCTTGTCTGGTTTTGACAGTTTCAGACGTCTCTGTTACCTTCTTTCTTTCAACAGCCTTAGATAGATTTCTCACTTGTCAAAAAAGAATAAAGTCACTTTCATTTTTAGATTTTTACCCCATAAATAAGACATATTCAGCACCTGTTTCTAGACTAGATATGAGTAGTTTGAGGATTTACACTTCTGGCATCATTTTATTTAGCTGCATGCTTGCAGCTCTAGTTTGTCTTTAATGATTTCTGAGACAGTCGCTAACAATGGTCTCATGCATCTGTTCTTGATGATGAGCACAGTCAACGCACAATGTTGTCTGCATATCAGAATGAAGAAAAAATAGCCTTGTTGTCATCCATATTTGTCTATCAGAGGAAAATTCTGTGGGCCTTATTCAAGAAATTATGTAATGCACCATCTTGTGCAGATTGTGGTTTTAATTAAGGGAGGAAAATTAAAGAGACAGAGAAACAGGAGGAAGGTGTTTTTTTTTTTTTTTACTCGTCTGACGGGTTTCATTGCCAGTGCAGCTGTGTTGTGGGACATGTGAGGAAGCACAGAGGGATGAGACAACACTCTGCATTCCGGAGACATCTGAGAGATACAGACTGAAACGGTTCGGTCTTCATTACGAGAGTCATTTTTCAGCCCGAGGCAGCTCAGAGTCAATATCTGCTGCCTTGCATTACTGCTCCATGGCAACCTTTTGCAAACATGCATCCATGCAGCATGTTTACGGTGTAAGTGTCGAGAGACACAGACATAAAGTTTGACAGGATGCATCTGCACCGAGAGCGAGATGATGGGTGATGATTATCTGGAGTGAGAAGGATGACAGCAGGCCCCAGACGGTAACCAGACATCTCCTGACTTGGCATTTTGTCAGTTTGAAAGGACACACTGCCCACACTTTGCACGTCTTTGTGTGCACATGTGCATGTGGAGGTGTGATGGTGAGTAAAACTTTATGTCCTGTCATTTCACATTTAAAATGTAATTACTCCAAATGAACTGATGGGGGCTTGGCTGCCTTTGACTCAGACACAGTTGAGCTTTAAACACAGGATCTTTTCTCAGGACTACAGGAAAAAAAAATGAAGAAAAGAGCTTCCTCTTTAAACCTCCCTGCACTTAAGTGCAGTTTTTGAGTCACAACATAAACAGAAACCAAGCTGAAGTGTAATTTATTTCTCTAAGTGAGCATTTCTCCCAGATCTATTGATCATCTTGCAGAAGCTGAACAAAAGCCATTTGCTTGTTTGTGTGTGTGTGGGCGAGTGTTGAGCAATTTAAAGTACAAATATATGTGTTTTGGGTTTTTTTCTTTTTCAGGTGGATGCGTGAGAAGAAAAACAGACTATAAGGTTCTGCACAAAAAGAATTGAGAAGGGAGTAGGAGGTGAATAATAAAAGACTAAAAAGGTGAAGTGCTGGGAGCAGAAGTGAGGACTCATTGATCATCCATCACTCTTCTTGGGGTTGATTGGTCATGCCTGAGGATCAGAAAGAAAAAGACGAACATTTTCCACAGAGGAGAGGCATGTGTGTGGAAGAGAAGAAAGGGGGCGCTGGCAATGACCCAGAAGTCAACAGAGGTTGAGATGAGAACTGAGCCTCTTTTGTTTGCTTCCACCATCCTGAAATGCTTGTTAGACACAGAGCCATCCTCTGTGATCCTGTACCATCCGAGAGAAGAGGCCTTTGTTTCTGCCTGGCATTAGCACATCTGCTTTGGAAACCTTGACTCTGTTCTTCTTTTATCAGCAGCCGCATTTGCAGCAGAGGTCTCTGAACCAGATACCAGGCATGTACTAAAGCCGTTACAGCCAAATTTCTCTGCCATGTTATTTCCGGCAACGGTGCCCCAGCTACCCCTTCTGCCTCCTCCTGAGCTTATGGGACACAAAAGAGAGTCTGTTGGGTTTCCTCAGAGATGACTGCTGCGTCTTAAATAATTTAGCGTGGCCACAGAAAGCTCAGAGGAGCAAAGGACAGAGGCACTTACTGAGCAAAACTTACAGCGCTGTATCTAACAGCCAGTTAAACCCTTCTGTCTGTTTCTAATCTTCTGTGCAGTTACTGCAAGGTAGAGGAAATAATATGTGTATGTATGTGAAGAAACTACTTTGAAACTGATCCTTCAGGTGAGATCGACTTTAGGCTTCAGGCTTCGTGTAGCTCTGATTTTCTTGATGCCATCAAATATAATACAGATTGGTGTTTAGGTGATGTAAACACAAACCAAATTAGTCACGACTCCTCTCAGAAAAAACATTTTTACTCTGAGTAAACTGATGAATTTTAGACATTTATTTGTCATCTGTCTTTGTACAAACCTGAAGTTTATTCAGTGTGAATGTTACACATCCAGGAAACCTGAATGAAGGCAGGCAGACACAGTTGAGGAGCTTCTTCTGGACTCCTGCAGCTGTCAGTTTGAATGAAAAGAGATCTGATCAAAGGAAACTGCATCAAGATGTGAGGTGTAATAAAGAAAATATAGCTACTCTATATAGCTACTCTAAAAGAGTGAAGAAGAAAAAACAACTAAAAAAATACCCTGTGTTATTGTGAGTTTGTTTTGGTTGGAGGTTGAGTGCAGACCGTTACAATTATTGGGTTTTTCTGTGAACCTGCTTATGCCTCAGTGGCCCCAGTAGTATGTGTGTGTGTGTTATTTTGGTAAAGAGAGCACTGCAGCCTTTGGCTAAAAAAGATAAATAAAAATTAAAAAAAAAAAAAAAAAAAAAAAAAAAGTCTAATACTAAAAGCAATTAATCGAATTTATTGTGAGTGTGCTCATGAGCCACAACGAGTTGCAAAGAAAATGGAGAAACAGAGGCAGGAAATGGAGCAGGAAATAAAGACAAACTAGCAGCGTTGGAGGTGCTGGAATCAACAACAGCACCATGCACAACAACAGGATGATGTTGTTTGCAGGTGAAGATTTATGACTGGAGGCAGATATGAAATGTGGTCACAGCATGAACCTGAAATACTTTATGTATAAGGTATTTATGTGAAACAAAAATGGGAAGATTTTCTTAGGATCTCCTTACTGATTGTATCCAAAAGCAATAGGACTCAGCTGCAACACTGTGGTGTATTTGATTAATGGGCTCCTCCAAGCTTGGTTCTCTGTTTTGTTTATAATTATATAACCTCCCACTTGAAACTGAATACGTATGAACGACATAATAGAACAGAAGAGAAATCTTATGTCTGGTGTTGTGTTTCCTGATTATAAATGTAGTGTCTCCTTGGGGCAACATCTCCTCCTCCTTCAACTGCTGCCTCTGCACCTAATAGTGGCGTGAATCTCTACAACATAAGTACCTTTGAAATTCATACCAAGCCAACCTGACCTCTCCACAACCAGCACCTGCCCCCACATAATCCAACAACAATGAGAAAAATGATATCAATGCACCAAGAAGATGGAGGTCCGCTGCAGCCAATCAGCGCCCACAGGCGAAGGGGCTCAGATGTCATTTACATGCTAATAGTGTTAGTGGAGGCAGCGAGAACGGGGCCAGGGTAGGGGGGCCACGCTGAGTTGCTGATCGAGGAGGGGGTTTTTTTCGAAAGGGGGTTGTCACGGCAAAACGCAGCATATACAACCCTGCGGTGTGGAAAACCATCTGCTGGTCCTCATCTGGTCCAGCCAAAATGCTTGTTTAATCAGACGTGTCTGTTGGACACTCCTCCTACCCTTACCTCTCTGGTACACACACAAACATGCACATATTGTATGCATGTGCACACATACACACAAGCACACACATATATACTGCCAAGCCTCTATTCAAACACAAATTAGCTTGTCTGATTTCCTGATGGTGTTGTGCACCTGGTTTTGGTCTTCACTTAATGTGTTGTCATTTGGAAGTTTAACTTGTCTGTTTTCATTGTTAACATTGGCTTGAGCTGCAGTTATTGTCTGCGAACATGTTAGTTGTAGACTGAAATATTCAAATGTTGTATTGAACTTCACAGACAGACTACAGTGTACTTGTTAACAAGACTGAGAACAGAATCTAAGGCCAGAACATGAGCAACCTTTATTTCTTTTCCACACTCTGACTGTGTTGTGTGGTGTAGGTGTAATGTCCTCTATTTAGATGCAATTCAAAGGTTGGTGTGGGTGTGCTGTCACTTTAGCCATCCGGGTAGGGAAAAAAAAAAAGACCAGGAGTAGCCTCATAGAGCTGTGATTGAAATAACAACTCCAATCAGCTGTGAAACAACCAATTATTGTGCTCAGGTAGGTGGAACACTAAACACTGTGATATTTTAGAAATTTTGTATAAGGAAAGCTTGTGAAAGTTTCTAAAACTTTCCTTTTTGCCTTTTACACTTGAGTTAACACATGACGTGTTTTTTTCAGGGCAACATTTTCCTTCAAGATCTCTGCCTATTAATGGATCCACACAGTTCCTCCTTGGGCAACATGATGGCTAAGATCTTATAATGCAATAATTCCCCCCGAAACCAATGTTTTTATGGTGTTGCTTTTTTCAGGTTGATGGGCAGCAGGCATTTAGATTGAGAGAGCTTTTACATCCCATATTCTTTCAGTCATATCTGCTTGAGGCAATTTGTGTCCAGTCTGTGGCCTAGTTCTGTCCCTCTATTTTGGGCAAAACCTTTAAAAAATATTAAACAGAGAAGAACAATGCCATTTCTGAGTAGCAGCTTTATGAAATGCTCTTGCAGATGACAGCCACATGTGCCTGCAGTGTTGCAGAGCGACATCCATCATGTGATATGGACTGTGATACTAATCAGCTATCGTTGGGTTCATGCCGAGAGCATGAACCCGAGTTTCGTGATGTTGCGTCTTTATGTGACACCTGCAATTTCTTTGTAATTCTATTATTGTCCATCGTGACAGGTGGGGACCACAGTTGGCAGTGTGCGTCTCATCAGAGCTCAAGTGATTGTAAACTCCCACTGGACAAGTTTTTGATTGATTCCTCAAATGGTTTTAGCTGATGGACCTTTGAACTTGGGACACTGCCTCTCGACAGGCGCTTTGTGGTTTTTGTTTGGTGATGTGTGTGGATGAAGAGAATGGAAAATTACTCTCTTTTCATCATATTTAATATTCCAATAAAAATGCTCAGTATCTGAAGTAGCAACACAAAAACACAACCCTTTGATATCAAACTCAAATTTCAATATCTCGCTCCTTTTCAAAATGAATCAACCAAAAAGCATTCAGAGGGGAGACAATTACAAGAACATTTATCTTGTTTTGGTACAAACCTCTGAAACTAAATACATCTGCCCACTCGATTTCATCTGTCCTGTTTCTAAAAATCAAAAGGGTGAAAAAAAATAATTTATGGGAGAAAAGATTAAACAACCAGAGAAGCAGATATTGACTTCACTAGCTGGTTTCAAAGTTAAAAGGCAGACAGGGCATCCCCAACATCCTCAGACTCTTTGATGTGATTAAGATGGATTCAGACTTTCAGAGTTTTGCAGTTGTTCTGCTAATGGCTTTGATAAAAAAAAAAAAAAAAAAAAAAAAAAAAACCTGCAAACAACAGAGAATTAAAAAGACAATAGATTTGTTTCAGCTGAGAAATATTGTGAAAACCATAACAAATTTAATTCAGAGTGACAGTTCACGCAACCTTTTTTTATCAAAAACTTTCCATGAGTGAGAAACACAAAGTCTGTTATTTTAATGGTGACAGAGAATAAAAAGCTGTTTTTACCTCATCTTTACTGAAGAAAGGTGGAAGAAAGATTCTGAACATCACCTTTTCCTAGAAATTCCTCTTTTAGAAATGTCCGCTAGAAAATGGGTTAATTTCAAAAAAGGTTGTGACATAAAATGTTTCTAATCTATCTAATATAACTGATATTATAACTGAACTGGTATTTAAGGTCCAATCGGACGACCTGGTCCAAAGGTTTGGTCAGAATTATGTGCACCATGGTTATCTAAGGTGTCATATCTGAGGTGTCTGTCTTTGCTTTTGTGGAGGGAGCAATTGGTCTGAAAGGTGACAAGTTGAGAGCTAAATGTTTAAATTGTTAAATTCCTGCTTCTCCATTCATAAATCAAAGTGAGAGAAGTTTCACTGGGTCTGTTTTATCCCATCAGGGTGAAATTGGAGCAGGTGGAGCTAAGGTAAGAGAACAGATTTTGTTATGTGTTGGTATGTGTTTGCTTTTTCATGATCCAACACCAGATATTGTCAACTGTTGTTAATTTCCTGTCTTTACCAATGTCCAAACATTCAGGGTGTAGGAGGAGAATCTGGTAGGAATGGAACTGATGGCAATAAGGTAAGTTATCATACGACAAAGTACAATTTACATCACACCGTGACTCTTATACGCTCAGTAAGATGATATGATACGTTTGTATCTGTGTAAATCTTCAGGGTAAAACTGGTTGAATCTGAGCTCCAGGTTGCAAAGCTGATCCGGGTGACAAGGTGAGTCAGAATCAAGCCTCTGCACTGGCAGAGGCTTTATACTTCCTAAAGGGAATTCTTATAAATTTGGCACAAATGATTAAAGGTGACAGAGAATCAAAAACTGTTTTTACCTCATCTTTGTTGAAGAATGGTAGTCCACCCACATTCAGGAACATGTGAAAAGTGCTAGAAAATCTCCTTTTCAAAGAAATTCTTCTTTTAGAAATGTCCAATAGAAAATGGGTCAATTTTCAATGTTTGTGGCATAAAATGTATCTCACTGCGCCCCCATTCCGATTCTATTCCCTCCCCTTCAAAGGTGATTAGCTGTAAAAAGATGGTCTCTCGAAGTTACATTCATTTGAATGACAGTGAAGGCAGCCAGTCAGTGTCAAAGTGCTTGCATTTCATAATGAGGTTGCCAGTTAAGAATAAAAAAGATGCCAAATAGGTTCAAAACCAGACGTTTAAAATCCCCCACCCTAAAATATCTTTCTGAGAAAGGGTTTTAGGAAGCTTCTGAGGCGTTACACAACCAACCAAAATTTTATTGTGTATGTCACGTCACAGAACAAGGATCAAAACCCCATTCAACCATTCTCTGTCACCTTTAAACATTCTGAGGGTGAAAATTTTCTGTATAAATGTCATCATTCATCCAGTACAGAACCATCAGCTAATACAGACTTATCCGAAACAACAAAAGCTAACTAATGACGTTAAAGACACACCACTGTGAGTCATTGAGCCATTGCAAAAAAGAAGCACTCGCGCAGGCTTTTCACCACCAGTTGTGAAAAGGATGAATCACCAAGTAGCTTTAAGCAACAAAGGGAGAAATATTTTCCAACACAGCTCTGCCTATCCACACTGAAGCTTGAAGCTGCTGTTTGGAGTGAGCAGGGAAAAAGTCATTCTCTGTGTCTAAAAGGAAAAAGTGCTCTAAATCCATTTCAAAGACGAGGGCAGACAGTGACGGGGGGAGAAGAAAAAAAAAGTAATGAATATTTTACAGACAGGGAGTGCGGAGCTGCACTCCAGGTGACACTCTCGTGTTTATAGAGCTCATCAGAAACCTATCACCCATCGAGGACGGCCGAGGGAAAGCCATGTGTCTGATTGTTTATCATCAAGGCTGCTGGTGGGTTTCTGCTGTCAGCTGCACACCGCCTACATCAGGCCAATCACAGGGACATTATGCTGTAAATTGGACATTTAAATGTCTCTTTTGAAATAGAGTGATGCTGTTGAAGTTTGCCTTTGAATGTCTAAAATTAGAGATGAGCAGAGCGGTGTGAAGAAGCTGTGTACCTGCAAAACGGTACCAGTTCCCTGAAGGGAGCTGATATGAAATTCTACGACATTAGCTGTCAAATTACATACTATATTAACTCTTAAATATCCACTTTTTTTTTTTCCAAGTTCTTTATTGAAGCTAAATTGTGTTACATTCAAACTTAAGTCTCCATGTTTCTTGTGGCTCAGTTCCATCAAGGCTGAAGATATATATTAGTGATATAGTTCTGTGAACAACACTAATCCCAATTTCTCCTGATGCTTCTCTACTTTACTCAGTGGAGACACCGCTGACACTGCTTGTTGAATTTTGTCTCTTAAAATCACTGCTGATAACGGGCTTCAGGAGAGAAAATACATTTGTATGATATTAAAAGGGAACTTCCTTCCAAGGATAATGTGTTTGTGAATGCAACTAAAAGGAAAAAGGGGATCGGACAGCATGTGTCCGCAGCTTGCGTGACTTGAGCTGTGCCAGCCATGTATGTAAAAGTCCTTGAACAAGGGTGTTCTTTGATTTGGTTTGAATTGTCTTATGTATGTGTGTGTGTGTGTGTGTGTGTGTGTGTGTGTGTGTGAGCTGCTCAAGGTGCCTGCCAATTGAATGACTTTGCCACGATGGATTAACTATAACAGAGATCTATCTCTTTGTGAAATCGGTTGGGAAAATTATTTCAAAATGTTGAAGTGCATGTGATTGTGTGCGTCTGCCCACACACACACACACACTCAGTCCATCTTCAGACTTTACATGTACTTGCATCATCATCATCCTCTTAATTGAGCTTCCTTTCCTGGGCGTGTTGCTATACTCCCTCATCCATCTACTCACTCCCATTTTTCTCACTCTCCCCTCTCCCATTCTGTGCTGTCATTCAGGCTCTCCGGCAGTCGGCTGCACACTTTTATTCCTCCTCTTCCTGTTCCTCCTCCTCATCATCACCACCACACAGAATCGCTGATGTACATTTATATAAACTGATTAGCATTTCATCCTGGCTTGGTTTTCTCTTCGCACTAACGGAGTACAAAGAATCGATAGACACAATGCGAGGTGGTGGTGGGGATGAGGAGCGTGGAGAAATCAATCCGGGCTTGAAGTCAAGGTGAAAGAGACACTTGCGTGGTCTCTCATGAAATCAGCTGCGAGACAAAGTGTGGAGAAGACTGTCTGGGACAGAGACCCAGAGGACATGGCAGGACTGTGTCACCTCTGCCGTTGGTGTGGATCAATAAGAGGAAACACCAGGGTCGGAGGTGGAGAGGTCTGACTGTAACCGATATTTTATTTCTCCTGCTATTTCTTTCTTTAGTATTGTATGCAATATTAAAATTGAACACACACAGGTCATCTATTGATCTAAAGTGTTCCAGTACAAGCTTCCCTCTGGTTTCTTTTTCTCTTTGAAGTAATTTCTCTACACCAGCGCAGCACAAGTGAGTAAAGGTTACAAAGGAAGAGATGTAAGAAACAAAAACAAAGAACTGTTTTCAAGACATTTCCGAAGAGACAAACAACCACAGCTAAAGTAATGATTTCTCACTTCACTTTGCTCTTTCACTGAACCTCTAGAGAGCATTAGTCATCTGTGTCAGGTGGAGGGATTCAAAATTCACTTCAAAAAGAAGATTAAAACTTTCTTTGTGTGGAAAAAAATATCTGCACATTTCAAACCCAGGGAGAAAAAAAAAGTGAGATTTATTCATATGAAAATAATATAACAATAATAATAAACATAAGACATTTTAAAACTGCATTAAGAGGGACTGTGTTCGGTATCATTTCAAGGGCTGTTCCTTAGTAGTAGTAGTAGTAATAATAATAGGAAGAAAAGAAAAACATTTCAGTTTAATTCAGACAGAGAAAGGGTTTGTGCTCTTTGAACACTGAATCAGAAATTCGTGAAATCAATTTTTGACATGAGGAACTTCTGCAAATGAATGCAGTCATGCAAAATGCCTTTTTTCTTTTTTTCTTCTTCTGCTTTTTTTTTTTTTTTGTTTTTTTACATCTAGTGTTTTGTAGCATCGTAGCAGTACATTTCTGTGAATGTGAATATTTATGTGATTTCTGTTGATAACTGTCCAGGAAATCAACTTTTAAACACAGAAAAAAAGGAAAAAAGAAAAAAGAAAACCCAGCCCATCTTCAATTTGCAACTAATTAATGTCATATCTGAGTGTAACATTATGTCCATCACAACATCAAAACACCTACACTCAGCATCCTATTCCAAACCTACTGTAACATCCTCTTAAAGGTGCATTAAGTGAGTTTTCCTGACCCATAGCACAAAATAACTGCCACATAAAGTCTAACGTATTCTGAACACCTTCTTCATCACAATACATTTCACTCCGAAGCCCAGAAAGCAAATAACAATGCAGTTTTATTATATTTTTAGGTTTATATGTATATATCAGTTATACTCCCTTACCTGCTAAATGCTTCACTAGTCTCTATTGTGCCAGTGTGACTCCTATTGTTGTCACTGTAGCTGTGCCAGAGACACGTCCATGCTATTTAATTTCTTGGCTGCTAATAGAGGTCAATACAAGTCATGTTTTGCTTAACGCCCCATTTAACCTTGAACAGCACTGTGGTTCAGCTCAGCCTGACTGGAAAAAGGTGGTCGGAACAACGTGATAACGTCTGCTAAATGGTGTTGGTATGAGAGTAACCTTGGTCTTTACTGGCAGATTCATTTTAGGGAATGTGCTTGTGTGTAATCCTTGATTGTCGAACACGGAACTGCCTGACTACTGCTCGTGCTGTTGTCGGTAAAAGTGCAGACAAACTGTGAGCTGGCATTTTTATCTAAATTTTTTTTTTTTTTTTTTTTTTTTTAAATAATTTTTATCCTTTTATTGACATGATAAAAGCAGGTTTGTCCCAGCAGCTTGGAGCTTAGTAATTAAGGGGTTAAAAGGCTGATGTGCTTTAGGCTCATGAGAGGTAGCTGGCCTTATGGTTATTATGTTGAAGTGTCAGAATTACTAACGTGTGTGGGTGGAGCCACTGAACAGAGACAAAGAAATGGCACGTTTACCTGCCACTTGAATGCGGAATTAGAATAAAGTCTGACTGCCAGAACACTAAAAATTACTTAACTGCTTATTATCATTAACTGCTCCAGTAATATATACCTAAAGAGAGATTTCAGAAAACTTCTACTTTTTCCTCTGAAGGAAGTGCACCTACTATAGATTCTTTTGTATTTTCAGATATTTTACCGTAATTACACAGTATAATTACCATGTACAAGAGGTCTATTTGGTCCATTGTGAATGTGCTTGATATTCTTGAGCTTCAATTTTCCCCCTTTTTATTGTAATATGTTCCAGATATTCACTCCATGCAGGGGATGTGGACAGAGGGGAAGCTGTGTGCAGTGCGAGTTCAGACGTACAGTCCTCGGCCACCTGCAGGAAAACAAATTTAACTCAAACCGACCTGACAAAGCCCTGCCGCAGTGTTAAAAGGTGGGTTTGTTTTCTACTGGTCCGTGTGAAATATATCCTCGAGTGTAACTCTCATCTGTGTCATTCTGCTTCCTCCCCGCTGGTGTCCATGTCATTGTCATGACAGTTACACAGTTGTTTCGATCTTTTCAATGATCTCTATCATAGACTTGGAGGGAGAAAGCACAGAACAGTCGTCTTGATCCCAGAGGCTTCCGGGGCTGGAGTTTCCATCCGTGCTCAGCTCATCGTCATCCTCCTCCTCGCTCTCTTCCTCACATGACTCCAGGTAGTGCAGACCCAGCGCGTTGATGCCGGAGTCCTCGGAGCTGGATGGAGAGGAGCAGTGGTCCATTTTGGGGCCTTTTATCTTATCCACAGGGGAGGAGAGTTTGTGTTCACTGTACACCTGCTGGACTGGCTGCACAGGCGCAGTCGCAGGTGAGTGTTGGGTCGGCAGTGCCGGCTTGGCCACTTGCCGAGGCTGAGTGGGATTTTGGGGCATCAGATGTGTAGCTGGGGCGGGCGGGGGAGGGGTTGGAGGATGAGGTGGTTCCGGCAGGGGAGGCGGAGGGCGCTGCACATAGCACATCTTGCCGCTGATGCGTTTGACGATGTAGTCGTCCACAAACAGGTCGGCAATGACGCAGTATTTAGGTGACTCTAAGTGAGGTGGAGACTGGAAGCAGGGGGCGAGCTTCAGGAAGCGCTCGGCCAGAGAGACGGAGAGGTCGATGGTGTTGCTGTACTCGGAGTCGACAGGTGGCACGGTTGTGCTCGGCAGCTGGCACACATTGGTCATGGGCTGGTACACATATTTGCCTGAAGGAGGTGGAAAAAAGCACAAACACACAAAGTCAGTTTCATCATTCAGATGCTACTTCATGACTGCAGAGAATCACTGCTCTTGCTCTTGTTCTTTTTAAAGCTGCTATCTGCAATATTTTTCCATTAACAATTGATCTAATGTCTGCTTCTATGTGAATATTGTCTCTAATCCACAAAAAAATTACAACCTGACTCTGCAGTTTTCCTCTGAATTACAAAGCATTTGAGCATCTTTCAGCTTATTGATTTGGCTTTTTAGGCCTGTAACTTTGCTGCTCACTCTCATCAGCAAGAAGCTTTTTCAGCAAAAAAAAAAAGCTCTGAAATCTACTGTACACTCAGCACCTAACGGCAGAGAGACAACATCAGAGATTAGCCAGTGAAGATAGTGCAGCATTTAGCAGCTAAAGAGCCAACTATTTCCCTCTGGAGTTGATGAAGTCCAATGAGGGGTCAAAAGCAAATTAGGAATATTAGACATATTAGACACATTACATTCATTATGTGAAGAGAAACATGAATCTTAATGAATGTTAATGCTACTTCTTGCTGACTGTATGTTTTCACAAGGCACTGTTTGATAATATGGTCAAGATATGAACTTAAAAAAGTGATAAAATGTCAGTTTTATGAAGAAAACACACATTAAACGCAAGTTGCATGATTTGGTCGGAATCCTAACAATATGTTTGTGCACTTCTGCAATTCATGTACATTAAAATAAGTTTTGGATTTAAAGATACTGTAAGAAAAAAAAATGCAATTCATCCTATCTTCATCCTATTCTGTTATCTTGTTAAATACCAAATATACGTAAGAAAAATTTGTTAAATCAATCAAAATCTCTCTCTCTTCTCTTCTCATAAAGTATAATATACATGTTGACACAGACGGGTTTGTACATACACTTAACCAATTAAATGTGGACCCTGTCATCATATAAAACCAGGCTTGATATCTGTGCATAATAGCTACCAGAGATACATGGCAGCAGTGTAGCTGAGCCATATAATAACAACAATAATAATCATAATAATAATAATAATAGTACAAGTGTGTAAGCATGTGTTTTCAATCAGTCTCAGTCATGGACTTCATTTTTGAAGATGACAAACTTTAAGCTGTGAGCATATAGGCTGTCTGTAATAACCAATCATCTGTCCTTGGGCATGGTGGCAATTTTCACATCACAAAGCATTTTGTGCTGCCAAAGGCAAAAAAAAGACCTTTCTGAAGTGAAGCTGCTGCCAGAGCAAAATGTAGTTTAAAATTCAGGGCATCCAGGGCAGCGCATCAATCATTCTGACCCCTCAAAACGGATGCAATTCAAAAACTATTAAACGACAAATGATATTAAGGTCAAACAACAGCGTTCAGAGCTCTGAAATCATGACGGGGCACTGATTTACATCTGGATTACTAATACAGTGGATTAAAAATGCATAACACACTATACAGAGTCGTGTTACGCTTGAACAAATACGCTTGTTTCAGTGAGAAAGCGCATATTTACATAAAATTCACAACGTTGCTCCATGTGAGTTATGCCTCCCATTTTGGCCACTCGTGTGCTGGTAATATACAAAATGACTGCTACCAAATGTTACTCATTGTTTGCGGCTCACTACCTCCGGCTCCAAGCCGTGCAGCCTGAATAGTGTAGCTTAGACGTGTGTTTAACTGGCTCCCCAGAGAGAGAGAAACTACAGAAGATGACAGGCCTACGCATCACTTCCCCTCACTCTGTGTCCTTGTCTTTTGTTTCACTGGCTGGGGGACCCATTCAATCAAGCTCTTTTCCCAGGTTACAGTAAAAACATCAAACTACTTCAAAGTAGGGAAGTGGCTCTGTTCTCCACTGCTGAATGGACAAAGAGAATTTATAATGCTGACGAGATTTTTTTCCTGGCACACAAAAGACATATATTTGAACTAAATCAGCTACACAGTCACAGGATATTTGCAACAAAAATCTACGTGACCATCACATTATTGATTAGAGGCTGTGGCTGAAGCCTGATGTGCGTCTACATTGCAAACACTATTACCACAAAAATACAGAAACTAATGTTGATACACACAAAGTGGGAGGGAATAGAAGCCATCCTCTCTTTAATGAGAGAAACTCAATGGCCCATGTTCAGACTGAGATGAGCCCAGATAGCGGCAACAAATGAGAGCTAAAGCTGTAGAGGGCAATGCGTTGGCATTTAGTTTTTAGCATATTACATCTAATTGCACTCATCCATCTGGAGTTTCAAATACCAAGAGCAATACTAGGGGACAGACAGATGCATGGGCAGACAACAAAAACAGACAGGCATATGGAACTAATACCACACCGAAACAGTTTGTCCTCAACAGCCTTGGAGAAGGAACACAGGCTGTGTGTAGATTTAAGAGGTGTCTGCTGAATCCAGAATTAGTTTGCACTTAGTTAGAAATATCATTTGTTTTCTCTGAGCCCCAGATAACTGTGTGTTATCTGTGAGATTAATCTCACTTACGCTTGCAAGAAAAGAAAAAAAAAAAGGGAAATGAGGATAATCTTCAGCAAAACACAACTTTCTGTTTGCTAATACCTGGACTGAGAGCTCCAAGATGCTGAGTTTAGCTGACTATAAAGGCTGTTGTATATCATAAATAATATCATTGTTACATAACATATTGTTGTCTTCTATTATTTCACATACTTTGACTGTGATTCTTTAAAGGTACCCTCTGACCAACAAAAGCTCTTTTTTTACAAAAGAATCCCACGGATGTGATTTACATTCGTGCCATCGGTTTCCCATTATTCCTCTAATCCACAGCTGGAGAAATGCAGCAATGCACCAAGAAAGGTAAAGGAGGAGAAAAATACTGCAAACTGTTTAACAGAAACGTTATCAATACAAGTGTATTAAATGTGTTAAAAATAGTCTTTGGAAATGTTTTATAACAAGAGAAATACATTCAGACATTTAGACATTAGACCTCAAGGATGCAGACGACACTTTTCAGTGAGTATCACTGAAGTCAAAAATAACTTTATGTGAAACTCTACAGAGAGCCTTAAACTTAAAAATTCCCTTGTCAAAATGTTGGTTACTGCAGATATTTTATACCGCAACAGGAGTGACAAGTGAATGTTGAAGTGTGATTTCCATGTCGCTATATAGTTCAGGCTGTGCACTGAGAAGTGAAACCAGCAGTAACTGACATCCAGTGAACACTGTCTGTGCAGCTTTATTGATATTCAGTTGTACTCTAGCCCTTCGTGTTACCCACTGCTGAAACCATGGCATGACAATGTCAGTTGCAAGGCAGCCTCTACTCAATCGGCCCGTGCCCTTTGTGTGTGTGTGTCTGTGTTTACATGTTATATTTCTATACTAACAAGGCTGAGATGAGAAGGCCAAAGACAGAAAGAAAATATTTGCTAAATTTACCATATTGAAGACATTTAAGCCAAATTTCAGCTCAGGATTTGGATTTGTCAATGTAGGATAAGACTGAAAATATTCTATTTTTCTTTTTGTCGACATGTCCCAGAAGAGACCCAAAATAAACTAGTGTGAGAAACATGTCACCCAGTCCAAATAGTGCGGCTCATTGTTGTTGTTTAATCATTTTTGGACGACAAAGAACAGAGTCATATATCTACATTAGTCTTTATCCAGACAGATAAAACCTGTTGGTATGATCAGTCCCTGTTTGTGGGATTTGTTGACAATGGGTCAAAAAATTTAATATCACCAGATTATCCATAAATAGCGAGGACACACAAATCCACCTCAAAATGGTAAGAAAGAGTCACCGGTGACGTCTAACATTTTTTCATCCAGTGAATTTCTTGTTCTTCAAGGTAACCGGCCAAACACAGACAGCGTGATGTCACAAAACATTTCATGCCCTGTTACGATGATGACTGACAAGACTAGGAAGAAAAAAAATCTGAAGCATCAACAATAAATGTCAAGGTTTCGAGTTGAAGCTGAAGAATCAAACTGTAAGAACTCTTCTGCAGACCCACCACTTCAATGTGTTCAATCACACTGAGCCACATCAACAATGAGAGCAAGCACAGACACAATGTTTTCCACTGAGTGCAGCCTCAATAGACCAGAATAATACGCAACCATGGGACATATTGCACTTTTTTTTTTTTTTTTTTTTTTTTTTAGCAGAGGAGAGTGATTCTACTCCTACTTTTTTTCTTCACTTTCCATCAAATGCCACTAGAAGCAACAAGTTCACTGGGGAGATGGAGGTGATCACTAAATGAATGCAACCTAAATAAGGCTGTTGAGTACATCAAAATGGAAAGGACAAGCTCCTTAACACAAGAATTTAATTATCACTGCACGATTTCTGCAGTTAAAAGCTGTAGAGGTGACTCTCTTTCCTTTACTTTACAGTCGAGTGCCCACAGTTACAAAAATATTAAGCAAAACTGGGATTAATTATTTTAGTCAACGTAATATGCATTTGCTTTCCATGAAGAGTTGGTGCACGGATATAGAGAATTTTAAAAGCAGCCATACTGTTTAAAAAAAAAAAGATATTTATGGTGAAAACCGAAAGTGCAAAGGGGTTAATGAAAGAGCGAGAGAACAGGCAGCTCATTTTGCTGGAAGTTACAGATTGTTCTCTAGAGGAGTAAGTACGGCAGAGGAAGAATGAGGAGATCCAACTCCTCTGTGACCACCTCTCTCCACCCAGCAACCCTCCTCTGCTCTCTCCTGGGCCCGTGGCTCGCTGACAACCAGCACCGTTTGGTTTAATACAGGAGATAGTCTCCCTGAATTATGCAGCATATATCCCATCAGTCCCTCGCTCTCTCTCTCTGAGCATCTTCAATGTCGCTCTGTCCAAAAAATTTCCAGCTCTGCTCTCGCCCTTCAGACTGCAGCTGGATGGAAAATACTTGCAGAGCCAGGGTTGTTGTTGACAAGCTCAGCGTGTAGTCGAAATAAATGAGCATGACTGTGTCTCACGGATAATGTCATTTTAATATCAGCTTATATCAAAGCCTCAGTAGCAACTGAGGCTTTATGAACTCCCTTAGTTTGATTCTTTTTGTACGTCTTTATCTGCAGATGGATGCTCTAAATATATCTCACAACAAAATGTATATATGTTTGTGTATCAATTCAAATGAGTATGTTGGTGACAAAATAAATGATCTTAGCAGATTGTTATCATTTTTCAAACAGCTGCTGCACCCATTTGGCCGGTGGATACTCTCCGGTCACACATCCGCTGTCCTTTGTGTTTAAATCTGTCTGACAAAGGGGCTACAGCTGGGGCAACAGCACAAGTTTCAGGTTTCAGCAAAGGGGGACGGTCTGACCCAGCATCATGTGAACCTCCTTTTCCTGTTTCCTGTTTCATGCCTCCCGAGGCAGAGGCTGTTCCTGAATTACAGCCAGCTTGAAATCCAGTGTTTAGTCTGTCGCTGTAGTGAAAAAAAATGCAAACCTCTGGACTGTTTTTCCAGAGTAGACATTAAGCTTCAACCCCTGTAAAGGCCTTACTGTAATCATATACAGGCTATGAGGTGATTCCTCACTAATGCAGCAACACTATATGATATGGGGGACAAAATCACTCCAATTGTTTGTTCCAGCATGTAACTATCACACCACACTCACTCCAGTGGGGGCTATTTGTTGAAATGCGCCACCACAGCGATCTGTTGATACTTTATTGACTTACAGCACTGGATAATATATAGGTAATAGGGTTTTTTCACAGCAGACATTTTGACATGACGCAGTAGGAAAAAGCACATGTGGAAATAATGGCAGTAACAATGGCTCTGCTCCATTCAAGCAATAAGCCATGACAGTGAACGAGCGAGAAGAATATCGAGGGACCCTGAAAATGAAGCCAGTATACATAAACTTCAGCCATCATTAATGTTATCATTTCCTACCGTGACATGTCGGAATGTCTTGTGTGAAAATTGTTGGTCTCATTGTTAATGCCTAATAGAGAAAAGGAACAAGCTGCTCTGAAGGTATAATTATGACAGCAATACATCTGAGAAGTAGCATTTGGATTCAAAACCTCACATGGGTGGGTGGGGGCTAGGGGATGAATAGATAAAAGGTGAGGCTGTTTTTTTTTTTTTTTTTTACCTTTTCAAAGTGCAGTACCGCAGCTACAAAGTCTGAAGTCACCTGTATGCTCGCCATGAAAGAACAGCCTACGTGGGCTTTCAAACTAATTAAAAGATAGTTCGAAATCACTCTATGAGGAAAAATGACCTTGTTCTGAGAAAATATGCATTCAAAAGTTCATATGGGAGTTAATATGAGGCTTCAGTTGTCTGAGATGCTGAAATTATGTCAGTACATTATAAAATTCCAGCCTTCAGTGCCACTCTTTGTGTTTTCTCAGCTGAGCTGTGATGTAGAGATAGTAACAATAACAGGGAACATGACTTCAGAAAATCCAATCTGATCCTGTGAAATAGCAGAGCAAACTTGTTGAACTTTTTATGTTGGTGCTGCTCTGCTTTCTGTCAGCAAGTCGAGAGCAGCAGTTAAACTGGTCGAAGCAGCGCGGTTCCCAAACACAACCAATCAATCAAACAACATTCCTTCAGACTTGTGCTGACAATATATCGATCCTTTAATAATAGGTGATGCTTTTTATGATTTGGCAGCGCAGTAAATTTTGAATTAGTCGCAAAATCAATCAATAAAGGTTAGAGCTTTATCCAATAAGCCTCTGTATTTCCCCTAAGAAAGATTTACCCTGCTACAGCTGCGTGGCATGACAGACTAGACTGCAGAGGAAGTCTGACAAGCAGATCCTACTTTCTTGTATCTACAAAAGAAGGACAAGTTCTGACTTAGAGAAATTAGAACTGACAGCGTACGAACAAACTGACAAGACTGTTCAGGAGTCATTAGACTTTGTTAGATTTTCTTAATGAGTAATTCATTGCTCTGCCCTGTGATTGTAATCAGTTAGTAGGGGATAAAGAGACAGAAAAAAACACATTCGGACCAGGTGGTTCCAGTGATGCTGTGAGCAAAAACTCTCATCAGACATGACATATTGGCGGTGACACTAAACACAGCTAATTACCACTAATGAGAGGCTTGGACTGATGTTGTCACCAGCTGGGAACATTTCCTATGCCTACATTCAGTTTAATTTTTTTCCCCCATTTTCTCAGCCAAAGGTTGTTTTTTTTTTAAAAAAAAAAAAAACCCTACAACTAAATAGAAATTACTGGAGTACCATCAAAGCAACAACATCAATTCCTCATTGTAGCGTGCAATGATGATTTGAGACCTATGCATAGAGAAATCAGTGTGTTGCAGCTTTATGGTTTACTGTTTGCATGTAGGAAATAGAAGAAGCCGGGAATGAAGTCGCAGGTAATTAGCTCACACTGCCGTACAGGTAAGAAAACAGAAATAATTTGTGTTTGAGAATTCAAATGCTGTGCCCAGTGACCTTTTGTATTTGTTTCCCTGGAAACCTATTAAAAATGTAATTAAAAAGGCAGTAGGAAGGTTTCCCGAGGTGAATGCACAATTATCAGCTCCAGAACAAGCTTATACTCCAGACAACAACAGTCATAGGCACGTTCAAAAAATGAAAACGCGACAAGATAAGGGCATAGCAACATATCACTGTTTTTGAATCAGGCGTTATTGTGTGTTTTGTTGACAGGAGGGTGTGAGGTGAGCGGAAGCTGAAGGGGGCTGCAGGCAGAGGCACGCCACTATACTTTTCACACTGGGTGTCCTGCTTCTGCCTGATTCAGCGCTCTAAGCAGGTTTACTCTCACCGTGGCGCATGCAAGGGGAACCTGTGAATTACAGTGGATAGAGATGTGAAGGCAAGAAGCTCCATTGTGATGTGGATGGCTCTTATTTTTCTATAACTCGAGTCAACTAATGGGAACAAAGGACCTGTGTTCTTTGCACAGCACTTTTTTTTTCCACTCAGAGTGATGAATATTTCAAAGCTGAATTGAAGAGCAAGACTGAATGTTTACAAATGATGTAACGCTGTGAAGACTTTGCCGAGAACCACAAATCCCGGATGTGGCTCATAATAAACACTGGACGGAATTCATCAGTTTTCTGCCACATCAAACATTTCAAATCGCTTGGCTCATTCAGAACGTCAGGCATCTAAATCCAATGATTACATGGCAAAGATTACAATGTGACTTCTGCAGTTGCACACTGTAAGCCGCAGCTGACTGGTGCAGAGTGGACAGCGATGGTGTTTTACACTGATCTGAGGATTTTCAGGGCAGCCAGTGACGGGGGAGGTGGGGGTGGTAGGTGGGGGTGGACTTGGGGCAACACAAAAGAGACGGACATCCTGTCAGGTTCAAGCACGGCTATTAGGATTCTGTCGTGGTGTCAATGTGTCAGGTTGAGAAAGGTTGAAATGAAGAGAAAATGTCTGAGGTGCTCGGTGTTGAAAATGCCACTGTCACTTCTTATAGTGAAAAGAAAATTGTCAATGTTTAAATGGAGCCGCAGCTCTGTGCTATAATACAGCCAATTTAACAACCAATTCAAATCATATAACTGTGATGAAACAGACTTCAATTAATGTCACAAGTAATCTGACTTGTGACCAAAGAATAGCTGCTGATTTTCTACATAAAATTACCGAAACATGTTTTATTATTGTGGCCAAAGTACAGCGTCATCAGCTTCATCTTATTTAGTATTTATCGTAATGTCTTAATGCCCATGACAAAATATGAAAAACAAAATGTTTGTTCATCTCTTTCTGAAGCACTCAGACCAGTGCCAATTTCTTCCCAGTGAGGATGCAAGTCTTTTAAATTGAGTCATAGATGTTAAGTTTCATTTTAAAAAGTAATCAGCTTGGTAATTTTCTGTAGTTTTTGGTAGATGTTACTCATAATAGGGTGTATTTCTTGGGACTATTTTCAGTGGTGGATTAATATGTATTTACTGCCCTATTGAGAGTTTACAACACCCAGAAGATTGTCTTGACTCAAACTAAACTAGAGTGTGCATGTTCATCATAATGAAGATGTGTTTTGTTTTTTTATAGCTCTTCAACAATGATGAAGATCTTGTGGAATAAGCTGCGTCAGACTTTAGCTTCATAATTAAGACTTTATTTGTTAGTGCTGTCTGTTGCAGATGATCACAAGACTTTAAAAGCAGAAATGAAAGTGATGATTCGAGAGTGTGATGTTAAGGCACACGTCACTTGGTATTTCCATTAACGGTGAAGCAAAAGGAGGTCGAGGGTAGATTCAGTCAATGTTTGTATGTGTGTATTTGGAAAATATTCACTAATGCTCTGATATTTTGGACGTGTGTAGACTCTTTTTTTAGTAAGATATGTTCCTAAGCAGCCAGATTGTAATTAATTAACCAGATTGTAAGGACACTGGAATATCTAAATAAATAAATAAGATTCAATGTTTTCCTCTCCTTAATGTCTTCAAGTTTGAATTAATTATCTTTCATTTGTGGATTTATCACAAAATAACCAAAAAAAAAAAATCACTATTTTGAGCTGCTTTTTTTAAATCAATAAGGGAAATACCTAATGATATACAACAAGGAGTTGTGCTGATCTGGTCTGTTTTTGGCTCTAAATCTTTAATCTTTGACCTCAGCTTTACTCTCAGTATATATAGACAGCCTGAATATCAGCACTTAGCACAGTAACAACAAATAAAAACAAAACCAGATAAATAGCACCACATACATCAGCCAAGATCTGAAACATTCATATCTCTGCTCATGAATTTTTCAGTCTCCATTGTTTAGACCACATAAACTATTCATACGTAGGGATCTATTTGTAGGTTTGACTCCGATTAAGAATGTGTATATTTATATTGTTAAGAAGTTTGACTTCGTTTGTATTGCAATAAATACAACCAAGGCTTTTCAAGTTTAAGGGGTGGGGGGTTTAAATAACGCCACAGGGGCAGCAGATGTTGACCTAAGCGCGTCAGATAAGGAGATAGTCGACCTTTACATAACCTCTCATAACCTTTCCTGACATGTCATTAATATCTGATACATACATATACATACATTTTTTTTTAAATCGAAACACATTATGAATGTGGTTCCACGGTGAATTGATGTTTCTGCAATGATAACATGGCCGTGATCCAGCAGATTTTTATGCCATTACAGTGACAGTGAGAGAGATTTATGATAAAAGCAGGGACCTATTAAACCATAGAAAAGAAACTTACAGTGACACCAGCCCAAGTGGCAGCACCAGTGCAGCTTGAAGCACTTTCCGTGGCTGTGCGTAGCGCAGATGGAGAGTCCATCACAAGGCAGGAAGTCTGGTCTCCCCGCGCAGCTCTTGGCCAAAGCCTGCGCCTCGTCCAACTTCTCACTCTTCGGACACTTCTGTGCTCCCGAGGCGGCCATGCTAACATTTCCTGGATCCGGGTAAAAAGGAAATAAAAACACGCACAAAAACGCAAAACAGCCTCGTCCGTGTAAACTAAAACATAACCGAGAAGCACCGAACCGAGGTTGACGGTCCACGAAGCCCAGGAAGCTTTCCTCTTTCCCTTTTTGTGTTCAACTGGAAGGGGAGGAATGGGCGGACGCTAAAGAAGGTGCTGGATGTCTGAATCCAGAGCAGCTGTGTTGGTGATCACATGAAGAATAACAGCGTCAGTAAGCGATGTGTAATGTCACATTCACAGCATCCTATAGTCGTGATCACACATCTCTCCATCCTCCCAACCCTCGCGTCGGGAAGCTCTTCTGCGCGCTGGTGACGCGCGTACGGAAACAACGGCGCGCATCTGAACTTCATCACACAACGGGAGGAGTCCACAAACACAAAGCCAGCTGCTCTGCGCACTTCAAACACATAAACAGGCTTTCATCGGCCCCTTTAAAAACTTCAAAAACACCAGAGTGTGGATCAGAAATGAATAAATCTTCGGGAACGACCTAAAATGATTTACTCAGGGGCCACACTTTAATATTACATACAATTTATGCCACACTGGAGATCATTTATGGTCATCTTCATATTTAAATCACGTTTGATGCCTTTAAATTTTAGTAAAATTAATTTTAGATTTTTGGTAATGCAGGAGGGAAAACTGAAGCTTGTGTTGCAGTTAAATCCAGCTGCTCAGTGTGGAGCTTTCAGCCGCTAGGTGGCAGCCCAAACATCTGCTCACAGGGATTTTAACTCGAGGTATGAGCCGGTGATTTATAGAAATCAGCAGTTGAGAGCCATGTGCCTTGGCTCTCCTGTCAGGGCTGCAACTGAGTCAGCAGAAAACACACACACACACACACACACACACACACACACACACACACACACACACTACAAGAGGAACATTTTCATTTCAATTCTCTCCTCCACAAATCAATGTTTAACTGATAAAACTAATAAACTAAAATCTAGCGGCTATCTGCACAAGACAAATAACAGCTAAAATAAATGTATCAATACCTCACATAGTGCACCAGTTTCACACAACAACAACAACATATGAGCATTATATTTCTTTATTTTGGTATGGCATTATGAGATTTATATTATTACATGTACATTCAATAGAGTGTACCAAAAAGTATAATTTTAGATTAATTATTAAAGTAACAAGCTTAATCAAGTCACTTGATTCACTTTTGTATTTAGGACAATCAAAAAAATACAATAAACTTAAACTGTAGGTAGAAATCTTCACATTATTACAATTACATCATCAAAACTTATATTCAGTACCAACATCGCTCCGTTGCACCTTTGCCTTTTTCTACTGAGCTAAATTAGTCTCCCTGTTATGATGATGCAGAGATATTATTAGATACAATGATATAATCAGTATATTGAAAGCTGAATCAGTGTCTTTAAAAACTCTATAAGCTTCACAAAGACAGGATTGTACATTTGATTGTTAAGTTGAACCTATGACGATGAAAACCAATGTGGGCGTCCAGATATTAAACATAAGTACCTGCTATAATATCACATATAACCTTAATACAACCCCACATCTGAAAATAAATTGGGACTGTGTGTTACATTGAATCTAAAACTGAAAATGATGATTTGTAGATTTAGTTTTTTTGCCAGCGCAGCAGCTGATTATTTGAATTTTACATTTTCAAAATTTCAGTTTTGATTTTTGCAACTTGCTTAAGAAAATTGGCACAGTGAAGTATTCAGCACTGCGTAATGTTGCTGTTCTTTTCCTTGCATTTCCTCCTGCAGACAGCGCTTGTGGTATGCAACAGTGTGAGGTCTTCGTCATCTTCATTTGTGTCTCAAAGTGAGTCACACATTCTTCCTCACACTGGAGACAGCTCAGGACTGCAGGGAGGCAGGTCCAGCACACTCCCACTTTTCTTCCACAGCCATGCCTTTGTAATGAGCAGAGTATGAGGTTTTGCATTGTCTTGTTGAAATATGCATGGCGTCTGCTGAGGAGATGTCGTACTGAAGCTCCAAAATCTTTATATACTTTTTGGCATTAATGGGACCATCACAGAAGTGCAATTTGCTAGTGCTAGAGGCACTGACACAGGCCTGTAACGTTTGGATTTGTTGCTGGTAACAGTTTGAATTGTTCTTTTCATCTTTGGTACAAAGCATTCATTGTTCCCAAGAAAAAAAAGACCTGAAATACCAATTCATCTGACCCCAGGACACATTTCGACTGTGTGATGGTTCACACATCCGAACCCAGATAAGTCAACATAACATGAACAGAGTTAAAACTAGGCTTCCTTTTGGCACTCTAAAGTTTCATCTGGCACTTGTGGATAACTCCATTTTGTAGAGCTTGACAGAGGTTTTCCAAAGTAATCCTGAGCCTAAGTGGTTATATCAACTATAGATGACTGACAGTTCTTTGTCCAGGGTTGTCTGGGAGATTCAAAAACTGGTCCAACTTTCTCTGATTAGAGGATGCAGACGAGAAACAAATCAGCATAATTATTATGTTCAAAAGTCCATCACAGTGTGGATAATTAGTGTTTTATTATATTAAAGCTGATTAATTAAGAGATATGATGACATTCAACTGCAACTTCTAAGTGTTGTCATTTCCACATAACATAACAAGTTAGAAATTTTCTGATAGTGAGTCACTGTTGCTTCCAGTTTCCCCTTAAGTAGCTCTTGGCAAGAGTGGTAAGTAAACAGCTGTTAATGCTCATGTTGGCAATGCAGCAATAGCAGAAGTGACTCATTCAAAGATGGCTGCGGAGAATTTTGGTGACCTCGCGCCACTTGTGTACAGGCGGGCTGTCACTGGCCACCAGCCTCCTGAGCAGGCTGCAGGGTTGAAGGTAGGGCACGTCAGGGTGAGTGTGGTGGTAATGCTCCAGCCTCTCCAGGACCTTGGCCAGTCCGACCATGCCGGCATAAAACATTGGGCCTCCGCGGTGCCTGGGCCAGCCGTAGCCAAACACATAGATCATATCTATATCTTCAGGTCCTGCAGCGATTCCATCCTCCAGGATGCGGAAGCCCTCATTGATCAGAGCATAGAGGCAGCGCTCCAGTACCTCCTGGTGGTCTATGCGGCGTGCCACAAAGCCGTTGCGGGCTCGGTACTCCTCAAGGAAATTGTGAAGCCAAGGGTCAGACCTGGCTACACGACCACCGGGTTTACCGTACTGGTACCACCCCCGACCTGTTTTCTGACCAAACCGTCCCTGCTCACAGAGCAGATCTCCCAGTGGGCTGTACCGACGACCTTCTCGGATTCTAGCCGACTGTCTTAAAGCAGCGCCAGGCTCCACCAGCCCCTCCCCCTTCCTGACCCTCCAACCCACGTCCAGCCCAGAGAGGTCGGACATTCTGAACACCCCCATGGGAAACCCAAACTCCTCCAGAGCACGATCTACCAACTCAGGTGTGGCTCCTTCCTCTAACAGGAAAGAAGCTTGTTCAACGTACGGTTTTAGCATTCGATTTCCTACGAAGCCTCGGCAGTTTCCGACAGCGACGCTGACTTTTCCCATTTTCTTTCCCAGCTGCATGGCTGTAGCCACAGCTTGAGGAGAGGACTGTGATCCATACACCACCTCCAACAGCTTCATGACATGAGCTGGGGCAAAGAAGTGCATCCCGACTACTAACTCTGGGTTACGAGTTTGAGAAGCCAAGTGATCAACATCTAGCGCTGACGTGTTGGTGCACAGGAAAGTACCTGGTTTACAAATGTCAGACAGCTGCTGGAAGACTTTTGTCTTAAGAGCCATGTCCTCAAACACAGCCTCAATGACCAGATCAACATCGGCTGCGGCCTTAATGTCACTGCTGTAGCTGATCTTGTTAAGTGCGGGGGCAACCCCACGTCTCTTAGCCCCTCGCTCCAACATACCCAACACCACCTGCTTCGCCTCCTTTAACTGCCTCTCCTGGGTCTCCACGGCGACCACAGACAATCCTGTCTGAGCCAGGGCCACCGTTATCCCTCTCCCCATGGTGCCAAGACCTTAGACGACAAAAAAAAAAAAAAAAACATGGTGAATACAGAAAAATAATGCTTGACTGTGAATAGTTTTGGCCTGGCAGCACTAAGTTTTTCCAAAGCTTGCAATTTTAATGCACAAGCTGCTGAGCTTCACATATCCAGATTGTCATACATCCAATCCTCCCTGCAGGGAAGAGAGTTCATCCATTTAAACTCGGCTGAACTGTAGAAGAGGGCTTAGTTTTCACAGGGCATGTGACTTCGGCGATGCCACACAGATATTTTGATGACTCAATGTGCTCGTGCTTACTCAAAGCTCACTACGACCACAATTAGAAATTAAAAGCCCAAAGCTCTTACCGATGACAGCTGCTTTATGCACAGGTCTGGGCTTGCTCGTGTCCCACCGGGCTCCGCTGGGCGTGCTCCACCTGCCGACAGCTCTCTGCGCGAAGAAACAGTACTGCAGGGCACGGGCCTGGCCTGAGGTGAACAGAGTAGCCATCAGCTCTTTTTCCCGCTCCATGCCCTGAGCGTAGGGCAAAGTGGCAGCTGCCCGGACTGCCTGGACACACGCAACCGGTGCTATAGCTCCGCGGGCGTTTTGTCGCACCTTCTGCATCACCCCCTCAAACAGAGAATCCACGTCAGCAGGACACGGACACGGATATGTGCTGATACGACGAGGGTTCAGTGGTTTCCCTGAAGAAGAAACACAGCAATAAAGAAGGGAAATGATTTTTATACTTGTTGTTTGGGGATTTCTGCTGCCACTTAATAGTTTAAAACAAATCCGAATGTAAGCCTGCATAATTTTTTATTATTTCTATAACCTCTAAAATGCTTCCTAGTTTTCCACTGGTACAGATTTTTTTCCTCCCACTTTCGCCAATTTGTCAGCCAGCACTGGCTGTGGGTATAATTACTGTTTCAGGCGCACTCATCCACTCAATCACTAGATACCCAGTAGCTTCTAAGAGCACAGTGATTTGACAGACCATTTCCAAGCTAATCAGGGGGACTCTGCCAGTGCAATCTTACAGTTCACCTTGAATAAGAACCAATATGAAATGAAATAAAAAGTAACAGTTTGGTTCTGGCCAAAATGGTTAGTACATTTCTAACTCTGAGAGCAAAAGGGAGAGGAGGTAATTGAATTCTTGTGATTCTCTGGACTGTGGGCGATATCACAATACAGCAGCAATTTTACAGGTGAAACTACATGAGAACATTTAATATTAGAGCCTTAAAAACTTCTGTCTGTGACAATTTAAAGGAGAAGAAGGCCACTCTGTTAAAACCTTGTTAAAAGCATCTTAATTCCCCATCCCTGTCTCCTCTGACATGATTACATGAGACAGTAGTCAGAATCCTTCACAGCTCCACTGAATTACACTCAGCCGTGGGTCTGGGCCATAAACTGGGTCACCATGGCAAAGCTTAAAGAGACAGCAGCCACATCTAATTTATGGTATCCACTTTGTCTTGATAACAAACAATTTGGTCTGATACAATTGTCAGTATCAATATATCACAGATGAAGAATGAAAGATAAAGGTCATTTCCGGCCATTTAAATGCACACAACCGTCCACGGTGAAATGTCAATGAAATGTTGTGCGCCGGTGCAATGTGAATCCAATGTACTTCAGGAGGGCATTATTGCAGCAGTTAATCTGCAAATGGTTGAGCTGTGGATTTGTTGTGCAGCGAGTGGGATGCATGGTCATCATGACAGATGTAGCGGGCAGATGTTGCGACTACTGAGGTTAAAAAAAAAAAAAAAAAAAAAAAAGTTAATCTTGTCGTCAGCTAGAGACTTGAATCTGTGCGTGTGCGGATTGTGTGTGTTTACTTGAGCCCACACGTGCATCAGTATCAGTTATGACTGCTTTGTGTTTAAATATGTACCCAAGAGCTGCCACCAGTGTTGAATATTTATGTGACAGATGAAATCTATTCTGTGCTGTCAAAAACACTCGATTTTTTTTAAATTTAGACACATTCCTGTCCCCATTTAACACCCCTGATAATCAACCCAAGACTTTCGTATCTGTCAAAATCTTCACAGATTTTCGCTTCTATCTCCCCTCAAATCTCTCCATCTTGTGTGCTGCTGGATTTTCTGTCGGACTCGGTCTAAGCCTCGGCTTTGATAACAGCACTCACTTTCTCACCCACTCAAAGTCATCTTGGCAGCGGTGCGTGGAAGAGAAAAAAAAAAAAAAACAGAATTTCTAAAAAAGCACAACACTGCAATCATCTTGTGATTGTAGAACTTTTTTTTTTAGAAGTGACTATTGAGATTTTTTTTATTCCACAGCTGTAGTCAAATTGTTCCCTACAGGAACAATGTCAAGGCACAAATTAAAGGTTTCACATTAATTTCCAAGTGTTAGAAATGAGCCGTTATTGCAGGGTAAGCTGCCAACATAGACTTTGAGATGACATCTTTGAAGGAAGTTACTCACTATGTACAGTCATGAAAGCGTCACCTCATTTTCTTTTCATACAGGAGAATCAAAGGCTCTTGTACAACCAGGAATCTGCTGAGGCAAAGCTGAACAAAACACATCTTCCCCTTATGTATTCGGACAATGTTAACACAGTGCATAGCAGAGTGGGTGGTTTGCGTACTGATTCACAATACCAAAGGAGATATAACAATCTTAAATGCTCAAAGGATTAGTTTGACATTTTGAGAAAAAGCTATTCTGGTTCTCGCTGAGACCTAAATGAGAAGATCAATATCTATTCTCTCACGTCTGTATATTAAATACAAAGTTAGTGATCTGGCATCAGGTTTAGCTAATCATTAAGATTGCAGGGGCAGAGAACCAGTATCATTCATTCTGATCTAAGACCAATCAAGAGGGCCACGATCGACAAAGACCCAAATTTGTTTTTCCCCAAGAGCCCAATGAAATCAGTCATAAATGTTGTTGTTTTTCTCTTTTATTTTCTCAACCCAAGCCCTACTAGTGCAGTCTGTAAGTATTATCACCATCCAGCAAATCTGAATGGGTTATTCTTTACACAGACTGAGAAATCACTCCTTGTAAACTGCAGGGACGTGGCACACTTTAGAAATCCATTCAGTGAGTAAATGAGTCTGATTCATGAGCGAGGGGAGATCCTCACCCCCCCCTAAATGACTAGTGAGGGACCACTCTTAATATTCTAAGAAAGTTTGTCCCTTTTCGCCCTTCTGAATAATACAGTAAAAGCAGTGAAGACATCAGAGCACATCTGACAGAGCCATGAAACATTTATGGCTTCCGTGGTGGAGGATCTGCCTGCCGTGTTTTCTGCTTCCTTTGACATTCACAACCTACATGTCGACACTTCTTGAGGTCAGACTTGCCCAAAATAACTGCTCTAGGAGGAATTTCTGTTCCTTCTACTGAGTTAATTTTTAAACCGGTGAAGAGTAAGTGGATTTTATACCAGTGGGTACCTTATACTCTTGCTTTTTTTGGGGTGTGTGTGTGTGTGTCTTACCTGCAACACTCAGGGCAAACTTTACAGCTGCATCCACTGCGCCGTGATCAGTAACCTGATCCACAACTCCAAGCTGCAGTGCCTCAGCAGCAGAAACATGGCGGCCTGTGAGAGAAACAGAAGGTGTCAAAGGTCTATATGGTTGACATTTGTGTGACAATTCATATTATTTGACGAGCAACAAAATAAGACCATTAAGGAGGCTAATGTACTTAATTAGCACAATGTCTTTTTGTTTGATTTTGGCCTTTTACAAAATAAATTTCAAATGCTGAATTAAAAATAGCCTTAAAACAAAAGAAGAAAAAGATGAAGAATTACATTTTGCCAAAAGCAATTTGCTAAGAACGTTTCAGATAACGACACAAGGTGTTGAACTTTCAGTGATGATGGGGAAACTTAACACATGCTGACATCTGCTGGTCATCAGTGTCAACTACCGACCTCTTGGTAACAGCAGCTGTGCTCATGTTTACAACATCTATCAGCAGCTCTGCCAAGATCATGTTGATAATTGACTCTGACAACTAGAATATGCAGAAAGATTTTGATGTTGCATTTGTTTTGAACCACTATTAAAACAGACAAGGCCTAAGTGAATCTGTGCAGTGATTCCATTTGGTTTGGTGCTTTAAAATCCTCTAATGGTAACTCTAACTAACTAAAAGTTAGACAAGGTTAACCTGTCTTTGCTACCTGTGGTGATGAGCTCTAAGGCAGCTGGGACCCCGATGAGCCTTGGCAGACGCTGGGTTCCCCCTGCAGCTGGCAGCAGACCCAGACTCACCTCTGGAAGTCCCAGTCTGGCCTGAAAGGACACAAAAGCCACTAAGTGTGATGAATGAAAGCCACTGAACAGTGGTTCTGCATGACATTCACAGACACAGCTGTCTCTGGCAAGTAAATACATCACAATGTTTATTTCATGGCTTAGAAGGGTGGAAAAAAATGTTCTTTCTTCCTTGCTTGCAGAGCTGTAGTGGTTAATTTGTAGCAATTACACTGTTACTCTGTTAACTGACTTAAGAAAAATGGGCCAGTCTCTCTTCTCATGACTTGTGGCGATTCAATAACAAGTCGCTGTGTGACGTGTAATTCAACACTGTCAGTCAGACACTGATGCAGTTCGACACTGACATTATAGAGACGCTGACAGAGAAGGACAGAGATCTGAAGCGTGAACTAACTTTGGAGTGTGCGATTCGATAATGACAGCCGAGTGCCAGCTCCAGGCCGCCGCCTAAAGCGCTCCCTTCTATGGCCGCCACCACCGGCTTGTTCGCAGCCTCGATGGCGTGGATCATCGGTACCAGTGGAGGACCGGTCATGTTCGTACCGAACTCCTTGATGTCTGCTCCTGTAACGCAGATGAAATTGATGATGTTATCAGTAGTTTTATCAACTGGATTTGACATTTAAAAAAGCAGAATCCCAGAGTTCAAGACATTTTTCAATAACAAATAATCTATGATGAAAATAATTACTATTCTTTTTGAATATTCCTCAAGAGTTTGTGTCTATTTATTAAATGTAATAAGAATAAACAATAAATCTGCATTTGCAGTGATAAAATAACTATGACCCATTGGGAAACATTACTGTTTTCCTCCATGAAGATCTACATGGAGACAATCCGTTTTATTTCTAATAAAATCCAAATAATTTTAACAAGGGCTGTAATATCCTCTGTTATTCTTCCCTACATCAACAAATCACAACAAAATGACACAAATTATAATTTTAAAACCCATTAAATCTATTTTCATGTCTTTCACAATGTGTCATTTACAGTTAACAGAAAACAGAATCTATTTTTATTCTTTTAATTATAAAAGACGACTGTCCCTTTATTTATTTATTTTATTTTATTTTATTTTCCTCTTAATACACCACATACATAAACACACTGCATTAAAAAAAAAAAAAAAACAATATAAGCTCCACTATCACAGCTGGTAACAATGTGGAACATGAAAATGAAACCAAATGCTCCATCATATGAAACCTGTACGTCATGGGAAATCATTTCTATAAAATCTTATTTCTGAGGGCAAACTGACGTCATTTTACACCTGAAACTAACAATATAAATGACAGACCTAGAACTGTATCAAGAATTTAATGGTTACAGGAAATAAGGAAGAAACAAAAAGCATCCACACCTCCACAGAATACTCCATTCTGGCCACAGATGACCACAGACTTCACCTTTGAGTCATCGAGCGCTTTCTTCACCATGTCAACGATGCCCTGTCGCACCGCCGCGCTGTGTAAAATAAAACATGTTTTAGATGACAGTAATTGGACAGTCCTTTTTGAGATATACTGAATTTAGGTTAAGAGATCTTTCTGCTGCAGTGCTACTTCCTTGTTAAATAATTTTAAAAAGCCTGAATTAAGACAAGTCTCACTGCATCATTTCTTTAATATTGTCTTATGCTTATTTTCTATGATTCCATCATTTTTTTTAAGGATTCATCTTAAATAATGAAAATCTTGAAAATCATGAAATCTTCATGTTAAATTAAATTCATAAAATATGTATTAATCTGAATGTTTGAACATAACATACATTATAAATACATAAATAAACATTTTCTGTAAAATACAGAAGCAGACAAAAAAAAAAAAAAACAGAAAATTAACCAAGATTTTTTTTTTTTTTTTTTTTAGACACTTTGAGTCTTAGATGTTCTAAACATGAACCAACTGTACATAAGAATCATGACACTGTTATCCCTTATTATCAATATATTCACTATGGTTGTTACAACTGATAGTTTGAGCTCATATAACAAATTATTATATTTTGCATTTGCATTAATATTAGCAGTGTCTCTGACGTGTAGTGACATAACAGACAGATACTTATTAGCAGCTGTGTAATTGTGATTACTTACGTTACTGATTTACTAAAAACCTTTCCTCTGACGCCACCCTCTGGCAAAATATATAATCTTTATATTGGTCTTGCAAAATCAGGTTGTTGTCTGAATTTGTGCAAGTATATCTGCTGCAGGTCTAATGTCTCTACAAGAAACCTCACAACATATGGAACTGTCTTCAAACAACAAACATGGTGGATTTATGCTAAAGAGCCTCTGCAGCCTTGTTAGTAACTTCAACTCACCTGAGCGCGTTGACAGGCGGATTTTGTAGAGTAATCAAACCCACGGACCCTGAGACGCGAGTATATTGAGCCATGATGTCGAACGAGCGCTGACAAGTTGTCGCACTTGTTTTTAATGTTTGTAGACTGGACTTTGTAACTTCACGTCTGCAGCTGGCAGGAAGGCATCACCTTTATCACACTTCCACTCCTCCTAATGCTGCTCTTCTTCTACGGTTTTAAAAAAAAGACGGTTGATAGCGACAACTCAGAGCTTTACCGCCCCCACCACGTCTGGAGCCGATTGAAAAACACAATCGGGTCTATTTTTTCTTTTTGTTCCGTTAATATGCCGCAAAAAATCTATTGATTTAGCACATAGTATTTGATTAATATTGCGTAATAATGAACTAAAATAATGCAATAACTTCACATTTTCTGATACAGGGATGTGACGTCACTGCAGCGGTTGGGCCAGCCGTTGTTTTTTTCCGGTGTCCCAATTTAACTGGTGTTCGTTTTAACTGGTGCCATAGAGTACTCCGGATGTTGCATCCGCAGATTCGCCAATTTTCTGAACATCCACAGAGTGATGATCAAGGCTGGGCTAAAAGGATGGGAAAAAAAAATCCAATGTTCAGTGGAAGACAAAACCTGGGCATAGTTCCAACTGCCAAACTTTTATGGAGCTGAAAAGTACGTATGGATCATTGATCAAAAGGGACATTTTGTTATCATTGTCTTTGTTTGTTTTGTCAATATAGAAATCCTACACATCAGTACAATAAATTTTACTTCAACATAATTTATGACGGATCTATCATACAATAAAACTGTAGCATTTGTATCAGAATTATCCTAATCCATGAATCTGTAACTATTTTTACTATGAACGTTTTGAAGGTTTAAATGAAATTATTTACTTTTTGTGGCGTATTATGAATGTATTTTTGGAGCAGGACCCCCAGAAGAACATGCAGGTGGGCTCTTTTGTAAATGTGTGATTGAAAACCAGCATCTTTATTGCCACTTAGTCAAGGATTCAAGGATTCGAGGGGTTTTATTGTCATTGTATCACATTGTATCACACACATGTAGGAACATGAGGTGAACAAAATTAGATTCTCTGGTCTTGGTATACGCCCAATAAGACAGAAGAATAAAATAAGATAAACTAAGTAAGTAAGTATAAATATAAAACAACATTGTAAAAAAGTATAAACTATAAGTATAATATATACAGAATGAACATCTGGCAATGAATAACAACAATGTATACAAGGAATAGCAATAAAACTATGGCAGTCCAGTCCTGACAGGGTGCCATCAAATTAAATTACATGTTTTAAGTTCCATTTAAAAGATATTACTTATGAACTTACTAATTATATTGATCTAAGTGTTCCTATGGTCCATATTGGACTTATAGTAGACTATCTCCACCAATACAAGTCTAAGCTTAACTTGTACAGAAGCTGTCAGAAATTGCTTCAATTATAAACTACAGTCAGAAACAATAGAAAAATAATTCTTGAAGTGTAAGGAGAAACATGTCCATGCACCAGTCCCTCCAATATTGATTTTATATTATTTATATAAATGGAAGAGGAAGAGAATGAAAATGTTGGGGGATGTGGTGGCTGGTGTGAACTAGGTTTTGCGTTACTGAGAAATGACGAATCTGCGGATGCATCATCCGGATCACCCTGATGTCAGCAGTTAATATTAAAAACCAGTAAAACCAGAACACCGTTGTTCTTGTTGACAATCCGAAGATAAAGCAAACGGTCGTTTTTCGCCGGTAAAACAAGAAACATGCGGTCACTCGTCGGACTAATCTGTGTAATTGTTGCAGCCAGTTTGTACCTTTATTCACTTTCTCTGTACCTGCCACCGGGACCCCGAAGACGTGTTCATTCAGTCAGTGAAGGAAAACATGTGGACACAGAGTCTGAGGAAGTCAGCAGGTGACTGCTCTTAGCTGTTAGCCTTTAGCAGGATGATGTCTTAAAATCAAATAGATTAGATGCGTAATCTGGTGGTGTTTTGAGTTGTGTGCCACTGTAACATTACTGTCATTAGCTTGCTACTGCCAGATAATGTAAACATTAAACTGTTTCTGATTTCAATCCCTTGACCCACAAACCACAACTGCAGTCACAGTGATGGGTTGACTGAGCTGCAGTTCAACAACAGAAAACTTCAGTTTCTAAAGGTTTTAAGTTGAGAAATCAAGTTGAAATCAAGAAATCATTGTTGGCATTCATAGACGTTTTGCAAAAAAAAAAAAAAAAACATTTTGTAGATGTTTTGCACTTGTTAAATGAATCAAATCATTGTTTAAATCAAAGTCTGATTCATTTTGTCTCCGTTTTTGTGAATGTACCTAAATTAGTTGAAACTATCTGTCTTTGTTTTTATCAGTTGAATAATCATTCATTATTCTTTTTATGATATGTCAACTAATTAACTGGATTTAAAAAAGACATGCTATATATCAAATGTGACACATCAAATCTGATAATGCTTGTGTCCATTAGCCAATATATGTCGTCATTATTTGAATATTTTCATCTTCTGGACACAGATGAGCGGATGATGTGATTAACATAAGTGTCGATTTTCCTACAGGTTGAAGTTTCCCTCAGACTTGGAGGAGTTGAGGGAGCTGGCTGAGCTTCTGCAGTTTTATAAGACCGAGCACACTGGATACGTCCTGCTGCTCTTCTGTAGTGCTTATCTGTACAAGCAGTCCTTCGCCATCCCTGGATCGTCATTCCTGGTAAGGTAAAATGTTCTCATGTTTGGTTTGTGTAAAACTTTAAGGAAAAATGAAAAGGCACTTGATCTGCATGTGGTGTGTGGTTTGGGTTTCTTCTTTAAAAGGGATACTCAGCAGAAGATAAAAATATCCATCTAGTGCAAACAACAAAGGGATGTCATGTTTGCTTTTGTGCGGTAGTCATGCTGGACTGCTGACTACCCAGCAGTACTCAATGGTTTCTGCACAGCTGAGTACGCAACACAGAGGGAAAAACCATAAACCACATGCAGGTTTAAGCAGCCATTTCCACTAGTGTCCTACACTTTTAACCTCTGTTAGACCAGAAAGTGAGTCAAAGCTTGATCATTACACACATACTGCGTTGATGATGTGAACTAACACAGGTCTTTGGTCTCCACTTTGGTCTTTGTGCAGAACATTCTTGCAGGAGCTATATTTGGACCATATGAAGGACTGCTGCTAGCCTGTGTGCTCACCACTGTGGGCTCCACCATGTGCTTCCTCTTGTCACAAGCTTTCGGAAAACGCTACATAGTGAACCTCTTCCCTGATAAAGTCTCTATGCTGCAGAGGAAGGTAAAACTAAAAAAAAAAAAAAAAAAAAGTTTTGATATTTGAAAGTGTTTGATTCATATTTGACAACATGCAAACTTGCAAAGCAGTTGCACCAGGTAGCTGTTCTGCCAGTGTGGACGTTCACATAGAAAGAAGAAGATGTGCACGCTGCTGACAGTGGATGTAAATACACTATAAAGTGGTCTACATGACTTTGTTCACACATTGTGCTCACAATATACAGAAATTGCTCATGTAAAATGGCAAAAAAAAAGACAAATGTGATCAATATCTGTCCCATATTAGAAAATCCGAAATCACAGAGCGCATCATATTTACAACACTGCAAAACACCACAGAGAAAATAAATCTAAACAAAACCCCCTGTGTCAACCTTTTGCATATAAGAAATTTATTGCACATTGTTGTTTTACTTTCCTAGTCTCCCTTCCAAGGGCCTCAGTGAAATTTTTTTGTAAGAACTCATTGGGGAATAGCTCTCACAGATTTTATCACCTCTCAGAGTTGCTTCCTAATAAATACTTTATTATTTTGTAAGAAGTGGAGCCTATGTTCACAGGAGTTAATACTCTGTGCCTCCACTGAGTACATGAGTTTATGTTTTTCTTACTTAATAGCTCTTCTTGTATTTGTACTTTTTATGTTCAAGATTTTACAGATTTTATTTTGCAGCGTCTTTCGCCAAAATGAAATAATGATTCTCTTCACATTTATTTTGATGAACTCAGATAGATCATTCTACTGTTTATTGCCATGTGAAGCTGGATTTTGTCTCTTTTGGTTTGTTTGCATTGTCAGTATCAGAAACGATGCAACATAACACTGACACAGCTAAAAGAGAAATTACAGGAAAAACACATGCATCTGTTCTCCCTTTAATTGATTCTTATATGATGTCTAATGTCTTTCTCTGACAGGTTGAGGAGAACCAGGACTGTCTCTTCTTCTTTTTGCTTTTCCTGAGATTCTTTCCCATGACACCCAACTGGTTTCTGAACATGTCTGCCCCGATTGTAAACATCCCCATCACCTTCTTCTTCTGCTCCGTCTTCATTGGTAAGGACACATAGACGTCAGTAAATGATGTGGGTACACTGTCTGCATTGTGTACATCACATGTTCAGAATTAAAAAACAATTGTTCACGCTTTACTTACATTTTGTTTTGTTTTCCATCTGTATTTAAATAGGTCTTCTGCCGTACAACTTCATCTGTGTCCAGACGGGCGTCATGCTGTCTGAGGTGTCGTCGCTGGACGACTTGTTCTCGTGGGAGCGGCTGCTGCAGCTGCTCGCCATCGCCTGCGTTGCTCTGCTTCCCGGCGCTCTCATCCGCCGCTACAGTCAAAAGCGACTGAAACTGGACGTCCCGTCACAGAACGGACTCGTCGCAGATAAGAAGGTCCAGTGATCCGCTCTGGAAACGTTCCTTGCGTGTTTTGATGCACTCTGCCCTCAAGGGTGAATGTATTTAAAGTGGAGACTCTTCAGAAAACCTTTGAGCGCACACACACGTGTTCGACAGCCTCTTTTTATCTGGAGTGCTTTAGTTCTCTGGAGCCACTTGGACAAGGAAAAGCTTTTTTTTTTTTTTCAAATGACAAGACTGCCACAATGATTGTGCTGTGTAACCAAACATTTTTATTCTTGTACCACAACTTCTGTGGACACAGTACATAATACATGTATATAGCTGTGTGAATGTACAGTAATCATACGATCAAAGAGAAGGATTTTATTTTAAGGAAATGTTGCTCTCGCACTCTTGTTATTCATCGCGAGTGCTTCTTCAATGGAGACAGTTCGTGTTAAAAGTTGCCATCGTACGTCACAGATTCAGTCTTCTACCTCTTGCATTGACAAGTGTAAAAACATAATGTAAATGTAAATGGCCTCCATGTTTGTAGAGATTGGATGGTTCAGATTTTGTCTAAATATTTCTAACTCAGCTACTACAGCAGAATACACTAAGTTGTATTTTACTTGTTGGACAATCACATTTTGCAGTTTTGAATATAGATTGTAATAAAACACATCGCCGTTTTTTTTTTTGTTTTGTTTTGGTTTTTTTACAACTCTACAATCCATTTTAGAGACCAATAATCACCCTTTAGAAAGACCAGAGAGCCACGTTTGACAAGTCATTTTGAGGAACCATTTGATTTTTGTGATTAAGCGTTCCGTCCTCTTGTAATGTGCCATGATACTGATCAGTGTGAGGCCTCTCAGATGTTCTGCCAAAAAAAAAAATCCTACTTTGTTGCTTTTTTAAATTATAAATAAGACTTTTCAACAGATCCTACAGCATCTGTCCTGTTGTTGTTGTCGTAATGTTATTTGAAATCTTCTTCCTCGTGTGGGTTAAAGCGTTAACAGTGTTTCAGGGTGTGTTTGCAGTTTTGTTTTTGTCGGAAATGTTGATTCTTTTAATGTTTCTTGTATTTCAGATCACAGATGATGTGACACCTTTATTTCCGAGGTGTAGAAAAAAAAAACACAACAGTAAAGATGTGAAAACAACAGTTTCTTTCAAATATTCTTTATTGCTCAGATCCAGGTTGCTCAGCAATACAGTTCACTCACAACTCAAAACAACAGCATGGCTGTTACCAGAGAGGCATGGATCCATAAGATGTATTAAAAATGGATCATATGTCTGTCCGGCGCACAGTCACCAATTACTTTGAGGTGTTTGGGACCTTTTGGCCTGTGGGAAATGTAGGACTTGAGGGTTTTGACCTACTGAGGAAACAAAAGGAATCTCCCAAATGGTGAAATGCAGTTAAGAAATGGATCCATGTAAAACCACTACTGAAAGTCTAGTGCTATATGAAGTGTAATACATACTGTATCGCCTACAACAGTTTCATGCAATGCTTTGTGTTTTCTCGTTGAACAAGATGGGACAAAAAAAAAAAAAAACACTGCTGTGGTTCTGCATACATCTGACCAGACTTAACTAAAACCTTCCTTAGCTAATCCATAAGTTGTTAAATGCCCTCTTTGTTGTTAAATCACAAAGGCAAAACATGTTTGATCAACCTTTTTTATTTCCAACCTGGATACTCTGTCAACCCTCCTGTTTGTTATACAGTCATATCTACTTGCATTTTTTTTTTTTTTTTAATTTTTGCCATTCTGATTCCCAGACATGTTGAAAACCCGAGCTAGGATATTTTTTCAACCACATTTTTTAACAGCTAGTATTATTGGTAGTGATCTAACAGGAATGAATATTAAAGCAAAGAATCCCAACTACTGCTCCAGACGTACTGCATTATTAAATCAGTGTAAATGACGAGAAAACCAGATCAACAGAAAACAAAATAAAGCCTTAACTATCCAACCACTGTGTGATATGACTAACAACACTGTACATCCTTAGTGATGTGTGTAATTGTGGTTTTTCTGATACTGAATGTTAATGCCTAGCAACACCCCACAAAACCTAGAAACAACTATCCTTGGAAGTTAAAAAAAAAAAAGTTTACTACCATCTTGACAAGTTTCGCCTCGAGATCGCGGCGGTTGCCTCACAGACAGACGTGTCAACGACCAACCAGGATGCTCTGCTCACATCATCACCATCATCACAGCGAAACCAAACCAGCCAGAGGGAAACCTGCGCTTTTATAAAGAGCCAAAAACACAAGAGAGAGACAGAGGCCTGAGGAGTCCTCTGCTGTAGCTAGAAAAGAGCCTCAACTTCAAAAAACTGTTCTAAAAAAAAAACGTACTACTCCTGACAGTCAAACGAAACCATGACTGACAAACTACAACTTCCAGTGCTACTGTGAAAAGCTATTTTCTCTTCCAACATGCCCTACTACCATGAAGCAGACCACCACAGGAGTCATGCGTTCGAGTAAAAGCACCGTACTGCATTCGTGTGGGTAAGGTCAGGGTATTTCAATCAGGTCTGGTGAGCTATCGTCATCAGTATGAGGTACTGTACCGGCTGTGGGGAGGCTTGCTGAAAAAAAAAAAAAAAAAGCCTCAGGCATTGTGTGAGTTTGATAGACCTTTATGTTTCTTTTTTGTTTTTTTATTTTAGCACTGCTAGTCTGTGTTCACTGGGACGAAGGAGAAAAAAACATAACACCTCATCTGATGACAAAAGTCTGCCCTCTAAAAGTAAAAAAAAAAAAAAAAAAAAAAAAAAGCTCTCGGCAGTTAAAAGAACTCCAAAGACAAACACTAACTTTCACTATATCATTCCTTTATTTAATACTTTTGCCCTACATCGGTTTTAGTAACTAAAAGTCAGCCTTGGATTCTGAGAGGTAATTCTGAAATGTACAGCACAAAAAAAAAAAAAAAAAATTAAAATTAAAATAATATTGGTAGATTGATGAGAAAACAATTTAGAGGTCAGTTTTGAGGGAAGCTGTGACGCTCTAAACTTCTCCCACCATCTCTCACAACGCAGGTGCAGACTGGTAAGTGTTATAGAGAGACAGAAAACGATGCATTTTTACTGTATGTGTGACTCTATTGTACATGTTTACAGATATACAGTTATCTTGTCGTACACAGTGACATTTCAACGACTAGAGTTGTTCTACATTCTACACAGAAGACTAGGGTTTTACACCATTTTCAAGAGTCCTGTCAGTGTATTTTTGCAGCTTTGTGTTTTTTTTTTCTTCAAATCAACCCCAGAGTATGCTGTTATCAAATAGAGCTGGTAAGATTGGGTTGGGTTGTTATAAAATTTTTTTTTTTTTTTTTTTTTTTTCCTTTTTTTGTTTTGGTCTTTTTTTGTTTGTTGTTTTTTTTTCTCACAAGTGAATAAACTTCATTTTTTTTTTAAATGTTTGTTTTTGTGTTGTTGTTGTTTTTTTATTTTTTTTATTTTTTTTTAAAGTCTCAAAAAGAAACCTGGAGGTACAGTTGGGAAAAACAGGAGGTACAGTTGGTTAGTTTTCTGTTTCTATCAACCGGTTTGTATCTTTTGTTTTTCTTTCTTTTGACGGTGAAATCAGTACACAACATCCACATTCATAACCACTTCGGGCAGGTATGTACCCCTTAGATCCTGCTCTTCATTCCTTTCTAGCAAAAAAATAAAAATAAAAATAAAATAAAATAATAATTAAAAAAAAAAATCAACTGGGAAATCCTTTGATGTGTATCATTAAGAGGTTGTTTGGCGTCCAGGCAAAGACAGTCCAACAGAGTTGACTACGGTTTACAAAGTTTCACTAGTCGGCTGGACCTGAAGAGCTTAGAGATTTACTGTAGATCTTTTCTCTTGATCTTTTTTTTTTTTTTTCATTAAAAAAGAAAATTAAAAACGCTCAAAATGATCAACAAGGTTAACAAGGCATACAAAATGTGGAAAAAGGGGAAATGAAAGATTGGACTGAGGTACCCTGAAGCCTGAGGTAGATCACAATACTGACATGCGCACTGTTCACATCCTGACCAAAGTTAGCACGGTCGTTCACTTTACTGTTCTCCTATTTTTTCAGGTTTTTATTTATATTATTATTCATAGTCTAGTTTTCAAGAAAATAAACACTTCCCTTCAAAATTATATGGCAGTGTCCCACTGAGGAAAAAAAAGAAAAGGACTTTGTTTTCTTTTTGTTTCTTATCAATAGATCTCATCACAAAATAGGAAAAAAATAGATTCATAAATATTACTCTCTCTTTTTATATATATATACACACACACATGCGCACACGCACACACACATACACACACACGGAGGAAGCTGTGCGTATTGGCAATTAACCTCGCGTCTGGAAGATGAAGCTGATGGTTGATGTCTGAAAGGTGACGAAATAAGGCAACAAGCTTCCACGGTCTCCAAAGTAAAGCACAAAGGGGACACCAGGACCTGCGCGTCCAGCATGCTCGCAGAGTGTCGGCCATTTTTAAAAATAAAAATAACAAAAAAAAAAAATTAAAAATTAAAAACAAAATCGTGAAGTTTTAAAAAGGAGAGAGCGAGAATGAGAGTGACAATCTGTGTGTCTGTGCCTCTGACCTGGCCTGCTGGACACGGCAGGGGGGTGATTATTTTTCTAAAAAGGCTGCATATTGTACATTCACAGCTGTCATGCCATTTTAGAAAGCTCCCTGACAAGAGAGGGTTAAAGCCAAACGCGGCTGCGGTCACGTTTGCGGTTGTGTGTGTACCACAGGTCATACAGTGCCTCCCTAAAACCCCACCACCCTGACCCCGAACCACAACCCCAAAAACTTTTTTTTTTTCCCTCACTGCCACTCCACACACCACAAGTCTGCACCCTCCCTCCCTCCCTCAACCCCCGATTCTCCCTTTACACCCACCCGCCCCCTCCCAACTCCCTCTTCTGGGCCCTCAGCTCACATTTTTGTGCTGGCCCTTGTGACGTCCTTATAAGGCCAAGCGTGTGGCAGTGCACATTCAAAAAAAAAAAAAAAAAACGACAGGTTGCCTGTTAACAAGCAAAGGTGCACCTTTTTTCTTCTCTTTTTTTTTTTTTTTTTTTAAGATGTCAATTTTTGCTCTGATCGTCAAGGAGAACGTCTTTGGAGACGTTCTTTTGATTTTTGTGTGTGTGTGTGTGTTTTAAATATATCAGGACAACGAGCATGAATGTAGATATACTCTACTACTGTACAGCATGGGAGAGTGATACCAGTTTACTGGTTTTCCAAAAACAAAAAACCCTTGATGGCATGTAACCTCTGTTGAGCAAAAGTGGCAGTCAGTTCAATGTTATTAAAAAGGCTACAGAAAAAAAAAAAAAAAAAAAAGTTTTTCTTGACAACAAATATTTTTTATCCTATTTAAAAAAAAAAAAAAAAAAACGAACAAGATGCCAAATGAGAGAGTGTGATGAGAAAGTGAAGCAGAAATAATCAGAAAAGAAAGAAATAAAAAAGAAAAAAAGTGTAGCATCAGATATGAATGGTGAGAGACATTTCGAAGGGACGTTATCTTTTGCGTTGGCACACACACAGGCTTGTTACAAAGACTCAGAACCACTCACCATATTTACTTATAGGGGTTCTCTTTCTTTTGATTTCAGTGGCCTTTAAGTGTGAACAAACAAGGGAAAACCGCTTTGTGTGTTGGCTGTGGCAGCCCGGTCAATCTCTGGAAACGAGCAAAATATTAAAAACTAGACCAAGTCATACTGTCATTTTGGTAGGAAAATAACAGCACATCCTCTCAGTGTGTATCAATATACTTTTCTACTCTGTATTAATACTGCTAAGGATATTTAATCTTGCAATCTGAATATCTTAAACTCTTGTAAGAGAAGGTCCATTGTCACGCGCTCTCATTCTAACCAAAAATATCATCAATCACAATGCCTTATACAGTACATGCTCATGTTAATACAGTTGCTTTATCCGTTTGTTAGGCCTATGTTAGTCCAACTAAAGAGATAACGTTATGCAGGGCGACATATTATTTAATTTTTACCTTTTTTTTTTGACTGTGAAGACAACAGTTCCAAATTCTCTGCCATTTCCATCTTTCTTGTAGATTTTTTTGGTCTTTTTTTGTTGTCGTTTAAATTGTATTACATCAGTACGGTTTTTCCCACTCTCCCAATCTGCTCTCACAGGGCTGGCAGTGCACACAATGCCCTCAGCCTTTGGCTCTCACTTGTTTCCCCCCTTGTAGAGTTCTTTGGTTTTGATCCCGGTGCTGCTGGTCTGCCCTGCATGTCCCCCTTGGCCTTGGCCTTTGTCTGGGTAGGTCTCTGTCCGTTTGGGAGGGCTACATTCATTGGCTGGCGCCCACTGAAGCCGTCCCGCTGGTCACTTGGAGTGGTGCGGTGACACAGCTGCGCCCTGCTGGTGTTTCTGTTCCTGCTGTTTGACCTGCTGTATGATCTCCCGGATCTTCCTCTGTGCAGTCTGTTACAAAGACATCACATGTAGGACAAGGGTTTAACTCAATTATGATACATGAAGAAGATGTCCATTTAAAAATAACAGATAATGTAAGGGAAGTAAGACTACAACTTTAAATCAAACCCATAAGATTAATTCTTCTTTTTTACTATACTGATTTGGCCATTTTTGCCTTTGTTGATAGGTGAGTGAAGATAGACAGGAGGGTGGGGAGAAGAGTGGGGAAATGACACCAGTCAATGATCGTCACAGCCAGGATTCAAACTGGCGATCGCTGCACAGCTTATGTGTCAAAGCGGTGCGTCCCTAACCACTCAGCTATCCGGACACGCCAAGATTAATTCTTTAAGTGCAACACAACACGTTATAGGAGCAGGTCACGGTCACGTGTTCTGAGACTTTGAACTATATATCACATCCTTTATCAGCAGATAGACAGAGGATGCCCAGTTGCCATGGAGATCGATCTGAAAGTTGAGTAACTGTTACGACTTCATGCGTAGATCTGTCTCCATGACAACTAAATGATCGCCATGAGGACCACGTGATATATATGGTTGTAAAACACTAAAAAAATGAATGAATGTTTTTCAGTTGTGAAAGTCAGATACTACAGTGATTAATGCCACTCCTGTAACATATGAATCTTTTACTTAAACTACCTCACTTATTTCGATCTTTTCTTGTTCAGATTCTACTTCTTACAAAGATAAACATGATTGCAGATTTTTTTTTTTTTTTTTTTTGTTTGTTTGTTTGTTTGTTTTTTTGAAATAGTGGATGTTCTACACACTTGTGAGATTTTGGACAAATTTGAATCTAACTGGTGCTTATCAAAACATGTGATTGTGTCCAATATAATCGGTACTTACTGGCCACCATTATGCTACAACACATAGCAGCTCAAATAAGGACTGATTGAAAAACTCTTAAGAACAAGTCCAGTTATTCTTTCAGTTTATGTATTTGACATCAACAAACTAATCAGGGCTATAGCTTTAGAGGGATGTTTCGTACCTGGCTGGCAAAGAAATGCCCACTGATTTTCACAAAGACCTCATCGTTCTCGTCTGGAGTTTGGTCCCGCGGTACGATGACCTCAGCACTTGTAAGGTTTTGTAGCTCGTTTACCTGAAATACAGACAAAGACTTCATCGTCTTACTCCGAGAGTCACCCGCAGCCTCACTTTACAAAACACACTGACATCACTCGCTCTGAGACACTGTATCAAATTGTAGTAAACAGTAACAGTCTTAGATGAAACCAAACAAGACCTGATACTTCATAATATGTACGTTTAAATTCCAATAAATGCATGAGTTCTTATTAAGATAAGAACATTATATTTATGATAAGTGCGGTTTGTAGTTTAAATTAAAAATAAATGTGAGAGTTGAAGCGTCAACTCACCGTCTTGCCACCTTTACCGATGACTCTTCCCGCTGCAGTTGAGGGAACCTTGATGTGCGTCTCCAGTTTGACCTCCTCCTTCGCTGAGAAGAAGTTCTCCTCTTTCAGCTTCCCAAATATCCGACCTTGGGCCTGGAATACAGAGGAGGGTATGAGGCAAGGAGAGACTGGGGAAAATGGGGACACACAGTGATCCACTGCTGTTTACTATAATACTGTACAGGACAAATGAAAAATATTTATGAACTTTTAAGCATCAAATTTCTTCCAAAATTTCAGAATGAAACAATTATATTTTTCTGTACAAATTCAAAGTTGTTTTTTTGTTTTTTGTTGTTGTTGTTTTTGTTTTTACCTTAAACTGAGCCTCTGGAGTCCCAGTAATGATAACCATCCTCTCAGTAACGTCTGGGCTCTCAGCTGGAGCGATCTGACATGCACAAAGACACGAGTGAAGGAGACAAATAAGGAGAAAATATGGCCAAAGGCTTTTTCTCTTGTTCTGCGGTCATTTAAATACAAAACCACCGAATCATCTGAGATGCCTTCGAATTCCACAGAGAGAGAGAAAAAAAAAAAGCCATGCCTGAGATTACATTATGAAGACTCATTGACCAGCTGTCCCACCTCTGCAGATGAAGCTTGAGGGGTTTTCTGAATCGCTCAGTTCACTAGTCATCGTCCTTTCTTTTTTCCCTCTTTTTGTTTTTGAGCATAAATAACTAACATCCTCAGCTGTGGTCCGTGAAGTGCTGCTGACTCAGCCAGTACTCACTTCCAGTTTAATAACCTTAACGCTTGATGTGAAGCCGATGTGAAAAATGCAATGGAGGTTCAACTTGTGTTTTTATGTGTAAACTCATCGCTGGTTTTACCGCCTCCACCCACCACCCGCCTTTTCCTTCCTTCTTTCCTCCTTTCAATCATTATCACTGAAGTCAGTGCTTTGTTGACACTGACAAACCCACCTTGATGGAAGCTCCAGCGAAGTGGGCAAGTTGTTTGATGTGCTGGCCCTTCTTGCCGATCAGGGCCCCGACTGCCTGAGTTGGAATAAAGAGGTAGACAACCTCCTGTTCTGGAGCCTGTTGCTGAAAGAAAAAAAAAATTATTACACTTTCACCAAACTTCCTTCTGCTGGTGGCAAAGAAAATATTTAAAACTACTTTAAATAGCTAAAAAAAAAAGTTTGATTTAACATGTCAGATAGTTTAAGAGAAGCCAAAAAACGATGACACCACACCGCGAGGGAAGCTAAATCCAGTTCTCTGTGAGGTTTTTCTTTCTGGGTAAACATCACGCTCTGGCCGAGTCTGAATGGAATATTTCCTATTAGGGCAGATGGTTGCCCCATGTTTTTGTTTTTCTTAGCATGGTAACACTCATGTACTCGAGGTTTATGAAGTGAATTTTTACGAGCCACAACTCTGGGCTGAAAAGTCCCCTTCCAGAAATATTTGTGGTGTTCTGGTGACTGGGCGATGGTACGCAGGAATGCCAGACCCACTGTCTGACACAGACACTGACTGAGAGGATGTAATAGACTGTTATTTATGTCACCCTATCTATTAATCTTATATCTGATATTATTTATCTACCCTGTAGCAGGTTTCAAGAGAGTGGGTGGAATGAATTAACTTTTCTTGTATGTTTTTTTTTGTTACATTTTAAGAGTGAGCTTTTTTTGTGTGTGTAAACAATGTGGTTTAAAGCTGACATTATCTATTAAAGCGTTTATCTAGAGGCACAAAAAAGCAAGAAAAGAAAGTCTCTGATCACCAAGGCAACAACGAGTGTAATACAGATTTGAGGCAACATACTGAGTGCTGGTGGGGGATGGCACTTGCTGGAGGAACCCCGTACAGGCCACTGAGATGTGAAGAGTGACTCTGAAAGAGAAGTGACAAGCAGACCGATCAGACGGACACATGGAAACACACGGAAACGCACACGCGCGCATCTAATACGTGTGCATTCGCACAACTCAACTTCTCACTCACTCTGGGGGGAATTTCAGGGCATAAACCCGCAGTGAATCACACACTAACTTTCTTGACTACGAAGCACGCAAATACATTCTCACACACTGTCTCACACCACTTTGGCTCTCACTCATCAGGCAATGAGTGGAGACTTTGTTTTACAGACAAACTGACTCATCTCTGGAGAAGATGGGGGAATTCTGGTTGTTTCAAACTGTGTACAACATCAAGCAGGAAGACCTGAGTCAACACCGTATTGTTTTGTCAAAAAGCACTTGAGAGGAAACCTGGTTTACCATGTGTTGGAAACAAATTGCTTTAACAAGTCCAAAAGAATCCCAGCAGAGAGCAAAGTATTGTTTTTACTAGGTGGTGTGAAAAACCATCAGTAGCAAAGTCATTCTTAAAAAAAGAAACCTTTTTTTTCCCACCCCGGCCACTTTTCATGGTTTTGTGTAGAAAAAAAAGAGCATACTCACTAAAAATGGATTGTATCCTGCTGGTGCCACAGGGGGCACTGCACCACGTGGTCCAGCAGCAGGGGGCAGCACCGGAGACCAGAGGAGAAGATGCCCAGAGCGTTCAGGTTCAAGCCTGGAATCAGGTTGGCCTGTTGCTGTTAATGAGAAGAAGACGACGGACAGAAATGGATTTTAAACATCAGTAACAAGAAATTGATACAAGAACATAACGAAGAATTTTTGTCTCTTTATTTTCAATCTAAACAGATTTTAAGATGGATTTTATGTCCCAAGACATCCCAAAGTTACTTTTATGCTTTCTACTTAAGAGGACAATTACCGCTATGTATTACCGTAAACACACACACACACACACACAATAAGGGACGGGAATCAGGAATAAACAAAAATTACTTCTTATAAGTAAGTAATCTTTAATCTATTTCTCAAAATAAGAAATAATAAACATCAACATTTAAACATTTAAATGGCAAAGAATTTCTGGATACAGTTTTTGCTGCTTCTCTTTACGCTAAACTGAATATATTTTGGTGTAGGATTACTTAAGTGATATGAATGTCGACTACTGCTCTTACAAATCTGAAGTTGCATCATTTGTCAAGTTACAGTCCAATTATTGAGAAATCACCCTTGAGATTAACTGATAATAAAGATAACAGCTGCAGCTTTTGTGGTGTGAACTGTTCCTTTACTTCAACAAATTCCAGCACAAAAGTGTTGCTTTGACTTGTGAACCTTGAATTTGCTGAGTTGAAATTTTTCTTTAACTGTTTTCTCTCAAAGGGTTGAGAACATTTTCCAAATACTTAAGTTAAATAAACCATTTAAAAACCCACCGAGACCCACTAATGAAAAACACACACTCACAATGCTAAAAACCTGAGCTGTTGTTGTTGTTTTCTTTTGCTCATGATAATCTGATGTGTTGGAGATAAACTGTTTTCATGGGACAGTTTGCAGTTGTAATGACAAACGACAAAAATATTCTTCCCTCAAAAGTCAAGTCAGCTATTCTGGTTTTATGGCCGTGACAAGACACGCGGTCTCCTTTCATTTCGTTTTCTTTGTGTAATATTCGCAGTCTATCGCTAGATGGCCCTCACCGCTTGCTGTAGACACTCGGCCTGACAGGTGCCAGAACTGCTCACACCAGCCAGAACAATTTAACCGCATGCTGCGCGTTACTTCTTGATGATTATTTTGGTGCCAATATTTTGGACAATAAAAAAACGAGGGAGAAAAACAGGCATTTAGTGTAAAAGTAGAAAATTAAGAAGAAGAAGCGAGACAATGAATCTAAGTCTTTCCACATGTTCCAGCTGCTCATCTCTTGCAGCATCAACCCTTACAATCCCATACAATCACATTATCTGCATTCATCTCTCTGTGTAGCATATGCACTGCCCGATATCATCACTATCTCTCTTCCTCTGTGGTTGACCTCTCTGGCTGCAGCACTGGTGATGTCATCAGGGCAGTGTGAAAGAGGAGCTGGGCGAGAGAGCTGCCTACAGATATCAGATGGATGCTGGGAAACGCAGTGTGTTACAGCAGGAACACAGATACACACAGCGGGGAAGTGAGCATGAGTCAGAAGCAGTAAAACTGTAGAACTGACACACACACACACACACACAAACATGTACGCGCGCACACATGAACACACGTCCACAGACATGCTACGCTCAAACATTTGAGTCACTGATGAGCTATTCAGCGATCATTTACTGTTATCCATTTACCAAGCCGCACAACATAGGTATGGCTAATCCTAGAGGTAACATCAACTGAATAGGGAGGTGATATTATCCTGGTGTATAATCATCACTCCTGACTATTGTTCACCTGTCAGTCTGTGTGAGTCAACCCCAGATCATGACACACACACACACACACACACACATGCACAGAGGGGATGATCTTACGTTTATAGCAGCAATGTCATTCTCATAGGCTTCTCTCAGTTTCTTCATGATCTCCATCTCGGCTTTACAACACGCCTCCAAGCTGCCCTTCACCGTGATGGTCCTCTCAGGGTTGTAAATGGTTAAGTCTTGTAACCTGCGAGGGAGATCACACAAACACACACAAACATGAGTACATACATATGCAACTGCAAATTAGGAGAACTGGCACGCTCATATTCTGCTCACATATTTTCTCAGAAGGAGGAGGTGGCCGAGCTGGTTTTAATTGGATTTCCTGTCTTTGTGCTTGTCTGACTTAAGCGTTACTGAAGGCTGTATCATCAACATCGAAACTGCCATTAAAAAAAAAAAAATTCTTGCTCGGCAAACAAGCAAATTAGTCGATTGCATGTTGTTGATTCACAACATGCAGATTTGCAAAACTGAAGCAGCACACGGTCGAGATACTGTGGTACTGTACAAGATACTACACTCAACATCATCCAGTTTGATGCAATCACATCATATGAAATAGTTGTGAAAGACTCCCATGTTAATGACTTTATCATTCGATTACTCAAAATGACTGCATGATCATTACACCACCATATTATTAAGCTCCAAGTCAGTCAGTTATACTTTGATTGTAAATGCTATTTACAAGACAGAAACTTACATTTAACAGATTTAAATCAATCAATATACCTTTTTGCCAGATCTCCAAATCAAATTCCATATTCCTTGTCGGTAATGTTGACTCTGAGTTACGATTCTGTAGTCACCTAGCCCAAACAGAGATAACCCAGATGACGTCTTCAGGGTCATTTTCTTTTAAACGTTTTTACAAAGGACACAAAAGACGTCATACAGCTCTCTTGACGGGCTGAGAGCTCCTTGTGGAGAAGTAGAAGTGCCACTATGAGTAACTTGTCTCTTCTTGTTGAATATCAACACAGTAACACATTCACATAAAGTTCAAATAGGTCAATGCATCCTTGTAGTTTTTGTTTGAAAAGAAAAAGACAAAAAATATGGTTTAAATTGCGTTTTAACGGCAAAATCACAGCTCAGTGTTTCTGATTTTAACCGTAGGTAATGTCTGTTAGGTCAAAAAATATATTGAGTGGTTCTCTCTTTCTTTTTCCAAAAAAAGTGCAGCTCAAGCAACTGTGATGTTCTTTTGGACCTGGTGACAAAATTTTGACCACAGCATTACAGAGAAAGCCACACAGTCATAACGACACTGAAAACCTTTTTTTTTTCCAGATATCGCTCTGAAAGCGATATCAGTTCGTCGCACGAATCAAATAAGCGATCGCTCCATAAAGCAGTCAGCTTGGACAATGTACAAATGACAACACTTTTGGGCCTCTCAAGCAAAACCAATCTATTCTGCCCTCGGTGTTGGAGGACGTGGAGGACGCTCTGAAAGGATTTCACAGAGCCATCAATACTGGATGTACTATTTGCCTCATTTCAAAAGTCTCTCTCTCTCTGCTCGCCTTTCTCCTCCTTTTCGTGTTCCTTCTCAAGGCTCATTACGTCCTCAGAGCTCATGGACACACAGCAATTTATTAGCCTTAAACGAACACGAAGGTTGATGAGTACAGTCCATTAAATGAGGTGCAATTGCCACCTTTCTTAATATCATGTTCTGGAGTGAAGGAGCTGTAATCAACTCTTTATGTTTCTCTTGTAACAGCTCAGTTAAGTGAAACCACATGCTGAAAGGCTAATGAACACAGAGGCAGAAAGGTGTGGCACCAAGATGCTAAAATCACAACTATTACCAGATATCATCTCGAGTATCACTGCTCCTATTCCGCAAACGCTCACATCGACGTGTTAAAATACTCCAGTGTGTGTTTTTAATGTGCTGAAGGCGATAGTATGACTGGTAGCGTAGCCACAGAGCAATGTGGGCGTGTGTGAAAAACGAAAGCGATAGAGACGACTTACGAGGAGATGGTTATCTTGGTCCCTGTCTCCTCTTCGATTTTCTTCAGGTTGCGGCCCTCCTTCCCGATCAGCCGACCAACCAGGCTGTTGTGGGCAAGGATTTTCAGAGGGATGTCCTCCGTCCTACACACACATGCACACAAATAAACACACATTCAGGCATACACACATACACACACACACACACAGACACACACACATGGGTTAGACAAGATGACAGAGGACAAGTTCTGCTGAGTGTCACTGATGTGGTGTGAGGAATGTGATGCTGTGATGGGGATGAACAGGAATGTGGATAGCTGCCCAGCTGGAAGCGCTGCTGGGCGACCATGTTAAGACACGAGCCTGACCACAAAGTGAAGCTCATCCTTTTTTTTTTTTTTTTTTCAGATTTCACAGGAAAAAAAAAAATACACAGACTTTAAGAACAGGTTAAAACAGATCGGTTTTAAGCTGTTTTGGTGTTGATTTCGTGCTCCTGCACAACCAAAAACGTTTGGTCCATTTCCAACTGCAACAACACTCTGATCACAGTTTTTTACAGTAAACAAGGTGCTGCTGCAACAAGCACAACTCTGTTGGTGTCTGTTGTTAGTGAGCAACGATGGCAAAACTACAGCTTTTCTAATAAATCTTTATATTATTTTGTTCTGGTTTTTAATGAAATGTTCTTGTTTTTTTTCATCTTTGAAAAAAACAGACAGATTCCTGCATTCTTGAGTTTAATTCCTCATAATTTTCACATACTTTCTTAGAATGTTTCCTGGAAAGAACCGTGTCATTTTGGCAGTAACTATGGATAAAATACAGTTTTATCCATTTTATCCATGTTCAATAATTCAAGTTCTAATTCTAGTTCTATAATTACACTTCGAGTGACTCAGTTTCGTTTTGTTGCAGGCTATCAAGGCTATTGTGAAAATCGTTCAGCTGTCTGGGCATTATAGTAGTGTGCATGACACATAAAAAAAAAAAAAAAAAAAAAAAAAGAGTTTTATTATTCAGTAATAACCCTGCAATGATAAGTGTTTAAGTCCAAACAACTGAACCCTTTTTGTCCAAATTCGTTACAAAACTGACTCACAAAGTTTTCCAAGAAACTTCCATGAAATGATTAGTAAATGAAAATAAAGCAGCACACAAAAACAGAAAAACAACAAGCTCCATGCGTGTGATGTGATAGTAACACGTTATTAAAAAGGGAGGAGTATAATTTCTGCATAATCTATATTTTCTGTAGGACAATTGTGGGGTGTAAGTGTTTGTGGTGGGGTGTGGTGGAGGGCAACCGACTGCTGGGGGTTTCATTTAGTGGTTTCATTGATGGTGTGCGGGTATCTGAGTTTGCGTCTGTGTGTGGGTATGTGGGTGTGTGTGTGTGTGTGTGTGTGTGTGTGTGTGTGTGTGTGTGTGTAGGGGTGGCGTGCCAGGACACGCTATAATACTAAAGTGTAGATCTGTGCTGTAAGGTGAAATTAGTTTTGGGGTGAGCTGCAGGGCAAGTAAGGAGAGATGTCGGTGAGTTTAGAGTTGAGCGGTTCATGTTTCGCTGGCTGTTGGGACTCTGTGACTTTACGAGGCGATCGAGACGTCAGGTTCAGTTTTGCAGGTGTAGTGTCCTGACGGGGTCAACAGTTGAGTTTCTTAGTCAACATGCGTCAGAAGTATTGAATTTATTGTGACTTTTGAAAGCACGATTAATGATTTGACAGACTGAAGTGGATCGACTATTTACTTACTGTTAAATTACACTGATGCTTTTGAATTGATGGGAACCAAATGTCAGTGACGACAACAGGCTGGTCTTGAGCAGTCGTGAGACCTTTTCTGTTTTTTTTTTTGTTTTTTTTTGCTTTTGTTGTGGAAAATATTTGGTGGCCTGTAAAGCTACAACCCACAAACTACAGTCTGGTTTCAAAAGTATAATTAAATACTGTTGAACATTTACTCATTTCCCCACTACTTCGTCTTTGAGCTTATTTTGCAAAAGTGCCAAACATTTTCTTGAACAGCGTAGCTTGAAAGTCAGCAAACAAAACAAGATAGTGACACAAATATGACAGAAAGGCTTTGAAACTTCCTGCGGATGTCGGGAGACTGGCATAAAGCAAACCGTGACATTACCACGACATAAGGCTGTAGCCCGTTTGACCGACAATTTACTTAAAGAAATAATTAAAGACAAACACATGACGGCATTATGTGTTAACGGTGGGAGTTCAGAGTTGAAAAGGTGCGGTATCTTGTTAAAAGTGTCAAGCCGAATTAGACATATCGGCGTCTCTTCTTAAACGCTAATCTGCGATCACGTGTTAGCCTGTGCGAGCGAGTCGTGTGCACTGTTTTTAGTGTGTTAGTGGTCCATGAGAAAGAGGGAGAATGCACGGTGAGATTAAAAGGTGTGTAGGCAGGTTAAAGGATGAGATTATAGTCCTGCAGCCATTATGTCTAATCTGCCTTCAGGGAGCGTATACATGCTCCAAATAAAGCGCAACTGAGTTGGTTTTTATGTTTGTGTATGCCGCTGAAGTGCAGACTCACGTCTTGGTCTCGTTGGCCTCCTTCTGCATGATGTCCAGGATCATGCGACAGGCGGAGGAGCAGCCCTCGGGTGTTGAGTGGATGGTGATGGGCTTTTCTGCCGCACCTGCATTTTCCTTCCGATGAATGTCCACCCTGAGGGAAGAAGAGACAAAAAGTGTCAAAATTGAATCAATTATTTCAATATGAAATTTGCAGAGTTTCTCGACAAAACCACTAAAAAGAATATCACAAAAGACAAGAATCCTTTTTAGAGTTTCACCAAGAAAAACTTGGTGAAACTCTAAAACTAACAGCACCATCCTCTACTCATGAATTATTCGAGATCCTCTTACAGTTGAGTTTTCATACAGCATCAAAATGTTTCACAAATTCACATTCAACAAACAATCTGAGATTAAAACAAGTGCTTCCATCGATTTTACTTGGACTGTGTCTGTTTGGTGACATTCTTGATGGTGAGACCCTCCTTGCCGATGATGGCTCCCACGAACTGAGTAGGCACGAGCATGCGCAGGGGGAAGTCGTGTTGTCTTGGACGTGGAGCACCGAAACCTCCCGAGGGTCCGGGCTGAGAGGCGCCCTGGTCCCGGGACGATCGACCCCCGCGTCGTGTGCGCGAAGCCTGGACAGGCGGAGCAGCATCCATGTCCATTATATATGACACGTTAAAGGAGCAGTCGTCAAACTGGTGTCCTGTCAACTTCTCAATGGCTCTGGAGCGGAGGAAGAAGGACGAAGAAGAGGAGAGGAAAAGATGAATATGTAGAATAAGGCACAAGAACATTACAACAATACATTTTATGCCAAAGTATGAATAGATACACGAACATAAGGATGCAACTGAGACAAACTGACTTTTTAAGAATCTATGCACAAGTTGTATATTTTAAATAACTATGCATTGTGATCAGAAGTATCAACAAGTACAATAAGAGATCACAGGGAAAAGTCAGAGGTTGTTGTCTTAACTCTACTGGTACACACCCACCGACAGGGACTGGGCAGATTTACATCATCATTTTCCAAAAGCTAAGTTTCCTAAGTTTCCCCTGTAGATGCGAAAAAACCTATTTGACCTTCTTTTTTTTTCTTTTTTTTTTTTTTTTAAATAAAAAAAGGCTTGGTGCCTGGGTGAGAAAAACAAAACAGAAGCAAAGTGTAGACAGATGCTCTAAAAAAGGATGATTTTTCAGATTTAGTCAGCTATATGTGGATATACTGTAACTGTTTTTCTGCCACTATCTTGACGTTATCAATATAGCATCCTCCTTGGGTATCATATGTAATTATGTACAGAGAAACCGAAATTTCTATTCCAGTTTTTTCCCAGAGTTAATTTGGCCCAGCTCTGACCTTAGTGGGTGTACTTTTTAAACATTACAAATTACGCAGACAAGTAGGTGAACTATGCTGCTCCAACTCAAGCCGTGCTCTCACAATTTAGCTGCATAGGAGTCATTATTCGTGCTGCTTACACTTTAGCTTCCTCCTTGGTTGCGTACGTAACATTCACCACTGCTGTTTCTGTGTCAGTGTTCACTGTGAAACGAGAAAAGACAAAACAAAAGCAAAAAAAAAAAAAAAAAAAAAAAAACGGTGAGATAGGTCCACATTTACACATGCACGTAGCAGCTCTTTGTTGTTGCTGTAGGTGAGTCAGACACGCGTCCAGGTTCCCGTGGTGACCCGGAGAGCCACTTGTCTGTGAATCCATTACAACCATCGCCACACTGGCTTCCCTCCAGACCCCGCTGTTGCCTCTACAGATGGGAGCTGCTTAGACACAATGGACTCTCTGCCGCTTGCACAATAACGGATTTAAGTTTCTCGTGACAGCATAAACAAAAGCAGGTAACCTGTGATGAAGTGCAACGAAACGCACAACAGAGACACACCTTGGGAAGATTTGTGCTCTGGTTCTTGTTTCTGCTCAGTCAAAAAAAAAAAAAAAAAAAAAAAAAAAAAAAGAGCAGCATTCACACAGTTTAAAACATTAACCTAAACAGGGGGGGGTCTTTAATTTAAGCACAGAAAAACTTGATTAGTCAATTAATAAATAAATAAATCATTTTTGTCATTATCACTGTTCCTTCCTTTCACAGAACATCCTTTTTGCTTGGTAAAAAAAATTATAACTTTCAGTACCTGAGAGCAACAGTGATGGTGACAGAAAGAGAAAACAAAAATGCAGCATGGATTATTGATGATACACCCTTGGGTGTACCAAAAGCTTCTGACAAAACACACAATGGCATCTCTTTCTTTTGTCAATGATGAAACTCTGTGTGGCCGCTAAATGTCAAAACGGTGAGTCTGCACAGATGCCACTGCTCTTTGATTGTTGGGACCAACTCCAAAAAGTCTGCAGCCAAAACATGATACTGTAGACCCTTTAGATGGATTAAAGACTGTGCTAATCAACTCCGCTGCGATGTTTGGCAAGTTACTCATGAGAATAAACAAGTGACAATCACCAAAAATAAAAGAGCCAAGAGATGTGAGGTGCACTGCCAAAATCATATAAAGAATGAAATGTTGTTTTTTTTTTCTGGGAGAAGTATCAAATAAAAATAGCCAACAGAGTGTGTCTTTCTGTCACTGTAAACAAAAACTTCCAAACCTGCTGGTGCACAGTGGACAGCAGGTTTGGAAGGGTTAAAACTAGTGAGAGTGCCCAGCTGGCTTAGAGAGGGTGAGTGGGCAGAGCCTGGCATGATGCCGGGCCCCAGCGCTCACAGCCAGCTCTGCCCCGCCCCGACTTGCCCTGCCCCACCATCAGTAGCCTTCACCAATGCCACACAAGAATATGGGACTCCTCCAAAAAAACCTCACTCCCACCCACCCCACCCACACCACCCACACCACCTTCCCTTTAACCAGAGCGCACGGACGCGAAGTTGAGCCGGTAACTATGACAATGGAAGATGGTTCTTTGGGGGTTTTTCATGTAGTACAATGTTACTGTGCAGCTCTAATGTTTGGATAGCTGTGCTGAGGGGGAAAATGGATGAAGTAGAAGAAGAAGAAGAAGCGATAATGCTGCGTTGGGACAGTAGAGATGAAGTAGGCTGTTTTACGGCAGCATCTAGGAAACTCTGAGCAGAGTAATTTCTCTGCTGGGTTCTCTTTTAGCACCTGTCATGACTACAGTGGGTGGTAGTTAGTCTTGGCTGGTTTGACTGGTGTGTGTGTTGTGTGTGTGTGTGTGTGTGTGTGTGTGTGTGTATGGAGAGTAGTAGAGAGCTATCCCCCAAGAATTTTTTTCTGTTTACACACACACAAACACACACACATGCAAGGGTAGTAGACACACATGGAGAGCAACAAACATCCACAAACACACACTCACACACATGCTCCTTCAGACAGTGCAAAAGCTTTACCACAGGCGCCTACAGTGTCCTCGCCCATTACCACGATGCACCTCCCCAAAACAGACGCACACTCAAACACCGTACAGGCATAAACACACACACAGACACATTACTAATGGAAGTCTTCCATGTCTGCCCACTTCAATTCATACACTAAAGCCAAAGGGATCCGTGGCAATACACAGTGCTTATTATAAAAGCTGTGTGTAATTCAAACGCTCCCCTCACTGGGTCAGACTTATAGGCACGTGCGTGCTCGCAGACAGACAAGATGATAAAGACAGATTTATATGCAGAGATGGGTTATGTTTAGATAATGGGTGTGTGGGATGATGGTAACGAGGAAGTCAAGTCACACAGGGAGACTTGACTCACTGGGAGGTCTGTGTGTGTGTGTGTGTGTGTGTGTGTGTGTGTCTATGTTGCTAAATAGACATGTGTGCTTTGAACAGTTGGTGCCAGATGATGATGAGATGAGTAGCAAACAGGGAGGAGGAGAAAAAGAAGAAGAAGAAGAAGAAGAAGACGAGTTTTGTACCTTGTTCCACGTTTTCTACAGTACCATACTGAGCTAGAAGGCCGTCCAAAACCTGAGGGAGAGACAGAGAGAGTGTGAGTTAGAGTTAGAGACACAGATACAGTCACTGATACGAAAACTCACAAGCACGCTGACATACACACAAAGGTCTGATACGACTAATGCTGCACGTGGGCCAGCGTTCGAGTGGCGATGTGACAAGTGGAAGTGTAATAGAAAGCCAAGGTGAAACCGGAACTTCAGAACCTCATTGAAAATCCCATTGACCTTTAAAGCAAATTATTAGAGACCCAAGCCTGAAACATAACCTTTACCAAACAGTGTTTAGTGTGATTTACTTCACAGGGGAAAAAAGATTATTTTTTTAAAAATAAGTTACATAATTAGTCATTTCATATTTCTGTCATAGCTGCCTTTTACCAGATGAAGGACATGAATAAATAAATTCCCATAAGCCACAAGTCTCTAAAACATTATCAGCTTGACAGGAGACGACAGGAAGTGTGACTCAATCTATATTTTTTAAGGCACATTTTTTTTTTCTGAAAAGCACCGAACAAAAGCTGAAAATTCAAAAGAAAAGGGAAAAAAAGCCAAAATATCACAGAAAAGATTTTACACTTGGTTCTGATGGAAACATTGTTCTGCTGAAAAAAGAAGAAAAACTTGATCGATAAGTAAGTAAGTTTTGATAGTTTAAAGGAATAATTCAGCATTTAGAGACAGACATTTATTCACTTATTTTTTTATGCCTGTGTGTTAAACAAACAATGTACCCACATCTTGTGAATGTTAATACTTTATCTTGTAAAATATGTTTTTTTTATTGTGGTACAGTCTGTGATACTGCAATAAATATTCTTATTTCTGTTGTTGGTTACTTATTGTTTCCACTACCCAAAACATTCCTTAAATCTCAAAGATATTCATCCAAATATGTGTGTTAAGTTACTATTTCTTTGCTGTATGATGTAATACAATACCCAATGGTGACATAACTTGTGGCTCAGTGATGAAAGTACTGAAATATTTGTATATTTGCTATTTTATGACTGTGAATCTGTGGTGACGTGCCCCCCCCCCCCAAAAAAAAACACTGCCATACGTTGATGTTCGTGGAAACCGAACATTTCCTGCTTCTGCAGCTTCAAATTAAAAGTAGCATGAGTTGGCTTTTAGTGCAGGGTAGTGACAGGAAATGCAATACATTCGTCAGATAGCTTAGCACTTTACGTGCTACCATTCATCAAGAAAAAAAATTGCATCTATTAAAAGGACAACTGTCATTTTTGGCAGTTTTTGACAGTTTGAGTTCTAAAATATTGCACAGGCTAAAGGAACAAGAACGAGCAGCCACAGTGAGCTGTTAGATAAAAAGCTGCAGGTGACGGGCTGCACACCTCCAGCTACTCAGTGAGGTAACCAACTGCTTTCGCTGTGCCCTGCTGTTCGCAGACTCACGCCGTGTGCTGCATAAAATGAGATCATGTTTGCTCACAGAATGACGGGAAAAGAAAATGGCCAATTATTGCCTGACTTCTTTAAACAACAATAGTTTGTTTTGCTGCCACCAGGAGCCTGTGCCCTGAAGTACTAAAGCGTAAAAGCTGTTGCCACCGGTGTTGCCAGATCCACCAGGACTGAAATCTTCAAGACTGACACTTTAAGTTTTAAAAGTTGCAATGTGATTCAGTAAATTACAACTCTGGAACAAGATAGGACAAAAAAACAACTAATAAGGAATTAACACACCAAGTAAAAATATTGCTTTTGGAAAATCAGTAACACAATTTTTGTAAATGCTTTTCAAATGTACATCCCAAATTCTACGGACAAAAAATTATTGGCAAATACATTAATACAACACATATAAGCCAGCAAGGGTGTAACGGTACATGTGTCCGTCCTTTAAGATTAAGAGTGTGCAGCCGTTTGGGGAGAATACGTGGCAGCCTGCCTATGTGCAAGTAACTGATGAACATAATGCAGAATGCCAAAATTCACAAGTGCGAGTTCCACCCAAAAACTTTAACCTGTCAGCCGTTAGCGCGTTAAGAACACGTCACGCTAAGCTCAAGCGAACGACTGAATCAGTCACACTATGGCGAGTACAAATGACGCATGGGTGGCGGACGAACAAAGACGGACAAAGTGCGTCGGCGTTGTTCAGCAGTTGTAGAGTACGTGAGCGGAAACACATCAAACTCAGATAAAGTCCATAAAGTGGAACAACCTGCAACACTCCTCCTAATGCACAGGTTTTATCTTTTATTATATTATCTATTTTCATACTTTTATATTGTAAATTTTGTAGCCTTTTGTATTTTTTTATGCATAGATATCCATGCAGAGATAGCTCTGAGGGAAACTTTATGACACTCGAGGGAACAAACTGTAAATTGCAAAATAAATGAAAAGAGACCTTGTCTTATCCGTTTGGGCGTCTCTGTTGCTTTTTCCTGTTGAAACTGAAACTGTATCAAACAGTGATGCTTTAGACTGAAATATGACTTCTCTGCTCTTTTAAACTCCATCACTTAATATTCTGTTAAACAATATGAAATATAGTGATAATAAAGACAATGCACACTGTGTTTCATTTCAGATAATGTAAATCCTTGAGACTGCAACATAACGACTGAAGGACGCATAAGTCAATGAAGGGTTTTATTGGCTGTAATAGAATAGCTGACAGTAGAATTTACCCACTTTCCCCCCCCTTTTATTATTGTTATTATTATCATTATAGTCCTGGTGTCAAGCAGGGAAGGTGGTGAGAAAAAAAGGATATTCGGATCATTTATTTGTGTAAATGTAGAAATACTACAATGTCAAAAAAAAGCTGCATTTACAGCAGTTCTTCTTAAGTACAGAAGTAATATCAGCAAAATGTATTTAAATTGACTTAAATTAGTTAAATGTGTTTTTATTTTATTTTGCAGAAAGTGTGTTTTGTTCTTTTTATAATGACACACACACACACACACACACACACACACACACACACATATATATGGAGGCAGAAATATGATAAAGCCAAAAAAAAGACTTGAAATGTTCTGTTAGTTTCATGCAGCTGTCTGTTTTGTTGAAGTGTCCTCATAACTAAATAATGGTACGGATAATAACGGGTGGATTCACAGGTTGTGTCAGTAATCTGTCAAAATAAGCGAAGAGACTGATTCTAATTCATGTGATGCAGTTTTATGAATTTTTTAGAAAAAAGATTCAGTGTGTAGTCAACAGATGTGAAGACTGACAGAAAAACAGTCTGGACACCAGCGAGGTTTGTGTTGACGCACAGCAACAAACACGTAGATGATGTAGAAATAAGCACAGATACACGCATAAACACACACACACACAAACACACACACACACTGCATTTTATACACAAATACAGTACAAAGACTGGTGAGTCATTGTCGAGGAACTGGTTTATGTGCTACCTGGTGCTGTTCAACTGGGCATCACTGTCACACACATACAAACACACACACATGAATCACATACACACACCAGAAACACACAAACACAGACAAACAACTGACCTCCCACTGTAGATGAGGGGGAATGTTCCGGATCTGGATCTTCCGACTCCTGCAGAGATGAGACACACAGACGGAGTGGATTTAACAGACCTGAACCACAAACTCACACATGCAGGAACACACACACACACACGCACACACACACAGACACAGAGACACACAGACACACAGACACACGCACTTACAGTTAAAGTCATCTGCTACTCGTGTACATTCATTCACCATTTTAGTAACTATCAGCGGATATTTCTATAGCCGGAGCAGAAATGTGAAGTCAGAGCTGTATTATATCATGTGCAATTTAACAGTCAGTGTAATCCTGCGCTCTTCAACACCCACAGTTCATTAGATCATTAGTATCGCCAATCAAGGGATTTCAACAGAAGGAGATCTAGGTGTGTAGGTGAGGATGTTTATTAGACAGCAGCTAGTAACACCCTCCTACAAGTGCTATTCTTACTCTCACTATTACTCGCACAATGAGAAGCGAAAAAAGTGACACAAATGACGTGAAAACACAAATTTGCGCAGAACAAAATCCGAGCGAAAGACATCTCTTTCAACATGAAGATGAGCTTCCTTCATCCTGATTGGAGCAATCTGAGCCTCAGGTGTGTTTTTAAGTTCTGATTTTTGATGAAGAGAACAAAAGAGAGAAATTTAAAATAATTAACAAGGGATAAACAAGTTTTTTTTTTTTTTTTAAATCGACAATTTAAGACTTGTTTCTAATTCATATATTCATTTCAATCTTTATCGAAGACAAACGTATGAAATGGGACAGTGTCTCCCCGTGTCTGGTCGTTTTGGAATCCACACAGCCTCTCTCTGCCTCCAGTGAGCGTGTCAGCTCAAACAGCAAAGCCACACAAACCGCGCGGTGACCACAAGCTGTTAACAACTACATTAACGTGAGAGAGTCCAGCTCCGCAATGAGAGCTGCTGATTTAAAAAGCAGAGAGACTGGTGGAGAAATAGCCACACCGCTGAGCTACCATAACCCCCCTCACCAAAAAAAAAAAAAATCATTTCTGAAAGCACTCCAGTGCACAATTAAGAGACATTACTACACGAGCGATGGCTGAGGGATGGAGGTGCACGAACAAAGTGATAAAGGTAGGGTAATGGGCGATAATGAGACAGCGGATCTAAGTTTAGCAGGACTCGATGCAAGAAACGCAAACAAACATAGGTATTTTCCTACGTCTACATTTATCCTAAGACACATTGCTCCATCTAAGTTTTTTAGCTTTTTCTCCGAAACATGTCTGAGTGAAACAGAACGCAGGTCAGTATTTCCTGTCAGCAGCGAGGAGGATAGGACGAGAGGAGCGAGCTGGCAGCTGGACATGAATGAATGACTCTTTCTGATTGTGCCGCTCAAGGAAAAAAAAAAACCCACAGCGGAGAAACACAGCGTCACATGAATTTGGGACAACCCTCTCCTCTCCTCTCTGCACTCCTTCCCTCTTTCATCTCACCCATCTATGTGTACTTTGAGCAATATTGTTAAAACACTGATTTTCTAAAACTGATTATAAGGGAAGAAATCACATAATAGCTACAAGACACGGGACAATTTTGCTTCTGTAAATGTATGTCAGACTTTTGTAAATAAAACAATAACAAAAATGAGTGAAGTGGTTTATCCCCCTGTCATGTGTGCCCTCCCACAGAAACAAACAGCGGACACGAAAGCCCAGCAAGAAAAAAAGAAAAGAAAAGAAAAAAACCCTGACAATTCCCAATGTGTCCTACCACACGGTGGCCTGCAAGCTTTCAGTCACTGATGGCGGTTTAAAGCGAGTGGCTCGATGAAAGACCTCTCTTGGCAACCGGTATCCAAACAAGGGTAAACCGATAAAAATGCGTCTGTGCCACTAAAACACATCACCTTTTTCAACGTAGTAGTACACAACCTCCTGCGACCAAAAGGCAGCCAATGGCTGAAAAGTGTTTAAAGCCAACTCAAAACCTCAAACCAGCCCCAAACGCTGGCATCCACTAGCTGCCGAATATGGAAAACTAAAAAGCTCCTTTCATTCAGCGTTGTCTGCTTAAATAGCCCGTGAATTCTGACGGCCTGGTTCTCTATTGTGTTTTTGTTAATTGATTTGCCAACTGTAACCTTGACGCAATTTTAGACAACATGACGCTGAACTGCAGCACAGCGGTGCCGTCCTCTGCGCTCTTTAATGTTAACAAGCACATTAGTGGATCAGCTGTCAGGTGAAGCAGACTCCTGGAGGATGTCGTCTCATTAAAGACTACATCCCCTTTCCACACGCGTGCATCGCTTCCTATTCAAGCCTCCTCTTTCTTTCTATCCCTTTTGTTGTCTTCTCTGGAGCTCGCGCACGGTTTTTAAAGGCCGTTTGTTTGTCTGTCATTCTGAAATATGCGGCGGAAGCCTCCCTGAATGGACATCTCTCGGAAAAAGTGACACTGCCTCCCAACGGTTTTCAAGGTCTCATTTTCAGCATGCCTGTGGTCGTGAGCTGACCATAAGATCACTGCTGTGTGTCTGTCTGTCTGTCTCCAGGGCAGGGTGAGGCCCACAATACATGCCACCCTGCAACACATACTATTGTCCGTGTGCGAAGCTCAGTAACATCTAGCTGCAGACATCAGCTGTACATCCGCAGGTTATACGCGCTGCTTCATAATGAGCAAATAATCCAGTAGTATTATATGAAACAGTTAGCATCTGATAATATCTCCTGTTTGTCTGCGTTCAAGGTGAACTCGTCGCCCTTCCTTAGCTCCTCCTTTCCCAAAGACCAAAATGAACTACAGTAGAAGATAGAGACTGAAGTCAATGGTTACTTAATGTTTGTTGAATGTAACCAAGCTGTCTGCTGCTGGTTTGCAGCGGCCTGCCAAGAGAAAAAAGAAAGCCTCTCAATTTCGGCCTTTAAATATCTGAGGGTGGCCATGTTCATTTGAAAAGCTAATATTTACTGCACCCACCTGCACAAGGTAAGAAACCGTGTCTGTGCACACGCGTGCATACTAATACGCACATGTACACAGAGCAGTCGAAGGAATTTTAACCTCTGAGAGGGCAGAGGGGTGAGAAAGAGTGTATTCACCCCTTGCCAGAAGTTTGCAGTGTTCCTAAAGATGAATATATGAAAGCATTTTATTTAAAACTCTTTGTTTTGTGTAGTGTGTTTTCATCCACTGTGCTGATCTAAATTTGTAAACATTTTAACTACTGGTGAAAAAAGCCGTTTAAAAAGGAAAAGGAACAGAACTGGATCAATTCACTTCAATCTACTGAGTGATTGTAAATTGTTTGCAGTTATATTTTAAACAGTTTATGTGACTTTGTGTGTGAAAATTTGAAGTATAAGGCAGAAGATGTTCGCTCGTATCTTCCTACCACAAATCTCTTACATTATTCAGTCTCTATGAGCAGGGCATAATGGTTATTCAATCTGTCATAAACTCTGTGTACTTTGTTCTCAAAACGCCCCCACAAAAATCAAAGTACCACACTATAACACAAAGAAGTCACAGAGTGTTTTCATTCAGGCATCTTCTAGACTGCCTTCGCTGAGGTCAAAACCTTTCTGCTTTTTAACAGAAACTCACAGAAGTGAATGATTAAATGTTTCCTTCTCTGCTCAAGGATTCTGTCTAATGAGGCTTTAAAAGCCTTGTTTACCTTCCTCTCTCCTGCACTGTGCGGACACCCGTGCTATCAGAGACGACTCACAAGGCTGCGAGCTGTGCCCGGTGGGGAGGCGAATTAAAAAAAAATAATAAAAATAACTAAAAAAAAAAAAAGACATGGCCATTCAGTCCACCAGGCCCGTCTTGCAGCCCATCGCCTCACTAAACTCAGACAATGACTCTTGTGCACACAGTCATCTCTCTACAAGAAAATTTCACACTTTGCATTGTTTGCAAAATTCTCTCGACTGATAAAAGATCCTCCTTTTCCTCTGCTCTGTGTCGAGTCGGACACTCGCGCAGACTCGTACTCAGTATGAAACTCTCCAAATATAACCACATTCCCTTTGTGTTACACCAGCATAGGCACAAATATTGCATCAGGAGATTATTCATTCCTTATGATAACATTTGATTAGTATCGCCGGATTTGGTCTTTTGTTAGAAAAACACAAGTCTTTATTTCTCACCCCTCCCACCCCGGATGTAACACTATGTTCCCACTGAAGACCACACTTTATGACACAACAAGAAGACACAGGAATGGAAGGAAATCCGCAGCGGTCAAGAAACAGTCTGACAACGAACTCCATTGCGCAGATGACAATTGATGACTTTCGAAATAAAGGACGACCAACTCGCACCATGCAGATAAAATAGGAAATGAAAATCCTTGCGGTCATAAATCACACCGGAGACATGTGATTATGTACCTATTACATGATCATATTGCAAATCCAGAGATATAGACTGACTAAGCAACGCTAATGCCCCTGCTTCTTTTCTGTGTAGCAGTCTGACACTGGCAGTGCTAAGTGCAGCATAATGTGATCATCTGACGCTCAGCTACATGGACATGTATGTGAGATGAACTAACACTGTTTCTAATTCTTCATAACAGCAGACATTAACAAAAATAAACCTAAAATTCAAACCAAGTCTGTAGGTGAGACAATCCTTTATTAAATTTTCAAACAGAGTGGTGGTCCCTATAGACCAACCACACACTTGTTTAATCTGAATTAACCCAATTTCTAGCTTTGACCCTTAAGCTCTTAAGCGCCTAAATGCCCTGAAATCTTCCAGAGGAAGCAACAAGTCAACAATATTCAGTAGACCCTACTGTGTAGAAGATGTCCCCCCCGCTCTTCTTTTCAAACTCTGGTGGCGCTCCCACTGTGTCACACTCTCTGTTGCTGGATTAAGGCGGCGCTCAGACCATTTCTGTGTAGTGCTCCTAAGCACTTCTCTCAGGCCCATCCGATTGTTGTGGAGCAGCGATAACAGGATTTGTGTGACAGAAGTGTCTAAGCATTGTCAGTGTCCTTCAGCAACAAAGATTTGTTGCTGTTTATATTGCAGAAGGACATAAAAAAAAATGTCATAGCCACATACTATCACTGGCTGTGTGTAAAGACATATTACATATAGTATATGTGCAGGAAATACCACAAAGTACTGTAAAAACCTGCGACTTTATGTTGGACTTATATCTATTTTCCATAACATGTCGACGAATATGATCACGAACTGTAAGCGGCAAAGATCATCAAATTACACAAGCACACATAAGAATGTACTCCTGTGTAGATACATGAATCAACAAGGCCAGAATACACATTTATCATTAAATTATATAGATTATGGTAATGTTTTATTTTATGGTTTTGGAATTTCCAAAAACCATGTCCTACCAATACCATTCACTGAGTTTGCTGCACATAGATATGTAAATTTGTACTAATTAGATGTGGAAAAAAAAGAAGAAAGTGTTTAATTTTTGCACACTTCTGATTAATTAATTCAAATTAATTGCCAGTCTAATTTAGATTGTTTTTTAGTCGGTTCTCTCACAGCAGGTCCGCATACAAAATGTGAAACTTGTCTCCAGGCAAGCAAAAAAATAAAAAATAATTCAACCTATACAAAGAGCTACATTATGAATAATAAATGGATAATAACGATTACTTGGGTTTGAACTCAGATTTTCTTTTAGTGAAATTCTTCTTTGTCCTCTAGATAATAGCAGATCGGTCTATACTTTCAAGGGAACGTCTTGGAAATTATTAGGAAATTACTCAGAAATAAGAAACCCGTAAAATTAAAAAAGCATTATCTGGAAGGATTTAACTGTGGTTTCACATTAGATAGAAATCATATATATGTATATGTATAAATAATAAATATAGGGAGGCATGAGAGAATTTTCAAGTTACACACACACACACACACACACACACACACACACGTGGCTTCAAGTTGCTGTTCTTGTCATAAATCTTAGTGGAGGGGGCTACATGATATGTGTGTGTGTGTGTATATATATATATATATATATATATATATATATGTGTGTGTGTGTGTATATAAATTCCATATATAAAGATCTGGCAACAAACTTAGCCAGAAGTATTAAACCAACCGCTAAAACCGAATGAATAACTTTTAATAGACTAATTAATGTAAATGTGTATAAAACGTTCAGTTCAATTACAACATTTTCATCTTTAAAATACTGAGCCATAAGCCAAACTTAGAAAAAAAAATTGTAATAATAAATAGAGGGGACTTGCAGAGTCATGTGTTCAGTCCTGTCCTGCACCCATCAAACGCCTGCGCTGCTACTTCACTAAGTGAGGACTCCTCCGAGTCCCCGTCACAAAGCATGTAGTCAGCACTGTCACCGGCAGGCACGCAGCAAGCCTGCGGGGACATAGCTGACACGCAATCACACACACACTTTACAGACACACTAATGTATAGCCAACTGGTGTGCCTACACTCTCCTCTACAACGAACACACGGATGTATTTCTCGTGTCTTTCTCGCTCTCACACACCTCAGTGCTAAGAGCTACTGACAGGTGGATACCAGCTCATATTGCCGTGGTGCAGTGTGGGTCCGCTCTTAGCTGCTCCTCATGGCTGCTTCTGCTGCTTTATGTTGAGTTGTGCAGGTTGTTCCTTGGGTCTCATCCTTTAATCTGCCAACCATAAGGTATTATTCTATAGCTGGAAGGCTGAGCCTGCCTGCCATAGGTTTAGATCCTGGCAGGGTTAACGAGGATCAATACCGCACGCACATCACTCAATATTACGCAAGCTCTCAGACTGTTTGCCTGTCTGCCTCTCTCTCTGTCTGTCTGCTGTGTGTGTATGTGTGTGTGTCTCTCTCTCTTTACCCGTCTCACTTCTCTCTCCAGCTCCCCCGTGGACGACGAGCTTTACTTGTTCACCCACACACACGAACTAACTCCTCTCTTTCCTCTCACCCCCCCTCGTCTACAGGGAAGTTCCTACCAGTGAGTGAAAACACGTACAGAAACTAGCAGGAGGTGAATGAGGATTCATCCTCTGAGAAAAAGAAACACTGGCAAGCCAGCATATTTCAAAAACGCCCCTGCCAGTCACAGCTGCTGTCATTGAGGAGCCCTTGCTCTCCAAACAGCGGCAGAACAAAGCTTTGGGAAACAGTGAAACACACACACACACACACACACACGTTTCTCAAACACAGGGTCAAGAACCGGTGCCAGGCCGGGAGACTCTGCCTGACACATGCATGTGGTTTTAAATAAGTTTAATTAAAGTGTGTGTTTGCGTTTAATCATGGTGCCTCTTAAAATGGCTGCTGCTGAGTTCAAGCCAGTTTAAAAAAAAAAGTACAAGTCTATGTTAATGTGTTTCCTTTTACTGTATCCTTTTTTACTTTGTTTTAGACAGTTTGAGGAAATCCTGCCTTGCTCGTTGTCTTTTTTTCTTTTGTAGCGTGTGACAGTTGTCTTAGCCTAATTGCTTTGTGTGCATTCATTATAGAAATAATGAAATTAATGCTGCCTTCATGTTCATGTCTTTCTTTAAAAACAAACAATTTACTTTTACCTGATTAAACAATAGGAATAAATGAAAAAAAATGTAGTTTAGGGTCTGAATTTTCATCAAAATGTCTGTAAGCATTAGTTTAAATGGAACCCGTATAAATAATAATCATTCTATAATTATTATAATTGTGAAATATTTTAGAGACAAAACTAAAAATTAGTTGGCTAAATTTTTCATTACTCTTAAATTCGTTACGTCGTTTTTCAAGCAAGAAATTAACTTTTTCTCCATACTCAGATCAGTTTTTCATTTTATATTATTGTAAATCAAATATTTTTGATACTCAGTTGCTGATGAGATGAAAATAATCAATTTGAAGATATTAATTTGGACTCAGAGGCCTTCGGATACCTATTTTAAAAGTTCTTTTAATATTTTATACACAAAAGTGATTAAATAATTAACTGATGATAAAAATAACCATGAAGTATTTATTTAAAATCTCTCCGCAGTTTTAAATAATATAAAGAGCTGACGTTTTACAATGATTAATGTTAATGTAATGGAAAATATTACATATCATACATAAATAATTATGTATTTATTTTTTAAAAAGATGATACAAGGAAGATGATTAAACCTTCATAGACAATTGACGCCTCTTATACGTGACATATATATACGTTAAGGAGAAAAACAAAGAATCAGCAAGATTTAAGAACAGATAAAGAGATTACATGAATTGCAGACTAACAGCAATTTTACACCAGTGACTGAAGTCCAGTAAAGTAAATAAAGTGCAGCAACCCTGATAAGCCATCAAGAGATTAACAAGGCGGTGGGATTATCTATATAGGACACACTTGTGCAGGTTGGGGGGACAGTCCAGAAGTGTTTAAAATGACATCAATATACAGTTCTAAGCAAAAGAGACGTTAGCTTTTATTTACTGTCTGCAGTGGATGAGGATAGCAGGACTAAAAAAATGTCGGGGGCAAACTAAATAATGTCAGTATTGTTTTCTTTAGCATCACCTGTAAACCAGCATTTTTTTAATGGTTGTGAGCCTCCAGTTCCACAATGGGAGGAGTCAAATAGATAAGAACTTCCAATTCATTAATTACATTATAGTGCTCCTCCCAATAACTTAGATCATCTCATGTCACATGACTCACAAGTGGCTGAAGTGGCATTATCCCTGTCAGACTTTAATCCTGTGGCTAAAATGGCTCTAAATCCTGACCTACTCTATGAAATGAGGCAAGGGGCTTGAGAGGAAGTGGACGGGAGATGGTTAGGGTTCAGAGCTGTGTGTGTGTGTGTGTGTGTGTGTGTGTGTGTGTGTGTGTGTGTGTGTGTGTGCATGCATGTGTGTTTCAATCGGAGGAGAGTGCTGGGCACAGGAAGTTGTATCTGTGGATGAAGGGGAAGCAGTGGCTCTAGGTTGGAGGATGCTTGTATGCTGCGCAAGAATGTAATATGCAGACTAATTCAATTATTGGAGATCCTCACAGGAGTGTCAGCTCTGATCAATAAGCGATAAATACTTGAGTAAATATTCTGAGCTGACATCGATATCTCAAGTTAGGGAGCCTAAGCTCCCACTGCAGAGGGAAGCGGGTGGAAATGCCGGTTGTGTGGGCAGCATTTAAAGTGAGACAGAGAAGGCGAGAGAGAATTATTGGTGATTGTGGAAAAGCCTGAGCAAAAAGGTTTGTTGTTGGTGCCTCTTATATATGTGACTAGAAGGCACTCAGTAGAGACTAAACGTCTGCCAAGCTGGAGCAATATCTCAACTCACAAAAGCTGAAGCCTCTGTGATAGTTTACGTTTGTTTATCGCTCGTCCTCTACATTTCATTTTCTGGCAAAATGCTTCAATATGCGAATGTAACAGCACGTGAACACCAGCAGTCAGATGAAAAGGAGACATATGAGGGTGGAAATCTCAAAAAAAAAAACCTTATCACCACAAAAATCAAAAGTACCAAACTTCTCCAAAATCACCTTAATAATTCAGCTGAAGGAAAAAAAAGGAAATATAATCGTATTTTAATGCCATACCTGTGGCTCAATGTCAAATGATAAATAACAATGAGACCAGGTCTGCATTTTTTCAGTGCATAGATAGTCAAGGGTGAAGTCCACTAATTTAACAACTATTTCCAGCCCCACTCAGCCTTACGACTCTCCTCCACACAGAAACGCCAAAACAAATCTGCAAGCGTTTACAGGCCGACTGCTTTCATCATTCCTGGCAGAAAACATACGAGGCCGATTCCCCTCCTTAACAAACACCCTGTCTAAGTTGAAGGGGTTATTAGGAATGAGGGTCGATCTAAAAAAACCCGGCCGCTTATTCTCATTCAGACAGCCACAACAACTGCTCCGAAAAAGCGGTGAGTCAGTGCGGCGGGCCTGGCAGGTCCGAACATGTGGCACACACGAAATAATATTCAAGTCATTATTCTATCTTGTGGCAATTCTGTTATTTGCACTGACGTTTGATCAAATCAGAGCCCATCTGTGCGTGTGTGTGGACCTGGGTTTGTGAATCATGTTGCCGTGATACTCCTGATCTGCTGTTGTGCGGTGGATGGGGAGGAAGTGGTACTACTCTAAACTGCTTGACGAAACATCTGAGGTGGCCATGCATCCATCAAAGAGCGCAACAATTACAGTTGACAAAAAAAAAAACAAACAAACACGAGTCTCGTTAAATTATACTATTTTTCAACTTCAGCGTATTTTATATATCATCTTCAGTTGCTCCAAATCTACACCCACTGTCACCTTTGAAGCTTGTCATTCTATATCTCTGTAATTTATTCTCCCGCAACGTCAAGCAACCGGAAACCGGGCTGCCTGGAGTCACTCCTCACACCACTTAAAACAAAACCATCTTAGCAACCATCTCTGAAATGAACTGTTGCCTCCCACTTGGGGAATGACAGGAACACAGAAGCACTGTATACACACACACACACACACACACACGCACGCACGCACACACACATGCAACGACATGAACACATGCACACACAGAGGTCTACTGTTATCGAAGAATTCTAATGGCAGTAACCACAAGTCTACTAAGAATAAAAAGCCTGCCTCTGTTACACTACGTGATAGGGTGGCTCACATTCAGCTTACAGTACATAACATACAGTTGTACGCGATTTACCCCCCACTCATGCTAACACATAGCCGCACTTCACTTCAGTCCGCACTGCCACGCTGTGCCAGGGAAGCGCTGACATTGGGAATTGCGGGGAGGCGGACGGAGACAATGCACACAATCTAGGTGGTACACATGATCATGGTACGCTGACACAAAGCATGTACATGAGAGGAGGAGGAGGTGGAGGATGGAGGGAAGACAGGCAGAAAATATTGCAGTGGAAAGAGAGCGTGGCTTTCCCTGGAGCAAGGAGGTGAACTGCAGCTACATCTTGTGGAATTCACCATTACTAAAAATGAAAATCACCTGAATGTGCACAGAAAGGAGTACACTCATTGTTCAGAGAACGTTGTGGAGGGGAAATAAAAACTCACTTTGCTTAAACGGGTGAAGACCCTATTAACTTTTTCCAACCCTTCTGAGAACAGCACATGCATGGCTGCTTCAGCATCAAATATTTACTGACCTGGTGAGCTGAAGATGTCTGCTTTTTTCATTTTTTTTTTTTTTTTTTTTTGGTCAAGCCACATGTTTGCACACTCCTCAAATTTAATTAGATTTGCGTCAGTATGTGCTTCATTTAACCTGACGGGGACAGGCCATTCATCAGTCAGTGTCATAATGTTGTTTGCATGCACGAGACAGAGGTGCTGCATTGCTGGCTGAGCAGCCAGCGTGTTGCCAGTTGCTGGAGACAGATGGCAACAAGAAATATAAAGAACTCCATGCTAAGCACACACACGCCCAATCAATCAATCGCCTCGTATCCTGGCAGCTTGCAACACTGACAGTTTTAAACGTGCTGTTTTACAAAAAACAGGAGCATAACATTTTAAAGACCTCAGGACTGACACGGCGCTCCTCTCACACAGTGACGCACTGCTACCGCAGCAGCTACAGCACCCATGGGGAAACACTGAGTATAGAGCGCGTAGTGAAACATGGACGGATTGAACACTTCACAATAAAATATCTTGCTCCCCTAGGGAAATAGTAGCCAAGGGTCAGCAAAACAACAACTCTTTACAAACTGTTTTTTTTTTTTTTTTACGTTCTGCTCATAGCCTTATGTTTGCAGCTCTGCAGCGGCTGCATGAAAATACACTCTCACCAGAAGTTCACGTTCGATGTGATTAAATCAATGGGGAATCCCACAGGGGGCAACTTTCTGTTCTTCTCTTCACTCTCGATCTCTCACAATCTCTCTCTTTCACATACATGGTCTGTCTGCCTCTCACACAGCGACTGACTGGGTATTGGCATGTGCTGGGTCACTTGGCACAGAGGCAGATGGAGCCATCCTACTCTCTAACACCTGCCTGGCCCACATTACCCAGCTCATCTCTGGGCTCAGCAAATCATAGTCAGGATCAAGCACAGCTGTGTAAAACAACAGGCTTTATGGCATATACCTCTTGCCAAATACTAAACTACTACTTCTGCTCAAAGTGAAGGACAGCCCGCAAACGCTGCCACAGCTCAGCTCTGTAAAAGCACAACAGGCGTTGCCAGTGGTGAGGATTATAAAATAATCTTGTCAACTAATAGATGAGCATCAAACCAACAGCCTTATAAAAGTGACATTTATTTATGACGCATATTTAAATTCAACAGACAGCTATGAGAGTATTGATCTCCTCATCAAACTTCTGGCAAGATAGGAATCAAGTATAGCTAATCCCTGTAATTTTGAACTATTCCTTTAAGTAACCAAACATGCACATGTTTCTCAGATCTGGGATCCCAAACATTCAGCCCAGGGCCAGATCAGGCTGATGAGACTATTTCATAAGCCCCCCCCCTCTCCATATGTTTAGAATTTATTGTTACATTGTTACAACATATGTTTTTTATTTTACCCCATTATTATTTGTCCCCAGTTTTTCATTTTAGAGTATTACTTAATTTCTAAAAATCTAGCAAGGCTCCAGGAATATACGAAACATGAAAACACGCTCTTATAAACACCGACAGCTCTGTGATTTACTGTGGCAAATCTGACACCTACCGTCAAAATGTCTTTTTTGAAACTTGCTGACTGGGGCGTCAGTCGGGCAGGACTAAACTTTAAGAGCAGTTGGGTGAGGAATGAGGGAAAGGTACTTAAGACATAGTTGTAATTTACAGATGAAAAAAAAAAGCTTTGTCCATTATATGTGACTTAAGAATTACTAACAGAGTTTTAATATACGGTGAGACTGAACAAACTCATAAACAACAGGAGACAAGATAAAAGGTAAAAATGAGAATATGGATCATTTCCATTTCTATTACTCTCACGCCTGCAACAAGAAATCTTCCTGGTTGAGAGCGGAGCCGTCGCAATCTGCTGAGAGAGGAGTAAAGCGCTTAAAGTCACCAGAAGCCTCTCACATCCTGCTAGCGAAGCTCAGAGCGTGATGGGGGAAGAAATGCTGCCCTCTACCAGCAGTGCTCATTTCTCTGCACACAGAAGCAGAGAGAAACGCAGGAACACACACATACAGACACAGGCGCTCAGAGGAAACCATATGCACGCACGGTGACACGCGTGTGTCTTTGACTCGGAAGTTGTCTCCGCTTCTTCCTCTTCCATCAGAGACAGTGTGAAACAGAGGAAACACAATAGTTAGACTGTGCTCCAGGTTGTGTCGGGAGGCTCAGCTGCGTGGGGACCTTACTGTAGATGACTTGTTCTTGTTGAGGATAGGGGGGGTGGGGGGAGCATGCATGTGTGTGTGTGTGTGGGGGTTCCCAGCTTCCGTTGCATACATATGGAAAAGGATGGAAATGATGGCTCAGAGTGGGTTTATGAATAAGAAAGGTCACAAAAGGGCTGCGGCTGTGACATAGATGGACAGCCCACTCAGCAGTTTTCTCTGCTGCACTTGTGGAAAGAAAATGAGCACTTGAACATTTCAGTGAAGTGATAGTTTAACACGGGCATTTTTATTGAGGCACCTTACTAGGCTATGTATTCACTGTCATAAAATCAGCACTCTGACCACTGTGCCGCCCATAGTGTGAGCCGCCAACACACGGTTGGTCTGCAGCATGAGGCTTTGCAGCTATAACCAGGAGGCAGTCTCTACTCTCATGGGAAAAAAGGTCGAAATTACAGGGCCCTTCAACTGCCAGCAGCTCATAACAAACTTAAGCTGTAATCACAAGATAGTGACAGCGATATCAAAAAGATATTATCGTGATTATTTGTGTGAATCTCATGGCGTCCCATGCAACAAACACAAAGTTTTGTAGCTTGTGTGGCGTTCGGTACGACGGATGGAGGAGTTTGGGTTCATTTTCTGAAAGCCTTCATCGCTCTACTCCTATAACTAAGCAAAACACTCAAAACTGGTTCCCATGGCAACTTAGAGAACCTAACCTGGAACAGCTGGGATTGAATATTGTTCGACCTGTAAATACACATGGACACACACATTCACAAACACAATAGGCATAGTTTTGCTCCCACATCAGGATGCAGTAAATGTCACAACGCGGCATCTTTTGACATTTGCTGCTTCACAGAAAAATGACGTCACACGTGTATCAAAAACCCCATTCCTCCAGCTACATAAGAGACATGATGTTCGGGCATTTTATTTATTTATTATCCATATCTGGATGTTTCTAGGTGCAGAGGCAGGTTTAGAAACGTTTTTTTTAATATGGGCCATGGCAGGGCACAGTTTAAAAAAAAGGGGGGGGTGACACATTTGTAAAATGAGTAAAACTCATGTTTAGACTCACATTTACAGCCCTGGCGCTTGACAATAATGAACAGTGCATTCTTAATAGTTACGTTGTTTATTCAGTGTAATGACTGAATGTCAAATAAAAACTTTAAATATTCAAATATGAATTCATGAATCAATAAATAGCTGCTTTCTGTAACTCCAAACTGCCTACAGGCATTCAAAGAATATGAGAAACAGACATGTGAAAGGGCCCCCACCCCTCCTACATAGGAGCAATGCACTCAGCGTATTAGAGTTGTTTTGTGTCTCTTCTCTCTGATATCTTTGTGGTCGTTTTTCATCGTTATAATCATTTTGTGCCTTTAAGTAGCCATTTGATTTTTATTTTTGTTAGACTTTTTCAATCGGAAATCTTGGTAGAGGTTTGGTCGAGGATGTTATGAACCTGCACCCAGTAGGTTTGTCCAATTATCAATTTGTGGCAATAATAAGTCAACTACTATGGTAGTCAGGGTGCCACGGGGGCCACTAAAAGTGGTGCAGGGACCTGTGCCACCGGCCGGCCACTCCTGCCTTTCTAAAAGCAAGGTAAGAGACTGAGAAACGTCTGAGGGGACAAGGTCCGAGAGAGGAGATTAAGAAGACCATTTGACCTGGGTAAAGCTTCAGGCCAACAGCATTCCCAGCTCAAGGCTCTAAGCCAATGTCACAGAGCCTCTTCAAGAGCCTCGATCCCTAGCACTCGACCCACTCGAGTGGGATTGGCTGCGTGTAAGTATTTCGGCCCCCGGCTCACTCCGTGTCGCGCTCTGATTGGCTCGTCGGGAGTGTCCGCCGTATTCATTTCACCTGTTCAAGACCCATCAGGGCTCTAAAGTTGCACAAGGGTAGTAGGGTTATATGGTGTTGATATGGGACAAGGACGGGGTCTGCCTGTGTGAGCAATGCCACCTGCTTTGCGCCTCAGCTGCCCGCCCTTCCATGGAGACCACACCCTTGGGCGCCCATTGGGAGCACTGGCACACCGAGGGGTGAGAAACACTAAACTTTACATCCGGCATGTAACTTTCAGCTGGGGGTTCACCACAGCTTTTCTTTCTCTCTACCGCGTCATCCTCAATACAGAGTGTGTGTGTGAACATATCTACACGTGCATAAACCCCCACACCCACATAAGAGAAGCAGACTGAGTAACAGAGGGACACAGAAATGGAAGAAGAGACAAAGCAGCTGTTACATCTTCAAATTACCCCCCCCCCCAAAAAAAAAAAAAAAGAACTCGGGTACAAACTGCAGTCCTCATAATCATGATTTATAATTCATTAAACATTCATATGCAGCACATTTAAGATTCCAGCAATTCATCAAACCCTGCTTAGCAAAACAGTGTCCTCAAACATCTGTTCCAAACAACGTTGGTTCTTCCTTTAAATGACTGAGATGTTGGTGGTCACACTTTTCTTTTGTGGGAACAGCAAACAAGGTGTTGACTAATGCACACCTGGCCGACAGGTGTGGAAGAGGGTGAAATAAAGCAACAGAAAATTTTAACACAAAGCGGTGAATTTATTAGAAATGCAGCACTAATAGCATTACTGCACAGCGTTTCTCATAAATTCAGGGCTGGCAAGAGTGCGTGAATATACCTTTTTCCTTTTTTTCTTCCATTATCGTCGAACAGAGGCTGACCTCAGCAGGTCAATAAGAATATATCATCAACAACAGTTTCTACATTTCTGCCGTAGACGTAAGAAAAATGGCTTCAATGGCTCAATCAGAGGAGGTTTTATAGCTCTCACATCTAATCAGCGAGGGTTTATTTTACTTCTACCATCGGCTGCCCCTTCATTACTCTCATCATTTAATAATAACAAATTGCGAGAGGTGATGTATAATGTTGCGGTCACAAATAAAAACACGGGGCAGAGGGAGCGTCCCCATCATCTTGTCTTCCATCAGATGAAGCATGTTTTTCATCCCAAACTGTTATCTGTCACTGACCAAACACATCAGCGATCGCTGCTCCAATTCTGTCACTTCCCTAAATGTGCAGCCATCTTTCAAGTAGTGAATGGTGCTGTATTATTTCTCTTATCTCCAGTGTATTTCAGCAGAATTTAGTATTCACAGAAAAATGCAAGACGTGGGGACGTCCAGTCAGAGCAGTCCTCCTCATCCCGACCACACCTTCCTCCACCTCCTCACCGCTGCTCCTACGAGTCACCCGGCTTATTGTTTGACTCTTGGTTGTAATGAGCACAACGCTGCACTAACATATTAGTCCTGCAACAGGTTGGAGTGGAATGTGAATGACAGCTCACCGAGTGAGTGAATCCTTACAGTTGCTCCTGTGATGTATACATAAGTGTGTAAAAAAAAAAAAAAAAAAAAAAGAAGGTGTTTCCAGCTCTCTGTGAGCTTAAACCTCAATCCCACAAGTCTGAGAGACACACATCGAATTTACAATTCTCTCACATCTAATCTCCCTGCTCCCTTAAGCTATGTACTCTGTTGCACTACCAAGTCAGATATCACTTTGGGAGAAAAACACACTACTCTGCTTTCATGAAAAAGTTTATAATTGCTATACAAATTTAGCAACGCTGGGGAATTTAAATGCAGTGGCTTCAATACAATAGAAACAAAAGCCTTTAGCTAATACATGACAAGTAAATAATCGCTTTTTTCTGGGAGTGATGATAAAGAACTATCTCATTTTGCCATTATTTTTCACACCTAACAGGTATTACTTCACACACACAAAAATAAAGGATCAACTTAAAATAAATTGATTCAAAACATTAACTATAGTCTCTTTTTCACCTTCCGTGAGTCAAAAGCCAGAGATGCGCCAACCGTACGTTACAAAGATGCTAAACGCACTTTAAGGCAGAAAAAGAGCACAGTCGAGAGACAATCTGCTCCGCAAAAACAGATCCCTGAGTGCGATACCTCCTAAGACAGACAGGTGAGGGGAGAGACACGAGGAATCAAGAGGAGGGTGCAGCGGATGTGGCTTTAGAGGGGAGCAGTGCAGTGACTCCTGCTATCACTCCGGACAAAACCAGAGCCTGATTTGGAGAGCTTCCCCTTCACCCAGGATCAACTAGGGAGTATTAATGGATTCGGAGTGGATCAACTGATGGCTATCATATTTCGCTGTTTTGACTCAGTGTGCACTGACAACCCAACACACACATCTGCATGTGCACCACTGTGGTGCAATGCAGATGTTTACACCCATGTCTTGGTTTGTATCCTTTTGTAAGAAAAAGGCCTTGTAATCACTTTAGCTTTATCAAACAACATTAAGCTGCAAACTGCAAACAGTTCAACTTGTGTTTATTGAGTTACAGCCTAATGGAGTGTAATACAAGAGTTAGCACAAGTTCATCACTCACTATGTGCCTACTTTTTTTGACCATGTTTTCACGGTAGGTTAAGTCAAAGGTGTTGTAAGATAATTAGGTGGATAGAAGCCTAGGGTTTGTGACTTTCAGCTGCTAAACAAGCAAGTAAACAAATCTGTATACGATGCAGGTGAGGCACCTTTAATAGTGTTTATCCCACAACAACAACAACAACAACACTGTCCTCGCATGCTTAACACTGATAACTGAATATTGATCACATTCACAGCAACAGCTCACGTTAGTCGCTTTGTCCACACCCTCTACACCTATATCGTAGTCACACAGAGCTGCATTTCATTTACGTAGCACCGGTATCAATTAACACCAAGCCACAGTCTCCTTGTGTGTGTTGCGTGAGCTGACACTCAGCCACATGATTTGCTTTACAAGGAAACTTAAGGAGGATGAGGAAAAATACAGTTTTTTTTTCTGATTCCTGGTTTCAAAATATGTCACTATTAAAAAAAAAAAAATACATCAGCCAAAATGCAACAACAGTATTTCTGTTTAAGGACACAAACACTCTTTTGTTTTTAAACTAATTTTCATTTCACTAATTAAGTTTAGACAATTATGACAAGTAATGATAATTAACAAATAATGAACGAGTAATAATTATAATAATAATTCTATATTAAAAGAATATTTCTCGTGTATTTCTCGAATATATTCTCGTGTCTTCTGCTGTACTGATAATTTTATAGCCAAATGATTGAAAAGTTTGTATTTTAAATCTATAAATATATTCCAAACTATTTCAAACCAGAAATATGATTTAAAGTTATTCCTCACTCACATAAAATATTCAAATAATTTTAAATATCACTCATCTAAGCACTAAAATACATATTAAGAAATGTAGATTCTATGACTTATGTTATAAAGAACAAATCAATTCATTTTAATGTAAATAATCCTGTTAAATTAAAAAAAACTAAATCTGAAATATGTTCAGTAATGTCCTGCTAATTATTCTGTATTTTCCATGAGAAGAAGTGCAACAATCTTTACAAAATAAAATCAAAAAAACAACTTTATCTATTTTAAAAATTGCTACAAGGAGAATTATATGCAAGCCAGTGTCCATAAACCAATTTGAAATATCATCATGTAAAATAAATGCAAGTAAATAACATTTAAATGACAAACAGGACATCAAACCTTTAACAATCCACACCTGTGTCTTTTCCTAAGTTATTCAAAACTAATATTTAACAAGGCCCAGTCTTTAAAACACACATACACACACACAAAATGCTATCACAACAAACCATCATCGATCCTAATTTCTCATCTTTAAAAATACCCATAATTTGACAGATAACTGCACGGTGCCTATTAACACAACAGAGACATTACACAACAAGATTAAACAGATAAAATATAAAAACAAGCGACAGCCTCATAAAACCAAGACAAACCAAGCAGGCCTGAAGTTGAAATTGACCTTTCATAAAACTTTTTCAATGACAAAACAAAAAAGTGATTATTGGTTCACTTGCTCAGTTTCACTACAACTCCACTATTGTAATGTGTGTGTGTGTGTGTGAGAGAGAGAGTGTGTGTGTGTGTGTGTGTGTGTGTGTGTGTGTGTGTGTGTGTGTGAGAGTGTGAGAGAGAGAGTATATATGTATGATATACTATAAACACGTAAATATATATATAAAATTTAAAGCACAGTAATTGCTATAATTATTTGTTTTTATTTAAATACAAGATATAGAAATAAAAATAAATGGAATATAAATTGTATTGTATTATACGCTTTTATTGTTATTTAAATATAAATTGTATTTTTGAATATGTCTGAGACCACAAATAAATTATTTTTCAAATCTACATTTTAAAAAACTAATTTGAATTTTCTCTAACCCAAATGAATTACGATGATTAATTTCTATGCTGCACGTCAAAAACGCGTATTTTCATCTTTAAAATTTCAAAACTACGTCAATATTTCTTTCATGAGAAGACAAAAGTTCAAAACTGCGAGTGGAAAACGTGGTAGGAGGGTTAAACGGAATAATAAACGATCATCGTGGAGAATCATTATCATTTCAACACGATTTGAACAAATTACGTGAATTTACACGTCCACGTGTAATTTCGCTCAGTTTCCACTGTTTTTTTTCTTTAATGAACACCTGTACGTGTCATACGCTGCACTCAACGTCGACCTCACTGATATGGCGAAGATTTGTAGCTTTTTTTTACAGGCCCGCACAGAAACATAGCACACGGGTCCAGCAGCTCTACACACATGCCGATTGGACGCATGCAGCCACACGTATGGACATTTGCTCCATCTGATTCCGCCTATAGCCGAGCAGTGAGCAGGGCCATCATGGCAGCCATTATGAGGCTCTCCCAACACTGCCATGGCCTACGTGCACATTAACTGTGGGGAGTGGCGCAGGCTTTTATACCATGTTGCGCTTTGCTTTGCAGGCTTACAAAAAAGAAAACGCTTTCAAATCGAGCCGAGGGTAACGCACAGCAGCTCGATCAATGGACATTTTTAAACATACACTTTTTCCCCCTCCTGCACAGCGTAGCACAGGCTTTGAAAAAAAAAGGAGAGGGCTGTAGTGCAGGAAAGTGTAGCCTGCACTGAAGGGGGAGGACTACTGCTGGAAACGCATAAAGTATGGGTCACGTGTTCATCCGCAAGGGGCTTGAATATTTACCTTTTTGTCACGCAATGTAGTCTTTCCCTACAGCCACAGGCGTTGTAGAAAGAAAAAAAGTCAAGCATCTATATGTGTTCAGAGTCTTTTTACCTCCATAAACGAGTGACTTAATTACGCATTACGCAGAGGGGGGAAAATACGCGCGCGCGCACACACACACACACACACACACACACACATATATATATATATATATATACACACACATATATATATATATATATATCTTGTTTTAATTCTTATTCCCGAGCAATTAAAAACAATTAGATTATTCATGTTTGTGCACAAGCTGATACAAAAAGTACGGAACACGTCAATAGTGTGGAGGTTGTGGATTTGACTGATCTATACGTTAATTCTCTGTCTCTCTCCCACACATACATACGTACACATCCACACTATGTGTGTCACGTATAGATACACACACGTGCATTTAGCGAGCAGAGGAGAGACTCAGCTGATTGGTATGCACCTCATCGTGCATTGCAGTGTTACAGTCAATAATGAAACTTTAACGCCTACATATAGGAAAACAGCCTTGAGGTGGAGATGTAGGGGAACAATGTATATACGTAAAAACAGCCTATGGGAAAGTTTGATTATAAGTGTTACACGTGGAAGTCAGTAAATGTGAAATGATAACATTTATGTCATGGACTCGTTGTGTGTCCATGTGTTACAGTGGGATAGGCCTTTGCTGCAGATCCCGCGATATGGCAGCAGCCATCGTGTGTTCTGCGCATGTTTGGGGACTTGAACTGCCCCCCTCTTTTTCTTCTTCTTCTTCTTCTTCTTTTGTTGATGTTGTTGTTGATGATTGCTTATTTTGTGTGTAGTGTTTATATTGTTGCTCTCTTGCTGTTGTTACGTCACCGTGCAAGTACATTTCCAACAATTGCCGGGGAAATAAAATAACACACCACCAACAGCAACAACAATAATAATAACAATAATAACAACAACAACAACTGGTAGCAGATAAAAAAAAATCACACACGTGAACCGAGAGAAAAAAAAGGAGGGCAAACTGCTTGCTATATTTCACAGCGGAAGCCTACAGGTCACACAGTCTGCCATGGGGCACAGTATAGGCGTATGACACAATGTCAGCGTGTGTGTGTGTGTGTGTGTGTGTGTGTGTGTGTGTGTGTGTGTGTGTGTGTGTGTGTGTGTGCTTGCGTGCATGCGTAGATACGTGTACGTGTGTATGTGTGTGTTTGTGTGTGTGTGTCAGCTTGTAGGCCTACCTTAGTTTTTTGGGAACAGAGTAGTCTACCTCTATCACCTTTCCGTGTAATTCAACTTTACCTGTAAGGACGAAAATTGATAGTGTAACATAAGCTGTGTGTCATGAAAGTGACAATGCAAGCTGGTAGGCCTACACAGCAACACTTTGAATCACTTCACCAAGTAGGTGCGTCCCCATTCAAACAGCCAACCCCTTCACAAAAAAAAGTACTCTACACGGGCGCGTTGTGCGCAAGGCGGCGGATAAACTGTATATGTTTACATTAAAACAAGCACATTGTAACATTTTGTAGCTCACAATGGTGAAAATCGGCGCCAAAATGAAGCAGGATAAGCTTATATAGTATGGGGGGGAAATGGGCAGCCATGCTTTCCACTCCCACAACCCTCACAGTGCAATGAGGGGTATTTTTTTTCCTGCTCGCTGTAAAGAATGCAACATCAAAGAAGAGATGGTTTGCAAAGGAGAATGACTTGTACTCTTTCTATTGTAGGTAGGTGTTTCTTAATTCTCCGTGTTGACCCAGCCCGAGGGGGTTGAATTTTGAAAGCGCTCCTCGGCGAAAGCTTGAACACGGGCTTTTCGTTACTATTATGAGTGGCCTGGCGCAGCACGGAATTAGCGTCTCACCTCGTCCCCCACTCAGCTACCTGTTTATTAGCTCTTTCCTCCGGACCCCCATGACCCACCTCCAAGACACCTCGTAAAAACATACCCAGACACCAGGGGAACATGGATCTGACAAGTTTTCCGCGCTCGCTTCGCTGTGCTCTCTTTAATAAAATCAAGATAAAAAATAAGTGAAAAATAATTATGCCTACCCGAACCATCAGACCATCCCATACATTCCAGCGGGTGATTGCAAAGTAGCGCCCCGCACTATCGGAATCTTCCGAAATATATGGTTGTTGTGCGCGTTAATTGCGTTACGACGGCTCGTGTTTTCTTTAGGCAAACGGGCACCAAAGCCCCGAGTGTGTCCTGCGATCGATAATTTATCCAATTTTTGTTGGAGCGTGCATGACTGAGCGTTCATCTAAACTCTGATGGCACACGGATGTGATCGCAAAGAAACACTGTCCCGAACAAAAAAAGAAAAAATAACACAAGCAGTGATTAATATTTCACATTACGGAACATCCTGATCTATTGTGTACGTGCGTGTGTATATATACGTATATATGTGTGCGTGTTTTTTCTTTTTCTTTTTTTTTTTTTTCCTATAATCTGATCTCGCAGTTCGACTCGCTGTGAATTTTTCCTGTCACCAGCAGCATCACTTATCAAATCCACACTTACCAGAAAGAGTCTCTATAGCCTTTATGGCCGAGTTCTGATCGGGGAAGTCCACAAAAGCATAGCCGGATTTCAGTAGGACCTGGTCGGCCACTGGCAGCTTCCTCTCCCCAAAGAGCTGCTTCAAGTCCTCGACAGTGACCGAAGGACTTAAATTCCCAACATATAGTTTGTTCATGATCTGAAAAGAAAAATCTCGAAGGGGTATCAGATCTTAGTGAGTCAGAGAATGGCGATATTCAGAGTAGTAGTAGTAGAAAAATAAAAAATAAAGATAAAAATAAAAAATAAAAAAAATAAAATAAAATAGAAAAAAAATCTGCTGGGATTTTTAAAAAAAGAAAGAAAAAGAAAAGAAATGCAACAATCACCCCCCAGGAAATTACTAAGCTATATATGCGACCCCCCAGCACCAACTCTGGCCCTGGTCAAACTCTTTTAACAAGGACTGGGGGAAAAAAGTGTCGTTACGACGCTACTCTGGAGCCAACAAGCACCGCCTCTAAATAAAATCTCGCTTAAAAATCACTAGAAAAAAATGTTTGGAGGTGCAAGTGGGATCACTCCTGCTTTCCCAGCGTAGAAAGTGCATTAGGGTATGAAAGTGGCATGATGATCACTGGGTACATTCAGCAAAGGGATGGGCTTAAAGGAGGCAGAGGGGTTATTTCATCAAATCATAATAAGGGCCGTGCCTTGGGTCCCTCCAGGCTGAGGGAGTGAAAAAAATAGGGCTACTGTGTGGAAAATCAAGTCGCTGTCACTGTACTTGTCGACCCAAACAGTGTCACTGATCGTCACAGTTTGCCTTTTATTTATTAATGGGCAACGCAGAAATATGGAGCGATGTGTATGTAAGGAGGGGAGGGGTCTACGCCTCGTCATGGACGAGGACGTCTGTTTGAGATATTATCCTGTCATAAAAAAATAAAATAAAAAAAAACATTTGAGATAATATTCATGATCTTGCACTAACTGGTTATAACTATAAAACAATTAAAAAACGGATTAAACCAATATAGAAAGTGAAACCTAAAAACAGCCATTCTTGTAAATTTGGTCTTTGTGGAGAAATAACTCACTCTTTGTTTTGTTTTGCTGGTGGCCCCTAGACACACTTCCTGATCAGGGGTGGTGGTGGTGGTGGGGGGCACAGTTTGTGACCTGCAGGTATATCTATACGTCTCATTCATTTTATATACTATAATCACAGTGATGACGCTCTCAGTTTGCATTTCAACCTGGGGATAGTGCTAATAGGTCCATGTGCAAAATGTAAAACTGAGCAAACATTTATTTTTAGAGGCTGATAAGGAGAAGTGAGGGGATTCCTGGCCCTGTGCAGGGAGGAGGTGCCCTCTACGCAGTGTCACTCAACCAGTCTGAGCTCATACTACAGGTTACAGACATGGCAGCCTATTACATCTTCTTCCTTTTCTTTTTTTTTTCTTCTTCTTGTTGGTGTAGGTGTGTGCATGTGGGTGTGTTTGAGAAGACGGAGGTGAAGCTAAGTTGGTGCACAATGTGGATTTTCAAAACAAAAGCTGAAACGTGAGGGGTGGGGGGTTGTCAGCCACTGCATGAGGAAAGTGGTAGCGGTGGTGGTGGGGGTCAGGCTGCAGTGCTCACGCATGGATGTGGAGTCTTGTACCTACACTAGTTACTGGGGGAGGAGCCTTTGCCTGCAGCACTTGAGTGTTTCTACATGTGACTGGCCTGTGCCTTGGAACATTACTGCCACCCCACTGTAGTGAAGAGAGTGCCAGCAGCAGGAGTGACCATTCCTCTCCTTGTTTACGTCAGCGTGTGAACAGAGGAATGTCCAAGCTGTGGTCTATTTACAAAACAGCTCTTTAGTTACTTTCCTGATGACATGCTAACACAGTTGTTGCGGACATTTCTAGCGCTGCCAACCCAGACTCATTGAGACCTCAGGTCAAATCGATTCACAATTCATTTCAAAACTCATTTACTGCACTAAATCACTTCTATATTCATTTCAACTTCAACCTATTTGATTAAGTTAAGTCCGGTGATTTGATTGAGTTAAAAAAAAATGAATTACTTTTAATCTATTTACCTGTGCAGTTCTATTTGAATAGAAATGATTTTTTTTTCTTTCTTTTTCTTTTGTAAGTAGATAATCAAACTCAGAATTGGTTTACATCTTTTGCTGTTACATGTTGTCCCCATTTCGGTCAGTGTGCTGTCAAATCATGCAGCCGCTCAAAAATGATTTCCATTCAGCAAGGAAAATGAACTGGGACTGGGAGGGATGTGACATTTGCGGAACGCAGAGAGAACTGCTGACCAGAACAAACAACACACACATACGTACATGTAGACTTGTGGTAAAAGAGGGAAATAAACAGGCTTATGGAGTTTCCAAGGTGGAGACATCTGTGAAAAAAAAAACTGTTAAAAAAAAAGCAGGGGATCAGGTAAGAGAACCATTCTAACAACAGCGTTAAAACAAAACAAGGATTAAAAAGGATTAAATTGAAATGACAGTTTACATCCTCTTAACAGTTTTTTTTTTTTTTTTTGCTGTGCTGTTGTATTTCCTGTGGGATGACACACACACACACACACACACACACACACACACAGTACAACTGTTTACAAATTCCTATTAATGTCTAGACTCTCCGAGAGTCATTGTGTTGTTATGTCGCCCAGTTAAAACTGAGTGTAAATAAACCATTTAACTCAAGTAGTTTTGAGGAACTGGTAGTTTAAAATGTTAGTTTCCTTTTCTTTTAAATTCCTTTCACCGCCTGTAGCAAATCAGATAAAATCCTGCATGTTTGTTTACATCAACCTCATTAAATGCAATAATAAAAAAAATGTAGAATAGCTGTAAACATTAAATTACAAGTCACATCTTTCTACCAGGAATACATTTTACCGCTAATTCTGTAATCCACCTATTTAAACCATTAAACAAAACAAAAACAAACAACAACAAAAAACAAAAAGAAACAGCTTTTTTTTTTTTTTTTAAAGCTGCGCTCACCACAAATGAAATCCATTCATCTCCTTTGTATTGGGGTGACAGGATAAATATTGCAAAGCATGAACAAATAAAACAAAAACAATATGCTTACTTAGCTTGATCCGCCTAAACATGAGTTTAAAAAAAAAAAAACATTTTGGAATAATTTGGGTGAACCGTCCCTTTAAGTAAGAAGCCAACCTGTTTTGTTTTTTTTTTTTTTTACTGCACGATCAGTTATTTTCGCCTCACTGCTAGCTATCCTGCTGGCTAAACTGGAAAAAAGAAAAGAAAAAAAAAAAAAAACTGCAACGAACTAAGACACATTCATAAATACCGTGCCGTATTTTACTGAAGTGTATGTCATAGATGTTGAAACAAGTCTGGACTCCTCTGTTCCCAGTAGGGGTAGATGTTGGACTTCAGTTCCTCACAGCCAGATGCTGCTCGGCAGGTCCTGCTACATCACATGGCGAGAGAACTGCGAAACAGTTAACATTGTATTTGGTGAAATCAGCTTGATTTATTCAGCTGCGTTTTACCTTCGCCTCAGCCACCATTTACCATTTTGTTAAAATACTACACTTGTACCAATATGTCGTTTAATATATTCATATTTCAAGACTTTTTTTTTTTTTTTTGCTCGGTTTAAATTTGAGCCTGATGAGCAGTTGCATTTAAATCAGATTTATAGCTTCTAGTCAGGCAATATTAGCCTGACAATCAAACTCAACTGCCATTTTGTTTCGCATCATTATTACTTAAATTGCTTAAAAAGAAAAAAAGAAAAAAATACACTCAGAGATGCGGGCAGTGATTCAGAGGTCTGGGACAAGGCTAAGGAGATATTTAGATAAGCTGACACTTTACTAAAGCACTTATCCACCAAATCCATTCTTGTACTTCCTTGCCATTTTTGTTTCATCAGCCGATGAATCACGTTAAGAAACCATTTCAAGTAATGGACTAGTTCTGGTTAATTTTTCATAAAATACTTTATATTGTATGCAAGGTGTAACGTATTACAACCTGAAGAAAAACTCATTTTGTCTACCTCCATCCCAGTGGATACACAAATGTTAGAACAAATGTGTTTTGACCCAAAAAAGATAAAAGTTACGGGACATCATATAAAGTGCTTCTTTGAATGAATTGTTTAAGTAGGAGCTGACATGCGTTTAATGGGTAACTTGGATACATTTTCTTGTTTTTCTTAAAAAATAATGTCTAAGAGGAAAGCATTTTGAGTTCATGTTGTGCCCATTATCATTATTCATTTGTTGATTTGACAGTTTAATAGAGGTTCTCCAATTCCACAAAGATTCAGTCAAATAATAAATAAATAAAAAAAAATAAAAAAATGTGGCATCCATATGCACCAGTTGCTATTTTAAAGGGTGATAGAAGTAAAATAGAACATAGCAATGTGGTAAGATGAAGGACTTAACACATCCTTGTCTTTATTACAACAGATTTGAAACAGGAAATGCTTAAAGATGGTGTAGAAAAAATTAAAAGGGGGGTGGGGGGGTCAGGTCAAAGAAAGAATCATTCAAACAACAGCAAAACACAAATAAAAACTAGAATTAGCTGTAAGCATTAAAGAGGGACACAAGTCAAAGTGAAAAAGTGCATCCCGCTTTTAATCTCTTCAAAGATGAATTTTCACTCATTTTGTATCCAAAAAAAAAAAAAATCCAAAACATTAATACAACATCAGCGGCGGAGGATGCCTGTACATTCAAAATTAAAAACACATGGGGACAGCTTAAATCAGTTGACGTTTCGTGATCGTGTACATCGATGAGAAGAACTGTAAAGATCACCTTCAGAGAGAGAACATCTGTTCTAAAATCAAATCATAGCACTCAAATATTTCCTGCCTGTGCTTGGGAAGAGGAGGGTTTTTGCTCGTCAGCAATGTTCAATAGCGACCTGTGAAACAAAACAATCATCAGTCAAACCTCAACACACTGCAACCTGTCGAGTCATTATTGATAAATGAGTTGATAAATTAAGTGAGAGACTCACGGGGAGAGTAGGACCGTGATCTGGACCGAGACCTGTACGCTCCTCTGTAATACGGTGATGGTGATCGTCTCCTGTAACAAGACGAAATTAACATTTTTTTGCCAATTAAATCAGAAAGTATGATCAGATTGACTCCCCAAATAATAGTTCCCTGCAGTTTATTTGATGTGACTGAGATCATTACCTGTATGATCTGTAGTATTCCCTGTCGTCATAGCGATCATAGCCACCTCTGTCGTATCCGCGGTCGTACCCGCGGTCGTAGTCACGCGAGTAACGTCGAGGTCCACTGGGACCGCCTCCACCGCTGCCGCCGCCGCCACCACCTCCGCTGTGGACAGAGAGTAATAAGTTGCATTTTCTTAGTTTGGTTTTACATTTACATCTGAAAAAATAGTTTCTCTTTCATGTTAGACGTTTTATTGAGGGTAGAAGAAAATCGGTCAGAACACATGAATAAAAATGGCTCCTTTGCTGTGATTGTAGAACATGCGCAATGTACCAAAATCCATAATTATAAGTTTTCATTTATTTGGGGGGAAAAACCCCAAATACTATTTAATCAGTGTTTAAAGATTTAAAAATACTTTTTTCCCCCATGAAAAGAAGAACTTGTAGATCTTAAGTCGCCAACAAACCAGAATTTCAAACCAGTAATAATCTGTGTAAATAGACGTTTAACAAACTAACAATACATGTGGCAGTTGTAAGTGCTTTGGCTTGTTTGTAATTTCTAACTCTGATTTACTTTAATTAGTTTAAACTGACTTTTGTTTCTAACCGGAAACCTACAGTATAACTATTAAGGAGATGACCACCCACATCAGATCACATACTTCCACAAATATCCTGCAAAATTTCCAGCTAAATATCTAATTAATTCCTTTAAGTTGATTTGAAGTAACCAGAGAATTCAGCACTGATGGATAGCCATCGGTGCTGGACCCATCGGATACCCATTAATATGCCCCCCCCCCTTTATGTGATAATTATGTTAGTGTCTTTAGTTCATTTATTTTGTACTGAACTGAAGCTAACCCCTCCCCATTAAAAGGAAACACTATTTTTCTGTCCACTTATGGGCACTCACAAAATTTATTTAAAAAAAAATTGTAAGATCTGATCATTCTCTTTGATGGATTAGATTAAAATAGAGATCTGGAAAAAAAAAAAAAAAAAACGCACACCACATCAGAGCATATCTGTTAAATGGAGGAATTGAAAGGAAGCACCACATGAAATGTGGTAACATGAACGAACACTCAGTGTGATCCAGATGGCTTACTATGTGGGTCGGCCCATGTAGATTCCAGGGGTTGGGGTGTGAGGTCTTTTTGTGATGGAGAAGTCTACCCTGATCCTGCGACCGTCCAGTTCCATGCCGTTGGCTCGTTCCTTTGCCTGGCAGAAAACAAGTACAGATTACCACTAAAGCACAACAACGTATTTCAGGAACAGTTTTGGCATACGAGACATTTTTCCACTCGTGTTCTTATACCTCGTTAGCATCAGCTGTGTTCTCGAAGTAAACAAAGGCAAAGCCTCTGGAGCGTCTCGACTGCTGGTCATACACGATGCAGACGTCAGCCAGGGGCCCGTATTTAGAGAAGACCTCCCTCAGATCCCTCTCTGTGGTGTACAAACTCAGGCCAAACACTCCCAGGCAGCAGTTTGGGTCTGGATTTGCCTGCAATTTTAAAGATGTGGAGATGTTGATACAATCAGTCTTTCGTACAACCGTCGCACAACTAGTAGCTGTTTTTACACATCACAGAAAAGGCTGTAAAAGTACACGGGTTCGTCTTGTAACCAACATGGACACATTCCAACGTCATGCAGGAGGAATGCAGGAGATGCTGGTAGACATTTTAAAATAAAAAGCCACCGAGAGCTTACGCGGTTGCCGATGTGTCTGCGGCGATTTGACATGGGCGAGCGGCTGTGGCTCCTGTGCCGGCGCTCCCCGCTGTAGGATCGACTGTGAGAGCGGCGATGATAGGACCTTGAGCGGGAACGAGATCGGCTGTAGTATTTGCGTGAGCCACGGCGGGAGTGGGACCTGTGTGGACAAAAACAACATGTCTGCTGCGCCTGGAGTTGCTTCAAAAGGCAGACTAGCATGCTCTTATCAGATCAGGCAATGAATAGGAAAGACTTTATTCCACTGTTCAAAAACATATTTACTCACCCAGATTTTGACCTGGAGCGGGACCGAGACCTGGAGCGGGAGTGGCGGGAGCCTTCTTTTGAACGGGCTGGCGAGTGAGCCGGAGAGCGGCTTCCAGATTTCCCTGAGCCTCGTGGGCTCACGCTCCTCGACGCAGAGCGAGACTCCTGAACGGACCACACACACCAACATGACTCATGAGCACTAATCAGAGGGACAGGCTGTGAAATGTTGCCTAAATATTTCTATATAGTTAAGAATTAAAGACTATCCTGTGAAGAGCACAGAAAAGAACAGAGTTTAGGTGAATGAGATTTTTGTGAATTACGAATGCAGGTTAATGCTATTTTGTGTAGTAATGACATCAATGTGATTAATTACATTTATCAGTATAATTAAATTGTCAACATGATGAAAACACAGTATTGTGTCAGTTGTGTAATGATTTAATCTAATGTGTTGAATTCAATATAAAGAACATGCACGCATTTGACAAACAGACCAGAAAATTACTTAGCGCAGTGACCTTATCCAGATTACTTCCTCAACTTCATTTCTGTAACTTCATTACTTCATATTATTCTTCTTTCTTCAATTGTCTTACTTCTTCTTACTTCCCCCATCTGACACACTGCCCATACTTCTTCCCTCCTCATGTTTTAGCATGCATTCAACAATTCAGCTTCACACATCTGAGCTTCATATTATTGAAAATAAAGTGGACTTCTTCCGCATTTTCTTCGTCCAACCTCAACCTTAATGAAAAAGAAAAGCATGAAGAATATATGACTACAATTAAAACCGCACCCGCATTCAACTTTTAAATGTCTTATTACGATCTTATAACATGCATGGGAATGTTTCAGACCAAACGATACAAATCTCAAGTGTTAGTTCCATAAAAGTTTCACTTTCAGTGGTTCTGCATTCACTGTTCAAGTCAGCCACTTTCAGTGAAAAGTAACATGTAGATTCAAACATCAGAAAATGTAGGCGTGTTTGTCTTTCAAACAGCTGCCAAAACTGAAAGGTAAGCATGACAATACATGTTCATCTAATTCTTCCCCATTCTCGCTGTCCCCATAACAAAAAACACAACAAACACTTTTGTTCTAGGTGTATACATATTCACAAGGTAGTGACGAATAATATGAACTGTTAAGTGCATGATTACCTTTCATTTTAGCAATATATAAATTATGTTTTCTCTTAAAACATACAGTCAAAAGACACAATTGCTTCTAAGTAGCCAGGAGGGAATCAGTGCATTTCAAACCACTGAATGTGAATATCTCCTTCATTTCTTTAAATACATCTCAGCTTAAGTAAAAGTAAATAACCTCAAGATGTTGCTGCCACTCATTTGCATTGACTTGCACCATTAGCACTAATAAAAATAGTTGTGAAAACTTGTAATTGTAACGACACCAATTTGACTATTTGTAGTCTTCTCATTAAAAAACAAAGCCTGTGTATAAATAGTGGTAAATGGATTTATTTACAACAGGAAGAAAAATTGGTATGGTTCCTGTTATCATCTGGTATACTGAGCAATCTGCCTTTAAGCAATTCATTGTGACAGACTAAATGACAACATGTGAGGTTTTTCTATAAGGCGATATAACCACACGAGACCAGGTCTTGATGATCACACTGTTAAATACGGTTGTTCATACCAGCAAGATTGTATAAACAGTATATTCAATGTCAACGTGGGTAACACCCATCTGCATATAACCTTATTTGAAACTGCACCTACAGGTAAATACAGCAAAAAATCAACTTCTGCAAGGATTGTGAACAACAAAAAATTGGTCTCATTTTATTAAAACGTATAGTACACACAGTTCCCCCACTGACTGAGCGGTAATCAAACTTTGACTCAGTCTACGTGTTTGCTGCAGTAGCATGGTTTCGATACGTTGCCACAATTTAAAGCTGCGGCTGAATGTGCAAGTTAATGCAAATGAGTAATAAGTCATCTTGGGCTGGTTTGCATTTGTTTTAAATTGTTAAAACGTTTAACACCACTTCAGTTATTTAGCTGACACAAGTTGTCTCGGCCAAAATTAGCCAGGCCATTATAAAATGCTTTTATATATATTGATGTCTGCAAGTCTTCATCGACATTACTCAAATCGAGGTATACATACAGACCAGTAAAATGTTACACTTACTGCATCATTATTAGTTAAATTTCATTAATAGATCATCACCTCCAGTTTCTACGGTTGAGTTAACTGGCTAATCTACCGTGTTGTCTCCGTGTATAACAAGTCTGCTTGTAATACATTAGCGGGTAGCTAATATTAACAATTTAAACAAGCCATATTATCAATACACAGTCAACATTTTGTTATAATCGTGCACAGGTTTATTTTTAACCTGGTTATACTAGCTGCTGCTTAAATTTGGCGTTAACGTCGCAGTCTTTGTGCTGCATCCTGCTAGGCCCTGCGGTCTAGCTAACACCGTTAGCCTACCATTAGCCTGCTAGCTACGCTAACGATTATAACTTATCTCTAACCTTTACTGTGCACACGCCCTGGACATATATTAATTATATAATATTAGTACATCGAAATAAATTACAATAACCAACATATATTTCATATTTCCTGTACATATTTAATTTCAACTGAAGGATTGAGCTAGCTAGCTAGCTAACGTTAGCTAACCAGCTTTAGCCAACAAAACGTGAGGACAGTTAACGTTTCAGTTAAAAAAGTTAGCTCTAGGAAAATGTTACAGACAAAACCTGAACAATGCACATACGTACCCGACCCTTGTCGTTATCGCTCATTTTTAGTAGCTCTGACTATATTAGCGCAACAGCTAGCTATAATTCACAAAGCGCGTGTATACGCGAGCGCGTGTGTGGGTGTGGGTGCGTGCGCAGCAGCAGCAGCGGCGGCAGTAAACAGTAGCTCCGCCCACGTGCAGCAGGCAGATGACCATAATAAGCTATTCTGTTCTTCCATTAGGTTTTCTTACACTTTCCTTAATGAAGTCGTTGTGAAAACCACACATTTCCGTTTTAAACAATAATGAAAACAGCCGTAGCTTCAACTGACTGTCAGATGGGACAACTTAAATATAACTTCAGTGGAAATAAATCACACACAACATTTGCTAAAGTGACAAGTCAAATGTTTTTAAAGTTTATCCTGTGAAACAGCATGTTGGAAATTATAGTTAGGAAGTGGTTTTAAAAAATGTAATAAATTTAACTTTAATTAAGTAAAATAAATCTTTTACTTTTAGCTCTTTAACTGAGCAACAAATGCTGAACAACAAAAGGTACAAAGTGTTAAAATTCTTATACAATTATTAATAATGAATATAATTACAAGCTGCATTTGATTTGTATTTGGTACAACAATTTTATCAACGAGTTTAATTTACCACATTAGCAATCTTAGTGATGGTAAATAATTATTTTGTAAAAGATGCAGTTCTGTGGAAAATTGTTGAGTAATTTTATGATGAGACCAAAGTTTAGAAGATACATTTTTTTTTTACCTATTGTTAACTATAGGAATTCATCGCATTTACAGAATACCATAGTGCAGCGGTTGTTGCAGCTATCTGTTTCTTTTATATTTACTGTTTGCCTTTTCTTTTCATTCCTCTACAAGTTATTTAGACGTCGAAGAGCAAAAAATGACTGTTATTTTGTGTCATCTATTGGTTTGTAGGGTGAAGGGGGTGTGTGGAAAAGCAGCTCAAACATTGTTCAACAAACATTGTTCCGGTTTGATTTGATTTTAAATTGTTACAGAGGACTTTCTTTTTTTTTTTTTTATGTAAAAACTTTGATCATTCTACACGGGAACATACGCATAAAACATCTGATCAGAGTGAAATGCCTTAAATCTTCATTTGTTGCCCATCTGTAAGACATACCATAATTTTTTTTTTTTAAAACAAAGGAAAACAGACCATAACATTTACTGTTGCATTGTATTTATTTATTATGAGCAAAAGTTGAGAAAGAGGCAGGAAATGAACAAACTCTCTGAGAGATTGGATGCATTGTTTTAACCGGCAGTAGCATGTGCATAAAACCTGGTCAATTTCAATCTGGTCTGATCACAGCGCTGTTTCTTTTTCCTTTTTTTTTTTTTTTTTTTTTTTGTTATATTAATCTCATGATTAGTAGATTGTACTCAGAAATGACTGAATACAACCTAAAAGCGCAAACTAGAAAGTGTGATAATAATTCAAAATCTAAAAAAATTAAACTGCTAAAAAAAAAAAGAATGTTTTCCTAAGAGACCAGCGCTTTTAATTAACCATTTGACACGACCTGAGAGCAGATTTAACAGAATAAGAGTCGATTTAGTAGAATCACAGGATGTAACACTCTTTCCAACTACTCATTGGCACCTGTAAGGAGAAAAAAAAAAACAGAAAATTATATTTCAATGAAAAAAACTTTTTTTTCGTGGAATTTCATGTATATGTTTGGGTGCACCCACCACAGTCATAAAGGACGTTTATTTTATGAAGATCTAAAGCACTGGGTCCATCTCGCTGGCCAATAGGAATGTATGGATCTGGTTTAGGGATTATTGTTGGTCCACCGTCTTCAGAAAAGGCATATCTGGATCAAAAGATACATAAAGTATATGGCAGCAACGCCCCAAGCAAAACATGATAAACCTGTAATTATACTGTCTCAAACAACACCTTACCTTCCATAATGCATGACAGAGCTGTAGTCATATGGGCTGTTCAGATTGTTAGTTGGCTGTTTCCTGAAGTTATGAATGTGGTCTGTGATGGAAAAAACAACATTAGACATTAGATACATTTGCGAGGTGCCAAGTTAAACAAAAAGTTTTTAAATGTTGACGAGTGATAATTCATTCTAACCGGGCATGATGTTTTTCCATACAATGGTAACATAATGATCCCTGTCTGAACGGGACTGCTCGTGTACGAATCCGAGCGCGTGCATGAACTCGTGGGCGGCAACTCCAGACCACATACATCCAGGAGTCTGCAGTGACAACGTCTGGCTTCCCCCAGTCTGTCCCAGATATGACCAGCAGCTATGACCAAAACAAACATCAAATGTGTCAAAGCAATGTAAAAACATCCCATAAGAATTATTATATAAACATCAATGCAGATGTTATACATAGAATCCAATTAATTCAGTTATACTAACCCATATCTTGGCTGAACATCAAGGAAATTAATTTCATGCGTGCGTGGAATAAATTTAACACATGTTCCAGAGGCAATGTCCTGCATCCCGTTTTCTATGGTGATTCTGTCCATGTCGTCTGTAGTAAAAAAATTAAATAAAATAATATTTGTAGAAAGTTACAAAATGTAAATGCCATCGTGAAACAAAGTCAATAGTTAGAAATTATAATAATGATAATTAAAAAAAAAAAAAAGCATATTCATACCATATAGTGGTGAGAGGATGTATGGCACATAAACAAATCCATCAACGGATTTAGGCCACAGACAGGCGTTGCCAGGGCAAGTTATTGCACTGCGGACATATGAACTGGCAATATCTCCCTCTCTGAGCATAAGTCCTCGAGGACCTCGCATTCCTTATTTAAGAAAAAAAGAACAAACAATCAAAAAAACATTGTAATGAGTCCACGATGTACTGAAAACTTTAAATCAATACAATTTTAAACATTTGACAGCTTACTTACTCCTATTGACCTCCAGGATTTGATCCATTACGTTCATTTCCTCGCGGTATAAAATTTCATCTGAATGCAAAAACAAAGAAAGTTTTAATATTCTTCCTCTAGTTTCAGAAATCAGAAATGTAGGTAACCTTCACATGCACAGTAAAAAAAAGCCCACCTGAATACTTCCTTTTCAACCTAACTTTTCCTTCATGTAGTCCTGTAGAATTCTGAAACACAAAGGTGCATGTTAGTATAGTTTGGTTGTAAAGTACAAACAGACTAAAAAGGGGATTTGATACAAAATATTTTTTCTCTTGGTACTGACCTTAACAGGTAGAGTGTACGCCTGGGTCAGCAAGCCAAAGAAGATACCCAGGAGGATCATAGTAGAATGCATTGTTGTGTTTCAGATTGCGTTACGTTACAAGTTTCTGTCTGCGGTCTTCCAACGCAAGAGCTAAATGAACTCCTCAGCTCCACTGAATCTATATACCCACCTGTGCTCTGTACTGATTGGGCACATGTTCTGTGATGAAGCATGATTAAGACCCTTCATCATCCAGTCTATGTAATTTACTCAAGTCCACTGCTGAGCCCTAACAGGTGGTCCAGATGCTGACCTTCACTCGTGCCCTGTACTTATTGCATGTAAAGATTCAGCACTTTCAGAAATGAGATGCTTAAAGGTGTTTTACTTCTGGATTGCACTACAACTCAGCAGTTGCTATCAGGAGAATAATCGTCCACCCAGTCGGACAGACCGGCAATTTGTGTCTGACTGAACTGGCAACCAGTGATTTTGTGATAAACTCGGTCTTGACAGCAATCATTTTGTCACATGGGTAAATATATAAAAACAAAACCTTATCCTTCGCCAAATATTATTTCTATCTCTATCAGAGCAGCAATTTCAAGGACGATGACTGAGGGAAGAATTTAATGTGGTAGCAGTTTAGTAAACCTTGACTCCATAATTACTGCAAGACCATTACTTGTATGAAATTTCTCATTTAATGAGTTTAATCTTCTTCTGATTAAAATGTCGCAGTTTCTGTTGTTTAATTTGATCACATGACCCATGTTGCAATTCTTCATATGCTTTATTTTTACTGCAGTGTATACATTCAAGACATATTTGACTGATTCATAAAATGTCTCATACTACACAGTGAGTAGCATCCGCCTCCTTCTGCATCACTGCATCTTTCTCAGGCTTCTCAACATCAACAACACATCTCATTTTAAAGACACACAACTACATGCACACAGAGGAAATGCTGATAGAAAGCTTGAATCAATCTTTATTGGAACCAGTAGTTTCCAGTATTTAAACTTAATATCACTTTATCATATTTGCCTTCAGTACACTCTGGCTTCACCTCTTTATGCAGTCTGGTTAGTAATCATCCTTGTCACCTGCAGAGTGAGAGAGAGAAAGAAAGCAATCAAACATTTTTTTTCGTGAAGGGCACTGTCTCTATTTACAGTTGCAGTTCATAAATAATTGTTGTCCAGGATCTTCGTTACTAACCACATTTATAAAGCTTGTTGATTTTCAGCTTGTCAATGTGGCTGAGAGTCATTGGCTGGCCCAGCTGTATGTTCTTGCTGTTCTTAGGCATGATGGTCGGCTCCCCATCCTGAGAGTAGGCATACCTAAACAAATATATACACGTTAGATTACAATACATGAATCATACCACCATTTTATTTAGTGAGCGGTATTGAAATTACATGACTTACATCCCAAAGTGCATAATTGAGCCGTAGTCATATGGCAGGTCCATAGTGTCAGTCTTAAACTTCTCAAAATTTCTCAAACGATCTGTTAGAAATGACAAAATATTATGAATATTGTTCTTAATAATTATAAGCATCTGTTCATTTTTTTTGCTGTTCCTTTTTACACTGTAAAGTTATATATCATATAGAATTATATGTTATTTAAAGCAGCTAATTATAAATATTCACGAATTTACCGTTTGTGGAGATCTCATTCTGCAATGCCACCCCTGTTCCCGCCCCTTTGACATTACCCCTCCAAATGTTTGGCCACATGATGGTGACATAGTTGTCCCGGTCAAAGCGAGACTGCTCGTGCACAAAGCCCAGGGCGTGCATGAATTCATGGGAGATCACTCCGACTTGGAGGCAGTCAGGACTCTGGAGAGATACGGTCTGTCTTCCACCACGTGAGCCAAGGTAGGACCAACAACTGGATTAAACACAAACACAGACACAACGCATGTCATTAAAAAAAAACAAACAAACAAACAGAAGGAAAACACTCTACTTGTATTTCTAATAACTGCTGCCAGTCGGCTCTATGTTTTGCATCCCCTCCACACAGGAAAAAAAAACATATTGCCAAAGGATTAGCTTTTGTTAAATCAAAGACTCTCACATCATAGAATAAAACATTTCCAGGAAAAAGCTCTCACCCAGATTTTTGCTGGATGTCTATGAAGTCTCGCTGATGAGTCCGAGGAACAAACCGCACACAGGTACCTTCCTCTATGTTCTCCATGCCTTTCTTTATCAGCTTTGTTTCCATTTCAGCTATTCATTGGTTGAGACATAATGAAGAGGATGCAAACAATTAGTAAATCACTGAAAACCATCTTGGTTAAATGTTACAAATGATAAAAAACATTAATGTGCTGCACTTATTTCAATGCAGAAAAGCAAAAGACATACAGTATTCAGGTGAGAATCTGTATGGGACGTAGACGTGTCCATCCACTGATTTAGACCAGAGGCAGCTCCGTGCAAAGCAGACTTTGCTGCGTCTTCCAGCAGAAACAGCGATGTCTCCCTCTCTGAGGCTGGTGCTGCCGATCAATGATTCGAGAAGCTGAGACAGAAATCAGACGGAATTAAATCATTTTGGATCACAGAACAGGAGCTAATTTGTTACTGTATGTTGTGTAAATTGCAAAAGTGTATACAACTTACCTTGGAATTCATTTGCTTTAATTATTTCATCCATTGCTGTCCCAGGAACACGCTCTTCACGCTCTTAAAAAGAAAAGTTATGAGTCAGTGAGTCTGCTTTTACTACAGTCACACTTTAACTAAGAATTTGATCAAATTCAAACGTTATTTACCTTTGTAGCCGATGGGACCCCATTTTGGGCTGAACAGAAATTTCTGCAAAAAAAAAAAAAAAAGAACAAAATTGTTTGCATTTGTATTGCATGCTGTTGTTGACACAAAAATCCAAATTCCCACTCCAATCCTACCTGAGTATGTACGCCTGAGAGACAGGTAAAAACCATGCACAAGAGAATAATCCGGTCCATCTTTGCTGGTCAGATATGTCTTCAGTGTTGCCCTTTTACCTGCACTAACACCTGGCTTTATAGGTGTTCCCCATCACTGTCCTGAGATAATAGCCATGATTACCTCGGGAAAATTACAGGTTTATTGTTATTTGTTTGTGAGTGAGGTTAATCCCCAAATTAGTTAGATTCTTTCATAAACAACAACTCCAACAGTAGGATAATGTGAGGTCTCACAGTGTATAATAACAGCTCCACTTCAATGACTGGCTTTAAATTAAATGGTTTAATGTTTGGCACAGGTTTGGCACAATTTTAGGCTTTGGGTGTATTATATATGTACCAGAAGTGCTGTTTTGTTTCTACTGAAGCTAATCTCACCAGCAGTTGACATATAGTGTAACGATGCTGAAGTAAAATAATACAAAACAGGCGTAAAGTTGCTAAACTGAAAACTGAAAAGCTATCGCCCGAACAGGGACTTGAACCCTGGACCCTCAGATTAAAAGTCTGATGCTCTACCGACTGAGCTATCCGGGCTCTGACACGTTAGGTGGAAGCAGGCTTTATAAAGTGCGACAAGCAGCCCGTCGTGAATTCAGTTCAAACCACAGTGAGGTAGGTCGACAAATCCTGGAAGAAAAAACAATAAAAATGGGTGAAAAAAGCAAACCGGACGATTAGACAGACGCTACGTTTATAACACATGATGATGACAATATGGTAAGTTGACGTTGGCTAACTACTTAGCTACTTAGCTAAATTTACCACGCTTTATCGCTTTACCGCAGACGTACTTAGCCTCAAGTTACAAATTATCGAGGGAAAACAACTTAATAGACTGCTCCTTGTCGCTAATTTCATGGCTGAAAAAATAATAATAAATGACAACACGTCAACGTTGTAATACTTCTCTTTACATCGCAGGAGCAGTTGCAGGATGCTATAAACAAAACCCGTCGCAAACTTGAGGATGTCCAACAGCGAAGGCAACAAGTTGAAGAGGAGACTGTTCAAAGGTGTCACTATTATTTATTAACATTAGTTATGGGAAAACAAAAACACTTTTTTGTCCCAATCTATGTCTTTTCTGTCTCGAAACGAACGCAGTTTAGCACCAAAGGGATTACATACATGTTCGTGTGTTCACCAGCTGAGGGGCTTCACGTTAATTATCTTTAATTGCTGCCATGTTGAAGTCATTTTTTAATAATTATAATAATAGTAATAAAAAGTTAAAGAAAATACTTATTAAATCGCATAACCCGAAACACTCTGGGATATGATCAGTATCAGCCTAGCACCTGTTTTATAGCAAGGACAATCTGTGAATGAAAAAAAAAAGTATTTGTCTAATTTTGGTGTAACAGCACTGAAGTGAATTAATCAGGTGAAATTAAATGGTGCAAAAGTACAAGTACACTGAAGTGGTGTTTGAACCTTGGAGCAAAATTAAGCATCAACCAAAGGAACAGCAGTGACTTTAGCTCAAGGCTGCTTCACACAGCTGCAGAGGAGATTATAACTCTTAAGGATGTTTCTCTTTAAGTCTTTGTAAGTTGTTGACAAAAAGTCAAAAAGAGTTGCAAGGCAAGCTTAAAGTACATTTTATTTGTTTAGCAGTGTGTGAATTTTTTTTTTTTTTTTTTTTTTTTTAAATGTAGCACACCTAACTTTTAATCTGGAGCCCAATAACCTTTTGATGAAGTGATTTCCGATCACATCAGTTTAATTTGTTAAATCAACTACAGTGAGCTGCAGTCACAAAATGAATTCTGTAAAACCAAGGGGGGAAAAAAATGCTTGTAGTGTGATAAAAAGTGTGTTGATGTTCATCCAGTTGTTAATGACTTCTGTTCTCACTTGAAGCACCAGGGAAGCTGAGCAGAGGATGGAGCTGATGCTGGAGAACAGCGGAGTTGTTGCTATGTTACAGCAACTGGGAAACGTACTGCAGGATGAGAGGCGTCTGTCTGAACAAATGAACAGTCAAAACGCTGAAGACAGGTACTTTACTGTGCTGTGCGTGCAATGTAAGTAAATCAAAATGCACATACCCGCATTGTTCTTTTGTTATGTTTCAGAGAAATGAAGAGAGATTTACAGGAAAATAATGAGCGTTTGAAAAACAAGGTGAAAAACCTCAATGCTGAAATTTCGGAGGTAAAACAACGTCTGGCAGGCGCACAGGCTGATAAGATGACTGGTAAGAGGAGTAAGCAGGACGTCTACATCCTGGTAAACATGCATTTGGTACAATTTATAATGCGCTTTGTTTTTCTTTGCCAGCAGCAATGTCTCTTGCATCAGTGGACAAACCAAAGCGAAATCGAAGAAAACCCAAGTGACTTTAGAAATGTTAAAGTTTGTTTTGTAAATTAGTCACATTTGTTTTGATTTTATGATGCATTTGATATTTCCGACTGACTTTGTACATATTTTTGTTTGTCCCAATAAAGTGTTTGACTTGATATTGCTACAGAGGAGCTTGTACTTATTGTCGGTACACCAGGTGCTAAATAATTTATTCCATACACACCCCAAATACCTTAAGTTTACTACTGGATAGGCAGATATATAGACGCATATATGCTTGTTGTAGTTTCTTGAAAACCGGATACATTCACCACGATACATACATAAGTTCAACAAGGTAATATCAAGGTGTGTGTCCAGTAAAAATAAAATGAAGGAGATATATATATATATATATATATATATATATATATATATATATATATATATATATATATCTTCTTACAAAATGTACAGAAAAACTCAAATATACCAAATATATATAAATATATTAAATATTGTGTTTGGTGTCATTACCGCCAGGAGTTAATATTTGTAACCTTGGGTCTGTTGACGCCTTCACATTGAGGCATTATTGTCCCTTTGAGGCTTCCGTAGTTAGTCAGGAAGAAGTATGAGGTAACATAATGTAAACGCTGCTTAACGGGACATCTTTTTATGGTAAGTTGCTATTTTTAAGTTTGTTCATCGTAACCTACATTATATACACTAACTTTAACAACGTATTAGAAGAAAGAGAATATCGGCGGTTTTTAATAAAGATTGTAATCATTGCCGGTCACTACTACACGTGTCGCTCAAAGGAAAGATAATGGTCAAGTTTAGATGAGCTAAGATGACGTTAGCTACTTTAATACAGTGAAATTGGTGTGTAAGTGTTTGCCAGCTCATGAATATAAGGTTGTCAGAAAAGAGTTTGAGCTGCTAAAGTCAGGTTAGACTTGTTAATTATTGTGAATGTTTCACATCTAAACCTATTATTTTGAGTAACATCAAATTTGTCGATATTTTCTTTGTTTCTAATGTTCCAACAGGTCATAAGGTTGGAAAAAACAAAAACAAAAGCAGTGACTATGACGACTCATGCTGATCTCCGCTCCATCTATGATTTGTGTCCAAATGATGAGGCTCTGATTGGAATGAGAGAAGTGGATCCTGTCCTGAAACAGCTTGTTAACACTGATCCAGCCTCTCACGGTATGTGTGAACTGTAGCTGTAGGTTCATGTTTGAATTAAAAACTGTACCCCTCATTTAGTGTTTGTTTGAAACTCTAGTCTCTTACACAGAGTCTGAAGATAAACACCCTGAGGATGACAGACAGCGGGAGAGCAGCCTGGCTAGAGAGGTGTCAGACAAGATGGTGTGTTCAGCCTGCAGATGCTCCTTCATTAATCGTGAGGAACAGGTGATTAGTCTCTGCTCTATTCACTCACTGGTCTCACTGGATGATGTGGTGAAAACTGCTTGCTAAACTGGTTCATTGTGTCTTTACGTTGAAGATGGAGCACTACAAGCTTGACTGGCATCGCTTCAACTTGAGACAAAAGATGGTAGGATTGGCACCAGTCACAGTGGAGGAGTTTGAGAGGAAAACCGGAGCGGGTGAGGAAACCAGAGTCCTGTAGGTAGCATGGAGTTTCACAGAGGTGATTGTAACACCTGACTGATTTTCAGTTATAACTTGACAGGTGACATGTCCAGTATCTCGGGATCAGAGTCTGATTCAGATGAAGAAAGCTCAGATTGTGACAGTGGGGGAACAAACAGTAATGTCACCGGCACAGATAACGAGAGCTCGGCTGAAAGCGGTTTAATTATTGGCCGCCTCTCCAGCAAGGTGGTTTTCCAGAACTCAGTGGGACAGTATCTGTCAGTCTACCGTTGTATTCTGCACGGCAAGGTGAGGCTCAGCAGATTTTGCAGTTTACATGTTAACATGTCTTTGATTTTTGTGTTAATTTCATTGTCTTTCAAATATTAATTAATATTTACTAATATTAATTATTTACTAATATTTCAGTCACAGGATGTGCAGGATGCAGCATCCTCCCTGATGGCCATAAGTAAGAAAACGGTGTGGGTCATTCTCATGACTGGTGGAGGACACTTCGCTGGTGCTGTATTCCAAGGGCAAGTGGACAGTTTTCTTGTATTGCTTTTTCTGCTTGTTTTGAATTATATGTTATGGCTAGAAGTATTAGAGTAATAACTATCCAGCTCAGTGGTGTCTAAGGATCTCCTCAACTCACTCTTACAGAAAAGAAGTCCTGCAGCACAAGACTTTCCACCGCTACACAGTGCGAGCGAAGAGAGGCACAGCTCAAGGACTCAGAGACTCTCAGAACCGCAGTCACACGCCCAAGTCAGCAGGAGCTGCTCTGAGGCGACACAATGAGGCAGCGCTAGTCAAGGCAAGCTCACAGTCCATTTAACTGCACCATCTTTCTCTTTGCCCTTTCAGTCTCATCCATGAGTTGTTCCATTTTATTTCGAAAATACCAACAAAATAAGCCAAAATAAGTTGAAGGCTAACCCTGGGCTCATTACACATAGCTAACAAAAATCCACAATAACCCTGGTAAGGGCCTCCTGCTGAATTGCATTCATTTTTTTTTCTCGTGTACCAGTTAAAGTTTCTCTCGGGGCTGACATTCCTCTCCAAAAGTAGTTTTTTTTTTTTTTTTTTTTTTTATACTTTTGTTAGAGCTGTACTGGAGCAACCTTAGAGTCCAGGGGCTTCTTATTCAAAAAACATTCAGGCTCTCTGTGTAAAGAGTGCTTATTTCAAAAGGCAATCTTGAATGAGCAGTTGTATATTGTCAAAAGACAACTTCAAAAACACGGTTACCATTTTGTACACGTACTGCTCATGTTTTTGTTACAAACTTTAATTAAAGAGAGTGCTCTAAATAAATGCACGTCTAAATTGACAAGTAATGTTGTCAACTTTTTCTTGTAAGTGCCTCTCATTTGTAATGTAGGTTCATGTACACTTTGCTTATACACAAATACTTTTACAACCTTTTATAGGACATCCAAGATCTTCTGGCTACCTGGGCTGAATACTTAAACGAGGCCTCTGCAGTATTCGTGCGAGCACCAAGTTATAACAAAACCATCTTTTTCGGTGGCCGGACAGCCACCTTGGACAAAAAAGATCCCAGGATCCGTACTCTTCCCTTCGCCACACGCAGGGCAACGTTTCGAGAGGTGCAGAGGGTGCATGAGGTGCTGTCCACTGTTCATGTTTATGGTAAGCTAAATGACACACTTGGAATAATACCATGTTGTCTGGTCGTTGTCATATAGGCAGGGTATAATCAAAAATCTGTCAATGCAGGGAGAGACACAGACATGTCTGCGGTCCTCAGTCCATCTAAGAAGGCGTGGAAAAAAACTGTGAAGACAGTAGAACAACAAAATACTGATGAAGGACATGGTGAGTTTAAATGTTACACTGTGGATACAATATGGTATTTATTGCTGTTTTAACACAAACCATTTACTGTGAACTTTCCTTCAGTTTTGGCATCCAGAGAAGAAAACCATGATAGCTCAGATAAAGAAGAGGATGGAGAAATCCAGCTAGTGATGGAGGAGCTGACATTAGGAACCCTGGATCTAAGAGAATATGAAATCTATCCCTCCAAGCAAAAGAGAAAGAGGAGGAGAAAGAAGGAGGATGTCAAATTGCAAAATGAGAGTAGGTTCAGTAAAGTGTTCATTCACTTAGGTGGCCATGAGGAATGGTTATTTATGGCACAAAATGCTGCAAGGTTTATAAAATTTCACATCCATCCGTGACAGAATCAAACAATACGGAAACTGTTCATCAAGATGAAGAGCTACAAGAAGCTCCACCAGCAGTCGACACACCGCAAGCAACAAAATCAAAGAACAAGAGGAAAAGGAAACCACAGAGCAAGATGCTACAAGAAGGTGAGCAAGGGCTTGGTTTTCACTATATTTTGTTACATGACACCTGTTTCTTCTTACTCACAAAAGTCATTATTTTGCTGTCTGTCTTCATAGAAACTGTTGATGAGTCGTGGGAGTATGGCCTGAGGGATGCCCTCTTTACCGCCTGCAAGGTTGGTAATGTGGACACTCTAAAAAGACTCTTGGAGCTACCTGAAGAAACCACGGAGAGTCAAGAGTGTTTGGAGAGAAAATCTCCCGACACACCGAGTCCCCTTATCCTCCTTAACAAGCCCATTGACTCAGCAGGGTTCACTTTGCTGCATGTTGCATCAGCAGCTGCACAAAAGGCAGTGGTCAGGCTGCTCCTCGATGCAGGGGCAGACCCAGCCTGCAGGTATGAAAAAGATAGAAAACTGGAGTAAAAGTAAATCAAAGTGTGATCATTTGCAATAATTACCTGTGCTCACATAGTGAATATTATGTCATGTTGATAATATTCATATACAGGGACAACAGAGGGCAGACCCCGTATATTGTTGCCCCTGACAAGGACACGAGAAATGTCTTTCGTAAATACATGGGCGAGAATCCTGACAAATATGACTACACCAAGGCACAGGTAAGAGCAGTTTAATGTCTAATTTCTAACATGTATCCTGTTTTAACTTTAAGCAGCAAACTCATGGTTTACACTTGTGCAAATGAAACGAAGGTCCCCGGGCCACTGACGTCAGAGATCGAATCCATAAAAGCAGAAAAGAAAAAGGCTCAAAAGGCACTGAAGAAACAGCGTGAAAAAGAGCAGAAGGAGGAGATGAGGAAACAAGAGCTGGAGGCTGAGGAAAAGAAGAGGTTTGCCTCTCTGACTGATCGCGAAAAGGTTAGTTAATGTGCACCTCATCACTTATATTCAGTCAAATGTCTTCCTTTTTTTTAATGGTTATACTTACTGTCTGCCTTTTGATTATAGAGAGCTTTGGCAGCAGAGAAAAGACTAGCAGCGCAGGTTGCTTCGACAGGAGTCGACCCATCTAACGTCAAGTAAGAACTGGAGCCGAACTGTCGTTGAGTTTAGTCACAATGTAGACTTTTTTCAGTTTTGTTACTGCTGTTTTAAAATGTTAACTGAAATTAATTTTGTTTTTATATTGGTTTGTCTTCGTCACCAGGAGGTGCTGGTTGTGTGGGGAATCTCTGCTTGGAAAAATCCCATTTCAGTACCTGGAGTATTCGTTCTGCACAACTCGTTGTGTACAAGCACATCGAAAAGCAAACACTGTTCCCAGAAAGACCTAAATACCCGCATGGAATCTCTTTGTTGGAACAAAACTACCTCACTGAAAACCTCACTCTAATCACACCGTCTTACAATTTGCTAGTTTCATTTTCAGCTCTGATGGCGCATTTTTAAATATAACCTCATAATGTAATATAATAATAGATCATCTCAGACAACAGGATCCATACGCTACATTCAAACATCAAGAAATAAATGTGTCATTTATTCACAACATCAGCAATTACGAACAGTGTAAAAAAGCAAATGCAATAAAAAATACTGGGTATGTGTCAGTCATTTTGTTTTTCATCTATGTGCATATTAAAACTCAAAGACAATCATCACTGTTTTGCTGTTGTGTCGAAGATTTCAAGCTTGTTACATTAGATTGTGAATTGATAAATAACTGGCAACAAATTAAATACAATAAAAGAATAATGGTGCCACAGAAATAATGCAGAATAAAACTTTGTGATTTCTCGTGCATAGCACTTTAAACAGTTTTTGCAGGATATAATTATTCTGTAGCTGAATGTTGCACTACAAATCTCAGTGCACTCTGTTTATCACTGCTTAGCAGTGACACTGAGTTGAGGCCGGTCCATGAAGAGAACCTGTAAGTGTGATGGTGCCCCCTCCAGTTCCAGTACTGTGATGTTATTAGGTTGGGAGGTGCTAAGCAACGGTCCTGGGACATAAAGAGTTTGTTGAGGGCCTCTGGCAGGCCAGTACCGCCCCAGGTTCACACCATTTATCCAAACCTGACCCTGAAATTAGAAAAAAAGACAATATTAACACTAGAATGGATACAATTAAAATAATGAAGTCCGTTGGCCAAACTCGTTACCTTTGTCCATTCATTAAGCTTGAGAAAGGTGTCCCAAGCTAAGCCATTGGGTTGTAACGTCCCCATGTAGAAGGTTGGTCCAGTAGCAGGTTCCTTCTTCGGGTCGGGGAAGAACCGTTGACTTCCTGAATGAGGCCATCCACGAGCGATGGCTCCATCAATGTCCAAGGAGTAGATCTTCCAGTCAGTCAGTACGTCTTTACCCAGGATCAGATTGCTCAAGAGGCCCTGCGGTACAGATACTGTTTACCAGGTGGCATCTGTACTTTATATAAGTTTTACTCATAACAACTAAGAAAATAATTGGAAATAATCTTTATTATTATTATACTCATTTGAAAGTTTAAGGTACATGTAATTGCCATCACGTCTAACAGGAGCATCTGTAGTGCGACTATTGCCTGTTCAACAGCATAATCCCTAAGAGACAAACCAGGGGAAAAACTTTATCTCCCGGACACGCTGGCTAGTCAAAGTATTGGTCCAAAAAAGCTCATTTTGTATATTTATTGCTGCCAAAAACACAAGTTGTGTGAAAACATCAATTCATTGGGCGATGTCAAGTGGTCAGCAAAGTAAGACTTCCCCCTCACCCTCTCAATTCATTCATTCACCAATTGAAGAACAGCTGATTTTACAAATTACCTGCTGACGTACCACCACCATATGACACATCCCCTTATGTGACCATAGCAACAAACTAAACTACTATAAATACGGTAATACTAGCTGGCACCTACAGTATCCATTGACCAAGGAGAAAATATTTCAAGGAAAAAGTATTGATATATTGGTCATTATTATCATTATTATGATTATTCTGACATATATATATTGAGGTCCTTCAGTGTAGACAATTTAATCAACACATGGAAGTTAAAGAATATTTAGTGTGTGCAGAAAAGAAGTCGCTCTCTGAGATTGGACTTGCCTTAAAGTCATTGATCTTGCTGCCAAAGTTAACCCTCCCCATGTTTTCTACAAGGACGTCCATAACGTCTCCCTGCCGTCCAGTGACATTCATCACCAGCGTTGTGTCTCTCTCCAACAGGCCCTGGAAAACCTGTTCACACAGACACTCGCTTTATCATGAGTATGAACATTACCATAAAGGACCTGGAAATTTGTCAACAAAGGTTCATTTCTAAAGGCTCACCCCATTGACGGACACATATGCACGGTCGTGAACCCCATTCAGTGGAGAGATAAGTGGCGTGGGCTCTGAGAGGTCCTGGGGCAGCGTGGTCTGGTACAGCATGTATCCATAGTACTGAACACAATACATATGACAGGTTGCAGACACAATAGTCTAGAAATTCTACATGTTTCAAGAGGTTTACTGCCACAACCACAACAAGAGTCACTCCACTGTTTTGACTTCATAGAGACAACGTACCTGTTTCAGCTCTTCAAACGTCAGAGGATACTGGGATTTGACTGGACCCGCAGGTGACAGGGTATTCAAAAGCCCACTGATGTTACCGACCTGTAAAATGTTTCACATTATTAGGATCAAACAGCCTTTACACTTTAAACTTTACACCTTTACCTTTTTCAGGGTCACAAAGCCATAGCCAAACTTGGGAGTTGCGGGTGGCATGGGCCCAACTGGAACATCTCTGTACTGTAGAGAAAAGGCAATGAATTAATCATATCTTAGACACATGTGTAATCAGGACAACAGCCTGTGTGGGGGTTCAATCAGCGGTACCAGCTTAATGACATCTCTGATGGCCAACAGCTTCTCTGTGGGGTCTCCTGCCTCAGACAGCGGGGCGTCGTAATCGTAACTAGTCACCACTGAGCGAAACCTGTTGTCGTGATCAGCACCTTTGGCAAGAGAAGAAGAGTTACAAAGACAATGACTGCACCACAAGCTGAGCTTTTATCTCCAACATTGAGATAGTAATTACAAAAATAAAGGACTTTACCGTTCCAGTAGCCAAAGTTGGTGCCGCCTTCGAACATGTACCTACGAGGAGAGAGGGGAAACTTTTATTACCTCAGAGGCTGGTAATAATTTTCTTAATGTCAACAAATCCTATTGAACAACCACAACCAAACACCGTCTCTGCAGCTTATTCCTCTGTGGCATAAACTATTAAAGACTCTTTAATGAATCTCGCTGCCTGTGATAGGTTATTTTATTACCATAAACACAGGCAATGTAGTTTATTTTGAGCAAGTAATTACAGTAATTGTGGCACACTAATGTGTGATAATCCATGGTTCAAAATAGCTCTCAGCTAATGAACTGTCTCCTCCTATTTGAGTAAAATTAGCACAAAAAAAAAAAAAAAGTTTACATTGGAGGGAAATGATGAAGTTGAGAAACTGGCATGTCATAAAAAAGAAAAAATTCTTTTAGGATCTGTCGATAAGAAGATAATATATATATATATATATATATATATATATATATATATATATATATATATATACTAAAACTATAGTGCAACAAGTGTCCTTCAGCCAAACTTGTACAGATATGAGGAAACCTTGGAAAAGATGAGTTTTGGGAGACATACATGTTGACGTTGGCCCCCATGGATAGCATTTCTCCTAGCACCCTGCTGACCTTCTTAGCATCAACCACAGCGTGTTGATCTCCCCAGTGGTCCAACCAGCCGGTGTAGAACTCTGAGTTCACCTGTAAAACCATACACTTTTTTAAAATCATAAGTCCATTGATGAATGTAAAATAATTACAGGAATTCACATGTAACTAACCAATGGGCCTTGAGGTTCAAACCGTCTTTGCCGGCTGAAGGCTTCAGTTATGTTTGTGTCTGAATCAGGGAGAAAATGGAATAAATGAACCACATGACCAATTCCAAATACATTGATGCTTCTGTCTCCTGAACACACCTGTACCAAAGTCTACCGTGGCATATAATCCTTCCAGAGTCCCACAAGTCATTTCCTTGTCTGTGTTCCCGTCGGTGGTGAACAGAATTGCATCATCACCAAGAAAATAACGGAACAGAGCCCGTAGGTGACGTATGTAGTTGTAGTCACAGGCAAAGTAACTTCCATATTCATTCTCCACCTGCAGTAAAGAGAGATGATTCGTTAAAATTGAACTTAATATACTAATATATCTACACCTAATGATACCCTACCCTACTCAATACTGTACCTGCACACTAATGATGTTACCCCCGTTGATATAGAGCCACGGCTTCATTTTAGGAAGGAGAACAGCTAGCCAGTTGCTGACTGCCTGCATGTAATCTGGAGAAGAGGAAAACAAAATCCGTGGGGTATATACACACACACACACACACACACACACACACACACACATATATATATATATATACACCTCATATTTAATGTAAAAAAAAAAAAAGACACAAAGGTGCATGTTTATACCTATGTCTGCAGAACGAAGTATGATGTTTGGTTTCTGGAGCAGCCACGCTGGCAATCCACCCTTAAAAGAATGAACAAATTAAAATTGAGAGAACTTATAATGTTTTTAAGTAAAAGGTTTGTTTTTAATACCATTTCCCATTCTGCACAGATGTACGGTCCTGGCCGCAGGATGACCAGAAGACCCGTCTGATTGGCCAGATCTAAAAAATGCTCCAGATCCCTGTCTCCGGAGAAGCTGTGAACCCCTTTCACCGCTTCATGGAAGTTCCATGGTACATATCTGTGTAAAGGCAGAATGAATATTAAATAGTTTTACAAATGCACAGAACACACACACATAGATATATAGTGCATGCATGTGTTCATCTTACACTTGGATGGCATTGAGACCAGTCATGTACATCTTTGCAAGGCGGTCCTTCCAGTAGTACTGTGGGATTCTGGAGTAGTGGATGCTGCCTGAGATGAACTGAAAAGGTTTCCCATCTTTGAGGAAACAGTTGTTTTTATAGTCTATGGTGAAGGATCGTCCTCCAGAGACCTGCAAGTGGTAACATGATTACTTTTCTTTATGAGCAGTAGATGATATGATTTGATATAATATAAGAAACCGTTACTGTTTCAATTAAAGGGGTGAAATAATGACATGAAGCTAAAACAGGAAGCTGTTCAACTGGTTGCTCTAGAGACCTTTGGTGGTCACGTGACTATTTCCATCTTGGTCAACTTTTTTTATTTCATTTTTTTTTTTAAATCTTACCAGATTTCCGCTGACTGATAAACAGGCAAAGTTCGCTGCAACGAAGAGTAAAACACCAGCGACCATGTCCGCTGCTTCCTTTAACGACTTTACCTCAAAACTAATTCATTGCTGCCGCGCTGTCCCGACTTTTTGTGCGTTTGTGTAGTTTCTGTTGTAATGTTTTCTTCTGTGCATGTCTGTTCACTGCTGAAGCATCATGACCACGAGCGTCCAATAACGTGGTGTCATGTGACTCTCACAGGGACGTTTACGGGGTCCTAAAGCCCGTCGGATTTAACAGCTTCATATTCCTCACGAGCTTTGCAGATTTTAGTAGCAAATCCAGCCTAAAAAAAAAAAAAAAAACTAAAAATATCTGTTTTATTGAACACTACACGTGTCTAACTATAATGACTCTAAAACTGAAAACATAAATGTAACAAGGAAGGATACACAAACCTGCTGGAGAAAATGTTTGGCCACTTTGAACTAATAAAAATATTTGACTTTAACCCTAAATGTGACCACAAGAGGTCACTGTTTCATCTCATATCTCACACGTAACAAAGGTAGTAAAAATTAAATATTAATTTATCAGATCACCAGACACACGCAAGTTAAAACAAGTACATCTATGTATATGAACACAATAAACACCTCAAATGTACATAATGTTAAAAAAAACAAGATTAATGTGTATATTTTTCGAAGGTAAAAGGGAAAAAACACAAAAACACTCATATGATGTAACCCTTTCATAGCATGCTGTCATACAGAGCATTATGTGGAGCTGAGAACAATTCCCTTTATGTTTGGCATGGAGAAATAACAAAGCAGCCAGTTCAGGAATGGTTTGCTTTATCGCAGCTGTCTGTGCATCTTTTCATGTTGTCTGAATGATGATCGCCTGTCACCCTTTTCACAATAAAACTCACATTTTCATGCAATACTTATTTTTCAATAGATATATTCAGCATTTCAATATCAGGTCCCTGCAACAAACACTTTATTTTATTATTTGATTGTGATGGTGCCTAAACAGGAATATAATCATACAGCCAATAGTAGATGGCCTTCAAGTGTGAGTGCCTGCTTCACATTCTTATGAAGGACACTAGAGGGCACTTCAATGCTTTAAAAGAGTTAAGTTCTGCCAGAGATGAAACAATGACAGACTAGAAGGATATTTAGAAAAACAAATCCTCAGTTCAGATCTCAGACCTAATCTTTTTGAGTCTACACACAACAAGGACGTTTTGTTCTTTATTAATCATTTTAGTTTAAAGTTAGGAGACAAAAGTTTATCTTTAAATGCTCAGAATTAATTTACATTGATCCTTTGGTGGTCATTTAAAGAAATACAGCCCCGGAACAGTGTAGTTGTTTAATCATTTATTTCACTCCTTCTATTATTGATTCAAGTAGTAATGTAGGTCTGGTATGCATCTGTTTCACTGCATATTTCCAGGGACAAATATTCTTGTCTTCCAAGTGTGTTTCTCAAAGAAAATCAAAGTCACTCTTAGGACAACTTTACTGCCCACCCCCACACCATTATGGTTACAGAGAGCTCTTAAGTGGGAAGTGGATGATGTTGTAGTCTGTAATGGAAATAACAGTTTATCTTAGGCTGAAATATGGGTTAATAATGCCCACATCTGCCTGCTGGCCTGTCATTGTGTTCCTGTGGTCCTACACACTCTCACACACACTTTTACAGATGCTTTTACTTTTGTTGTAATGATTGTCTGTTCTGTCTATACACTATTTTTTTTTCCCTGCACTTACTCTTCATTCACTATTCTCCATTTTAAGAAGACTAGAAGAAATTGGTGTGTTTGTGCGTGTGTGTTTTGGGGGTTGCTCTCAATTGCTAATGGCAACTGATTTCAACTTCAGATAGGACAAATGCTCAGGCTCTTTGGCTCATTAGCCCACTGTCAGACGCAGTTAATTGTCCTGGGAATGAGAAGAGAAACGACATACATGGGCTTGTAATTTGGTTATGAGCATGTTAGTGCCCAAGGAGCGCTTGTCAGTATCCCATCTTTTAAGCCCCTGAGCTTGTGGAAAATGGATGGTCAAACCACAAGAACAACACGAAAAAATCCTTGTGACTAATGCACTGAGGGCAACACCATTTACCGAGGGGCTGTGGCAAGAGTTGAAGTCTTTAGGAACTGAGTAAGACTAATGCAAACACCTCAACTCTGCTTACATGTCACTACTGCAGTCACAGACGGTATCGGATGAGGTCAGGTTACAGTCACTACACTGCACTTGGTTTTAAAAACCTTTGATTTGACTTGCAAAACACTGTAGTCAACCATTTTAATTACTATATAAAGATACAGAGCAGACCTGCCCACAGTAATTGGAGAGGCCTGCCCCTGATGTGATGGGAGACGCTGAAAAACACTCGCCCTTGGGTCGGGCGTAACCTCAATGATGTCATCTCCCCAGAGCCTGTAATTAAATTGAACCATCCCCGTCCCAGCACCCACCACCCCCCAAAATAAGCTCTCTTTGTTGTCTCTAGTGGAAGCAGGTGTATTAAGATATTCCCCTGCCCCCACATACCCCCACCTCCTGGAGATACAGTGCAATTTGCTCAGAACAGCTGATGTTAAAGGGCACTCCACCAATTTATATATACAGTAAAACATCAGTTTAGTGGAGGGTTTCTTTGGTCAAAGGACTTTGAAGTTTGCTTGTCTTCACCTGGATCAGGATCTGATGACTGACCCTCTGTTCTATGATGTTCCTGATTTCTCCAGTTGTGTAAAAACTATTACAGTACAGGCAAACAAACATATGCATTTACCAGGCAGGGGGTGTTTAATAAAAGATGCCACTGAGTTGAATTATAAAAGGTGCAAGAGCCAGTGTTTTTGAAGCTTTAACAGACTTTAGAGTCTAGAGTCAAACAGTCAATACATATCAGGTTCTGCAGAATTGATTTTGATAATCTTGTCTCAAGGAAATCTTAATGGAAGCAATTTACTAAAAATGCTCAAAAAACCCTTTGATACCATAAACCTTTGCTTGCTACCATCACTGGGGTGTTTATGTTAAATTATAGGTGAAAAGTACATTTACTCAATGGATGTATTTAATTATGTTCTTAATACTTCACTTGAATGTTCCCACTGCACATGTTACCTTAGACTTTTACTTTATTACACTTAGAAGATATTTCATGTTATTTCATGTTTCCCAATATATAAAGCTGACTGATACTGATACAAGATATTATGACGATTTTAGATAAAAATTCTCAATGTTAACCAGTTAAAATCTCAGCTTTTTCCTATTTTTGTAAGATTTACAAAAAAATAAATCCAGTATACTTACATTGCAATATATGTTTATATTACTATATATATTGCGAATTAATTAAATTTATTAGTTTCATAGCAACTGAAATCATGCTTTCACATTTGATTTATTCGCTTTCTCTCACTTTTCTCTGACTTTTCTCTGTTTGTCTCGCCAATGAGCATCTTTGCCAAACATGAACATATATGGTAAAGCTCACTGATCAATGATCTAACTGCTGAGAAAGCGCTAAATGCTAAGCTGTCTGTGAATCACACCGCTGAATCATATGATATGAGGCAGAATTCCCAACCGGTCTCTGTTTCAGCCCTGAACCCAGGACTCAATGTGGAATGTACCCTCAGTGTTTTCTCAGGCTCAGTGTGACCAGTGAGTCACCGCTGGGCTAACACAAGCTAATACTCTGGACTCCGGGAGAAAATTGTTCTGAGAAACTAAACAACAACAAACAAAAACATACCACTAACATGTCAAGAGTCCAGTGGCATGTTTGTATTTTACTGCTGATACTACTAACTCAGACATTTTCATCTTCAGCCTGGTTTTTCCAGGTTACTTAATACAAGCCCCAAATAGAAACAGACAGAGAGTAGGATGCAATTTGACTGTGGGAGTATTGAAATATTCAGCTCCATAAACAAACAGGAAGTTGACGGTACGGGGGAGCATGGGAAACGTGTGAGCTGGCCCTCATTCTTCAGTCTTAAGGAAGGTACGGTATGCATTTGGGGTGCAAGTAAGGAATGTTTGTGGTGAGTTAAACTGTGAAATCCTGCTGCTTGTACTTAAACCTAGGGAGATCTTCCCTCTCTGCTACAGAGGCTCAGTATGTGACACTCATCACAGTGATTAATATTATTTTCCGTTTTCTCCTCCTCCTTTTCTAGTAATGTTCTGACTGCACAAGTATCTGTCCAACACTTCCACAGTGGACAGTCCTCAACTACTGGATGTATTATCATCTTTACACAAGACTCCTGCTTACAATGATTATTTTTTATGGTGCCGCCCTGCAGGTCAAATTTTGCAAACATTTATGGATGGTTCCTCATGACTCTGTTTATGTCTGTTTATGTTTTTTTTTTTTTTTTTAAATATTTGTCCTTCCCCCTTCTTGTACCCAGATATTCAAACACTGTAAGGCCGTGACTTCACGCAAAACAGAATGTTGCAAAGTGATAACGCTGAAACAACACAAGAGGACAATTGAATCCACTGAATCGTTATCACTTACTGAATATTTTTGTTTCATCGATTCGTAGGCTTTATCATAAAAACCACACAGATATCGCTGAGGTAGGTGTGAGTAATGCTTTCATTTGGAGACCTGTAGGCTTTGTGGTGTTTCAGCGTAAGTCGCGTAATTTAATAAATGTGGCACCATAATCTGTCACTGACCGTATTTACACATTAATGCAACGCTGCCAGTGAGAATGATCCAATATAGATCAAATCACCTTTGTTATATTGTTAGATGTTCCATTTTTATCAGTGTTTTCTCCTCTCCTTTTGCCATCCATCTCGGCTAAACTACATCTCATGCAATCAATTCTACACCCCCCCTCCCCTCCTACTTGCTTTGTTCCCTGGGTGTGTCCAATAATCCACTGCTTCCCAGACACACCAGTCCCAATCCTGAAAGACAAATAAGCAACAGACACATCAGTTTCATTAGTGTAATTCAACAATAAATATCTGTACAGATTTCAAATAACACTTTAGATAATGTCACATCAGTATTCATCATTCTGGTGCAGGTCACACATGTAATGTTTTCAGCTAAATAACTGGAAACTGTGTCTGGACTGACAGTGTTTGGACTTGAGTTGAATTTCACAGTGTCATCAGTGACTTTGAGGATAAATCACAAAAAAATAGATGGTTTCATCATGATATTACTGAGGGTGGGTCGATGTTTATCTTCGTTGTTTAGCTGCCACTTGGGTTTTAGGCAATGATACATGCATGGATGTGTTTTACAACATCAAATCACCACTACTTTAGTGATTATCACGGTGTGGTTGTGACTAACAGTTCATGGCTGAAGAAAGGTTTTACTCACAGTCAATGGGACCTCCAGACTAATCCATTATTTGGCATGGCATGAGGCTGCATACGGGCCTTTCACCTCACCCAAATGACTTTGCCTGAGGGCCTGTGAGTCATGCAGGGGGTCTTTCAGTCTACATTAGCCCTCAAAACACACACTTCATCACATGTCGTGCTCTGTTTTCACACTTAATCACAAGTTCAAATAATAGAGGCGGGAGGTTGATCTTATCTGAAATGGTCACATGATCTTTGATTTGAACCTTGTTCGCAACCGCCTTTGTTGCTTTGAGGTACAGTACAGTACACCCAGTTCCTGACTTAGACTCTGTCTGTTGCAACTGTGGAGCTCATTTCTGGAGCCGCAGATCTGTTTTTTTTTCATAAATGCACCACAAGCTTTAAGAGCAGGAAGTGGGGGTAAAGATGGTTTGGTAAATGAGTGTGTGTCCTTACTTCAACAATCATCATTCCACAGCTTGTAAAATGCAAAACCAGAAAGCTTTTTAAAATAAATTCATTTCACCGTGTTGGCCTCTTGGTTCTTTGTGCCTTATGGAAACAGATCTGCTGATTTTCAGCATTATCGCTGTTTTGTATGACACCTGACGCTCAGCTGATCTGTGTGTCAGTCTCCGGTATGTCTGGTGTCTCTCTCTGTAGTCACACTGGTTTATGGATTCACTAATCTTTCAACCATCAGTGAAAACCTTTCAGGAAAAGGCAAACTATGACAATCCCTTATTCAAAAACTTACCTGACGCTGACAAAAATCTGTTGAAAAGCCTATGTATATGAGGAAAACTTAAACATTTATAGTGTGAATAGCGTATTAGCAATTGTTTTTTTGTTTTTTTTTATCTATCATTTAAAGAAGTATCAATACTAATGAGCTACATGTTTTTGATTCGTGTCTGTTTTCCTCTTTAATGGTGATTACCATTTACCTGTTGCAGTGATCAGTCCAGCATACATAGACCTGTAGCCTGATTGAGGAGGAGTCAAAAACAGCAGGTCGATGATACTCGTCCCTTCCCCCCGGTGCCTCTGGGGGGATCTTGATGACCAAATGGATGTTTTTGTTCTTGTTCTCTTTGTCCTCTCAGGTGGGAAGTAAGGAGGCTTTACCCTTGTACACACTCCACTCTCCGTCTGCCATCTTGCCACTGTTTCTCAAACTGGTGACTCACGAAAAGAGCAGCTCTTTCACTATTGTTCAGTTTTGGCAAACTTGCAAATGTGAGTTATGCTCAGTCAGTATAATACTCAATAACCTAAGCGTACCACCTTGTCTGCTTTGAGTAAAAGCTGGCATTCACGTCTGATTTTATGATTAAGGTCACATCACTGGGGACATGACGTGGACTGTAAGCTTATTCTGATGTCAAATACACCCTCACTTAAACTGCTGACCTCCTCTATATCTGTAGTTTACATTTTGATACTAAACTGTTGAGTCAGGGAAGGGGAATATTGCTTTATATATTTAAAAAAATGCAAGATGAGATGTATTCAAAAACAAAACTTTCAGTGAGAAAGAGAAGAAGATGTTTGATCTGTTCAACGTACAATGATTAATCTGTGCAATGTCGGAGCAGCTGGTGGTCTGTTTTTGGACGAGGAATCAGGCTAATTCTGAGAGGACAAGGTCTCTGTCAGTACTGCCTCAGTGAAACAGTCTCTGAGTGGTAGGCCAGCTTTGGCACTGGCGCTGGGAGTCTGCAAGTATTACTCTCATTAAATCCTAACAGGAACAAAATAATTAGACTTTTCCTGTAAAAAGCTGCTCAGGAATTACTAATTTACCACAACAGGCTTGTCCAGTCACATGAGTTCACCTTTATGTCAGTAATTTGAGGATAATTTGCAAAGTTTAGGCGTTGTTCTTTTATACATACGAAAAGTGCTAGAAATTTTTAACATCTCCTTTTCATAGAAATTCTTCTTTTAGAAATGTCTGCTAGAAAAAGGTCAATTTCAAAAACGGTTGTTTGTGACATAAAATATATCTCACTGCCCCCCCCACTCTGATTCCATTCCCTGCCCTTCAAAGGCAATTAGCTGTAAAAAAGACGGTCTATCAGCCAATCAGTTTTAAGTGTTTGCATTTCATAATGAGGTTGCCAGTTGAGCCTGAAACAATTCCAAATAGGGGCAAAACCAGGCATTTAAAATCCCCCACCCTAGAATATCTTTCTGAGAGAGGTTTTTAGGAAGCTTCCGAGGCGTTACACAACCAATTAAAATTGTATTGTGTTTATGTCACATCACAGAACAAAAACCCCCTTCAACCATTCTCTGTCACTTTTGAGGTTGACCAGTATTGACAGGTATTGACAAAAAACATACATCACATATTGCCATTAAAGTTACTAAAATCATAAATAAGACAATTGTACTACAATATTAAGATATTTAAGTACAAAAACATAAAGAGGAAAGCATGAAATGGCTTCAAAGAAAAAAAACTGAATATTTTAAAAAATCATCACAGATTTTCTTTTAAAATTATCATTAGATATGAGGACAACACACAAAAACACAGCCAAGATCAATTGCATTTTTTTCAACAACATGATCTAATGAAAAGTCAATCCGACTGCCATGTTGCTCTATTAGCTCAGTATACAGTAGATACCCATTACATAACAGACACAACACAATTTCCCAGCCTTGATCTCTTCCCCTGCTGTTGCATATAGATTAATTTGTGCTCGGCTCTTCTCTGTTATCCACTGGTCAAGACTGGCTGCTGATCATGCCAACATAAGGTTCCAAGAATAAAATGCTTATCACTTATTCATTGGAAATTACTGTCTCAGCTTAAAACACAAATGGCAAAATTCCATCTGGTGAGTGTGGAGATAGTTCATGGTGTATATATCATCAACTCTTTACTGTTTAGTTTGCCAGCTTGAATGTGAATAATCCTCCTGAAGTGATTGGTTACTTCAAATAAAACAAGAATAACACCGTCATGTGTTGACATTACACCTGTAACCACCCGCCCATGTAAGTCCAAAGTTCACTTTCGGTTTTGGTCTCTGTATATCCTGAACAAAACACCTCCATTAGTTTGCAAGTCTGTGTTTACTTCTGTTTTCATGCCATGGCATTACATGCATTGGGCTTGTCTGAGCTTGTGAGACCACTACTGTCTGTGGTCTCGTGTGATGTGAGGTTTGGTGGTAACTATGCAATACAGTTTGAAAGAATGAAAGCATTAGCCAAAAGAGGCTATGGCTAACGACTGCATTTTACAATAGATTTGGACATGTGCGATTTGTGCGTCTTTTGGTTTAATGTTGACAGAAAAAACTATGTGTTCAGTCAAAATATAGAATAGGTGAGGCAGTGTTTGCACTACAAACTGAGCACATAAGTTTGCAATATCACTGGTGACGATTATGTGGATGACTCGGGCCTAAACAATATGTTTCAATACCTTTTTAGAAAATCAGACAAACCTCTCACTTATGTTAATCATAATCATCTAATCAGAAAGCAGCCATAATGATATAGGGCAGCATGATACAGCGTAAAATTGTGATATTAAGAATCAGATATCAAGCATTGTGCATTTGTGCACTTCTTTGTGCTTGTCACATCAGTAGAAGCTTCTCTCAACAGATTGTTTAGTCATCTCAGTATTTATCAGCAAAACAATTTCTGTGTTGCATTTATCAACATCCTACATAAAAAACAAAAAAACAAAAATCCAGATAGCACATTTCCTCAGACCCACGTCACTCGATAAACAATCAGAGACTAAAATAAAGCTGAACTCGCTCCCCTTGATCTGGCTCTTCCTTTTCCTTCTCAGTTTATTTTTCCCTTAGGAGGAAGTCAAAATAATGATGTATCTTCTCCTTAATCTGACTAATACAGGACTTGGAGTGGATTCTTTATGTTTAAGCAATGGACTCCCTTTGTGTGCACATTCCTGTCTTAAATATTCCTGCATTTAATGAACCGAAGAAAGGAAAAAAAAAAAAAAAACAGGGGGGAAATGTGCACATCCTTTTAAATCATTAGCCTCCTATTGTAGGAATAGACACAAAGAGGGCGTATGCTGAGGGGAGGTGTGTGACCCCGCAGGCTCCTCCTCTCCGCATAATGTGCCGGCTTCATTGAAACGACTAGACAGCAGGAGCAGAGCGGAGCGCAGCAGCAGCGCAGCGGCTTTACGGGACACTGAGAAAACGCCTCACAACAACAACTACAACAACTACTGCTACTCTCAAGTGTCCCAAACCAGGAGCGCAAGAGAGGGGGAAAAAAGAATGGCTCTCGTCTGACTGACTTTGTAGATCAGACTGAACCTGGAGAAGAAAAAGAACACGTTTTATTTATTTGAACGAAGCGGATGGAAATCGTTTCGGAGTGCAGCTTCCTCTCCTCCTCCTCCTCCTCCTCCTCCTGTTCAACTGTGGTAGTGGTGGTGGTGGTGGTGGTACCCTGAACTCAGACTACAAAGGGACGAGAGGTCGGGCACCGGTGAAAATGGATACTTTCTTTGCAGAGGTGAGTGAGTCCGCTCACTTTCTTCGCACATTAAACACGTGTACATTCGCTCTCTTTACTTCCAACGTGACTGAAAATGATCTTGACAACGCGGCGGCTCTTTGTTTTGTTTTAACCATGTTGTGTTGTGAACGTTTCTTGAACCTGGACTGGTTTCAGATCGGCTCCAATTTTAAACCCCGTGGAAATTATGTATGTTAACTTACATAACTAAAGCAATCACCACGTCCCCAACACCACATTTAGTCTTAGATGCTTTCACCATTATATCCCAGAGCAGCACTGCTGTGTTGGGGCTGCTCTACAGGATGCAGCTGTATTGGCAACTTCACTACACCCAGCATACCTCAGATACATTTAAAAGCACTTACAGCTGCCAGTGATTTTAAATATGATTTAGAAAGATTTATAATTTCATTATTAATGACCTCTGTGCCAATCCTTTAGCCTCAGATTGATTCTAAAAAATATTTCTACAGCTATTTAATCTGTGCCAGACACTCCTATAAATCCTGAGTGTGTGCCCATGTAACTTGGATGTGTCATCTACAACTCAGAGGTAACTGGTAAGACACCGGCTATAGGTCTGATTTGTCATCCCTCTCTGACTCATAGGAGGGCACACTCACTCGCACACAAAAAGACAAGCAGTGTGTGTGTGTGTGTGTGTGTGTGTGTGTTTAGTGATGTGAATCTCTGGTCCCTCCATTCACCTCCTGTACCTCTGTCACCAGCGTCGGCCCCGTCTGCTTGTCAGTGATGTGTGTGTTGTGACTCAGAGTAGCAGTGATAATGGATGGTTTCTCCTGGGTCTGTATAAACCGTCCTCACTACTCCCCTCTCTAGTAGCTTTACAGTGTCAAACATGACAACTTGTACACATCAATGAGTGAGGTTATTTTTTTCCTTTTTTTTTTTGAGTATATGTCATGGTTAACAGCTGTCAAACCTGTCAAGATACCTCACTTAACTCTGTGTATTGGGATGATATTGGGCTGTCTGAGGTAAATCGTCATATGGCATCACATTTCATGTTTGATTCATGTTTGAGTTGGGATTTTGTTTGTAAAACATATTGGAAAAAGTTGCATATTAGTATTTACATTTACTGAGATTTAGTTTAATAATTCCAGTGATCTTTATCCCTCCAAAAATGTCACTATAATGGCCTCTAGCTGTGAGTTTCCACATTACAAGGATGACACTCTGGAGAAATTACTGAATTGTATTTCTCTCTAAAAAAAAAAAAAATCAACTTATATCCAAAAGTAAATAAACATGACTTTATATTTCCATATTGTACTGTATTAATCAATTATGTGGTGAACAGATTATTCTATATTTAAAAAAACATCAATAGTGACATATCTTGGACTAACTGCAAGTTTTCCCCAATGATTCCTTTGATGTCGCTTAATCATCTGTTTTCTGTATCTCATGTGGTTGTGCAATGTATCACTTTCAACCTGTCATAACAAATGATGTGTGTAACAAATGTATGTGTAATTTGGTCAGATAACATGATCAGGATCAATAATATTTGCTTGTTACTGTGTTTCATTCCTTGCAGTAATAGGAGTCCAGTAATTAAGTGCTACGACATATGATCACAAGAAATACAATTTTAACATCTGTAATTATATGACAACTCAAACATCATTATATGACAACTCAAACAACTCAAACTCAACATCAGAAAGTTTCACTGAGTTGTTACATCAACTCTGAGGTTATGTTTTGAGGTTGTAGCTGATTTATTTGTTGTCAGGGGAGAATGGCTAAAGGTGATCCAAATGTTAAATCAATATAGCTGCTCTGGAGCAACAGCAGAAGCAGAAGACGTGTCAGTGCAGGTGTGTCTGTGCTGAGAATTGTGTTAAAACAAATGGTTTATTTTAAATGACTCCTGGGTCATGGGATGAAGTGAGCATTTCAGATGCCTCAGTGCTGCCAGTGTGGATTTAATTAAGCAGGAATTCTGGTAAGCGACGTAAGATGAAGATTAAACTCAACTTGGTAAAAACAAGTGCAGCAGGATAAACCTTGTGTGATCCATTACTATTGGAACTATCAATCTTTGCATGGCATGACAACACAATGACATGTATGTCAGTGCATTAATAATGACTGGACCTGAATTTACCCAGTTTAAAATCCACTTCTCAGTCTGAAATTGGAAGGACTCCTGATTCCAGATCAGTTTTGTTGAAACAAATGATGACCTGCATTCAACAAGCATCACTGTCAGTTTATTCAGTACAAATCTATCATAGCTTTTCCTGGCACGTCACCATTAGTGCTGATGATGAAGATGATGACAGGGTTAGAGATAGTGACGGAGTAAAGTGGTCACATTCAGAGGTATATCCTGAGAGCCCATCCTGTCCATCAGTGCCACCTTTCCTCTCAGGAGCTCGTTCAGTGCCATAAAACCCTCAGCACCACCGCCTTTACTCCACACCCAATCCGTCCTCTGAATGGATGTCACTCAACAAACACACATGAATGCTCAGAGAGGGTCAGGCTGATAGTTTTGGTCATTTGAGAATAATTGAGAATGCGAATGACAGATCAAGGAATATGAACATTATGTACCATTTAGTTTGATATTGGCTTTTGTATGTGTGTGTGTGTGTGTGTGTGTGTGTGTGTGTGTGTGTGTGTGTGTGTGTGTGCGCGCGCGTGCGCATGTGCTTGTGTGTCTGTGTGTGCACGTGCTTGTTCAAACATAAATTAATCTCTCTTCCTCTCTTTCATCTCCTCACAGATGAATAAAAACACTGAGATCACACAAAAACACACAATCACACATTCAAGCACCCCATGATATTTCATGTCTTTGTGAAACATCCTGTTGACAAAGCTGAATCCCAGCTATGTGCATTTCTAAATTGGTCATCAGTTCCTTTATAGCAGCAGCTGCTACACACTGTAAAGCCACATGCAGACTTTTCCATGCATGTTAACTCCTTCCTTGCATTGCACACCACATTCCACCCTCTTAAAGATAGGGAATCCCAAATTCTCAGCCCTGACCTCTGAAATTCCCGGTCATGGACGCCTGTCATCCATGCATTGTAGAACAGTGGTAGCAAAGCTTTAGGTTTCACACCATTAAGCACACAGACAGACACAGTCTCCTTATCCCTGAAACATCCCTCACAGCGCTATGTGGTGTTTATGTCTGGCTCTGTGAAGCTGGAGCCGTGGATCGGCATGCTCTGTAAGCATTCTGTAGTGAAATGGGTAACGTGAGAAAGGCCAACCTGATGCTCCTTAGGGTGGCCTATTTTTTTTTTTTTTTGTGTGATGGTAGGGTATTTTCTACCCAGTTGTCACTTCCTCCAGCTGCCACTTTAGAGAGCTGAGAATCCATGATCCTGACTCTTCACTTCCAGTTATGCACAAGGCTGAAAGAGCAAGGAAGGAAGTCAGGAAATGAAGTTAGGATGTAAGGAAGGAAATAAGGAAAGCAAAAAAAAAAAAAAAAAGGCTAATGGGCCCTGCATTCCTTTGAATCGCTTCAAGGCGGCTGGCTTCACTCAGAATAAACTGGAAGCAGTTATTCCGTACTTTACGGCTTCAAATTAGGGGATTTTCAGCTGAGAGTCTTGAAGTTGTGGTGAATTAACAGCGCTGGCTGTTTATGAACAAACAGAAGGAGGTATTATTAAGGCAGTGGTTTATGTGTGCGTCAGCAGAAGTTGTAAGCCTTGGTACAGTCTGGAGGTGGTTAATCTGTCACAAGAGCACTGGGACTCAGCCATTGTCTGACCACACACCAAATAACATGGATAATCCTTTCTCATAATTTTTCTCAGCGTTGAGGGAAGTGGTTTAGGTTTGGAAGGCTAATGATTTTGTTGACCATTTGTTGAAATTTGTCGAATTTGAATTTTCCATTTTGATATATAGTATTCTGACAGTCGTCGTTTGAACAAGTTTGCTTTGAAACCAGAATCAGTTAGAAAACAGTCTGAATCCTACCTTTTTTTCTCTCTAGCTTATGTTTGCATTTCCATCAGTAACCCGACCCCTGTCTATCAGCGACCATCTCACCGGCAGCTCAGTGCTGTGATAACCTCATGCTGATGCCTTGTTGTTGACTTAAGCTTTAACCTGCTACATTGCCAAGCTCCTCTGGCAAAACCGTCAATGTTTGAACTAATTAGAAGCGAAGAACTCCTTCATCTTTGCACAGTTTGTTCTCTAAAAAGAAATAATGGAGCTCAAAAGCATGACTTCCTGCCTATTAGCTCACGATGATAGACAAACAGTTGCTGTATGAATTGATGGGATTTGTATAGAGTCTCTGGTGGTGTTTTCCATTTGTTCACGATCTTTCAACATTGTCGGGACTACATTTATTTGCTTGGGTACTAAATGAATAGCTTTGTTGGGCATAAAGACTGGCAACAATGAAAAACTGGTGATAGTAAAGAATGCGTAAATAAAACATACGTTTTCGGTTGTTAATACTTTTTAATTCTTGATAGAAAATGTGTAAAGGTGTAGAGGTATTATGCTGGACTGGACGTCTTGATTTCTTGGACAGATTTTAATTCAACACAAAAGATAAAATGTGTTGAGTCTATAGTGAGCTAGTGAATGCTAGTGGCTAACCACTGGATAGATAGCCAGGTTTGCTGTAGCCTCTTATTAGTCTTTATATTAATTTAAATGTATTTGTATATGGCCAAATCTCAAAATATTATATTATATAGAAAACCATGTATAGAATATATAGAAAACCAATTTTTCTCATCTCAACTCAAAAGGTTATATCCAAAAATGTTTCTCAAAATGATTTAATAACTGTCTGAGTTATGTTCACAAGACACAGAGCATTAAAAGAAAAAAATCATGCCACTGACGTTCAGTCTACGGTCAAACGCCCATCCTTCCTGTCCTTCATGTGTATCTTTGGGTGTGTATGTGCCTATCAGGACAGTCTTGGGTGTGTCATTCTCAGAAATCACTTCAGGGTGCTCAGGACAAATTACTAATATGTCATGTTGAAGAAAAGGAATATCCATTGTCTGTTGATAAAGTGAAGTTAAAGTGAAATGATGAAATCTCTGTACAGTCATGAAGAGCTAAGTCTGGACTTGTGTGGGCACAAGTTGACGTCCTCACCGTCTTCAGAGGAAGAACAACAGCAACACAGAAATAAGCTGTTATTTCAAGGGAGTTAGGAGAAACTACTAAATAGAGGGAGGTGCTTATAAACGCTTAGAAGTTAATTAAAGAAATGATATGACATTTTGTGAATTATTGACGTTTGTGCACTAAATGTGTAGCTGACGCTAAGAGGCGGTTAGCTTAGCATGGTAAGCTTTAAACAGGGGAACGTAAAACCTGGATTGGAAAAGCTCTTAAACTCAATAATTAACATGTAGACACAAAAAACAAAGTTAAAAAAATACAAATCAGTATTTTACTGACCAACCTCTTTCACCAAACTCTCAGAGAGAAGGCTAATGAGTCTATTTCTGAAAAGGCCAGACATTTGCAGTGGCATGATGCTGTTGTTTTGTAGCCAGAGAGGTTTCTGAATGATAAGTTACTGAAGGCTGACTAGATGTCTCTGTGGTTCGCTCATGTTACCAAGCTTTTCTGTCTCTCTCTTCACATCTCTGAAAGATTTTCAGTAATGCCCATGACTCTAAACCAGATCAATCCTATCAGGTTTATGTGCAGTGCATTCACCCCAGATACTTACCCAGAGAAAATTAAAGGTCCACTATATCGCTACTTACCCTCACATAATAAATGTCTGTTGGCCTTCACCTTGGCTGCCCTACCTGACAGACACTGTGAGATGGTAATGAGAGCAGCTTAAATCCTCTCAGTTCAGAGGTCTTGTCTGGCAGTTTAATAACAGCCAACCTGTGATTACTGCTCCCAGCCCAGATGTTGACTTTCCTTTTTTAGCCCCCTATGATTACTGTGCATGGAGGCGGCCTATTACGGGATGTGTGTCTCTTAAACTATCCTAAACACACCGCAACAACACAAGGGAATACAGCCAAAGGAAAAAATATTTTAAAAACTGCACCTTCATTGACTCTCTAGTGATGAGATTACTGCTACAGTTGTAATTTCAGGACAAACACCCTGCAGGCTTTAAGTATACATCGCCACATTATATGAGCCTCGACTGCCAGAGCCTGAAGAGTCTAACTGGCACCTTGGTGTGTAACAGAAGCAAACAACACAGCATGGCACAATCCACAGTCATGACCCGTTGGTGTTGCCATCCATTCCCAGGCTGTTATATTAAACATGAGCTTGTGAGTGAGTGTGTGTGGTCAGGCCTGAGGCTTTCTGTAGGATGATACATTGACATAATGAGACCCACATGAGGAGGAATGTACCGTGTTTTTTTTTCCCCTCTACATGGCAGCCTTCCCCCATGGTATACAAAACACGATTGGAGACTGTTGTAAAAGTTTGGGAAGCAGTTAAAAAAAAATTTCATCATCCATCATTCCCATTTGTGAATAATCTTCCAAACACATAGATATTCAATTTTGTTTTCAGTTACAGCAAAGAAAAACAGCAAATTTTCACATCTAAGAAACTGAAGCTACCAACAGTTTGATTTTCTTTAGTCTAAAAAATTGACTCAGACGGATTAAACATTTGTAATTGATTATGAGTATAGTTGATTACTTTTCTAGAAAAGTAGCTTTCATTTCAGCTCTGCCTGTATATATTTTGTTAAAGTAATTTTGAAAATTGACTGTAAAACTAAAAAAAAGACATATTTCTGGAATATGCATGCAAAAAAGTCTTTGTAAAGTATCTGAGAGGCTGTAACAAATGCATTTTATTTTTACTCGATCAATGATTTCGTTGATTAATCAGTGATAGATTAATTTTCTGTCATTTGATTAAACAATAAGTGTTTTGATAGAAGCGACTGAAAAGTTTGGTCCATGGATTTTAATGAATTCATTCGCACATGAGCTGAACAGTTAAGCTAACTCTTGTACTCTACTCTTGTTCCAGCAAAGTAGCACGTCCAAAATTATAAACCAAGACCGGAGGGCCCCAAGTATCCAGAACAATCATTCTGGGACAGCATGAAGAACGAGCGAAGGTCAAAGGCAGTGTAACAAGAGTCCGGTTACCTAGCTATGTCTCACACAGTCAGACACAAGTATCCTCAGTCTCTGACAGTCCTGAGTGAGCAGCATTCTTTGAATATCTCTGGGATCCCTGCTGTGTGACCCAGTCCACAGATGAGTACAGAGGGGGTTGGATATGTAGATCACGGCAGGTGGCTCTGTAGATATTTTGCGTCACAAGGCTTTGCTGAAAAATCCAATCAACTTTGCGATAATCACGTCATTTGTTTCCTCCTCATCGCATCCTGCAACCGTTTTAGTCGCTTCAAAAAAAAAAAAAGTGTCATAACCCTGAGCAAAGAGCCATGCTGATACTTTCATCGCTATTGGAGAAAAGTGGATTGGAAATATGTTCACACAGGATAAGACTGTAAAGCAGGAACTAGTGCCAGCAGCACGTGGCAGAGTTTCAAGTGTCCCCCTTATTTCCGTTGTGCTCCCAAAGAACTCATTTGTTATGCAAATTCTCCTCAATACACTAATTAGCAAGACGACAGATTAACACCGTCAGAAGACGGAGACAGATGCACAGCAGACGTACAGTATGAAACGAGCAGACACACTCAGACATACACACTTGCTGTACATGATAAATATGTAATGAGCAATAATGTTGTGACACAGTTCATGTGTTAATGAAAACAGCTTAAGGGACGATGATGATACAAACTGCTGCTGCACCGATTGTGTTTGATTTCTGTTAACCTACTCACACAGTTGCATTTATAAATTCAGTAATTTGAGTATGGAACGGTTTTTAAATGTGAAATTGATGCATGACATCAGACATCGAGTTACCGAGCCACATGTCGGGTCGCTGTGATGAGGCTGTGCCTGCTGGCTATCTAGCTCTCAGTCTGTTTATAGCCTCCTCTGCAGGGGGTTCAGGCAGCCCCTTGGAGTCAAGAACAATTGAACTGCACCCTCCACCCTATTTTTTCTCCCCCTGTCACCACCTCCTCCTCCACCACAGACTGGGGAAGCCCAGTTCCCAATGGGACTTCTCCTCCTCCATTAGCTAATTTCTGATCAGCTGCTCCCTCCATCATTAATTCATACGTCTTCCAGCACAGATGCTAGAGGTTGCCTTTAATTATTTGATTTCTCCTTTAGGTCACCCACTCTACACTCCCACCCCCACCCTCACCCACTGCTGTTGGTAGGTTACTGTACATAGCAAGCAGACATTAGCACAGCAGCAGTGAAGAAACAAAGAAACAAGAATATTTTTATTCAATCTTTACAATACTATACCCTCAACCCGATGATGGCGACCCAATGGAAACACAAGCAGTTATGTCAGCACAGAGCCGCGAGACTGAATCCTCGGAAAATGTGTGCAGTAGAGTGAACAAAACACTTTTCCTTTACCTCAAAAACCGCTGCTGTAGAGCTGTGGAGCATGGCACTTAACCCTTTACTGGTCCACGGGAGCTGCACATTTCTTTTCATACATTTAAAATGAAAAGATTAAAATTGTATCCAGTAAACCAGTTGTTGTGATAACTTTTAAATCATTCTCAGTGTTTGTGAAGTGAAATTCTATCCTCAAACTTTCAAGCTGAGGTTTTTTTCAGTTTTGTGGGATATACAGCTTTTGCCCCAATCTTGTTGCCAAAGACCCGAAAGGACCTTTGCCCAGATTTCCCTCCCAGCCGCGCTCAGCCTACTTATTTAATCTCACCAGCTACTTGGCGGATTCCTCTTCTTCATTCCACTCACTCAGCATTTGGGAGATTTGGTTACAATCCCTGAATTTGGCTTAGGTTCTTTTTTTTACAGACAAAGAAATACATTTTTCCATTGTTAACTGGCTTTGAAATACTGCTGACCACAAGCATTCCTGTCACTGACCATGATTATTCTGTGTAAAAGCTTTACCACCAAATTAAAAAGGCTAATATTTTTTTTTCTTAGGCCTCTGTTGCATCTAGATACGCTTGATAGGAAAATGATACATTTATACATTTTTATGGTGAACATTAGGTCAATTTTAACACACAACAGACAAATTTCTTATGAAAACACATGAAACATGAAAGCAAATGTCAATATGCTGTTTGACCTTATTAAAATCAGGTCATCCAGCCACTAAATGTGGCTGGATTCACATGTGTCCAGGCACACTGAGCAGGGTCACAAAGGGTTAGTGCCTCTGCCTTATGCCGCTGAATTCTGATGATAATGCTAGTATGTCTTGGTATTTGTGGATTTAAAAAAGAGCTGAACCAGAAAATGAGATGTGGTTTTGAACATCTGTTTCTAAATAACATGCAGTTGCTCTCTGAGGACTTGGAGTTTGTAGCAATTTTAGAGGAATATAATTGAAAACCAAATGATTTTAAGAACCAAAAAAATAAACAAAAAAAAACAAAACAAAACAAAACATGAATGAACACACAGAGATGGGGGAATTTGTGAAAGTGAAAGTAGCAACAGCTAGAGTTTCTTTTGGATGACACCGGTGCTCTCTACAGGTGGATACGTTTCTGTGTTACGTTTATCTTCCTCCACGTCCGGGGTTCAACAAATGAGTTGTTTGTCACAAATCCAGCTGGACGTTGGTTCTCATCCCTCCACCGGGCACCGGTTTGCCAGCAGTCGGCTCTAACTTCAACACCAGCAGCCTCTCACTGCTGTCTGCTGGGCAGGCGTTCACTCACCGCGCCCTGAAACCAAACTATGATCCAAGAAATTAGCTTATCATAACTAATTGTTCAACTGTGTCCAAGTCAGGCTAAGTTAATTAGCTTTCCTTTGTTCTGGCCGATACGATCACCCGATACCGACCGTGCTCATGCTGATGCCAGACAGAAGAGAAAGAGCCTTGGCACCTCGTACTGTGTATGCCCTTAAAAATTTAAGGCTCATTCATTAGCAAATCTCTGAGCTGGATGTCATTATACAAGCTGCAGAAATTCAAGCCTCCAACTCTGGGATCACATCATTCAGCCCAAGCGGTTTCTGTGTCAGAGAGCATGATGGGACGTCGCTGCGTTGCCTGTTTTGGAGGATCGGATCACCATTGTCAGTCGGCTCTGCCTCAGCAGTGCTACACATGCTCAGTGACTTGCAGCATTAAGAATTTGAAATGAGCCTGAACTGGAAATATCATGGCAAAGGTTCAGACGTGCTTTTTTTTTTTTTTTTTTTAAATGTTATGTTATTTTTTGTTTTTATCAAGACCATTAAAACATCTTGTTGTCATGAGTTGAGTTAACTGACACCTGATGAAGACTGGGATTCATTAGCATGCGAACACAAGATTATTATGTAAGAAGTACACACGCTATTTGTCTACTTTGGTCAACTGAGTAGTCTGTTGTGTTACAGCAAGCCTGAGGGGGACTCAAGCTGATACCCATGTCGCTTTGCGTCCCAGCTGGTCTTTGTTTGGGATATTTCTGCCTGGTTAACTTCTGAGCTCTCTGTCATAGTTGGTTGCCTTTGTCCTTTGACTTAGTGACCAAGCTCTTGAAGATGGACGGGACAAAGGGGGAGGAGTTTTAGTGAGACCATCTGTTGCTGAGACAATTCATTCCGACTTTATACCCTCCGGCTTCAGGGTCTTTAGACGCACACGCTAACATACAAAGACACAAACAAATGGACAAACACATCTGGTGTCGTCTAGTCACTGGAAAATCCACCATTTCTACCTACTACCTAGTATACCAGCTGATAGCTATCCAGACATATCTCTGTGTTTATTCAAGGCATACCTTAATGTCAGTGTGTTTGTAGGAGAAAATAATTTATATATTGTAGCTCTCCGTAGCTAATGGATTTTACTTCACTTCACATCCTGTAACATCTTGGCTGACCTTTACTTTGATAAGATGAAGAGGTGAATGCTTATTTATTATAGCTGATGGCTTGTGAACTCTTAGAAATGTCAGCTAAAAAAAAGTCATCTTTGGATAATTTTCTTTACATACATTAAGGGTAAAATGTCTAACAGAGGATGGGGGGTGAGGGGTGGGGGTATAAGTGAAACGAATACTGGAAAGGTTCTTAATTTATTGCGCTTTATGTGAAGTTTACAGCATATTGATAATAACAAAATACAAGTCTGTATTTTTCAATATTGAAAATCAGATGAATAACCAAAAAAAAAAAAAAAAAAAAGGAATGCGAGCTAAAAAATGATTTGATCTGATACTTTTGCCAAGTGTCAGCACAGTATTGATGTGGCTTTGGGTTTTTTTTGCCCAATTATAATTATAGTGGCTGGTGGGCAGTTTTCCAGAAAGTCACTGTACAGACGCTGGTGCAGCAAACCAAGCAAGCATTAGCGTCTTTATGAGCCAGTTTGTTGCTGACTTTTCGGTTCGCCCTAGGTGTTGACTCATTCAATGAACCAATTATTATGTGAATTATTGGGTCTCTTAATTCTTGTTTAACAAAAAAGGGAGCTCTGTGTGTGTTTAGGAGCATGCTGCCTGAGAAGGGTTTTATTTGTGTTTTATCGTGACCGGGCATCATCTTCAGAAAGTCCCTTTCATGTGACGGCGAAACCTCCAAGACTGACTCAGCAAGTGAACCCTTTCAAGTCAGGTTCTTGAGAAAATTTTCCTTTTATACTCTGCGTCACTGAGATTTCTTAATTGAAGCAATACCAGGATGCAGTCCAGAATCACACAGCATTAAAAAAAACAGCCTACTGCTTTTCATGCCGTGACTTGCCTGTTGTTTTATTTTGTTTTAACAGCTCGTGTTCTTTCCGAACTACTATTACAACCTACTCCCTGCGTTTTTCAACACTTTGTCAGCTCGATGCACACACACAAAAAAAAAAAAAACATTCACTGTGTGAAGATTCAGAGCAATATTCCACTGAATTGGAGCCCCTGTGATTTGCAGTTACATAACAACAACTGATCTTCTTAAAAATCTATAGAGTAAGCACAGTTAATCTCCCCACTGCACTTCAGTGAACTCACGTGAAGCAGCTTTTCGAGCCACGTCTGCCAAACTGGTACCAGTCAGACACAGTTGGTCTCTGGTGTGGAGGTCACCAGTCGTCTCATATTAAATGGAAACTGTGTTAATGTGAGGCCACGTGTCGGTGAATACCTCTGTTATTTTTGTGTCCTTCTGTTTGTCTGCCTCTTTTTCCAGACAATGGGAGGCGGGACATTATCAGGTGCCTGCACCCTTCCTCTCCCCCACCCCCTCTCCTCTCTCCTCTCTCCTCTCCCCCATCAGCCTCCTCCTAATTTACACGACCCCTTTATACCACTCACCCGGCTGTCCCCAGTGGTTTGAGGGGAGCTACATTTAGCTGCACTCCATTAGCCGACTAAGAGGAGAAAAAAAAAAAAAAAACCCGATGATGGAAGTGGGTTCTCAGTCTGGCCAGTAAGGCTAAGTGACCCTTTCTTCCAAGAAGGAAGCCTGAATCACAAAATAAAGAATAGACTGACCAGTCATCACTGTGGCGAGCTGTTGAACAAATTCATTTAAGGGATTCAGAACAATTATTTATGTTACAGATATTCCCTCTTGCCCCTCTGGCTCAGCAAAATAGATTTATTGTAAACATCTAGTATATTAAACAAAAGCATCTTGATCTTTCCTGACCCTGGCACCAAAAGCATTTGGGATGAGTGAGTGCGTGTGTGCACACGTGGCAGCCTGTTGTTAATAGTTAATGAGGATTGATGTCTGGAAGTGGTGACCTTGTATAAGGTTTCCTAGTGGAATCCATGCATATTGATTTCTTCACTTTTATGCTCTGTTGGACACACAATTCCCTTTCGCTCCGTGTCTTCCCGGGCCACCCCCGAAGTGGTGACACTTTTTGCTGATTAATGGTGTCTAAGTTGATCACAGTCGGGCTTCGCACATGTGAAGCGCTGCGCATCCTAAAAGTCTTACATTGAGGATTTTAGGAGTCAGTCATTTTTACACTTTGTTGTTTCACTGTTTTCCAGCCTTTCTGCTTAGCTAACCAGCTGCTGGCTGACATGACACAAGATGCACCTTTAATCTAACTCTTATCAAGATGCCAAATAACATTAGTCCCTAAAAAGTATAATGAGCCTTTTAAGTCCATATGTTCACCATTAGATGCTATTTCCTAACACGCATTGTTAAACTAAGGCCACATGTTTTTTGTTTTTGACCCTTTCAAATGTGCACTTAGTAAAACAGTTTAGACTGTGCAGGCAGGCCGACAGGCGTTCGTTCTCATCTATAAATGTATCCTCCACCACTGTAAGGAAATGACAGTTCGTCTGAGCAATCAGCCTCAGATTCCTGTTATTGCTTCTGGTTACTGAGCTGCTAACAAATATGTCTGGGGAGGTCAGTGACTTCACGTCCATACACAAACACAAGAGACCAGGCCGCCCACATCAGCTGCAGAGCTGGTGCTAATCTCCATGTGGAACAAGGGTCTGATGTGGGAATGTGATGAGAAGTGTGCTGCTATTTGTCTGAATTTACACCATAGAGAAAGAAGAAAGGATGGTGGACGGAGAAACATTTGTATTGATTGAGTTGCTAAAGTAGTAAACAATCATTTGGGGCCACATTCTTCTCTTTTATAGAGTAAATTAGCCCTATAGCTAAAGACTGAGTGCCTTTCTGACAGTTTTACTAAGTGTGTATGACTCTGAGTGGTAGTTTTAGTCTCTGATACACTCTCAGCCTGCAGGCCTGGCAAACAACTTTTCTCCACTAAAAGTCAATGACAGTATAATAAGAGGATAACTGTGCCAGTCTGGTGTGGTGAGGGAGTAGCCAATGCTGAGAGAAAGGAAAAATAGAAAATGACAGTGAGAGAAGAAAACCAGAGGGCGTAATTTCTGCTCTTCTAGAATAATCTCTTGCTTTTCCTTCTAACTAAACAGCTACAGAATCACTCACCTGGCACATAAATACAACCAAGACTGTTTCTTTTACTCGTTTCTGGTTTGAACTTTTATCTTCTTCGGTGTCTATATACGTCGATAGCTTATGCTAAACATCTGAAATGTGTTTGAATTGCAAATGTCCAGCACTTTCTTATGAAACAAATGACTCCAATACAGATTCTATGTCCAGATGCTAATGGTGTTTTGCCGGCTTTTGTGTTGCAGGGGGCCCGAGTCTGGCTGAGACACAAAGAGCAGCTCCTCCCCTCCACTGTCAGCTCTTGTGATGATTCATCCCTTGCCCTCACTACCGACTATGGGAAGGTAAGAATACTTGTTTTTGTCTGCCAATGGTCCCTTTCAAACCGCTGTAATGTTTCATTTCTGTGCTTTGTCTGCACCATAACATATTTTTCATCACTTTAATTAAATATACGTACCCTAAAGCCAAGAAAATATTTCAAAGCCAAAGCCTGTGCAAAAACCACATCATTATATTTAACTGAAAGCCAAATATTTTATACAGAGCTATGCCTGATATAGGGTATATACATATATAATCTCTGTTGACATTTACAATGTTATTCTATAATGAGATAGGAGAAGTTCAGTGTGTATGTGAGGGAGTTAATTGTTCGCACACATGTGTTTCATCTCAGGACTCAAACTGTGGGATCAACACCTTTTGTAATAAAGTAAGAATGACAGGAATGGGCTCCTTGTGACACGTCATTTTCCTTAGCTTATCTGTTTGGCAAAGCATGGTGGTCTTTGTGTCTGGAGGAAATCCTGTTAGCGAGGCTAACAGGCAGAGAGAGAGAGTATAATGGAGACTGATGTTTAAAAAAAATGTTTCTAACACAATGTCTAAGGTTTGAGAGTGAAGATCAAGAATGAGCTTCCAGTACCACTCTTATCTTGTGGAATTCCTTTTTACTAAACAAACCCTGTGAGCAGAGCATATGATCGTCCATTAGCTCCAAACTTTAACTCAGTTGTTGGTCTTTTATCAGATTGGGGCCTGGGGAAGGGACAGGATATGGCTCCGGGACTGATTCTGTCTGCAGGATCAAGACGTATAGCATCGTCACAAGCTTCTGCCACACAGTCATCATTTTAACCACATGTTAATGCCTGGTGTTAGTCAATCACACTGTTGATTCATCAAACGATGAAGCAGAAGAGTATTCCCAAAAAAGAAGTGTTGTGCCACATTGTTTTATGAATAGTTCCATGACACAGCAATGTGTTGTGTTAGAGGTTTAGAGTTATAAAAAGATAAATGGGAGGGAACATGTTAACTCATTTCAGTGTCCTCCCCTTCATCACGCTTGTATTATGTTTCTGTGGTCAGCAGTGGGGATGCTTGAAGCGTGAGAAGACAACCATGTGTTGTCAGAGGGGCAGGGGGCAATGGAAATACCATCTATCACAGCAAGAGAGGACTTGCAGCAGCAGGTCAGAGGTCATGAGGAGTAAGGAATCAGACCCACACTTCTTATTTATTGCCTAAATATAACAGCATACCGCAGAATGTTGTTCTGGGTCCAGGAACATTTCAACACCCTGAGCGATACAGTGATATCACGCTTTTTTGTGATATGGCTTGTCCACAGTGTTGCAGCTGATCTGGAGCTGACCCATGCGCTCATATGATCTTCACATGTGAACTCAGGATGTGTAAGTCACTGGGGCAGTCATATGGATATTTCCTGTGTGTCCAAGTGTTAAGAGTTTGCAGCCAGAATGACAGGAATGTGAGACTGCGAAACAGACTGTCTCCACCTCTGGGTGCTGACCTTATGCGATCCTTGTTCCTGGACGACATATCTGCCGGGGTTTATCGGCATTTCCTGATTCTGTCATAATCTTGTATATAATCCAGCTCTTCTAGCAAACTCGCAGAAGGCCTATTAGACATATGTGCTGTATGTCATTCACTCTTTGTTTGTGTCCTGGTGTTTTTACACCCATGTGTAATGTCAGAGGTGATCTGGTAAATGTATTCTGGCAACATTTCCCCTTAGGGGAGTGGGATATATCATTAACCGCTGCCTCACCGCTCGCACTAAGGTACTGCTCCCCGCTCGATCACTCAGCTCGCCAAGTGTCTTTACCCACACCGTCTGGGCTTTAACAGGACGACCTGGCTGCTGTCACATTAAGCATCATATCAGCATTCATCACTGTCTCAACCCTGCTACACCGCAGACCTGAGTGGAGCCTGACGTTTGCAGCAGACACTCTGTAGCCGTAGCTGAGAGCTACATATCTTGCTTCGCCTTTGTGTGTGTTGAGTGTGTGCATGTGTGTTTGTTTTCTGTGGCCAGATGGCACCAGCTGGATTAACAGTATGTGAGTTATCCCCAGACGGGTGCACATGTAAAGAAAAGCAGGAAGGGGCTCTGTCACCTGTACTAAATAGCTGCTGGTGGTGATGTCATCCTCATTTTTATGAACAACACAGTGATTTTGTGTTAGTTTACAAAGTCCAAAGATCATTTCCTCCCTACACTGCAATACTCATACACACATAGGTCATACTTTGTAATTTTTGTTCACGCTCCACTCTCATTAGTCTGAGAATAGAGATGAGGTTTGTGTCCTTCCAAGACATCCAGGGCCATACAGTCTCTGAGGTTTAAAATAGGTCGTTGATGGCCCCTCCGTTTTTTTCTGCTTTATTAGTCAATGGAGCCATTATGTGAGCCTTAATGTGAGTGATGTGCATTCATGAGTGTGGTCACAGAAGTAACACGCTCCCTACAAACATTATTGTGAGCATCTGTGTCTCATTGTGCAGTAAACAAATATTTTTAAGGGTTGAGTTTGCTGGTTTTCCAAAATAGGCAACATCAGCATGAAGATTTTTTTTTCTTTTTTTAAGCAGGTTGTAGTATAAAAACTCTCTCTGTTATTTCTTTTCATAAATTTTCAGCATTAATAAGCCTAACCCCCGCTGATCCCCTCCCAATATCCCCCGGGTCTGGGCGGGATCCCCCCTTCAGCAGATGGATTCGATGTAAGACAGAGAGAGAGTCAGATAGAATAAAAAAGACAGAGAGTGAGAGAGAGAAAGAAGGAGGCACACAGTGATAAACAAGACTTTGTTTGTGTCCACAAGCCTGTGATTTTGTATCTGCCCATGTGCTATTTCCACAGGCCTGAATATATGCACCAGCATAACATAAGTCCACTGAGGCACTGAGCCCGACCCCGCCTAAATGTGAATATTCAGCAGAGCTGGTTGAACAAAGCAGCAGCAGCAGGGTGTGGTTTCACTGAGGTGGAAACAAAAGGAAGGAGATTTACAACAGCAAGAAAGTTAAAAAACATCATATTAATACTATATCATCAGAAAAACAGCAACTAACAAATATTTTCATCGCTTATTCATTCGCTGGTTATGTTGTTGATGAAAAAAACGCACATTTGAGAAGCCTGAACTAAACAATGGTTCATATTTCTTAAATTACAAAACTGATTATTAAAATCATTGCCCATAATTTTCTTGTTGGTCAATAATACCTAAATCAACTACTCTAACTCCCTTAACACTGGAAATAATTTCATATCATTGAATGTTATGTCATTTTGTGCCAAAATACTCTCTATATCTGAGTATTAAGAAATAGAAAATACACAAAGGGTGAATTGATTAAAATACCTACTACTACTACCTGTCTGTGTTTTGGGGATTGTTGTGTAAAATTTTGCTGTTTTTTTTTTTTTTTTTTTTTTCACTCGTAAAAGTAAAATCAATATATATCAGCAATAGTTTCAAGCAGCACTTTGTGTTTTTTATTTTCCTGTTCTGTGTTCAGGCTCGTGGCCAAAGGGGTAATGTACTAGTGTCAGCTCCGGGCTCCATTTGGAAAGCACTGGTTTGCACCACAAACATTTTTCACCGATCAATCAATCAGTCGCAAGTCACATGTTGTTGCAAGTGGCATCTGCGGCCATCAAAACAACGCAGACGTCATTAACAGAGATGGTGCCGTGTGTCCTCTCGTGTGAAACAGACCTTTGTGATAATTACACCGACTGGAAATTACGATCAGGAAGTGAAGGTCGTGATAATAATTTTAATCAAAACCAATTTGGGCTCAAAATAAATTAAATTTAACTGGATGAGTTTTGATTATGAGCCCATTAATGGATTTAAAGTGTGATTTAATTTGTCTTTTGGAAGTTGAAAATCAATAACAGTGTTACATCACTGGGTTGGGTTAGTCAGCCTTTTGTTTGGAGAGTTTGTTGTTGCATCACATGGGACAGGAGTTTGCTCAACAGCTCCCACCTCGAAAATGTTCTTGTACGTCTGATAGTTATAATGGACACTCACCAAACATTATTGCACCTCACTGAGATTGAAATGGAAACAATAAGAAATATTAACCCGAGTCTAAACATGATTTGCTCTCATGTTCCGTTTTAGATTCCGTTTAGCTCAATCTGCCGGATGTTGTTGAGTCATTAAGTTATTTGGAAACAAATTCCTGAAGAGATGAAGAAATATTGATGGGAATTGTTTTGGAGTTTTTTTTTTTGTTTTTGTTTTTTTTCAGTGACTTGATCTCGCAGGAATGAAACAAAGCCCACAGTGGGGTAATACAGAGGAATGTCAAACCTCTTTTGATGCTGGAAACTGACGTTTCAAACGTAGAAAAAGTTCCCCTGAGGCTCACGCTGTGAAATCTGAACACTATGTTATGGAAAGAAGACCAAAAACAAAGGTCACATGATATGATTCAGACACACACGCACACTTGTAGATGCACACCACCAGGAAAATGAACAGAAACCCCTTCTCCCTTGAGTTATATACATTTCAAGAAGACACGTGACGCTGCTCTGAATCCTCACCGCTCATTGTGTGTGTGTTTAAAGCGGCCATATTTGTTTTCCTCCTGTGAAACTCGAGGTGATATTGAGAATCTAGTCCTGCAGCCTCTCCTGGTTGTTTGTTATCATGTCTTATCGTCGCTTCCAGACAACCCCGATGCAACTTTGAACTTGCGCTTTGGGGAATGTAAAGAATTCTAACTCACGCAGAGAGGATATATCCCAGATTTCTGTGGTTTATTTGATTGGGTGTTGGACACCACATTTCTTCATCAGGGCCAGCGGAGAGTGAACTCAGATCTGGGGGCGGATGATATTAAAAAAACAGTTTCAGAAAAACATGTTGCTTTTTTCGTCTTATATATGAAAGAAAATATCACAGTATCCTGAATAAATCAACTACGATGACATCAATCAATCACATTAAGTGACTGATGCAATCAAGTCTAAAATGATAATACTGATTAAAGCTGTGAAACACGTGAAAAGCCTGTTTGATTTATTAGTCATATGAGGTCCTGCCCGGTGAGTTCAGGCCAATTTCCCTGAGAGAAGAGGGTGGGGTTAAAGCCAAAATGTGGAGGGACATCTGGCCGTAAATCTCCAAGCTTCTGCTACACGGATGACATCACTTACACGTGCCTCTTTACCCTTTCACAAACATTGATACCATAAAAACATGTACCAACCCTCCGATGACTGCATTGTTGTGGTGCTTTTGTCTCGACACGCCTATTCTCCATCGGCCATCGAGAGCCGTAAGGAACGCGGCTGCCAGATTGGAATCGGTTGATCGTTTCACACACTCGGGGGAATTTTAAAAAAAAAAAAAATTTTTTTTTGCACTTTTACATTGATTCACATTAGTTAATAGCAATCACAACAGATTCAAATAATGGAAATCAGCCACAACAGCAATCCAATCTCCATAAGAGATCTATAATGTATAGGATGAGACACAGATGCATTGTAACATAAAGGATATCTCTACAAACATCTAACTCTTATCTTATATATTACTGGTGTATATTTATCCTACTCAATAATTGTCTTTGGATAAGTGTATAAGTAGAGAAGATTGCCTGTGGTGCCTAAGTGTCTTTGGTTTGACAATAAAAACAGTAATGGAAGGTTCTTGTGAAGCTACTGACTTTGTTAAGGCTGCACTAATCAATATGTCTGTATTCACAAAGGGTCAAATGACTGTGTGAGGGTGTCACTTGTACCATGAAACCAGAGAGAATTATCAGTATCCTTCACATTTTAGATCAACTCTTCTGTATAAAAGACCCAATTTCAGAGATTTCAAACTATTTGTCCAACTCAAAAAAAGATGCTGCACATTAAATCCAACAGTTGAACTTTCAAAGAATCAACTAAACCCTCTCAAACATTTGTATACACTCAATCAGCACCTCCCTGTGCTGACTCAGCAGTTCTCTGAAATCCAATGTCTGCTCCCAACTGGGACACAACTGAATATGCCAGAGGAGCCAGCAGTAATGCATTGGGATGCCACAACCCCAACCCCTTTGTCCATCAGTATCGATCTAATACACTGCTTTCCCATCAAGTGACCAACGCAGTTGTAGTTTGTCCATTCTCTTATCTCATGTCTCGTCCATTAGAGTTGTAATAGCTGGAGCGTCTCTGCCTCTTGTCGGTTAATGAGACTGTTTTTCTGCTTTGTACGAAGCTAAATCTTCTTCACTTCTCCTCGCCGGCTTCATGATGGAATTTCAAATAAACCATCGCAGGAAAAACATCAACTCCAATCAAAGCATTTACTTTTTTTTAAACTTTTATTTAACTGACCTTGTTGCAGTAATGTGAGAATTTGTGAACAACTCCAGAAGAATTTGTTTGTCAGACAGGGGTTTTCTGCCCACAAGGTATGCTGACAACAGGCACAGGCACAGCCTGTCATTTTAACCTCAGTAATACCCCTATTATCTTGATTCTACCTGTCATTCATGCATTTATGTGCTACATCAACATCAAGGGGAGACTGATGTTGTGCCAGCGGTTTCATTTTGATTCACAGTGCTGCTCTACCTTCTGTTGCAGGTGATCTACTTACAGAAGGAGGAGCAGAACAGAGAGACGGTGTACATGATGCACCCCAGCAGTGTCCACGGGGTGGAGGACATGTCCACACTGGCAGAGCTACACGAAGCTGCCATTATGCACAACCTCTTTCTGCGCTACCAGAAAGACAACATCTATGTAAGGCACCCTCACCACCATGAACCACATATCTGTTATGATGCTAAAGGGGCTATTTTTGTTATTTTCTGGGAACAGGGAAATGCAGCACAGTGTGGCTGAGATTTCAAAGTATAGCAACTATCTCCAACCATCAAAAAACAGGAAATATCAGTTTATTGTGTAATGTAGCAGTAAGATATGCTGTGTTTTGAATGAATCTCAAACTGGGTCTCACATTAAAAATGCTCAGATCTCAGATATGTTAGTTTGTCCAGATCTCATACCCAGAATTATTTTCACTGTTGAAGTCCATCGAGATTTCCTTGAAACTCCATCTGGACTTTAATAAAATAATCACTGCCCACAGACGCATGGTACTATGATTTTAGAAATCCTATCTCCTAATCTCATCCTGGAGATTTCACCCAGTCTGTCTACTACATAGCATTACAGAAAATCGTGATGACCCACAAACACACTTTTGTGTGGCACTTTTTCCCCCGAGCAGGAGAAATAGATCCTAAAATACTGACATCCCCGGTGTGAACTAGGCCACACGCAGTAGCTGAGGAGTATTACTGGCTACAGGTACTGTGTCAGAGGAAGGAGACAGGAAACTGTGTGAACTGGCCAAACTGATACTGTTAAGTAATTGTCTTTAGTAATCTTTATTAATTGTCTTGTAAATTTTGCTGGCTTTACATAAATGTTTTATGTTTGTGCAACGTAACAGCTGCAAATCCTGGTGTAACATATACTAAACACATTCCTTCTTTGTTAACTTTCACTGATAAGCTTCTCTGTCTTTCTCTTCTTCTATTTTTTTATCCTCCTTCTATTATTTTTCCTCTTCTGTCTGTTTTTTTTTTTTTTTTCATCTCCTTCAGACAAACATAGGCTCAATCCTGGCGGCTGTAAATCCCTATAAGCAGATAGCAGGGCTGTACGACAGCACCGCGGTTGACCTGTACAGCAAACACCAGATGGGGGAGCTGCCTCCTCATATTTTTGCTGTTGCCAATGAGTGTTACCGCTGCCTGTGGAAGAGGCACGACAGCCAGTGTGTTCTCATCAGGTGAGGACTGAGGAAAAGATGAAAAGTTGTATGTTATGGATTTATTTACGAGCCCTTTTGCCTGAATGTAAATGTCATATAAAATTAGAATTTTATATGGCCTTTACCCCTAAATGGAGCTATATATTATGATGTAATTTATATTGACTTGTGTATCTATATGTGTCTTCAGTGGCGAGAGTGGTGCCGGGAAGACAGAGAGCACCAAGCTGCTGCTGAAGTTTCTCTCCGTGATGAGTCAGAACTCAGCAGGTACTCCTCTGTCAGAGAGGACCACCAGGGTGGAGCAGGCGCTCATCCAGAGCAGGTACTTTTTGCTGTTTGACCTCTGACCTCTGATTCTTTTATCCTAGTCCGTCAGGGTTTCATCTGTCTCTCTGAAATCATCATGTGTTATATCATACCCTTCACAATTTAATAGGTTATGAGTATTTTAATTTTTATAATTTTTTGGATTTTTCTTTTTTTCTCCTTCATTTTTTCATTTTTCTGTCTTTTTTTTTTTAAATGTTCCTACTTTTTACATATTTTTTTCTTTTTTCTAGTTTTAGGTTATTCAATTCTTGGACCTCTAAGTTGTTATGTTGTTAGCTACTGTGTTTATGGCATTTTGATTATTTCATCATGTTTTTTTTCCACACTGTGGTTTTCTTGTTGTGTGTTGAATCTCGTCTGTCCAGATCATCGAGGCAAATTCCTGACCACATCTCAGTAACGGCAATAAGATTAACTCGGCTCAGCATCTTGACATTCTTGGATGTCATCCTTGTGATAATGAAATTGATTTCTTTGCAATGATTTATAGTGTCTGCACTGAAATTGCATTATTGGCAGGATAGAGAAACCTCTAAAGAACCATTTAGACCATTGTGGGCTGTGTTCCCATATAAAAACCACAAAATTTAAGGTCTGAACAAGGGTTTTTTTATCTGGTTAGTGTCTCTTTGCGGCAACAACCCACCATAGTGATCAGAGAGGCGTCCCTCTTGTCGAAAATGTTGGCACAACAAAAAGCAAGACTGTAGAAAAATGTAAGAAAAGTTCAATCTTCATGATTAGTGCATCTGGATCCGCATCTGCATCAGAATAGAGACAGTTATGAGTAATCTGGATACAGGAACCATAAAACAGATATAAAACTATAAATAAAAGATTATTTATGTTGCTTTGCTGACTTTCATTTCTCTACAGCCCCATCATGGAAGCATTTGGGAACGCCAAGACTGTGTACAACAATAACTCCAGTCGCTTTGGGAAGTTCATCCAACTCCACTTTTCCCAAAATGGAAACATTCACGGAGGCTGCATCATCGACTGTATCCTTCCAAAGTTCACGCAGATCCTCTCTAAAGAAATTACATCTCTGTTTATCATTTTTAATGGCATTCTCCTTGACTTCCACTAATCAGATTTGCTAGAAAAGGTAAGGGAGACCAGCAGCCATCTAGCATTTGATATGTGGTCAAATCCATTAAATATTAAATTCCTTTTTCTACTAACCATTCTCTCTTTCTAAGAACCGTGTGGTGAGACAGAATCCTGGAGAGAGAAACTACCACATCTTCTACTCGCTTTTAGCAGGAGCTGACAAAGACCACAGAGGTTTGTTTCTACAGAGTTGAAAGAAGAGCTTCAAATCTGAAATATTTATATCTACCTCTACTAAAAAAATCTATAGGCCACAAAATGGACAAGATCTACCATGGTCAAACTGAAGTCTTGCTGGTCTGTGTTTTTGTTACTATTTGGTGTAAATACCTTCAGTGTATTATATTGATTGTAAACGTCTTTCTTTCTCTGTGCTGCAGACATGTATTTACTGTCTGAGGGTCCTGAGTCATATCACTACCTGAGCCAGTCGGGCTGTGTGCAGGACAGCAGTTTGGATGACAAGCAGCTTTTTGACAGTGTGATGGTAAGAAAAAATTTAGCATTTTATTTATTTACAATTTTTTTGGATGTACATTGTTTATTTTACCTCCAGGGGGCGCCATAACCTTTTTCCACTTGATTTAACTTCCAGAAACTTGAGCCCTCCAGGGGAAACATGTTATATGATTATGTTCAATCAGGGAGCATGTAATTAAATTAGAAGATTTATAGCTTGAAGCAAACGTTTCAAAAGTTTAACTGATGTCAAATCTTTGAATAGGATTATTGTATTAATGCTGTTCTTGCACGTTGTCTCACTGAATGTGTGTGTTATGTTGCAGGAGGCTTTGAAAGTGATGGAATTCACTGAGGAGGAGATCAGAGATGTGTTCAAGTTGCTGTCTGCTGTCCTCCAGATGGGCAACATTGAATTCATGACTGCTGGCGGAGCTCAGATCACTTCAAAAGGGGGTAGGCGAAGGGGGTTATATAATAATATATACCAGATCTAATAGACTGTGTGTTAGCTTGATCTTGATGAAGTGGTTACACACGTCCTCAATCTGCACCAGTGTTGAAACATTGAAAGACACAGATCAAGTAAGATATGAAGAACTAGGACCAGAACTAACTGTAGAGGTGGACTCTATTTGTGCTCTTTAGGTACAATACACATCAGATTAGATGTGAGGTTTGTCAAAAGATATTGTTTTCAATATTAAATGAAGTGAGTAATGAGTGGATATTTACTTTGGTTTAAATGAGCACTTCTATCACGAAAATTCCTGTTTTCGAAATTACAGACCCTTAAATTACAATGTCGCTCATCATACTCATTCTCTAGGACGTTTTTTTTTTTTTAACTTCCACACAAACGAAAAGCCAAACATTTTCAACCTCAGTAACTTTTTGTTGAGACAATCTTTAAATCCACACAGCATTAAAACTATAGTGCTGGATCAAGTAGGTCCCACAAGTATTGATATTTCAACACATTTTGATGCTATTAAAGAGGGAAAACTTAGAACATGTGGCTTTAAGTGGTTAAGCCCAGCTCAAAATGGCTGCTTGTTTCTGGTGGAGAACCTCTGTTTTCTCAAGTAGATAATAAATTCACTAGTGATGCTGGATCACTCTGCAGTTTTCCTCATGCCCCTGCGTTTGATTGACATTGTGCGAGCAGACAGAGCAGTGAACAGGCTGTAACATGAGCTCAAGGCTCTTTTGTTCACTGTGTCTGACCTCTTTTCCAAAGAACCACTGAACTCCAGTGCCTGCAGAAGCCAACAGAATGGAGTTTCCTATAGAGTGTATAGGATCAGAGTCAATATGTCACATCTGTTGTTTGACATCAATAGGAGTCACCTGAACTGTCTGCGTCTCTGTGTAACTGTATATCTACATCTGTGTGTTTTCAGTGGTCAGTAACGTCAGTGAGCTGCTCGGACTCGACTCCTTCCAGCTATCGGAGGTCTTGACTCAACGCTCCATGATCCTCAGAGGAGAGGAGATCTGCTCTCCTCTCACTGTAGAGCAGGTAACAACACATCCAAACCCACTGCTTACTTATTAAAGAATCACAAAAAGCAATCCTGCTTCCACTGCCCGTATTACCCACATATCTGTAAACGAGGTTAAGAGGTACCAGGGATTGTTCAGAGGTCTACGCTGTCAGGACACTGAAACATACAGTAGACGCCTGTTTGTCAACTCCTCACCCTCCCCTTGCCCTGGTGACACACACAGCCTTTCTCCGGCACTCTCCCCCACATGCCTCTCCAGATCCCTTGCGTGACTCCCAGCCATTTCCTGCTTTTTGTCTGCCAGATTCCTGGCACAATAAAGCCATCATGATAGTGATCTGAGTCAAAAGCACAATAGAGCCAATGACTGGGGCTGAAGCGGGAGTCTTCTCTGGAGGCAGCGCAGCCAGACACCCGAAGCCGTTGGCATAATAATAGTAAAACTCACGTCTCTCTCTCTCTCTTTCTGTTTCATACATTCATGTCGTAATTAATGTGAATATTTCACAAGTCTTCGTCTGCATGTGTTTTCCACCATACGCCACGCGAACATTGTGGAGAATGACACAATCCTCTTCTTTTTTTCTTTTTTTTTTTTTTGGCTGAACTCAAGCTTTCTGCCCACTCATACGTGTAAATGTCAGCGAATATGCAGAACGGACCTTTACTATTATCACAGGGACACGAAAGTCACAAGAAAGCTTTTCATCAGTGGACAAAGACCTTGTGCTGTCACCCTGCTGGTGCTTGTTCTGCCTGGCCTTTGAAGCAGCTTGTCTCTTAATAGAGTTCATTATTCCAGTCCTGGAGTCAGTAAGAATGGCTTCTTCTCACAGCGGCCAGGGGTCAGCCACCCCACGACTGCTTGCAGTAGTTCCCCACCGCCACCACCACCACCAGCACTTCCCCCCTTTCTCCCTCCCTGCCCTCTCTCCAAATCCTGGACAAACAGCCATTCTTCTCACCCCTGTGACGGAGATCCTGGAGCCACCGGCGCTCTGTTCACACCCGCTAGTTGCAAGAGGTGACTGGGCATGATGGATTACTCAAAAGCCCAGGAGCATTGTTGCTCCAAATACAGTACACACTGCCACACTCTTGTTTTGTTTTCAATTCAAGCACAATGCCTGTGGAGGAAGTGTTGCTGGCAAGCTCCGGCTTATTTTTTTTTTGTGTGTATATGTGTGTACATACAGAGATGCAGTCTGAGGCTGAGAGGTGCTTCAAATGGGGGGGAGGGGGGATAGAATTTAATAAAACTAGAGGCAATCATCTAACAAAGTATGTGTCCACAGAATTTTGATTTGTCTTTGTTTTTAAAGACAAATGCCTTCCCGCACTGCGTCACTCTTTAGATATGTAGGCGATAAAGGACGCTGTCTGTTGTGAAAACACACAGTGTCTTACCTGTAGACAGACGCTGACATAACACACCTTTGTCTCCAAACCACTATTTGTTTTCCATACACTGCAGCCTCACACGTGCTCACACACATACACCATCAGTCTAACAATCAAACCTGTCATCCTTTTTAACCACTTTAACCGCCATCTGATAGAACCGATGAAATATATACGCCGATATACCATCTGCTGAGTTTATGAAGCAAAGTCTGCAAAGTTTCCCCCCTTCTCTTATTATTTATACCCGACTTGGTATCCATGGTAACCTTCATCTCCTCATGTCATGATTTGCAGGCAGTGGACTCGAGGGACTCGGTTGCCATGGCGCTTTACTCTCAGTGTTTCTCCTGGATCATAATGAGGATCAACCAAAAGATTAAAGGAAAAGACAATTTCAAGTCCATTGGCATCCTGGACATCTTCGGCTTCGAGAACTTTGAGGTGAAACCTTTGTTGATTATATCAAATATTTTCAGGATAAAAAAAAAAAAAAAGAAAAAAAAGTGTTGCACTGTCAGAGGCAAAAGTTGAAGATGTCAGTCAAAAAGCCACATAACAATCTGCTGCAGCTGATTTTCCATCAAACACTTAACTGTCTGAGTCTCCGTCATGTTACACGATCTGTTTCAAACTCCAGATTAATGTAGATTAAGCATTGTGTTTTCTTGCCCTGTGGAGAAAGGTTGACTGTCTGCACATGTGCCGTGTCATAGAGATGAGAACAAGTCAGTTCAGATTTTCAGTTTTTATCAGCGTTTGAATCAGAATCTGACGACAGTTGATGGATGGTTTGGTCATTGTCAATTAAACCAGATCAAACCACAAACACTCCTTTAAGATGAAGCAGATTAAGCGTGTTGTTTTATTTCAGTATGAAATGCTTCATAAAATATACACAAGAATGTTGTTTTCTTTGTTTTTCACATATGAATAAATGTCAACATGCCAACACCAGTAGTTTAAATTCAAACCAAATGAGCATATTAAAACTTACCACCAGAATAAAATGGCTAGCCAATATGCAATTAATTTACTGTGGAGAACTGATTCTTCTAAATCCGTTCTGTTCTCTTGTCCCTTTAGGTGAACCGGTTTGAACAGTTCAATATCAACTATGCCAACGAGAAACTTCAGGAGTATTTCAACAAGCACATCTTCTCCCTGGAGCAGCTGGAGTATAATAGGTAAAGCTGTTTGATGGGTCCAAAGCAGTTAAAGATCAGGCTTGTACATGCTGGATACATAGAAAGTAAAACAAGGATTTGCATGTGCTGATGACTGTCCACAGACAGACAGATAGGGCTGGGGGCGGGGGGTTGGGCCTGCTCATGGCGATACAGGCAAACTGCCAGAGTTTTGGAATCAGCTCTGTTTCTCCCCCAGACAGTTGTTTTCTTGTATAATGGGCCAACAGCCTGGACATGGCTCATTTCATCACATGTTCCCTGTGAACAATACAGCCATTGTGTCCTCCTTGTTGTTTATATTTATATATACATGATGTGCTTGTCCTCACAGGGAGGGGATCCAGTGGGAGGCCATCGACTGGATGGATAACGCCGAGTGTCTAGATCTCATAGAGAAGGTAACAGACTATCAGAAAGAGTGAAGTCACCAGCGGGGCCGACCGCCAACCAACCGCCAGCCAGAGAGCACGCTGACCCAGACGCCACACTGTGTTTACATTGACCCCCATTCCCAGTCTATCATTATATAGTCTCATTTCACATATTGTGTGCACAGTAATCTACACCAGTCGGTGGTTAGATGTAATGCCGAAGTGAAGCATGGAGACAATTTGTGTTATTTTATCGCTGTAGTTATAATGACGGTTAAAGCTAAGCCTCGGCAGAGGTGGGATCGTTTCTGAAAGAAACTCTGGGGTCAAAAATCACGAGCGTGGAAAGTTTTTGGGAAGCAAGAAAAAGACTGCTCTACAATTTTATTGCTAATAGACCTGTGATTTTGCTTGGTGGCCCTCTATTAGATGATTACAGTTGTAAAGGCAATGTAAAGTCAGCTATTGCTGCCAAATACTATCCCTGCTCAGTGAACCCTCTCTTTATACTGTAAATAAAAGAGAAAAATGAATGAAATACTATGCTGTTTCCTGGATGCATTGTTATACTAAAAGCTGCCAGATGTGTCCCAGTGGGATTATAACTAGTTCCATCATGACTGTGGTGTGTTTTACCCTCTCTGCTCCTCTGTGTGTCTGTCTCCCCTTTAGAAACTGGGCATGTTGGCTCTTATCAATGAGGAAAGTCGTTTCCCCAAAGGCACAGACTATACACTGCTGGAGAAACTGCACAGCCGACACGCAGTGAGTTCACACGCATGCATAAAAACTTTCATACATACATCTTTTACGTGTGCAGCAGAGCATGCATAAATGATCCGTGCCCCCCCGCTCTCCACCCCTCAACCACCCACCAGCTCAAAAAGCCTCAAAGAGTTAAACCTTTCTCCTCCTCTGATGAATCGCCCGTTGCCTTTGGTGCCGCATTAAACGTCTGCGTAGCATTTGTCCACGCCCCCGAGTGCTCTCACATGCAAACACAACAATGCTGAAATGTGATCAGCCGTCCTCCGGGCCTGATCAGCATTGTGTGTAGGAGAAAAGAGAGTGTCCTCAGAAAGCCCAACAGGTAATTCAATGGCTGGCGGAAAAAACAGAAAAGTTAACAGAGTGAGAACTAACAACCGCATGACCTCTCCCTGAGGTGTCGGCCTTCGCTGCTGATTCATGCATTTTAAGATCACGAGCCAAGAAACCGGAGGTTCATTTATTTCTGAAAAGATTTGTTAGACCAACAGAAAAGTCATCAGCGACAGTTTTGATAAATGATGACTCATCAAAGTCATTTCTCAAAGCAAAAATACCAAATGTTCCCGTGCGTGCCAAATATGGATTATGGAACAAGATGTCACAGTGAACAACTTTTTGATCATAAATATATTCATTAGATGCAGATGTTTTACTGAACATACTGAACTCCCTTACTGCATATGTACTTAATTTGATTATAATTAATTAAGTGGAAATGAACAGCATTTCTAAAAGTCAGTGGTCTCTTTGTTCTTTCTCCACAGACAAACCCATACTATGTGAAGCCCAGAGTGACCGACCACCAGTTTGGCATCAAGCATTATGCTGGAGAGGTCATTAACATACACACACACAAATGCACAGCAAAACCAGGTTGCTGTCATCCTTTCCTCTCCTTGCTGACACTGTTGCACTGATTGCTCTTGATAAAAGTGCAGAGATCAGGTAAAGAAGCACAAATCCAGAGAATGGATCGGTCAGGAGGGACGATGGGATGTGGGAGAGAGAGAGAGAGTAGAAAGATTTGCTTTGATAAAGAATGGCCTTATGAAGCCTGCCTTAGACAAGGTCTCCTCAGTGCGAGTGTGGCAGCTCAGTCACAAGCCTGGCATGGCTGTCTATGGTAATGACTTGGTCCAGAGAGGACAGGCAGGCCAGCCAGTTGTTCTCTCTCTCTCTCTCTCCCTCTCTGTCCCTCTTTCTCTCTCTCCACGGTGCCTCTCTGAAGAGTTAAGTCTCCTCTCTGAAAGCTCCTTCTGTTATCTGAAACCGTGCTGTGAGTTTAGTGTGTAGGGGAGGAGGGTGGGGGGTTGTAGCATTCTCCCATAGATTTGATTATCTGTGTGGTGCCACAGAAATGCAATTAATGTGAGTTAAGTCTCTCGAAGCCACACGTGAACGTGCAAACAAAATACACGCAGCTTGTTAACTCACGAGTTGCAAATAAAAGTGTATCAAGCGTCAATTTAACAAACCTGAAACTGACACACTCAGTCTTTTCCAAATGAGAGAGAAATTAAGTGTAATTACTGTGTCAAACTTATAAAAATATATATATGGTCTGGTTTGGATTTCTCATCTCCCAGTAAGCCTCTGGGCTTGGAGAAGGGTTGCTATTGGATTATATTATACACACACAGCTGTTTATACAAGTTCATGTATGCACACGCACATAAATGTGTTTGTGTTTGCGTAGACACAGATTATAGTATGGATTTATATTATTGCTGGGCATTTCTTCACACGAGAATATTTCGTATATACTTTACATTTTCACTACATGGACACACACACACACAGGGGAGGAATGCCTTGTTACAAAGATGAAGGATCAACACAACTCAACAGGTGACTGCAATAACACACAGGCACTCTGCTGGACTTAAAGAGGCCCGTCCCTCTCGTCTTTGTTCGCACCGAGCCTTTAACACGGATTCATGCACTTCCCCTTTCATCTCATACTTCGTGCACTTATGTGTGAATCTTCTCATGTGAAAACATTAATTACTCAGTCTGGATAATAATCCACCAGATGACATATATTATATATTCTATACATATGGATAAATGAGTTTTATTTCCAAATGAGTCTTCTAATACTGTAGCAGCACCAACTCAGAATTCATTTTCTTTCATTACACCTAATCAGAACATCTTTTATGAAGCTGCTTCATAGAATATAACTATTTGCAAATTGCATTTGTTTCTAAATCTATATAGCCTAAGTAGTTTAAAATATTTACATTATGTAGCCTTATATCTTAATTTTTACATTTCAATATATCTATATTTGTAATATCTACCATTTCAAATGGTTGTTTTCCAGCTGCTGTAGCTGTTTCCTTTTTGTTTTCACCTGTTCAGGTGCTATATGATGTGCGAGGAATCCTGGAGAAGAACAGAGACACCTTCAGAGATGACATCCTGTTTATTCTCAAAGACAGCAGGTGAGTATTTCACACGCTCTCCTCTGCGCATTTAACACACACCTGAATGTTTCACTTCACATGAAAGTGTCTCTATAATCATCCCCCCCCTCTTTTTTCCCACCCACAGGCTCGACTTCATCTACGATCTCTTCGAGCGCGTCGGAAGCAGAAATGGAGATGAGACCCTAAAGATGGGAACAGCCAGACGCAAACCCACCGTCAGCTCCCAGTTCAGGGTGAGACTAAAGCTTTCTGTGGCCTGAAGTTCCTTCTCATTTCCATGCCCATCACTGTGTGATTGTGTCATCACACGGACAACGAGTTAATTGTCTCCCATGTGCTGCTGCGTATGATGATCACTTAACCCTCAACATTAGGCTCATTATCTTGGCATGATGAATATGAGTGGGGAACGTGGGGGAAGAGAATAGAAATCATGGAGTGACAGAGCGGGAAGGAGAATGCTGTCATGGGTGATGTATGTATGAAATATGTGGTTATGAGCCCGGCTTTTAAGGGGGGGTTCAGCTTAGCATGTTTCTAAGTGTGGTGTGGAGAGAGAAAGCAGGAGAGGATTTGGCAGCCTGCCCTGGCCTACAGTTCCTGAAGCCAGGGGATTAGGGTTGATGGCTGGGCAGAGAGGGGCCAACCAGGGGCCAATCATGCTCAGCTCTGCCAGACCAGGCCTCGCTGGAGACAGACTGTCTGAGGCAGCGAGGAGAGTGAGGTTGATGTAGCCCTGCGAGGTTCAAGGGTCTTCGCACTGTGTGTTTGTACGTGTGTTTTTTTGAGGAACACCATGTAAGAGATGCAACATTACAAAGTACATCTATTCATTTAGCACCTTTGGTTTTGTTAGGGTTAAGGGTCGCATGGTTTTGCCAATAACACTTACTTTTCTAATAATGCGCTTCTCTACTTACGTATGTTACGTATTCATATCTGAACTGCAATGGAATAAATACGCATAAATCAATGTGAGAGATTTACATAAATAAATAAGTTTGTACTTCTTTGATGTCTTGATTTTTTTTTATCATCTTTCTTGCTTGTGTGTTTCAGGACTCTCTCCATTCCCTGATGGCCACACTAAGTGCCTCCAACCCCTTTTTTGTACGCTGCATCAAACCAAACATGGACAAGGTAGGTCATGCAAATTTCATTGCACAAAAAAAAAAAAAAAACAGGAGTCAGAATCCCTGCCAGATCTTGTCAAGGTCAGCGCCTGCAAAGTTAAACCTCCTTGGTGCTATTCATAGCTCCCATTGCTCAGAGCTAATATTTAGTCTTGCTGTTTCTGTGCTCTTATGACTCCTACTAAACTGAAAGTAATTTTGCAACGTAATGGCGCTCATTACTGCAAAGTCATGTTTTTTACCTGTTTCAGTTGAAAAGTAGCTGTCTCTTTTTGTCCATGCTGCAAATTGTCATTACTAATAAACTAATATGGCTGCACCCCCACTGCTAAATAAAAAGCTCTGTGTACCGGCGCATTCCTACCACTTAAGCCTCCTTGACCAAAGGTCAGAGGTCACCGCAGGCCGCTCCAGCTGTAGTGGCTTAGCTGATGCTCTGCTGATCTGGCTGTATCAGTGGAATGCAATGATAAGGCCACAGTGGGACATTTATTTACTAGGCGTCACCGTCACACTGTCAAAAAAAATCGCCTTTTTTTCTATTTTTTAATAATTTGCGAGTGTTGTTGACATTCATATTTCTCTATCTTCTGCATGAGAGAGTGAATTGGTTGCTCATAAATCGGCTCCTGTTACTTATTAATGAAAACAGTGTGGTGATTGTCCTCTTCTCTGAGCTCATTACCACCCACTGCCTATGTGTCATTCCACACCTTCTCGCTTACTTATTAGCATGGAAGCTGCAGTGTCGTCCTTTCCGTCTCCTCTCTGCACCCGACTCCTTTTTCTCTTCGTCTTCCCTTCATCCATCTCCCCCCGTTTTCATTTCACTGGCCTGCCTCGCATTCACTCACCTGTCTTCAGTCGGTCACGACGGAACAAGCCAAGCCTCTGTTAATCCTGCAGCACGACAGGATTGCCTCTGACACAAACTCGCACATTCAAACACGCTCGCGCACATACGTTTATATGTTCGTGTTGTTTGCACACAACCGCTCTCCTTGGAAGAAATGTCACTGAGGGAAGGGTCGGCTTGTTTTCACTCAAACAAGTCGACGTACCAGACTTCTTTCATCTGCCAAAGTTCTCTCCCTGAAGAGCAGAGTTCAGAGCTCAGGTGGTTGCATGTGTATGAATGTTATTGTGAACACAAGCACATGCAAGCGTGTCCATATCCAAGTGCATCTGTTTCCATGCATAGTAGCATTAGCCTGTTATTAGAATGACACATCGGGGAATGCTGTGCTCCTGTTGTGGGGCTTATCCAGCACTGTGCACCCTCTGGGTGACAATAGCCTTGTGTCGACCTTCTGAACGATGGCAGGCAGCCTGTGTAGAGGTGTAAGGTGGCAGACATCACAGATCCCCTATAATAAGCAGGCCCGAGGATCATTTGGTAACACAGAGCTGTGAACAATGCGGCTAATTATTCCAGAAAGAAAAGGCCCTCCTGGTTGGCAAGGTTTTGCTCAACACTGTTCAGGTTTCTTTGCGCTGGCATGGGTTTTCTGTGCAGTAACCTGATTGTTACTGTAATATGATAGCACTCGCCATGGTAATTTACCTTTTAGTTCAAGTTAAACTTGACTCAGCAGTAAGATCATTTGAACAGGTGTGTGAGCTCAACTGTGTAGGATTAAGTTTACCTGCATTGGTTAGGTGTCCCATATCGCCCACTAACAAATACTGGAATAAGGCAGATTATATTATTAAGAACACCCAAAAAAAAGTCTATAGGTTTCTTTAGAAAAGTGACATAAATAAGTTAATGTTAGCTGTTGGTGATGTTATCCATTAGGAAGATTGACCTTTTTATGTTTTAATTTCAGCATTTTTCATGTTGTTTTATTGTCTGTCAACTACAGAAAGCCAATCGGTTCGATCCTGATGTTGTTCTTAACCAGCTGAGATACTCAGGGATGCTGGAAACGGTTAAGATCCGCAGGGCTGGGTTCCCTGTCCGCAGAACCTTTAAGGATTTTTATAACAGGTCAGTAAAACTTATAACCACACATAAGATAAGCATCTAAAAAAGCCTCCAAGTGTTTGAAACATTAGGTATTTTTTTCCACTGAAATGTTTGCATCATATTAATGTAAATACTATGTGTGTTATGTTTCTGTTTGTTACCACAGGTACAAGATGATCCTGAAAAAAAAAATCCACTCAGACGATGAGAAGCAGAGCTGCTCAGAGCTTCTCACGCTCCATGACAAAGCCAAGAAAGAGTGGCAACTGGGGAAAACAAAGGTGGAGCACACATACACACACGCGTGCTCAAACATGTTTTTGTCACTTAGAAGGCCACTGCATTGACTTTTGTCTTACATTCATGCATACAGACACTTACAGTAACTATAACCATCAACCCAATCCAGTCCTACCCCCAGCCTTCACTAACTCAGAGTGAAATCTCTTAACTGTAAAAGTGAATGTTTTACCAGCTTTTTTCTCCAGAATGGGAGGTGTTTTCTCATAATGGGACTTTGTGAAAAGATGTTTGTCCCCGCAGTGTGACACGCTCAGGCAGGATAGAGTTTCAGGCTTGAAGCAGACAGGAACACAGATAGGAAAGGCTGAGGGATTGATCTGCTGATATGTACGTTCAGTCACATGCATCTGCTTTTAAGATTTTTTTTTTCTTAAAATACGCACAGATCACGCACAATCTCAAAACAAAACCTGAGAGAAAATCAGTCCAACGACGTGTTTCCTGGGGGCAGACTCTTGCTGTCGTAACCAAGCTGTTAATGTGTGCCACAGTTTGGACGGCCCCCACTGTGACTCATGTCCCAAAGATTTTTCTGGCCGGTTGTGGTCAATCTAGTGCTCTCCTGTTGGTAACCACACAGTTACACGGCTACTCCTAAATACCCTGACACCAGCAACTGTTACTGTAACCGTAACCCTATGCGGGGGCTTTCAGTAATCCTGAGGCAGCCTTTCTGTAGCTGGAAGAGTGTTAGCCTCTTGACACTCACCGAGTTGTTGATTTAATAGACTAAACTCCTGGCGAGTGATGTGGAGGCGGCCTTCTGTGATGAGACGTTGCAGCTGGGCGGAGGTTACAGGAAAGTCACATCTCATGCTTTCGTCTTCGAAAACTTATTGTAGCGCCGTGATCTCTATCTTCAGTACGGCTGTCAGCGATTCTTATCTCTCACCGTTGCCTCATTTCTCTCTATGGTTCTTTGTTTCAAACAATTATCGTCTCTTCTTGCGGAAAGCTCTCCCTTTTTTATCCCCTGCACTCTCATTGAATGATTAACCTTTAATGACTTGTTTGATCCGGACAGCAAAACCTCTTTGCTTGACGTCGGACTCAGCAGAAATTCTCTGTAGGAAGCTGAGAGACAGGATATAAATAAAGCAGTTTTTCTGTGGGTTTTCTTGAAATCAGCTAAATCCACAGTTGTCCCACTGTTACTTCCTGCTCTTAAGTTGTGGTTCCTGTGAGGCTGTAAAATCACGGAGACATTTCAAATTTGTTGTTGCCTTTTTGGACAGTTTTGTTGTAATTCCCCCGTTTGGGTTGTGCACTATGAATAGTGTCAGCTGCTCTCATGACACGGTGAAATATACGTCAAGATGTGGACCACATGTTGGTTCTTAATGAATATGTTAATGACTCATAACCACTAATATCCACATGCCTATGTATATTAAATTTCTCACACATGAACACAGTGTAAATCTCACTTAGTGTCACTGACTGAGACTTTAGAAATTAGAAATTAGAAATCAGTTTTCCTCTTTGTGGTTAAAACTTCATTATAATTTCAGGGTCAGCACTTTGACCTTTGGATGAATCTTTGCTGATAACTGCTCCACTTTACAATGTATATCCTAAAAAGAGGAGGGAGATGCTGATTTTACAAAGGTAGAAACCAAAGAAAAAGACGAGAATGTGTCATTCTGTGTACGTGCTTGTGTTTTTGATGGCAGTTCAATATTTTTGGGTTCAGGGAAATGTAGTGTGGGTTATGTGAAGGGGCGGAGAGACAGAAGGGGTCTACATTTCCTTTGGAGAAACAGTCTGTGTGTAATTATATATGAGCTGATTGTGTGCAGAGGAAGTGTGTGTGCCCAGAATTAGGGGCTTGGGTCACGTTGCACGGATGGTGAGTGTGTATGTGTGTTCGTGTGTGTTTGTGGGCCATTTTACAGATGAGGAAGGATGTGGACGAAGAGGAAGCTTCCTCCTCTCACAGACTTTAGAGGCAAGCAGGGTTGCAGCTGTGGGATCCTTTGATTAGTGGAACATCTGGAGAACAAGCACACACACAGTCACTCAAAGACCCCCACCTTTATAGAAGATGTTGATCCTACAGTCACTGCAACAGATATTGTTTTATCACAAAACCCCACTTACACCACTGTTTGGTTTTTCCCAGTTTGACATTGTCAGAATGATGAAATCTGATTATGTTTTCTAATAGCGTGTTGCGACTCTATGCTCATTTCTTGTAACTGTTTTGGTTTGAACTGCCAAACGTCCCACCAACTTTAAAAAAGTCTCCAGGAGTGAGGGAAGGGTTAACTAAACTCTTTCTCCTTCCTTCATAAGAGCAAGCAGGGGTGTGGCTTGCTATCTGAACACCAGCCACCATCCCTCCCCCTCATCCCTCCATCCCTCCTCTCCCTACCTCTCCCCTCCTCTCCCCTCCCTCTCTGTGCCTTTCTGTCTGTGCACGTCAGTCGAGCTACCAACGCAGCAGCAGCAGCAGCAGCAGCAGCAGTAGGGAAATGCTCAGGAAGGACGCCCGAACACAATGAGGCTCTGCAGCGGCAGCATTAGCAGCAACACTGCAGTCCCTGTGCCAGTTTTCCCCTCTGCTCTGCTCTGCTCTGCAGTCCAGGAGAGCAGCTAGCCTGCTAGCCTCAGCTGTACCTCAGCTTCCTCTGCAGTGGGCACAGGGTGCTGCCAGCAGACAACAGGGGGCCTTCACATCTCTGTGGGCCCTCCTTTATACCTTTACCAAGAAGAGGAACTAACCCATCCCATTTCCTTCCATTCCCCTCCCTTACCACCACCAACCACCCTCTCTCTCTCTCACACTCTCTGTGTCTCTCCCTCTCTCTTTCCCCGTCTCTGTCACTCCTTGTCGGCCGTGGCGCTGCTCGTCTCGCAGGTGTTCTTGAAGGAGGCCCTGGAGCAAAGGCTGGAGAAAGAGAGGGAAGAGGTGCGGCGCAGGGCTGGCATGGTGATCCGCGCCCACATCCTCAGCTATGTGGCAAGGTGAGTGGTGGAGTGTAGAGGAGGGGAGAAGGGAGGGAGGGAAAAGCCTGAGTGGCAGTGACAGTTGTTAGTGTTTGTTTTGTAATAGAGGTGTCCAGCCTGTGTGTGTGTGTGTGTATATGTTTGAAGGAAGGGGACGGGGGACGGGGGATTATGTGCATATGTGCGTGCCTTTGCACACGTGCTTACCTTTCTGTCTGTGCGTCTTATGTGGGTTTATACTGTATACACTGCTGGTGCACAAGTTGCTCCACAGATTCTCCAGGGGATTAGAGGTATACAGTTACATGTCATCTCATAAATCATATTTATCTTACACATAGACCTCTTAAATCTTGCTGACTCTGTGGCTCAGTCACTATAAACTCTCTCTGTGCAGCCAGACATTGTTCAGATCAACAAGTGGTTCTTTTTTAACTCTAGTCAAGATCCCAGTGAGACATAAAGACAGGCGTGTCAGTTCATAAACAACTCAGAAAGAATGAATGTTGTTTCAGGCTGTCGACCCCCATCAGATATATTTAATACTGAGGATCCCTGGAACATAATTTTATCAATGGAGTACAAATGATTAAAAGTGTGAAGCATTTTTTTGTTCTTTTTTAATCTTAAACACCTAGATCTCTTCCACATGATGTTTTAGGATTGAATATTTGTATAAATGTTTTAGAGTCAAAAATGAGCAGTTAGGTGATTTAAACGACCTTAAATCTGCTTCAAAAGAATAAAAAGGGTGGATATTTGGTAGTTTATCTGCTATGAGAATTAAAAATGTCTTGTGCACGTTTTATCTTGAAAAGACAGTATGATCTGGAATGACATACTGGTTATCTGCCTTAGTTGTAGCACTTGGAAAGGCTGCGTCTTAATTGTCTTATTTTATTGGAACACTATCAGCAGTCTGTCTTCTCAGGCTGAGCAGCAAATTTTACACAGCTTTCCACTTCACCTGACAGGCAGGATATCCATCACCATGGTGGTTTAAAAATCTGCACATGCAGACACCCGTAGATATGTAATCTAGCTGTGCTCCACCTGCGTGCTGCCGTATATAAGGTCACATACGGTCCTGTTGAGGGCTCCACTGGGAAAGTACAATGGGGCTGATGACAGCGTTCACGTTGTGGGTTCCCATCCTTTCAGATCTGCTCCTACTAAAGACAGAGGCACGGGGAAGTTCCCTAAAGACACACAAGTAAAGCCTTGGTATTATTATATGTAACATTATCTCTGCTCAGGGCTGTCCTGAGAACAGTTTAGGGCCGGGCTAAGGGTCACAGAGCCGGAGCATTGTGTGTGGTCCTTTGCAAGTCACGTGTGTTTGTGTGTGTATTGTGTGTTTATATGTGCGTAGTCATTGCATGTGCAGTGTGTGGTTGATGGGGTTTAGTCACAGGCCCAAACACAACAGCCCACATGGCCACAGTGGAACAGCACAAGCCTATCAGGCTCTCAACGTTACATAGTCCAACAATGTACAGGCTCTCTTACCAGCGTGTTTATTTAAACAGAGAGTACCCGCGGGCGTTAGGAGGAGACCGTGTGGTGCTGTGCAACGTCACAGACATGCTTGTGGTGGCAGACAATGTTCTCAGATAATGTTGGATTCAATACAGGGCTGGGCTTTATACTGACAACAAATATGTGTTTGACGTTCTCATCAGGAAACAGTATAAAAAGGTTTTGTCCAGCGTCGTCACCATCCAGAAGAACTACCGCGCTCACTTTTGGAGACGCGTCTTCCTGCGCCTGCGCTTGGCCACCATCGTCCTGCAGAAGCATCACAGAGGCCAGCTGGCCCGATCCCTCTATCGGCAGCTTAAGGAGGAGAAACAGAAGCGAGAGGAAGAGGAGAGGAGGAGAAAAGAGGAGGAGGAGAGACAGAGATTAGAGGAGGAGAAGAGAAGGATGGAGGAGGAGAGGAGACAACAGGAGGAGGAGGAGAGGAGAAGGAAGGAGGAGGAGGAGGAGATACAGAGGCTGATGGAAGAGGAGATGAAGAGGAGGGTGGAGGAGGAGGAGTCACTGAGGAAAGAGGAGCTGAGTCTGAAGGAGAAGATGGAAGAGCAGAAAATGGCAGCTAAAGCAGACAAGAAAAGGTGGAGTATTATGTTAAAGGTGCAGTCAGTAATGTTAGATGACTTAATATTCATTATTCTTCTAATAATTAATATATTTTTTAATTTTATCTACAGGAATTCTCTTGTTAATGGTGCTTGTCAGAAGGTAAGTCTACTTCAGTGTCTATAATAACATTAAAATGGGTCAAAAAAGATAATACACATAATGAGGTGTGAGTGTTGTGGCATTAAACTGTTTTAAAACTTTTGTTTTCTATTTTTCTGGTCCTGTGTACAGAAGCCGCTGTCCCAGACCCTGTCCCACAGTCACACCTCTGAGGAAGAGAGCCGTCAGATGGAGGAGATCCTGAGACTCGAGAGAGAAATCGAGCGTCTCCAGAAACAGCAGGAAGACGGCGTGTCCCTTCTCGGAGACGTCTCTCACGAGGAGCTCCGACAGATGAGGGACGCCGAGATCTATCGACTGGAGAAGGAAGCGTCGCGTGTTGCTACTGAGTTCCTGGAGCTCCTGGACTTCGGTGGTTTAGAGCCGTCCCTCTCGAGTGAGGAGAACCTCCATGACCCGACTGAATCCACTGCCCCTCTGGCCGAGGAGGAAGTAGATGAGGGTTTCCACGCTGAGGATGAGTGCATTCCTCTTCCTGACTTCCCACCTCCGGCCACTGTTCCTCTGGACAAGGACGTATTCCAAAGTATCCCTCCTCCTCCACCTGCTTTTGCAGAAGGACTAGTTGCCTCTTCGTCTATGGCGTCCTCTCCTGCACATGGAAAGCTCTCCCCAGTTACTCCCAATGGACTGAATCATGCCCCTGGCCTCCCTCCTCCTCCCCTTCCTCCATCTTCTTCCGTGGTTACTAACAGAGAAAGTCAGCCATGCAGGGGGTCCATGTTTGAGCCTGTTGCCGAACACCCGTCGCACGCCTCACACCTCCCGGACACCGAGTCGGATTATGACCAGGAGGAGTTCGAGGAGGCTCATGGGAGCTCAGGTGCTAGCACCAACGACGGCCACATCACAGATGAGGAGGTGCTACGAAAATCCTCCTGCACCCAGAACAGCCTGGACTCCTTCAGAGGCAGCTCGGACTCGGTGAGAACCAACAGGCTATTATAATGCCATTTATACTGAGGGCTACTGAACTTTTACAACTGCACATTCTGCAGAGTGGCACTTGTGAATGATATAGCACAGTCCTCTGGGGCAACACTAAAGATCCAGTGAAAGTAGATTTAGTAAATTTAGCCAGAACAGGAAATCCCCTCTGAGAGAAACCTGATGTTATGTTTACACAGAAATTTACTGAATTACAGTAAACTCTAATTGCTGCGTTCCCTACTTCCTTTACAGGTCTAACTTTAGCTGTTGTTCACTGACACACACACCTAGATTTCCTCTGGGTACATGCCTCCCACACATCGCCTCAACACAGGCTGTGCAGAACTGAATGTTCACTGTGCACATGTGCCAGCCTGAATCCTCTCTAAACATATGAAAAACCCGAGCCCGTGTTAGAATAACATTGGTACGCCGTTGCAGTTATTTGTTTTGGCTCTGCTTGATGAACACGTGAATCTGTTTCGAGATACTGCAAGTCAAGCACGGAACTCTGTCAGATCAGCAAAATGTCAAAAGGGGGAAGAAGTTTGCATGTAAATCTGTGAAACTGATGTTGCTTTGCTAAGATTTAAGTACTTTAATCACAAAATAAATTTTCTTTTTACATTTACCTTCTAGTTATGTAAAGTTTCACTCAATCACCTTTTTTCCTTCCTTACGAGGCATCTCTTGGTCATAAACGCCCGTGTTTGTGTTTCAGTTCATTGACAGCGACGAGGACAACGACGGCTATGTGGACACAGATGAGGAGGTTTCCAATGGGAGAGTGAATCTGCTGAATGGCAGTGGGCCTCCATACTTCCACGGCTACCTCTACATGAAGAGTAAGTGGCTTTACCAAATCACTGCCCAGCAGGCATGCACATGATTTATGCACAGTTGAACACATGGCCGTTTTGTCTGTGTTTGAAATGTGTTTGAAATGCCTCACAGGCTTTCTGTGCCTCTTTCTCACATGCTTTCTTTATTGCTGTTCCAGTGGTTGTGTAATATCGCTGCATGCTTCTGTTAAATGCAGCTTATTGTTGTTTTTCATTTATAATATGCCGTTTCCAGAGGATGTATGTGTGTGGATATGTATATATGTGTGTATGTGAATGCTCGCTCAAGCCTCACATTATTCTTACATTTCACACGATACAATCTAAATCCAACATCCTTCCTCTCTCCCTCCTCTGCTTTCTCCCTCTGCACTTTTCCCACGTTCAGGTGGCCTGATGATCCCGTGGCGTCGTCGCTGGTGCGTACTCAAGGACGAGACCTTCATGTGGTTCCGTGCCAAACAGGACTCCCTCAAGTCTGGCTGGCTTTACAAGAAAGGAGGAGGGATGTCCACGTTGTCTCGCCGCAACTGGAAGATGCGCTGGTTCGTTCTGCGAGAGTCGAAGCTCATGTACTTTGAGAACGACAGCGAAGAGAAGCTGAAAGGAACAATTGACATCCGCACGGCCAAGTAAGAACCTGTTCTCAGTCTGTTTCTTCTGTTTCTAATTAGCATTTCTCAAGAAACTGATTCACTCTCTGTAGGGAGATCGTGGACAATCATGAGAAGGAAAATGCACTGAACATTGTGACCGAGGAGAGGACTTACCACATCTATGCAGAGTCCCCAGAGGATGCCAGGTATAGCATAGATATATATTTTATATCAACCAACTGTGGTTCTTTCATGAGTAATGTTTGAACTTGTCATCATCTCCCTGTAACATCAAACTGTGGAAATAAAGTTCCCCCTTGTGGTTGCCAGTGGAAGTTCACGGTGTAATTTTTCAATTACATGTTTGCTAACTCTCACTTCCTAAACTTCCTCTGACCCCATCCAGTGGTTGGTTCAGTGTGCTGAGTCGGGTCCACAGCGCCAGCCCCGAGCAGCTCATGGAGATGCACCACGAACAGGCCAACCCGAAGAATGCAGTGGTTAGTGCTGTTTTACGTCTCTGCTGCCCGGGGCACAAGCCTCGGCTCCATTTTTCACCAGTAATGATGAAGCATGAAACTGAATCACAGCTAAAGTTTGATGGAGCAGAGCCGGGCTATAAAGTAATTCAAAGCTGATAAAGCAGAATGTACATACTTGTGTGTCATTGTTCATTTTAATAGACGTTAAATGATTACAGTGGAGTTAAAAGCATTTGCAGATGTAGAAGTTAAATGAGCTGGAAAACCAAATGGAGGGATGACTAAAGGCCACTTTACATGGAAACTCCTGAAAAAAAAATGAAATACGGGGAAAAAAGTGGATATTATTTCAATGTATTGAAATTTTTCTCTCTGTAGGGAACACTCGACGTGGGTTTGATTGATTCTGTTTGTGCATCAGACAACCCAGACAGGTGAGGAAACGTAGCCCATGCCGCATTAAAAAGTATTTAAATCTCAGTCTGTGGGAGCGTATGTATGTATGTATATATATATATATATATATATATATATATATATATATATATATATATATAACAACGTTTGTGTCCTTTTCCAGACCAAACTCGTTCGTGATCATAACAGCTAACCGGGTGATCCACTGCAACACAGACACACCTGAAGAGATGCACCACTGGATCGGCCTTCTGCAGAAATCGAAGGGAGATACGAGGGTTGACGGACAGGAGTTCTTAGTCAGAGGTGAATAGACAAGTGTTGATTCATATTCAAATACTCTGACACGTCCAAAGATACCTGACGTTTTCCTGTACCGATAAAACTAAAGGTGCTGAATGTATAACACAACAAAAAGAGAAACATAACAATCTATGAATACTTTTTTATTGGCATTGAGTAAATCATTTTTTTTTTTTGCATTTGTTCCCAGGCTGGCTGCATAAAGAGATGAAGTCGGGAGTTAAAAGCACGTCTCTGAAGCTGAAGAAGCGCTGGTTCGTTCTCACCAGTAACTCTCTGGATTATTACAAGTCGTCAGAGCGCAGTGCCTCCAAACTGGGAACTCTGGTCCTCAACAGTCTCTGCTCTGTGGTGCAGCCTGATGAGAAAGTCTTCAAGGACACTGGTCAGTTCTTCTTGAGCTTGAGAATATAATTATATGTATAGCTTTAGACTCGGACAAAAATCTGACATCTTCGCCATTTAAAAAAAAAATCTTTGCTTTTTACCTTTTTACCATCTTTATCACACAGGTTATTGGAATATTATCGTCCATGGGCGTAAACACTCTTACCGTCTTTATACCAAAATGCTGAATGAAGCCATGAGGTGGGCCAATGCTATACAGGGAGCAATAGACAGCAAAGTTCCCATTGAAACGCCAACACAGCAGCTCATCAGGGACATCAAGGTATTAAAACACTCTGGAATATGCCTCCTTTTGTTGTGAACTGGTTTTATTGTATATCTGCTGCATGTGTCTCCCTAAATGTGCTAATAATTCTGCGTAACATTCCATTAACTTACGATCATTAATGTCATATAACTTAAATTCTTTTCAGTCATGCAAACCTTTGGCAGGAACACACACTGTAGTAAAGTGAGGTACTTGTGCTCACTACACGTGTGCAGTGAACCTCTTTAAGTCATCACTTTACCTGCCTCCAAACATTTTTGTTAACCTCCTTTTTTTTTTCTTGACACTATTTCCTAACTTAACTGACATAATAACATCATTACTGATATTGCCTTATGTTTATTTCCTCTTCTGATGTCTGACAGACAGACTTCTGCTTCTTTAAGACTTCAACTTTGCTGTAAAAAAATATTGCTGAAGGTTTTACTGAGAGATCACTGATACAGCTTTCTAACTTTTAGGAGAGCAGTTTAAACGTGGAGGCCGTGGAGCAGACGTACTGGAGGAACCCCATCCTGAGATATACCCAGCATCCTTTGCACTCCCCTCTTCTACCTCTGCCTTATGGAGATGTCAGCGTCCATTGTACGTGCTAATTATTGTTTTTGATCACTGGAGAAAAGTGGGGCTAAAAAAAAATCAGACAAATTAACTAGTTTGGGAATTAATTTGGCCTCTCTGTATTTTTCTTTCCCAGTACAAAAGGAAAAGGGTTACACCAGCCTGCAGGATGAGGCGGTTAAGATTTTCAACTCGCTGCAGGAAATGGAAGCAGTGTCAGACCCGGTGCCAATCATACAGGGAATCCTGCAGACCTGTCAAGACTTGAGGCCACTAAGAGATGAGGTTTACTGTCAGCTGATCAAACAAACCAATCACGTCCCACACCCCAACAGTCCTGCCAATCGCGCCCACTGGCATCTCCTGACCTGTATGAGCTGCACCTTTCTGCCTAGCAGAGGCATCTTACGCTACCTCAAGTTTCACCTCAAAAGGTAGGGGACATTTTCAGACACGTGGCACTTCATTCGTAAAAAACAATAATAAAATTATTACAGCTGGCTTAAACAGTTTTTATTATTTTTGTCTTTGGCTATTTTCAGGATTAAGGAGCTGTTCCCTGGTACAGAGATTGAAATGTTCGCTCATTTTATTGGCGAGTCTCTGAAGAAAACCAAAACCAGAGAGTTTGTTCCCTCCCAAGAGGAAATCATGGCACTGCTTACGAGACAGGAAATGACAACCACAGTCTACTGCCACGGTGGAGGCTCCTGCAAGATCTCCATTAACTCACACACCACTGCTGGAGAGGTAAACCAGCTGTAGCGACTTCACTTTTAACACAAACATGAATCTGCGCGATACAAAGTAAACTAGCACCTGATTCTCAAGTGGCTCTTATTTATTTTTTTAATTCACACAAACTGTGGTGATGTATTTGTTAATTTACTTTATTCAGGTGGTTGAGAAGCTGATCAGAGGTCTGGCTATGGAGGACAGCAGGAACATGTTTGCTCTCTTCGAGCACAACAACACTATTGACCGAGCTGTGGAGAGCAGGGTCCTTGTGGCTGATGTTTTGGCTAAATTTGAAAGGTAGAGATTATATTTCCAATTTTGCCTGTATGATCCATAGAAATCCAACAGTACAATGTTACCACGTGACATGACTGTGATTGTCTCACCAGACTTGCTGGAAGTGAGGAAGCTGAGGATGAAGGCCAGTGGAAACTTTATTTCAAACTCTACTGCTTCCTAGATGTGGAGAGCATGCCAAAGGAAGGAGTGGAGTTTGCATTTATGTTTGAGCAGGTGGGTTTTACTCCTTGTGGTATGTTTTGTTTTAATCTCATGTTGCAGTCAGTTCTAATGTTGAACTTTTGTTCCTTCAGGCTCATGAGAGTTTGACCAGAGGTCACTTCCCCGCCCGTGAGGAGACCCTGCAGCACCTGGCCGCTCTACGCCTCCAGTTTCTGTACGGAGACAAAGCGCGGGTCACCTGGAGTTTGGAGAACGTCTACCCGGTGGGCCGCCTGCGCACTCGCATTCTGCAGTTCACCAAGGTGGGCGGAGCCTCAGGTTCAGGTCAAACTCTGGAGCGTAGGAGGACGAGCTTCATGGACGTGACGCTGCGTCGGGGCTTGAAGACTGGCTCGATGAAGAAGCAGCGCATGGAGGAGGAGCAGATGCTGGAGATGTGGATCAAGGAGGAGATGTCGGCCACTAGAGCCAGCATCGTGGAGAAGTGGTCTCGCCTCAAAGGTCTGGAACAACACCAGGCCATGCTCAAATACATGACCATCATCAAAGAGTGGCCTGGATATGGATCCACGCTGTTTGATGTCGAGGTAAGTTTATTGAGACGTTAAGTGACAAAACAGATGCACCGGTCTGATTTCTTCCCTCTGTGTAGTTCCAAAACTCTGGCTTGAGAAAACTTTACAGTTCTCTTAGCCTTACTTTTAAAATTTTCATACTTCTCCTGAGCACACTAAAGTCATTTTAATCTGAAGACCAAGTTGTTGACCCAAATGTGAATGACAACACAAACACAAAAATTAAAATAAGAATAAAAAAAGAATAAAAATTGATTTATTCAAATTTTATCTTTGTAGTGCAAAGAAGGAGGTTTCCCTCATGATCTCTGGTTGAGTGTGAGCGCTGAGAACGTGTCTGTGTACAAGCGAGGGGAGCCCAAACCTCTGGAGACATTCCCATACGAGCACATCATCTTCTTCGGCGCTCCGCAGCCCTGCACCTACAAGATCACAGTGGATGAGCGAGAAATGTTCTTTGAAACTCCACAGGTATGTATTTGTTGCATTTTGTTAAGCGGGACAGAAATTGCAGCAGTGAAATCTTTGGTTCACCAACATATTAAGATGCATTGCGTATGCATCTTAAACACATTCAGTTTTATTGCTTATTGCTTTGCTTCTTTTCTGTTGTCCTGACTGTGTATTTCACATGTTTATCACAGGTTGGAGAGATCACAAAGATCATGAAAGCCTACATCAACATGATCGTGAAGAAGCGCTGCAGTGTGAAGTCGGTCTCCAGTTACGGAACCAACTGGATCAGGTGATCGACCATACGGGACACAACAGAGACTCGGGACTACGGCGCACCCGAACTACAACAAGATGTAGAAACGAGAAGAGAATCAAATCACTCTGACAGAAAGTGTGTGTCACAGCTTTTGACCGACTACACAGCAACACAAACAAACTCTGTTCAGAGAGATTCCTTTCTTGACAGACACACAAAAAATGGTGATATCTTTACTGCTCGTGGTAAATGTGGGAACACTGAAGCATCTGTAACATTTTAAGCTTCATAGTCGTCCTTAGTGTTGCCTCCCCTCCATGCAGTCTCCTTCAAAACCTTACAAATTCATTAGTTACACTAGTCATTTCTTGAAATGTAATTCAGGTATCTTTTATCTTTTGGTGGATTTTATTTGAAGATTCTGAGAAAGCTCATAGAGCTTTGCATGCAAAGACACACAAAATAACATTTGAATTTAGATTTAATCTCATTTCCAAAAAAAAAAAAAAAAAGAATTTCTTTCAAGCCCAGCTGTGTAAAAGAATGTGTTGCGGTAAAATAAGTACACTAACTGAATTGTGACCTTTTAAGTGTTTTTTTTTTTTTGTTTGTTTGTTTTTGTTTTGTTTTGTTTTTCTACAGAATATCACGGCCCTTTGTAATGAATGTTCTCCTGAATGGAGATTCCCTCAGGTCAACGTGTAATATAACTGTCACCCTCCCAGGGAGATTACCTCTCTAATATTGCCTTATTTAAGTTTTTATTGTAGCTATTTAATCTGGATTAATAGTTTGAGTGCAAATGTGGCCTTTTTCAGGAATAAGCATGGATCGTTGGGGGAGGGTGGGTTTGCTGAGTATCTTGAGATGAGTGGTGATTATTGCTTCCATGGATGCATGTGCCACAGAAAGCACATCCCTACCTTTAACAAAAGCCTATAAGTAAACCTTAAAGTCAAATAATTGCATCAAATTAAAGAAAAAAAAAAAAAGAAATCCAACGTGAATAACCACTGCATCAGTGGTGATGCGACGTCTATAACCACTGCAGGAGAGACCGGTCATGAAAATCAGTCGAACGAGCAAATACTCTGCATCGAGCTGCTCTCACGTGTTTCATGTGTGAGTCGAGAGTATGTCTCTGAAACTTTTGTTTTTGTAGCTGAAACTGTAAAATGTTCCAAGGACGTGTTTTAAGAGGCATGCATGTTATCGCCTGTTCAGTGTGTCTGTGTCTACAGAGTGTGTTTGTATTTTTTTCTCAGCAATGTCAAAGGCCATGTGAGGGGCAGGGTATTTATTTATTGAAGTATAGATGGAATGGGAGTAATAAGCTCAGAGAAGTAAACTGTGTGCTGGATATGTAATGAATGCAGTTTTGCTAGTATTTTGTTTGTTTTACTGTTGTAACTGTGTGTGTGTGCGTGTGAGCGTTCAGGGACACAAACATTCATAAGATTCAGAGACACACAAGTTGTTTGTAATTTTACTATTGATTTTCCACAGTTTGTGTCCTGTTTCTGACCTTTGTTGTTAACATGAAATAACCCGAAGTGTGTTGTTACCCTGAGCGCCCGACACGCTCAAGTTGTTTTATTATCTCACTAACCAGAGTTTATTTTCTTTCCTAGACCACTGTAAATGAACAGAAAGGATTCAAGCTTATGCCAATCAACCTACAGTATATTTCAAGATAAGAATAATATGATCCAGACTTAACGAGCTTAGTATTTACCTCCCATCGCATCACTGTCTTCCATCGCTTTCCGATCGTACTCACTTAGGCGTTCTGGTCAGCTGCCGGCGGCCACACCAGAGACTGATGTTGCCATTGACGATGACTGTATTTCTGAGATTTCTGATTGTTTTGATGAAGAAAAATCAGAAAAATGTTTTATATCAGAATTTAAAGATGCTTTAATAAATTATTGTATTTCAAAATCGTCTCTGTGTTTGTCATCGGTTTGTGTTAAGATGGACTTTATAGAACTGAGATGTGTCTAGAACCTCTGACAATGACTTTTAAATGAATACTTAAAAAGTATAAGTGATTGAAATACCAAAGCTTGAATTTCACACTGACTATTTATATTTCTTTGATTCAGAATATATTTTTGTCAGTCAAACCTTGGGATGAGGGTGTCTGCAGACAAAAAAAAAAAAAAAAAAAAAAAAAAAATTTTTCTATAAATTTAGTAGTGATCACACCTTACACCAATTCTAAAATACTCAAATACACACAGTATAAGAATTACCATAAACAATCTGTGATTAATTTTATAACTATAATGATGAACATCATGTTAATTTATCATCTTGTCACTTTATTAAAAAAAATAAACACCCTCTATACAGAGTTTATAAATTATATTATATCATTCACTTCTTAATGAGCCAATAGCACAAGTCAGTAGATCATTTTTAGTTATGTGTGGTAATAAGACACTGATAAGGGTTTTATATAGACCTAATAACATCAAGTTAACACATTAATTTGGGTCTAAATGTTGTTTATCTAGAAGACAAATTAATGTGTCATAGTGAAGGAGGAAAAAGTGAGATTTTTTCACCACTTTCTAACTAACTCAACAGTTATCTGTTCTTTATCTTAGTTATCTGTTGGATATCTTTACTAATGACTCAAACCTGATAAATTAGGATTAATAAGTGTTTTAATGAGCTCTTATAAACTAGACAGTATAATGTCTTGATTCTGAAAACATCACTAACTTCAGTGAAAACAGAACCTAAAGCAGAGAACATGCACTTTCCTGGCGTTTAGAAAAACACTGATCTCAGTTTACAGATGTTTCTCTGCAGCTGTTTGATGACACCAGCGTCAGGAGCTTGTGACGTCACCCCTCCTCTCCCCCTCCCCCCCTGCTCGTAAACTATGGATCCACCCTTCACTTTGACTTGAGAGACATTTAACTTCGGTGGCTGTTTCCAAAGCAGTCGTTCACAATGTCGCGACTTTGTAAATCTTCTTCTTCTATCATCGCCGTCGCCGTCTTTCTCTGCGCTCTTTACGCGCTCTCAGACGCGGACACACCGACTCCAGCTCCAGGTTCGGGTAAGTTTTTCCACAACTGTGACTGATGTGCTTTGTTTTTCTGCAGCTACAGTCAAGTCAGTTCAAGTCAGGGGGGTGTCACATGACTGAGGGAAAAAATGGATTTTTACTAATCATAAAAGTAAAGATTTCTAATCATTTGAAATCATTGTTATAACTTGACTTATTTTTTATTTGTTGAACTTTCCAAAAAACAAATTTTATCCTAGTTTTTTTTGTACCTGTCTGAGTTGTAGTCATGTTGTTGCAATCATTTCTACTGATTTGTAACTGTGGGCTGAAGATGAAACTCCTAGATTTTCTCTTTTCATTTCCTCTTTTGTATTCTTCTTCTTCTTCTAAGCTGGCTACATTATATACATATAAGTGCTTGAACCCATTAAGTGAATGCTCAGTGATCAGCATTTAAAAACCATTAAAAAACACTGTGACCTGTCTCTTTTCAGTTCCATGTGCCTTGAGATCCAACACCAGTTGTGATGAATGTCTGCAGAATGTGACTGTAAGTCTCTTATTTTTTTACTGTAGTTTTTTTTTTTGGCTGATAGTTTTATTGGTAATGTGTTGCCCGTAAATACCAAAGATAAGATAATTCAGTGATAAATCAGGCCATTGTTTGTTGTCATGTTTGTTACAGTGTTTGTGGTGCATACCAACTGCACAATGCATCGACTACCCGGTGAGGAACATCCTGCCCCCCAGGAGTGTGTGTCCTTTGACTGATGCACGATGGGGGGTCTGTTGGGGTAAGACTTCAGGCCTCAGATCACTTTGTTTTACCTTGCAAGTGATATATCGGGGATGGGGACTATGGTTAAAGAGCAGCAACTATTATAATTTTAAAAACTTTAAAATTATTTTTTAAACCAAGAAAAGCGAAACATACTCTAGTTTACAGCTTCTTAAATGTAATGACATGCTGCTTTTCTTGTTCTTGCTTGATAAAAAAAGGTGTAAATTGGTAAAGTCAAGTAATATAAAGATGTGTAGGAAATAATAGTGGATTTTTTTTTCAATCAAAATAATTGTTACTTAAAGTCCTACAGTGTTGAAGCAACCTCATATAAAAATAGAAATCTATTATTAACCAATTATGGTGCTTATTGTTCACTGAAGAATCATAATCAACTTCATACTGACTCGAATTTTGAACCCAAGCAATATGTTGTTCAACTTCAAACCCTTGTTGTGTGTATCCACTTGATTTGAGCCGTCCAGGTTTTTACGATGACGTGGATCTTTACCTTTTCCCTGTTTCTGCCTTCGACACAGTCAACTTCCAGGTGCTGATCATCACCATGTCGGTTCTCGCCGGCATCATCGTCATCGGCGTTCTTGTTTGCTGCCTCTGCTGCTGCAAATGTGAAAGAACTGGGTACGAATAAAGTCACATGAAACGTCGGGTTGTGAAATCTGGTTCAGCGTGGAAGAAGGAGGAGGAGGTGGAGGAGGAGGAGGAGGCCGCCGAACACAATGGCTTGTTTTTCTGCAAAGCTAGGCTGTTACCGCCATCTCCAAAAGCCTGCCAGAATTTGTGAATTCAGTTTCACTCCTTCTATTAAAACGTGTTTAAACCTTTTCCAAAAATGAGTTAATTTCATAATAAGTGTTGGCTTAAAAGGAAAATGATATATTTCCTCATCAGACTGCAGACACAGCAGTCTTTTTTCCGTGTAAGTTTTCATTTGGAGAAACATGACATGAGTAATGAATACTAATATCATTGCATAATATTTTCCAGAAACAAGAAGGAAGAGGCAAAGATGGAGCGACAAACCCGTGCGAGGAAGGCCCGTCAGAAAGCCAGGTAACTTTTTTAAAGGCAGACACCGTGTAACCACATATCGCAGCACAACCACATATCTCTTTTTTTCTCTTTACTAATTAACAAATGTGCATGGTGTCGAATCAGTGCACACCTACAGTTGAGTTAAAATGTGAAACAAATGTAATTTGGTAGATACTTTCAGCACCAATCCAGGATTCAGACACTGTGGGAGTCAGAGTGGCCAGTGTTCTCTGTTGTCTCTAACAATTTGTCTTTGTTTCTCCGCGTTATAGGAGAACAGAAATGCAGATGAGGCATGATGAAATCAGGCAGAAATATGGTGAGACACATTTCTTGTTTGTGTGGTTTGTGTGGGCTAATCAATGTACATTTGAAATAAGAAAGACGCTTGTTTTCGCTCGCACTTGTTTTATATACACAGTGACAAATAATCGCAAAATGAATTCAAAACCCAGTTGGAGAAAGATAGATAAATTAAATTAATACAATGAAATTTGTGTAGATGAAGAAATGGAACCTTATGAAAACCCTTTATCAAAATATCATATCATTTGTCCAGTAATTGTAAAGAAAAATGATACTCCATTAGTGCCATCTACTGGAAAAACTTAACTGTACATACCTGATACACTTGAGTTACATTTTAGTTTTAGAACTACAATGATTTTCGTAAAATTAGACATAACTTCTCTGCATTTAACCCACAAGTTCTGGTGTATGCAGCCATCAACAGGCAACATCTGAATATTTCATGATTCTTTGCAGTGATGTTATTGCTGCGACGCTATTGATTTCCTAATCTATTCTCCATTCTTCCGTTCAGGTCTGGCAAAGGATAATCCATACTCCCGTATGGATGACCGTTAAGAGGGATCGTAGCGATAGATGAGACGAGATGGATTCGTCAGAAATAATGTCCCTGAAGATGATCGTATTGATGCCAGTAACTTTGAGATACAGCATACAAGTAGCATGTGATAAACTGTGATTATGCAGATTGATTTCAGTGATGACATAAAAGATGTCTGCAAAAATGTTCTGAAATCATTCATTGTGCACTATATTCCAAACATGGTCCATTCACCTAATATTTCATTATTTTTTATACATTTCACTCTGCTATTAATATTTTGCGTGCTTTCATTATGATGTGAATGACTGTGGAGATCTTTTGTTTTTCTGTCCACATGGGAATCTTGTCACACAACACATTTTCACCAAAATAAACAAGCATTATTTGATTAATTTGCATAAAATTCAGTATTATAACAAATACACAGCTGTGATCAAAGCTGGTCAAAGTCTTGTGATGTTTCTTTTTAAAACTAGCAGTTTCACTTTACAATAATGATGTATTAAGTTCATTTATAATATGTAACATGTTACGGTCTTTTTTGGTTAGTTTTTTTTCTTGTGTGTGTGTGTGTGTTTTTTTTTCTATCATTTGATCTCCTGATAAATGTCAGAATCAGAATGAAATTCAGAATGTGTGTCCTTGAATTACAGAGGAAGCTTTTTTGAAACTGTTGTTCAAAACAAATTGTGACCATTTGTTTCAAAAAATTAAACAAATACATTTTTTGTTGATGATGAAACATTGTTCATGTGTATTTCATACCTATTGACTTATCTGAAATATATCTTTATCTATATTTAAGTTAATGAAAATTACCTACTGGCCCAAATAGACATTTTGTGGCACGCAAAATATCCTAAACCAAGTCTATAAACCTGTTTTTTTTTTTATTTCAATAATGTAAATTGTATTGGCAAATCTAAAATAAAGTTTATAATTATTATTTATCTATTTGGATATTTATCTAAATGCTTCTCAGTGCCCCTGGTCTGGACTACAGAACTGCTTTCTAGTAAGGCCCTATTGTTTTACCTAAGTCGCGGGAGTGCGCAAAATTTGCTTGCGCGCTCACGTATCCGCGGCCCCGATGAAAAGTGAAACACGTGACCCGTTTGGTCGAATCATACTTTAAATTTCGGCGCGCGCTCCTGATCCAAACGAAAGAACCGGAGGAGCTGATAACCCGCTTCACCGTTAATCGTCGGTCACCGCGTAATTAACGAATCCCCGGGAAAACAGCAGAATGTCTGAAGAAAAGCCAAAGGTCAGTGTTGTGTTTCTCCACAGGAAAACCGTTTATATGTTTGCCGTCGAGCGCTAATGATGCCTGTTTAAGTTAACGTTAGCAGACTATGCTAAGCTAACCTGCTCCTGGGCTAGAGATACCGCATTTGAGCGGGTAGATGGAGAAAACAAAGGTTCACCAATTTGCGGATATTTCGTATTTAGGCGCAGAGTTTGGCGAATCTACTGCTCCTTTAATAACAACAATCACCACTGCTACTCGTTGGTTTTATAATGAACCAACACTTGCTAACGCCGCTGTCAGAGATTACCACTGAAATGAATGATTTGTATCTCTGCTTTCATTTGCGCCATTGTGGCTTTCTGCGCCAGTTTGAGCACAGGCTAGCATGCTATGCTAACCACAGAAAGGAGCGTGTGGCGTTACGCGTTCTGCGTTTTGAATGATAAAAGCTGCCACTACGACCGAGCTATGGCTTTGTGAATGTAGCTGATACATGTAGCTGAATGAAGTTAGCTGGTCATTTGAATTAGCTGGTGGTTGTATTTTATTTTACCGTTTCGTTACCGGACGCCGGTTTGTTGCTACTGCTGCTGATGGTGATGATGATGGTGATAATGATGATGAAGAAAATGATGATGATTGCGGGTTTTGTTGCAGGAAGGAGTGAAGACGGAGAACGACCACATCAACCTCAAGGTAGCTGGTCAGGACGGGTCAGTCGTACAGTTCAAAATCAAGAGGCACACTCCGCTCAGCAAACTAATGAAGGCATACTGCGAAAGACAGGTAACATCAGGGTGAAGAACTGAAAGTAAAACTTCCCATTCCCTTTGTTTACACAACACTTTGACATACTGATGTTAATAACACATAATCAAGCTGTTGCCATGTGTTGACTCATGTTGTTCCTGTTTATATTTCTTTATTAAAACCTAATTGTGAACCTAAAATGTCATTATATTTGTGTGTGTTTTACAGGGATTGTCGATTCGTCAGATACGGTTTAGGTTTGATGGACAGCCAATTAATGAAACAGACACACCTGCACAGGTTGGTGAAATGCACCAAGAAACTTATGTTGTTTTAGATAATTATTCTATACATAGTTAATATAACTCTTTTTGTGTGACTGGTCACTATTTTTTACATTTTAGCTCGAAACCAAAATAGATAAATAATATGTTTGCACATATTTAAAGATGGTATGTAACAAAGGTCTGGGATTCTTCTTAAATGTCATATTTGTTGCTGTTTATCCATTTGTTTACATTTAGTTCAGCTGTTCCTAGAGATTTCATTTTAATATTCAACCATCAGTATTATAGAAATATGTTCACCCATTTTAGATTATACTTGAATATACTGAGTTACCTGCTTGCTAGTACAAAAATCATATCCTGTATTAATGTTGGTTGTGGTTTAGTACAAATCCTCACGTTTTCGCATGTAAACTTCTCATGTTAAGATCTTTTTGTGGTTTCAAATTAGTCACAATGAGGTGAAGACGGTATTGTCTAAAATAATTAAGCATATCACTTAGAAAATATGTGTTAAAGAAACAATAAGCCTCTTCTGCTTCTCCAGTGCTTCCCCAAGATATTTGCTAGCACCCACTCAGTCTGTTCCAGCATCATACTAGTTTTAATGTTGCCCACCAAATGTATTGCAGAGCCCTGTAACTATCACCCCGTCACTATTAGTCAGTACGGTGACATTATAAAAAAAAAAAAAAAAAACCTACGCCTCGCTCTCTTTATGTTTTTTTTCCTCCCAACAAACACCGACTTGAGTCACTGTGTGTGGATGCTTCAGTACCACTGCAGTTTTGTTCTGAATTTGGTCCCACTGGGCTTAGCTGTTGAGAGAGTTTTGTGTCTCTCTCAAGCATATTATTTTGGATTTCAACAAACTTGGACTCTGTTATGGTTTTTGGTTTCATAAACCATCATCAAACATCCAGTTTGTATCAGATTTTCCCACATACCTAAAGACAATCCCCTGCTAAAAAAATAAACCTGAAATATTTTGGCTCCTCCTGAATGTCATCAGGCCTCTTGGATGCCTCTGTCAGCCCCTCAGTTTTGGAGGACTTGGCTTCCATGATTGATACTCGTTGGTAACTTAGCAGAAGAATAGGGCTTTGTCTCATTGTTTGTCAGGTTTTTGGAAGACACTGACTTTTTCCTGTTACAACAGATGAACTGAACTATCCATCCATTTTCACCCTCTTGAAAAATAATTAGGGGAATTAATACCTAGCTCATACACAGTCAGGTTGCTTTTTCAAAAAATAGTTTACGTGTACTGTCATCAGAAAGTTTCGTGTCCTTTTCACTCTATATTGAAAATTAGGTTTTAAATTGCAGTGAAGTAGGCTGGTTTCAGGGTCAGCTCTCAGCAGCAGTCACAGGGAAGTTAGTCAGAAGCGAGGGAAGGGTGTATGCAGCCAAGTACAGAGGTCCTTGAAGAAAACCTGCTGCAGTCTGCACACTACCTGAGACTCAGGCAATAGATCCAACTATAAGAATGGCAATGACCCAAAGCACAAAGCCAAGACAACACTGGAGTCGCTTCGGTACAAGTCTCTGATTGTCCATGAACGTCTCAGCCATAGCCCAGACATGAACTCCATATAACATCTGTGGAATCTGACAGAGCAAGAGAGGATCTGCCAGGAAGAATTGAATAAAATGCCCAAATCCAGGTGCATGAAGCTTGTAGAGATTTAGCCATAAAGACTCAAGGCTGTTATTTCTGCCAAAAGTGTTTAAATATGTCTGTAGATGCATGATGGATTTCTTTCTTTCTTTTTTTTTTTGTCTTGTCATTTTGGGTTGAGTTTAGATTGATGGACAAAATGGCAAATGTCCAACATTATACATTGAAGAGGCCTGTGTTCTTTCTGAAGTCAGATCTTCATGTCAGATCAACTTCAATGTTTCCACTGATGCTTTTTTTTTCTTCTGTTGACTTGTCCCACAGTCCCAACTCCACTGTTATATTAGTCGAAGGAGGTTTAACAAGTTTTATATGGAGTGTAATGCAACTTGTGTCAGTGACATGAACTCTTTTTAAAAAGCCTTCAGTCGTAGTCACAGAATTTACTGTTAATATTTGTATTTCTGTGTTTTTAATGACTAATGTAAACTGCTTTGTTTCTTACAGCTGGAGATGGAGGATGAAGACACTATTGATGTATTTCAACAACAGACAGGAGGCGTCTCTTAAGTGGGATGTGGACTCTGCTCTTGGAAGAACATCCACACCGTTTTTTTTTTTTTCATGTCGTATTTGAAGATTTATGTTTTTACTTTTTTTTTTTTTTTTTTTTTCTCCCCCCCCTCCTTGTTCACTGTGCTTTGCTAAATGTCAGGAAATGTCAAAAGAAGGGTTTTTTTTCTCCCCCATATGAAGTCAAATGACTTTGAGATGCAGGGTAATTCTTTTTTTAATTTACATGTTTTATTTACATAAACATATGGTTAGAAATTGTCCACAGAAGGGACACATCTCAAATCAGATATGGCTTGTAATGATAATGATGATAATAATAATAATAATAATGATAATAATAAAAAAAAAACCCACTGTGTTCTTTTGATACTGAGATGACGTCTTGCATGTCTCAAATGATAAGCTGAAGTACATACTTTTTTTTTTCACCCCCTCTTTTCAGATTGTTGTAAGATTCAGATTCAGGATGGGCTCATTTTAATCGATGTACTTGTTGGCAGTTGCTGCATGGGAAGCCAAAATATCTGCACAGATATGAAAGGAGTTGTTCTCATGTAACAAACTTTTTAGTAGTTATTTTTCTTTTCATTTTTAATGCATTCACGCCTGTTTTATCTACTACGGTTGCTAAGAAAAAAAAAAAGGTTGCGCTAAGAAAGATCCATACGGATGGTTTACCTCAACACTGTCACACTGAACGAAGATTTAACTGAATGGTAAATAAAGTACGCTAATGTTTCTGGACCAAAAAAAAAATGCTAAATGAATAGTGTTCTTTTTCAAAACAAAACAATAAAAAGGGTTTTGGTTAATATATATAAGATGTAGATGTTAAAGGTTACTGTGACTCGGTAACAGTGGTCTTTACTCAGCTTTTCAGGACGTTTTAAAAAGAATATACAGTAAACATGTCACCTTTTAGCAAACCAGAATTAAATGTGTCACATCTAATGTTATATATATTTCAGTGTATAAATATTCAGCCGATGCTGTTTTGCCAATTTGAATCCTTTTGTCTAAAAATCTATTATCTATTATCAACGGGTTAGTTTGTTGGACTTGTGTGTTGGTAGAAATCTTGTTTTATAAGAACGTCCATCTTTATTTTCAAAGTTAACATTTGTTGATTTGCGTGCTGACATCGGCAGATATCTCACAATTCTTTTTTTTTTTTTTTTTTTTTTTTTTTGTTGATTTGTATATTATTTGTTGTCCCTATAATGTATACAATAAATATAGTTTGATACTCAGCCTCTTGAAATATAAATTAGCCTCTGTTTGTTGGGATCTACTATAAAATGAATATTTCAACACAACACACAATACAGGACTTTGGTATAAATTAGTCTCGTTATCGGTAGTTATTGGTGTGTTAGTAGACTCACTGCTGTTTAAGTGTTTAGATAATTTTTCTAGCCTGAGTTGTGGTTTGTTCTGTTGTAACCTGAAGTGTAAATAAATAGTCTAGCCACTAATTTAAGCTATTATAGAAACAGTGAGTCATTGTTTCCACATGTGGTTTTGTCCAAGCCCATAATTATGATTTTTGGGATTTTTGGTGGCATTCAAACTGTAAAAATGAAGAGAGAATTGTTTTGATTAGAGCAACATCTATAGACTGGGTAATACACTTTAAACACAGTAGAGGGCATTGTTGTTCTTCATGTGTTCCTCCTCCACCCTTCAAATCAGCACAAAGACACATTTGTTGCACCACTCCAGCCTTGTGAAGACTGTAACTTCATGAGCCTCCACTCATTTAAAAGAACTTCACTTCACAGATGTTACTAAACTGAGGAACCAAATGAACTCCCTGTCTCTCCCTGAGGCTTCTCACACAGTGGTCTGATTGTACTGCCTTTTATTTTTGGCATCTTCTTTGGATTTTATATTTCCTTATGGAGATATGTGAACACACTTATTTATCCCAGATCTCCAAAAGATGCAGCTGCAAGGTGCCCCCTCCACCCATACATTCAATTCATAATACACAACCTCATAGAAGAATATGGTGTTAGACGTGTTGACTAAATGCAGCACTCATAAAGAAAAGCTTTCTATTTTAGCTTTACAGTAATTTATATCCATGGTCCTTTTTTAAAAATCAATATTGATTGTTTATGAGTCCTACAAAGGACTACATAAACTGCTGGAGGACAAACCATCACTATACAATGCAAACTCAGCTGACCAGCAGAGCACACGCACAATAATAAACGGGCAAGATTCCCGTCCCATTATTCTCATTTTATTGTTGCTGTGTCAGAGATGAGTGTGAAGCAGCACACTTATGCTGTGTGAAGCAGGGGGAAAGACACTTCATATCATTGTTGCTTAAAAGCTCATTCATTGTGTGTCTTATGTCATGTGCCTCTGCTCTGTCAGAGTACAGCGAGGGCCGTTTGTTTATTTTTGTGACAAGATAATAGATGGATTGAACCCAACCACACAATGACGTACACGTATTTCTTGTGGCCCTCAGCCCTCCTTCACGGTTAGACTGTCCACAACCTCCAGATTCCCACAGGCCCCAATGTCTTAGTTTTCACTGTAAGCAAATGTAACTTAGTGTATTACTACAGCACAACTTGAGCTGATAAGGGCCAGATTGCCCGATCTTAGGGTCCTGTCTTCATGTTGGTACCTGAATTGATGTTTGTTTTAAGATGCTCATCTAAAATGGAACTTATTTCTGAATTAATTGTTCATTTTTACTCTGGAGCTCCTCAGCACTCTACTCTAGCCACTGTCTTATGTCCCATGATGAAAAGAAGAAATTAAGTTGCTTTAATTGTAATGGTCTGCAAGCACTTTGAACAACTTTTTGCTTAAAAGATATGTATAGAATAAGTAAATATTATTCATATTGTCCAATTATTTCACAGTGTAATACAGTGTTTCCTCTTCATCCGTTCATAACATAGTTTAAATGTTGGATTTATAAAAACATCATTACAGCAATGTGTATTTGTTTTTGTTTGGCTCAATTCAGACCTTTTAAAGTCTCTTCACAGTTGTAGATGCATCCAGGACAAGCATCGTCCTCTCACTAAATAAAATCCATCAAGTTAGACAAGCATGTACACAACACAGGGTGGAGGAGTCCTCAGACAGAGCGAATCAACTTAAATTGGGACACATAATGATCGCATGAGGTCAGTCATCTGCGTTTCGCATCCTCAATGTGTCCGGCCAGCTAACCTCAGATATGACACCCTCCCCTATTGAATCAGTCCTGCACCATGAATGAAACCACTGTACATCTGGAGAACCTCTGGATCGTCTCCAGAGCTCTGCATGCTGACGTCACCCTCTTGTGCGTAATGTGGTCTCCACCCTGTCCGCAGATCAGCTTTCACACTAACGCATGTAGAAGACCCCGAGGAGGAATAAACATGCCCGACTGTCACTGTTTTTATCATAAGATTGTGGGTTTACGGATATTTTATATAACAAATAACAATTAACTGAGCTGAGATAGTAAATGTTCTGTTGAGTGTTGAGTAGTAAACTAAAAGTGGGAAACAGAGAGAAACTAATAAATTAAATAAATGAAATCTACTTCTTATTTTCCCAGAGATCCACTGAAAGTATCTCATTTTCTTGTCAATTCAATTTAGTCTAGTTAAATTATTTATTAGTTCACACGACCTTGCTTCAACAATCACCAGTTCAATTGGTAATTTAGGGAAAGTGGTGGATTAGTGGCTAAAGAAGCAGACTTATGCTCAGAAGGTTGCAGGTTCAAATCCACCAACAGCCAAGTCCTACTGAGAGATGCTGCCCCCTGCTCATGTATGATGGGTTAAATACAGAGGTCAGATTGAGCTCAATGACAAAATGAGAATCATTAAACGGATGTAGGCAACAGCTTGATTATAGATTAAACACACAAGATTATTGAAAAAAAGAAAGGACAGAATCATATTAATCTTGTGTTATCATAATGATTTTAAGTTTTCATTTCACAGATATGAGTGTAAACATGTTAAATGGGTCCAGGTTAAATTTACATGTAGGTATGTCAGTTCCAGAGAACTGGTAGCGTTCACCTTCATGTGACTTACATTTTTAACTTGCACCTAACTTTTGCAGCTATTGACCCAAGTCTTGTTGTTATGCTTTGACATAAGTTGTTGATTGCACATTCATGAGCTATTTTTAAAGGAACTACTGTTTAATATGATGATTAGTCTGGCTAACCTCAAACATGTTAACAATTCTCATCTGCAAGTGACCAAAACCTTACAACTGTTGACAAGGTTTAAGCTATTAAGTCATAACTGTTAACACAACATAACTATGCAGATCATTTCCTTCTGCAGCTGGATGACTTGTACAATCACTGCTGCTCCTAGTAAACACACTAGATGTAACTTAGGTATAATTACATATATAATTGCTTTAGCTATAAATACAATTATCCACACTGGACCATATCCACACCATATATTTTTCCTACATCTACATATTTTGATAGATTCTTATTCTAATTTATTCCATAGCCTATTTAATATTTTCAACCTTTTATTTCATTGTGAAATTTGATATTAAATAATTAATGAATTTAATAGTACTTCAGACCATGTCTTATCACGACTTTATCTTCTTGTGAGTTGATGTTATGAAGGTTCACAGACTGTTGTGAATATGTATGCTTAAAAAAAAAAGTTTATTATGATTTTCTCTGCGCGTATTATTCTCTAAAATATTGCAGCAGTAAATTAGTCTTATAATCAATAAATCACTGCGGCAATTAAACTTTAAATTGGCTTTGTAAACACAGAAAATACTTAATTCACTTGGTAGAGGCCCTGTGATCACCCCTCAGTGATCTGAAAGGGGTCTCCTGCTCAGGGGCCCCTGAAGTGAGGAGAGGAGGAGGAGGAGGAGGGGTGAAGGGGCCATTGACTTAAGTTTGTTGTGTGCCACAATGGACTCAAAGTACCACAATGCAACACAGAAAATATCATCTCCCTGGCTACGGCTTTGGGAGCTACGCCCCAAGAAGAAGAAGTGGGAGGTTTGGCCCCCTGAAAAGACTCATTGTAGGGAGGGAGGATGAGAGTGTGTGTGCAGCCGAGGTGTGTGTGTGTGTGTGGTGTCAGAGAGCGAGTGTGTGTGAGTTTGTATGAGTAGAGAGAGAGAGAGAGAGAGGAGACCCCCTCCTCCTTTAACTAGCTGGTCAGCAGCGGAGGGATTAGGAAAAGCTGCTCCGCTCGTTCACTAGTCTCAGACGTGTAGAGGGGGTGAGGCAGAGATTGCAAACAAGCGTGAATCATGCTCGTCGTCATTACTACAGACTGGGAGTGGAGCCGAAATTGTGCAAGATACGGATAACAGTGAAGTTATTTAAAAAAAAAAAAGGGGGGGCTCCAGTTAAGTTAGCAGGTCTACTCTTCTTCTTCTACACTCTCTCTCTGTCTTTTTTAATTTAACCGTGAAAAATGCCTCACCGGAGGCTGTGTTGCCGCCGCTGCTGCCGCCGCTGCCTTCGCCGCTGCCGCTGCTGCTCGGACCCGTCGCCTAAAACTGCTGCTGTTGCCTCCCTCACATGTGCTTTATGTTGAAGAAGAAGAAGAAGAAGAAGAAGACCTGGATTAAAAAAAAAACATTAGGAACCTGTGACGACGACTGAGTAAAAACTAATAGAAGCGTTCGGATATATCTTCCCCTTCTTTTTTTTTTTGTAAATTTTTTTTTGTTCTCGGAGAATTTTCTCGACTGGACGTGGTCGGTTGCGCGTGAGTCGGAGGAGAGAGAAAGAAAACAAACAAAAAAAAGTTGATAACTTGTTGGATCCAAAAAAAAAAAAAAAAACATGGGGAACGCAGGGAGCATGGACCAGCACTCTGATTTCAGGGGACACAACATGCCTCTGAAACTACCGATGCCAGAGCAAAGTGAACTGGAGGAAAGATTTGCAATCGTTTTGGTAAGAATTTCTAACAAAACACAACAAAAACAAAACAAGAAGAGCAGTTTTTATCAGTATTCTCTTTGTTCCCTCCATGCTTCAGTGTCCTGGGACGAGACAGCTGTGTGTAGGTTGGTCCTCTGTTTGTCCAGCACGCCTGATCCTTTCTTTGTTGTTCAGAAAAAGATTGATTCCTACTGAGGAGGAGAGGAAAAAAAAGTTTATTTACTTGTGTCTTAGGTACATGAGTGTCTGTGTTATCACAGTTCATTGTTTTGATTTGTTATAATCATGGAAATCTTCCATTTTATTTGATTTTTTCCTAATTTAACTCTTGAGATCTGAAAGTACCCAGCAGCTGTGCCATGCTGAAATACATCTGAAAGACATCACGTTTGTTTTTGTTTTAGCTCCCTTGACCCTAAAAATACAAAATGTCGGTACAAGAGTCTTCTCAAGCAGCTTTGATGCTTCTGTAAATTTCCAAGTATAGTCACACGAGACACCTGCAGTCATAACATGACAAATTATTGGTTTTATTGCCGTCTATTTTTCCAACTTTATGAGTGCGGGCTGCTGGATCACTACAGAGGCTCTTAAGTGCCCAGCATGCCCAGGTCCTTGGAAACATCTGTCACATCATAAAGTGTCAACAGCATCTGTCAACAATTATGTTACCTGGGAGTGAACGCTGAACATGGTTAGTGTTGCTGAAGGATCCTTCAGGCTTTAAGTGCTAACAGGTTGATTAATAATGTAGACATAAGTGCAGACACACAGACAAAACTTCCACCACCGCTATGTCGACTGATTTTTGTTTTTAAGGAGAGGTTGTTAGTAGGTTTCTAAGTAGTCCGGCACTTTGGTACCGAGGCGTTATTTATCATGTTCTCGTGTGGTATAAAGCATTGTTATATAGGTCATTGTTATGAATAACAGATAACTTTTTGCTGATCAGGAGATTTTCCAGGACGCTGCTCCCCAGCCAGTGAATAAAGGAGCGCATAGAAGAACAGTGAAGTTGGGCTGAAATTTGAGAGCTGGCAAAATGTGGGTCAAACGTGATTGTCGCCTGGCCTACTGCTCTCATACACATTAGCTGCTCAGAGGAAGGATTTGACTTGAGAGAGCTAGACAAGGAATGAAGTTTAGTTTTCTATTTTTTTTAACTCTATGTCACAGATCAATATTTTTTTTTGTTTTTCGTTAAAGTTGGTGTGACAGATCTTTTAGCCTGTATGTCTGTTCCAAAAAGTGGATCAAGTTTAGGAGGAAGTCAAGTCATTGTGTGTGAATGTTGGGATGTGATTGCTGCTTGTCACACGCTGATGAATCTCTTTTTGTGCTGGTGGCAACAGACTTTGGGTTTGTTTTGGAGGTTTGACGTCAAGCCGCTGAAGGATTTGGGCTATCTTCTTAATCACGTCTGCCGTTGGCGTCCTACGATTTCTGAGCATCAAGGAGGATTCTCCTTTTTCAGAAACTCTTGGCGGCGTAAATGTCAGGGATCAGAAAATGATTAGGGATCCATAAGATTGGTTTACACCTCTAATCCCTATTATGCTTTCCAGAATTAAAAAAAAAAAAACAAACAAAAAAACATCTACCTGTCTAACTCAAGGATTTCTTAGGCTTGACGTCAGAAAAGCTGATCCCCGCAGCATGTCAGGAACTCCCCCGCTCCCTCCCTTCCTCCTCCCCGCTGCCAGCATGATGCCTCAGCTCTTGGCAGGATGGAAGCCCTCCAGCATTAGAAGAATTTAGTGCCATAATCACAGCATTTAGTGTTATTTACTGCCATTTAAACCCTAATGTGTCTCAGCCGTGCCTCCTGGCAATCGGCTCCATTGATTGCCAGAGCGAGTGGCACTGTGTGACTCCCATGACCTCACATTAGATTGAATGGCAGATGATAAGGGCGATACCTCTCTGTCTTCCATGTGTCCAAACATATCAGTGCCTACCAGGACTGAAGAATCGGCATTGATTTTAGTTGATCGATGCGTCTTTCACCTACCCATGAATCATCTCTGATACCGTCTGCGTATTTTAAACCTTACTTTAAATTAAACTGTTTCACCAGCTTCTTCCTGAAAATGTTAAAAATATTTCAGACGTTTTGGATTTGATTTGATTCGATGACTTCCCTCATCTCATTGCTGGCCGGTTGATCAGAAGGAAAGGCCATGAAATGGCGGGGAAGCACTAGGATTTAAGGTTGACCCTTTAGGTGATCACACAGAAACACTGAATTCACAAAAACCTTAGATTTCTTATTAAAGACATACAGTATCTGAATGCATGTCAGTGCACTGTGCTGTGACACTTCATCTTTTTTTTAAACACTGACTTATAAGTTTTGTTATTTGAGCAGACCACATCCAGTATCTGTGATCGATTCTTAAGGAATCCTAAGTTGTTTCTATCTGATTCTCAGACAACAGCCACAACTGCTGTTTAAAATAACTTAATTTCTCATATTTAAAAGGTTTCAAATACAAGGACCAATACAAGACCTATCCATGAATATAGCACAGCCTAAAATAATGTGTTTTCAGATGGTTTTACTTTATAATTAGTCACGTACAGTGCTCTGGCTATGTGTGATTATAGTACCAGTTACTGGAAATCGTCAGGGTTCACCGCTGGCTTAGTTGGCATTTTCTCCTAAAAGAAAGAGCTGTCACTGATGTCTTGCGTCTCGTGAATCCCTGGAGCCGAAGCCTGATCTTAGAAATAGACGTTGGCTAATTGTAATGCAAGGCTTCTGCCATGATAAGAGAGGCTAATTCACATGTGACCTTGGCTGTGAAGCGAGGTTGAGATTAAACCCAAATATTCATTGTTGAAGGTATCAGAGGGCGTTGGGGGTTGGTCGGTTAGATTTGCGTCAGAGGCTTTCTCTTTGCTTTGGATGTTTTGTTGTTTGGATGTCACTGGTTGTAGTTGTCGTTCTCACACACAGCATCCATGGCTAGAGTGACTCACTAGTTACTCTTGGAAGCGTTTGTGCGAGCCTGCACCTCTCTTGTAGTTGCCATAGATTTGGGTTGCAAATGACGATGAGTTTGTATTAGATCAACCCCTTTGTATTTTTACTCAGCACAGTGCAGCATTGATCAGCTGGTCGACTTCAGGGCAAGTCATATCAACATCCTAGTAGATCAATTTACTCGGCACTTATTGCTCTCCATTATTGTTATTTAGCGCAGCATTAGAGGGTACGAGCAAAAGCTTCAGTGTTGCATTTTTTTGACTCTCTGTCTGTGAGGGCACTTGGTCTGAAAGCTTGTGAAGTGACTGCAGTCGACCTCTGTGAGTCACATGTACAGCATGAGTCTGGTCTATATGCTTCACACCGAACCACAGGAAGATGACTCTGTGTTACAGGAATGCAGTTTAGTCCTGCTCCTCTGCCACAGATTAACCACAGAGTTGACATCAAATTAAACTACACCCACATCCAGGATAAACCTCCACTTCAATCTCAGGACCGGAGTCTTTGCTGGATGTTATCACTGCTGTCATGGAAGTAGAGATGTTATATTTTTGGTACCTGTTGAAATGCCATATGGGGGGTATATAGGCTTAGCTGCTGTTGGAGCTTCTCTTCTCAATAGTCTGCCCAGATTACATCTAAGCTGCTTTATTTGAAGGCTGCTGAAGTGCCACGAGCTGCTGTTACGTTTTGCCTTGTATCTGAAATCTGCTCCCCAGGATTAATCACATGAGTACCCTTCACATTCAACTGAAGTCTCATTTGTCACAATGACAGGTCCAAGGTAGCTGTGCTTTTGTACCTGCTCACTAGTTACAACTGAAAACCTTTCTCAGAAGTAGTCAGCTCTACTCAAAAAACTGAACCTGAAGTTGTAATTTAATAATAATAATCATGATGATTTAATAATACATTTACTGTTTGTTAGCATGTCACGTGTTTGTGCAAAGGCAGTGACCCCCTCGTCCCCTCATCGTCCAACATGGGACCCAGGAAGTGACTAAACTCGCCCTCCTAGTTTTTCCATGTCGACTCTTCTTCATTAAAAAGCAGAACAATGGGTATTGTCTGAGAGGCAGAGGGTGAACAGTGACTGAATCCCGTGCAGCAGGCCCAGGGAACAGAGCCACTCTTTATTCTGTGGAGGGCCCAAGACGGAGCCTGGCACTGGACCTAGACCCGGCAGGCTACGAGAGACCACCACACATACTCAAATGTGTGTGTGTGTGTACGTGTACATGCTTGTGTTTGTGCATGTGCGGTTCTGCTGTGTTGCAGCCCCGGGATGTTCACCAACCAATTAGCCGTAACAGAGCTGGGGGAGCTATGAGATCCGGCAGCCCAGTGTGCTGGCCTTTGCAGGCTTTCAGAAGGGATGTGAGGTGCTGCAGTGTTTTGCCATAATGTGCTGCTCAAAACCCCAAGCAGAGCTTGGAGGCATCTTGCCTGACTGGCACAGGGTCAGCTGATTATGTAGGAACCGCCGGGGCTTCAATCAGTATTGTTATTCTCAGTTCAGTTTTGACATCTGCACATTTGGGGGTAGTTTGATTTTTCTGCACGACTGTGTGTGTAGCAGAAGCTGCTTAGATTACTGACCAAAAAAAAACAAAACTTTATTGATATTAAAATGTGTCTTTTCAGAGATTCCTAGTGTGATTATATCTAATTAAAAAGTCCCTGACTCTTGTTTGGGATTAATTCCGTCTCAGAGTCTGGCATAGTGATCATTTGTCTCAGTTACAGACTAGCTAAGTGTTTTTTAGGAAAGAGAAACTTTCAGTTGCTGTTTTTTTGACATTGATCTGGAGTTTGTGAGTTTGGACTTGGCCTTGACTTTGTTTGCTGGAGGTCTTCCTGCGTAGGGGGAGCAGGTGCATGATGGTAGAGCTTGGAAAAAGCCCGTCTGGTCTTTTCATGTCAGACACAGTCAGTTGCCAGTCAGTGTTATCCAACGGGACTAGTCCAAGGTCCACACAAAAGAACAGGAGAGTCACAGCTCTGTGGAGAAGTACATTATGGTCAGGATCTGTCCGAGATCCAAAGTGGCAGCTGCGCTATAAAGCAAGAGTCACTCGGCCAAAGTGCTGCAGAAGAGTGGGTGTTTTGTTGTGAACTGGTAAAAATAAGTTCATGTTGTTGAGCTCAGTCAGACGCTGAAAACAGAAAAGCCTTCAAATCCATATGTCATTGTGACATATTGATGTAGTTTTGGCGCCAAGGTCAGTTTTATCACGTGACGTTGATGTTGTCGTCATTCTCTGTGATGAGCCTTGAGCATTACTGAGTGTGTTTACAGTTAATTGCAGAGTCATCATCATGGTGTCATTTTTTGGCTCATTTACCTTCATTATGTCGATTTTTGGAACTTAAGTGGATCTGTGAGATTTTTTTAAAGTCTCATGGTCTGTCAGCTGATGTTTTGGAGTTATTTCTACATGCTGTCCTTCTTTGGAGGTTTTAGCCTGCATCCTTGCACATATCCTTGACTCCAACTTGTACTGAAATACTTAAAACTGTTGATAAAACTCAGCACGTTTACTTCAGTCTCATTTCTTTCTTTTAAGTGTTTCTCCCACAGTGTTTTTTCTGTCTTGGGACGATGCTGCTTTTGAAGCAGGTTTTGTCGGGTAACGACTTTCCAGAATTAACATCTGCAGAGCAGAATGGGAGGTCCTGTTGCATTTGAATGTACTTCATTACTCTTTGCCAGAGTTTGATATAGACCCCATCACAGCTCCAGACAATGCAGCAGTCTGTTGTATCAGGCTTCATTGGAGAGAAGATGTGCCTCTTGCTCTGGACCTCCCACAGGAAACCAAAGCAGAGTGGAACAACCATAATCTCACCACTTGGGGTTTAGATGAAGTTATTATCTATCCCAAGTAGATCTCAAAAGCCAAAACAGGGAGTTGACAAAATACCATGTTGAAATCATTTTATTATTTCGAAGAGGCCAACCTTATTGTTGTACTCTCTTTTCACTTCTATATTTTATTCAAAATGCAGTAGTAGCTCTCAAATTTCTCACCAATTTATTTGTATCCTGTGAAGAAGTCTGTTCTTCTTTTATGTGACCAGGTAAATTTCAATAACCAATGATCCTGTTATAACTGGCTCATGTTCAGGTGTTTTAGTTCTGCCAGATTTGTAGCATTTTGTCCACACTGGCCCCTGTTTTTGCTGACATAAGGGCAGTGATGTGATCAGTGACCTTGTGTTTTCTGGTGGTATTGAGCTCCTGTTCAGCTTTCTTTCTCTGAACAATACAGAAATGTTGTTGTGTTGGGAACCTGTGCTTCAAAGGCCATCAGTCATCTGATTAGAAAAAGTTGTAGTAGAGCTTTTTGCGATTAAATCTCCTCTGTGTTGGAGGGATTTTGTTTTTTTTATGTGAGAAAAATAGCTGTGGTGGGATTGCAGGGTTAAAGTTGACCACAGAGTCTGGGAGTTTTATTGGTAATCATCATTCTCTCAGAGAAGTAAACAGACATGCTAATACTATCCCAGCAGCTCAGATAAAACAGAGGAAATTAAGCCTGTCACTTTAACTCTGTGTCGGTAACGTACTAAAGCTGTTAGTGAGAATATACAAGAGCTTGACAACTTGATATCTTCAAACATCAGTAAGTCTTGCAAAGCTTTTCCATATCACCAAGAACAAACAGATTGCACACAGCTTTTAGTGTGTTTGCCAGTCACAGTTTGCCTCTCATTACTGCATGTGTTTGACAACAAACCAGGCGGCGTTATGAAAAAAACACCCTTCGACATATATGAGGTTAAATACCTTATCACATACCCTATCAGATGTACTTATTTAGAATATGAACCTGCACCATCTAGCTTTATATTTGATCCTGTTATACAGTATTTTGCATTGCTGTTATTTGACCTTTTCTCCGATCTATTCAGTTGCTTGGTTGTGGTGTCAAAGCTGAAGGAGGAGACATATTGCACCACAGAAACAATTCCAGTGCAATGAGACCAGAATACAACTGATTATACTTGGCTTGATGCAATGTTGATCTACAAGAGCACGTTCCCATAACATAAGAGAAGACGCCTACACACAAAAAAGACCCAAAAAAAAAAAAAAAAAAAAAAAAAAAACTTGCAAGGGCTCCTCAGATGCAGAGAAGGGTTAATTTTACACATGTTCAAATGGTGACGATATAAACTGCAACATCCAAACTGTGCAGATGAGTGTGTGGTTGTATACGTAGGCCTGTTATCGTTAACTGCGGACAGATTAAAAGCTCTGCAGGATTATACTTAGCAGCAGTATAAAATTAGTCAACCTCCTATTTGTGAGCTCAAAGATTTCCCGTTCATCCCACAACCTCCTACTGAAGTAAAGTTAACTCATATCGAAACTTTTCCTGAAGGTGCTTCCCTGCGGTATGCATCGAATTTCAAGTAAACCAATGATTTCATTTTATAATTCACAGTGTTTACGGTGCCATTGTTTATGTTCGAGATAAACCAACTTTTCTGATTCATATTCTTTGTGTCGTGTAGCTGGAACAAGAACATGGACTCCACCTCTGGCCAGACACTTTCACAACCTCGCAACATCTGGCCTGGCTAAAACTCCTCTGTGTTCATGTATCACTTATTTTATTTGGACAACTTCCTGCTGCTCCAAACCATCTCCATAATGTTTCCGCTGTTTGGAGAGCGTCCAGAATGAAAGACCTTTTTGCATCTAAGCTAAAGTGATTTTTACCCACAACATAAACATTACATTAGACTTTTCGTAAGATACTCTTAATTTTCCCACAACACAGTAAAGTGAGTGTTATGGATTTTTTTTTTTTGTTTTTTTTTTTGAAAATGTCTTTTTCTCAAGGTTTATCGAACAAAAGATACGAGACAGAGAAACTTGGCTCTTGTGCACAGAGGAAGTTGAATTTGATTCCTCCCTCTTGCAGCTGCTGTATTGTGTGTATATCACTGTTGATTTAACTGTCGTTTATCATCAGCAGTACGGTGCATGGTATGGGCTTTCTGGATGCATTTTTTTTTTATGAAAGTAGTTTAATGACGGCGTGAAGTGATAGCGGTAAGATTTCATGTATGTAAGATTATAGAGTCAGCACCACCGAAGTAAATGAAAGGAATTTCATTGGAATGTGCCTGTAAAGGGCTGAGAAATGAGAGGCCAGGCTCCAACGTTTAAACTCAACATTTGGTTAGGAGGCATTCCAACGAACAGCTTCACAAACATAAACACTAGTCTCGATGGAAGGGCAGGGGGTCCTGGGGATTACAAAGCTAATCTGAGGACAGACAGGGGACACCTGTGCCCCTGAAGAACGCCGAGGATTATGGGTCCACGCTGCACTAATGAGGGGGAAGTTTGAAAAGCATTATACCTCAAGCGCTATCTTCCCCCTTTCTTCCTCATCGCACAACTTTAATAAAATTGACTTAGGTTCTGTGGAGCTCACTTCCTCACTGGGTAATCCTACAGAAGAGTAACTGGAACTTGACATTTATGTGCAGTCGTGTAGTGTGTCATGCAGTAGTAAACCTGGGGAACTGTTGTTTTCGCTTTGAGAGTAGCCTGTGGCGTTAACCTTGTTATATCTGTGGAGAACATAAAACACTCAGGTGACTGATGAAGCAGCCTCTGAAAGAAAAAGGAGAGAGATGGTATAGCCTCATCTCATTTCCTGAGTATTGAGCAATTTGCAAATATTTGTTATGACTAGTCGCTAATAACTGATCCAGTCAGAGATTTTTTTCTTGTTGTGGCATGCAGCGTGGTGTCTGTTTGCAAGCTTAAAAAGTCAGCAAATGGCGGTAATGAACAGTAATATATTAAATGTTAGAAGTTACAACAGAAAGAGGTGTGATCTGTGAACGCCGTGACTTTGGTTTTGCCTCGCGTGGCGCTGCTTAGAAGAACTGAGGAAACAGTTTTGATCAAGTTGGATCAAGTAACGCTGCATCTGTTGGCTCAGACAGGAACACTGGAGCTTTTTACGACGGTGATGCATTAGCAAGGGAGAAAAAAAAGACGATGTAAGAGGAGAGTGTGGGTGTGTCTCAAACTCATTTCAGCCCAAAGTCCCCAAAGACAAATCAATCCCTTCCTTGAAAGATTTCTGACAGGAGGCTGCGTGGCTGCTTAGAGTCACTTTAAGTCTCTTGTTGATGATGTTGTTGTTGTGTATATTAGAGGAGGTGGATTTCAGACAGCTGTTCTCAGGAAAATTAGTTTGTCTTACTGTGGTTTAACATGGTTTTTAGTTTTGTGTGGTGACTTGGCCTAAAAAACTCATTTTTATCACTTTCATCTAAAATTTTAAACTTTGTTTTACATGTTTTTGTCCACAACAAATCACGTTTTTTGCAAATTTGCTTAAAAAAGAAAAACTCAATGTGAATTAATGCGAATAAGGGCTATTAAGTTTTTGTACTGTACTCATTTCTTGGGGATTACAGAAAAGTGAAGTGTTTGTCCGCTGTATCAGTTCAATTCCTTTTGAGTGACTGTCATGATTTAATAGTCTTTAATAGCCGTCCATTTAAATGTGAATAATACAAAAGATGAAATTATTATTAACAGATTATTCAAATGTTTTTCTTGGACATAGTTTCAGTTTTGCAGCAGCTCTGATGGACAACAATGAGCCAACAAAGCACAGTAATACCTGTATTCATTTTACAGATTGAAATTGGCATTAACAAATCTAGACTATTTGATAAATCATAATAACAATAAACCCTCATATAGCCACACACATTGGCCAGTTTTTCACCTTGGTTTGTAAAATATTCCATTTTAATTCCCTGCCCATTCAGCTGGATCGTCTGTTGGTTTTGTCAACCTAGTCCACATCTCTCCACAGCATTAGCAACTAAAACAGGTCCTTTATGTGGACTGTGTGTTTGCTTTTCTGACCAGCTGTGCTATGAAGGCCGTGCCTCCTCAGACCTCCTGGAAGGTAGTGGGTGGTTGGTGGGCTTCGAGCCAGCTGTCTATTTTTACCCCCTTTTATGACTCAAGCTGCCTAATGAAAGGATACACAGACACTAATAGGTTCTGTTCATATTTATGAACCTGCAGACCTGATGTGAGATAAACACAGACACAAAGTGATACAGTAGCAGCTGTTAAAGTGGAGCTACTGTTTGCCATAGTTACATATGTCCTGGTGCGGTATGGCATACCTTCGCTGCACCATGGTTTGGTGAGACGTGATCACAGGCGTTTTCACTGCAGCCTCACAGCAGAGGGTGAACGCTCTGACCTTTCACATTGTCAAACTGCTCAGGAGCAGCGATTAATCGACATGTCATCATGTGTGGTCATACACTGGACTGCACAAGTTTGACAACTTTCCCATTCACATCAAATGGTAAAGTGGTCTCAGATACCAAGGCCCCCATCAAACCTTTTTTTTTCAGATCCTAGTGTAAATGTATTTGTTTTGGGCTTTTGAAGTAGAATCAGTTCTACTTCAAAACCCCCAAATACATTTTTTCTAACATGTCTTTTTGTTTAGCAGCATCTGTATTCTAAATATTACAAAGACACAATAATATGGAGACACAAACCTGCAGGAAATGTGTGTTTGTTGTAAACTCCACCATGTCATTCCCACTGTGTTTGCACCACTAGTTGTAATCAGAATTACTCACTTAGTACACTGTTGACGATGACTGTCACATGGAAAAATACCATTTTTTTTTCTTTTGGTGTTTGTCGTTAAAACCCAGCTTTTGTTTGGATCATGTCTGCCGTGCATAATTACTCACATGTTTTTCATTTCTATCAGCAAAGGTCACTGCATTAAGAACAAATAATTCTCTGTTGACAGAGATCACCAGTTCAGGCCTTATTGTCATCAGACAAAACATGTCAGTGTTGATCCAACACAAAATCTAATCCGCTGAAAATAACTGGCATTGAAATGATCAATAACAAGATAATAATTATGTAAGTAAACACTAGGTTTTAAAGTTATGTCCAGCCCTAAAGTGTCATGTAGTAACTCATGTTTGAGTTAAACCTCACAGCTTTAGCCTTCTCCCTAAATGTTTCTGAAGGAATTCACTATCTCTCAGCACAGATGTTGGACAGCTGCTTTGGAGATGAAATGTGAGTTTGGCTGCATGACTCAAGCCTGAAGATGTTGAAGCGTTGAAAACCCCGCATTTCACAGGAAGGGACCGGTCATTCTGCTCAATAAATTCCTCAATTCCCTCCAGTTTGTCATCGTCGTTTTGTTGCTGTCTAGAGTGAGCACCATGTAGTCTCACTTGTTTCCTGCCACGCTTGATTCTCCCTCGCACAGTTGTTATTTTACATGAATGTTTTTTTTTTGGATTATTGACACTATTGCCAGACTTATTCTACTCTATAAAAGACACAGTTACACACTTTGCATCCTGTTGTTTTAAACTCCACACTGATCATATGCTGGTGACAGGCAGTTCATATGATGTGTTGCTTGACTGGGTTGCAGGAAGCTTGGCTGTACTCATATTAAATTTCAGTCATCTGTCATTGTAACTTATTGTTTTGGGGCTTTTATCAGTGATACTGATACTCTGTAAGGAATCAGGGCACCACTGGGTGCTGTGTTTGAGCCATATGATATATTTGGACATCGCCTTTTAAACGGGTCAGACGTGTCAAATCCATCCTTATGGTTTAGCAGTAGCACTTAAATTACAGTAGGATTAACTCATTTATTTCTGTGTGTCCACGAGGGTGGTCCGCTGTCAGGTGTTGGTGAAAAGCTGCTCCACCCTCCTCAACAGCAGCCCATTAATAACATGGATGGACACATGTGCACACACATGCACAAAATATGTGGTTGTAGACATGGGGTAACCCAACCTCGGCGAACTGAGTGCCTGTCACAGCTCATTAGCATTGGGATGAAATGCAGGCTGGTAGCAGTGGCTTTTTTTTTTTTTGCTTTGGTTGGAGCTTCACCAAACAGGAAGCCCACAGCTCAGTGCACCCACAGCGACTCAGCAAACCACCCAGTCACCTTCTCTACCAGGCTGTAGCAGCACGGCACCTATATCGAATCCCTACATCATAACCACAAACCTATTTGTGTCTAGACCTGTAGTCTAGAAATAACTTCATCATTCCCCCTTCTTTGATTATTTTTTCTTTTTTTAATTTCTGCTTGACATCCACAAATGTAAAAGACTTTTTGCACTTCTGCATGCTGTAAACAGACACTTCTGGTTGTTTCATACCATTTAATTTGATGGTTTGCTCGGGTATCAAATTGTATTTTAATGTGTTTAGGGAAGGAAAAGCAGGTACTAACTCTACTCATCTGGTTAGCAGCCAGACCGAGTCAATAGAGCCCTCCTGACTCTCAGTTCCCCACAGTCAGCACAGCAGCAATCAGCCCGGCTCGCAGCCTCTGCTGAATACTAATTTAGTTTCCTGGTCCTGCTCTTGTTTGAGGAGACGGAGACTGGACGACCTGCTACAACCTGTGTTTAAACAAAATAACATGTAACTGATCTGCTCCAAAGTGACTCTGATGCATGTAAAGTCGTACACTCTGAAAGCAAACTCTACTCTTCTATCGGGATTTCATTTCACTTTGCGGGTTTAGTGGCACTCCTGTGAAGGAAATCAATCGAGTCTCATCAATATTCATTTAGAAAACAAACAGGTTTAACTATACAGGCAACGCAAAACACACACAATGAAATAATCAGTTAGTACAAGTGAACGAACTGGTTAATGTTATGCCCTCTTTCTTTTCTAGTTCTGTTTTAATGGCATTAACCTGATTTCTACAAGCATGCTCTTGTTCTTCTCAGTAGCTCTGAGCAAGACCCAAACATGTGCACAAGCCCTGCCCTGCACCTCCTGAGCTGCTCTCTCTGCATTGATTTTCTCTTATAAATGTGCTCTTTCAGTATTAAAATGGATGGTCTCACAGATCAATAGCTTCGCAATAATATTATTTACAAAATGAATAAAGCATCGCTCTAAACTGACTCAATAGCCACCAATAAAAAAAATAAAATAAAAAAACTCTAAACCATGCTGGTGGACCAGGCCACTCAATCAGTGTCTGACTCGATCCCGGTATTACTCGCTCATGGAAACGGGCCCCGTCCAGGGATATTCCTCATCCATCTTTCCCTCGCTCCCCCTGTGAGCTTTGCTGGAAAATCCAGTGGAGGAAAAGTGGAGGCTGAGCGCTGAATACACACTGATAGATGATCCAGCCCATCGAACGAGCAGGGGAAAAAGAACCCCAAGCTGAGCGCCGCATAATGGCCCTTCTTTTCCCTTACCACTGGAAAATATTCTCACTAAACCATTTGTTATGTCTTTTATGACTGAAAGCTGCAGATGGGACACTTCTGATATTTGTTTTATAAATATATTTATATGTGTTCTACATATATGTTTAACACTTAAGCACCTACACCTAAGCTCAGCTAAGTCACTGATTTTATTCCTTAGCAGAAAAATTCACACATTCCTTGGTCTTTATACTGTAGGTGGCACGATTAAGTGCTGGTTAATTGTCTCAAGCATTTGTAATTCACAGGAGGGCGGGCTGAATCATACTTGTGTTGGAAAGAGCCAAATTTTAGACAACTGCAGAGGTGTCCGAACATGAAGCAGATGTTGATAAAGGAAAGCAGGATGAAGAGAGGAGGTTGTGTAACTGTTTTTTTGGACAATTGGAGCTTATTTTGCAGACATGGAGTTTGGAACAACACATGGGTCACATTAGATTTGTCCTCAACAACACACATTTCTTAGGAAATCAGTCTGAAAATCATGAAAAGAGGGATTATTTTATTTACTGCAATCAGTAGAATGAGAGAAAGAAACAAAGTGTATAGATTGTGTTTAAAAGTGAAAGTGCTGATTAAAGAGGGAAGCATCTGATTCTGCTTCAGATGACAGGGGTCAAGTTTGGTCACCTCGTTCTCAAATTCAAAGCGGAAACTCAGATAATAGAGCTGAGATACTCGTCCTTTGTTAGTTTACTGTAACCGGGGAGAAACCGCGTGACAACGTTTCGCTCTGTCATGTAGTTAGTAACTGTACTCGAGGAAAGGGGGAAAGATTTAGGCAAGATGTTTTAACCTGGATTTACAGAAAAGAAAAAAAAAACTGTCAGTGAAAGTGAATGAATGAATTTGTTTTGAGTTCTCCTTAACAACGGTTTCCAAGGTGCTTCTCAGCAAGACACTCATAAGTTTCCAGTGTCAGCAGTGGAGCCACTTAGTGAGCATAGATGATTGTAGTTTAACTTGGCAGAGTGTCTGTCAGGGCTGAAATAGCCTCAAAATAAATGGGTGACACTCTGACTTTCTATATCATGTAATAGCAGCTCTCTGTGCAGTGAATATCAACACACGAGAGTGGAGTGTACAACATTTTAACTTTGTAACTTGGCTTTTCCTTGTTTCATTTTCTGGCATTTCTGCTTTCCGCTCATTTAGCATTTTGTTTTTAGTTTTTTAGAAATAATAACCTATAATTATGTAACTGCATCATCTCCTGTTTGATCCAGACTAGTGACCTTTGCTTTATTTCCTCCCCCTCACTGTCTCCTTGTTTCCTCTTTCATTATTACTCCACTCAATGATAAACATAAGGGTCAAGTGGGTGTTTCTTAGGCCTGTGTAAATTTAATGTCGCTTGTTTCTATTAAGCTTCACTACAATCTGGATAGAGTGAGTAGTCCATATGCAAATCAAAGAAATGTGCATCTCTAGTAGAGATGATAAGTTTTCTTGACATCCCTCTGATTTCTGTGTTGGAGCTTCATTGTTTTAGCCGATGTTTGTGATTTCACTTTGTGTTTTCAACTCTGATATTTTTCTCTTCTTTCAGAACTCGATGAATCTTCCCCCAGACAAAGCGCGACTGTTGCGGCAATACGACAATGAGAAGAAATGGGAGCTCATCTGTGATCAGGTGGGCATCAGTCACTCTTAATGTGCATAATGTGATGTGATGTAGCTGCTGTACAAGTCAAGTCATATTCACTGTGATGGCAGTGTTGGGATAAGGCATACAGTTAGTTTAACAAAAGAAAAGAAAAAGTGATTATGTAGTATGTATATCTCAACTATCCACTTAGTATCTAATCTTGTAAAAGGTCTGTCCCACTGTGTCTCCTGACCGCAGCGGCCATGCTCCATTGCTCTGTCTTTATCCTGTAAGCCTCTCTCGGCCTTTTCACTGTGCCCTCACTTCCCTGGTCAAGTGGGTTAAGTGGCGCAGCAGGGAGCACACATCACTTAGCCAGTTAAAAAAACTAGCCTGTCATTGATGTCAGTGCTGCGTGTAGGAAATAACAGAGGGTGCATGTTGTGCAGTGAGCTGTGGTCTGAGTGCTCCACTCAACCCGCAACCTCCGTGCCGGAAAGTTTTTCTGCGTCCCTGAGCAGAGGAGGAAAAGAAAAAAAAACTGAGACCGGGATCAAGACCACCACCCACTCCAACTGTATTGAAGTCTACTGACCCTGAAGTGAACGGTGCCAGAGGGAGCCCACAGGGCTGCTGACCAGCAGACAGAGATCCTCTTTCAGTTTAGAGTGGACTCTGTCAGAACATAAGTGAAAATACTTGGTTTCCCCATTTATTGTCAGTGAAGCCTTTGGTGGAAAAACATTGCCCAATGACTTTACTGACAGACATTGTGGCTCCAGTGTACAGTTTCATCAGATAAGTGTTAGTCATGTTTAAAAGTGCAGGTATACTGAAAGTATGAATTATCCTCATTCTGCTACACTTTAAATCCAATATAAAAGTTTCTGTTTTTTGGTGTATGTATTGGGTTATTTTTAACAACTGAACAACAGAATAATGCCAAACTAGTTCTCCTATGTCTTTCTCTCCTCTTTGTTTTCCCAACAAGCTTATACCCATGATAGCACAAGGCAGCTCTGGGACTAAAGTCTTTTCTGTGTCATAGCTACAGTGAATCCCTTTATGTAACCATAGTAACAGTGATGGAGGGAGGCAGAAGAGCAGAGATGACAGGTACATCCCTTTTTTGAAAAACAAGGCCCTGCAAACACCGGCAAAGATTAAAATATTAAACATTTTTCGGGCAATTATGAGGGTTTGTGAAAGATGGAAGACGCTGCTTGATGTGGAAACGAGGAGAAGACGAGAGAGAAAGAGCAGAGACATGGATATGATGAAGTTGTCGTTGTCATACCCTGAAACCGTGTTTTTTTTCCAACAAAACATTTCCTACACAAGTCTCTCATATAGATGTGTCTTTAATGTTCCCAAAACACGTTTATGTGCAACAACTTCTCACTCATTCTCTTATAAGTGACTCCCCTGTCTGCTGCACTCCTCAGGTGCAGAAGGGGGGAAATGTACCTCACCTCTCACGTTAAATACAAACCAGTTCTCCCAGAAAAACTCTAAAACTGCCATCAGAGAGCGTGTTGGAACCAGTTTATATGAGCTCCTAAAATCCAGACGTGTGTTCTCTATAATATACTCCCTCGTGCTTCATGTATTTACAGCCTGTTTCCATTCGTCACATTTCTTTGCACGCATCCGGGTAAATACAGCACTTATCGACGCAGATCTAACCCTCATCACAGATGAAACGCTCAAACGGGACTGACTGTGTGTTGATGTCAGCTGCGTCCATGACAGCCAGCTGTCTTTCCTGACGCCGCTGTCGTCTTTCCTGTTTTTGTGAGACAGTCACACTGTGGCTGAGGAAAATGTGATGTCACTGATAAAACAGCAAAGAAGGGCAGACACCATTTACAAAAGCAGTACAACAAATGATACCTTTACAAAGCCGAGGAGGATTTCTTTTACTACCATTGTTATTGAATCAATTCAATCATCACTTATGGCCATAACAATACTGGTATTATACTTTGTATTGGCTGTTTTTGAGTAATTTAACAATATTAAAATATTGTTAAAAGCTAAAAGTAATGCAGTATATGCACCCAAACAGTGCAGATTTGGACAAAAATCAAACTATATACATATATTTCCAGTACAATATCCCAAGAGCCTACCCCAACCAAATTCTGACAATATCAGAATCAACGCAAAGCTACACTACTGTTTACACTAATATAATTAGACAAAATTTAAGTCATCATATCCGTTGACGGTAAAGTCCTCTGTATTTTTCTAGGGTGTTAATGTGAAAAGTTAATGTGTTGTGTTGAATTTCATTCTAATGTAAAAGCAGTAGCATTCTAATGAAAGCATTACTCGATCTCTACTAATGACAGTGTAGAACAAGCTCAAATTCACATACTGTACTGTAATTGTCTCTGTACTTTCACCTCCTACCAGTTGCTTGGTACTTCAGCACAGTATGGGGGTGGGCGGTGGGGTACATGAAGAAGTGGTTGATGACCACTGAGCATGAACAGTAGAGGAGTTATGGCAGGTTTTGGAAGATGAATAGCAAAATTTAAAAAAATATATATAATTACTGTGGTGGTTTATTTCCCACATGAATCTGTAAACATGTGGTCTCATAAATACATGACAACCTAAACAATAACCACTCATTAAATATATTGTTTTCCCTGTGTGAAATGGCAGGAGGCGATGCGGCCTACCTCCAATATTAAATGGAAATATGTACCGAGTCAAAAACGCCAGAGAGCTTCTTCTCAGTATGCTGATGCACTGCCCATCATGGGCTGATGCACGTGTGACTTCCTACCATCCTGGCTTCAAGACGCATGTTTCGCATGAGGAGAAAATTAAATAACAAACACACAGAGGCTGATTCTTTTAGATCTCCTTCTGAGATCCGTGCCAACTCTGGCATGCACTGAAAATCAGATTTTCTCTTATTTGTCAAACAGAGAAAGAGTCTAATCTCTTCCTTGAAGGGCCGGCCGTCCATGCTAGCTGACAGAGTGAGGATATGTCTTCGCTGTCTCTGCTCACATTGTATGAAAAATAGATTTTCTCAATGACACGCTCTTCTGTTTCCTCATACTGTCTGATGCACTGTAATGGGGTAAATCGCTAAACAGAACCATTCATGTAGCTGTGGTGTGGCTCTCCGCCTGCTCCAAATACGGTTTCCTCGCTCAACATGCTGATCCAAATCCAGGACTAATCTGTTGTACTTCTATTTAGAGCACAATGATGTGAGAGATTTGACCCTAAAACCTTTTCCTGGATCAACGTGAGACACACACACAAACAACCGCACGTTTGATAACAATCCCCAAGGTAGATTATGCTTTATAACACATTAATGCTAATAACGATAATTACAAGGAAGATTATTAATGATTTCCTGCAGGCTTTAACAGTCACATTCTTCTTATCAGAGCGTGACCTGCGATTTGCAGATTTCAACTCGGCGTTCACCTTCCTGCTCTCATCCGCCTCTGAGCCATCTAAACACGAGTATAATCAGTTTAGCTTTGATTATTGTTCAGATACTTTAAAAAAAAATAATGCTGCTGTCATATGGCAAATGCTCGCTTTGGAAGTGAGTTCAAAGTAAAACCGGTCTGCAGATGCTGCTTCATTACGCCAGAAGGCCAACAAATTACATCTCATCTCATAAATAAATGCATGCCAACAAACTTTAAATCAGCTTCTTAATGCACGAATCATCATCAGTGTCTTTTCAGGTAGAGGTTCCCGTCAGTTAAAGGGTGACTCACCATAATGTAATTTACTCAAAGTGCGTTTTGTTCTGATCTGATCGCTTTAGCGTCAACAATAGTTTATTGTGTACTGGAGTTGTGTTCAGACTTGTTAGGGTGTGATTTTTTTGTTATATTACATGTATATCATTCAAAGCCACAGACCGGTTTAAAATTAAAGCTTAATTCATAAAATCACTGTTCAATTTTCTATGGATGTGTTTTCATATGTAATTTCCTTTTTGTTATAATGGATTTCAAATGTTTAAGTTGCTCCATCTGTCTTCCTGTTTCTATTTCCTTTTATTCCCTGCTAATCTCACTCTTTTTTTTTTTACAGGAACGATTCCAAGTGAAAAACCCACCTCACACGTACCTCCAAAAGCTGAGGAGTTATCTAGATCCAGCAGTTACAAGAAAGGTGAGCACCCTGTCGCTAAAACGCCGTCCTTTTCCACTAGCCTTGCTGTTCCACAGCTGCAGCTCTTCCTTCCCCTCTGACCTCTCTATCTCTTGTCCAGGATATCCCTACAGCTGAGGAAAGACAGTACACAGGGTTTATGGAGGAGCTTGGAGAGCTTTAGTTACAAAACAGGCAACAGTATGATTTACTGAGGAAAGAGACAGTTGTTCTTCTGGAACGCCCTGGTCTGAGAAACCTCTACCCAGCTGAGGAGTCATTATGCAAGACGCACCAATGCCTAGTTGCGCTGCTCTGCACTCTGACCTCTCTGGGAGAGAAGGGAGAAGACAGCACAATGGTTACTTGAAGACAGAAGAGAGAATAATAGTGTTGCAGACAGTAAAGTCTAATTGCAGCATTGATATCGCATTGCAGCAAGGCAGGAGCTAAGGGCAGATTTCAGAAGTGTCTCGGCTACATGATAAAAATGCTCTTATGTCATCTCAGCAGCCACTTCTGGCTGTTTCCCTGGCTGCTCACAGATGGGAGTAAAGAGGAGAGGAGGGGTTGCATGAAGCACATTATCAGCCAGAACGCAGCCTTTGCCAGAATCAAGTCCTTTTGGCTTTGGGTGCAGGGAGTGCTGGAAGTGCTGGGAGACCAGTCTCTCTCTGATAAACAAATTAACCAATAGAGTCTGCCAGAATAACAGCTGAATAATTCAATTTGTATTGAGTGGAGTTAAAATTTTAGCTAGACCAGCATGAACGGAGATGATTATAGGGAAAAGGCACAGAGAGACATGTAAACAAATCACAATACAAGTGCACATAGTTGATAAATGCACAAATGTGTCCTATGGTGCATATTGTGGGTGATATAATTAAAACATTTTTCCATATGATAAATCACCTGTAACACCAGAACATCATGTGTTAAGTTAAGAAACAAGCACAACTAAAATATTGTTAGCTAAAAGTAGCAGATAAACAGCGTAAATAGTTAACATTAGCTAAAAGTACTGGGTAACATGATGTATAAAAAGTTGAAATTTTGCAATACACAGTTAAAATTTGGTAGCGAACAGTAAACCATGAAATAACTCACTAAGTAAACAGTTAGCAAACAAAGGAATGTGTATGATATGTATAGTATGATAGTTAGCTAGAAGTTAACGGCTAGCTAGTAAAAATGAGGAGACTAAAATAATTAGCTAAAGGTGAACAATGAAACTAGTGGCTACTAGTGGTTAGCTAAAAATAATGGTTAAATGAGAAGGCCACAGTAATTAGATAAAAGTGAATGATGAAATAATTAGCTATAAGTGAAGGCTTAGCTAAGATGTAGTGGTTAAATTAGCAGGCTGTGATAATTAGCTAAAAGGAAATGGTGAAATAACTTGCTTTTAAGTTAAAGGTTAGCTAAAACCAATGGTTAAAGGAGTAAGCTGTTGTAATTAGCTAAAGTAAATGATAGAAAGCTGAAATTTTCAGCATTTGCTAGTCCAATTTTTAACCAACCTAATCACTGGTATGTCAGTTTTGTGAACATATAGTACTACATATATTTTAGAAATAATTTCAAGCAAATGTTAAACATTTGTTATGTATCGTCCATGAAAGATTGTGTTACTTTATCTCATAGGCTTGTGGGGGAGTACATGAGGCCTACAGGTTTCGGATACTGTTACATTCCTGCGATGTCTCCGTCTTAAGGCAATGGCTGAAAACACTTGCAGATCTGATAAATGCAGGAGTGACGCAAGTTAAAGGAAACACAATCACCATAACAATGTAGATGTTAAACTTGTATGTGTACAGTGTGTGCCGGGGTTGTCTCAAGGTTAGAGATACAGGCTTGTATTAACCTCAGGGGTGGCTGTAAAAATGTAGATGTCTGAATCTTTTTTGAGCAATGCACCTGACATACAGTCAGTGGTCATCAGTGTGTAGCATATTTGTTTAGTTAGCCAGTCTTAATGCTAAGCTATGCTGAGTTAAGCATCTCGTAGATGTAGCTTCACAATATTTGTTTTAAGAGAATGTGAACCAGTTATAACATTCAACCAGACATTTATGGTTCATGTTTTTTTCTTGGTTTAAACTCATCAGTGGCTGCATGACCACAGTTGACATTAAATATTGTAAATGAGATAACCTTTGAGAGACTTGCCCAACCTCCCATTTGTTCATTTATCATGCTGTTTTCAATGTTTAGTCTCACGGGCCCAGACACGTGGGATTCTGGAAAATCATCCTGAGTTGAATTGCTGCCTCTGCTTGTTATGTGATCAAAAACTCTGGGACACCGTGGAAATGAATGAGAGTGTAAAGTGAAAAGGGCAAGAGAGAGGGAGGGAAAGGATGAATGATAGAAAGAGAGAGAAAAAGAGACAAGAATGGACAGAGAACAGGAGAGAGACAAAAAAAGAAGCACAACAGAGCATGGAGGAAAAGAAAGAGTTATGGGCTCCTTTCTACATTCCTGCTCCATCCCCCTTTTCTTCAGACTCAAACAATTGTGCCACTGTGAGAGAGCTGGAGGTCATTGCCTCTGCTTTCCATAGGCAGGCTCCGGTGCATTCCTCTGGGCAGATCCCAGCCAATCGGCAGCCAAGGAGGAAGAGCTCGAGTCCAACTAGTCCCCAAGAATGTATCAGCCATTGATTTGTTTCCAGGATGACCCCTCCTGAGCTCACACTCCCCAAAAATCTCTCTTTTCCCTCCTCCACACTTCATCCTGTCTCTCTCTGCTCTTACTTTCCCTTTTCACTTGCTCCCTCCCCGTCTCCTCCTCTCCCTTTATGCCGTCCTCACCCTCTTTCCTTGCTGTCGGCTCCTCTCTCTTCCTGTTCTCTCAGTGATGCAGCTGGTAGTACTTATAGTGTAGAGTGTGGAGTGTAGGGCATTTGGTGGGGAGAAGAAGAAGAAGAAGAAGGAGAGGAAAGAGGGGGGAGAGAGCGCCTCTGGGAGCCTGCGCAGTATCCCTAAATATGCTCTGCCTTCCACACAAACACACAAAGGGCTCCTCCCTAATAAAAACACTCTGTTTCTCATCTCCTCATGTGCCAAACACACACCGCCCAAGCCCAAAGACACAGACTACAGAGAGTGAGACCCCAGCTATGGGAACGACTCTCTTCTCAGTGAATGTTAATAATAGGTTAACATAGGGCTGAGCTCTGTTTCCTCCCTGATACAAACACATCATGGAAAGTGACCCGGCCCTCCAACCATGGGTGGATACTCCTCTTCTCTTCCTCTCTCCTCTTCTCATCTCTTCTTCTCCTAATCCCTCTCCTTCCCTTCTTCATCTCTTTCGTCTGCCAACAGTCCAAAACCTAAAGATATTAAGTCACAATAATTACGACATTTGTTTTCACTGTTGGTTGGAAGCTTAGAAGCTTTTCCTGTCTAATCGATTAATTGTGTTGTTGATCACATGTCAGAAAACACAGGAAAATGTCAATGAGTGACATCTTCAGATTTTTCTGTCTAAAACCCAAAGTTATTCTCTTTAAACAGGAGAAAAACAAAAGAAAATAAAAATAAAATGCAGTCTGTCCTTAAATCCCACAGTGAGAAACCAAGAACATTTTTGTCATTTCTGCTTAAAATGGTATAATAATTGGACTAAATACGAATGAATTATCACAATAAATGGATATAAATTGTCTGTCAATCAACTTATTCCTTAATTACTTGTTTTTTTAACTTGTTTTAACCTTATTTTAAAAAATACATTACAGAAAATGAAGAGTTGTGAGGCTCCCTTTGTGTTATTGTTTTATTTCTCCATAACCAGAAAACCCACAAAACTTCTCTGCATGTTGTTATAAACCGTGTTTATTTCAAAATTGGCTTAACATCATATTATTACAAAAATACAAAAAATATTGTTATAATCTTGGGAAGTGAAGATCATACTGATATTAACAGTTGAAACTGGTCGTCCATTTTTCCTTGTTTAGTTCTTGTGGTTGTGTTTTCCAGCCTGAAGGACCTTTTTGTTTTTAGTTTTAGGTTGTATTTTTTGCAGATCAGCTCGTGTTGGAGGATAAAATCAAAGAGGAACCTGCTCACGTTCCCCGCTCTGTTGCTCTCTGTTTCATTCTCTGGCAGCTGATGCCTTCACACGGGTCGCTGCTGCCACCACACCTATTTCTCAGTAGATGTAGCCACAGTAACAAGGACCAAGAATGTGTATATGTGCACTTAGTTTTGCGTCTGTCTGGTGCCCTGCTAAGGCTTGAGAGGTAACCAATTAGGTTACTCGATTTTATCTTGCCGCTACTTAGAGGGATTACTGCTTTATAAAGAACCAGCATGAGCAAACAAGATAACGGGAACTATTCCATATTCACAGTTTCCAGTGAGTCAGCTTCTCTTTTAGCCTGTTAAATGGTTACTGGCAAGTAAAAGACCCTTTTAAAAAATCTCATAACAACCCAATCCCTGGTTTGATTTTTTTTTTTTTTTTTAATCAGTGCAGGGCTTTCACGCTTTCATGCTTTCACATTCAAATATCGTTGCGGTCATGTTTATGTCTGTTTGTTTGACCTTTCTGAAAGAAAAAAAATGTTTTCTTCAGCCAGAACATCCCTTGATGATTTACTGTTCTAGCAGTACGGTGAAATATTAATCCGCACTTTTCTTTCCTTCCTCAGAAATTCAGACGGAGGGTTCAGGAGTCCACCCAAGTCCTGAGAGAACTGGAAATTTCATTACGGACCAATCATATAGGGTGAGTCACTGCAGGATTGTCTGAAGCTTGTGTAGTGTTGAATGTCCTGGACCTGGTTATATTAGAGTCAGGGGGGAAAAGTCTAGCATTCCAGACACCCGGAGACGTAGACGTTGACACTATCCACCCGCACCATCCCCCCTTCATCTCAATGGTCTAGCCTAATATTACACAGAGAACCATGTGGCGATGCAGGAAAGATGAATCGATTGATTGTTCGGTGCAGCTGACACATGAAAAGTCTCTGGAGAAGAGAACACACATTTCTCTTGCTGTAGCTGAACTGCAAAGACTTGACACATCAGTGTTTCAGTCTGTCTCTGTGAGGAGAGGTATTATTTTTAGATGTCACCACGTCACTACAGTGACTTCGCAACACTTGAGTATTCTTTTGTAACTCCAGGTATTCCAGGATAACAAGCCCGAACCTGCTGCAGCTGATATCGATCCACTGCTGTTCACTCAACCTCAATGAGAGATCAATATCTCTATGAGAGTCATATAAGGTCTTAGTGTTTTGTCTTGCTCCAGATCACAAGGCCTGTTTAGTGTGATTAGCGACCCTGATAGAGTACAATGGATTACTCATCACTAATGAGGCATAGAGCTTTTTGGCATTTGGCAGTTTCTTAAATGAATACAAAAACTGATTTTATTCCATTTGTGGCCAAGACACTGACCACAGTGCCAAGCAACTAATAAATATACCTGACTTAATTAAAATGGTTAAAATAAATGGTACAGGTTCATTATTGTAACAGATATCAGGTAGGTTTTGGAGACAGCTACCTCATAATTCTACCCCTCAAAGAAAAGGTTGACAAGAGAGTTAGTTTGTTTTTCTGTAATTTAGACATTAATATTTGAATGATTACTTAGAACCTGATCAGTCAGACCCTAATGAAGATTTATGCTCAGAACTGTTCACGTGGATTGTTGATAAATGAGGCCTCTGGGTTTTTTAGTCGGGTAGAGGATGAGGGCTAACAGCTGGGAGGGAGTTTTCAGAGGTGGCGGACCACAGGAGACGTTCTCATCAAAGACAGGAAACGGAGGCAATGATGAGAGAATCCGCCAAGCACAGACTCATGTGCCAGCTGAGAGGCAAAGATAGACCAGTTACACAACCATCACAAGATTTCTGATAAACACACACAAACTTTATCTGCACTGTGTCTCTTAATCCCTCAGTTATTCGCTCCCTCCCACGTGCACATCACTTTACTTCCAGATCAATTCGCCTGTTTCCCTCTCGTGGAAATTCACAAGTCATCTTACATTTCTGACGACACAGTCTCTCAAACTCCTACGCTGTGTTTACACTCTGATCAGATTCTACTCAAAACCAAAATAAACTCTGACTACAAGCAGAGACGACATCCATCTGGCTGAGTGGACGACTGCTCTGTTTACAGGGATTACCTCGTTTAAGGGACCTTATGTCGGTAAACTAGATTACATTAATAATCAACCTAATCTAGATTAGACGGTGAAGCGTTTACTATAATGGCACAGGAAGAGGGAGAGGGATTGACAGTGGGTGGAGGGGGCGGGGAATTGTTGAGGGAGCAAGATGTCACCCGCTCAGACAGTGAATAATTGCTCCTTCTTTTCAGAGGTAAAACAGAGAGATGTATCTGTCATGTAAGCCTGTGTATAATAGGCAGATTGTCCCTATGAGAGCGCTGCTGCTGCTAACCCCAGCTCTCTGCCTGCTCCTCACATGTTGCTCAGTGGCCAACAACATGTGGTGAATGAGAGGATTGTTAGTTAGTGTCCTCTGGTAATGATTACCATGTGGTCCGACACGGCCACACCTCCGAAGCCCTTTTTAAAACACGAGGGGCCCTACCAGGCACCGCTTTACTGGACGCTCTTGTTAGTCTTACTCGCTCCCATGCAGTTACACCACAGGGGAGCTAATAAAGAAGCAGCTAGTAGATGTTTAAAGCAGTTTAGTGTTGCATCTTCATCAGCGCAGTGCCACTCAAAAAGCCTATGTGTGTGTCATTATTGTTTATGTCCTGCAAATTTCTCCCATCACAGAACAAATCAGGCCTGTCGATGTTGTCGAGGCTTCAGTGAAAACAAGCGGCCCGTTTATAAGATGTGATTAAATAAAGATGTTGTGTTTCTTAATGAATATGGAAGTAAATACATGATACAATAGATACATACTGTTCTGTGCAGAATTAAAAATGAGCGCATGTTGAGTACTGACTGAGTGGCCCATTTCAGCCTATAAGGAAGGTGAGAATGAGCTTTTGATCATTCTCGTCCTTATCAGACTTAGAAACTATGTGTGTGTGTGTGTGTGTCGTAAAAAATGGTCATAGAAAATAGAGGCAGACTCGGTAATGAGGGTGTGTTTATGAGTATGTGTGTGCGTGTGCGCGCGTGTGTGTATGTGTGTGTGGTTATTTGAGCTTTTGCAAACACATTCATGTGTGATATGTTTGCTGCTCTGAGCCAAGAAGCTTTGAAGTTTGTCAAATGGGTCATTACAATTCTTCTTGGTTAAAAAAAAAAAGAAGAGAGCTGGGGGGGAATAGGGGTGAATAATTCTAAAACAGCTGAAAACTAAGGTCACATCTGGTCAAGGCTTTTAGGAAAAAATAAATGACAGATTACAGACACACCAAAAAAAAAAAAAAACAACTCTTAATTACCATAACAACGAATGGTTTTCCAAACCTCTACGACTACTATTTATACATGTATTTAAATATTTTATTAATTTTTCTGACATGTTAACATTTTTCCAGAGTCACAGTTTTTTCCCTTGTAATTTTCCCAAACTGAAACTGAGAAATTCCCATAATTGTAAAAGCTGGCTCTAGTGTTTGGTTCCATTTCTTTCTTCCTCTGGTGATAATCTTTTACCAAGTTGACCAGTTGTTTTCATCTCTCCTCAGGTGGGTGAGAGAATTCCTAAATGAAGAGAACAAAGGCCTGGACGTGTTGGTGGAGTATCTTTCTTTTGCACAGTATGCCGTCACGTAAGTCACTACCAGCTCTTTCACTCTTTCACCTCTTCGTTCTATATGACGGAGCTGACAAGCAACACAATGCTGCTATTCTACACGGTCGCTGATGCATCACCGCACAGTGCCAGCACCACCACTACCACCACTGCTGTTGCTGCTGCTGCCTGGTTGTCAGAAACACTGAGTCACTCGGGGCCCGTTGCTGACGCATTGGCACCGTGTATTATACTGACCATATGGTTCTATTCACAGACTTACAGTGTGATTATTAGTCAGTTACAAGGTCCCTGCACAGGGCCAAAGAACCACGCAGTTAAATTTTTTAATTTACCCCCCTACTTCACTGTATGTTATTATGGTCTGTCCACATTATGAATGGTTTGCCATAAAAGTGTGTTTACCCTCGGTGCCATTGCAGCAGCGGCATAAAAAAAATCATGGGAACCGGTCTGAAAACTGAAATAGATTATAACAGGTATGCTAGAGTTAGCAGATCTTTCCAAACATTCTGCCAAGTACAACAAACACAAGTCCTCATACTTACCTAGCATGTCTAAAGCAAAAAGCTGACATCACATATATTGTACAATTTACAGATTATATTTTAAAAACATGACATATTGACTTGGCTTATAATGTGTCCCTCTTCCCTGGTTCAACAGGTTTGATGGAGACTGTGTGGAGAATAACCCAGAGGCTACGGTGGATAAGTCTAAGCCCTGGAGCCGGTCTATAGAAGACCTGCATGGAGGAGGCACCCTGCCGTCTCCTATCACTGGGAACGGCATCACACGTGCTGGGCGACATTCCACGTTACGGTACGACACACACACACAACTTACTACTGATAGTTAAAAGGTTTAATCTATGATTTTGTGTTTTTTTTTTTTTTTTACAGCAAGCCTTATTGTCTCTGAGTTCTTTTTTCCGAGTGAGCAGTGTTGATTGTAGTGTGAATATTTTTGAGAGGTCACACCTTTCATATGATGCCCCAGCAGCCCCCTTTTGTGCAGTCATGAGGTCTGTAAGACTTTAAATGGCTTAACACACATTTCTGCAGTAGCGTGCAAATGCCATTTGTCTGGATTTTTTGGATTTCCAGACTTTGGCTGCTTTTCCACATGATTGTGACACATGATGGACAATGTAGCGATGATACAAACACAGGGAAAGATCTCTTGTATGGAATAAATCAGGGTTTTTCTACCTTATTTTTATGAACACCAAACAGAGCATGTTAACACCTAAGCTCATGCTAATATATGCTCAGAAGCACAAATCCTATTCAGTTGTGTATTATGTCCCTAATCCCCCCTGTCATTCCATTGATGTTTCGGTACAACACTCGCACTGACTTTTGTGACTTCTAATCCGTTTGTTTGAACAGGATAACTTAAAGACATTGTACACAAAGAGCGCTATTGATTGAGTGAGGCACGTCTACTTAATACGAGGTCCTCGCACGATAAGTCAAGACGTTTTTATCGCTGCTTTCTGCTGCTTATTATCTGAAAAGTAGAAACGTTTTCTTGCGGAGTAACTCGCATGTAATGTGAGTAAATGTAGCACAGGAAAAAAACTGACTCGAATGACTTGATTGAACTATTTTTGCCCCTTTAGACGCTAATCCAAGTCGGTTGTGAACAGTTACAGATCTTTCTTCAGATCTTTGTTTAAAAAATGATGAAATAAAAATACTCCAAGTAGATCTACTGCAGATAAAATTTTCACACCAGACAACCAGACAGTTGGTTTGTTTGATTTCTTTTTAAGATCTTTTATCTCTGTGTTATTGGCAGAGATTTGATTTAATTTAATCTCACCCATGTCAAAAAAAAAAAAATATATATATATATATACTGGCCCTTAATAATAATAATAATGATCTGTAAATTTATCATTTACTCCTACCTGTCCCTGTCTGATATCATTTGAAAATTTGTAGTGTGTGTGTAACAGGTCAGAGTGTTTTCATTGAGGCTGACTGTCTCTGTTTCTTCTTTTCTGTCCTGGTGTTCCTCCATAGTCATCTCTTCTTCTGTCTGCCAGTCTTCGACAGCAGGCAGGTCTCAGCTTCGCTCTGCTGGCTCACAACATCCCTGCTCCCTCCTCAGACACATGCTGCCATAGTCAGACACACACACACACACACACCCCCAATCCGTCTCCACCACCGCCTTTTGCCTCATTGTACGTTATACCTCCCTGCTAGCGCTGCCCGGTTTATTTGTCCCGCTGTCTGTGTCAGGGATGTGAATTATTTGTACTGCCAGCCTCCCCTCCTGCGCTCGAGACTGAATTCTCCTTTTCCTCGGAGCAAATGGATTTTGCTGCACTCATTGTTCTTGCCTCTGTGCCTGTGTGCTGCTGCTTGTGTGGCTTCCCTAAATGCCATTCTGTGCAAGAAGTAGCCTAGTTTTTCCAAAAAGCCTTGTGTAAAAAAAAAAAAAAAAAACCCAAAAAAACAAGCCAGTACAGATAGATTAGGTTTCCTCTACAAAACCTTCTCTATTTTGGATGTTTTATCTGTTTTTCCAGTTTAGAAGAGATGTCAAATTCATTATCAAGCATTGTCTGCTCTACTTTCACTGGCTTAATAATTCTTAAACGTCCAAATTGTCCATTATACAGAATCTTTGTCCCTTGTCCTTTCTTCATCATGCTTTAGATTAGAATAATGTCAGTTCATTTACTGCAAACAGCTGCATATCAAATTAAAACTTCTGCATGTGTTTTCTTCAAACTGCCTTCTTGAAGAACACCAAGCACACTGAACTGTCCCAAGTGTTCTCGAATAAGACGGTATGCCTGTTGACTCACATGGACTTAGCTAGAAATCTGTATTTGTGTTTGTCTTGTGTTTTTTTATAGCTGGTAGTTATAGTCTTTATAGCTCTGTGGTGTTATTTAGGACATGATCTTGTTATATAGGCAGTTTTTCGATTGTTTTTTATAGGTCAACATTTCACTGTTTACGATTAACATTTGACTATTTTTAATTTGTATAGTTTAGTATCATTCAGATTTCTTTATCCTGTCTTTAGTGTTATACATTGAACATCAGTAACATTGCCAGTATAGAGAGAAGCCATGTGACCACACAGTACAAAGGTAAAAGTTGACGAGTCAATGAGGATTTTTCAATTTTTCTTATATGTTTTGACTAATGAATCATCATCACATAATGTTTTTCAAGGTTCAACTTGTTCTCTATTTGACTGAGGTCAAACTGAGTCACCAAGTTATAAGTTTGTCATCTCGTGATTGTCTCTGTGTCTTTTGTTATAATGCTGTACTTCCCTTTTGATCCACTGTGATGTGTTTCGTGTTCTCTATAAAAGATTAGTTGGGTAATTTCAGACAAGTCCAAGCAGGTTCAGGTGTTGCACACTGCTGGTCTTATGTAATCATTTGTCATTAGATTTGTTTGTTAAGTCATATCCTCCTCATCGTGCCACACCTTATGTTTTTTATGGTTATTATTATAGAGAAGTAAAAGCCCGCACAGAAGTCAGGAGAGATTATCTTTGCTTCTGTATAAAGCAGGTGTTCCACTTCTATCAAGAAAGAATCTTGTGAATCGATTTATATCAGGAAATATGTTTTTCACCGGGCCAGTACTAATTCCTGAACATAACATTTAATACGCATGAAAACAAAGAACAGACCTACGCTGGTATGAGCACAAACAAAAGTTTGAAGCTTTCTAGTTTATTTCTGAGTGAACTTTTTCAACTTTTCATGCTGCCATTTCTGTCTTACTCTTTCCTTTTTTTTATTTGAACGGACACACACGCAGACACACACACACACACACACACACACACACTGTGTTGTGACTCATAGAGAAGTCACGCCTTCAGGCATGGTAGCTGACGCGAATCAGCGCATCTATCAGTAGCCTGAAGACACATTTTTCCCCAGAACTCAGGCTGGTAATTGAACCTCGTGACAAAATGTCCGAAAATAAAGTGTTTTTGCTGTGACTGGCTCCGTATATTATTCAGTAATACTGCTGCTCCAGCGTTTCTCTCAACGCGAGAGCTGCACCAGGGTCTTGTTTTTGTTCACACAAAGCTGCACAATCACTGTGTTGCATGCAAATGACTGGCCTCTATTGTGTTTGCTGTAAGTGATAGCTTTGTGAAAGACATTAAATTAAAACAATTGAAAGAGGGCATCCTGTGGCCCCTGGTGAGGCTGTAGATTATATGGCCTTTGTGTGTGTTAATGTAAGGTGGCATCGCGGTTTAATAGCCTCCCTATGTGAAGGAGATGGTGTGTGACTGGGGCTCATTCACTAATGGCATCTGTTTTCTTGTTTATGTTCAGACCTGTCACTTCCTTTAGTCAAATAGTCTTTTATTCCTCTTTTCAATTCAATTCAGTTTTTCTGTTTTTCTTTTTTTTTATTCAGTTGTAACACGCTGCCCAGCCGGCGAACGCTAAAAAACTCCAGACTGGTTTGTAAGAAAGATGACGTCCATGTCTGCATCATGTGCCTGCGCGCTATCATGAACTACCAGGTAAACACTTCACGCTTTAAACTGCACTGTGCACTTAAAAACACTCATCTAACCAAGGCCAAGTTCAATTTCTTTTACTGCCAGTGCCTCGTATTTCCAGGGTGTTTGCGCAGGTCTTGAGAATCTTAAAAAGTCTGGAATTTTGAGACGCTGCTGACCCTGAAAAGTCTGGAATTTTGTTTGAAAGTCTTAAAAAAAAGAAGTCTGGGAAAAGTTTAGCTCATTGAAGAGTTTTTATTTGCTTTTTCTAAAATATGTAATAAATAAGGAAAAGCAAATACAAACTTTATATTAAATACATTCATCCATCCACTCATGCTTTTATAGTTCTGACTGTTCTTGGTGAAACGTACTTTTTTAAATCAATGCACTTTTGCGATTCTCATATTTTTAAAAATATTTTTGTCAGTAAAACATAATTATTATGAACTATGAACTATGCATTCATTCATTCATTCATTCATGCTTTTATTAAAAGTCTGCTTAACACAACAGGTACAATCACAACAAGAAAGTAGGCACACAACTATAAAACTACATATAGTCAAGGGGGAAAAAAGAAATGTCTGGAATTTTTAATTGTGGAAAGGGCAAACGATCTGATGTCACATCTGAATCCACATCTTTGTCCCTGAATGGTGTCATTACCCTATTCATTTGTTGATTTGTCTCTTTTTTTTTTCATCTTCCAGTACGGCTTCAACATGGTGATGTCACACCCGCATGCTGTGAATGAAATTGCACTAAGTCTCAACAATAAAAACCCCAGGTGAGTTCAAAAACCAGAAAGTTCAAAAAAGAAAAAAAAAAGGTTTAAGTTTCTCTTTGTCGTATATAAAATGTCAGCTGGTGAAATATTCACCTAGAGATTTGTTCAAGCTCAAACATTTTACCGACTTGAATCCAGGATTCAAAATGGAACAACATTCGTCTCAGTGCACCTGCACCGTCTGATTCAAAGTGAGTGTCTTTGTTGCTCGGGGGCACATTCATCTCAACAGATGGGTCAGGCCACCGCTGGCACACTCCAGCTGCTCACTGACACAGCCACCAGAAGGATTGACTTCTGTGGTGTGTGTGTGTGGGTGAGTGGATGGGTGTGTGTGTGTGTGTGTGTTGGTGTTTCCACTTCATGTCCTAGGGCCAAAGGATTTTCTCAAAAGTGGATATAAAACCACTTCACATAACCTGTCACATATCATCTCATCCAGGCAAAGAAATCCTGCATGAATGAACCGCAGCCTGAAGTATTACTATTTTTTATCTGCCTTTTAAACCCAATGGATTTTTACCTTTCGGGCACCGATATTACAGCATATTTTTCAGACCTCATACGCACACACACAAACACGTACACAATTATATACAAATATTTTAGCATTGGCATGAAATAACAATGTTTTCCACTTGTTTGTTCAATGTTTAAGTGCAGGTTTGTTGCAATGTTGACACTTGTCATTTACTAACCATCTCTGCTTTTATTTTCTCCCCCGTTTATATTTTACAGAACTAAAGCTCTGGTGTTGGAGCTCCTGGCGGCAGTGTGTCTCGTGAGAGGAGGCCACGAAATTATTCTGTCGGCATTCGACAACTTTAAGGAGGTAGGAGGTGCACGGAGATGGAGGGAAGTGGGGGTCTGAGGAGACGAATATGTCATTACATTCTGACTGAGTAGTTGACTTAGTGCGGGAGGAGACCAGTGAATTCTTCATCACGGCATCCAGAAATGAGGCTTTTGTCAACAGATTACAGACGCCGGTTTAGCTGCATAACACAGGAGAACGACCTCCAGAGAAAACAGTTGCGTTTGCGCGTTAACTGGATTTGGCAGAAGCATCAAAGCTCAGAGTAGCAGAGAGACAGATCTAACAGACAGCCCTAGCCCTGACCCTCGCCTGTCTGGATGAGGTATCCTGGCTGCCGGAGAGAAAAGAGTGGGAGGTTTATGATGGAGTGGGTTATAACAGCAAGTCCTGTTTTGTAGCATACGGCACGCAAATACAGACTGACTGCAGTTAATGTAATATTTACACCCCCGAATGAAATATTGAGTGTTGCTCTCAGCGGCAACTGGCATTAGTGAGAGAATTAGGCTCAGGGAGAAAGTAGCTCATCTAATGAGATGAAGGTTGAGAAATGGTCATGATAGTGTCAGCTGATGAGAATGTGAGGATGTGCTCACATTTCTTCCTTTTTTTTGTTTTTTACAAAGTGGTCCTTTAATGTTATTAGATCAAGTTTGCCAAGAGACTTTGATATCCCGTGTCAGACACTGGATGAAGGGGACGAAGCTTGAGGCATTATTCAGAGGTTTTTTTTTTGGATACACACTCCTCCACTTTCCTCCTCCTCTGGTCCTTCTCAATTCTTTATCATGCTCCATCTCACTCATTGCACTCAACACAAACTGAACCGACTGAACTGCAGAGCAGCATCTCTCTCTCTCTCCCTCCCCTTCCTTTTTAGCTCTCTCGCCTGTGTTCTTTTCCATCTCCCAAATTCAAGTTCAAATAAGCTTTTACTGGCACGACAAGAAAAAAAAAAACTTCAGTTCATGTGGTAAAAGTTGAACCACAGAGTAATATTGAACGCAGATGCACTGCGAGAGCACTGTATATAAAATGAAAGAATGATTCAGCACCAGTTCATGAATAACTGATCATAATAATTATCACTCTAAAAACTCCATAATGTATTTAGCAGCTAACATCACTGGCCTTTTTTATTTTCATCCAACACTGGTGACGTTATGTGCCGTTATATGTTACGGTTTGAAGGATACACGCCTGCTCTGTGTTTTGTCACCAGTTGCTGCCACTGACACACACACACACACACACACACCCTTGTCTCTTCTCTGTAAAGAGAGAAGGCCTTATGTTTGTTTTTATTCCAGTTGGAGGGAGCAATCGATTGTAACTGTAATTGTAATTTACATTGTAACCGTGTACAGCTGAAATCAAATGTCAGTTATGACTTAATCAATGAACATTATGACGGGTACATTCATTCATCACTGTTTGTTTGGTTTTGCAGGTGTGTGTGGAGGAACAGCGCTTTGAGAAGCTAATGGAGTATTTCAAGAATGAAGACAACAACATTGACTTCATGGTATGTACACACACACACACACACACACACACACACACGCTCCTAATAATTATTGATTGTGTGATTATATTTCCTCAAAAATCCTCCTTCACAGGACAAACCACAGATGGCTTACGAGCCTTTTCAGTCTTTGCTGTTAATTTTTCACAGCTGCCGATTGGTTCAAGCACTCAAGTGACCCAGCAAGTGTAATCTGTCGGGTTAGACAGGTGCGCAGGGAGCAACAAACAACAAACGAAACAAAAAGATGAATTTCGCTCGCAGTTTTATGACACAAGCTCACGAGGCTGTTAGTGTCTGAGCGAGGACTCGTCATTTTTCTTCTTCCGCGGCACAAACTGCAGATGTTACCCGCTGTACATCAAACTGAAGTGGCCCTAATGTGAGGGAGCCGTGCCAACTATGTCATTTCCAGGCTGAGTAATACTAATTAGCCTGGCAGATCAGAATCGAAAGGCGCTGTGAAGAAAGTGGCAGCTTAGACGGGGTTTTTATCCAGCTTGCGTCTGAATCGATGCGGTGGGCACACTGTTTGTGTGTGAGCAGAAACTAACACGTGCTGTTTAAATTGACCTCCAGTCATAAGTAGAACCAGAGCAAACAGATTTTTGTCAAAGCTGTCATGTCACATGAGACGACCAAGCTTCTTACAGAGAGTTCATTAACCCATTGTTAGTAATGTGTACATTACTCAACCCCCCCACCTTGATTTGTTTATGCGGCCTCTTAAAAATGCAGCCAGCGGAGTTGAACTGACTGCATTCTGGTCCCATTTGTTTTCTTAGATCTTTTTAATCTACTGGATAAGCTCGTCTGGCAGACGTGTGCGCGGTCATGTGGATTTATACATACGATTTCAGAGAAAGCTACATTAAAAAGTAACAGATGTGATAATAAGCATAAAACTATTTCACAGGAGTACCAGGCTGTTGTAGAAATACCTTTGTATTAACATGTTTTCACCTTTTACCTTGAAGCATCAGCAGTTTGTCATCATCTCAGCTGCTTTAAACATGTTCATTTTTTTTTTTCAAATCATAACTGATGTATTCAAGCATTCTTCAGGATATACTGCCATCCTTAACTACAGTTTTTTTTTATATTCCCCAGGTGGCATGTATGCAGTTCATCAACATCGTCGTGCATTCAGTGGAGGACATGAACTTCAGAGTTCACCTACAGTACGACTTCACCAAGCTGTGTCTGGACGACTACTTAGACGTGAGTTGAGACATGATGCTGCAGGAAATGTGGACAGACAGACAGACACAGAGAACAGTCCTGCTCTTAGTGTTCAATCCAGAGGATACAGTAGGTTGTCATTACAGCAGCCTTGAAACAGGAGTCAATAATGGCTTTTCCATTACTTCAGAAAAAAAATCGGTAAATTCGTAAATCCAGGTCTCCTGCTTCGCCTCTGAGCTGAGATCGATTTTGGTTCTGAGAGTTTGAGTTGTCAGCCTCATCTGGCAAACTAAAAAAAAAAAAAAAAAACTAATATCCTCCCCATTCTCACTTTCTGTCTGCCTCACACTAACTTTGTTTTTGTGTATGTTTTCCAGAAACTAAAGCATACAGAGAGCGATAAGCTCCAGGTTCAGATCCAGGCTTATTTGGATAACGTCTTTGATGTGGGAGCCCTCCTGGAGGATGCAGAAACCAAAAACGCTGCCTTGGAGCGAGTCGAGGAGCTGGAGGAGAACATGTCACATGTGAGAGACCTCGACTTATTTATTTCACTCTGTGGAAATCCATCAAACTGACACCTCAGTCTCATTTCTTTTCTTTTGCAAAAAGAGTAGTGGCATACATGTCAGCGTGTTGATGGTACAGTGAATTGATGTGGTGCATGACAGACTGCGTGAGGCTCCTGTCACACTCGTTTTCACTTGATGCCTTCTCAGCATGAGATTTACTATGATCTAAAGCCTGAACTGTCTACTTTAACTGTCATCCATCAGGCAGGACTAAGAGCATGCATCATATATGGACGTATTACTTTCTGTAACGTCTGTAACTTTTATGATAGTTTCATGTTGATGTATCACAGTGAGTTTATGTCACTGTCTCACTGGCTATTGTTCTTATAGATGACGGAGAAACTGCAGGACATGGAGAACGAGGCCATGTCCAAGATTGTGGAGCTGGAGAAGCAGCTGATGCAAAGGAACAAGGACCTTGAAACCATCAGGGTCAGACTTACACACAAACACACATAAACACTATATTCAAGTTTCTTTATATTAAGTGGTTGTTTAAAATTTAACATTTTCGATTCATATCTTCACAATATTTTTACAATCCCATCCTCTTTTTTTTCTGTGTCTTCCCCAAACAGGAAGTCTACAAAGACACCAGCACGCAGGTTCACTCACTGCGGCAGATGCTGAAGGAGAAAGACGAAGCCATCCAGCGACAGAGTAACCTGGAGAAGAAGATCCATGAGCTGGAGAAACAAGGCACCATCAAGATTCACAAGAGGGGAGATGGAGACATTTCCATCCTCCCCTCGCCGCCCGCTGGCGGGATGGCGGTTTCCCCGGGGGTGCCGGGCACCGTGATCGGAGGACACGTCGGAGGACCCGTCAGTCCAAGCCACGTCGTAGTTGCAGCGGGGACGCCTGCTCCACCGCCACCACCTCCTCCACCGCCCCCACTGCCTGTGAACGGCACAAGTAGGTTTAATATTAGTTTGTTAGTGTATGACCTATTATTGCTTAACTATATGAATATTAGTATGAGCGATGTTTTTGTTTACCTTGCTGCCTCCTCTGTCCCAGTCCTAAACGGACCACCGGTGCCCACTCCGGCAGTAGTGGCGCCTCCTCCGCCCCCTCCACCGCCTCCCCCTCCACCTCCTGGACCTGCCTCAGAGATCTCAGTTCCTCTGCCTCCTCCACCTCCTCCTGGGGCTCCCCCACTACCCGGCTGTGGGACGCCCACTGTCATCATGAATTCTGGGTTAGCAGGTAAGATCAGAAAAAAATCCACACCTAGAGGATAGAGATACACACCTTTTAATTTTGGTTTCTTCAGCCTGCTTTTTTATGTTCAGACAAAGAGAACTGACCAGATTTGAGTTTTTGTTTCTATATATTTAAGTTCATGTATGCTAAACTACTAGAGGGAGGTAGCACCTTCCCTGAGACATTTTATTTTGAAAGCATAGATTCTTTACTGTGCCATGTGTGTTTGAGATCTGTGTGTTTAATCTTTCTCACTAACTTCCTATTTCTTAATGGCTTTTTTTCCTGCCAACCAGAGGGACCCATCAAACTTTTCTGTAGGTTCTACTTGTCATGATTGGTGTTTCATCATCCCCTTCCCCACCTCCACCAATGTTCCCATTCCTTTCCCTCAAAACAAGATTTGAAAGTGGTATTTTTCAGTCTTTGAACCTCGGTCCAAGACACAATTATGACACCGTTTCACACGACGACCTTTCTGTGAAACATTTAAATAAATATGATAAAATACCAGATTTCAAACTTCTGCATGATTTACCTCCACATCTTTTTGTAGTATTGTGATTGTGTGTGTTTTTTGAGTGTCACCATATCTCAAAGTGTTTGTTGCATGCTGAGAGACAGCGACTTGCTGTGGCTCGTTGATGAAAGAAAGTGATAGGTGTAGCTGGAATCCTGTTCTCATGACAGCGTTATCTTTCCATCCCTGCTGTCACCCTGTCTTGGCATCACCTCAACTTTCAGCTTCCACACAAATCAGGCCATGTGGTTACAAATAGTTTTTAATCTCTCAAATAAATAGCTTGTCACCCAGCCAGGCAGGAAATCCTCAGTCGATCTAGTATTTACTGTTCAGGTGAACTCCATGGCCTTATTCTCAGTCAGTGAGAGCTAGAATCTATCCACTAAAGGTGTCATACCCATGTGTGTCACATTCCCAGATACCTGTCTACCCTGTCACCTGCACGTGTGTGAATGTACACGTATGTTCTCTGATGGCAAACAAAGACAAATACTGTGTTAACTCGTCTGTGTCCTGTGTAGCTGTTAAGATCAAGAAACCCATCAAGACAAAGTTCCGTATGCCCGTTTTCAACTGGGTAGCCCTGAAACCAAACCAGATCAACGGCACCGTCTTTAATGAGATCGACGATGAGAGGATACTGGAGGTAAGAGCCTCCTCTCATTCAACAGTTAATTAGGATTTTCTGTGAAATCAGAGCATGAACTGATTCTTTGATGACATCTCTTAGGACCTGAACGTCGATGAGTTTGAGGAGATGTTCAAGACGAAAGCACAGGGCCCGTCAATCGATCTCAGCATGAGCAAGCAGAAAGTCATCCAGAAGGGCCCCAACAAAGTGTCTTTGCTGGACTCGAACAGGGCGAAGAACTTGGCCATCACACTGAGGAAAGTGGGCAAGACACCTGAGGAGATCTGCAAAGGCATTCAGCTGTAAGCCATTTCAAAATAAAACAAACAACTGTGATCCCTCTGTTAACTTTACATGCTGTTGTGTGTCTGTTTGAGTTTGCTGTGTGTTAATCTGTTTCTACCCTCCAGGTTCGACCTACGGACTCTGCCGGTGGACTTCGTGGAGTGTCTGATGCGCTTCCAACCCACAGAGAACGAGATTAAAGTCCTGCGGCAGTTTGAGAAGGAGCGCAAGCCGCTGGAGAGCCTGACGGACGAGGACCGCTTCATGATGCAGTTCAGTAAGATCGAGCGGCTGATGCAGAAGATGACCATCATGGCCTTCATTGGTAACTTCAGCGAGAGCATTCAGATGCTCACACCGGTGAGTTTCAGGACAAATCAACCGTTACAACTGAAAATTATTATTATTACTATTATTACTACTGGTTTCTGATGTCATAACCTCAAATGTAACAACGTTTTGTTCTTTGTTTCTTTACAGCAACTTCATGCAGTCATTGCAGCATCAGTGTCCATCAAGTCATCACAGAAACTAAAGAAAATTCTAGAGGTAATTGAAGCAGTTGTGTCCAGACTGAACGTAATGTTGAATTCATGTACGTTTCCTTTTTCACATTTGGGTCTGTCGGTGTTCTGCAGATTATCTTGGCACTTGGAAACTACATGAACAGCAGCAAAAGAGGAGCAGTGTACGGATTCAAGCTACAAAGTTTAGACTTGGTAAGTTGACATTCATTTCGCCTGCCTGAGTGTGTCCTTATGCATGCTGTCAACACGTCTAATTTCTTTTCTTTCTTTTTTTACATTTACATCACAGCTACTTGATACCAAGTCGACAGACCGCAAGCTAACACTGTTACACTACATAGCCAATGTAGTCAAAGAGAAATACACACAAGTTTCTCTCTTCTACAATGAGCTGCACTACGTGGAGAAAGCTGCAGCAGGTGAGTCCGACAGCGCAGATAAGAGATGTTTGTCGAGAGATGAAGTGCAGTTGCATGTTCACTCATTAATCTCCCTTGCGTTCAGTGTCGCTGGAGAACGTCTTGCTAGACGTTAAGGAGCTGCAGAGAGGCATGGATCTGACCAGACGAGAGTACAGCATGCACGGACACAACACCATGCTCAAAGACTTCATCACGCTCAATGAAAGCAAGCTGAAAAAGCTGCAGGATGACGCTAAGATTGCACAGGTAACACTCGATTTACTATTAAATGCGTGTTTTTGTTTGGTTTTCTCCCACTGTTGTTTGAATTCTTTCTAAGTTAAGTCATCGACTTTTCTGTCTTTGAAAGGACGCCTTCGACGAGGCGGTGAAATTCTTCGGGGAGAATTCCAAAACCACGCCGCCGTCTGTCTTCTTCCCCGTGTTTGTTCGATTTGTTAAAGCGTACAGGGTGAGTTGGATACTGACACAAACTTGGTTTGTTGAATTCAGCCAAAACTTCTGCTGTGACTGTTTTATATTTGAACTATTTGTGCCTGTTTGTACATATAATCTCTTCAGCAAGCAGAGGAGGACAATGAGCAAAGAAAGAGACAGGAGCAGATTATGATGGAGAAACTTCTAGAGCAAGAGGCCATGATGGAGGAAGACCAGAAGGTAAGTCGCCATCTCATCCCCCTCCCTCCCTCCCTCCTCCTTCCCATATATTGCTTTCGAGGGCAGGAGGTAATGTAAGTCAGAGACACTTCTTCCACCTTCTGCTTCATCCTCTGCTCTTGCAGACTTGTGATCACAGGATTAGTTGAGCACCAACTGTCTGCTGGGTGTAGTTATATCTGGTTCTGCAGTCGGACACCTGCTGAGCCACATCACATCAACTAAGGATCAGCAGCAGTTGTAGCTCTAAGTGGTTCAATTAACACACACATGAAAAAGAAAGAAAAATTATGGGTGGGAGAATCCTGCTGATGTCATGAATGAGAGTTAGACTTGACGTGTGTCTGTGTGTGTGTGTGTGTGTTCCCCCTTCTCAGTCTCCTTCCCATAAGAACAAGCGGCACCAACAGGAGCTGATACAGGAGCTCAGGAAAAAACAGGCGAAAGACAACCGGCACGTTTACGAAGGCAAAGACGGAGCAATTGAAGACATTATCACAGGTAACGTCACCTGTGCCTGGACCTGGCTGGTGTCTGTGACTACACACACACACACACACATTCACACACACACATTCACACACATTCACAGGGCGCTGTGCATGAAGGTCCTCTCCTGCGCTATACATTCAGGCTTTAACAGAGGGATTCTAAAGCAACTAACACAATAACTTTGGCTCTTTTTCGAAAAAGACTCAACTGTCAGATGTTTGACAACCAAAAGGTTTTTACCTAATGACAACAAACATGAACTGACAGTTCAGCTAATCCAGCGACATTCAGCTGATATGTTTCTGATGATCATTGCTTATCTTATCTGCTCTGTCGTTGCTTTGTAACACTATCTGTACGTAGACAGGGCCGGGTTGTGACTAGCTCCTAGAACATTAATTAATGACGTTTACTGACAGCCAATGAAAACTTGCCATGGGCAGTGGTGGAATATGATTAAGTGCATTTATTCAAGTTCTGTTTTTGCCTATTATAATATCTCTGAATGTATGTTTCATAATACATATTTTTCATAATAATGCATACACAAATATTTTGTTCACTGTTATTCCATCTGATATATGTGACCTTTGTCGTCACTGTAAACCTGGCTGATGTGAGTCTGACTGAGGATTTTACATTCAAACATATGATAATATATAACAATATATCGTAATAGATTATATATCATTTGGATTGTTACAGTTAGATCCAGCTACAAACAGTAAATTGACACTTATTTATTAATGCATTAGTATTAACACTAAATTAATATTTAATGATTTAACACTCAGTGAGTTTTTTTTTACTGTGGTTTCAGTAGTTTTTCCACCACTAGAAATGGGAATAACACTTTGTTCGATTCTCCGCAGCCCATCGGGCCCTTCAGTAAAAAATTAAACTGCTGGAATTTACTCTCAAAGACGTTTTTTCTCTCCTGATGCTGTAATTGGGTATTTGCTTAGTGCTAACCAGTGCTAAACCCCTGTAGGAATCTGCTTTTTTTCTTATTTTGTGTTTGTCTTGTCTTGTCCTGGCTGTTGTCCCTGTTGTTCTCAATGCAGTGCTGAAGACAGTGCCCTTTACCGCCCGCACAGCCAAGCGCGGCTCTCGGTTCTTCTGCGAGCCCGCCCTCAATGAGGAGTACCATTACTAAGCTTATAGAACTCTCTCTCTTCTCAAAGGTTGCTGGAACAAAATGTTCTCTTCTTTATGTCTTTTTTCTATCCTCCCTTTTCCTTTCCTTTGCATGCCTCTTCACACTTTTAACCGTCAACACTCCACTCTCACACTTCGGACCTGTGCATGTGCACTGTGCCCGAATCTCACGGGTTTTTTTAAGGAGAAAACGAGCGCACACGCGTCTCGAGTGCGTGAGTTTTGTGTGTCCGTGTGTTTGTTGTGTTCACATGTTTTCTCCCTCCTTGAGCATGACAAGGTGTTGGGGTAACTGTTTTTTTCTTCACACTTTGCACGAAGTATGACATCACTCATTTATCACCATCAGTTTTTATCAGTCGCGGCAAAACCATAATGTCACAGAAAGAACGGCCTCCACCTGTACTGTACTGACAGGAGATTGAGTTGTGTTTTCTTTCTTGTCATGTCAAAGGAGCAGAAATGTTCAGCTTGGTGCTGCCATCTAGTGGTGGTAGACCGAATACTTAACACTAATTTTGAATGGATTTGATCTTACAAAATTTAACCATCCAATTTGGTCAATAAGCACCCAACACGCTGCAGTGCCGTCTTGTAATATACATCAGTATATTTACAAGCTTCAGTCATCATCTACATGGCAGGTATGACTAACACCACGTGTAAGTGCCTGTGGCATTGTAACTTTGCTTTTCACGTGTTTCAATCAATGTTTTAATGAGGAAATGAATGTCTGTGTGTTCACATGTCACATGTTGCTTGTGCTCTTCGCACGCTGGTCGCTTCGTCCCCGCTGCTATCCCACAATGCACCCCACCCTCGCTCACCCTGTTTGCCCATATGCTCGCTCCTGTCGTCTGCTGGCAGGTCACCTCTGTGTCACATGACTTTGTGCTGTCTGGCAAGTTCGCTAACACACTGCATGATGCCTGCGTATAAATAGTCTGGTTTTGCTTGTTACTAACGTGCATCCGGGTTGTTGTGCTAAACTAACGCCTGTTTTGATGTTGATTCATTCATCGATCATCAGTTTGTGTCTCTGGCTGCATGCGTGCTCTGTTTGGTTTCGTGGTGTAAGATGCTGCCGGACATAATCCTGCTGTCTGCTGGAACCGTGTTTGTTTATTTAATTTTTTTTTTTGGTTTTTTCAGTTCACAATTGCTCTGTACTGAAAGTCTGAAAACGGGCTCTTGTTTTCTTTCCTGCTGGTAGCCACTCTGCAAAAGCAGCCTGGGTCAAGTAACACAGAAACAAAATAAACTAAATAAGCTTTGACCCTTCACTTCATCCCCTTCTGCCAGTTGAACCAGTTAACATCCTCCAGCTCTTTCTCCTTCTCATTCTTTTAACCTCCTCTCTGGCCTTTCCCCTTCCTCCCCCTCCTCCCTCCACGCAGCCTGCTGCCACTCCGCTTTGCTCTCGCAAGCGTGCTCTCTCTCACGTGTTGAAAATGTTGGGGCTGACGTGCTCCGGTCAGCCTGCTCCTCCTCCAGTTTTAACTTTCATTTTGTCTTCTCTTTATCTAGCCTTAAAGAAGAATAACATTACTAAATTTCCCAATGTCTACTCGAGGGTAAGGAACTCCTCCAGTAGCACTCCTGTAGTGATGGATGTGTCCCAAACCTGGCAAGCATCTCTTTATTACCTCCCTTCCTTTTTTTTTTCCACTGTCTTCTCATTTAGGATCCACTCAGCATTCCACACCTACCTCTCTCCCTTTGTTTTCTCCTCATTATAGCTCCTTAAAACAGTGTATTTCAATCTACAAAAGTTACTCTTTGCAGTAGTTTATTGCGAAGACAAATCTTAATTTCATGAGCTACTTGTGAGATATACTGGCAGAATCTTTCTAGTCAAAAAAACCCCCTTGGCTTGTCTCAGTCGTAATACCCAGAGACAGCTGACCTGAGGGGCTTTTTTTTTTTTTTTTTATTATTATATATTTTTTTTTTCTGTGTGTAGACCTCACGCTGCTTTGAAAGACAAGCTACCAGCAATATGAGCATGTGGGCTCATCAGAAATCACCTTGACAAGATGACTGACACCTCTTTTATCCTTCCCCCACCTCCTCCTCCTCCTCCTCAATCCAATCCCTTCTACCCCGTCACCCTCCTCCATCCTTCCTCTCAGATTTGAGGAATCAACCTTACAGGCGAGCGGACGCCGTGCGGAGGAGTGTCAGGAGACGCTTTGATGATCAGAACCTGCGGCCGGTGAACAACGGTGAAGTGGTCATGTAACGAGGGGACGGCGCATGTGGCGGGAGAGAGAGGGAGGGTGGGTGAGGGTGGGGGCGAGGATGTGAGACGTCAGAGAGAAAGACAGAGAGACAGAAGGTTGGATGCAGAGCGAAGGATGATAAGTGAAAGATGACAAGTGTAGCAACCATAGAGATGAGTATGTATATATATTACATAAGAATACATGTTATTCCATATCTGTGGTGTCGTAGAAGCTTTTCATGATGAAGGACTGGGACGTGTGGGACTGATTTTTTTTTTTTTCTTTTTTAAAGAAAAGTGTCTGAATGGTTGAGGTCAGAAACCTTAGACAAGCCAAGTGCCTGAACTTTGAATTTTTGTGGTCTAACGTCACGTTGTTTGATGATGTTTTGTTGATGATTTAAACATCCCCCACTTCGAGCAATACTGTTTGACCTGGCTTTAAAAAAAAGAACGTGAGAGACGTGTATAACTGGACTTGCGGCGGCTCCTACGAAGAGCCACGCGAAGACAGATGCTTCCTTGGAAACGTGAAATGCAGAATGTATGGGACCCGTTCCCTTTTTTTATTTTAGCTGTTACAAACGCGACGTCCTTTAGAGACGAGTTTGACACTCGGTACATTTCGGTGCTCTTTTTTCATACAACACAAACGTGTGTCTCATGGGGCTTCATAGCTTTTTTTTTTTTGTCTACAAGGGCTGATGTTCAGACAAGAAGAAAAATAATTAAGATTCTATATCCTTGTATTAAATTAAGTATATACTAAGATCAAAAGTCACCAAAAAAAAGAGTAATTTCTTTTCAAAATAAGAGCAGGCTAATGTGAAGCGACTTCTCCAGACTTCTCTTTTATCAGTGGTTACTACAGTTAATGGATCAAGCCTGAGTCTCAGTGGCTCTCAATACATAAAAGGCAACATGTTTACATGAAACTCTACCGTCCATCGCTGTAGGAGTTTCGGTTTCTGAGAACAAATAAAGAAGCATAAAAATCAGTTTTGTTTTTCTCTATCAAGCACAGAAAACTGCACGAAAGATACTGAAGCCTACTGGATGATCTCATCGTCAAAACTGCACATAACTTTGCTTTTTTTTTTCCTCTGTAAAGTTCTTTTACAGGTTAATAATACTCCAGGCTACTGTGTCTACTCACTTTATTGTAATTTTAATGTATAGTATTTAACCACTGAAAAGATTCCTTTTAAGCTCATGTTTCATTTAAATGTGAGTCCGGTCATTAGAACATGGTGAAACACAAGAACACATCACAAATGTTTCCTACATGTACAGATATTTTGGTACAAACCATGTTTTTTTTTCCTTTTTTTGTTTTGTTTTTTACTTATTCACATTACCAGATGGTTAATATTGTACATATTGTTTAAACAGAAGTTTTCATTGTCATGTTCTATACAACTTGAATGTTATTTTAACTTATAGTTTTTTGTTTTTTTTTTCTTTTTTTGTATATTTAATTGAGCCAAAATGCAGCGAGAAACCCACACTAGTGTGTTTCATCACCTCTCTCACGTGACGATGACTTTTTGTTTGTGCCTCAAAGTTGGCGGCAAAAAAAAACAAAAAAAAAAAACAACAAACAAAATATACACATTCGAGCATTTAACGTTTGGTTTGTGTGTGTGTGTCGACCTGTGATGAGCTGGTTTTGCGGCACGTTTCTGTCCCGACTGTTAATCATCTCCACTGAAGCACGTGTTGCCGTACATCTCGTTATTGTTTTTAATTTGTTTTTTTTTCTTATCTCTCAACTTCACCATCTGTAATAGTGTCATTTCTCTAACTGGATAATACTGGCATGTTTTTTTTTTTTTTTTTTTTTTTTTTACATTCACCAGAAATGTATTTTAGGCAGTTTGCGCTTAATAAGAAATAACAAGCTTTTTTTTTTTTTTTTTTTTTTAAATTAGGTGATATGAGATTTTCAACAAATATGATCAAATAAAATATTTACATTGATTATATAATGTTTACCTTGAATCACTTTTGTCTTATTCTCTCCGCTACTATTGCTCGAGCTTTTATTACTCACTGAAAGACATGATGTGATGGTGAACTGGCTCCATTTTAAAGCAACATTAAGGTAATAATGCAGCTGCTACGCTTCATTCATCTCAGAACCATTGACTTTGAAACAGTATTTTATTACTTTTAACAACAGGATATCAATGTCATCAAATGCTCCACAAGCCTATTGGGTCGTTCGTTGAGAATACAGCTGCAGCTCCGTTGGATCAAATCAAATATTTCCAGTTTTTTTTCGGACTCTTTTTTTCCTGGTTAAAGACAGTCAGTCAGACTTAAGATATGCTTTTAATTGAATATAAAAATGGTCAACAATTGAAAACATGTACAACTACAGTCAACTAAAAAAAAAAAAAGAAAAACCTCAAGCTAACATAAGCAACAAAAGGACATGTTATCATTTAGTGAGCGATCAACTGTTTCCCGATATCAAATCATTCAATCGAATACTTGTGTACGTTCAGTGTTGCCTATTAAATACCAGTGGAGGTTGTTGTCTCACACAGTCAGTTCAGGGTGGTACGACCAGTGCAGCCACATGAGTTTGGAGGGGGAATGCAAGATTGTAGAAGTTTACAAATACAACTTTAAGGGCTGCGGTTGATAATCAAGGTGCATCCAGCTGTTCCAGTAAAGTTCTTCGCCTTTTCTCCAGCTCTCCTTCACTCAGCTCGCTGCCTGACGTGTCCCAGCCGCCCTGGTTGAAAACACGCAGACACGCGGTCAGTGTTAAGTGTTAAGACAGACCGTTGTTAAATTATGGCTTCTTAGGCCATCTTTTTCTAAAAGTTTCATTCAGATTCTCTGATTTTCAGATTCATTAGAATTAAAGCCATTTATATTTTAGTATTAATAAAGAGTATCAACCTCCTCTTTGGGCGCTTTCCTTTTCGGAGACTTCTGTTTAGATTCGGAGCGAGATTTCCCCCGAGACTTGTCGTTCTCTTTATCTTTGTCTAGGTCTTTTTCTCGCTTTCCGTCGCGCTCTCTTCCTTTCTTCTCGTTGTCAGAATCTGGTGACGCCTGTTTTGACACAATCGTAGTTGGTTTACACACAACGCACAACAACGGGCACGTTCAGATTATACGTGCACACGCATCATTTGTGGATCCAGTGTACTTACAGACTTGTGACGCCTCTTCTTGCCCTTCTTCTTGTGCTTCTTGGATTTCTTATAGCTTCTCTCTGGTTTCAGACAGAAAATGTCGGTAAATGACGATCGCTACGAACTTCGTCTGTTTGATGATAAACAGATTCACTCGGCTGTGAATTCCACTCACCAGATTCTCCACTAGAGGAGCGTTCAGAGGGGGATTTGGACTGTGACCTTTTTTTCTTCTTGTGGTATTCTTCTTCCTCAGACTCTGAGCCCTGTGACAGATACATCAACAAGGTGTCATATATAGTTAGATTAAACCTATTTGTCAAGTAAAAATTCACTAAAATTCCCAATTTGACATGAATATGAATCATTTTAGGGGCCAGATTATTTACTGGAACAGACTGAGTACAGTGGTGAGGATTACTGACTACTGACCGATCGGGAGCGGGAGCGCTTCCTGTGGTGCTTCTTGGACTTCTTTGAGTGCTTCTTTGTCTTAGAGTGGTGATGTTGGCATTCGTGCTGTTCGAACGATAAAACCCACATTAAACATACTTATTCTTTAATCACAGGTGATGAATTCGGCCCGTTCCCACCATTGTGACGACCTCACCTCTAAGACGTGCATGAAGTCTTTGAATATCCGTTTCCTCTCTGACTCCAGGGTCACGTCCTCAAAGGCAGATTCCTTCAAGAATCTCTCTCTCACCTGAAATGTTCAATTGTGACTCATCAACACGTGAAGTACGATAAAAACTGAAGAGACACCTACAATCGACTTTTATGGATTATTTAGAAAGAACAGAGAAACAGAAAACAGTTGGGTGGAGCTACAACAATATTATTGAGAGAAAAGACGTACTCCCTCCCACGTAGCCTCTGGCTCCAGCGGCGGTGTGGCCTGTTTCAGCATGTTCTTGAACGCCGCTTCTTTCCTTTTCATCTTCCGGGCTTCCTCCTTCTCTCGTTCCCGTTCTCTGGCTTCGGCCTTCTCCAGCAACTACACAGAGGGTGAAACAAATGATCGCAAACTTCGAAAGCAAGGACGCAACTTGAAGAACGTCAAATTCAAGTATAATGATATGCACGTGTATAATATCATTGTAGTGCAGTGCGCCATTGACTATGACCTCAGAGAACGAAAACTAAGCAAATTCATGGTTTAGCTGATGTCTGAGTTGCTACAGATTAAACAGGTGTATCTTACAGTGGACACATATTAAGGATATATGGAAAGAGAGGCAGGAAAATATATGTAAGAGAGGTATTTTACACTGTTGAAGGCCAACTTTATGTTTCCTGCATCCAGGGTGGTGGCTCTCTTGTCTGAGCTGATGACTGATCCAAAGTCGTCAAAGCTGGTGTTGACTTCAACCAGGAAGCCTTTGTCCTGATGAGGGAGAGAAATGAAATGTAAAGATACACCTCTAATATTATACTTCCTGCAAGAATCTGTCGCATATGAACAAATATTGCATCAGAGGTATAATGATCTCACTTTAAGAATATCTTTGATGATCCTCTTTTCGTCGTGGTAACGAGCTTTCAGGTCTTCGACGTAGAATTTGAACAGATCCAGGGGAGTGGAGCCTGAACGGTAGACGACATAAATTCAAACAAGCGTAAATATTGTTTAATGCGGCAAAAGGCCGAGTAAACAATTAAATCGATATAAAATGTCAATAAAAATGATCCTTAGTTAAAAGTATATATATAAAAAAAAAACAAGACAAACTGTTCTGTTCAAGGGGCTTATCCCAATAAATAAATTCAAATTCAAGAAATAAAACTTGATCAACAGTGCATTTTCTGTGTTATTACGTCTACATGTCACAGACATGTGCTCCAGTGTGTTCAGCTAACGCAGGCGTGTGGAGCCACGTGTGCAGTGGCCTGCTGTCCTACCTGGCTGGCCCAGCATGTTGGCAAAGCGGATGTCTGAGCTCAGGGTCGGGTACATCTCCATCCAGGCAGACATGGAGTGAAGCTGACCGTGGTCGTGGAGCTCATCCAAAAATTTCTGAGGGAAAAAAACAAAACAGCAAAATATCAGAACAGCAACTGATTTCCCGTGTTTAAACAAATATAATTTGTTCTTTTCCATGCTTTGGATTTAGATCATTATTAAATGTTTTTGAACAGAAATGGAAAAAAGCAAATGGAAAAATTGGAACTTAAGAAATCAGGCCAGTCTTTATTTTTACATAGTGACCACTATCTTTAGAAGTATTCACTCCCTCTCACCTGGAAGGCCTCTCTGTTCTTGCGTTGTCGTCTCCTCTCCCTGAGAAGAGTCTTCTGTTTCTCCTCCTCCTCCTCCTTTTCCAGCGCCCGGATGTGCTCCTCAAAACAAATCAGGGCATCCTCCTTGTCCATATCTGGCAGGAGATAAAAATACTATCATAAGATTTGCACAGAGCCCAGGGAACCTGTGACTATTTCAGACACAGTAGAGCAGATCATAAAGCAGACTAAAGCTAAAACACTGGTTTCTGCGCTCATACTCTGCAGCTCCTCGTCTTCTGCAAACGTGGGGTTGTCGAGCAGGTACTGCTGAGCCTCGGACCAGGTGGTGCGGTAGGTGACGTTGGCCATGTTGTCCAGAATGTTCTTCAGAGCTTCCCAGTTCCTCTTCCTTAGCTGCTTGGCTTGCTCCTGTAAACAGGTGGGACAGGAGAAAATGTTAAATCGGACACAATTCACCCGACTGCGGGTGAAGTCTGAACTTTAAGGTTTTACCTTCTCTTTCTTAGCCAGGTAGAACAACACATCTTCATAGATCTCGAGCCGATCTCTCTCTGGAACACAACTCCACACCTCCAGCTCACTGAACATCTGCTCTGCTTTCCTGGATTTCAAACACACATGTTTAAGGTTATTTTCACACAACAACCCACATGATGGCAGCATTTCACAGACAAAATTTACCTTTAACACAATAGTCACTGGTGCCTGCTGAAAGCCATCATATGCATAGTTAAGTGATACCTTAATATAAAATTAAAACGGTACAGTGGAACATTTCAGGAAGCTTTCCTTCATGATGAGCTCTGATAACTTTGTTTCTTTGACCGCTGCGGACACACTTGATGCTCAGAAGGCCGTGATTAACCGCAGGGAGGGAAGGTTTTAAATGTAAGGAGACAGAGACGCACACATCATCAGACAGCCTTGCTATCGCTCTCCAGCTGCCTGTTGTGTGCCTTCCCAGATTGCAGCCCTGGTCACCACGACAACCCGAGTGCCAGCTAAAGTCTGAAACTGGCTCGTTGTCAAGGTCACCGCTCCATCCGTCCATCCCCTTCTGTCCGTCACTACGACTTTCACCCAAATCCAAGTCCAGAAAGTGCCTCCATATAACTCCTTACTTCATGTTTGTGGGTGATAAAAACAGTGAACCAACAAAAAATGGAAAATCTGTCTTTTCACTCATTATCTCTATATTACTAAAGTGTATTCACTCGCTAAATAGTGACCTGGCCACACTGTACTGTAGCAAACGCAGTTCAACAGAGAGATGACCTATTACAGGTCACAGTAGTTTAAGTGGAAGCTACCAGTGCTGTAACTACATGATGGCATGCACAGGCCATAGATGACCTTTCAGTCATCTCATTTGCATAATCATATTGACAATTCAGAAACCACAAATCAATATGGGGGGGAAAAAAGCACATTTATTGTAGGATCCCTGCAGCACTTACTTGTATCTGGTGGTCGATGTCATCTTCTCGTGGTTTTCCAAAAACCTCTGAAAGGTCTCTTTGGACTCCTTGTATTTAATTCTGGCCTCCTCCTTTTCTTCCTTCTCTGTCTGGACTTTGTAGGCGTTAAACGCCTGCTTCTTCTCACTCAGTTTGGGAAGAGCACTGTGTTGAGAGGAAAAGAGAACATTTTCAGGTTTTCTTACTTCATATTCATTAAATAGGATAAACAAACTGATTTTAGGTGTAGTGTACCTGTAGCGGGGGTCATTGATAATCATTTTCATAGCCTGTTCCCAAGAGGAGTTTGATGACACACCCTGAAATAAAGAGAATAAGACAAAATAATCAAGGCTCATGTTAAATTGACAACATTTTATATTAATAATTGATTCTCTTATTGTCATTAAGAAGAAAAAGGCAAATGAGATGGGAGAGGGAGCAATCAGCCATGTCTCTTTCGACTCTTACAACTCAACACATTTTCATGATTACCAGTAGACGCTGGGTTAAGAGGTATGAAGTGGCAATAATTCAAGAAGTGCCCCCTCTGCCACTTGCTTCTCCCAGCGAGTGACTTCTTCATCCATTATGAACTGATTCCACTGCGTGCATCTGTCTTGTCAGCTGTCACAGTTATTCTAACTCACTGAGGCATGCCGCTTTCTCTCACTGTCTTAATCCCAGGCAGCCCATGCCTTTGATCCAATAAAGCTAATCATAAAGACAGAGCCATTAAGATCTTGTAGGAAATGGCAAGCAATCTCAGAGGAGAGCTTTGTGCACAAAATTAAAAAGAGCCTATATATAGCAGCGTTCGAGGTGGGTGGTGCTAGGCCAACTTGTAACCAAACAACGTATCCAAAGCACCAGGAGATGAACCTCAACAATCGTACTAAGACCTCCCAGGGGCTCATGTGGAAGGACAGGGATTAGACTCAGATCAGGATGCAAAGCGTGTGCTGGTAAATACACAAGGCATTAAAAGAGAGGTGGAGTCTTAAATCTTAAAAACAGATGTAGGTATAATGGTGTACAACTCACACTTGTTGGAGTTAAAGTGATGAAAATATATGAAGCTGACTTCATTTTGTTTTCTGCACAAGCTGCAGTGATATTAACTGTTCTGTAGGTGCTCTATGTGATGGAGCTTCAATTTCCCTGAGGGAACCTCCCAAAGGGATCAATGAAGTCGTGTATGTATCTTCTTTTGGCTCCGATCCAAAGCCTACACAGTTGATTAAAGAAGCTGTGAGATTATCAAGATTTTATTGACTATAACCTACTGCACACGCAGCATAAATGCCATAAATGGAAAAAAAAAAAGATTGTGTTCTAACAATTTTAAAACAAGCATAAAATCTTAGCAAACAACCACCTCAATGTAAATTTCAAGTATTAAACCCTGTGATATCAGGCATCGCTAACTGAGATCCACTCCCACCTTTAGTCTTTATAGCTGCGCTGACACATGTAAAATTAAGTCTTAATCCGATGTGACAAACCAACCCACAGAATACACTTCTCTCATAGCTGGTCACAGCTAAAAGCAGATTAAAGGATACTAACGTATATCCAAGCTGACACTCCACATGCAGGTGGAGCTTATAGTTTATATTTGGTATATGCTTATATTTGACACAGTCCCCACTTTCCCTCACCGTGTGGCCTTTGATTTATATACAAGTTAACCCAACTTGACTCTGGCTCTCACCTTCTCCTTCAGCAGCTCTTTGAAGGCCTGCTTCGCCTCCTCTTTTGTGTTCCATTTGTAAGTTTTCTTCTGAAGTTCTGGCCGTTCTTCCTTTACGACTTCAACACTGAGGGTAAAAAGAACATGACATTTGAGTTATTTATTTAAGACACTGAGTATTTAACAGCGAAACATGAATTTAGATCTCCTCATCTAAGGATTATGTAAAGTTGTGGTTGTGGTTTGACAGATGTGTGTAGGACTGGAGACAGTAACAGTTTCTGGGTGTCTGTGTCAGACATAATTGTTTACCTGGGTGTGGCCTCTGGGGCGGCTGAGCTTTCGGCGGAAGCCACAGGTGTCTCTACAGTCTTGACCTCAGCTGTGTGATGCACGGCTGCCTGGGACAGGTGCTCCTCTGAGACTGCTGCTGCAGTTTCCGCCTCCATCACGGTCACCATAGCGGCTGTGTTATCTGCTTGCACTGCAGGAGCTGCAGTGGTGCCGGGGGCCGTTGCCTCTGCCGTTCTGAAACCAGATCGAGATGATGATGTTTTAATAATGTGATGATAATGTGACTGACTGGGACACGGAGGACTAGCAAATAAAAATGAAATTGTTAATGGTATTAATGAAAAAATAACCAGGATTGTGTTTACTTAATAATGTATTAAATCAATTAAATAACTGTTGCATTTGTTGTTGTTAATATCATGTAGCAGTGAAAAGTAACAAAGGAAGTAAACAAGAATCTCTTACCCATTCTCCTCTGCTTTGATCATCGCTAAAATGGAGAAAAGGAGATGGCTATTAGGCAACTTGTTTTCATTTCAAAGCTTACTACAGATAAGTAACCAGCACAGAGATAAATGTATTGAAGGAGCCATCACATGCTGCTACATTTGTACTTCCTGTGCTTGTACATCAATGATGCCTGAACTCCCCTAATGCATGGCGTCAGTCGCTGCACGAGCCAGCGGACTCGGCCATTCATCACGCTGTTAAAGGCTCAACCAAGGAGCTCAGTACGAAACGTTGCTGCCTTTCTCACAACAGAGGATTGACATCATCAGACAGCAGCTCTTTACCTTCCAGATCCTCCAGCTCTTTGGGTTTGGTCCACCTGGATTCCTTCGTCTGAGAGTTATAATAATAAGGCTTCCCTGTGTCGGACTTGTACTCCTTCCAAGGGCATTTAGACAGCATTTGCTTTAGGGTTAAAAACAGAAGGGAAAGTGTGTTAGTTGGGATACACTGTGCTAGAACTAAATGGGAGCAAAGACAGCCTCTTGTCTGTACTGAGAATTAGCCTGATTGTATTAAGTTCAAGAGATGTTTTGATATACGCAGGCAAGACATTTTAAAATTCTGAAAAAGGAAATGCAGATGAATCACGGTCAAACTGGTGTGTGAATTTGGTACATTTACAATACAACTTTAATAAAATTGCATGGGTTAAAGATTGATTTTAAGTAAGTGAATATGTAAATGATTTAACTAACTGTAGGAGACAAGTAGATTTTCAACACATTGTGTGAGTAAATAACAAAGATTTGTACTTCTGCAGGAGATTTGAGTTCATCCGGTTTCTCCCATGTGGACTGCTTGGTCTCTGTATTGTAGTAATACGTCTTCCCATCCAGTGATTTGTGTTCAGTCCAAACAGACTTCTGAAAAAAAAAACAAAAAAAAAAACACAAAGAAAATCTTTGTTTTTATAATTTTTGGTTTCTATTTTAAAAGCTTTTATCGTTCCATGTTAATATTGCCAAAGTCTTTCGCAAAACAATCTTTCCATTTTCTTTGTTCACAAACCTTCTTTGGCTGTTCTTCCTGTGGAGATCCATTTGTGGCACTCTGCAGAGACAAGCAAACAAACGAAAGGTTGACAGGGAGGAAAGACGGTAAAAAGCTGGAGCTAACGATTGTATGATTGTATTGAATGATTGGGACCTGGCAACATTTGCATAATATTGCATGTTACACTTACAGTTGTTCCAGGTGCAGCAGCTGTGACGATAAAAACACAAACTAGTCAGGACATGCACGTTGATTTAACACATAATAAATAGATATGGAAAAATATGATTAATTAATCATTAAGTAAGTATCTTACCTGTGGAGTCAACACCAGGCTGTGGAAAAAAAGACAATTTTATTAGTCCCAAGAAACACTAATAAATCAGGAAGTTTACATCTCCAGCACTGAATGATGAATTCAGCTGGGAATACGACCCGTCATTTACAATACAGAGTAACTGACAAATCTTTTCTAATTAGTGCAAAACTCCACACCCTGAAGATGCAAAAATATACTTGTGTTGATTAAGTGAATGTCTTATGATCTTTAAAGCGGCCTGGGAGTTCTTACATTAAATACGTTTGACTGCTCGTTTGCACAATTTGTTCGCTCATAAAAAGATTTCACAGAGCGCCGACAGTGACTCGCTCGCGTGTTTCATTACATTCGCAGCTGAACCGAGGCCAAACAGAAAAAAGTGACAATAAGGGACATATTGGACGCAGGTGTTCATTTTTATTTTAATCAGGCGCTGTATTTAATTATGTTTCTCAGCTACTTCATTTCAATCTGTGGTTAAGATATACTGTCTTTTTTTACGGCGTGACATCAATTTATATCTAACAGAAGTGTTACTTGGCTGTGCAAATGCTTGATTTAGCGTTCACAGATCTGAGGTTTATTTTTGAGAAGTGTGAAGCAGAGTGCTGATAAAAAAAAAAAAAGTTGTGAGGAGAGTTACCGGTCCTGTTGGCTGTACAGCCGCAGCTGGCATCCGAGGGGGCATCATCATCCCTGGCATCATTGGTGGCATCATGCCTGGCATCTAAGAAAAGAAGCATCATGAAATATTCATCTGGGATTTCCATACCACCTAGTGAAGGCATAAGTACCTAGACGCAGCGTGAGACGGGGTGGAAGGCCGCTCACAACTGGGAAGAGAAGGTGAAACCGAAACAGAGTCTGCTGAGCTTATTTATGGTGTGATGCCACAGCTTGGGATGTGTGAAGCAGCAACGCACCGCACTGCAAACTACATCTCCGCACCATCTTCAGACTTGTGTTGCAGGCATTTTTATCAAACATCCGTCTATGACAGGATCACGTGTGCGTGCTCAAATAACCCTTTTTTGAACTTCAAGTAAATAAATATATCCTGTTAAAAATAAAAAAGGAAAAAACATCAGCAGTGTTCACTCAGTCAATCAGTGTCAGCGGTTTAAAAGCATGAACAAGCAGTTCCTTTTAGTTGAGTTATTTTCTATTGAGCACTACGAGTTAGAAGTCTTACATAAATTCATTTGAAAAATTAAATAAATAAATAAAAGACAGTAGGGTATCCACAACAGCACAACTAGGCCTGACCCAAAATACACCCCAGGACAACTCGAAACGATCCAAAATGCTGTCGACCCAAAAAGGCCGGAGAGAAACAAAGAGATAGCAAACATACCAGCCGCAGCATGATACGTCATCAATTAATTTGATCAATTAATAAGCAGCTGCAGTTGAAAAGAGCAGAGATATAATAATAATAATAATAATACTGTCATAACAATAAATGTCATGGCAAAGAAATGAAAATAATTTTGTTTGCACACACCAGAGACAATTTTATATACATAATTCAAAAATCTATTTCCATCTCCAGCACTCTGTAACCAACCGGGTGATAGACAAAAAAATCTCAAAAATGTAATATGTATGAGTTAAATACCAAAAATAAATTAACAGCATAAATCTTGCAGGCAACAGATTTTCACTAAACTAAGCTTTGCTTCATTTCCCTCCTCAGAACAAAGTCGCTAGATGCAACACATCCTTATCTGATTTGGTTTATTTCCATTTCAAAGAATAAATCAGAACAAAGTGTTTAAATGATGCATGAGACGAGCTCAGTTTGATGTGATGCACTGTGTGTTGTGATAGAATTAGAAGCATAAAATTTCATTCAACTTGAGGAAAACTTTACTTTTAACCTGTGGTAAATGTGCGTGACACTTCATTAGAAATCCAAATGTTTTCTCTCTGAAAAAGACATATTAAAGCTTTTCAAAGTGTAAGATAAAACATGACAATAATGGAAATTTATACACCGAATAAATAAAATGACTGAATGAAAACAACAAAAAGAAAAATGGGAGTTGTGATGTCTCCTTCTGATCTCAAAATACAGTTTGTCTCATTGTTATTATTATTATGGTCCCATATAATCAGGTATCAAACGCACTAGGAATATGAAAATATGAAAGGGCTTTACTGGTTTGGTAGATTTTAACACACTATTCTGTCAAAACAATGACAAAAGATGTGCCTGGTGACATTGTGAATTAGTGTGGAATCATGGGAGTTGTTCACTTCATTGTTAAATGAGTCACTGGTATTTTTATTTTTAGGTTAAGATTCCTTCAGTGTTTATTGTTGAGGAAAGAGTGTGAACTGAATTATCCAGAGAGCTCCGCCTCTCCAAACCGCACAGACCCATTAATTAAAACCTGTTAAAAACCCAGCAAATGAAAGATTTTCCCATTAAAAACGATGCTCTTGAGCAGACATAGGGCATTAAGAAATGCTGTGGGACTTTTATTGATGTGAAGCTACACACTCAGAGAGTTGCAAAGAGTCTTTGTTTATTCAGACCGAGGGCAGGATGAAACGGCACAAAAGGAATAACAGAAACAGAGTTCACCCAGCCCCTAACCTAACAAGTAAAGAAGGCTCACCTGTGCCATTGGAGGTGCCCCCATCGGTGGCATTATACCAGGTGGAATTATACCAGGAGGCATTGGAGTCATGTTGGGCGGTCGCTGTCCCATAGGGGGCATTCCCATGGGAGGGAAATGAGGTGGTATTCCTGGTGGTCCCATCTAAACATGAAGTAGGAAAAGAAGGAAAAAGATCTATCAGATTAAAAGAAACATAAATGAAGACCTTTGATATTTACCATTATTAATTCAGCCCTTGTAATAACTCCAAAAAGGAAAGCTAGTTGTTACAAACATCTCTGTCACTGACTTACAAATGGGGGAGGTATCCCTGAGGGCGGTACACCTGGATAAGGTGGCGCTTGGTTCGGGCCATTATTAGCCTCCGATGAAGACTGTCATAGATAAGAAACACCACAATGAGTTAGTGAACTCACAGCAGCTAGTGGTGTAATAACACAATACAGCTGAGCACTTTTTTTTTTTTCAAAATTTGCCCTCAGGTTTAGAAAATATTGTCAAATTTCATCTAAATTAGGTTTCATGAAAATAAATAGCCTATGTATCATTACATATCCAGCCTATGTCTAAGTGATTCACTTGATATTAACAAAGGAAAATGATCAGTGCAATTATTTTCCTTTTAATTTGAAAAGTATTATTATTGGACATTTATATAATGTAGGGCAAACAAAATAAATGGATTGGATGCATTACAACATTCACAGACATTTATTTTAACATTAGTTTCATTTGTGTGTGTCTTTGAAACAGTACCAGCTTTTAATTGAATAAATCTGAATCTGACAGGTTGAACCTTCAATCCCTCTGTGTCAAAGAGGATGGACATGAACTTAATGCCGTGTTTCACATATCATTACACATATATCTTGGGTAGATCTAATTTAGTTTAAAAACAATATATGATCACTAACAATTATATGGCCATGGGCCTGAATCCTGATGCATTTACTTGTGATCAGGTCAAATGAAAATATAGGATTTCATTTTTATTGGATTTGAAACAAGTGATGATGAAACTGCAGTAACTTTCCCGGATATAACAGTGAATAAATGTAGCGGCAGTTTGTTGGGACATTAGCTGAGTCTGACAGGCTGTTCATCAGCAGGTTTGTCTTTGTCCCTTGTCTTGTACCCGACTTTATGTCTCACTAATGACAAAAACCTTGCGAAACCTTATATTTACCTCTAAGAAATGGTAACTGATCAGGTTTCGTCTGAAACTGAAAGATAGCTCTTTCTGAATCACTGAAGTCTGTCTCTCTTATGGTAAAGAAGAATGACGCTTTAGGAGCTAATGTTAGCGCTATGCTATATAACTATTCAACTGGGCCACAGACGTATTTTGCTAACCTTAGGTTTTAGTTAATAAACACGCTCACATGTATTTACTCATGTTTCATGCAACGAAAGTTGACTGTGTCTTATAGTTCCTACTTTTATTTAATAATCAGCATGAGTTTCAGGACATAGTCTGCACCATAACGATCCTTGTGTGCCGCTGTTAGCTCAGCGCTAACCCGACATGCTAACCCCCGATATTTAAGGACGAAAAATAACATTATAGCATCATAGAGGCAAGCGGACGGTTATTAATCAAATTGGAAACAGTAATATATACACTTTGAGCAGTTTTTGGGTTTTACTTTATTCTAAGTAAAGTGTTTATATGAATGGCTGCACTCACCATGTTGACGAGAGGGTAAGCGCCTCCAAGAAACTTGAGCACCTCTCAACAACGAGCGACGTGATTGGTTCAACCGCGGCTGATGCGTAGAGGTCAAAGGTGACGTTTCTAGTGACGTTTCTTTAGCGTCACGCTGCGTCGGCAATGTGCAGAAATGCATACTAAGGTAAGTGCAGCTAACAATACAACAAACACTATAACACTATAACAATATAACAATATAACAATATAAAAATATATATAATATATATATATATATATATATATATATATATATATATATATATATATATATATACACCCTTGCACTTACAGTTACCAAAAGGAATCTATTGTTTAAAAGTAAGATCATTTTAGATAAATTATTTGGAAATTATGTTACAGTATATTTTTTTTCCTGATTACATCTCAGTGTTAGAGGCGCTTTATCTGCAATCCTGCATTTCCTTTCACATGATACAAAATTCTTTACTAAAAAGGCTATTTTTATACTGTTACAATGGGTGATTTTCCTCCCATGTTATTTTAGATGTTAAAACAGGTGCCCATTTCAGAAGTCTGAGTAGCTGGTGTTCAGACACAGCAAAATTACCTTGGTGTATTGGGGATCATTTGGAGAACTGGCTGCAATTTCCAATTATTGGCTTCTGTGACACGGCTCTCTTGGCTGTATGTGGCTGGACTGTTTCCCAGTGACAGTGAGAAATTAAAAAGTCATCAGTCTACACACATTTTACCACTTCAAGTGCTGTCCGTGAGGCTGTGTTTTTCACTCTTCTCTTTTTCCTCTTACTCCTGCATTCTGGTCATTTTTTTTTTTTTTTTACACAAACAAGGTTTAGCAGTAGCTCACCCATTATGAAGGTTATTCAAACAGAAAATTAGACTGATGGCCTAATGAACACATTGATTTTCATTTATTGCTCTACTGTAGAGATGCCAAGCGCTTTGTCTTCAAGATTTGTGAGCAATCATGATATGAATTCAATATTTTTACGAGGTGGAAAAACTGATATACATACATCTTATCTATATGTTGTTCTCAATGATCTGTGAAGTTGTCCTTGGGATTTAGAGTGCCATTGGAGTGTGAACCGTGAAACAAAGAGTTGGGGAAACAGATGAGTCTACACTCGAAATAGACTGCAATAAACTCTGATGCATTTACTGACAAGTGCAGAAGAATTCCCTATCCATTCTCTTAACAAGCCAAAAAGACAACAAGGCGACAGTGAGGGGCAGTGATGGATCGAGCTTCAACCTAATGATGAGAGTCAGTCAACCACAGTGAATCACTTGTCTTCAGGGAAACAAACAAATATAAAACCAGCCATGAATCAACACTATTGCATAGCTGCAAATGTTTTTGGCTTGACGAAATGATTTAGATTTAAGACATTGAAATAATTATATAAATAAAAAAGCAGCCCACAGGAAATTTAAAAAACTGAGCTGTTTTAACCTTTTATTAAATCAAATTTTTTACTGATTATTGAAATACAGATCATCAAAAGAACAAAATAATTGATTTTTCAGTTTAAAAAATAGATTTGTTTAATAAATTGTATAATACATACAAAGTTGTCTTGTCACTAAAATTGAAATGTGACTCGTTGCAAATTTTGTTTTAACTTATTAAAACCGTGAATTGATAGATGCCATAAAAGACAAAACAAATGGCTTGGAGCTTTGGAGCAAGAACTATCCCGCCTGTTACCAGAAGTCCGGACCAGAACCTTCCTGCAGAGTAAAAAGTCCAAGTGGAAAAGATTTTCCGGACAGACATCAATAAAAGATGTCTCACTCAAATCAAATACCACTCTAGTTTAAGTCTTCAGATTGATACCTTTTATTGATCTCACCACCATCCTTTATTTATCATTCTTTTGCTCGTGGATGCATAATGATGATCGCTACTCAGCAGATTCCATACACTGCAGGTATGTACGCAGTGCATTTATGTACTGTGGTGTTCTATTTATATAGCTTACAGTCACAGTTTGCCAGTGCCTCGTTGCATGCGTGCGTGTTTGTGTGATTGATTGACAGTATATGAGGTGGTCAATGTTTCCCTCCAGCCATTTTACCCAGTGAACTTTGAGTCCAGCATGCTGCTGACCTGCCTTACAGGCACTCCTCTCTCATCTAACAATTGGCTTCCTGTCAGCTGTGTTCACATTAACTATCAACAAAGCACAGTATTACATTTGTGGCAGGCTCTTCAATTTCCTCGCTAAAAAAACACAAAGGGACCAGAGCAGCTCTGAATTAAGATATATTACTATGTTTCGATTGTTTTTCTCAACTGGAGAGAACAAAGGTTTATGAGGAAATTGTTGAATAAGGAAAAAAACATGCCCGCTTTTTTTTCTCGATTCATTAAAATCTCTTTAATGTAGTGACGGTTTCGTAGGCTCACATAGATTTAGATCATTTCCTCTCTACCCGAAGCAACACTCAGGCTGTTAATGTGATGTAATATGGTTTTAGTAGCAGTAGTTTTATATAAATGACAAGCACAGTGTTATATCATTAAAATTATGCCCGTTGTAACCAGTCAGCTCTCAGAAAATGATTTTATCCTGACAATATATTGGATAAGTAGCATCCCATTGAAAAACAAGTTCCCAGAATAACCCAAACTCTTCTCATCTTTTGCTTGAGGGCAACGTCTAAAAGCCTTTTTGTCCTCTGGGTGATTATTGACCACTGTGCCATATGATCAATGAAAACATGACCTCTGAGGTGAGAAAAAAAAAATCAAACACTGTGACATTTACTATGTACCACATGCTATACACGCAAGTTCTCAGTTACTTTACATTTCACTGCTTCGATGAAACTCTGAAATCACATATCCAAACCTCGAACTATATTGAGCTCTGCATGGCAAATTTATCACAGGAGTTGAGGAACTATTTTTGGTTTGATTCCTCTCTGGGTTGCAATTATCACGCATGAACACACAAAGCTGTTGATTGCCGAGCACCAGCTATTCACAGTCTCTTGTTCTGAAAGAGTTGCTGATTTTATGGATATCAATCACACAGGTCAGAGTGTCTACTGTACTTTTCTTTTGCAATGGCACATGCACACACACACATAACTGCACAATATGCCATTCTTTTCATCCTTTTTGATGGAGATGACAGCAAACCTATGACCATGTGAGAGCACAGCAGAAAAAACGTATGAATAAGATATGGCTGTTGAATGTCATAGTAAATGTCAGATGCTGTATTTTTCAGCCTTTCTTACTCTCTTTTTTTACACTTTGAAAGCTGAAGTTATTTGTCGCCATGAATAACATGAAAAATCACAACTGTTCCCTCCTTCGGATATGGACCTCTTCTGTCCTGATAAACCTGCCATCATGCTCAGTGCTTGTGAGCTTCTGCTGAATGTGTTCTTCTGAGGACTATTAGGGTGTGTGAGCACTTTCAGAGGATCTAGGATGCATTGTCGCCTGTCAGAAAATGAATTGGTCAGGCTCCTGCTGACAGGTTGTCACTTAGACGGAGAGACGGAGGCTCGCATGTGCATGTGTGTCGGAAAGATGGGTAGACAGAGCGTCACGCGCACGCTCGCTCAGGGCTGAAATGACAGAAGTGATGCTGTTCTATCAGACCCTGCATGACTAATGTAATTTGCTTTCCAGCACATGCACACACACACACACACACACACATGCATGCAAATGCACATACTCTCTCGAATCTGTGTGGTAAATATGAATCTACCATCAGCAGCCAATTTCTTAACATAAAAATTGGAAGCAACGGCAAACATCTACAGTTGCTTGACTTTGCCTGAAGGTAAAAAAATCCCTTCTGTTTACCTGTAGACCCAAAGCTCACTAATTGAAGGTATTATTCAACATATTTGGGAATACATTTGCTTTCTTGCCGAGAGCTACATAAGAAGATTGATGGCACTCTCGTGTTTGTGTGTTCAATATGACAGGAAATACCAAGTTTTCTCCATCTCTAAAGCTTGGTGATATAAATTATTGGACAAAAAAAAAAAAAAAAAAGAATAATAATAATAATAAAAAAAAAAAAAAAAAAAAAACATGACTATTTATTACATACACATTATAGCTTGTTGTTTACTTTATTCAAAACTCGAAGTGTAGAAAGTTGTGTTTTTACAGAGGCTTATGTGCCAGACTATTGTTATTGATTCTCAGGAAAATGAACAAGGGTGCATTTTCAAAAATGTCAGTCTATACCTTCAAGACATTTGCTGATACAGTAAGCTGTGAGATTTCAAACTCACAAACTCCACAATCAACTATTGATGAAATTTGCCCGTCTACTTGTCTGAAATGCATTCACAACATGGGGTGAAATTATTTATGCTGCGAGCTTTTACACACGGAAAATGTCATGCACTTTAGTCTTTCCTCATTCAGTCAGTCAGTGCAATATTTGTGGCTGGCACCATTTACAAACATGGTGTGATATGTCCTTTCTTAATTGATGCTGCTTCTGAGGTATAGGAATGAAGGTGGAGAGTGGTTTTTACTTGAGGACTGATGTGTAGCTGTGGGCACTCACTGGCTGTTGTGTCTGTGTCTGCCTAACAAGAGGAAATGGCTGGAGAAAAAAAAGCACCTCAAAGGGTCCTGAGGGATTTATATGTAGTAAGAGTCTCTGAAACTGCCCTCTATGCTCCATGTCCTTCGTTTTAAATTTCCTAAAGTTGCTGTTTCCACTGTGTGTTTTCATGATTAAGATGATAAGAGGTGTGTGGCTTTATCATTGTTGGAAAATATGGTGTTAGATAGAAATGTAGCATCTCTATTTTGGTTTATATAATATTTATATGAATTGTGTCAGGTCTGATTAAAGAGATACAGTATAGAGCAATATATAACAATCTACTGTAACACTTTGTTAGATAACATAATCATGAATAAAACTCTGTTTCCTTCTATCTATGCAGTATTTTAAACCAGTTTAGCTCTGTATTTCCCACTGAGGGAAGCTTTACCTAACATATGAATTGTGCAGGCACATATTTGGACTGAATACTTAACACAACAAGTTTAAGTAAGTGTAGCATGACACATCCGGACAGTCACAGGAACATGTGCTTAGGCACAAGATGAATATTTTAGCCACAGGATTTTTCTTTTTAGTTTATCACAGAGCAAGCAAGTTGCAGTGTAATCTCTGGATCAGCCATGGCTTTTAACCACACTCACCACATTGCTACAGCAAGATTACTTTGAAATATAGCAGACCCCTTTCAAAAGACTAGCCAATTTAAGCTAATCTGATATTAGGGCTATCTCCAAGGAACAGCACAAGACTTCCTTATCCAAAAGAAGATAAAAATACTCCAAATCCATAGGCACATTGATTTGCACTGTATAATTTAATTGTTGTTATATGGTCCCCCCCACCCCTCCCTCTTCATAGGACATTGTGTTCAGGGCATGAATGAGCGGTCAATTAGCTATTACAGTGTTCATTTGTCTGTGCCCTCCTTGTCAATCAGACAGAGTAACTCCATGGGGATAACAACACTCGCTAAAGTTTATGAATCCAAATTCTGCGTGAGCCGTCTCAGTACAAGCAATTAGAAGAAGAAAAGATTCAGATTCAGAAGTAGTGGGTTGGATGTGGCATCTGTTTGTGAAACTGAGCGTAGTTGTTTTTGAAAGACTTCTGAGATCAGGTGGGGAGCCAACATCAGGTGTGGAATGAGATACAGATCCCAGAGGGTGCCACTGTGAGAAGTCTACTGTAAAATGGGGCAGCGAAGGCAGGTTCACCACACCTTGTTTAATCCCACAGTACATGACAAACTGAAGATAAATACTCCCCTGCCCAAAAAAAAAAAAAAGAATGCTCATTCAGAGGAACCGTTTGACATCTGTTATGCAAGAGGACTAATTCTGTAACACACTGGAATGCTTCTAAACATCTGGCAATACCAATTAGACATGCAACACTGACCACTGGAGCCACAAGGGAACAGAACATTTTGTTTTGAAGTTTTGTTATGAGAAGTTAACTAGATTAATCTTTTGAATATATGTGATATTGTCTCAATATTATTATTACCAAGGATTTTTTTTTTTAAAAAAAAAAAAAAAGTAAATTGCCACCGAAAAAACAATTGAATTTTCAGCACTGAATTTAATTCATCACTTTGGAAACAAATAACTGATACAACCTTAAAAGTCTACTTATTATCTTTGAACTGCATTTTACAGTTTTATCATTGGATAGACACAGAGCCCTGACTTCTCCTACATCATGATCAGAATGTAAAGTTTTTACAAACCATAATAGTGTAAAGTAAAGATTTATACCTGTCATCTAACTTTAAATCACACATCTATTTAAACCTTTTGATCTCAATTGGCTCATCACAAGGTCAAAATGATGTGACAGTATTACAGTAATAGCATAAACTGATATGTAACACCCTAGAGAAAACACCAGTGTTATCAGTCCTTTATATAAAATGATTAAATTGATTTCTTTTTTTCTGCATTCAAGGTGTCATTGTTCAAGTGGCCTGTTTTGCCTGTGTCATTGAAACGGACGATCAACCACAGAATTTTTTATTAAAATGTCACTTATCTGTCACTGTGTCATTATTTTAGAGTTTGTGATCGTAACAGTGGACTTGAAATACAAGATACCTCAAAAATTTCCCACCTCACATTTCACTGATGTGAAAAGTTGATATTTAATTCATCACTCCCCTTATAGCTTCTATACAATTACGCTTTCTGAATGTATTTATAGTTTTTTTTGTGCCTCCATATTGAAACTTAAATTGAATACCCAATTTCAAAGCCGCCCCAGTGCCCATGAGACCCTCAAAGAGTCAGACGGCTCCATTGTCCTCCCAGATGTGGTGACTGACACAGCATTATGATGCTGAGTTATCTGAAAGCACCTGCTCCCAAACTGTAATGAGCATGCAGAGTTTGCTGCGTATGAGCCAAATGGCAAAAAAATCTGATAGAAACCATAATGACCTCATATCTGAAGCACAGTTGGGGTGGCTCCTTTTAAAATCCAGCACCACTTTAACTCACCGACATATTTTATATTTCATGAAATTGATGCCTTAAGTTGCTGCTGGAATGTGATGAACCAATCTAACGTTGTTCTCTGGACTCTCTCTGCTCAGGTTTATTTTTGTAATTATTTCAATCTATAGATGATGCAATTTCTCATTACGTGGTGAAAGGTCATTTTTATTTTGTAATCTAAATTTACCAGTGAATTATCAGTGGGTATAATTTTAAAGCTGCATTATAATCCCAGCACAGACTATGATCTGTTTGGTTTTACTGCAAACTAGCTGAATATTAATAGACAGCACTTAGAGGTTGTTTTTGTCCCAGAAGTATATATATAATGAATGACACAATGAATTAATGGAATATCATTTAAAAAAAATACTTAAACTGTAATAAAAAATGATAAGTGATGTGTACATGGAATATATTTTAGCTGCAAGTAGAACTGCAGTTGTTAATAATGGAAGTGCTGTTAAGTTTTTGGTTTTGGTGTCTCTATGAAGTCCTTTATTCCAAGAAGAAGGTAGAACAACAGTCCAAAGTCCACATTACCATGGCATCAATGGTAATAGTAATGATAAGAGTTTTAATTATGTTCGCGGAAGAACTTCTATCTGTTAGTTTTGCAATTTTCCCAACAACTGTCCATCTGATCAACACATATAAACCCTATGACTCAGTTGTGACTGATGATGTCATAAAAGACTTTGAGAAGTCAAACAATCAAGCTCAAACAGGCTCGTTTTCAACAAGCATTTCTCTAGTCCTTTGATTTACTGGTGGCAGAGTAGGTGTTTGTAATGTGATGTGTCATTTTCAGAGATATTTATGTGCATTTGTTCCACAAGACTGTAGCCACTTGAGTTCAACTTGAATGTACTATAGCATTGTAAGATCATAAAACAGTGTTTTTTGTTAGATCAGAAAATTCCTTTGTCATTATGCAGAACATGAATTATTGATGTAGCTAGTTCTTTAACTTCTGATGTTTAATCTGTAGAGTTGTTGGCCAGCCAGCAGAGTCAATTAATGCTTCAGACGCAGATTTGCGTATTACATCTACAACATCCACATCCACACTTTGTTTTTTTTTTTTTTTTTTTGGCTATATACTGAGACACAGAAAACATTAGCTGAAGGAAAGCAATTATAATCTCTTGGTGACTCAGGTTTTCAGGTCCACTTGCATCAGCAGATTTGTGAGTGAAACAATGTCTTCAATCCCAGTAAATGAATAGCAGGGGAAATGTTCCCACAGAAGGCTTTTGTCTTCTTATTTAAAATTGGCTGTTTTTTCTGCTCTCTGAAATGAAAATGTATGTTTCTTTTTTTCCCTAAAAAGCTCACTTCATTTATCTTATTCCATCAAATCTCTGAAGTCTTCCCCAAATCTTGTAGTGTATTAATTCACATCAGTAATTATGTGTAATCATGAGTGAGGTGAGGGCTTTTATCTGTGCTCAGTGATTAGAGGAGTGTCATTACAGAGGTGTTTAGACATTTGTTATCCAAACAATTAAGCATTTTCATGCTGATAAGTATCACATCTGTCTAACAGATGACGGAAGATAGAGGACAATATTTACCGGTAATATTGTTGATGCTCTCCATTTAAATTATGCTGCCCAATAATGTAATTATCATGGTACTGATTCAGAGTCCTTTTAAAAGAGGCCCAGATGTTTTTAAATCTCTACTAAATGAGAATCCCATTTAAGAAGATGAAATACCAAACGTTAGTGCCTTTAATACCTCTTGACCCAATGAAGAGTGGTATCGCTCAGAGCAAGACAGTGAAAAATAACCCAGCGCAGCTCTTTTAATTACAAAGCTGTCTCAAGTCTGACAGGACAGACCTGTGATATCAAAGCCTCTGAGAAACAGCACAAAAGGACTGCTCCATGTGTGAAGTCAACAGGATTGCACCGTCGTAAGTGAGAGCCAGCGGAGAGATGGCTCCAGCCCAACTGTTTCCTGGAGATAAGGGGGGAGGACAGAGCATTTCAAATGGAGCAAATTAAATAAGTCAGGCAAACAGAGGATGACAGTTTAACATGGTATCTAATTAACAATCAGGGATTGCCAGATGCAGACACATGCAGAAGAGGCCAATTTGGCTAAAAGTATCTCTGAGGAATTGTGAAAAATTCCTACATTGTTAGAAGCAATTACTGTTTTCCTTTAAACCTAAACATCAGAGACATTTTGAGAGGATATAATAGTGGACATTAAAGGTTGCATATATAGAGGGTGGTGCAGTAATGACACAGCAGGTTACACAGAAGTCTTCTTACTGCTCATGTACAGCCTACTTTTGCTAAACTTTTACTTTAATTCATGTGCTTTCTCCTTTTCTGTTTTTACAGCAGATATTTTGACATGTTACAGTGAGAAAATCACAAATAGAATTAGCAGATTCAAAGTGGTTTCACACTTTACTCATACACAGCAGTTATAGGGCTCAGGCACTGTGTATGCTGGCTCACTAGCATGAAAGCTATGTCCTGCAAGGATGAGTGAAAATGGTCTCTCAGTATAGTAGTCTCAAGGGAGAGAAAGGCCATCTATTCAGTTCCATCACAAACAGTGATACACAAACAGTATACAGTCTGGGTTCAAACAGGGGGGTTCTAACATGAGTATCTTACTGTTTATCAGAAAAATCCAAAACACAGTAAAAACAATGCCACTTTGTGAAAGTCTCTCTGAATTACTCTGAATCAATGTGATTGTTAGTCATACATATCATCATGTTTACATGACATTCATGGCTCCCGGCTGAAGAATCTGAATGACTTTTTTACATATAAAGTCAATGGTGATCACATCACTTCTCCTCCAGAGCCATTTTAAAGGTTCACATTTGTGGTTACCTACACCAATGAAGTCGATGCACATCATTGAAAAGCCTGTACCATACCTGCTCTGGGTGTAATTTGTCAAATTAGAAACTTGTCTCTGTTTTGTCCAACTGGGGTATGGACCGCATGAAGAAAAAAATTCCCATTAGAACTAGCGACTTATTTAATTGTCATTGACTTTCTGTTGTGAATGTTAAGACAGTCTTCTTGCACTCAGTCAAACAATGTCAACAGTGTAGTTTTGTAAAGGATAATATTTTATGGAAGATATAGGAAGATATAAGACTTATAGCATTAATTAAATAAATTCTACACTTCACGTTATAAACAAAGGTTCTGCTACCAGGGATGCACCTTTTAAGATTTAAGAATTTGAGTTGATGTCACTGAGATAATAGACACATGCACAAAATATCAGATGCCTTTAATATGCATAGTAACATCACTTATGGGAGGAGCTGGAGAAATGATTCAACACAAGTAACTGTTGTGTGAACAGGTACGGTAAGAGAAAAGCGTAACAAGAGGCAGCTGCATTATGAGTGAGAACTTGTCAGAAAAAAAAAAAAACTGCTTCATTGCCTTCATGACTGTGATCTGTATCTTGTTTGAACATGATTAGCAATTACAACAATGAGCTCATTTTAATGGCGTATGTAAATTTTGTGCTCAAATGTGATGCTTCACTTCACGCTCCTGAAAGCAGAAATTCTGATCTGATACATTTCTACATTCACCTCACCATCAGTGAGGTTGTGTTCAGGGATTGTTATACGTTTATTTGTCTCAGAGTAAAGAAGAGACAAGCCACTGACCACAGCGTCTTCCATGTTGTCACGGTTCCATCCAGAGGGTCCTTCTTGTTGGCTGCTGCTTTCCAACATCAACAGCCCCTCCACACACTGAGACCATACGTCAGCTCCAGTCTCAGCACCACCACGGCACGACACTGAGTGTCACATCTTTCACTATATTTTCTACACTGCCTAGAAGGCAGTGACCTGGTGCTCCTCTGCTCCCTGTACACCATTTGCAGAATGTCAGCTAAAGCAAATGGTTGTTTTCATTGTTATAAATCTGTATTGGTTTATATTTAATGGTGTACAACATCGTTAATAGTAATATATTTTTTTAATTGTCTACATATCTGCTTGTGTTATTTATGACAATATATGTGGATAAGAAAATATTTTTTCCTTTTAACAATTGTTTTTTTTCTCTCCACAAACACACACTGGGATCTGTAAGAGTGTCCCCATTTATATTCTTTTTCTCTACACTTACCAGTGTGTTTTAGTTCAGGAAACAGCATGGTTTCAGAGACATATATTTTAGATATTGGTGTCAGGGTCAATATTTTGGGCTATATTGTTCTCCAGTGTACACATGCATTAGCCCACTTGATAAAAATAGAGAGGAATGACTCATCTGACCATAAACTTCAGTTTTTTACAGATTGGTGTAACCTGGTGCTTACACTTGCACCACTGAACTCTACAAATGTTCATTCATCTCTGTAATGAGGGGCTATTACACTGGAATAATTCTCTGACATCTCTCTCGTTATGTTGATGTCAACTGAGTGTTCTTGTCTGATCACATTGATATTTTCAATCGCCTGAGGAAGAAACGCTCCTCTGTTCTTCTTTACACATGATGAAATGTTAGCCAGCCGAGCAGCCTTTGTGACTGAATCCCCTGCTATCCAATAATGAGCCATTTTTCAAATTCTCTGAATTTTCTCTGTCTTTTGCTTGATCTAAAACAGAGGTCTGATGGGAATGGTCCGCATTTTACGTTTCATAGAGCATGATAGGATTTTAATGGTGTAATTTTATCATGTCTGTTGGGGTCCTGCTTGAAATTTGATGTGTTTTTTATGCGTGATTGTGGTTTTATTGTTTGAGTGGCAGCTGCTTCTTCTTAGAGTCACTTATTAAATCTGCAAGCCCACTCACAACTCCACTAACTTGCTCATTTCCATAATAAGAAACGTTGGAGGATGTGATGCCTATTATCGCTAGACCTGAACATGGAAGTAAAGGTCAGGAGCTGGAGACGTTAATTCAGTTATAAAGGACTGAGAAGGAAAGAACACTCCTTTGAACAGCGATTTGTTGTCTCCGCACGTGATACTTTGACCACAGACCACTAGATTATTTTCTAACACCCTGGATACTCAGTTATGAATCTCAAAGTGTCAGGTGCCTTCTGTCAAATCTGTCCAACCTGACTGTAATCAGAGCCCACATTCAAAGACTAATATAGTATGACAGTTGTCAAACCCATGCAGCGTGTCATTTCCCACATCCCTCTAGGAAACCACAGTATATTGCTCAAAGCTATTTATGGCATCTCCAAGAAGAGAAAAGGAGCATGCCCCTATATAGGCTGTATCTTTGTGGTCTAAACAATACATGAACAGAGATTTTATTATTTACAGGTCTGATGATCAATTTTTAAACAGATTTGATTTTTTTTTTGCCCAGCCATCAAGGCTACAGCAGAATTTAATGAATAATTTACTTGTGAATTGAAAAAAGACCTGCATTGTAAACTTTTAAAAAAATATATGTCAAAAATGCTCCAGTTATACTATTTGTTATATTATTTGTATCAAGACAGCTTCTGTTTACATCTTAGCACCTTCACACCTACTTTAAAGCGATATTTTCTCCACTTTTTGGCCACATGAACATAGCAGCAAACATCAAGAATACACAGAGCGATGTGAGCTTTTATTTATTCGTATTAAGTTATGTGTCTTGCCATTGAATGTATGTCCAATGTTCCATTTCCCAGTCAGCAAGTTTGCTTGTTTTTCATCTGAGATTGGTAGGTAGTTTACACTGTTTTATCATGTTAAGTACTCTTTTTTTTTCTTAAAATAGCAACTCAAAAAAGCACATTGGAAAGAAAGAGCAATTAGATAATAATAAATATCAAAACAGTAAAAGTGAAAGCTAAAAGACAATAAAATGCTGTCCAGACCTGAGCAGAGAGATAACTATCTGGCGGTTCATCGCTATGAGACAGTCATCTATTATTAAGAGAAACACGCCAATTAGTTTTCAACCTCATTCAAACAACTACAGTGTGTCTGCACCCGATGCTCGTCTGTAATAAACGCTCTGTTTTCACACTTAGACCCCGGTGCTTTTTTTAGAACAACATGCAACCAGCACTTTCTGTATAGACTATCATGATGTCATTTCCATTTTTTAAAATTGCAGTTGCCTTCTCTCTTTTTCCTACAGTACATCCCCAATGAAGGCAAGGCTCATGAAGGAGTACATTTCAAGGAGAGGGTTTGAAATTGGATGAAAATCAAATGGATATTATTGAGACACTTGACAGCAGTGTGCACTTGTCTCATTTCCGATGAGAGTCCACCTGAGCTGAGTATTTTTGTTCAACCCGCTAATGGTTTTCTGATGAGACACAGTAATAATGGTAAAGTTAATCACTCTACCTGTTTACTATTCCACTACCTTTTACATCTCTCCCCTTCTCTCATCTCCATGGCTCATGTTGCTATGTACACTGCTATCTACAGTCCCATCATTCTTCAGTAAACACATTATCACATTAATGGGTATTATTAGAGTTCAATTTATGTTCTCCCCCGGCCTAGAGCAGTCTGTCAGGCACTGATTACAAAAACAATGCATTCATTTTGTTGGGTGTGGGGGGCAGCTTTAATGTTGTTGTTGTTTTAGGGAGAGATGAGGGTGGTCTATAGCCCCCTGTGAAAGATTTTTCATATGAACACAGCCAGGTGGTGAAGTCTGGTGGCTCTGAAACCTGTTCTGCCCTGAATACAGCTGATGTGTTTTGACATTGCTGTCACCAAAATGCAGGTTGAAAGCAAACAGAGGGACACTGAGGACCCTGGAGATGGAAAGAGGTAGGGAGCAAAGATTGAAGCTCGTTGAAAAACCAGACGACAAATAGACAGTGAACGATGCAGACAAAGATGAAGACAGATATGATTTTTACTCTCCATGAAGAGCTCATATTCTGCTGCTTAAACAGGCTCAAATTCCAACCCCGTCTACCTCTGGTAGCTATATGCCCAGTTATTACATTTTCATCATGAAATGTACAATTTTCTAAATGTCACCTGTAATTTTTAGGGCTTTCAGCCATAAGCAGCTGACCAGCACAAATAGACCATGTAAGGGAGACAGCCTGTCATACACTCCCTGGAGTCCTTGTCTCTCCAGACTGTGTGTATATAAGTGTGCACGTACTTACATATAGTATGTGTGTAGCGCTTATATATGAGAGTGCTTGGACTTCCATGACTCCTATATGCTCAGTGCTTCAGGGCTTTAATGGTGACTGCTGTCACTTAGTTGTCAGGGAGCATTAATCCTAAAAATGCATACACAATGTCATGGCTGAGAAGAAAAATACATTTCTTTCAAGTCCTTCTGTCAGAGCCACTGTTGCGTGCTTGTATCATCTCGGGTTAGCAAAGATTAAAGGAGGTGGCTATATTATCAGCCCATTTCATGTCACTTTCATCCATTTTGTGCCATGGCACTCCCTGTGCATCACATCTGCGGTGTAAAAATAACCTAACATGGCATGGCACCACAGTGACTGAGCTATTTTTAGAAAAAACCTTTGGAAACCAATTTGCCTCTCCAATAATCTTTTAAATACCCAGACAAAAATGATACCCCCTGTCTGACATATGACGAAGAGGCCCCCTTCAGAGGCTGTCTGGTCTGGGACACTCTGATGTGCATTGCGTGATGAAAGCGGAGGCGGCAGAGCGCAACTTTCTCTCCCTCTGCCCCAGGGTCGCACCAACAGGGACCTGCACAGCCGTTACTGGCTGTCAGCTGAGGGAGTTTATGTTGAACTGGTTTAACCTGGCAAGCTTCCTGCGCTGGGTACTGATTTATATGTACCTTTTGACACTGTAAAAAGAAGAAGAGGAAGACTCTTTTGTGTTGTCAATATGTTGTATTGGTGAAACAGTAGTGTTCCTCTCAGTGGAGAAAACACGTGGCAGGCTGTGGGCTCTCAGCAATGGAAAATCAGATGGACTCATACACATTGATTTTAATTCTGTCTCATAAATGAAAAGTACTGGGATGAACAGGAGGGAGAGCTGCAGCAGGGGACATTGTGTGAACTGGGTGTTGAATCCAGAAAGCAGCACATGCAGACACAACGGGCAGTGATTGGAGTTTGATTAGAGGTTTAAACTTTCTAATTTGGTTGGTTTTGTGAACGGCTGCCATTACCTCATCAATATCCATTTTAAAAAAATATTCTTTTTGCCAGGAAACAATTATTTTGGGCCCATTTTCATGTAATGCAAAGGAATACAGTATTACTATCATAGTATTTACACCTCACTCTTTGACTTATGATACCGGAGCTAAACGGGTTGAAGTCTTTACTGAAAAATCACGCAGGGATAGTTCAGCATTTGGGAAGTGTGGTTATTCCCCGACTTGCCAATAGATAGCCACCATTTAGCTTAGCATAAAGACTATAAATGGTTATCATAAATTGATATAAATCAGATTATTTGGCTTTGTCAGTATAACAACAACTTCCTTAAAGCTCACAGATTTATGCATTTTAGAGTTTTAGAGGTGCTGGTGAATGGATTTTGTCACCTTAGCCAAGCTAAACGAAGCTACCATATGCTAAGCTAAGCTAACCATATGTTGTCTGTAGGTTTATTATTAGGAGATTAAAAGTCTCAATCTTGTTTTAGTATCGGTCAATAACAATGTAAGAAAAACATGTTCCTTGTTAATTGCTAGTGCTACTTTAGCAACTATGACTTTAACAGGTTTAAAAAGGGAACAGACAGGACAGATGCTTCGTGTCAGACACCAGAAGAAGTCCCATTGACAGGTAAATGTGTGATGAAAGGTAAAGTGAAAGGCACCATCAGTCAGGTGAAGCCCTGAGGCGTTGTCAAGAGATGTGATCAGTTCTGCAAGTAGAGGAAGGGAGGAGGTCAGAGTTGGAGTCAGACTAAAACGGCGCACACCAGCTGCAGCTGCTGTGATCGGCTGCAACTACAGGGTTTAGATTAATGACGGCTATGACGAACTTGCACCTTTCTCTCAGCAGCAGCGACGTGGCAGGCTGTTAGCACCCAAAATACATTTATTTCCACACTTTTCAACCAATCCGCATAAGAACTGTACATCCATAGCTACAACATTTGGATTTGTTCACCCTTCACCCTTCACTCCTCATCCACACTGTGTGTTGTCACATCTGCCTTGGATTTAACTGAGGATGAGCACCACCAAGCTTTTGGAAAATTAGAATGTAAGCCTACCCAGACAGCACCAGGAGCTGTGAGGCAGTCAAGTTGGAAAACTTGATGTTTACATTAAGGGAAGCTGCACATTAAGGGAAGTTAATGTTCACATCGCATTATTTGTCCAAGTTTGACAGCTGGAGCGTTTGTGCAGTCTGTGTTTATTCGCCCAAAACAGCCAATGTACCAACTGTAGGCTAGCTGACAATGCACACACTGACTGTGTGTATTTGCACAGCCTGAGTGAATTTGCGTTGCTTCATATTCTGACTGTGCACATGTTAACAGTTATTGTTCCTCCTGTCCATACTGGCAGTAAACCCCCCCAAAGTTTTAACTAAAGTCACAATGAAGTGGATATATATAGCTAGTGGATATCTACTACAGTTGAGTTCAGGTTTTATAATATATTCCCTCACTGTCTCACAATATTCCCACAATTCACAATGTTTTGAACAGACTTTTACTTTTTACCTGCATGTTCTTTTTTGTCAGATAACTACCTGACTATATGATATGACATCTCAGAAAAATGTAGGAATTACCACTTACCTGATTGAACGTTTATGTTATTTTCATGCTCGGCATTTCATGACAATTTCATGACACCATGTTGCTTTATTAAGATACAGTACAAATGATGGTGGAGTCCAGGAAGGTGCAGGCTGTTGTTTGCAAACTGAAATAAGATGATGAAGTGATTCAGCTGTTTTGCTATCGTTCAGGCATGTCAGATCGTACCAAACACAGCCTGAAAACTCTAGACCTTTCTGGCATTTCCAGATTTAGCTGGCTTAATATTGACATCGTCTCTCCACCGCGTCCACTATCTACTCCCTGCGTAGTTAACAGTCGCCCACACGACTGAGAGTCTGTTTGGACATAAAGACGCCCTCTCCTCTGCTCCTATTTCCTTTTTAATCACTAATCAATTTAATCTCAAAGAGACCAGGAAGCTGGTTACAAAGCAGAGAAACAGATCAAAGTGTCTCTAACACTAGCCAGGTGCAAAGCCCTGAGACGAAAACCTTTTATGTGGCGACTCAAGCAGCTGCGTAATGCACAATATCATAGCCAGGCTTTGTTTTTTTTAAATGGGTAGTTTTACAGCTCAGTCCCAGCATAAATGGAATGAGCCTCACTCAGGATATAGTCAGGAATAGGCTAATCATGGCAGAAATGTTTGACTGGATGACTGGTACTGTCAAAATAAGCTCAGGTTTGTAGCTTATTTATGACTTTGAATAAGAACTACTTAAAGGCTAAAAGGTGTGTTTCTGATTACTGATTAAAATATGTTAGATTTAAGTTGGTGGAACTGCTTATTTGTGGCATCTATCTATGGCGTTTCTATGTTTTTAGATGTAAAGTAAGGGTGATAACCCTGTTTTTGCTGAAAAATATAACCTGAATAACCCACAAAAAACAGCTTCCTGGGCCAACCTGAGTTGATACAAACAGGCAGGAGTTTATTGGTCATGTGATGCAGCTGACCTTTCATTTGTAAGAATAAGCAGCGAGGACAACAGAGCAGCAGAGGTCTTTTAGAAAGCCGCTCCCGGAGTGTGGTGGCCTAGATGCTGATCCATTGTGACAGCTGTTGTGTTGTAAGGTGTGGCTCTGCTAGGCCAGGGTTGTCATTTTCACACACACCGCCGCAACGCTCCGTGGTCACAGCTGCACCTGTGATGCGGAACCTTACAGTGTATTAGCACAGGGGGGAGAAAGGTGTCACACACATGCACAAACACAGGCACACACCACCCGGTAGAGATGACAGTGTGAAAGAGAGAGGAAGAGCTACTAGAATTGAATTGCAGCTCAAATTGGACACAAGAACCCTGAGAGGAAGCTGTTATCTGAGTGGCTCTAGTTTTTTTTAAACTATTCTCTTTCATTTCAGCAAAAAAAGCTGTGATATTAACAATCTATTAAGCATGTACACACACACACACACACACACACACACACACACACACACACACACACACACACACACACACACACACACACACACGCACACGCATACAGTAAATAACTGTAAATGCTTGTTTGGTTCAACAGTTGCTGCCTGTACATTGACTCTATCTGAGACCAGCAGTGTTACATTAGTGACATTTTCGAATGTCATCCTGTTCAGTGGCTGTGAAGTCAGACGCAGCTTGTGAAGTGAAGAGGATGATTTCGACATTGAGAGATTGACGCTCTTTTTTCCTCCGTGCTCTGATAACATCATTTGCACAGAAATAACATTTTAGAAGTTGTCTCTTTTTCTGACTGATTTGCCTTTACTTGCCTCTCCTCATAATCTATTATCTTTACTTTTTCTCTCCACCTGTCTTCCTATATCTCTGCCGCTTCATGATAGATCTGTTCAGTCAACGCAGCGGCTTATCTTTGCTCACCAAGTCTCCCCTTTAAGGAATCTGTCCTTTATAAAATATTATAGTTTTATTCAAAAAATCAAACATAGCAGAAGCTGTTCACTTTCACAAAGGAGGAATTATCAATTAAATGACCATTTAACACTGACACTCTAGTTTTTAATCTAACTTTAACTCTGACTATTACTTTTATTTCACAGTGTTTGTATTTTGATAGCTGGATTTAATGGCGTGTCTATTTTAAGATCAGCAGCAGCATACAGTATGATGCTTTGCTCAGCAGCTAACCTGCAGTATTGCTTAAATGGAGGAAATCAGTGATGTGACTGTAAAGCACCTGCAGACGGAGCTAGGTGATAATGGAAACAGGCCTGAGGGAAAAAGAGCTTGCAGCACCGTGAGAAACAATTTGAGGAAGCTCAATAAGTCATGACCCTATAGGGCTTTTATCATACAGCAGCCGGGCTTACTTTCATGTGCTGTGACAGAGCCAGGAGGTGCACCATTAGGCATGAATTCCCAAGGTGTAGCATCAGATCTGAAACACAGGATGCTTTGCTCAGCTGGCAAAGCAGATTATATGAGCAGACAATATAGTTAGTGAACTCAGTGCTCTTGTATTCAGGTTTCCTGTGGAACAGGAACGATACACAATAACAATACACTGTATTCAGCAGAATCACTGTGCAGAATTCAAACAGCAATTTAAGAGCAGAAGTGATATAGTTGTGATTAGAACATAATCAGAGGAGGGCACACTGTATGCAGTGGTAGAAGATGGCTTAGCCAGAGGTGGTTCATTACTGGTACAGTGACTGAGTGCAGCTGACAGCTGGGGCACAGGAGTGCACCACATAGGCAGACAGGACACTGCTACTTGGCAGGCAGGTCCAAACTGTCACAGATGATTTCTACAGTGAGGACTGAAGAGAACACTTCTTATCAGTGTATCTTTGCTCAGACAGGAGATCAGCTCTTTGCATAAATGTTGGAAAGGACTTTGTGCATTTGAGATATAGCAATCATAATTATGCATGGCTTCACAATAATTATGAGTATAAAAGATGCAAATTTTAAAATATTTATATCTGTAAAGATATTTTTAGCGTCATTAATAATGGACCTTAATTATATTGCCTCCTTTACTGTTCTGCTTTAAACGCAATCCCATGTTTGTCATTCCACAGTGAAACATGTGAGTCAGTAACACATTCTCCGTGTCAGGAGGGAAAACGATGGTGATGATGAAGATGATGATGATGAGAGGTAATATCAGCGTGAGCCAAGTGCAGGGTGGAGGGCTTCAGGTCTCTCTATGGCCACTGAAACCACCTGTCAGGGCTCAACACAAAGAGCTTGGAGCACAATCGTCTCAAAAGAAAGACCTTTTCAACAGTTTGATGAAAAATACATGTTCAAACAGACTTGAGTCACAGTGACAGGTCAGGGAAAATGTGGTGCAGCAATCTATAAATGGAAGAAGAGTGCTGGTGGGTCTTTGGTGTTTTCTTGATGTAATCTTTAAAATGAAAATATCATAAATGGAGAAAATGGAATCAGTGGAATAAATGTTATAAACAGACAGATTTATATAAAAAATCAGGTGATGTGTGTGCACAGTTAGCCTCTTTTGTATCTTGTACGCAAGCACAACAAGAGCCTTTTACCAAGTGCAACTTTGTTGTTTATATATGCTGGATAAGTGGGAACCATTCAATCAAAATAAAAAATGCGAGTGTGAACAACACAGGTGTTTTGTGCTGAGACGAGCAGTTGGCTAAATAATTCAGATTTCTATTAAACATCCAGCTGTATGATTACTCACACCTGCCCACACACACACCTACATTATTAATGGTTATTCCCAGGCTGAACAGCTGCTGTGCATTGAAAAGTGATTTGTGAAGTCAAAGCAGCCAAAAATGACAGCTAATGGTGGCTTTGCTCAGGCTCAGGGGATTTAGCCAGGACAATGGTAGAGTATGCATGTAGAGTGTAGTGTATAGAATTTATTGTGGGTCAACTTAAGCTCTATAAAATGTTCTGGTTGAGGAATGCTTCAGGTGATTATGTTGAAGGCCCGTTCACTGAAGTAAACAGTGCGTCTGGCATTTCAGCAGTGAGTTTGCCAGCTTCCTTTTTAAAAGTTTATGTTATTGTAGAAACAAACACTCAAAACTCCATCTGTGCTTTGAGTGCCCTCTTAAAAAAGGTTATTACTTTTGTGGTAATGGCATATGGAGAAACTTTCCTCTTGAAAGCAGAGTAATAGTTCACTTTGAGAGATAAGTCTGATGCAGCTGCCAGAGAGCTGCATGATTGGAACGTCAATAAAGCCTGAAACACACTCACGCAAGAATTAAAATGGATTTCAGGGTCAATATCACATCATCGCGGCTATTATTTTTAAAGCAATGAACACTCATTACACATTTGCATGACTGCAGTGAATAATGAGTTCCTGCTGGTCATCTGTAATGATCCTGCCTTGTGTCACTTGTGTCAAGGGAGGTTATTCAAACAGGAAATTATTTGTCTAGAAAAATTGGCTGCGCTACTTTATGGCAGAAGTATATTTGTTTCTTGAACTGACACGGGAACAGAATAAAGTGAAACAAATACTTGAAAATAGTAGTTCATTTGGACAAACAGATAATGGGTTCAAATGCTTATCAGATATCAGAACGCTGCACAGATTTGATTCCAAATCTCTCGAACATTGTTACGGCAGTGACTGTTTTATCTTCATCATGATGACGATGAGCTAAACTGGCAAAGTAATCTGCCAGGAAAGTATGGTTTGACCGAGGTAAATGTTTAGCCCGATGACATTGAGGAGAGTTCAGTGTTTTTCTATGGAGGATGGACTCTAAGTCAAATGAATTAGCGCATGTGTTGCCCGGCATTTTTTTTTTTTTTTTTTCCATGCTGAGCCCCACACAAGTTCACACACACACACACACACACACACACACACACACACACACACACACACACACACACACACACACATAAAATGATTACAGTAAAGTATTAGTGGCAGGACTGTTCAGATGTCAAATCCCTGTGATGTTTGAGTGTGAAACAATCAGCAGTACAACGGAGCCATGACTCATCCCATAACTGGTATCAGAAATGCCAAGTAATGGAATCATCCATCAGAATCAGTCTGCATGGATTTTGTCACAGTTTGACTCCTGCAATTACTGCTGTTGTCGCAGGATTCAGACGCCGCATGACGTCGACAGCAGCAGCTTGGTTTGCAGCCGTTGCAGCTGATGGAAATACATTTTACAGCCTCTGCTAACATGGACTTCCTGCTGGAATCAACGATCTGACTCTGACTCTGGCCAGAACTGGCTCTGAAGAAACCACATTTAAAAAAAAAAAAAAAAAATCAATATGATATGCATCAAATATTATTTTCATGAAAAGAGATACAGTAGAGGAAAGCTTAATATAAAACAACCGCAATTTAATGACATAAGTAATACACCACATTATCAGAGCCTTATCTCCAACCGCAAAGTAGCTTAAGTAATATAAGAACAGGAGGAAAAAAAAACATGGATGAAGAGTTGTGCGAGAGTAGAAGTAAATTGGGAAGACAATTGTCTGCCATGCTGCTATTTGGAGCTTTTAGTCACTATCCAGTTCATCGACTGGACCTATACACACCAGCCAATCACACAAAAGCAAGCCAGGACCTGAAGCCTCTTTTAGCTCACAATCAACACCCTGCAGATGCTGTAACAGTGGGGCACCGCTCACATACAGTACACACGGGATAAAGTAAGCTGTTGCTGTTTTTACCTGTGCTGTACTGAATTCTCTAGCCAGACTTCAGGTACACGATGCATTATTCAAGTGTTATATATATATATATATATATATATATATATATATATATATATATTTTTTTTTTTTTTTTCGTCTTTTGGCAGATATCGGTTTCTGCCTTCGGGAAGAATAGTGAGAACATACTGTAAAACCAGACGAAAGCTGTGAATGATGATGTTTTTTGACGTTTTTTTTTTTTTTTTGGCAATGTGAAAGTCAAAGCACATTCCTAAATATCTTGAGAGGAGATGCTTGTAATCCCTGCAGACTGCTATCAGTTTGTTGACAACAGGAGTGCCGGGGGTATAGATGACTGTTGCTCTTGCTATCTCCTAAATCTCTCTGAGCATTGATGTGTGACAGGTGCGTGCAGGCGATGCCAAGTGTCAATCAAGAAACTAACTTCTTGAAAAAAACTCTGCGGTGACGTTGAAATGCTCTTAAACTTTTATTCTTCAACTTTGCCCAAAACAAAAAACCTCTAAAAAATCGATCAGAAGCCAGGCCGAAGTCACTGCGGGATGAACTGACAACGGTTCAGCTGCAGACAGAAGATTGTTCTCTGCTGGATATTAAACTGCCACAACACTTTCCTTGGAGCTATTCCCAGTACACCCTAATGAAAGCAATCACACAAAGCAGAGGGAAACACTCAGTGTGACATGTAAAATGTAATTTTGTCTAATGCGTTGTCTTAAATTTGTTAGTTTTTCTTTCACTTACTGCAACATAATTAATGAGGTTTATTTTGATTTTTAGAAAGGTAGTTACTTTTGTCAGCTGTATATTAGTCTTAGATTTTTCAATGTGTGTTTTTTTTTCCGTCCCTCTACTCTGAATCCAATCCATATCAGCATAATGAAATGTGTTAATTTTAGATAATTGGTTGCAGTGTTAATACGTTAGTTTAATATGCAGAGTCTTGCCTGGAGTGAACATGAGGCAGTTACAATTGTGTTTCATGATACATAAACTAAATATATCCTAAAGATTATATAGACCTGAGACTTTAACATGTAAGTGCAAATGTTTCCAGTGTTCTTCTTCTAAATAACTTGTAAAGACGCAATTTAACCATTTTTAATCTGCTCTGACAGCACCCCTCTAGCAGAAAGCTTCATGCGTCATTGCAGATTTTTCTCACTGACGTTTTGAACAAGGAAAGACGAGAATTGGTTGAAAAGAATTTCAGACCTGTAATAAACACTGTCATCTGTTGCATGAGGTTTACACTGCGAGATAATCCCAACCTAAAGGTGTTGATTTCACTGTGGCAGTTCCTGAAGATGTTATTTTTTGTGGTGTAAACTATGCTGTGACATTTCCACCTATATACAAAAACAGAAAACATATTACAACATACTAAAATCCAGCACAACACTATAAATAAATTAGACTCTAAGCTTCATGAAGGTAACATCCACTCCTTTGAGTCTTTACTGGATTGTATTTTATTTTACAGTCGCTGTTAAAATTGTGTCCACCCTATGACCATCTGATAAGTCTTGCTAACCCCGATTTTAGCTTAGGATCAATCCTTTCATTTTTTTTCTACCAGCTCACAAAACATCCAACATGGGGAGGCACATTAAGTGTTTATCCTAAAACAGCGTCCATTGCAGTCGTGCTGTAGTGTAGCCACAAGTCATCACACAGAATACGTTCATATTAAGCAAACTGAGGTAAAGGACGTTTTTGAGAGAAGTTAAATCCATTCAAACTATTCACCTGTGTACGTGGAGCACAGGTGGGCAATCAGACAGCAACATATTGCCCGGTGGCTTTATCCTCCCTGGGTTGACAAGACAAGTTATTTCTGAAGCTGTGCCTTTCACTCTGGGGAGTCAGCATCCGGGTTAGCCAGGAGCACAGCATAACAGATGCTTTGACGGAGTGAAAGATGTAAAACGTTGCACAGATCAAAATCTGATCCAGGAAACAGAAAATACCTTCAGATTTTTGGCAAAGGTGCTTTAAAAATGTGTTTTTTTTTATTTAAAATCATTGTGTAATATCTTTGGAGTACCCTTTGAAAGAACATATTTAGTTAACATTATAACATTAGAGGGACTGAGAGGAAATGCTTTCAGTGTAAAGTAATTTCTTCTGGATTAGACTCTCACTGTTCCTCACATGCCCGAGAAAATAAAAGCAAAAATAAATGCTGATGAAATGCCAGTTCAGTGTTTTTGCTCAGATCAGAAGGAATCACTCTGTTTTTACTGAAATAATACACTTAATTAAACTGTAAAAAATAGCAGTTTTAAATAGCTCTTTGGAAATTCAAATGGATGTATTTTTTCCCCTTGAAATCTAAATGACTTAGGCAGAGGGCATGACGAGAGCAATGTTCATGGTAGAAAAATAGAAACTTAATTAAAAGGAAAACTTTAATTACAGGTGAATTTATTCCAGTTAACAAGATACATGGCGTGTTGGGTTTTCTCCACCGTCCACGCAGACAATCATACAGTAATCACCAGGAAATCCAGGGAAATACACTAAATAATATATTGCATATTGTATGCAAAAACACATACAACATGCAGCAACATCCTAAACATGAAAATCTCCATTGCATTAGCAATATGAGAGGGTAAAATTGTGCAGCAAATAGGAGGACTTTGTCACTTCAAATGACAAAGGGTGCTGCTTGACAAAAAACGTTGCTCCATCTACTGAAATTACAACAGTGCTTGATTGAATACTTTAAAAACAGAGAGGCTTAAAAACGCACTATACCTCTTGGAGATGAATGAGTCTGTTGGCGTTAAAAAGCCACAAGAAATAAGATGGTGAACACCTGTGAGCTTCAGTCACCAGCAGGGTTTAGTTTCTCTTACACGGTGACTTGCTCCTCTGAGGGTTTTTTTTTTTTTAATCTAAATACCAATATGAAAAGAGGGACTTGTTTAGGCAGTGGATCATCGCATTGTCTCCCATCTGTCTCCATCAGTTTAGAGTAACCCATAATGGAAAAGGTCCTCGTCAATCAGTAGGCTCCAACAATAACCGCCTCCGTTTCTTTTGACGGTCTCCTGTCCGTTACCAAAAAGTTGATCATCCCTTCTGACTTTATGAGAAGGTTACAACCCAAGAAAAATATGCCAAACACCACCGTGAGGGACAAAACGCACATGACTGCTATCTGGACCACCCTCATGATGAAGAGGCTCCTCTCATCCGGAGCGGCGGCCACAAAGCCATTATCAGTCACCACGGATGAAAAGTTGCAGCAAAAAATCTCCTCTGTTTTGTTCAACAGTCCGCCCTCCGTTTGGTTGAACCCGGTGTTATTCATCTCCACTTTGTTTTTTCTTTCTTTCTTTCTTTTAGGTTTTTAAATCAAACTTTCAGCGCGCTAGATGTGCGGGGAAGAAAAGACGCGCCTGGCACAATCCCACAAAAGAAAAATGGTCATCGAGTGATGGAAGTAAAAGATGATGATGAGGAGGATGTGAGGTGAAGAAGTTCCGTCGCATCAAACAGAGCTCTTCTGGAGTTTTTGCTGCTTTGGCATCGCATTACTGGAGACTTCATGTATTCTGTGGCCAGTTTCAGAGCGGAATGACTCCACCAGCCCGCAGTTAAATAGCCAGACTCTACCTGCTGCGTTAAACGGCTGATATGGCGGGACGGCACTACAACAGCGCCACCGTACGACCAGACTGCACGTGGATCCCAAATGTGCTGTGTGTTTGAGTGTATGGAGCCATTTTTCGTGCACTTTAAGTTATATAAGGGGTTATCTAATATCACAGTTGACAAAATAGGACATTAGAAATGTCTTTTACTTTGCTGTTGTCCTGTCCAAACTTAAACGTGACCACGCCAAACACATCAACACAAGCTGTTGAATTTATAGACTGGATTTATAAGAGCCAATGAAAAAAGTGCATTGAATAATTTAGCTGTATCTAATAAACCAGCAACTCAGTATATGTGGCCATCCAGTCCTCTTAACTGCTCAGCACTGCTGTGTGTGTGTGTGTGTGTGTGCAAGTAAATGTAAGTAATATGTAAAACTAGTATAGGTAAAGTATGCATTCTATATATATATATATATATATATATATATATATATATATATATATATATATATATATATATATATATATATATATATCAGAGACACTTAATATCAGAGACACTTAATACAATCATGTTTGATGCATATAGCACCAATAACAATGTCCAGGAAAGTACAGGCGGCATGCAGCAAAAACAAGGACAACAAAGATGGAAAGAAAGTAATGAAAGAAAAGTAATAGAAAAAAATGAATGAAAGAAAGTAATATAAAATAAGTGTATCTATAAATCTATTAAATATGTATGTTCTTTGGATTAGATCAATTCATAAAGAAATAGTTCTAACTAAAATATGAGCAAGTTAGACACATGACTGTGAGAACTGGTCATTGGAAAGAACATGTTGGGTAGAGCTTTGTTGGTGTGTTGCAAAATTTTACCACTACTACTGCTGATCAGCCTCCTCAGATTTGCTGATCTCGTACCGCTACTGTTTGGACTATTTTATGCACTAAACCTCAGCTGTCTTAACCTATCTCACCTATCCCAAGGACTGAGCAACACATTTGAATCAACTCAGAAGATTTTACTTGGTTTGGAAGATGGTAAACATGCAGGCTGAAGAGTCTCGAGACTTTATAATACAGGTACAGAAATTAATTGGGAAAATGGATATGGGGTGAGAATTGTTGCTATTTAAACTCTTGCTTCCATGTCTGAAAATAATGCCTTAAAGTTGCTGCACAATTTTGCAGGTTTTCTTTTAGGTATTGACAGTGACGAATGTGGAGTGTGGAAAGAGTGTGGCAAGACAGTTTATTGTTGTAGTTACATACAAAGTTACCAGTTTTTCCTTTTCTTTTCTTTCTTCCTTTTTTGTAGATAATCAAACGTTTTCATGGGTGGTGTATCTTTGTGTCACATTAAATATAAATTAAATATGGATACAACTATACAATATAACCCAGCTAATAACAGCACTGTAGTTTTAATCAGAATCAGAATCAGAATCAGCTTTATTGGCCAAGTATGTGAGCACATACAAGGAATTTGGCTACGGTTCTATTCCTTCGCTCCATTATAGTTTATTTATACTATAATTTCAGTGCATTACCTGTAAATATCTTTGCTTTGACATTACAAACTTGTCAAAGCACAGAAGGTATCATGTACAATCAAAGTTAGAAAACAATAATTTAGTTATGAAAAATATCCAGGTCCTTCCAGACATGAGATTTAAAACTGAGGCCACACAGTTCAGCCTTGGTTTCATCATATCTTGCATGTTTGAGTAATCTTGTTTTTCACAGGTTCTTTTTTTTTTTGTTGCAAACTCCAAGTGGCTTTCATGTGTCTTTCTCTGAGGCAAGGTCCCCGTCTGGCCACTCTGCTTAAAAGCCCAGTTCTGTGAAGTGCAGTGGTGATGGTTGTCCTTGTGGAAGTTTCTTCCATCTCCATTGATCTCTGGACATCAGTCAGAGTTTCCATCAGTTTCTTGGTCACCTTTCATACTGTGGCCTGCTTTCCTTCTTCGGACAGGTTAGTTGAGCATCTATCTATCTATCTATCTATCTATCTATCTATCTATCTATCTATCTATCTATCTATCTATCTATCTATCTATCTATCTATCTATCTATCTATCTATCTATCTATCTATCTATCTAGCTTAAAAAACAAGTGGAAATGCAGTTCCACAAATGCAGTACCACTTGTAAAATGTTTAATTTTTTATTTTTTTATTTTTATTTTGCATTAATCTGGTAGCTGATCAAAACCATGGCAGGTTTTCCTCCTCTCTGAAACCAGAGGCCAGGTTGATGTGTACAGTATTTGCAATCATTAACTGAAGTTAGCTGCATCCCATTATGCAGACTGCAGCATTAATCGGCTCTTACATTATAGTTGAATTCAATGAAATATCAATAAAAGCTTAAAGAAGGCAGTTTACAGTCTGTGACTGTACATCAGAGTTATGCTAACATTGCTGAATGCTAATCAAATAGTGAGCTCAGATTTGATTTACTACATTGCCCAGCGGCCAGTGCAACACTGAATGTCTCTCATCAGTGGCAGCAGATGGCAGCATTGCTCAACAGGATTCGCCAAAGGTATTTCTTAAATTAACTGTGATGCAAGGCTGCACAACACTGTCGGTGTGAATATTTGAGTTAACCATCCAATACACACACAATGTATGCACATTAAAGTGGATGATGCTGTTGGTGTATGGTTTTGTGTGTAAGTTACTTTACAGCATACTTCGTTATGTTTCATTCCTTTATCATATTTATGTATCACAGTGGTAAAACTTGAAAATCACAAGCAGTAGGCTAAATATAGAGGATTTCAATAAATCTGCAGAAATATCACCATGTCGCCATGTTCACACAGAGATGTTATATAACGATTTATACAACATAAAAAGAGAGGACCATACTCATTTAGACTTTTTATAGATGGTAGTTGGGTCATTGATGTGGTGCTATTAGTGCGGGTGAGTTAAGCTAAATTAAAGGGAAAAATATGCATTTAATCAAATGTATCAACATCATCCAGGATGATGAAAAATACAAATACAGGAGGGGAAAAAATCTGAAAGATAGACATTGAATGTGAGAGTAAAAACCTGTTGACGCAATTATGCTGAAGGAAAAAAAAATGTTAAAAAAGATGTAAATTAAAAAAATAATTTGTATGAATTTTCGTATTCCATAAATATATATAATAAAGATTATATAGAGAAAAATAAAAACAAAATGGATTTAATGGAATCGTAATTATTAGCGTGCGCGCACGCATGATCCAAACATAAACAACATAAAACGTACTGTACAATCACGCGCCTTCATTTATCAGACGCCGGTGACGCTCCACTTCAAAAGCGTTACGTGACGGACGTCACCGTCAGCCAATCAGAGAGCAGAGAAGAGACATTTCCAGGTCGGTCTCAGATGAGGTTAGATTGTGCTGAACATTATCTCGCCTGTCCTCTCACCGTTGTAATATTCAGCCGGAGAACAGGTGCGTGCTGAGAAGTGAGCTACGTCGCGCTGACCACATCCACGTTTGAAACGAAATTCATTCAATTCATGGAGACTGCGCGTGTTTCTCGCCGGTTTACTGCGGCTCAACTAGGGACAAATCACATGAGGGAGTTCAAACAGGTACCACGAGAGGCTTTACTGGACGAACAGTATCACACCGGATTGCGGGCTACTCCCGTGTTGAGATGAACTGTGACTGTGAGTGTCGTTTGGAAACGCTGAACGTTTGCAAGGAAAATTTAACCCATTTTTTTTTTTTTTTTGTTAATCCAACCACTAAATTAGCCTGCCTTTAGCTCATGTTGTCTGCGTTCAACACGTTGCTGGGAGCGGGGGCTTGAACAGGTCACTGGTTCACTCCATCCATAATTTAGGTAAGTAAAAGACTAACCTCATTTTGTGTCGCTCACCACACCTTCCGTCAGGGAAATCATGTCACTGTCTTCACGTTGAACACATCGCAATGCAATGGTGAATGTAATGATGCTGACAAGATGGTTTTAGTTTGATGTTACGTAAAATCAGTGGTACCATGTGTTGTATTTTCACTGAATCTGTTGATAATGACTCCTCTTTGACTAGTTTTCATATAATATACAATACTACAATACTGAAAGATGGACAGAGCCACTGTGTGTAAAATCATCACTTTGATGATGATGAATTATAAATGTGATGTTTTGTATTTTCTGTTGATGAAGTGTTTTAAAAGCCTCATCAGAGAACATCCACATATTTTGTGTAAAAGGAGCTTCAGTCATTGGTCTAATGGGCTTATTGGGGGTTAGCTCTGTAATCTCCTCCTGTTCCTGATAGAACTGTGTATAGATTGTTTTTTTTTTTTTTTTTTTTTTTTACTTTTGTTGCCAATATCATAACTATATTTTGGCACCACTGTCAAAAACAGTACTACAATTTGTCAAAACTCTCTATTTATTGTTGTGTATTACGTGTTCACTCCGTTTATTCAATGACAATTTCAAAGTCTTGTCGATTTTCAACACCTGACACCACAGACACAATTTGTTTCACACTCAAAAAGTATCGATGTCCAATACGTAGGTCTACTGGAGACACAGGTGGCGTGTGGCTGGAAGGTGGGTCTGTCATTGGTCAGCAGAAGACGGCTACAGTTCGGCTTCCTCTCACAAAGTCGATCGATGTGGTGGGAGAAAAGGAGCAGGCAAACCCTTGATCACTTTTCTTTCAGTTTTGTCTGAATATGTTACTGTGGTTATTTCAGTGTCAAGTGTCAATAAACGGTGTGTCCAATTATATCGCTGAACAGAAAAAGCTATTAGTTAAGAGTCTGGCAAATGCATACACCAGAGGCTTCTCAGTTAAATGACTAAGGAATGCGTTATTTAGCATTAGGCATTTCACAACAAAGACTGTTGTTAACAACACAATTAACTGCCACTTCAAGAAGCTGTTAATGATGCCTGGTGGTTTACACTTATCTTTAAAGGACTGGAAAAAAAAAAAAAAACATTATTTTGGCCTGTGAAAGCTGGAGAGACCTGTTTATAGAGCATTGCACAGCAGACAGGAAATATTCATCTGTGCAGATGGTTGCACTAATTGACTCAGACTTCTTCGGGCCAAGACTCCTGCAAGCTGCCGGTAGCACCACTGGTGGTACCAAACCCAAACATGCCTCAGCCACTGATGCACCAAAGCAGATGGTTAGAGCTGCTAACAGACATCATGAAACAGAGTCATCATTGATCTGTCTACGACGCGAGTGGAGGTGATATGCTACACTCAGGCTTGGATTTCAGCAGTTTCAGTGAGAGCGTTTTGCTGATTACACTCATTATCTGGGAGTGTAGATGGCGTCCATCAACTTGGTTTGGAAATATGTGAATAGTGTGTGAATGTGAGCGAGTGTGTGTGATCTGAGTATGAAACTCTTAATGCAGCTGGACAGAGGCCTTGTTGGTGAATGAGATAAGAATTAGCCTCTGGCAGCAGTTTCAGACCTTGTGATGGACATTTAGACAGTGGGCGGCGAGGACAACGTGTGTGTGCATATGTGTGTGTGTTTCGAGTGCACAATCATTACAAGGCTGCAAGTGAAAGATAAGGAAATCTGTCTTCCCCCGCAGGAAATGCTGTAGGCACGCTCTACTAATTTTATAGGTAAAGGGTAAGGTTACTTATTATACATACACACATTTGCAATTTAATTCACTCTCAACCTATTTTTCATAAAATATATGACACTTGGAGCATATGATGAGGCCTCACAGGCATATCTTTAAAATCAATCAAAATCACTCTGCACTGTGTGTTTGTTTTAGCCTATATTTCTGTTATGGGTCTCTAAATACTTCTGGCTGTTTGTGTATTCGATTCTCTTTGGCTGAAAGCATTTCCCCCTTCATCATTCCAATTCCATTCTCATTATATTTTCATAAGCCTTTCAGTCAACAAAAACCTATAATTTTAGTAGAAATCCTGTTCGACAGAAAATTATGTGTTTTTTGTTTTGTTTTGTTTTGTTTTTTCTTAATCAAAGAAATATTGTGAGCCGTAGGCCAATGAGATATCTAACCTCCGCAAATTGCCTCTGATATGAAAGCGTCCCAGATGGTTTTTAGCAGCACTACTGATTAAGTGGGAGATGTCTGTAGAAGGGAAATGAGCAGTCACTCATCTTTTCAAATGGGAAAATGTGGAGGGTCTGGGGTCAGTCCAATGTGGAAGCTGGGTGTTACTTCCAAGGCACTGACTGTGTGTGATCGCCAGAGAGCACTGACAAGTTTATTTTTAAACTGTAATCTGTCCCAATTAGTACATATATTCATTACGAGGGACACGCCAATCCATGTTTTATGTGCTGCTGTTGGTTTATGATCTGATACCGGTGCAGTCTTTCGCTCAGATTTAAAAACTGTTTACTGTTATTTCTTAAATCTCAGTGGGATTGTTGTAAACATCAGTCATGATTAACATGATGTCATGGATTACCGTGGCACCATAAACTAAAATATGTCAGACACCAAGACTTTAACTGATGGAGCAAACTGATTAAAAAAAAAAAAAAAGTGATGACAGTGACAAGACAAAACTGTATTTAATATGAATCTTTCATTTCTGTCCAATACCAGATATGCTCAACATTGTCCCTCATCAGTGCAGTCAGTGTGATGCTGACCACAAATCTTAAAAAAACAAAAACAAATATTAAATGTTTTATTTGATATTTGGCTTTTATGTTGTTTTTTTTTTTATTGCAGACAGTATAAAGATGATGATGAAATGAGGGAGACAAAGACGCAACAAAGGTCTGTGGCCAACCTCAAAACTGGGGATGTTGTGGTTCATTTTGACCCTGGAGCCATGGTTCATCCTGTTGTCAGATTTTTTTATGTCTCAATTGGAGACATGGACGTCTGTGACACAAATCCAACATAGATCGGGCCATAACCTATATTCCTTAATTTCCCTTGGAACGGATAAAGTATCTATCTATGCAGTATCTATCTATATATGATGTGCTGTTTGTGTTTTTCTTTTAACTTTAATGTATCTCTGTCTCTTTTGGTGGCTATTTGTGTTTCCTTCTCTTGTGTATAAAAATACAGTATGTAATTTCTGCACATCTAACTCATAACTTCTGGTTTGTTCTGCTAAAAACACTGTGCCACAGTATCTGTTTGTACTTTTTGCATGCACAGTATATCTGTCTAATAGATTTCACTTTTTCCCCAAACATGCTAAGTAATCACTGGTTGTGTCGAGCCACGAAATAAATAAAGTGAAGCTTGAAAGTGATTACTAGTCACTTTGACTAGAGACAAATATTGATCTAGTTTTAATGTAGTTCCTCACTGATTCTGCTGACATCATGTTTCTTTAGAAGTTGTTTTATGACATCAAGGCCTCTTGACGATTCCTATCATGAAAGTTAGAATACTTATGAGTCCTGTTCATTAGATTTGTTTTATTCCTGCGTTCTTATTTTTCTTTTCTTTCTTCCCTCTTCTCTATAGGATGGCGCCTCTTAGTCAAACCTGCTCGGTCTCTCAGCTCATCTCCCGAGTTCAAACACCTCATCAGCAGACTGAGCGCTCACAGTAACAATCACCCCCTCCACCTCCTCCTCCTTCCCTCCCTGTTTGGGTGCCTGGCCGACAGCCAAGGGAGGTGATGCGACGGTTCGTCTACTGCAAGGTGGTATTGACCACCTCTCTAGTGTGGGTGCTAGTGGATGTGTTCTTGCTGCTCTACTTCAGCGAGTGTAATAAATGTGATGATAGGAAGGACCGCTCGCTGCTCCCTGCCCTCCGAGGTGAGTCCAGATCAGTTGCTGCGACCTGTTTCATTCACAGACTAGATGTGATGGGGTTCAGAGCTCTGAGGTGTACATTATGAGATAAACTACGCCGCAGACTGAACTGAATTCATTCCCTCTCTCTTTCCCACTCCCTGTCTGCTTAAGCTTTGATAACAACTGCCCGGTTTTTCAGTTTTCAGGCTCTCATCTTTGAAAATGAAGATTCTGTTTACAAAGAGGTTCGCACTGAGTGAATTTTAAGAGTTTAAATATTAATATTTGACGTTTAAGGGAGTCCGGATTCCCTTTGATAAGAATCTGTAATAAGTCTAATTCAATTAATCAAACCACTCCATTAAACATACTTGAATATGTGTTTATATAAAGAGATATTTGAATATCCAAAATCATGTTCAGGGATGTAATTCTACAAAAAATAAAACTGGAGACAAAACTGGAGACATGATGTTCATTGGAGTGGACCCAAACAGTCTTGTAGTTTCTACAAATAGAGAATAATATTGGACTGGAATGTCTTGACACCAAAAGCACACAGAGGTCTACACTCTCAAAAAAAAGTTAAAAGTAGGTTAGACGTTTTTTTTTCTTTTCTGTAATAATTCCTTTCATGACATAATGATAGCCTAATCAAAAATAAATACAGGATTAATGTCTATTTGCCCACCAATCAGTGTAGAGTGTGTTTTGCAGCAGATAAAGGTCCTGTCCTAATGTGACATTTGTTTTCAGGCAATCTGTACCACAAGGGTTATAATATTGATATTAGTTGTAAATGAAAATAAGTAGGTAGATGTGAAAAATGACAGTTTTAGATCTATGTGAAATTGAGCTCTTTGTTTAGTTTTCTTTGTTTTTTTGTTATACAACAGAATTGGTTTCAATAATATCAAACCGGAGAACATGTAGTATGTTTCCTCTTTAAGCAGCAATCTGCAAATTGTTTGTAAGATTATCAAAGATAAGAGCTTTGAGAATTTTTTTCCCTAATGGAGTCATAGACTGTAAATTATAGCATTACTGAGGCAACAGTCAACTGACACTTCTCATTTTAGCTTTATGATCTTGCAGGCTCTATTATTTATTAAGGACAACTCAAGCATGGCTGTGAATATAAACTGTAAACTTTAAACGTTTGTTTCACCTCAGTGTTTGACATGATTATCGTCTGTCATAAATCCAGCCAACACAACAAAGGTGACACCAACGTAACAAATGCACATTAATAGCGACTAATCTGAAAAATGCAAATATAGCATCATGACACGAATCGCTTTTGTGGTTTTATAGATGCATTAATTTAGCTTTGTGTGTGTGTCTGTACGTGCGCCCCTCTGAGATCAACATAAACCACAATACCTCTTCAGCAGAGTTCATTTCCTCACTTGACCGCAAGTAAGCAGGTTTCTAAGAAGGCTTGCTAAGCTGCTTTCAAAGTTAGAGCGAGGCAGAGCTCGCCACTTACACAGTGATTACTATGCAAAAGTCTAATATTACACTGCCTACAAAGTGGCCGGTTTGCTGAGTGTATGAAGTGAGTGTTGAGAATTTCTTTCATTCATTGATTTTGTAGTGAGACTGCAGACGGTTTAAGTTGTCGTTATTGTTCAAACCACCAATTTATTTGGTGCTGATTTACAAACAGTTTACTTAACGTGATTATTAGAGAAGTGTCTTTGAGAAGTTGCACTTAAGTGATGATTATTCAGTGGTCGCTTCTGTTGTCAAGTCACCACCTTGTATTTGAATATAACACGAAAGGTGATATTGACGTTTTATGACACAATAGCATAAACACACTATGATTAACACACACCAATTTTAGCTTTGTCTTTAGCTTACTTGCATTATAAAACTTAGCACAAAATTGCCCGTTTACACATCAACATTCAACTGGAGTCATGTTTCCACTTAATCGACACTCGACCCTGCATTTAAATTTGTTTTTTTTATCCTCCTGAGACAAATCTTGTGCTCTTTCGCTGCGAAATACTTCACACTGATTCACAGCCAGTTGCTAACTCGGTCTGCCTGCCTGAAAACAGCCGCCTGCAGCATCTGAAAACGGCGCTAATAAAAGCATCGAGACTGAATTCTGTCGATCCTTTGTCTGTTTGGTGTTTGATGCCGGGTTCATAAGCGTGTAGGGGGTTTATTACAGCTTTTTAAACTGGAAATGGCTGCCTACAGTGTCATTTTCAGAGTCACTTTGATTGATTGACAGTGTGAATATGGTGCTGTTAGACCATAGATGAAAAGGGGAAAAAAAAAGTTCTGTTACGGTAAAGTTGGCTGAACTGTGTTACGCCGAGAAATTTGATTAAATTGTTCATTTCAATCATTTTGTCTATCGCATTTTTTAAATTGTGTCAAAATCATTTCTGGCTGAGTTTCGCAGCCTGATGGTTATATTGTTTGCAGCCACTTTCTCCTCCATTTCATCTGTTTTTCGCCAAGAAGTCAGTGATCCCATGTTGATCATTACTGGGTTGATAATGACCCTTTAAAGAATGTTTGGCTGAAAATTCCTGATTAGAGCAGTTACATCCAGGGTCATGTAACTGTTTGTCAGTTTAACCAGAGTGAACTTTATGGCCTTTCACTCTTGTCAGCGTTGTTTATTCTGGATTTTACATTTGCTTGACAGGACAAAGTTGCCTCTGACGTGTTGTTGTTGTTGGTTACTATGTAAGTTAGACAGGCTGCAGCACAGGTTTCAGTTTAAACAAGCTCTTTCTTTTTTTAGCTCACAGTCTTGACTGCTTTTGTTTCCCTGTGGAACTGCATAGGACGTGTCTACATACAGTACCTGTACATCAGTTTCAGAGTTTTGTATACAATAGTATCAGTATTCTACTTCTACAGTCTCAAAAACACAGTGTGTTTCATAACTGAATAGTGTCTTTTCATTAAACGTTTTTTTTCCCCCTATATATTCTGGGAAAGAGTCCTGACTAACCCTGATGAAATCATCCGCTTTATTTTCTCATACTTCAGCAAACTCTCTATAGACCAAAGTAGTAGTGATATAATGATATAGTATGTGAATACTCTTTTGCCAGCTTAAATACCCATAATTCTTGATGCACATGACATATCACACCTCTTACAAATAATAAGTATATACACATATAATCTAGCTCTGTATATATATCTCTTTACAGGTACATAAGGACAGTTACAGGATTCATACAAGTCACACTTATAACAGTTTGCTCGTAGGAACTTAATCATACTAAGAGCTGTTTTTTCCAGACCCCTCTAACCAGTGTAACATACCACTCAGAACAGATGTTTCATCCTTACTTTTCCTTCCTGGAAATGATCTATGACCACAACAAACAATTTCACCATTTCACTCACAAAAATGACTCACTCTTTCACCCTCAAGCAAGATGAATATGTAACATTAAAGTGGTATTTTCATCTTCTGATGCCCTTGTTGTACACATGCTCAAGTGCCAATGTGGGCTGGAATAGATGAGTAAGTCTATCATGTCTTTTAGAAGTCATACTGCTGGTAATGTCAGAAATAATACGCTTACTCTGATGTGAAACACAACACCTCCAATCTTACATATGTGACAACTGAGGCCATAAAACATCCATGCAGAGTTGGAGACAGACTCTTTTGTCCTACACTGTTTCGTATCTTTAACAACATCACTATCGTTTACGTATATGTATATTACATGTCACGTTCGTGCTTTTTGAGTGTTCATTTTTATATCTAGTGTAGGTACATATAATGATGTTTACCTGGTGACATATTTTAAATGTATTTTTCATCATCCATTTCCAACAGACAGGATACATCACGTGTTGGTAAAATGCATTGTGGGTGTTTAAAATGACAACCCAGTATTTACGAAGAGTCTGGTGAAGAGCCTAGTGCTCCAAATGTCACAACAGCAAATAAAATCCTTTAACGGATTTGGCATGCGGATCTGTCTATTTTTAACTTCGGGCTGAGTAGCTCTCATGATGAGCGAACTGACCCTCGTGTAAATTCCTTCTCCTTTTAAAAATAAACACAGCTCAGAAAAAAAGATCAACCCACAAAACTCACTAGTTAATCTTCTTGAAGTTTGTAGGTATTGATTCTCATCTGTGACTCACAATTGTAGTAATTTGTAAAATCGTTTCCTTTTTTTGAAAGAAATATTCTCATTGCTCTTTTATTCCCCTCCTTCTTCTTCTTTTTTATCATTTGTTGATTTTATTCTACTGATCCAACCGTCTGTTACACTGGACTCTGGAGATTTGTGGATATTTATCACGAGTCAGTTACTGTTAATCATCTCCCTCAAGCATTTTCGTCATTGTTTGTTAGACCAACAAATTAGAGCAACTTTTAACTGTGAAGTTCACTTTTTTACAGGTCATCTCTAGAATTTGTTTGTAAAGTAAAAGTAAATTAACCATATTAATTTAGTTTAAACATGTTTGGATTTTAAAGTAATATTTGAAACACCACGTTTCCATCATACATTCATGATTGTTATACCTAGGCTAGTTTGACCTTTGGTAAAACCAGACTTTTACACAATATTAATTTATATTTAAGTTGCCAATATTATAGTCGTTTTTGTGGCGTATTTTCCAGTAGATATTTTGGAAAATTTCACCTGATGGATGAAAACCATCCATGATAAAAACTTAAAGTGAAACTGCGGCACATTTTAACTGATATTATACTGTTGTAAGTCTTTGAATTCTGTCAGCTGGGCCCCGTTCAACGCAGCCAGGAGCCTTACGAAAATAACACCATGCCTGTTTAACTCAGTAGTGGTAAAGAAACTGTACAAAACAAGTGTTTAAGCAGGCTGTCACATCCTTCTGTTGATTTCCAACGCTTCTGTTGATTTCCAACGCGGCATACTAGCCTCCCGCTAGTATGACAGAGTGAAGCAGCAGCAGCAGGAAGGTGTTGGGTTTGTATCGGCGATAGATTCAACGGCTGTGAAGTGGCTAACAAACACCTTAAAAAACAGGAATAACAGTGGAATATTGGTTAAAATGAGCCGGAGTCCCCCTATTAAGGTACCACAAATTTCCATATGGCAAATGTAAACTCTGATGACTGAGGATTTTTTAATTACTTGAAATGTTATTAACCTCAACCTTTCTGTGTAATTACTCAAAGAGTTGTTGAGAGCTGTGTACCCCCTGTTCTTCCTCTTTAGGACATATACTCTATATGTTTGTCTTAAACAAGTGGAAGTGGTGGGCAAACTAAATGATGACAAAAAGTTTTTATATCTGTCCATACCGGACAACGTGCACGCCGATGCCGATACGGCTGTGACAGACTAATTGTCGCAGAACAGGCAGAGGGTAAAAATACAGCAGTTCTGTTTTGTAACGCTGTGAGTCTGAGCATCACAAGGCAAGGCTGCTCCTGTAGGTAAATGAGAATGAAAATAGCTGGTTGATGTTTAAAGCCCAGGGATGAAGGATTCAGTGCACAATTTACATGCAGATTAGAGTCTGAATCCACCTTGACAAGAAGAATCATAAATCCTGCAACCACAGATCAAAGTCTAGTTGGCAATCATGAAGACGTTTCCATAATGAAACGCAGGATCATAGTATTTGTATGCATCTGTCAGTAAAGCACAGGCTTTCATCCAACGCGCTGTATGTGGAGTGTGTTTTTATTTATATTCCAGAAGTGCACATTTATTGTTAATATGTGAAAATTGTGTGATTCATAGGGGATTTTTTTTTATAAATAATATAATGGACGGTTAGGCGATGAGACTTATGGCACTTTTGTGCAACACAAAAATCTGACTGATTGTGTCTCTGCAGACTCATTACCTGCGAGTGTGAGGAGAAGCTTTTCACTGTAATTGCTTGTAAAGCTGCAGGCAGGGACCCTGAATGTGATTGATTGACCCAAGAACATACAGAGCCACTGTTTTTTTTCTCAGATGATCGCAGTCATCTTTTCTAATGAATGCTGCGTGTCAGGAGGAGCCTGGGTCGGGCCTGAAAATATCACAGAGTTTGTTTCCTAAGGCTACTCTGATGTGCGGTCTGAAGTCAGATTTATTTATCTTTCTTGTATGTTTCTGTATTGAATCAGTATATTTCTATTATTTTGTAGACGGACTATTTTGAAAGTGGTGAAGGTGAAAAATTGTGATTGATACTCCTAATGAAGTAGCTAATTTATTTTTTATTTTTTATTTGAGTTTGTGGTAACACATATAAATAGATATACAAATTCCCATAATGAATAAATTAGGAATGACTCGACATAAGACAAATACTTGCAGGAATGAGATCTTCCTCAATGTCCCCCCAAGCTGAATTGTTTCAACAGTGACATAAGATACACTCTTGAACCTTTGAAAAACACCTATTTCCAGCAGCTCTTTGAGGCTAAAATTAGGCATTTGATGCTTTGTGCTGAACGCTAACATACTTATGATGATGATGCCAACATGTTGATGTTCCATGAGTACCGTGTTTATCATAACCGATGATCATAGAAAGTCATAAACCATATTGGTTTTGGATGAATAAAACTTCTGATCTGATGTAACTTGGAGGAAATAGCATTTTTCTTGTTTTGGTGCCAAAGACTGTTTGTACCTAATTATAGCAAAAGTATCTAACAGTTGTCACAAATGGAAAACATCAGTTTAATGTTTTACAATGTTCATGCCGTACAATATATGATTTGCAGTTACATTAGGCCGTTGTGTGCTTCACGTAATAGTTTATCTGTGCTGAATTTGTCCGATATTTTACATCAATGCAGTTGTTAGGGAGAGACCAGAAATACTGTGGTTGAACTGGAAAGGACAGTTTTCCTTGTTATTTCAAGGCCCGAGGGCTGTCTCCTACAAAATTTAACGAAATATTCAGCTGCGTATGATTGTTCATATCTGACAGCTCCGCCGCCCCATGTTCCTCACTAGTAATCCATTTTTATAGCCAGATTAAAATATGTATAATCTTCTTGTCTTTAAATGATGTGTGAGATTAAATTGTGATGCAAATAAATTGGAGGTGACTCAGACTGATGATGACGGTTTGCTGGATGTTTTGCCCATAACTAGATGTTGATGAAAATACACGAGCTTGGGTTTATCCCAGTAGTATCTCAGTAGACCGATGGGGTTGGAGAGGCTGAGCGTGTGTTCGACAGATACTTTGTTCACTCATCCAGCTCAGCTCTCGAGCTGCGTCCATCAGATTTAAGCCCCCGTCCAAATGGAGACTATCGACAGCGCCATAGAGGGAAGAGGCGGATCAGTGGAGGTTAACAGTCCTTGCCGACACCATTGCGGCTGCCCTGTGAGGGGTCGTAGGGAATCCTCTTAACTTGAGGCCATGCAGCTAATGTGAGCTGTGCGCCCCAACCTCACGCCAACCCCCAACCCCCCACTCCACCTCTTTTCATGGAAATCACTGTGCTGTGTAGGATTATTACAGAGAGAGAGAGACAGAGAGAGAGAGAGAGAGAGGGCGCACTCATAAATCCATGAGGTTATTTACCTTTGGTGAAAGGAGCTGGCTCTGTGCAGCAGCAACAACAGCAACAACAACAACAACAACAGCAACAGCAATGCTGATGCTTTGCAGGCATTTGTGTGTAGGAACATGTTGCAGAAGAGAATGTAGCAAGTTGTACGAAGGTTTGGACTTTAATACATCTTTTTTTCCCCCATCTGTTAATATATTTTCCTAAATCTCTTAATTCAAAACCATCTAATAGATTAAATTGAAATTAAATATAGCCGCCAGACTATACTTTGTGCTTAATACAGTCAGCTTATGCTACGGCAATCAAGAGAAAAAGCTTCTGCAGAGTCTTTTTGTATCCTGTATTAAATGTCTTGTGCTGTATTTCCAATTTCTGATGTGTAATGTAACATTTTTATTTTCTCCCCGAGCTTTTAATAGTGCATGTGAGAATGCAATTGCATTTTTAGGGCATAGGACATACTATTCGTATATCCCATATAGAAGCCTCTAGAACATAAACTGATCTTAGAACAATCACACCATTTGTTACATGCACACTGATCTGGAAAATTAGGTTTTGTGCTCTGGCTTTTTTGCAATTACAGAAAATTACGCTTACCAGAGTGAACAGGGAATTGAACTAGCATGATTTTCTGCACTCCCCTTCACTTGAGTAGACAGATAAACCTGGTGTCACCACAGAATGTGTTCATCTCAGGACTTGCTGCTGTCAGAAATCATGTATCTTTGTCATGGATTCATGGAGATTATATCCTGCATTGCTGTACATTAACATATATCTGTGTGTGCATATGTGTACAAATATATATTTATATATATTTGTATATATTACACATATACATATGTATATACGTATTGTGTGTGTGTGTGTGTGTATATATATATATATATATATAATTATTTCATAATCTCTATTCATGTGTTATTCTTTGTCACTGACGCTTCATTAGAATCAGTCAGGTGCAACATTTTTGATATACTGATAAAACTTATGGACTTTCCCTTCTCTTCTTTCTTAAAAAAAACTACCATAACTCATCTCTCCCTTCTTCTTTCTCCACTGGTAAGAACAGGGCGAACAGCCAACAGACTGAGGTCAGGGAGGTCACTCAGTCCTCATTACTCTTAGCCCCATTTAGAGAAGAGATGTAATTTGTAATTTTGTTGGGTTTTTATAGCCCAGTAGTTCTTCTTGCATTGTCTCGCCATCAAGAAATGGTCCACAAGTGATTTCTTTTACAATGTAGTTCAACGTTTTAAGTAAAACATTTAAAAAAAAAAAAAGAAAAAAAAAGAAACAAGACTCGATTTGCTTTCTTATCAGATCACCTTCTGTTTTTGCCTGTGTTAAATTGCCAGCGGTGATATCTCGGAGCCACGAGGGTCCCGGTGAAATGGGCAAGGCAGTGAACATCCCCAAGGACGAGCAGGAGAAGATGAAGGAGCTCTTTAAGATTAACCAGTTCAATCTGATGGCCAGCGACATGATTGCACTCAACAGGAGTCTACCGGATGTGAGGTTGGATGGGTGCGTAATCTTGGTCCTTCAGTTTCCCCCCAGATTTATGTTGTGACTCACACTACTGACCCTTAGGCAACTAGACATATAAATTCACCCAGTTCTCTACGTGTTTCCCTGCTGCCTGTAAACTTTGATATCTTTGTACACTTCACTGTGAATCTTAGTTCCTGTACGAAAAACCTGATTTCAGCTACTTTTTATTTGTGTATGGGGGTGTGGGTATTCAGACAAATGTCTGTTCGATGAGTGAACAAAGCAGCCGGACTTCTTATTCTGGTATCAACTGGGTTGTAGTCTCTGCAGATGAAATACGCCAAACTATCAAATCAGAAGTTATTGTTCTGATTAAAACAAATTTAACCCATTTGATGAGTCCATTAGAAGTCGTCAGTATTAATAACTGGATCTAGAGTTGCAAAAAAATAAAACAAGCTCAAATTATAGGCAGTCTTTCCACACAGAATTCATCAGATCCCTCAAGTGTGTACATTAGGTCTGACATCTGAATAGGAGTAGGGTTTTGTTTACTGTCATTCAAGACCCACTTGAGCACTTAATGAAAATCCAAGGAGCAATTTGTGTGAAACATGAGCACATTCATCTTGGACCGCTGCTACGCGCAGGCATTCGCTTCTCTTGGTGACATTATCCAAGTGATTCATGTTTAAATATTCCTGCTGAACGCCACTTCTCCACAGCACTTTCATTAAGTGAATACCAAAGGCTCTGCCAGTCACATGAGAAATAGGCCACAGGAATGTCTTTTTTTTCCTCTTCACACCCACACTCTCCACCTATACCAAGAAAATGCCAACTTGAGATGTTTTGAGGCGCGGAGATGCATTTATGAAGATAATTTTTGCCGACATAGTGCAAAACAAGACCTATATCACCAAGAAAAAGTGAATATTCAGCCCGATTACAACACCTCCAGGTTTTGGTCTATTATGGTTCTATTCTTTTCTAACTATAAATATTACAGCAGTTTTTATTACTGAACACAGCTTAGCCCTGCAAAGTGTCACTAGCTGTGTGGTGAAAATTGTCCAGAGCTGTGCAGAATTTCCAGTTGTTGTCTATGATGGGTGATATCTTTTTTTTTTTTTTTTTTTTTTTTTTCTCGCCTGAAGGCAACCTCCTTCCCTACTTGTGTCAATCAGTGCTGTCACTTTGAATAGACAGATTTGAACTTGTGATGCTGTTGCCCTCTGTTACCTCCTCTTCCTCCAGCTCTGGGCGTCGACCTCCTCCTCCTCCTCCTCAACAAATCTCATTCTTTATTCAACGTTATCCACGACAGCACAGCGCAAAGGTTCGCCACATTGTCACCCTTTTGGCTTTTTGACAGATATCCCGTCAAGCCAAGGGCGTGCTGACATAGCTGTCAACATTGGTTTTGCTTTTTCCACCTTCTTTCGAGATATTTGTCAGTAAATCTCCAATGACAATGTTTTTGCAGTGATGGCAGCATTGGATAGCAGCAGGATATACTCAGATTCTGTTCTCAGACACTTTACAAGATAATGAGCCGCAGGCAGAGAAAACCACTGTCACTGCAGTTTGAGAACAGCACCATAGTTTTAGACCCATAGATTTGAGTTGGTTAGAGATGGTTAGGTGGAAGTATAAGGTTATGGATATGTTAAGGTATCAGAAGTGAATACGTTTAATTTGGCTGCTAATAATGATTATTTCTGTTTCAAATTATTTGTAAAATAATTAGATTAAAAAAAAAACTATATGTCTATAAAATTTCTAAAAACAAAAAAAGGACAACATCTGTATTTAAGTTAATTGTATTAAACATGGCAGAGCTCTAAATGGTAAATGTTTGTAATTCTATAAATTCAACACAAAAAAAAATACAATTTGTAACAATCTGTTAGTGGCGTAGTGTAAAACAGTGTTTCCTGAAATTGATAAGTAGACAGATAGCTACTAATTAGATATATAGGAAATAATTACAGACAAATAAGTTGTTTTTTTCCCTTTGCACACACTTTCTCTCTTTCCTTTTTGTGAAAAGCTTTGAAGTTTTACCTCTGCAAGCCTCCAAAAATTGTTCAAGTGAATCAATCTTAGAGAGAGGGATCTGTCTTTGATTGGACAGATCACAGTTTCAAGTCAACAAAGAGATGTCAGGTTTCACAGTCAGACATCTAACTTTACTTTGCTGTCATTCCGTCAGATGTAAGACCAAGGTGTACTCAGACGACCTGCCCAACACCAGCATTGTCATCGTGTTCCACAACGAGGCGTGGAGCACCCTGCTGCGGACCGTTCACAGCGTCATCAACCGCTCGCCCAGACACTTGCTGGTGGAGATCATTCTAGTCGATGACGCCAGCGAACGAGGTTGGTGCTGAACACCGCAGCTGGCGAAATGTACAGTGTCTGTTCTGTCGTGCACTCACAGGTTTAACACTGTTGTCAAGGATACCGGATGTACATTTTGAAGTCAAGGTGATTAGTGTAAACAGTGTGGGAGACATCACCAAACACTGAGCAATATAGGAAACATTTAACTGTAGCTTTTTACTATAACAACAGGAATCAGTATTCACTCTTTGTAGGGTGCAACTTCTCATTGTTGTTCTAATCAATAGATCATTCTCAGTCCTTCTAAATTAACTGAGAAAATACTGATGACAATCTGTTGATTAAGTCTAAAGTATTGACAGTAAAAGTAGTAATAAGATGACACATTTACAGCTGTCAGTGATTTGTTTGTTGTTTTGTTTCCTAGAATTCCTAAAGAAGAAGCTGGAGAGCTACGTTCGCACTCTTGAGGTGCCGGTGAGGATCCTGAGGATGGAGCAACGCTCTGGTCTGATCAGGGCCAGGTTGAGGGGAGCGGCCGCCACCAAAGGTCAAGTCATCACCTTCCTGGACGCTCACTGCGAGTGCACAGTCGGCTGGCTGGAGCCCCTGCTGGCTCGCATCAAAGAGGACAGGTGGGAGCCAAACCGATTGAAACACTGATTGTATCGAAGGCGATACCTTAATATATTTAAGATGTTAATGTGACATAATGAATAATATTCCACTTCTTTAGAGAGCGGCGCTCTGTTAAACTTCAGAGCATCTTGTCAATCAATGTCATCTTTCGCCTATTCAGTTTTCAAACACGCTTTATTAATACTGGCATTATCACATTTCACTTAAGTTGCATCATTGGCTGCGTGAGCCAACGCTCATATCTGAATATTGATGGTACAGCAACTATTAGTCACGAATACGCTGTCTGAGTCTGACACCACCGATAGGAGATGATAATCATTTTTACATTATCTGATTCTGCTGGTGCCTCAGAAGAAGAGATAGTTCCTGTTACTGTAGTTGTGTCTGTGTTAACTCTGCTACAATTGATGCTCATAGAGTCAAGGTCCAGGTAGACATGTTGTCACACTGTCTTGTTTCAAGATGTACATGTTTAGGGATGATTGCGATATGGCCAAGTGGGAGATCTTTTTTGTTTTCTTCAACTTGGAGTGGTTATTAAAATTAGAGTGTGCGTGTGTCACATGGACAGATGGATAGATTAATGAAGGTTCTCTTGTGATCCATCTCTTATCTGAGGTCAGACACATTTATTTTCCCTCTGGAAGAAACTGGTATCATATGACTCAGAATATTATATTAAGGAGCCATTACACTTTTAGTGAATGCTGCTGCACATGTATTGATGTCTATAATTCTGGGTGCAGACACCAGAAAGTACACCAGATGTTTGCTACAAATTCACATGATTGATGATACAAGTGGCTTTGTTAAATCCAATGCAGGGCTGAGAGATATGCTCCAAATCAGATTTGAGATATTAACATTTTATTCAATACCGATACATATACTATGTTACAATATGGCCGATAAATATGATGCAATGACACACAATTGCACGACATCACTGAAATTCAATAAACAATAGCACAATTCAATCCAACAAGCAGTGTTTATTACAGTAGTTAGAACAAGTTATGGCTTTTGACCTTTTGTGGAGGTTGTGTGGTTTATGAAGGACATGTTCTTCTATCTACTTTTAATTTGAAGAATTTGAAAAATTAAAATTTCATCACTTTTAATGTTTTATTTTATTTTGATTTTATTGTCAAGCTCAAGGTCATTCTGCACTAAAATACTTGTATTTTTATACCTCATCGCCTGCAAGAGCAGCGTTTGGAGGTGTTTTGCGTTTTCAGGTTGTTTATCCATCAGACTCGTTCTTGTGAAAACGATATCTCAGTAAAATCCTGAGGGAATTTCTCATTTATACTAAAGAATGGACTGGTTATAATTTGGGGGTTAAAGGTCAAATGGTGGAAATTCTACTTCTTATAAATAAAAATGTATTTAATGTATTTAAATGTATTATAAATGTAGTTATTCAATTTTTCAGCTCTGATTGTATGTAACATGTAGAATGAGGCTGCACAAATTTTTTATCTGACAGCAGAACTTTATACTTGATTGTCTCAGGTCGGCGGTGGTGTGTCCCATCATCGACGTTATAAGCGACGAGACGTTCGAGTACATGGCCGGCTCAGATATGACCTATGGCGGGTTCAACTGGAAGCTGAATTTCCGCTGGTACCCTGTTCCCCAGCGGGAGATGGATCGACGCAAAGGGGACAGAACACTTCCCGTCAGGTAACACAAAGAAAATGCTCCTTTGTCCTTTGCAGCTAAATCTAGATCTTCACCGACTTTCCACTTAAGTGATATTTTTTGTGCAAATTTTTGATTAAGAATTATCCACCGATAGAAATAGATGTTTTTCCTCTGTGAATTCCGTTGGTTAAAATAACCACGCAGGTGTGACAGTGCCGTTTTAGTGTAAGTATGTATGAGTTCATCTCTTTTAAAAATAGAAAAGTAGAAACACTGCTCGCGGTTGCAAAACTGATTACACTTTCTTCTCTTGCGTGCAAACCCCAGCAACAAACATTATCCTTAATTTAGGACACACTTCTACATACAATTAATTAAAAGATAAAAGTAATAATTCCTCCAAGGCTCTGCGTTAAATTGTCAAACAAAATGGTCTTGTATTGTATTCTGAATGTTCCTCAGAGTCAGACGAAGATACTGAGAATAAAGCACGAGGAGATGTAATATTACAAAATGGATTTTTATTCTTTTTGTCTTAATTTGTCTCTTGCAGGACTCCCACCATGGCAGGAGGATTGTTCTCTATAGACAAAACATACTTTGAAGAAATAGGAAGCTATGATCCAGGGATGGATATCTGGGGTGGAGAGAACCTCGAAATGTCTTTCAGAGTAAGTGACTGTTGAGGGAGTGGGCTGATGTAAAACACTTGGTTGGTCTCAGTGGGTGTATAAGTTCACTTAATTGTACATGATTTTTAAAGTACGCTCACCGAGCCCTTAATTAGGAACACTTATACCTGTACTTCTTCCTGCAATTATCATCACCTTGCAGCACAAGCATAGTGTATAAAATCTAACACACGCAGATCGAGAGCTTGAGTTAATGTTCACATTATTGTGGGGTTTGTTGTTGTGAGCATTTCTGAAACTGCTGGTCTGGGAGGATTTTTACATGTAACAGTCTATAGGTTTTACATTCAACGGTGCCAGATACAGTGGACTGACACAGCTTGTAAACGGGCAGATCAAAGAGGACAGAGAAGCCACAGTAATTTAGTTGATTACTCTTTATAACTGTAGTGAGCAGTAGAGCATCTCTGGGCTACAACAGCAGAAAACCACACTGGCCTCCACTCCTGTCAGTCAAGAACAGATATCTGAGGCTGCAGTGGTCAGAGAGAAACATAACCTGCTCTGATGAACCTGGATTTCTGCTGAGCCAGATGAATGGTCTGAATTTGGCACAAACGACTTAAATCCATAGAACTAACCTGCCTTGTGTCAACAGTCCAGGCTGCTGGTGTTAGGAATGTTTTCTTGGCACGCTTTAGGCTCCGTAATATGACTTAATCATGGTTTGGATGCCAGTGTCTGACTGAGTATTATTGCTGACCATATGCAGCCTGTTATAGCTGCAGTTTACCACCTTCTAATGGCTAATCCCTGCATGATAATGCACCATGTCACAAAACAAAAATCATCTCAAGCAGTTTTCATGAATGTGACTGAATAGAACATCTTTGAGTGAATGTAATCTGCAGAAATGACATGAAACAGTCGACACAGAGCAGAATCTCACAGCCATGTTTCTGCTCTGTTGTGTAATCCAAGAATTGAGGTTGTTTTTAGAACAAAGTATGATGTTCCTAATGAAGTGCTCCCTGGTTGTGTATGGACTGTTTATACTGGCATCCAGTTATCATTGATTTTTCTTTTTCTTTTTGCTTTTAATAACATTTAGCTATGACTTTGGAAGTAGGGGGAGTTTGGCCAAAAACTACTACACTTCCTTTATCGTTATTTTCACTTTTTTTCCATTTTCAGCTACAGTCACTACACAAATAACATCTTAAAACTGAATATTAAACCCGAATCGGTTTGAGTGTTTATCTGTCCTTTATTTCATTAGACCACACTGTGCAGAGACAATAACGTCTGGTTCTGATTCCGAGGCTGAAAAAGTGTTGGTTTTGCAGCGATGCTGTTTTAGAGCGGCTCACTCTGCTGCAGCATCCAGTCACTATCAGATTTCCAGCAGAGCGGTCTGTCACACGGCGGCCTCTTGTTTCCTCGCTCATCCTGGAAGACTCACTGATCTCAAAATTCAGAGCAAAATGTTCCTATTGGCGAGAGATTTGATCAGTTTTTTTGTCACCTGAGCATCAAGGAACCAACAAGCAGCTAAAATCTGTATTGAATTTATTCGTCTGTTGTCTTGCCTCATACTCTATTGGTTGTATGTATGTGTCTACAGATCTGGCAGTGTGGCGGCTCTTTGGAAATTGTAACATGTTCCCATGTGGGCCATGTTTTCCGGAAGGCCACCCCGTACAGCTTCCCTGGAGGGACGGGCCAAGTCATCAATAAGAACAACAGGCGCCTGGCTGAAGTGTGGATGGACGACTTTAAAGACTTCTTCTATATCATATCACCAGGTACAGATCAAAGAAATCAATGAAACTCTCCCTTTGTGCCAGTGGAATAATAGAATTACTCACAGATAATACTAAAATGGCATGAAATTCTTTTTAATAGATGTTTCACTTCAGTTCAAAGGAGATCTTAGTAATCTTCGTTATAAAACTCTTGTGTGCCACTTATGTGTTCTCTGATATTATGTTTAGCAAGTTGGTGTTGGAAATCTCTCTCTCTCTCTCTCTCTCTCTCTCTTTCTCTCTCGTACATGTTCTTGCTCATTTAAGAATTCTCATTTCTACTTTTACTTTTAGAGTCTTACATTAGAACTGAATGTTTCTTCGGTTATCTGCAAAGCGGAATTAATTAGACACGTTTTTAGTCTTTTTTCCTGAAGCAGAGATCAGAAATTCTAAAGAGTTGGTCTTCTCTCTCCACAAGCGCTCAAACACATACATACAGTCTGAGAGGTGAGCAGAACTCCATCTGTCCACTTAGTAATGTGATTGCACTTAAGCAGACAGCAGTGCCCTTGAAATCTCTGGCGAAGTGTTGTAGATGCCAGCTAACCTATGATCATCCGTAATCTGTTGATCTTATGACACAACTCGTGACCGTCCTGTTGACTCATTAAGGAGGGATTCTCCACAAGGCAGATTAACGGTTCTTTTAATTACTAATTACTCCATTTCAGACCCTTTTCGCTCTGTTCCAAACCAGCAGGGTGCTAATCCTGTGGGCCAAGACACTGTTTTTTTATGTAAAAAGAAAAAAAAAAAGAAAAGAAAAAGTTTCTTGCTGCTGTGTGCCTCCCCCAACCAGTCCAGTCAGAGGCAATTAGTGCTTAAATTCACGAGTTAAGGCCAAAAACATGTCAAGAGCCTTCGACCACCAAAATCTAATCAGTTACTCCCTGAGTCTAAATGAATTTCCCTCAAGGCAGTCTTGATATCACATTCATGACGACTAAACATGATTACTGGGGTCACTGTGACCTTGACTTTTGACCTTTAGTCACCGAAATCCATTCATGCTTCAGTCCAAGTGCAGGCTTCCCTCTAGGCGTCCTTCACATCACATTTACAACAATTATACGGATGGTTGGACATCTCAAAAACATAATGCCTGCTGTGGGCACAAAAGCATAAAAATTTAGAAGCATTCAACAAGTACGTGAGTACTGACGTTAAAAAGATAGGTGAACACCAATCATACCATATGCAAATGTACAAACTTAGGCACACAAAACAAAAGAATTCAGTCTACATTTATTGTAAAGCATTTAGCTACACGTCTAACTAAAGCCTCTCTTTTCTATTTCCTTTTTGTCCCTTCTCCACTCCTCTGTTCCTTTTTTTTTTCTTCACACGACCACCATCCATTTCACCAGACAACTTGTCTAAAGCGTTATCAGCCAGAGAAGCAGTCATGCAATTGCCATATGTGTCAGAGTGATGTGATAATGTGAGAATTGTGCCTTACACATGGAGGTCTGGCTCCATTATCGCCGGTCCAGTAACAAGTCGACTGTTGACTGTCCATTTGGCCAAAAAATCGACCCTCAGGCCACAGGGAAATGTCCAGGTGTTCCCGATGGGCAGTCCGCCTTTTGTTCAGAGAAGTGTGTAGACAGAGCTGCGTTTGTGATGGATGTGTCTTTCTGCATATTGTGGCCCCACAATGACTGTCTGTTCCTCCAGGACATTAGGAAGAATGATCTGGGCCACGCTGCTGCCAGACCTCTCTTATTGGCACAGACTCACACAGCACGATGCTCGGGCCGAGTTTGGGAGTGGCATCGAGTGACCCTATTAAAAGTGCATCTCCCTCCTCATCCCTCCTCTGCTCTGGTGATTTCAAGATCAAAGAGGCTATTCATCATCTGCAACATGTGATGTACAGACCCTACACAGAGAGAGAGGAGGAAATAGAGAGTCAGGGGAGGGAAAGTTGCCCACAGCTCATTGCTTTTATCTGCCAACTTGAAATGTCTATTTCACAGATTAAAGTGTAAGGCATTGTTGGTATTATAGAAGGCGCTGTGTGCTCTGTCTGCCTGGTGTTTGATAGATAAATATACAACTGTACTGTTGCTCTTGCATGTTAGCTAGTGTTTAAAAATTGTACTCTATTTCCCCTTAATTCAATCATCTTCTTTCATGATAAATTACCCCCCTGGATCTATGTACATGCAAGCTTTGAGTCCTCAAGGGGCACTCTGGGGAGAAACCATCTGCCTAATGTGTTTGTAAGTGTCTGTGCCCAGTTGCCGTCTTATCCATCCTCGGTGTTCGGTCTCATTAAGGCTGATGCATCCTCCCGTTTCCATTTTGTCAAAGTAATGTATTCACAACACACGTATGCCACAGACGTCGCACCTTTGTATCACTTTTTATGAATAGGTTTTGACTTTTCATCACATTCCTCTTTGTGCAAATCAGGTAATTTATGCTACATTACCCGTGCTGACCCACATAGATCTTGTTTTCAGGTAAGAATGTGAGGTGGCTCTTTGTAAAGGGTCCCTCTGGTGCTTAGTTTTGGCGTTGCAGGAAAACAGGATTGCTCTTCTATTTTTAGGGACTTAAAATATAAATAATTAAGTAAAAACTGGCTGATGCACAGAGATACGTTTTTCTAAATCCTCATCTCTGCACTTTTTTCTGCAGGTGTGATGCGTGTGGACTATGGAGATGTTTCTTCCCGTAAAGCCCTCCGCGAGGCCTTGAAGTGCAAACCATTTTCTTGGTATCTAGAGAACATCTACCCTGACTCCCAGATCCCGAGAAGATACTACTCACTTGGTGAAGTATGAGCTTTCATGTACTCTGATCTCCCACAATGCAGCACATCCGCAGGCTCCTTCTGCATTCAGTCAGATGTGTCCTTGTAGCTCCGGCGCTGCGTGTTTTCAGAGAGAGGCAATATTGCTGTGAGATAAATCTGAAAATCTCAGGATCCGGCAAAGGCTGAACAGAACAAGATAAAAACAAACATCCCACGCTGTTTGTATGGAAGACATATGATAAACAAACAAGGGGATGTTCCTGTGATCTGTGCTATATCACATGTTTTTTTTTTTCTTTTTTAAAACTCTAGATAAAGGTTGCACGTGATGAGGTGAGGTTAGGTTCATATATGTTTTTCCACACACACTCATTACACAGTTTTACAGAAAAAAATCCAAAGCACTATTGAGCTGGATAGGAGAAGTATATATATATATATATATATATATATATATATATATATATAACTATAGAATATAATATATAATATATAACTGTAGAAACGTTTCATCAGACGATTAGTTTAATAGGCAGTCGTCGTCCCCTTTAGAAATTAAATATTACATTGTGGGAACTGTGTGATAATTTGCAGCTAAGGCGTGAGAACTTATAGTTAATTGTTTTCAAGATAACAGAAGTTTTAAGTTCTTTTTTTTTTATCAGTTAGTTCCCATTCACATGAAAAAAAAAAAAGACAAGACTAAAGTTAAGTGACCTGACTTTGCCTCTTGACGCCCGTGGCTCTGTGTCAACAGCAGTGCAGCGTTGGGGTAAAGTCACCGCTCATATCCACTGAGCTGTCTGTACAATAGACGGAGGCCATTTAAAAGCAATGTCAGTTGAAGAACTCGCGGTGAATGGGCTTGTAATCCTTCAGCATTCATACTGCCGAGGATGAGAGGGTTTCTTTTTTTTTTTTTCTCTCTCTTTTTTCATCCGTGCCGTTCTGCTGTACTGCAGCACAAGCTCTCTCTCTTTAGCCACTGCAGCACCTCAAGCTCCGGTCTCCGTCTGAAACAAGACTTCCTTGTTCTCCTCCCGCATAACTCACCCAGCCTTTCTTTAACAGCTGGAACCATTAGGTTTTATATCACTTAATTATGAATGCTGTTTCTGTTCCAGCATGATAGGCATAATAAGTTGCTTAGGCAACATATAGAGCCTGCTCAGCTCTTGCTCGTTGAATTTATGAGTTCATTAGAAAGCTGCGTAAAGTCAGTTGGAGCTGTGGGTGTCAGTGGTTACTCACAGATGTGTTTCAACTTGTAAAGTGAAGATAATGTTCGACGTGATTTTAACCAAAACCTTTGAATTCTGGTGTCAGGAAGGCATAGTGATAAACATGACTTAGTTGACTGAGTAATTGGAAAAGAAGAAACTGGCTAAAATAAGCAACGGTGACCAGTTTCAATATTCACTTTCAATTAGGTTTTCTGTTGAAGACCTAATTGAATTTGTCGATAAGTTTACCCATTAACAGATTCATTGCTTCAGCTCTACGCAAAACAACGTTCAAATAATCCTATGTAACAAAAGAAGCAACAGCACCCAAGAAGACAGTAAAAACTAAAATTTAGAGGAAAGGGTGTGGAAAAGATGATACATTTTTAATGAGAAATATTGAGCAGAGTCTGTCTGGCTTGTGTTTGTCAATGAAAATAACACATTTGTTGTTCATCGGTGCAGCCGGAGATACTCAATGAAATAATAAACACTTTATGGATTATATCCCGAGTTTGAGCGCGACTCATCGCGGAAAAGTTCTATTTCATGTTTTGTATCACGAAAAGGAAATATAAAGCAGATTTTTGCAGAGTTTTGATTGTTTATGATTTAAATTTCAGCTGTGAAAATTGAGTGGCGGCAGTGTTGAAAGTTAATTAGGAATTTGAGCGCGAATCAACTGTTTACTTGTCGCTGGTAGATCAGAAACGTTGAAACAAACCAGTGTGTGGACAACATGGGAAGAAAGGAGAACGAGAAAGTCGGCTTCTTCAATTGTCACGGCATGGGTGGAAACCAGGTAAGGATTTATTACTATTTATTCTGATTTACCATATATATCATTATTAATACTGTACATATCACCTCTTCACATAGTGGTATAAGCTCCTTCATTTTATTATAATCTAATGCTATAAAGGGCCCTGTCAACCCAACAAGCCTTTGATACTTTATTTATTGTAGATACATAAGCTTTGGGATTTTGTCCGCAAGAAAGCTGCCAACTTTTAAGTCAATCCACAGATTTTCATTACAATTACACTTTGGGTTTTCGCCAGTTGTTCTTTTTCGTTTCTAAAAGTCCATTGTCGATTTAATCCCATGCTGTTGGGCATTGTGATATCTTTGGCATTTTATGAAGGTTCTGTGCCAAGAACTGAATTGTATTTTTGGTCTAATCATTGTTCCCTCTGTCATTCTCATTATAGGATATTATATTGAGCAATCATGTTGTACCAGGAAAAAAAAAACATGTAAAAAGGGGATTTGAATACTGCTTCTTTTGAAAACATGAGCCAAGTTGAAATCTGGACTAGCACCACATAAATAATGAACAAATGTATCGTACTTCACAGTCGAAACAAGAATTAAAACATCCAATTATTTGACACGTCCTTGTTTCTTAAACGCAAGATGTTGAATTATGTGGCCGATGCTGATGATGAGACTTCTTGCCTCCAGGTGTTCTCCTACACGGCGGATAAAGAAATTAGGACGGATGACCTCTGTCTGGACGTCTCCCGTCTCAACGGACCCGTCGTCATGCTCAAGTGTCATCACATGAAGGGCAATCAGATGTTCGAGTATGATGCCGAGGTGAGATCTGTGTTCCCCGAAGTCGCCAAACAACGTGTAACGAGGTTGTTATTGCGGGCGGTCATTCGTTCTCCCTGATGGCTGATGTATTGAAAATTACTCTGATGAAATGCTGATGGATTTTGTTTGTTTGTGTCTGATGAGATCGCATGTGCAGTAGTGCATATTGAGGATTTTTTTTGGGGGGGGGGGTAATACAAAGTGGGAAGTCGAGTGTCCCTTCTCAGCCACCAGATGGCGCTGTGTGCCAGTTTGTCGTAGGCAGCACAGGGGTTGAATTGCTTTTTCCACCCAGCAGCTGTGTCTCTCCTCTCATGTCCTCTGTTTCTACATAGTATGTTGGCAAATGGGAATATGACTTTGAGGTAAGCTGTTCAAATATGAGTCCTGAATATTGTCCCATAGTTTGTGACTGTGCTTCCAGTGTTGTGATAATCCTGTAATAGTGTGGATTTAAGTGTCTGTGGTCATTAGGGTAGCAGTATCAATCTTAACATGAACTGTATCTATTTTCTTTAATGGGTAAAACTAAATCTATAGTGAATTTTCATCCTAAATAACAAATAATGTTAAAGTATATGATATATATATAATGAAGTATTTATATAATAAATATTTGCCTTCAACCAAGCAAACAGCTAAATGCTTAAATATTGCTTTTGACAACCAATCTAAGAAAATAAAGTAAATGTTAGAACTAAAAGTGAAACGAAAATAATATCTTATAGAAATCGAGACAATACAATGATTAAATCTGTGACAGATGGAACCAAAACAAAGAACTTACTCCGTCATTACAGATCCTTTGTTCTGAAGTAGACGGCAGAATTTATGCAACATACAACTGTGACAGTTTGTTCATTTTGTGCTATTGTAGCATCAGAATAGAAACTTATAAATTAGATAAATGACTATCACAATATTACCAAAATAAATGCCACAGTTTCATTTGAGCTAATATTTCTTCTTGTTTCTAATAGTCTTGTCATTTCAATATTCAGTCGCATGCAGAAACATATGTTCTGAGGTTTTAAATGGAAACAAGAGACATTTTAAATCTCATGGGAGAAGTCAAAGTATTGTCCTTAAGTACTTCGGAGTCAAAACTCAAAGTACATTATGGGTTATACAACTCAAAAAGCATCTTTCATATTAATAATTTATGCATTTCTATTCACTGGGACAATGGTAGAATAGACTGTATTAGATTCATTACTATCTCAGTGATTGAGGCGTTCTGTTGTTGACGTGGATATGACAAGGTGAGGAAGTCCGCTGGCCTTTCTACCAAGCATCAAACAAAACCCTGGGAGGAACACTTTCATTACACTTTGTTCTACGGGTGCATTCTTAATATGAAAAATGAATAATTCATAAACGAAGAGGGCCGGTCTCTGTCGTAAACAGCATTGGGGTTTCACCGCTGTCAGTGGTGGAGATTATTTTTAGCCCAGGTGTGACGGAGACGGTTGAATCCTGGGCGACCACAGTGCCATTAACATTTCATCCGGTCATCAGTTTCACTGTCGCAGAAATACCTGACTTTTCCATATTCTCTGTGTATTCATTCACAACCATAACGTGTGGCCTTCCCTTCCTTGTTTCTGTTTTGTTTGTTTGTTTTTTTTTTTTATTCCACCTGCTCTGTTTTTTGAGCCAGAAATAAACCGTTGTCATTGGGCCGTCGCCAACAATCACACATGAATGTTTCGGTTAGATACATTACAGCTGTCAAAAATACAGCTGCCGCTTATCCAGCTCTACTTCCAATTTGGTTTTGCAAATGAAATGTTGTGTCATAGTTTCATTCCTCCAGTTTTCACAACTGAGAGTTGTAAATTTGTTTTTTTTTTTTTTATATCCACTAAGATAGACACTCCTCTGCCAAAATGGAAGTAACCCAAACTTCTTCATTGTAGAATATTTAAACTAATGTAGTTGGTTGACAGATGCAGAGGGAATTACAATCACATAAATGAAAAGGCTGAATTCTCTCATGCTGTCAGCGCTGAATTTATTAGAGACATAACGTTTGACTCAGGGATCTTCATCAGGCACAGTGATGTGAAGCAGCCATCTTTATGAGGTAGATCGTACATATGGGAAATAAATACTTGTCCTAGTGTTAAAATACAAAACACCAAGTCTGTTGAATTTTGGTGTTTAGTTTTAATTTCATATTTTTTAGCTGATGTGAGTTTAACATATTTGTTTGGTCAAACGTTTTCGCAATAAGACAAAAGTCGCAAACATAAATTACATCGACACATTGAAATCACAGGAAACGCACCGTGAAGCCACAGGGTTTATCAATCAGTCATTCATTCAGTCAATCAATCAATTAGTTATTTAATCAGTTCATCAGTCGATCGATCAGTCAGAAAGAGAAACCAAATTACAGAACACTTAAGCTGAAGGTCAAATGCCTGAAACAATTACGGCATCAAATTGATCAGTTTAGATTTAATTTGATATTTACTCTCGAAAAGATTGGATGGTTGGTTTCAATTTATTTGTTTATGTTTTGCTATTTGTATTTATGTTGTCAGATATTGGAATATATTGTTTGTGTCACTGTAAGGATCAGTTACTGATATGAAAACTGTCTCATGTTTTAGGATCTGATCTCCGGTTTTGATTGGTCCATCAAAATCTATGTGTTTTTTCTTTTTCAGATTAATTTATTGCTTTAGAAGGGTCCATGATCATTTTTTGTGTCCAGTACACTATTGTAGCATTTGGAGTTAGCAGGGATCCAACTTTTTTATTAAAAAGCTATTAAAAAGTTAATATTTCATTGGTAAATTTCAAGATTTCTCTCAAGGTCAGATATTATGTCTAGTTTTAAGTCTGGCTTTGAATGCCTTTGATAAAAAAAAAAAAAAAAACATTTTCCATTAACTCCAAGTGAAAAAAAAACCCATCTGTTATTCATCTGGTTCTGAAAATTAGATGGATTAATTAAAAAATTAAAGAACATCTCAGATGTGCCCTCACCATTGCCATGTGTCCCTTTCACTCCTGACTCGCCACAGAAGCACACCTTTCTCCACATCATCACCCAATCATGTCTGACCATCAGCCGTCTGGAGGACGGCTCCTACGGCCCCACAGTGGAGTACTGTAACAACAGTCCTCTGCAGACCTGGATCCTCCGCAACTTCACCCGTCAGGAAGTCGCTAAACGCCTCTACTACAGCCCCACTGATTATTTTCTTTAAGCTCCATTCCTCTCTGTGGGGCTGGGGCTGTAAGTCCTGAGGTGAGCAGGTCAGTACATTTTAGGATTACAGTAGAAGCTGGTGGTCCTTTTAGCGCCTCTGTAGTAATGTAGTTTAGCTCTGTTAGAACTGAAGTAGATTAGTTTGACCTGCTCGGGCTTTAATAGGCACTTTTGTAGCTGATTGTGGGTATTTTTCTTTTTCCTTTTTTAACTTTCTTGTTTTTGTCTGTGAGAACAGATGAATACAGACCATGTTATTATGATGTTGATCTTTCAGCTATTAGCCACAATGTGGCTGCAGATTGTTTTAGGAAGCATTAAGTAGCTTTTACCGGTGACCTTTCAGGTAGAAGGCATGAAGACGGAGGCAGAAACACATCAAGCAATGACAGATGTCCCATCAAGATGGCCCTGTGTAGAAGATGCTATCTCTAAGACCTTTAGCCGGTCTTCATGCTAAATTAGATCTCATTTGACATTTATTTTCCGACATAAATATTTTATTTTGATGGGAAAATTCCCTGGCTGTGCCTTGGACTGCCAGCGCTGGGTGAATGATGCCTGGGATGGAGGAGGACGTGTTTATTTTTAGCTGATTATCTACATGCGGGGCTGATTGAAATGGGCTTGCCATTGTTTACAAGTTCTTTTGAAGTGATCCTTCATTGTGAACCTACCTTTCATGGCCCTGGCCTCTCAGGCCACTCTCCTATTGGCCTGAAGCAGCTGTGTACACTGCGTGCCATGTACATATTGTTAAACCAATGAATCCCAATTATTAGTGCTTTTCACTGCTCGGCCTGGCTTATTTACATACTTTTGTAGGGAGGTTTTTTTTTTTTTTTTTTTTTTTTTTGGTTCAGCATTTTCTGTCCATGTCAGGGTTGTTATTTTCCTGCCTCCTCGCAGTCGCACTCGCCTTTTCTGTCATTCTCTGCAGTCGTTTCTGTTCTGCCGAGTTATCTGGAGTTTGCACCTCACCCTCCTGTGCTGTCGTATGTCTTGAAAAGCTAAAGAGCAATTTCACTGTAGCATGCCACAGTTTTTGTGTCCAAGCAGGGTAAATTGGGTAAGGAGCTCCCAGGGCTGCTGGTGTGTGTCAGAGTTGCGGCAGTAAAGTGACCTGCTGTTAGATGGCCTGATTTGCTGTTCACACTCAGAGGTCCTCATGGCATAGCGAGCGCAAGAGGAGAGCTCATATGAAAGAACAAGGCAGTATTAAGAGTAAATGAGACTGTTGCCTGACTGCCTTAAGACAAAAGGAATTCGCTGTTTTCGTATCCCACACACATACACATGCAAAAAAAAAAAAAAGATCAGCCCCAAACCTCCGGCTTTTCCTCCACAGTCGACACAAAATCACATCAAACAGAAACTCTTGTGCCTCTCAGCAAGTCCAGCATGCTGCCTGGTGACAATGAGGATAATGTTCCTCAACCAGGGCTTATGGTTATAAAACCGTCCTCATTTAATTAGCTGGTCTCAGCTGTGCACACACTCAGCGACTTGCTCCGGAGACACTGGTTGGTTTGCTGGGAGGCTGAGATGGGAGTTTTCTCTGCCCCAAAGGAGGCATGAAATAATTATGAGCAAAGGACGGGACCTCCGCATTTCTAGTATTTTCATTAAATGTGGAGCGTTTTTTTCTTTCCCTCCACTGCCGTCTCTCTGCCGGTAGAGTAGATTCGAATCTTTGAATGAAAGAAAAAATACTGTTTTTATTATTGCCTAAGCCAGGTTCTCATGATTTATAGATTAGATCTACCTTCAGCTCGGAGGAGCTCCATGTATGAGCGCGCTATTACAGAGAAGCATTTGTTTGATTTCATGACTTGTCGTCTACACATAATAATTTAAGTAATAAATAATAATAGGTTTTGTTTTTTTCAGTTTTAAGCATTATTCTGGACTAGAGGAATTGTTCTGATTTCCTTGATTTATCCTTTACACTGTAGGCTGAACTCAAGTTGTGGCCGCTTTATGAGATATTTTTAATAAAGCAAGAAAGGAAACATGTCTCCTAGAGCTGCCTTATTGTTTTTTTTTTCTTCAGTTTTTTGGCAGGTGTGTAAGGTCGAGCACCACCTGCTCTCTTTGTTCTTGGTGTGTTTGAACAAATGTGCCCTGTAGGGCAGTCTGTAATGTGTACTTCAGGAAAGATGTGTGTGTTTGTGTGTGTGTGTGTGTTCGCGTGCACTTCTTTGTATCCAGGCAGAGAATGTCAGGCCCTTGTGTTTTATAGCTTAAGGTCAAACATGACCTGAGCTTCTATGTTTACTCGTCAATCTGAATATTCTCCATCAACAGTCAAAACCTGATCTTGTTTTAATAAAGAATTATATCTCATGGCCACGGGATAGAAAGATAATGGCGCTAAAGTGTTAATAGCAGACATGCAGAGTGTGTGGTTGCAGTTGTTCTCCTGTGTCCTTTCATGTTTGCTTTATTTTTTTGTGCCTCTCTCCTTTGTGAAGACCTGTCGTGCATCGTGCAGCTTCTCTTTCTAAACCTCTTACGTGCACATGCATTATAACATCTATTTTCTGTATGAGTTTTCCAAATTCTTCTCACAGCATTGTTTTCCTCCAGAAGAGGCACCAATAAACTTCAAGTCCTCCATCTAAAACGAGGGACTGAGCAGCGGAAGCATGTCACTTCTCTGGGAGTGAACATAAATGGTTAATCAAGGCCATTGACTGCTCTCTTCAGGTTGTTAGTGGGGGGGTTGTTATCTCTCGAGCCCTTGTGGCAGGACAGCCTCAGATTTTTGTGCCTACATGTTCACGCCGCGCTCCAGTTCAACTCGTCACAACAGGTGTCTTTTTCCAGTCTGGACATTTTAAAAGCTTTTGTTGTGTCTTCTGTTTTGTGTGTGTGTGTCTGGTGTATGTGATAGAACGGCTCACAGACTGGACTGACAGGGAGCAGAGCGAGGGATAAATTTGAGCTCACACTGCTACTGCAGGACAAAGTCCAAAAATAACAAGAATGTTTTAGGTCAGAAACTTAAATCCGGCTCGTGTTTATTCATTATTGATTATAATGCTGAAACAATGAGAGGACGTGTCAGTCAACTGAAAATGTATCAACTCGCATTTTCAGCAAGATTAAACCCCAAACTGACTCTATTGCACAGGTGACAAATATTTCTTACATCAAGACCGAATCCACAGTTGTTCATGATAAAACTTGTTTTTTTAACTGAAAGGAATGACATTTAATAAGTGTGTTGTTGACACCATTAAAGCAGCTATTCAGCCATTTAATACAATAAGCTGATACATGTTGTTGTTCAGCTATTATCTTCTATTATCTTTTCATTTTGGTGACAGGAGAGCTGTGTCATTTGAAACACAAGAGGAAGTTTCCCGGAGTTTCTGTGTTTAAAAGTCCTCATCCAGGCTTACTGCCAAATCTGTGCTGCCTTGTCAAGATTTGAGCAAACACTTCCCTCCTCATGTTGTAATCCTCTGCACCGTCACCTGACTGTACCTCCGTGACCAGTATTTACTGACATTTTATCCTCAGTCTAGTTTGCCAACTCTCAAGAAACCGTTCATTTTACTTTTACTTCATTAATCACTGCAAACTGGAACAAGAAGCTGAAAGTTACTGAAAGCGACAAAGCGGTGCAGACCATGGTGATGTTTTCACATTTAGGTGTTGGTTTGAGCCCCTCTAAAGCAGATAAAAAAGAGTTCTCTCTACACTATTTTAGTGGATATTTTGATGTTTCTGTTGCAAAAGAGTCATTCACAAAGAAATCTTCCTATGGCAGTTGTCAGGATTCTCTATTTTCTTAAGATTTCTCTCCATATGTCATGTTATTTAAAGGCCAGGACTTTGTCTTCTTTTTGACTAGAACATCCTGCTCTCTGGATGTGCCTATTGTTTTTTTCTTTTTTTTTCCTTGGCCCAGGTTCAGTGTAACAATCTCTGATGATTTATTGGGTCAAAAGGTATCTTTGCGAAATATGGGAAATCAGAAGTTCAAGTGTGTCTGTGAAGGTTCATCTTTGTCATAATGGTCGATTCAATTTTGTCTGGACCAGAGTTGTAGTAGAGAACAAGGGCACATTGGGGGCACGCTGGACGTATATTATGTTTGTGCATTTATGTGTACCTGTTTATATCTATGTAATTGCTTTTGGCTTTGTCTCTGTGTCTCCAGCGACTCACCCTGCTGCATGTGAACAGCAACCAGTGTCTGGACATGCCGTCTGAGGAGGACAAGATGGTCCCCACCTTGAGAGACTGCAACGGCAGTCGCTCTCAGCAGTGGCTTCTACGTAACATGACCCTTAGCGTCTGATCACCTCACCTCGCCTCTCCTCCCGCACCGACCACTGTCCTCATCCTCAACCAGTCCTGGCTCTACACACCCTCACCAGGTGGCTCCACCACACATCACACGCCTCTTCCCCCGTAATAGCCCGACCAGAAAAATCAGAGGTCCAGGCGACAGCAGCGGCTTATCTCCCATTACGGAGAGCGTCTCCTCTTACCGCTCGCCACAGACCCGAGAGGAGCTGCACCTGCCATTCTGGCAACGTGACGAGCTGTAGCTTTGGGGGACCTTTAGTCGAGTTCAAGTGGCGTGAACGATGTGTGAGGTCTGTGCATGGAGAACGCTGATATCGAAGCACTCGCAGTGTGGGACAGCTGCAGGCCGCGCAACCGCTGAGCCACTCAGACCGCTGCTTAGCTGCTCGACAAACAATTACACCGAGCGTCTTTAAGTATTGTAAGGCACATCTCTGTGATGGTGTGCGCTGTAAATGACCTTCCTTGTGCAGCGCATTGATGTCTACTCTAGGTACGATCACAAAAAAACAAGACTGTTGTTGACTGCTGCTCATCCTCTTTCCATATCGGTATCTGAGTTCACCTGAATCAAACTGAAACAGGAAAGTGAAGATGTTAATAGAGCCCGACCAATACTGGATTTGTCAGCCTGATAACAGTCTTTATTTTTGAGTTTAAAACTCCATCTTATCATCAATCAGTTGTTTTTTTTTTTTTTTTTTTTTTTTTCAAATTTGAAGAAGGATGAACATATTTCCAAAAATGATGTCTAAAAACAGCTTGGTAGGCGTTGCTAGCATAGCCTAGTGTAGCCCAGGGCTACTATCTTTTACTGTAGCATTACTTAGCAACTGTCAGCAGTTTCATAGGTCAAAATTTGGGACGACATGTTGTAGAAATGACTGATACCAGGTTTGTAATCACTTAAAAAGTGGAAGCTAGCCTAACTAGCATCCAAACAAAAAGCTACGTTAGCTTAGCTGGCCAATATTCGCACTGATCTCTACTAGACACTGCTTTTTCGTTCTTGTTATTTAATCTCTAGCTGACATTGTTGTTGGTGCTATGCCAAAGGAGGTCGCATTAGCTTGGCTAGGACCACAGCAGTCCAGTTGTGGTGAAGGTAAAGGACTACAGTGTCAAAACTCACAACAACGAATGAATGAATGAATGGGTGCCTTGCACGCAGATGTTGCACCAGTCCGAGTTCAGGTGTCAGCGTTGTTGTCAAAACCAAATGAATCTTACTGTTTGATTGTTCTGCCATATTTGTTGTTTGATTGGTCGGGCTCTTAATTGTCCAGGTGGATATCTTCTAATGTTGGAAAAAAATAAAAAAATAAAAACAAAGAACTAAAACCCACCATCGAGAGAAAACAAATACAAGACCGATGTGCAGCTGTAACACTCTCCCTGATTTTTTTTTTTTTTTTTTAAAAAACTATTAGAGTAGTTACATAATGTTCTATCGAAATGGAACAGGAATACAATACGTACAATCCAGATGAATGTGTGAGGCAGCTGTCTGGATCAGCGGAGTACATAATGTACTGTTAGTTTATTAATAACAGGCTGTTTGAAGAAGTGGCTGCGGGTAAGGAGGTGACAAATAATCAAGACTGCGCTCTGAGTAGCTGTGATTGATTTTGAATGAGTGTAAGAGTTTTTCTTTAAACGATAACGTCTGTTTACCAAAATACTTTAACTGCACTGTGTTATCGCAACAGCTGTCTGAGAGCATCATTACTTCAAACAAGAAGAGAAGAGAAAACATCACCTTTATCAGTTTCTACAAGATTTCCAACACTCACACCCAATTCTTTTTAATACCTTGAGAAATGATGATGTCCTGGAGCCGAATAGTGAAGTGTGCCTTTAGAAAGATGTGTGTTTTTTTTTTTTATTTGGTTTATTGATTTTTAAATGGTTAAATTATTTTATTGTTAAAGAAAAGAGAATCTAAGAAAAGAGAGGTAAAATGTTAAAACATATTAATGTTTTTTTTTCTTTTTTAAAAAAGAAAAGTCATATCACATGAATCTATCACTGTCCCATTAAAGCTTCATCAGATATTAATACTTAAGCAGATCGTAATACAGTATATTGATACTCCTCCCATCACCCAAGCAGAGACGGGTACTTCTCTCTGAATTGTTGTATGGTGACAGGGATCGGGCAACAAATGTTGTTGTACATAATGAGGTTAACATGTTTCTATCACCATTGTTGTTATTGTACATACAGAACCAATTATTTTTCTAAGATGCTGTAAAACTTGAACACTCCTAAGAGGGAAAAAAAGGACATTGAATGGTGAAAAAGATCACAAGATATTGCAGTGTTTTATTTTGTTTCAAGGTAATAAAAACCAGTGCTTACCTTGGGTTTTGAAATTGCGGTGTGTTTTGGAAATCATAGTCGGTCCCATGAAACCAATTCTCTCACTACCTAAAGGACCTTAGGCGAGCGTACATGAGGGAGCAACTAATGGTGAAATACTATGAAAGCTGCTTGAATACTGAATCCTTGCCAAGTGCCTGCTTGGCATTCAAGGCTAAAATTCAATCATCTCTTTCATATTATGCACACACATTTATTGTTTTTCATTATCTCAAAGTGCATGGTGTTAAAACAGGAATGTAATGTTTCAATGTACTGGTTGCAAAGTGATAGTGTTACCTGTTTGTACATTTTGCCTTTTTCTTTTTTGTAGAAAAAAAAAGAATAATAATAAACTTCGACTGAACATAGGATTTGCATTAATTTCTATGTGGAGCAACTGATGAAAATGTGAACACAAGTGCATCAGTTGTTTTATCAACCTCGCTCTTGAGGCTTTTAAGACCCCCCGTACATCTCATTACCGGGCTCCATTCAGTATGTGGGCTTTTAGAGGTGGTAAATTGCAGCCTTTCTTCCATGGTGACCATTAGGTGACAACGCCTTTACAGCAAGATGCCATAAGAACTACATAGTCACCTTCCTCTCTTTGTCTAGTGTGTGTGAAGGCATTTGCCATTGTCACCTGATGAGAGGGCTTCTGACACGGCTCATTATTCTGTGTACATTTAAACAAGGAAGGCTTGACCTTTTAGAGGACAGTGGCATTGTGAAAATCCAAGAAGCAAAATTACTTTTCCTGAATAGGACACGGGGAAAAAAAGGAAAAGCTTGAAAGCCAATGGAGGTCAATGAAGATTTGGAACAGGAAACACTGAGCTGACACTCTGCACTGTGAATATACATTGATTGATACACTGATACTATTGATTATTTAAATTATTGATCATCAATGTACTTGTATTTCCTGAAATACAATCACCCTACTTCCCAGGAGTAAGTTGCTCATTTTGTCCGATCAAAAGTCCAAAAACCTAAAGATTTGATTGGCAGCGATTAAACATGGAACATAGTTAGCAAATTAGCTTTGAAATTTACCCTTTCATTTGAGATTAAAATTATTGATGAATCAATCAACTGAATCAGTGCAATTAAATCCAAGAATTAGAGAAGAAACTAATCACTAACCAGTTAGCTTAGCGTAAAGACTGGATAGTGAATAAGCTAGCCTCGCTCTGCCAAAGACCATTACCACTTTGTATTTAACTTGGTTAATTGGTACAAAAAAATAGCAGGTTGTGATTTTACAGGTGTTTATTTGATGAATTATTTCTTGACTTTCAGCAGTGACTTCTGTAGCTCATGAATTGCTACCCAACTCATTTTTTTATATGTTCATTAGCATCAGATGCGGGTACTGGGTTTTATTATCTTTTGTCACCTGCATAGCAAGACTTGTTGTCTCACATATTTTCCAACTTTATGTTTACCTAAGCTAACCAACTGCTGGCTAGAGTTTCATATTTAATGGACAAATATGAGAGTGGAAGTGACCTTCTAATAACGAGAGATTCTTGAAAATGTTGAACTTTTCTCTTTTTCTCTCAGTTTTTTCAGCATTAAAATATTGCATCGTTGTTCAGACATTTAAACTCTCATTAACCAGTGTTAATTGCATGGGTAGCAGTTTTGGGAGAAGTGTCACTTTCTTAAAATTCACTTTCCATCTGCAAATATCTATTTTTATTTCTGTTTCCCCAACTTCCCAAACTTTTTTTTTTTTAAATAAATATTTGTAAACCTCGCTGAGCTTTAGCGCCGCTGATGTATTAATAGTTGCTGTTGTGGAGCTGACAACACATCAGTGCCTCACCACATTCTCAGCAGGGGCCCTGTGGAGACTTTCTGCGGTTTCAGACAACCTCACACCTGTAGGAGGCCAAAGCTAGGCTGGTTAACTGGGCCTGTGAGGATAAGATAGAGTGTCTATGGCCCAGCTGGGGGAGTCCATTAAAGGGTGAGATGCTTTAAAATAATAGCCCTAATGGAGGCTTTATCTGTAGCTATCTGTGGCTCAGTGTGGCTCTCAAAGGTAGAACTAGATCAGAGCTTCTCACCATGGACGCAACACAGCTCTTAACAACACAAAACACAAGCTCATTTTAATCTAACATCTAAAATAATGGAAGTACAAAACTCATTCATGTCTAATCCCTCTGTTTTCTTCAATTAAACCTTTCTATTCTTGACAGTTATATTTTTTTTAGTGTATCTTGTTAACCTAGGAAACATTCTTTATAATACTTTGTTTTCAGTTTATTAGGAACACCTAAATAAACATTTGTTTTCACAAGGGTTGTTCTGGTTTTGGTAAAACCGTGTTGAATTGGTGTTGAGTGCAACTTTTTGGTGCTGTTGAATCACAGTGGATCATGTCAACAGATGCCCCTTTTGTCCACCTCATTCAACTCAGCGAGGCTTAGCAACAGATACAATTCTTACATCTGAAATCTGTGACAAGGACCCCGAGTGTAGACTCTGATTCTTTGTTTTTATAAATGTATCATATACTTTTAAAGTAAATTAAAATTTTAATCACGAAATGGAAGAGAAGTGATTGCTTTGAAGTTCTTCTCCACCAGAAGTGGCAACATAACAGTAAACTAAGAAAAGACATTTCTAAAATGGAAATAGGCTGTAGTTCATGATGGATGATAACGATGATGATGACAGTTGTTCCCTTTGTGCTGTGTTGTGTGTACATTTGTAACAGCGTTTCACCGTACATATACATAAACCACTGAAAAAAAATGATTGAAAACACATTTACACATTTGGACTTGATTAATGAGTTGAAAAGAAACCAAAAAATTAAAAGTGAATCTGTGCTACATGTAAGTATGGCTAAGGTATGTAGGGATGTTTGGGAGGAACCCATGTATTGAAGCATAAATCCAGACATTGTGAAAACTCTGAACATTTCTATTTTAATCACATCAAAAGCTTGCTTTTTTACTTTTAGCTTACAAGGACGCAGCATCAGGAATTGGACTTCGGTCTTATGTGGTTCTTGTGGTTATGTGATTGTCTCTCTAACCTGTTTCTATTAGACCGTCACGACAAGGAGCTCGTAACATTTTCGTGCCTCGACTTCAAATACGATGCTATACGTTTTCTGTCCCATTTCTCCAAGTGTCTCCCATGTGTGTTTGATTGTATGCCGGTCTGTTCAATATATGGGGTTCCATCAACTAAGTGAATCCAATAATGGGCACCGGCAAGAGTGGGGGGAGAGAGAGTGAGAGAAAGAAGGATAATCAACCCTTTGGATGTGTCTTTCCTTCTCACTCGAGACCAGAGCAGAAATCCTGTACTTAATTGTTGAGGGGACCTGAAGTTCCAAAGCGCCTTCGCTGAAAAGCAGCTTTAATTAGACATGGTTTGAGGCCAGTATCTCAGTGGGGGTCAGATCTATTGCCACAGGAGGCACACACCTACACACAAACATAGACAATAATGTACAGTACCTGTCTTTAAATGCACAGAGCCAGCCTGGGGATTTAACGACATTTCCGATGTGTGCTTGCAATCTCTTGAGTAATTTTTATTGATTTGCAGGGAGGAAGTGGCTCTAACAAGCTTCTCCTATGTGATAATCTCCTTTTAGCGACGAAAGCAGTGATTAGGAGGAGGGGCCCTGCTGCTTTCAGCGGTCGTTGTGTAGTAATCAATCATCAATCTCTAGGAGCTGTACCACAAAACACTATTTGGATGTTATTTTTGACCACAGCAACAACTAATAAGATCTTGCCTTAGGGAAAAACATACCCTGATAGACTAGACCAGAATAATATTGCTATTTGCATTTTAGATGCACCTATTTGTGTACTAAACTGCATATATAACAATTCTTCTACAGCTACGTGGAACTATAATTCTCATTATTAGATGTTACTTTGCCTCCACATGAGGCTTTATGTTGTGTTTATGTGCCGTTGAATCTTTCATAGTCACAATCATCTGTAATGTCCCTCAATTACCACAAGAAAATTTCATATGTCCCTTGAACGCTCCATATTTTGACCCAGTTGCTGCACCCCCGAGCCCCCATGGAATCACTGGTTTAGAGATGCAGCTCTGTTCATTCACCACATGGTTTCACATTACATTGCCAAGCGTGGACGAGACCCCCGTTAGTGCTTCAGCATCCGTCAAGCATACTTCAGATCATGTTAAGGCCTAATCTCAGCAGAGGGAGGGAAACAAATCATACATAGAGCATGTCTTTCATGAGAAGAGGATTGTTTGTTTAAAATTCAAAAATCAATACTGTAGCAGCAAAACATGATTACAGTGAATTTTTGAGTGAGGAAGTTGCGCATTTGTAAAGGGGTGGGGGAGAAATAGAAGAACAAATCCATCAATGCAAACATCAAAGCAGAGGCGGCTCTTCCTGCTCTATCTCTGATTGTAGAGATTATAAAGGAAGATGGAAAATTAGAGAAGATTGTCTGAAGTGATTGGCTAATCTTCTTGGAGAATGACCTGAAGTGCTATCCTGACTGATTCACAGAGGAGGACAAATGCATCTTGTGTCCTACATTGGTCTGATTAGATTAATAAATCAATCCCATCCCCACCCGCCCGTCAGGGTTTGCCCTGGCTATTTTTATGAAATGGGGTTACAGAAAAGATCATCGAACTATTTCTGATTATTTCTGACAAATCGAAGTTTGACGTGGGCTGTTTGCAAGAAGTACCCAACCAAATATATTACACCAGTCAACGATGGTAACAAGAAGATTTGGTTTCCCTGCAGAAAAAACACTGACTTTCTGGGAATGTTGGCAAAAAAAAACATTTTACTCTATAGGAGTGAAAATTGCAGACTCTCCAAATCCAGTCATTATTAGAGGAGAAGTAATCTGCATATATTCCAATTTAGAGCACAGTGTTACACATCAGCTGCCTCCTGGTGTGTGACAAGAACAAGCCTGGACCCTAACCTCTTTCTTGTATTTAGCTGTCACTGACAAAACCCGTGTGTTGAGCTGAATTAAAGCCGTGTTTCTGTGAGGTTGAGAATGTTTGAAAGATGGTTCAAATAAGGCTTTCTTTAGACTCCCTTATGGCTGATCATTCAAAGGCATGCCATGAATAGCACTTTTATCACACCACATGCTACATTGTGCAATTGTCTCTGTGACTAATAGTGATCTTAAAATGTATCCATGTGGAAATGGGGGAGGCTTATGAATTTGAAATACATAAAAAATACCTCTCTTTGAAATGAAAGCTGAACCAAAAGTGACACTAATCCATTTCTGTAGTTTACAGCTTTATCACTTAAAGGTCCCAAAACATATTTTTTTTTCATTCAGCCTCTTGCTATTGACTGATGATGGGATCCTTCATGAACACGTAGCATAATTCCTGCTACTAAATTAGAATAGATTTCTTTGTTTACTGGTGTCTTTTTTTTTTCAAAATGAAAAAGGTGATGTCACCTGCATCCAAGCACCAATCAGAAATAAACAATATGTGAACCAGAATCTGATCACAATTTAGTTTAGTTCAGTTTAGTTTGGGTGATATCATCCAAATCTGACTACTGCATATTCCTGCAGTCTTGATGAGATGAGATGAGACACACTGATAGTTTTTACTTGTTTATGTGGTATAAATACTTTAATATGTAGCCAAGTTTTCAAAGGATTTAAAGCTCAAGAAAAACTTGACATTACTTTTTTTTCTAAATGTGTTTTTAGTACCGACACTTTTACAAGAGTGTTGCGAACAACTTTTGTTCCAATGAGCATATCAGCAAAATACAGCAATTAAAAAATTCTAGCTCGTGGTGCCGGCTGACTGGCTGTTGGCCAGTCCAAACTAATAGCCTTATTTTTGCTCTGCAAATATGTGAATAGTCTTTTCCTCCTAATGAGGGGCAGAATGCATGGTGGATGACCCGTGTCCCTATGCACTCATTATAAAAGCACAGAGTCCTGAAAGAACTGCATGTTCACCTGGCAATTATGATGGCCTGGTGACTGATGGGCGAATCTTTTATTCTCCTGTCTGTCCCTCCTCAGGAGAACTGAATCACACAGCCCTGCAGACAACACTTGGAGGCACATCAACGATGCACTGAGCTGCCATGCAATCGTTCGTTTGGAAACAATTATGTCAGACCTTAGCGCTGTTTTTAGAAGCTGCCATTTGTACAGTAGGCCATGCCGGGCTCAGACTGGACATGGAATATCATGCGGTAAACCACAGGGAGCTACAGAGGTGGATTTCCACTGGAACCAGACTGACTCGACAAGCATATCGATCCCTTAGAGCTCAGATAAATTAACCAAAAAGGGTTTAAGAAAATATGATAAACAACAGATTTTCATCTTCAGCTATTAAGATTAATCCAGGATCTATCTATCTATCTATCTATCTATCTATCTATCTATCTATCTATCTATCTATCTATCTATCTATCTATCTATATATCTATATATATATATGTTGATGTTTTTCTTTCTGGGGTGAAAATATAAAATATCAAATTGATCCCAAATGTGTCTCGTTGCTTATGTTCTGCATCTCCAGCTACAAATGGGATTCTTTTGTAAATGTCAAAACTGCATCAGTGATTTCTTGATTAAGTGATAATTGTGCTTTTAGTAGGGAGAAATATTGCCTGTACACACTGATTTAGTATAATTAGCAACATCACAATATTGAGTGATGAGGGGTGAGGAGGAAGTGGGGGGAGATAAAGGGAGGAAAGGAGGGTGGGGGGTTAACATCCTAAGTGAGGGAAGAGAGATGGTGGCATGTTGTTCATCCTGCCTCATGTGTGTGTTTGACAGACACCGTACACCGGGTAACCGTAGTGTGTGCGTATTCCTCCGAGGCCACAATATGATAAGTGAATTCTGTGACGAGTGCATCCTGGCTGCAGATCCTCGAACCCCCCTGAGATCACTAAGGCACTTTGCTGTGAGTGTCAGCAGAACTTGTTCCACCGTGAAGACCTCCTGCATGTGGAGTAAAGCTGGTGCAGCCAACCATGGGATGGAAGTGGGGGGTCATGGATGCTGTTAGATCAGGTGACCCTGAAAAATAAGGTGCATTTGTAAAGGTTTGCTGCAGATGAAGAGGGGAGAGTTGGGTTAACTATGAAAGTATATTTGCTAAGCTTCATGAAAATATACACAGAGATACAAGATGTAAATTATGTTTTATAGGCACTATTTTTTCCATATCATGAATAATAAAATACAATAATAAAAACATTCAGGGAATAGCTTCTAAAAGGATCAAATGTGACGTTCATAGTCATTTCATGTATGTGATCGCTTGAAAAAAAAAGGGAAAAAAAACCTGTCAAATCAGGCGAACCCTCTTCCCTCCTCCTCCTCCTTCTCCTCCTCCAAACTGTCTGTCTTTGTAGTACCACTAGGCAACAGTGAGTGCATCACCGGAGACGTGGAAATGCGCAGGAGCCGCGCAGGGAAACCGAAGGAAAAGAAGGATCTGAGCCGGCAAAAAGAGCATTTGGTGGATCCCTATCGCTCAACCATGACAATCCAGTCGACATTTTTCTGAAGAGAAAAGAACGGGGGGAGGAAAGGTGACCGAAAAAGAGCCTGGCAATCAGCGTCGATGCGCGCAGCCAAAAATGACGACAGTGGGACAGTGATTTTCTTCCTCCAGCTCGTCATTTTTTACAGTCATATGCTCGGATGCAGTTCGTCTCTTATGTATACAGATCGCAAAGGAAAGACTGGAAACCGACTAAGCTTCAACAAAGCCTCAAGTGCGCACGGACACGTTTCAACCTGGAAACCGTTTCCAGAGAATAATTACGCAGAGATATCCGTGTTTAATGGAGCACTGAGGGATTTTGAAGTTTCGCATGAAAACTTACTCTGTGACTACAGTTCTGAACAGGTCGATTATAGCTCCAACCTTCATCGGGCGATGAGTAATTCACGACGCTACCAACTGACAAACCTGTAAAAAAAAAAAAAAACTGGACTGCGACTGGTGCGTTTGGATACCTTCATCCTTTGCGTCGCTTATGTGTCTTCATATGGCTTCTATATGCTCGCTGGTTGTAAACTACTCGCTCATTGTTGATGTTTCATGGCTGTAGAGTGTAGCAACAGTAGTGTGTGGCGAAAGAGGACGATGCAAGTCTAACTGAGACGAAGACAGCGCACTTTTTTATTTAGAAAAAAAGGAGACATTGCGCACGGAGTTTTCTTTTTTTGTTGTCATTTTTTATTTAACTGAATCCTTTGTTATTTCATCCGCTGCTGTCATCGTAGTATGTCTGCACTTCGAAAGAAATTTGGGGACGATTATCAGGTAGTGACCACCTCATCTAGCGGGTCTGGATTCAATCAGCCTCCCCTAGAGAAAAAGAAGAAGAGGCAGAGGTTCGTGGATAAGAACGGGCGATGTAACGTCCAGCATGGGAACCTGGGTGGTGAAACCAGCAGATACCTCTCAGACTTATTCACGACACTAGTAGATTTGAAATGGCGCTGGAATCTATTTATTTTCATCCTCACCTACACAGTCGCTTGGCTCTTCATGGCCTCTATGTGGTGGTTCATCGCGTACATCAGAGGAGACCTCAACAAAGCTCACAATGACAAGTACACTCCATGTGTAGCCAACGTCTATAACTTTCCCTCAGCATTTCTCTTCTTCATAGAGACCGAGGCCACTATAGGATATGGTTACAGATATATTACAGACAAATGCCCCGAGGGGATCATTCTGTTTCTTTTCCAATCGATCCTGGGATCGATCGTCGATGCCTTTTTGATCGGGTGCATGTTTATCAAGATGTCTCAGCCAAAGAAAAGGGCTGAGACTTTAATGTTCAGTGAACATGCGGCGATTTCTATGCGAGATGGGAAACTAACTCTCATGTTCAGGGTCGGCAACCTGCGTAACAGCCATATGGTCTCTGCACAGATCCGCTGCAAATTGCTGAAAGTAAGTGATGTTGCGTTTAGTCTGGATGAACACAAAATAATTGTTCAATCCCAATCATTTACAAAGGCCCGCTTCATGTTTTTTTAAGGAAACTGATACAGTAAGGCCTACACACTGACATTTAAGCCTATTCGTAACAATACACAAAGCTGTGAGACATTTAATTGACAAAAACACATTCTCATCTCAAAAAAACCCCCAACAGATAACCTGAACTATTGCACACAGCTTGTGTATTTTCCTTTACCACGTTTAAATTACACATTGTCACATCAAAATAACACTTGTCACACCTTCCTAGGAACATTTTGTTTGTAGCTATTCTTATTTCTCAGGTGTGTTAAAAACATGGTGTAAATGTGCTGCTGTATTAAGAGAAGATCTTCTGTGGATTTCCTCGCTGTCCACCTCCAGGCTTCACTAAAAGTCTAGAGTAAACCTGTTCCAAACCTTTATTGTGCAAGTGCGCATCAACCAGTCATCAAGGTTATATATATATTATATATGTATGTAAAATTACAGTGATAGTATGAGATTAAATGTAGGCTCCCATAAAGTTTCAGGTAAGTATAAAGACAAAAAAATACCCATCTTTGTTAACTTATTAAAACAGGTTATACTCACCTGTTTTCTCGAGCATCGGTAGCACATCAAATCACATGCTAACATGGGTATTATTCCAGTGAACATACCTCTTTAGACATAATGTAGGAAAATTGTAGTAATTTTTTCTGATAGACTGATGTGTGGTTGCACATAAAATGTAAAAACCTTATGCAAAGGGCTTTGGATAGAAAAGCTGTAGAATAACTGTGCGTGACCCCTTCCTCTCCCCCCCATCAAACATCTCTGTCTGTCTCTTTTTGTACGCTTCCTTAGTCTCGCCAGACACCCGAAGGCGAGTTTCTTCCGCTGGATCAGTTGGAGTTGGACGTGGGTTTCAGTACCGGGGCAGACCAGCTCTTTCTCGTCTCACCACTCACGATCTGCCATGTGATTGACACCAAAAGCCCCTTCTACGACCTCTCTCAGAGGTCCATGCAGACAGAGCAGTTTGAAATTGTGGTGATACTAGAAGGAATAGTCGAGACCACAGGTGAGTACCCAAGATCGTGAATTAAAATGTAGGTGTGCAGCCTGTTTTTCTGCATGTTGTGGCTGCAGGCTACATGCACGGTGGCTAAAGATGTTGGATCGTCTTCTGACGTGTTTGTTTGTGTTCCATCTCTGCAATAAATCTTTTAAATAATAGTTAGCACTTTTCATACCTGTTAATAGCTGACATCTAAATAGACTCACCATTGATCTCTTGATTGCATTGCATTGATTTTTTTTCCTTTGGAAGCCATACAGAGTCGCTAATAATAGCAAGCGTTATCATTTAAACATCATAGATTATTGATTTTCTGTTGCAGGTATTTTTATTCTATGCATTAGTGTGCTCTCTGGGTTTTGAGGAAGTAAAACCAAGTCCCTACAAGTAGTAAGCACTTTCAGACTCTGTCAGGTCAATATGGAGGCTATATTTTCCTTTCCTCAATTGAGAAAACTTCTATTCTTCCATCTTTGTGCCCAAACAGCACTTACCTCATGGCTGCTATTCTCAGAGGGGATAATAATTTGCTTTTTAAGGTCCCAGAGGACTCAGGAAATTCCATTTCCACGAGATAAGTAACGCCCTGAGTAAAACTCTCCACTGTGGTCATTTTAAATTCAAACCATTTATTTGACACAGGCTGATATAGTTGTGTGGGGGGAGCTCCTTCAGAGTTATACAGGGAGCAGAGGCACAGTTGAAACATGTTGGTGTGTGGAGAAAACAGCATATGGAGATGTGACAGGGAGGCTCATAGGCTGTCACCGCAGACGGTAATTAGCAAAGATATTCACTTCTTAATAAATAGTTTCCACAGTCATATTCCTAGTTTTTACCAAAGTCTCAGCTGGGATGGATCTGACGTGTGTCAGCACTTATGCAATGCCCTTCTGATGATGAGAATTTACATGTTTCAAACAATATTAACACTCGACAGTGGTTAGTATTTGTACAGTCTGGACAAATAGGTTCAGTGATGGAACACGACAGTTTCTTCCACTCAGTTAATTATGTTTTTATTTCAATTTATAATGAACTAATAACTAGTAAACATGTGTTGTAAAAAATATTAGTTTTAACTAAAGAAACAGTAACATGCAGTTAATTAATGATCTTGTCCGACTCTGTACAGGTTGTTTTGTATTTAATGTTTGAATAAATTCACTATAGAGATGAGATTTAATCATTGATACAGTGTTAGATATTTATATTATAACAATGACTGTCATTCGTTTACAGCAGTCGCCATCTGAGTCTTAATTGAACCGACTCGGCTTCGTTCTCTGTGATTGTTGTGCTCCTGTTTGTACCTCACAGACATGTCTGCATTGAGCAGCAGTTGTGGTTATGAGAAGTTGGTGGAAAAGGCTGATGTAGAAACAATCTATGGTTAAAAATTGATGTACAGTGAAAGTCTAAATCCTCAGACGCTTTCATTTCTGGCCAATGTAACTCTGTTTCCATGGCAACCTTCTCCTTGAGTATTCAGGATTGCAGCACTGCACCTAAACTTAGGTTTTTTTTTTCTTTTCTTTTTTTTTCTTCTTTTTATTCCTATGGTATAGGAATCATAACAGGATTTCAGTAATAAACCGAGCAAACATGCGATGCTGAACGTGTAATGAAATTGCTGTGTTGATAACATCGCTCGCTTCTATGGAGAATCTCCTCTGAAACATGAAAAGCCCACGGAGGCGTTACTGTACCATGAAGTGCTTGCCAGAACAGGTGATACAGCAGACAAAGAATAAAATGAAATATTTATGAGGCTTTGTGTTTACTAGTGTAGAAGCTGCCCAACTCACCAGATCTGTGTATTTGTTTTTTTTTTTTTTTTTTCCTTTTTCTTGGTTTGTGTGGAAACAACACTGACTGGAGCGCCAGTTAAAATACTTCACTGCAGGTTAAAGCCTTGCAGTCACTGGGTCTTTGGTGCTCCTCCTAGATAATAACAGACGCAACACTTTACCCTTTTTAACTTTATAGCCTTTTGTTCCACCACATCACACTAAAAATATTTTTAGACCAAGGTTCTCATCGGTACGAGCTATTCCTCATTCTTTTTGAGGAGGAGCCCAAAGTGCTTCTGATGCACCTTCCAAATGAGACATGTAGGATGTCTGGGTAGAGGCATATTTTTAGGAGTAATGCCAGTTGTGGTTTTATGGCATTAAGTTGGTTTTCTAACACGTCAGTAGGAAGATGTTGAGCTGCTGAGGATGAATCGGCTTTACGTCACGTTGCAATTAATGTTAGTTTACATGCTGTGTGACTGCTCGCAATGTTGTTAGGCTTAGAAGTCTGTAGTTACAAGTTTTGGATGAGTTAACAGTGCTAACGGGAATAATGTCTAATACAATAACAATCAATACAGACAACACCCCCACTCCCCCAACAAGTAGCTTTACAGCGACTATATTAGTGGCTACAGAGCAAATAAGCACGTCAGGCTTTTATTTGTGAGCATTTCATCGCCCTGTCACTTTGCTGATGTGAATCTCTTCACAATAACACCGAGCTGAGTTACTCCTGCATTATCTGCGCTCAGCATGACAAGCGCTTGGATAACAAAAAAAAAAAAAAAAAAAAAAAGGAATTTGATTACGCTCAAGTAAAATAACAAGCTGTGACTGCAGCCCATATCAGCCTGATATCAGTTGTTGTGGTTGTTGGTCACTGCTGGGCAACAAATCTGGGGGTGGCTAGAGTCTGAATCCAGAATCATTAGTACATTCTATGTGTTCTTACATACTTTGAACAAATTTCCTGTATTTTCTTATTATATCTGCATAAAGAAAGTGATAGTGATATATATGTGATAAAAAGTGATAGTTATATATGTGTAGTGTGATAAGTGATATAAAGTAAAGTGATATAATATAATAAAAGTTATAATATACAATTATAACAACTGAAAATTATTTAAACTTTTTGATGAATTAGTTGGTTATATTCTTGATTAAAGATTTAATGGCCAAAAATGATTGAAAAACTATCTGTCGGAGCTCAACTTTATGTTTGATTTGTCTGATATTCAGTGTGTAATCCTGTGAAACGAGAAAAATAGCAATGACTGATGAGGGATTTCTTAAAAAAATTGACTGAAGCAATATTATTTATTGTATAATCAGTCTATTGAAGGAATAATGATTAATTAATTTGTCCAGCAGCTAAATAATGATACTCAATGAATCTGCAAAATGTTGGCTGTGACAATGTATTTTTATTTGATTAATATGTAGTGTCTGGTTGTAGCAATTAAAGTCTGAAATAGTTTTATGGTTATCTTTATTAGTTGGCACTTTTATTCCACAGAAGCTTTAGATTAAATCAGAGAAAGGTTGGGTTTTGTCATCGGTTTTATACAGAAGTGACCAGAATCAAAGGCATAATGTGTAAACTGTAGTCTTTTTCCTAGCTGTTAGTTTGTGTTTTCATTGTTGCTTATAGAAGCAACTGCACAAGGAGCACTAGATGGGAATCAAAGCCTTTGAGCTTCGTACAACAGTCATCCGCCCCACACCACCTCTGTGTCTCATAGAAAATGTGTTTCTCAAGTTGTGGGAAGGTGGTCAGGGTGGATAGAGCGTACAAAGTCTAGGACGTTCTGTGCTGGAGGTTTTTGTGCAACAAAAACCACACTGGATAAAGTTAGAGAAGCTTTAGTAAAATGTAAAAACAACACATAATGTCTCAATAAACCAAGAACATAATCTTTACCTAACCTCAAAACAAGCACAGTCTGTGTCTAAACACAAACACAAGCATTAAGAGCAGGATGGAGCAACTTATTTCTGTTATTGTTCTAATTGGTTCATACAGTTTTATGACATCGTGTGATTTCCAGTGTAGCACTACCAGGGAGCTGCGGGGCCTTTAATTTATTGCACAGCTTTACTAACAGCTCTTCTAAATATTGAGAAGAAAAACACACAGTGTTTATCATGCATGTGTGAAAAATAATACGAAAACAAATTGGGATATAATGACATATTAATGGCTTTGCAGGGTCATTTTCGCTGTTCCACCCACAGAGCTGATGATGACCCGTCTTTGACTCATCGGTTGATTCAGAGCTACTACATGCATTCTTAAAATACATCACAAGTTTAGATAAGTGTGCCATTAACGCCAGTAATGCTGTACAGCACTACAAAGGCTTAAATCCCAAGCCAGAGGCAATCTGTTCATTTGTGGAGCTGATTCTTGAGAACCCAAAAATAAACTGTAGCTGCCAGTAACAGACATTTAGGTTCCTCCAACCGTGAAACTAATCAGCGTATTGTAACTGAATTCATGTCATGATTTCCGGTGTTACGCTGAAAACACTCCTGCAGTGAAGTTTGCACATTTAATGTCGTTTTCGGAGCGTGAGGTTTTTCACATCGTACACATAATAACTAACAAAGATAAACAAGCTGATGATTTATTTCAAGGGGAACTCATTTTCATCACGGAAAACAGAAAGAAGTCTGTCAGCACATTAGTCAACCCTGAAATTTTGTGTAATGTCTGTTTTGGGTCTAACGCGGCGGCAAGACACAGTGTTAAGATCTGTTTTTTTTTTTTTTTTTTAAATTCACTCATCAGCTGTGAAAAGCAGTGATTCACGAGCGTAAACTGTATCATCAGCATAAATCTTTTTTTCTTTTCAGATGGATGTGACTTTCATGCAAATGAGCGTGATCATTACACTCGCTGTGAAACTCATAAAATGCTGTAAATAAGTCATATTTACAAATATCTTTTGGCAAAGTCACCAAGGTTTTTTTTTTCATTTACTTATTTATTTATTCGTAGGATTTATAGGCATAAAGTTTAGCCTGTGACATAACTTTGCCTCTTTAGTATTTATTTAGATGCTTCTATTTGTTTTCTCAGTGAAATGTCTGTAAGCCTTTAATTGATTCCTCTGGTGATACTACAAACTGCAGGAAAACACAATCTGCTAACTAATAAATCTCCATGTCTGTGAGGGATTTTCAACTGAATGTGTGTGTTTTGCAGGAAACACTGCATCACATTCCATCTCCTCATTTTGGTTATGAGGAAGATTAGGGCAAAAAAAAAAAAAAAAAAACATCTTCTTCAACATCTTGTTCTTCTTCGGTGAAGTTGCACGTCGATTTTGTTTGTTTTCCATCAGCCCCCTCTTTTTTTTTTTTTTTTTTTTTTCGCACTGCTACAAGGATTTCCTATGATTCACTGTTATAGAATAAAAAATAGAATATCCCATATTTTAAAATGAGTGTGGGCGGCAGGGATTGGTTACATATAGACTGGATCAACTGTGCTTTTGTGTGCATAAATGCAGTATGTTAGTGATGAGAACATCTTTGAATAATGAATTGCCTACCTACATGTTCAGTATTTGAAACTGTGCCTGAAAAAAAAGATCACTTATATATATGTACAGATTTTTTTAAATGTGCAAACAAAAATATTAATAGGTAAATAGGAAAGTAATTGGCTGAAGGGTATTTATATTAAATAATACGCTAATCATATATTTAGTTAGGTTGTCAGGGTGCAACAAATACATATAAAGCATGTATTTAGAAAATTAAATTGTGAGTATTAATTGCTTCGATGTAGACTTTGTCTAGTAGTAAAGGCAGCCAGTACAATTAATTGGAAACATCTATTGCCACTGATTAGCAGAGCAACCGATGTCATGGCCCGATCTGTGTTTTATCATCAGCAGCAGTAATTGAAATGGAAATGGAGAGCTTTCTTTTGCGCTGGAAGCCTAATAGTTTCAATCATACAAGGCCGTAGCCCCGGAGGTCTGGGCTCTCTTAACACAAGGAGCTACAGAGAGTTAGGTAAACACTAACACAAGTGAACTCTGGATATGAGGTTATTCTGTGACAGACTGTGCTGTCCTCCGGAGAAACTGACTGTAATTCATTACACCGAAAGCAAGTCCCCCCTTCCCTGTTTCGTTCTCTGTGCCACAGCCGTGAGGGTCAGAGGGTTAAAGTGGGAAATTAACGCCGCACATCAGGTGAGAGCGGGAGTTTCCAATTAAAGCTAATGTGCTCGGGGTGAGAACTCAGGAGAGAAGTGTTTGCTCCTGCTGAGCTCCACCTGTGTAGCCGAGGTGATGAGCCACATGTTGGATATCTTACTGCTCTTGTTATTAAGATGTATTTCATTCTTTTGGCTCATTTGTCTTTATTAACAATACTTTTTTTCAAGCTTTTTGCTCTGAGTATGGCAGCACAGCAATGTTGATAGTGTTTGCAGTATCACAAAAAAGTGTCTGAATCTGAATATCTGCTCACTATACACTGTGGTTATACTTTTTTCTTGAATATTAAGTTGAAAATTTGATGAATATAAAAAAGAATTTGGAATATGCAATTTTTTTAATGAAACCAATTTAATGAATAAAAGTAAAAGCAGCACCGGTGGATTAGATTTTATGAAAAAATGATGGAAAATGATGAAGATCTACTCTGTAAAGTTACAATATCATTAATTTCATTTGAAGACTAAGAACCACAGAGATACATTAACACCTCACTCAGTCCTAAAATGAACTGAAGTTTATTAGTTTCACAAAGATTTGTTGCAAGACTGTTGGATTTGATTAGATGACATTAAGCGTATTTAATATATTTTTTCCACCCCCCTGTATACTGGCACCTGCTATACAATGACTCATTTATTCTCCGCACTAAGTCAACTCAGCCCAGTTTCCATTGTATCGAGTTAGTCTAATTTTAGCATTACTAATTTAACATAAACAAACAAGAGTATTCCTGGAACGCATCGGTGAGATTTACGTCCTGTGTCTTCTGTACATATGATAATTGCACTGGGGATGAACTTCCCATAATGGGCATCGCAGCGAAGCAGCTATGACATCCTGGATTCATTATCCCTTTTTAGATGAACTGTGTTGGCTTCCCAAGGGGGGAGCATGGTAATTGTGTCTTTAGGGATTTGTCAAGTCCCTGTTGGATAGCAATAAATCACTGGAAGACGAGAGGTGATGGCAGACCTGGGATGAACTTACTCTGTGACGAAAGCAAGCACAAATGCTTTCACCAAGAGTGGTGGTTTTTCTACATGACCAGTTAGAAATAATTTTACCTTTTTGTTTAATAGGAATGTAAATGTTATGGTGTTGTGAAATGGTTGACGCTTCCTCTATGGCCTCTATTTTTAACCCTTATCCAGAGGGAGGATAGGCCAAAGCGTTACATGGCTGTAAATGAGATAATATTGTGTTTCTTCTCGTTTGAGATTATACTTGTGTCGCACTTGCAGGGTTGGTCAGTGGCAGCATTGATTGGTGAAGCTGTGGATGTTTCCCTGAGGTGCAGGTGAATCAATCGTTGCAGCCTAAACATGAAGCCACATGAACATGTTGTTCTTAAAGCTTGCCTTCTAGCGGGACCCTCCTCTGGGATGTTCTATTTTTGTCACTCAGACATGCTCGAGTTTACTGGGATAATCTGCACTCTAGCTCAAGTGACAAAGTTGGAAGAAAAAACAAAACCAACAGACACTCTATCTTGACAGTGACTTACTCCTTTTAAGGACCGTCCAAGTCTGAGAGCTCAGAAATGCTTTTTCCTCCCTCCTTTTTAGATGGAACTCCTCCTCTTAGATTAAATAGCTTAAATCAATATGACATGGCTCCCACTCAATCAGTCTGTTTTATAGAAAGAAAGTGTTTTTCTGATCATGTCTGTGCTAAATATGCAATATAATAAAGAGAAATCATTCATGGCTCCAGTGTGTGTGAATATAACCTCAGTGTGATTTTCTCTCTATGACCAACAGTGGTTATTTGGCCTTAAGGAAATCCATTGATTGACCGTTTTGCTTAACTGGTTCCCTTTACAGCAGTATTCAGCGCAGCCTTCACTTGGTAATGTGTGCTCTCCTGGCTGTGTTAATGGCCTACAGCCATATGTTCCTGTAGCCTGCCTGTCACCCCACCTTGCGCGGAGATGGTTGGCAGCTTCGGCTCCTATTCCCTTCCTTTCCTTCCCTTTCCAGCAGCCTCCACACTCAAGCAATTGCTTCAGTATCCAGGCTCTCCCCTCCCCCACAACAGCGCACTTCCCCTGCCTTTTTTCCCTCCATCAGCTTCCTCCTCGTTCTCATTGCACAGCCGGTGCTGTATGGGCGGAATAAAACCTCAGAGCTGCAAACAACTAGAAGCCACCTTCGCTGACGGCTCTTTCTCTCTCTCTGTCTTTTTCACACACACACACACACACTAAAATGGTATTTAACTAAGGGAGGGGACTTATTTCCATCTCTGAAAAGTCAAACTGTGAAAAACAGGTCACTGACTGCTTCTGGATTTTTCTACTCTTTACCACTTGATGGTGGTCACCATAGAAACAGATAATCACACAGGCCACAACGGCAGGGTCTGTATCAAAATTAGATTTTTATATTCCATTATGACTATGATTTGTTCTATCATTTGCAACACTTAACTGAAAACAATAATATATCACCTGCAAAAAAAAAAAAAAAAAAAAAACACAAACCCTGATGCTCCAAACTATATCACTCAAACATGTAGTGAACTTTCACACAGCTCAGCAGACTCATATCCTCCTCTTTAGATTTCTATTTTCTTTAACAGATTAAAATGCTATAATAAAGATAAAAGATACAATCTGATTAATTGTTGTTCCTGACAATTAAGCAGTGCAACGAAAGCATTTTTTCGATAGCCTCGGTCACGACGAACGCCCGACACTTGCAGCGACGCTCGGCATAAAAGCGTGAATCTTAGACGGTGTCGTGTGGCGGCGCTGTGTGTGTGAAACATCCAGATCCTCATGCTTGTTTTTGCTGGTGTTTTTTTTTCTCTCTCTCTTATATATAACACTTGAGTTGTTTCAACAGCCGTGATAGACTGTCAGGGGACTGTGCTGACAGCACTGCATTGGTGACTGAGCTTGAGTATGTGTGTGTTTGTGTAAATGTGTGTGACCATTTGAGTGACTGAGTGAAAGGGAAAGCCAGACAGACACAGAAAGAGAGAGAGAGATAGGAAGGTTATTTATGATTTTGTCACTAAATAGGAGGTTGTGGAGAACTCTTTGACGCCCACCTTCCTTTTTCAGTGACTCGTATTGTGAGGGTTCATCTAGAGAAGTCATTTGAATAAACCTTCATTTTCACATAGCCATCAATTTTGAGTGTCATTTGCGTGGTGCCTGTGGGTTGTTGAAACATATAATAGCGCTGATTTATTTTATTCAAAAATCTAGATTGAGACTCTGCCTAGATGATTTGACAGAGCTGCGATAAATAGATCTCTGCTCTCAGATCTGCCCCTTGACTTTTATTCCGTCCTCAGTGTGTCAAGTGCAGATCTGCAGCCAAGAATACGACTGAGCCAGGCACCAAACAGATATGATGCTCCAGCTTCTACAACCTGGATAAGCTTCTTTTTAGGCGACCGAGCCTGTGAATACCACTTAGGTTTTTTCCCCCAGCTACTATCAAGAAACACTGGCCTTCAAGTTTACAGTGCTTTTCTATTCCAGCCACCAAAGAACCCATTTTATCTTTGCTGTCACTCTGCTGACTGTGCGCCTGTGCTTCACTTTGTGAGACCAGAGAAGCAGTCAGCTCTGTGTTATCAAAGAAAATTGCATTTATTTAGGGTCTCAAGCTGAGATGGCTTTTAGGTATCTAAATCTCAAAAGTTTATTCTTAACACAACTTTCTAGTTTATTTCACGGTTATAACAGACTCCAGTAGCTTGGGGCCTGTGAAATATTGTATATAATGTACAGAGCAGATAGAGCACCTGTTATTTCTGTTGTCAAATCCACATTAAACTTGCTTTTGTATAATTCCTGAAATTGAAATTGCACTGAACGTTGCAGAAACGTTGCATCATGTAATACACACACACACACACACACACACACACACACACACACACACACACACACACACACACATGTGTGTGTGTGTATATATATATATATATATATATATGTGTGTGTGTGTGTGTGTGTGTGTGTGTGTGCCTTTAATGATATGTTTTTCTTTTTCTTGCATCTCATTGAAACTTGTGGATTCAGCAGAGGATTATTCTAATGCCACGTCTGCTGTCACATGCAGGAGATATTGCATTTTAGAGCAGTAAACTGCCTGGCGAACTTGAGAGATGGAGTTCAGAGAGGATTTCACACATTTTCAGGATTAAGAAACTCACTGGCCAGTCAATAAAGACCATACACTGTAGTATAGTTTTATTTAAAATTGGATTGTAGAGTCATGGGGCAGCACTCACAGGTTGATATGTGCAATTTGATCTGTGTATTGAATCATATTTGATCATTTTTATTTTCATATGCTACATTTAATTTTTTTGTTGATATACAGGATTTGAATTATTATTCTAATTATTAGTTATATAACATTTTATGTTAAGATCATTTTACTACAATAATTGTTTGTATTAATTAAAGCAGTAACTGGTGACATAGTGCGTGTAAATATGTACAATACACCCCCACTTCCTTCCACTTGAAATGAAATCAAAACATTGTGGATAGGAGCGCAGCCATCATGTGCTGGTGACGTTATCTGGAACCAGAGTCTGTGTGGTAGTGATCAGGAAGTGGCACAGTTGTATCGACCTCCCCAACCAGCTGTCCATTTATTAACTATACTGTTTAGAGGGTCATGGGAGCCAAACATGGCTGACTGCAGTCAAAGGCAGGATACAGGGCAGGTCACCAGCATGGACACCATAACCATATATATATATATATATATATATATATGCAACCAGACTACCCACAGAAAACCTACACCAGTCAGTGTCATCATCCGGCAGTCGTGACAATTTCACCTTGATATTTTTTCAGCATCAAATACATTTAAACATAAATAAATCAAGGCCTGAACATATGTCAGGCTGATGAAGACAAAATAAAACGACAGGTGCAATCTTGAAATCGTGACAAAAAAAAAAAAAAAGTATCTGCAAAAGTAACAGCCAATCACAAGGGGGCGATGAAGATCCTTTGGCTTCACTTTGTTTTTCGTTTTTGCGTACAGTCTATGGCAATAACAGGCATAAATACAACTAACATAATACATGCTCATTTTTGTTATTTATTTTGATACAAAATTATTGATCAGTGCAGCTTTAAGTAATATTTTGATTGACTTTCATGTGTAATTTTACATTGATTGATAGCAGATTATAATAAGATATGAGTCTTTGACTATACCCTCACATGCTGAGGAGACTTATATCACACCAGACAGTGTGGTAATTTAGTAATTTGCAGAGTTATTAGTCTGTACAAAGATTTTCTTTGGTGTACAACTGGTGAGAAATGTAAGATGTATAATGGATAAGACACGGCAGTGCTTTTATTTTAAAATGTACGTAACATTAATAAATCAACCCAAACACTTTTGATTCTTTAAACAGAGATTGTATAACAGGGGTGTTACTAAATCACTGTTAGGCACTTTATTTTGAGGGGGGCACTCCATTGTGGATTTAAAATTTATTAGTATTGGCTTATACCAAGTCACAGAGGGGAACAGATAAGCATTTACTGAAATTAGAAGTGTAATGGATCCACAGAGTAACAAATTTCTCTCCTAATGGGTTGAATGAGGAATTGTCTTTTCACATATTCCTGTGATGTTTTTTTTTTCTCTCCTGGTTTCTTCTTCTCCCCTTTCTTTCCTCTAATAGGCCTGGTGTGGTTTAACTGTAACTATCACTGTGTGTTTAATGGCTCATAAGTTTTGAAAAAAAAAAGAATCTGATCATGTGTGTATTTAGTTATATTTGGATTATTTTTTATTTCAGTCAGGGTCACAACAAATATTTTTATTTTTGAATCCTTGTTTAATCTGACAATCAGTGTCTTTTTTAATACTAAAGCATTGTGGATTTTTCTTGGGAAAAGCTCAAACATTTTGATTTGCTATTGTTTTTGAGAGAGAAAAGCAGCTAATCTTAATATCTGAGAAGCTGGGACCAGCTTAAAAACTTAAAACTTAAAACTTTAGTTCAGTCATTTACATAATTGTTATTGCTTTTAAATGTATATATGCTGTTGAATTGATGAGATTGCAAAAGTCAGGTGCACCAGTAGAGTACCTGACTTGACTTTATTTTGGTTTCACTTTTTGACCCGTGTTAACTAATGTACCAACACCTCTAAGAAGCTGTGACAACGCAACACACCTTCATCAGAGGTGTTTCTTTCACGCTGCTGCGTTGTTCCACAGGTTTATGTTCCTGGCAGCAGAGAGACGACAGGATTATTATGTTTTGTTTAGTTTTTTTACCCCACTCTGCTGTATGTGTGTGTGTGTGTGTGTGTGTGTGTGTGTGTGTGTGTATGTGTTTGTGACGCAGTGCTCATATGATCCAGCATGCTTCTGCTGCGAAGATGACACATACATAAAACACAGCAATATACTGTAAGAGTGATAGATGACAAAGGAAGAGAAAATTGCTCTGTGCTTTATTAAAGATGACATTTGTAATTTGAGCTCTGGCCTTCACTGATGAGAAAGTCACCAAAACATATGATTTACTCTGCACCAAAACAAAGGCACTTTGAGGTGAGGTTTTGTGTAGATTGATGATTTGACCCTGCCTTCGATGGAAAATCAGGTTGGATGCTTTTTGCTTTTATTCTTCTTTCCTGCTTCTTTTGTTGTTGGCGTCGTGATCTAAGCGAGAGAGACTTTTCTTTTGTGTTGTCACTGTTACTTTTGCCCAAACTCAGTAGTGGAAAAAAAGGTTTATGGCTGTTGCATGAGCAGATTCCTACAGTTTTGTTTCCATAGAAACACTGAGTCCCGGGCAGGCGTGTATTTTAGTGTTACATAAGGCCTTACCAGTAATACAAAATACACTCCGATATGAGTATTCTCTTTTGACTGGATACCTATTTTAGGGAATAATACGCAGCAACTGTAAAAATGTCAAAATCAGGTTTTATTTTATTTTGACGCTTGTGCTATTTTTGGACGTTTAACTGTACCATGTGTATCAGTTTCCGTCTCTGAAATGAACTGTGCTGTATCCGAGGCGCATAGTTCATTGGCGTTGCTGTGTCTGTTACATTGTGAACCATATGAATGTGGGTGTTGCAAAACAGCTGGTCTTGAGCAACACCATTGTATGTGCATGATACAACCACGTCTATAATTACGCTCAGACATCAATCCTTGAGTAATGTATGGAAATTAAATGTACATTAATCACCGTGATTAAACCAAGTGCAATTGTTAGTTTTTTTGAAGAAAGGTGCAATTAATTTAACTATCTACATCAGGGAGCTCGCTTTTTTTTTTTTTTTTTTTTTTTTGTTGGTTCCAGAGGGAGGGGGACAGGTTGAACAGGGATTCTGCCTTAGGCCTGCAGGGTTCATGGTTTTCTAGAGACAGAGGTCTTACAGTTACTCCTACACCATCTGCACGAACAATAGAGCATTATTAATAGATGTAAGATGAAGCTATTTGGGGTCTTGTGTATTATTGTACCAACCTTTCGCCTCAGGCACAATTTCACCTTCCCTTTCTCAAACCTTTTTTTCTTCAACACGCAACAGTAACTTTGCTATTGATGTTTTAGTCCTGCATGTACAGTATGGATGTCCAGTTAGCATAGCTGCTTTGACTGTACAGTTCAATAAAGCAGGTAAAACAGGCTCCTAGTAGTGATTAAGTAGCTGTTAGAGAATCTAAACAGAGAGAGTTTTACACCAGTGTTTTCTCACAATCAGTACATACAGTATAAGGCTGATCAAATGGTGACTGTGTTTTGGCTGGAGGCAGTTACTAGGCTCACAATACAGTAAGGTTTCCATTCACACTTAACTCGAAAATGGCTTTGGCCCTAAAGTTCTCATTAGTTTTGCCCGCTTTATTCACTGCTGCACACTTTCATGTGCCTAAGGCTGCGGGACTCCGAAGCAATAGTGCAGAAGTAATCCTTTGAATACCCCAAACGTGCTTGATGTTCAGTCTCTTGCACATCTGCGCTTGTGTACAGAGCTGTTATCAGTGAATTATTTTATGACCTTGGGAATCGGGCGGAATCACAGATGCCTCTAGTTTCGACGGTGACATCCTCGCAATCAGCAGCGGCGTCTCACTGTGAATGAACGCTTTGGACCCAACTGTCGCTGCCAGAACAATATTAAGCTGGTAATTAAAACATGTGATAATAACCTACTGCAGTCACTGATTTCCTAATGGATTTCAACAAGCCTTAACATGAGTACCCCCAGCCATCCCTCCATGCTAAAATGAGGGCTTTTCGGACCGATATAACTAATTTAGTGTTTTGTCTCAGATGTAAACCTAATTATAGATTTTCTGAGCTCACTTTCAGTGAAAAATTCAAGTCGTTTTTTCAGCAGAACTTTAACTATGCACAGATGGATAGAGCTCTACTGTAGGAAGTATAGCATGATATAATGCTCAGACAATTATGACAGCAGCTGGTGAATGGCAATGATGAGTAATCACTAATAAGAATCCAATAACTTTGCATGAGAAAAAAATATGTTGATTATTAATTCAAAGCTCATGATTTTGCTAATTGCATTAATTTGTTTCTGAGAACCTGAGGGGAGTCTTTAAGAAGGGATTTAATTCAGAGTCCCCTGTGAAGGAAAATTTATTCCAAGTGTATCATAATCTGCTATCTGGTGGCGAATTTGTAGAGCATAGTTACAAGTACACTGAAGAGACTAAATAGGATTGTTTTTTTTTTATTATTAGGATTTTGTTTTAAATTCTAATCTCCAAATGACAGAATTTTAAACAGATTGTCACACTCATTTTGGCTTTTCTCGAGCTGAATAATGTTATGAAATTGATACTGTTTGTGTTATTTTGTGTTTTGGATTAAATCTGATTCCTTTTATTGTACCAAGAAGCCTGCGCCAAAGGAGTATATTTTGGTGTGAGCGAGACCTCCTGAGGGCTTTGCCTGCAGCCATTCCTCATCTGGACTGTTTGCCTCTCCAGCAATTAGCTTATTTTAATCCCTTATCTTTTGTAGCTACTAGAGGAGCGCAGGGTGTGGACTGAACTGTTAAGTAGCATAAGCCCTGATGTAGAGGAGACCTGTGTTTTTACTTACTAGAACAATCATTCTTCCTCATGTATTATTCCTTCCTTAAATAAACATATAGAATTTAAGAGGAAAAAAGAAACAATAGATGTGAAATGAATGTATACAGGGTAAATATACATATAAAACACATGTATACATACACACATGTGTGTGTGTATTCTTATACACATATATATATATATACACACATACTTGTATGTGTAATTGTATTGTATACATGTATGTATGATATATGTCTGAACTGATATCGAATTTACTGTTAATATATGTGAAAATTTATATATTCACAGTACATTTGGTAGCAATACATACATATGATATGTAAACACGTACACACACACCTCATACATAATGCATATGTATATGAATAGACTGATATCAAATTTAATGTGTGGACATATGGGAAATGTACTGGCAGTTTGACTCAGACTCTTACAGTGATTTCAGTGAGTGAGCTTGGTTTTTATAATGAAATAATTATCCACTGGACAAAAAAAGAGAGAAAAACTTAGCTAAACTTTTAATTATTTTTTATGTTCTGCTGGAAATTGCTCATCACATTCGGAAACTAGAAATCAATTAAGTTTTTTATTTAGGCAGCTGGCTCTGTAATAAGCACTTGTTAGGGAGTTTTGTTTGCAATGTTGTTTGCCTTTGGTGGCAAGAATCCTGGTAAATATCATATTGTTGATTCTTATGGAACAGTGCCAAGCATATAATCCAATCAGGGATCTGTTATTTAATACTTCTGCCACAAAATATTTCATCTTTGAATATTTGGTGCTGCTGTGTTGGGTCGTGGCAAAACAATGATGCATGATGTGTTATATTTTGTGGAGTCTCAGAGGTATTTTTGTGCTTGTTTTCCCTCTTTGACAGGGATGACCTGCCAAGCGAGGACGTCTTACACTGAGGATGAGGTTCTGTGGGGACACCGCTTCTTTCCAGTTATCTCCCTGGAGGAGGGCTTCTTTAAGGTGGACTACTCTCAGTTCCATGCTACATTCGAGGTGCCCACCCCTCCATACAGCGTAAAGGAGCAGGAGGAGGCGCTGCTCCTTTCTTCACCCCTCATGGCTCCATCCCTGTGTAACAGCGGGGAAAAGAACAGCTCCCTGGACTGCCTGGAGACCCTGGAGGACAATGACAGCACCACAAAGCTGCCCACCAAACTCCAGAAGATCACAGGACGGGACGGCCTGCCCAAGAAGCTATTAAGGATGAGCTCCACCACCTCAGAGATGACTTACAGCTTTGGAGACCTGCCTATGAAGCTGCAGCGAATCAGCTCTGTTCCTGGTGTTTCTGATGATAAGCAGGCTGGTAAGGCCTCCAAGATCAGCACAGAGCCCATCAGTAAGTCTGTGGCGGACTTACCTCCCAAGCTGCAGCGACTGGCTGGGGGAGGAGGGGGCAGGATGGATGGACACCTGCCACCTAAACTCAGAAAGATGAATTCAGATCGCTTTACATAAAGCTGCCAACATATTTTAACTTATGCCATCCACCTTTATTTCCCTCCCCAAAGTCCTTGTACTATTCCTAATTTATTAATGGACAATATTCTTATATAAAAAGAAATGTAGAATATGTGCACAATTACCTTATAAAAAGTAGGGTGATGGAATTGAGCACATTTGTCCCTGGAAGTAAGTGTACATGATGAAAGACCTATGACTTTTTTTTTAGGATGATGTACAATTAGCACAATCCGGCATGTAAGAAACAGCGCATGTAGAACAAAAATCTCAATAATTTCTGGCATGACATTTATTGATATATTATTTTACAAAAACAACTTCATTAGTGAATTTAACTGACAGTGAAAAATTGCACAAAGCCATATGATTTACAACGTGGAAAACTTACATTTCATGGTTCTAATTTGTGGTGGCGAAAGGCACATAACATTTGTTTTGAGTTGATTGCTTTTGTTGTTTAATGTAAAATTGTGGCAATGTTATGTTGATTGCATGCTCCTCTTATTGACTTAGCTATACAAAGGTAATAGACAAAGATGTTTAGCCTTAACTATATTACCTTGTTTCCATTTTCATGTTTGTTCACAGCTGTATTTTTGGTATTTCATATATAGACTATTTTACCATGTGCAATTTTATGACTTTATTAGTTGATCAAATACAGAATATGTTGCTGGATGATGCGTTTCACACTTGATGAAAATGCATTATCTTCCTCATATGACCTGTTTGAACTGGGCACAATGCTACACAATTTCACTTGCTTATTAAAGTAACACTTAAGTTGAAAGAGTCAATACTTGTACTTGATAAGCACAAAGCAAAAGCAATCATTATACAAAACCCTATGATATTAGAAAGTATTTATGGGCATTTTGTCATAAATTAACTGCTTGGGGCAGTAGTTCAGTACTGTGCAATTACATTGTTTCATTACAAAATCAATTTAATCGACAGTGGACCTGTGTGGTCATACTAGACGCTCCATTAGAATTTCAACTTAGGTGTTACTGGTTAGATTTAGAGGTGGGCCTGTAAGGAAATCATAACCTTTGTCTTAAGGGTCCATATTCTCTCTCCTCTGTGATGAAAGCAATAATATTATAATGACTATAATCTTTATATAGCCACAGGGTCCACCACAGCCCTATATTCATTCTGTTTACTGAATCCATGCCATAAAAATCTGGTTTTCTCTAAATGCATCAAAGACATTGTATGATACCCAATTTCTTCAGGAATAAAGAACTAACATAAATGCTTAGCATCATTGCTGCTTTGACCAGATGTAATGCATGCTTTTTGCAGCTCAACAGATCAATAAGTTGTTATAAATAAGCCTATTACAGGGACGGTCAAAATGATGAAAGACCAACAACATTCTTACCTCAGTGTAAAGAGCAGGTCTGTCCGACTTCATCTACCACTATATAAGTCCAACTGTCGCCCAAAGCCAAGAGTATTCAAGTCACTGTGGATATAAACATTTTTACTGTTCACGTTAAAGGAATAGTGAGACTGTGGAATATATGATTATTTGCTTTCTTGCCAAGAGTTAGATGAAACATTTAGATCACTCTCACATCTGTACAATACAATACAATATGAAGGTAGACTTAGCTTAGCCAGTTAGCTTATCTTACTTTAGCTTAGCATAAAGACTGGGTACACAGAAGAGCACCAAGCCTGGCTCTGTTCATATCGCACCTTGTTTTAGTCTTACTAATTAAGATGGTTGACTTGCTTATTTTGATATATAAAGTGAAGTTTTTACTTCACTATATGCAGATTAAACTCATCACACATGCTAAATTGTGACATTTTTGTTACCTAGTTACATGACCCAGGCTCATATCTCCTACATTTCTTGTCTTTATGCTAAGCTAAGCTAAGCTAATTGGCTGTAGCAGCATACTGAATGCCTCCCATACAAACACAAATCTGTATCAGTAGCCTCATCTAACTTTGGGCAAGAAAGTGAGTACAATGTTGAACTATTCCTTTAATTAAAAAAAAAAGTGTAATATGATCTTCCCTTGGAACAATGATGCTTCTACATACCTGATAATTCATAAAATGGATGTATTTAATAAGCACAAATCTGTGGTTTGATCACTTCTAATACATGTGCTGACAGACTCTGAACATGTGCATAAGTAGATAACTGGACCAAAACCCTGTCAAAAATCTCAGGAGCAAAGATACAGAAAATTGTATCTTCAACACAGTTAAGTCTGCAGACCTTTTCCAAAAAAAAAAAAAAAAAAAAAGAAAGAAAAAAAAACCCAAAAAGATACAATGTTCATAACGGGTCCATTGTGTTGTTTTTGTACATTTATCTTGCCTTATTGACAACACATGCAGGGCTGTAAATTGATGTGGTCTATTTCTAAATCTGGACCCAAACTCTGCCAGAAAAAGGATCCCACTTTGACACAGAGCCAGTGTCACTGTGAGAAGTCTTTTCCTCTGGTGCTTTCATTGTTTTGATCATACCCTGTGTAATAACTGCTGCTGTTCATATTTCACACTGAACATTCTGTTTCTGTCAAATACGCTGTGTAAATAATAACTGTATTTCAAGAGATACCTTAGAGGACTTGTGGAGATAAAGTCAGTGCCATGACTGCAGGTGTCAGAGGCAGTTGGGTTAATTCTGTATCTCTCAAATAAACCCATGGGATGGATCAGAATACCGAAATTGCTGACAGCATTATCCTCTGACTCCTCTGAGACGGGGTGCGAATCCCTTAAGGCCACCTTCTGCTTCAACAGCACTTGCTTTGCTAGAAAACAATTGTCCTCTATCACCGAGGAAATCTTTGCTCTAGATGTCTCGATGTTTTTTTGTTTTGTTTTGTTTTTTTTTTTGGTTTTTTTTTTTTTTTTGCTTTTGCTTTTGTCAGGAGAGGAATGAGGTCTCTCCAGCGGAACCATTAATGCCTCTTCACAGAAATAGCATTCGAACACTAAAATAATTGACTCAAGTGTATTTGGAAGATGTGGGAGGATTGTAGTGGGAGGAAAGAAAAGGGTTGTTTGGAGTTTAAGATCTTGTTAGCATTACACACACACACAAAAAATATTCTTTGAGCAAAATTTAGATAATTTGTACAATCAGGCCTCTTGACTTAATATCTGACACAACTGAAGACAACTACTTCAATATTGCAGGACAAATCAAGCACTGGCAGCAATTCTTTATTTAACTTTATGCTTTCTGTTGAATCCACATGGTCGCTTTAAATCCCTCAAAAACATTTTTTAGCACGTGTAGCTGTGCTTTGTTGTCAAAATGGACAGCGAAGGCAGAACTTCACCAAGCGTTCAGAGTTAAATATGGCTCGCTGACTAGCTGTTTAAACACTTCTCTCGCTCCTCACGCCACATCGCTATGTGTCATTGTCAAGATGGGATGATACATGATGCATCACATATGAAGAATGGAGCAACACAAGAGTGAACTGTTGGCGGCTCTACGCTTGCATGACACACTGAGAAACAAGACAAATGTCCTCACACTATTTCAGTTGTTTGCTGTGTTTCCACCTTTTGATTGTCAGATGCTTCGTCCACCGTTACAGATGAACGTGTCTCATCAAGGAAATAAAATGCCTACTTTCACATGGATAGGGTGTAGCATAAAAACAATTCAGTTTGTTCCAGTTGATTGTTATAAATAAATACTTAAACAATAGATTATAGATACAATATATTCTCTGTATGGCTTGTCCAAAAATGTCATTGAGACACAAGGGTTATGTTACAGCTGTCACCCCCCACCCCATTGCATTGTATTTATAACACTACAATTAACTAGTCCTACACTGCTACAAACTGACTATTATGCCCTTGATATACAACTTTTTGGTTAAGCTGTAAAAAAAAAATAGTTTGTTCACAATCACAATGGAAAGACAAGGTGTTTATACGTATTCTTAACAGCTGTACTACAGAGAAAGTGGGCCCTCGGAGAGAGGGGTGAGATGTGATAATTGTTTAAATGTGAAGATAATGGCTCCCACTTTCAGACAGTCTCTCCTAGAAGGCGATTATACTGTTTGTCTTGGTTGTAGACATAAAAAGGGACTGAAGTCATTGTGTAAAGAATGCAAAGAGCTAGAGAGAGAGAGAGAGAATCGATTCTGAGCTTGTTCGCCTTCTCATTTTTGTACCACCAGCTCATCGCACGATGAGTAGTGTTTGCATATGAGTTTCAGGAAGTCACACAGATCATAGGATGCAGATTTCCCCCAAGATGATCAGAAACATGTAAGGAGGAGGATTTAACACGGTGTTTGATGTATCAAATTGCGTTACAAGGTTCTTATTTTAGAAACAAGAACATTAATATGTAAACCAGAGACAGTGTTACATAGCCACTTCTGGTTTAATAACATGGCTGTCTACAGTTGATGAAATCTGTTAGTGGCAGTTGTCACTTTCAGCTGACATAACTGACAGGTTTGAAATGAGAAGCCTGTCTCTCTTTTTTTTATTTATTCATTTTTATTTATTATTATTATTATTATTTTTTTTTTTTTTACCTTTGCTCAAAATTGTGAACCCACTGGTTGAAACATGTTACCAGGAAATGTGAGAGAAAAATCAGCCCCCACAATCATCATTAACTGCCCATGAGCTGTGTAAGAATAGAAAGCCTGGCCAACTAAAGGGGATGAGATGTGTTCATTTAAGTGTCTAGAGTTGTTTGTTTTGCTACGCGTTACACCATGAGGAAGGATGAAGGTTTGTTTTTTTTCCTCCTCCTGTGTCTGCAGGGAATTTCAGACGCAACCTGTTAATCTTTGTGTTTTATTGCATATCAAATCTCATCAAATTTATATTATTTAGCTTCTCGCTAAAAGTCTATCTATAGCAAATAAACATAACCTTGTTGGATTGACGGTCAGATAGTGTCTAGAATGTCAAGTGTTTTTACATGGTGGTCTCTTTCAAATCTACAGATTAGTCTTAAGTCCATCTGAGAAGAGAGTAAATCAACTTTCAAGGCCTCTGTAGTGATTTCCAATTCAGTTTTATTGCGGTGGCTCCTGACTCATGAGCTCTGGGTGTGATTTACTGAGGTGCATGCTGAGCTGGGAAGCTTAGTGTTCACTCCAGCTCAGGACAGCAGTCATGATGGTGGTGTCCACACTGTGAAACAGATATGAAGGCATTAGTGATTGTTGCTCAACATGACTTTTGACACTAAACATAAACACATAAACTGAAGCCAGGTCATTGGAGGAGGCGACTCCTTGTGGGAATAAAAGTAGTAAATTCTCGTTTTGAAATCAGTATATTTGTGATGCTTTTATAAAATAATAATTCATTTACAGTTTTTTTTTTTCTGCAGTAAATTTCAACTTTGTAGTTCATTTCAGATCCCAGTAGATCAGTGTCTTCACATGACAGAACAAACTGAACAAAAGACAACACTGACAAGAAGATGAGAGAAGTGCATTACAGGCAGCAGAGGAGTCCCAAATTGGTGTGTGGGATGAATAATGCATTTGTCTCAATCCTTCCAATCCTGTAAGTTTGCAAAATGACAGTGATCAAAGTTGAGTCTGGAAGGGATGGTATTAAGGGGGAGATTAAAATGGTTGAGAGAGTGTAAAAAAGAACACCAGAGGGGGAGAGAGGATATTTCTGTCTCTTGTCAGATTCTGTCATGACTTGTTTTACATTTACACTTTCCCACTTTATCCCTTAGCTCCTATCCTGGCAATACAAATAGGTTTGATAATTCAGTGTGGAAACAGCTGCCACAGCCTAATGCTACTGCTATCGAGACAGCGCACTGCTGTGTTTTGCACTCTGACGTTTACACAAGGATCAGTACCCCCCCCTCACACACAGAGACATACAAACACACTTTTTTCTAGATATGTATTCCCTACAGTATGTTGTTAGAAGTTTGAATTATATATGGTAACAGTTAGGTGGAAAGGACAAATGATGGGAAAAAAAAGAAGCCCATAATTACTTTTACATAGTTACACCCACACACACAAACACACATATACACATGCACACACTCATACACACACAGCCACAGCAGATGCCCTGTCTCTGGTGTATTGTATTTATAAGATAACTGGCTGGTGTGGGCGTCTGCAAAACAGCTCAGTTTGCACCTGAGTCAAAATCCATCTCTGCTTTAGTCGCCAACAGCGCAGGGAAAAAGAAGCTGAGGACACATCACACTGAGCCTACTCTCTTTGCAGAATACCTTGCCTGTTTGCCTGATGCTCGCTTTATCTGCTCCCTTCCATTGCATGTTTGCCCTGAGATCAGTCGGCAACTGTTGTCCTCCTATGCCAAAAAAAAAAAAAAAAAATAAGAAAAAGAAGCGTCAGCACAGGATCTGTTTTATTTTCCAGCCATTGCATGTCATCCGGTTGATGACAGACAGTGATCTGAAACTCATTAGTTTAGTAATTTGGCGCTGGAGATAAATGATGATAAATCGTTTAATTTAATTTCTTCTATCTTTTTCTCCTTGCTGTTGTCAAACAAGAAAGGGATCAAAGAAGATGTGAAAATGTGTGTAATACTTTATGGGGACAAATTACCCCATTATTAACTCATTGGAGTAATATTACAGAATAAGCGAAAAAAGAAAAAAAAAAAAAAAAAAAAACAGGCTCATCCATGACCACATGGAACTCTTCTGTGAGCTGCAGTGAACCTTCATAAATCCTGCCACCTTTTGTTCATCCATGTGGTGGATGTTTGCTTGAGGAAAATGACTCTGCATACTCGAAGGGCACCAAATAATTGTGGTGCTTCAGGCAGAGCCAGTGGGACTGAAATAAAACAAGTGCTCTCTCTCACAATCCATGCCTGCTAAGAATAGGCCTGTTCAGACGAGGGTGGCGGATTCTCGGCTGTATCCTCAGCTCTGTGGCGGTGGAAGCAACTGTTTGATAAGTGTGGAGCTATGAGAGAGAGATAGGGAGACAGAGATTGTGCATAAACATCTATCTCTGTTCCTTTTACAACAAACATATGACATACAGTACATGAAGGCTTTTGATCCAGGACACAACCCAGTATTGTCCCATACAACTGTTCATACGGATCCTCTATGAATAAAATAAAAATCTATTCTCTCAAGCAATTTATGAGCAATCCCCCTATCCCTCAGAAAAAAAAACAATCCAAATTATGTGGTGAAAACAAAATTAAATGCACACAAGAGGTTACTGATGTGAATACTAGTATTTAAGATAAGTATTCATATACTTCTATCTGGAAATTAGCGATTAATGAAGTGTTTTAAATACTTCATAATGAGGGTTTCCCCTGAAGCACTTGTTACCTAGCAACTGCAACCAGAATACATTTCACTCCCATGTTGCCAAGATTTAACATGTTTTAATTTAGATGTAGGTTTATTTTCTACTGTATGTGTTTTTTCCCTATAGGAGGAAGGCTTCAATTCATAGTTTGTCTCTATATTTTAAGCAGCGCGAGTAAAAACCACAGGAGATTTAAAGGTGGTTTCACTTGACTGGGCAAAGTCTCTGTCCTGCTGTTGGTCATTTACTCTGTCAGTGTCCTTTCCCTGCCATGTCAGTGTCTGCTGTGGCACTAGGATGAATATTTTAGGAGTCTACACTGTGTTTCATTTGTTACTTTGGTTGTAAACACTGCTGGACTCTTCCCCAGGTAGTCAGGTGTTTATACGCTGCCAAAAAAGCTCCGTTCACCATACACAAACACTTGGCTGTTAGCTCATATGCAATTACAACCGAACTATAGCATCACCACCCATGTATTTCACCTACTTAGTTATTACATAATTAAATGTATCATGAGGTTTCATACACAAAGGGTATAAAACAATTTCTCAGAGCAGACCATTAATAACTCATGCAGGCGGCTTCATAATCAAGATGCCAGTCAGTCAGAAAACCGCGATGCTGAACATTCATGTGCTTACAGGCTATATGGATTTGTTAGCCGTAGCTCTGCATGTAATTCATAATGCACTTCACCCACATGCATCTTTGATGCTATAGAAAAATAGAGCAGGCTCACAGCCTCCACTTTCCCTCACCGCAGGAGTCAAACCTCCCATCGGTGTTCAGCCTCAGGGAGCTGATTGGACTAAATGCTGCAGAATGAGACTCTGTTTTCTTTCCCTCAATTTTTTTTTTTTTTTTTTTGCTCGGGTCAAATAAGCACAAAAAAGCTTCATTTTTTTTCAACCCTTGCTGTTATTTTGAAGGACTGCTGAGACTGTTAAGTGATGAGGGATGGGACAGTGATGATAAAGATAAGCCGGGAAAAGAAAGGTCACTTTCTACACAAGGTTTCTGCACATGGGAGGTGTCTTGATTGAAAATTGCCCTAAATATTTCACTCTGTCGTATCACTTAAACACATCAATAGTTCCCTGATTAAAGAGGCAAATTGTCGTTGAGTCAGAGTAGAGTAGAGTGGAAGAACTCCATGCATACAGAAGTGGAAAAGAATGGTTCGTCTGTCTAGACAACTGAATGACTGACTGGCCCATCTATTAAAAAAAAAAAAAACTCTTATGAGAAGTGTAGCTGTATAAAAACATCACCTAATTGGTTTGCTCAAACTTACATTTGACCCATCTCTCCTTCCCCCACATCCTCGTATTTCATTATTTGAGAGTTGCACTGAGAGTAATATCATGGAGAAACAATCTTAATTGGGGTAGAATGGGGAGTAGACTTCCTGGAGGCAGCGAAGTCGAATGTGGGTGAGTGTGTTAGCTTTCACAGCATTGCGTTTGAAGGCTACATTCAATTATGGGCTACTTGTCAGACGGAATAAATCATTCAGCAACTATAATGCATAATGCAGTCAAACAAAACCTTAATGCAAAAAATATTCCCACGCTGGAGATTGTCAAATGTCAAAACTCATCATTATAGAGAAAGAAGGAAAAAAAAAATCATCATTCTCCCCAAACAAAATAAGGAAGTTAGTGCTGATGCTTGTCATTACCATGAACCAAATTGCAATTTATGAACAACAGTGAGTATTTTAAAGCCAGTAAATATTGACAGTACAAGGTCACACCCCTGAGTATGTGAGCTGATGTGGAAAAATCGTGATTCAACACATTATGAGCTGTACACGCTTGGCCAAGTCACTGAACCATTTGTCAAAAGTATTAGTTAAAAAAATGATGAAAACATTCATCTCACTTTGCAGAGAAAAAAAGTCCATTAAGACATATTACATTTCAAAAACAGATTATACCGGCTTACATGGAGTTTTTATTTATTTATTTTTCTTCAAAAAAAGTGCTGAAAAATGCTCTGCCACATCTTATTTAAACTGACAGGTAGGTTTGAGGGCAACTGTCCCCTCGAGGACAAAAATCCAGCATCTGAAACCTGGAAAGCTAAACAGCTGTAAAAGCAGAATGTCACACAGAGCAACAGCTTGTTTACAAAGGCAAACCAAAGATCATCACAGTGAGGGGAGTGCAAAATAAAAGGATTAAATTTCAGGACGGGCTTGTGGGTGTGATGATTATACAGGGTGTTTTTGGTGTTTATTTTTTTTTATATATATATAATTTTCCACACTCTCATATGTTTTTGCATTTTTGATTCGTTAAAAAGCATTCCAAAAAAAAAAACAAACAAAAAAACAAAAAAGATGCTTTGAACATACAAAATAAAAGTTCTCTGACAAGTTGAAAGTTTCCAGAGCTGCTGCTGGCGTTGCTGCGTCATCAGTTGGGGGGGATTATTCATTCTAGCTCTTCTGGAAATGTGCTTACCATCTGTTCCTTTTTATTTCAGTGCCCAGCTCATGGCTCATGTTTAATGTATCTGTGCTAATAGCATCATCTACGTACCGCACAATGGCCATCTCTACATCAGGAAATGAGAGAAAGCGATGAAGGACGGAGGCCTTGGCTGTGTGAACGCCTTCAAACAACCTTTAATTTGAATCATTTGCTTCATTGCCTCTAAAATTGACAATGGCCGTGAATAATCGTCCTTCTAAAATATTTTACATAAATTAAAGGCCATTACAGTTTCATCCACGTGGCACATTATCAAACATACATGTGACACGTAGCGTATCGTTAATTTGACCACGCTGTGGCAGTATTTATGATGTATTTAAATCCTCTGTGAGGCAGGTCAAGTGTACCTCAATCCAATGTGATTATCACATTGACTAATATATGTGGGACATATGGAAATGGAATATGTAATGGGCCTTTCAGGCACATTTGCTCATACATACAATCATACAATATAAAACATGCACATCAACATATACACCCACACATATACTGTACTGTAGCGCTTCCCCATGTGCTCTTCCTGTTGCGCTGTTATCCAGGGAGTTATAGTTATAGTTAAAATTATCTTAGGGGAAGAGAATAAATAAATCATAGCCTAATGGTGCACTTTACCTGAACGAGAGAAACTGGTGATCCTAAACATACTTTTAAAACAACTATCTAACCAAGCAAGAAGATTTCTACAAGGAAGGATGAAAGAGATGTTTACAAGTTGTTATAAATGTTCGAGGGCAATGGAAGCACTGGGTGACTATGTACTGTAACATTTGTTAAATTACATTACATATCATAAAGATATTGATATATGTGCTGCCTGTTCATATTTGCATTTGTTAGTCATAGTTTACACAATATTCTACTGTTCCCTATGATGGCTTGATGAAGTTATGCATATTTTTATTTACCACAGAATTTGTTGTAATAGGAAAACGTTTTTTTTTTAGCTTATTTATCTAAAATAAATGTATTTAATGCAAATATATTAATTTGAACATATATAATGTACTGCTTCCACTGGTGTATCATTTAACAACGTTCATGGGAGCCTTAGAGCTCAGGTTCCACATTAGTCAAACACTGCTGTTACTATATTGTGGTGGAGAAGTTTGTATATCTACAAGACTCTAAAGAACCATACTGACAGGGACCAAACCTTCTGAAGCTTCAGCTAAGTCAGACAGGTATTGAGGTAGAGACCAGACAAAACTCACCATTAGGTCGCTCAGGCTGTGAGGTTGGGTTTGGCACCAATAGCTCCACTCTGTGAAAACTCTAGCAGTTGAACCAACCAATTAGCAGTTGCAATGAAAGCCATCAGTAGGACATCAGGAGTGTGAAGGCAAGTCTACTTGGGTTCAAAAGTCACCCAGTCACCAGTGAAATGACAAGATTCAAATGGGACATTATGGAGATTAATGAATATAGATGAACAGGCTCGGGACACTAAGTGATACGTGATAACTGAGTTACCTTGTACTCAGGGCACAGATCAACACACAAGCAGCATGACCCTCATGATCTCAGCTGTGAAGGTCATCACCTTGTTAGAGTGTGAATCTCTCAGTGACAGGCTAAAGAGAATGTTCTTCAACTCCAGGCACTGCAGGCTTCCCATCATTCATTGTTATACCGTAACAAATGAAACAGAGGAGGAAAAGATGACAGGTACACTGGTTACAGCAGGCAGACTCCAGAGTTCCCCTGCATGGTGTGCCTCTGATTGCTGGCAAAATCAATGCTGAGGTTGAAGCTTACTGAGAGAGAGCTATCTATGGGAAAGCATGAATGCAGTGTGACGACGGTGTTGACATTAACTTCAACGGTGTCTATGTCATTACCACATACAGTAATTCACAAGGTCAAATGGTTACCATGGTGACGGTGGTGCATCCAGATGCAGTGGACAGTAGTTCCTTCAGTTTTTTCTACTTGTTTTAATTCATTGCTTTTCAACGTTGTTGCTGGGGCATGTATTGCATGTGATTAATTGTGGTGGAAATACACTCAACAGAATTGCGAAAAGGAAGTGCAGACTTTCAGACCAGTGAACAAAATCCTAATTGTACAACAAGGAAGTCAAACCAAATGGCTAGGGCATGTCTTCAGAATGGCACAGCATCAAATCTAAAAGGTTAAACTAAGATGGACTTCATCAGGGTTTAAGCAAGGCTGGCCCAATCGACTTGGTAGTGAACCGTGACAGCTGATAATAGAGATAAGTGTAGAAAGATGGACCTGTGGGCAAGTTACAGCATGGTACAGCACACATCTTGATTGGGGGCAGATTGTCAAAGCCTTATGTCCCACAAGGGATTAAGTGAACTAAGTTGAGGTTTATAACATCTATCCTTTTTATGTATTTTTCAAAAAAAAAAAAAAAAAAGAAGAAAAAAAAAAAATCTTGTAACATAAATTCATCAATTAAAAATCAATTAATAGGTAGCTGGTGAAGCTTTTTTTTCTAGTTTCAGTCAGCCTCATTGACCCAGTTTGTTGATATTATTATTATGTCATCATATTATGCCCTTTACATCTTGTTAAAAATATCTACTTGAATTTTAAAGCTCCCTGAACCAACTTTTTTGGACCTATTGTCTTGTCTTGTCTGGTGTTATGTGGTGTCAGTGTTTTTTTTTTTATTATTATTTTTTATTCACACCACCGAGGACATTTCAACCAATTAGAAATTAAAACTAAAATTAAACTAACCCCAACTATGAAGTGTTTATATCACTTTGCCTAATCTCATTGGACAGAATAAAATACCCCTTTAGCAGGAGTAAGGAGGCTCGAGACAGACTGAAGGTTTTCACACTCAGAAAACAAACCACATAAAACCCGTGTTGTGTGCACAGAACATGTAGCAACCGCGCAGACTAAATAAAAAGCTTTGCACCGCGTTACTAAATAACATACATCGTTAACATCTCAGCGTTTACTAGTAAAGTAGCCAGACAGAATGAAACGTGGAGCGTCTGCAAATAAAATAAAAAAAAAAAAAAACGCTCGAGAAGACTCGGTAAACATGACGCGGTGTTTGCAGCGAGCCACGCTAATATCAGTCTACAACAACTCGTGATAGAAAGGAGAACAATAAACTAAAACCATGTGAGGTGCTTTATCTAACACACCTGAACGGATGACTAACATACCGCTTTTCTGACAAGGTACGGCAACCGCGCACGGACAAAAAAAAGAAATGTTTTGCGTAGGTGCGCTTGCTATCTCCACAGGGTTTTTCATTTAGTGGGGTCATCTTCAATTTTTGTGGGCTAACAAACTAACAAAATCAAGCGTACCCAACGCCTGGCAGGTGAAGGAAGGAAGGAAGATCAGAGGTGGTGGTTTGCAGTGGACTACTCGAGACTATTTTCACCGCCCGGAATAATTTCTATGAAACATCGTTTGATTCTTTTGATGGATAGAAACATGGAGTAACTAAATATAAATAATGGAGAAATAATTGGACGGCGCCATCACTTCAAAGGTAAGGAGCTGCTACTGTTCTATTTACTGCTGGTCTTGCTGGTGTGTGATAGGCCGCACTAGTAGTAAATGTGACTCAATTATACTTGTATGCTTTCATGTTTATACATTTTGGTCTCTGCAAAAGGAAGTTTAATGTGGAGAATGTAACTGAACTAATAGTGTGATGCATGGCTATGGATCTGTTGTAGTTTCCAGTCGAATTTGCATATTGGACTTGCATGTAAACATTGATGTCTGTTTCTGAATGTTGTTAAAAGAAGAGGTATTAGTTCAGTAAAAGGTCATTTTAGCCAAACATTGTGGTGTTAAACTTGTCAATAGTAGTTTAAATGTCTTACTGGTGATTAAGTTGTTTGTGGACAAGAGATGCAACATAACCCACTCTGCCATGTTGGGTGTCCTAGGAAACAAGATGGCTGCATCCATATCCTTAGTCCGCACTGCTGAGTGCCTACTACTCGACCGTTACAGTAGTAGCTACTACGTAGCAAGTTAGCCAGTAGTAGGCACAATTCGGTCGTACTACAGTACTGCCATCTTGCCTGTCTTGTGACCTGGATGTTTACATCAACGTCATGATTTTGCGGCTTGAAGCGGAGGATTAGCTACCACGGCTAGTTAGCATCGCAGTCATAGCGTCGACTATTTACTCGCATTGGTGACATTAACACTATGAACACGTTTTATTTACTGAAGTACATGTGGCTTTTATTTACTTAACAGTATGCATTTGCATTTTAATGCAATTGCTTTTTAAGGTTTGTATAGAAACGGTTGGAAAAGGAGTTACACATCACAGGACACCTGACCCTTTTGCTGTTCCCATTATTCCTAAACAAACTTTGAATAAAATTGTAAAAATATCAAAATAATCTCTTCCTGGCCACTGTCTCCATTTCCATTCACTAACATGCACACAGATGTGGTTGTCGATCACAATGAATTCATCCGAGTAAGTATCAAATGTCACTTTTAGTGGGCAAAGTTTCTTCTTCTACGGTTTTAAACCTCCCAGTGACTTCTGGGATAGCGTAGTGTACATCGCTTGCATACTGCAAAATCCTAGCAGAAGTAGGAAGCCATCAGGGAACCTTTCGCCTACTACTGAAAGCATACTAAGATATTCAGACGTACTAGATTGTTGCTTACTCAGTTTTGCCTACTACATAGTAGGCTAGTAGGGATATTCGGATGCAGCCATGTTCTTCCTAGTAACGACAGCATAGCTGGACATATCTAGCAGGTTTTGCTGAAAAACGATCACTAGCCAAACATAGTACTATCAGAGTTATGTGTTAATGAGTTTATTTTGAGTGCCAAATGAACTTAATTATATTTCTTCTTCACTGTAATGGCTTTATTACTCTCTCCTGCCATCTACTGGTCGTGCCTGCAGAACTACAGGTTGCTGAGTACCTAGGAGCCGATAGCTGAGTTCAAGGGCTATAAGATGACACGGTTTATATGGCACGGAGTGGAAGAACAAGGTACATGAAATAGTAAAAAGCCCTGCCTTGTGTATAAATAGCCTCCCATAGTAGAAATTGGCAGAATTCAGAATCACCAGATTTGCTTTTAAGAAGATGAAACCCTTTGAAAACCTCCAGTATTCAGGGACAACAGTCTGATTTTTGCCTGGCAAAGCATTTGTGGAATCTGTAAGCTCAGAATTGTTTGTATTTATTTTGGTACAGTTGTACTCAAGAAGTTGGTAAATGGGTTCAGTGGCATTTTTCTACATGGAATCAGTGTTATTACGGTGGTATCCACTCAGAGGGAGGCAAGGACTGAAATGTGAATTTCTTCCTGAATTTATCACAGTGTACTCAGGAATACTGAGGGTTACAATGTTACTGACATTGAGATTAAATTCTCTAGGGACTCACCCGTCCATAGAGACTAAGATCATGTGGATAGACCTGATAGTTGAGGAGCTATTCTTGAATTATTTTGGTCGTGTCTGTCCAGGTGAACCAACCTAGAAAATAGCTGTGGGCTTATTGTTAGCTTTGTGCTTGCTAGGCTGAGCTCTAACAGGGGTGCAGGCGATCAAGTATAATTTAAGGGGTCAAATCAGGAACTGCGCTGTAGCACGGAGGAGGGAGGGGTGTGTGGGCAAACAAAAACAATAAATGAATTTAGTGGGATCAGGAGGATTTTAGCTTCACCTGCTATCTCATTTATGCAATTACACGTAGGGCTGCAATTAATGGTTCCATTCTATTCTATTGTCAGCAAATTTTGTAGCAATTTTCCTCAAACCGTCAATTATTTAGTTTTTAAAATGTAAGAAAAAAGCGAGAGGTGCTCAGTGTTGTATGTGTGGCGACATCTTCTAATTGCTTCTTTTGTCAACAGCAATAGAATAAAAGGTGCTGTGATAGAAAACGAGGGAGTAGTTTTTTCTTGGAAGAGTAGTTATGACATTTTTTATGTCAGTACAACATCCTCAGTTTGGTTTCCGTCTTGGATCATGACATTCCTCTGTGTACTATTGCTACACGTCTGCCTTTACTTGTACACTTATTGAACCTTACTCTATTTTTTTTTTTTAAAAGCTGTTTTTACAAGCCAGACTCATGTCTCATACAGACCTACCATACAGAACAACCTGGGTTATACAAAAATGCTGCCACGTTAGTTGAGTTGACATCTAATCTAGGTTTTCAAAAAAAAAAAATTTAGTAAGAAGAGCATTTAGTAAAAGGTTTTAATGATTGATTATAAAAAAAAAAACTTGCCAGTAACTTATCTGTCGATTTACTAGTTGAATTTCTTGCAGCAGCTCTAATTATATATGTTGTGCTTTCAATATTATTAAAGTAATCAGCTGAATTAATGTGTTATATAACTGTCTGATACACCAGTGTCAAAGAAACTACAGTATTTTATATTTTTGAAAATATCTGGCTTTGGACACACAGAATCTTCTCTGTTGCCAAACCCTTAGCGGGAGATTCTCAAATGCAGTCAGTGATGTGCCAGGCCAATCTTTCAATTTATCGTCTAATGATAGCCACTCTCATCAAAACATATTTGAATATGTGTAATTTCATTTGTGATCTGCTGCCGAGACATGTTGGCTCTGGTCGTGCAGCATGTGGGGGCCACATCAAATGACTCCGGCTTTGAGGAAGATGAGAGAGTAGCATCGTCTTAATCTTTTGCTCCCAGAAAGGGTCTTCACTACTACCTTTTAATCACCTCACTGCAAATTCTTACTGCTGACTCATACTTCCTCATTTTATTTTATCCTTGCCCAAAGAGAAGCACATGGCCTTGAAAGTAAACAGAGTGGACAGCTGAGGAGGCTCATTAACACCAGACATACCCGGGTCCAGGCAATGTGCTTTGTAATGGCTTAATTAAGACACAGTGTAGGATTTCTTCGCAAAGGATACTGCACATCTGTTGCGTTACTTTGACCTTAAAAAGTACATGTAAGAAACATAATCATCCGTCGAACTAAAGATATATAATGTCTTAATATGATCATGGGACTAAAACAAATTTTATTTCATTTTAACCATTCATTAAAAGAAAATACATTTTGAGAATAGTTGATGATGATGCTAGTAGCCATATGCCAAGATTTCAGAAACCCTTTTATAACTGTGTCTCCAAATGTGGGGGGTGGGGGGTGGGGGGGTGCAAACAAATTAAATATAGGCACAGATTTGAAGAGAATCTTATCTCAGTGGGGTAATATCAGTGTCACATTTCTTCCCTGCAGTCACTGACGCTAAAGAGCGATTAAGCATGCGAGATGACTGTCTATTCATAGGGGAAAAAAACTGCACTGCACACTCAGTTAACATCTTTTATTATGCAAGACACTTAATAAAATGGTCTATTCAGAGGCACACAGCCAATAACATGTTGCGTGTTACCTGTGCTGAGATAAAGGATTGTTTTTTCTAGCACAACAAAAAAGTTTTTCAGATTGTACAAAGTATCTAGCTGTGGTTACATTTAAGAAGGAATATGCCTGGATTAATTCAGCGGGGCTTCGGGCAGTGGGCTGAACACTATGCAGCAGGGAGTCACAAGAGAACTGCAACAGACTGTCAGTCTACTGTGAAGTCAGCCAGATGGGAGACAACATCTTCTTCCTCCTCAGGGAAAGGCAGTGGACAGAAACAGGTGAAGAGAGAAAGAGGGAGAGAGAGAGAATGGAAAAAAAAAAGAACTGAAACAGAATTAGAGGAGCTTACTCTGATGCAAAGATGCTGGATGCAGCAGTAGGGCGGCAATCATGGGACTACGTAGGTTAGATTGTCGTGATGGGGGAGGAAGTTTAATGTAAGACATGAATAAAACAAAACTATGTGACGAGGTAGCCAGGCAGAGATGTGAACACAGTGCGGGAAAACATGTTGTTGCTCCTGAGAGGCATCCCTCTGCATGCTGAGAAGCTGTAGACCCTAATATTTATACAGGTCAAGTTAGAAGATGTAGCAGTTGATACAGCTGAAGAATATATTTGTGCATGGAGGGATGGGTCAGGTCAATAACTGTGGCGAGACTCCAGATATATCACCTGGCATAACAGTAAGGTGATGGAGGTGAGGCGTCGTAAAAAAACAATATCAAAACACAATTCCTCGGCAAGACCACAACTTTGTGTTGTACATACCAACCCACATACAGAGAGATTCCCCGCGTGGTGATCTCCATCGCAATTCCACAAGGCAGCAGGAGTCATGGTCTCCAGTCCTCGGGAATATATATACTGTCTGACAGCCACATGATGAGGGGCCTTTATATGGGCCATAAATTTCACAGCAACAACAATACATGTTATGGCAGGAATCATCACCTGCAAACATAACCTTTCTCATTTCCTGCTGCCCTCCGCTTGTACCTTTCTATTGCAGTGCTTTTTATAAGCTGTGCTATTATGAACCTATGGACTATTGCATATAGTTATTAAATTGTAGCTCTTCTTTTACCAGAATTTACCTGATTGAGGCCACCGTGTTGTTGCATTGCGAGTTGCCATGGTGTGTGCGTTCAGACAGCTTTGTCATGACAGTGAGGTCCCTCAGTGAAATTATGCTCACTTATTAAAACTGTCCATCAGGAGTGCGGCACAGTTAATGAAATTGCCCAGGTCAAAGCCATTCTTCAGCACAGCACTGTTATCACTCTGGGGCATTTCATTCAAAGCGATGAACACTAATCAGCATTTTTTTCCCCCTCATTGAATGAACTGGCATCCTTACTGTCTTGCATCATGTTAATTCTCTTGTCATAGGGAGGCAAGCATGGGAAAACCCTGCTGTAAAGTACATTTTATCCTTTTGAATCTACATGTTTACTGCCATGCATTGAAAGAACAGTGGCGAGAGAAGCACAGTTTCAAATGCGCCATAAATCTTTTAACAAAGCTTACATGGAAATAGCAAAGCAGATTATTAAAGGCGCCCATGCGATGGGGAAGTACTGTACAGTACATTCAAGAGGCGTTGCTAGGAAACGCTACTGCTGGGTGAGTCAATGAGCAATCCACAGGCTCTAAGAGGAGCTACAATAGAACAGACAGCCCAGCAGCCACACAATAATCTCAGTCCACATGGTCATTGCAATTATGCTAATTAATATCATCCTTACAGCCACTCCAATATTTTGCTCACATACCCACAACACCTAAATCAGAAAACTGGCGGTTGAGAACAGGTTTTCCTCAGCGAGGCAGAGGCACAGCAGAAGCTGATAAGGTTTATATGCCTGTTAACATATAGAGGAGGAAAGTTCAAGTGAAGGGAAAGAAAGAGGTTGTCAAATTCTCAGAGAAAATGTGAGGATGTGTGTGAGTTAGAGGTGGAAATGCAATAAAGGTCAGAGAATTGTCACATAATAAAATGCTGACCTCCGTCCTCCCTCTTGTCACTTTATGGGCAATTTATATAACTTACCTCCTCTTTGATGGTCGCATCGTGTTCGGATAAAACATGATGCTGTCATAACTGCCGCGTTGCCTCAAATGGAAATGTAATATTACACAGATGTGCACGCAAATGGTAATGCATAGACAAACATACATGAGCACACACACACATGCAATGGAGAAGATAATGAGTCACCTATAATGAGACCCAGTTCTCCTGTCAGACGAGGTCTGTCGGGTTCAGAAGATTTTCTCATTTTGATGCGGTGCACTGGCCACCTTGCTCTGTAGGGGTTGTGAAAAAACGTTTTGCTCCTTCCTGCATAATTCCTCATGCTGGTCATACTGTACATCTGAATCTGATCTTAGATTTGTGGAGAAATTATTCAGATAAAGCAGACCCGAGAGGACATTAACCTCATATATTAATACTTATGGCTTTTCAGTGTTGAGTATTACACTAAGCATATAACATAAATTAAAAACACAAAACACTGTTATTTTGGACATTCTGTATAAACCCAGTGCAGTGAGTAGTTTTCTTAGGACTTGTTTTGGAAAAACCAGACTCATTACATAACATCTCTTTTCAAAAAGTGAAAAAGAAAAACACCCATTGTTCAAATCTAAATATAGGCTAATAAGCAAGCAAACAAAAGCTGAGCATTCTTAGTAATGAAGTCTGTTTTTACAGTCAGTGTATGATTAATAATTTAACAAATAATATTAATTGTACAGTTTAATTACACATGTGCCGTACACAATCAGATAATGTTAAAATATCAAATAAAATATTAGAAAATATTTGTTGAAATCTTTAGGGACGTCAGAGATCATACCATATTCATTTGGTGCTCGTGCTAAAAAAAAAATAGTTTTTCTCCTGCTCTCTGAATCATTTGTGATGAGGCAATGTTGACACTCTCATTTACCTTCACAGATATTTCCAAGCAAACAGGATTACTGAGATCTGACTTTTCAGACTCTATTCCTCTGCGATTAAATAATAACAAATCACCCGTGAGCACAATGAGAGCTCGGTGTGTTTACAAACGCCGCTCTTCCCTAAAACTGTGAAACCGCTGCACGTGTAATAAGAGAGGGAGTGCGAGATAATCCTTCAGTACACTGAGAACACATGGAAGGCAAAGTGGCGGCAGGATGTAAGCCTGTTAGCGCCATGCATCTTCATTTCAAATGACAACAGCGGGCTTGTGCGACATTAACTCCAGGTACACGAAGCGAACCGGCAGTCATGAGACAAGAAGAAAAGGGATGTGAAATTCTATACATCACATAATATGATGCAGTGCCACTTAAAATTATATGAGATACACTAAAATCCACCGATTGCTAATTTAACAATTACAGGTTTTTACATAGTTTTTCTAATGGTCATATTCTAACTTGTTGTGGTAGTTCATGTCGTCCATGATCCTTACCACATTGTATTCAGCCGTTCTTCATGCGGTGGACAGTTGTCTCCTGTTCAGCAGTGAAGTCATAACATAAGCTCATCATCTGTCACTATTGTAACGACATTATACAACAAATGCAAAGCATACAATGTGATTTAGATGAAAATAGCATCCGCCTTCTACTTGTTGATAGCCATTATGCTGAGTGTTTGTCTCTGTAATGCTGACTTGAACATTTTGATTTGCCTGGAGGGTAAACCATCACATTTTTAGTACAACAGTGTCATCTAATGTACAGAGGAAGAACTGTCGGTTCAAACCGATGCCCCGAGAGTATTATTCTTCTTAGTTTATTTTTAGAAGCATTAATGATAGAAACATTTCAAACACCAACGCTTCATCAGTAAAGCTTTTTTTGGCATCTTCTTCAGTTTTTCTCATCTCCTGCTGGGCTGGAAGCGTTTCAGTTGGAGACACTCAGCTGGTGACCTCACTATGATGTTCCCTGCTGTCCTCCGGAGCCTAACCTCAAATCTCTCTTTCTCTCTTTCCAGCTGCTTTTTTATGCTGAAGACGAAGTGGACTGATGCAGTCTGCATAATGCAGTCAGTGTTATCTTCAGACCAAACATCACTGTGCATTATTCTCCAGCATGACTGACAGCACTCTGCCATCAGCATAAAAATCACAAGATCTGTGCAAACCACCACAGCCAGTTATTGTTTTACACTTCCTGTTTTGACTCATAAGAAGTATTAGAATAAGACACTGTATGGCTGGATTGAGCAAACTTTCCTAAGGTTTCAAATTTGCCCGTGTCAGTTTAAGAAAGGACTATTCCCTTGTTTAATATTGCTATTGCTCTCAGCTACAGCTCATCTGTCTGAAACACACTGTGTTTGGGGACACTACATTTACAGTAAACTGACCTTTTATTTGTTTCATTCTTTGCCTCAGATTTCAGCTACAAAAACTGACACTATGATGGTTTGATACCATCTCTCTGTCGCCACCATGTGGTTGCAGTTTTGTTTTATTTCCCACAACATTATCAGATGTTTTAACATAATCTTAGCATAATATGAACAAATGGTGTTTTTAATGACCTCTTGACCTTTACTGTGGAGCAAACATCAGGTAGGCTATAGATACACCAGTATTTTGACAAAATGTAATGAACATTTTCTGAACAGATCCTCTCAATCGATACCTCTTGCCTTGATGTCAGCTTTGCCTGTCATGCAGCACCACCTGTAGACTAAAGGCTGCAGCTTCGTATGTATCATACTGTGCAGGTTACAGTGCAGTTACATTTAGATTCGTATCCATTACACAATACCATCAGGGAACCATATGATCTAAGCCGAATTCAATCTGCCGAGAAACAGTGATCACACCAAACAATCTCTAATATTCTCATAGATTAAATCAGTTAAGAACTTTCTGACTTAAATACATTTGCTCTTATATTTTAGACCTAGTAATAGCAATATTTAGTAAAACAATGCTAAACAGTGTACAGTACTGCAAAATGAGTCTGCTTTGTATTTTTATTTCTAAAGGCACTGCCACAGTATAGATTTTTATACTGATCCGGCCTCCATCTATTACAATCATTGGGTATAAAAAGGCTGCAGCCTAAAATGATCCCAACACTGGGATTCATTAGTGATTGGAGCAAATCAAGACCTCAAACAAAGGAGGCTGTCCTTGTTTGTTTTTTGCACCATTAATAACTGTAGCTTATCATTAGAGACTTGGTCACTGTGTTTTACTCTTGTTAGAATTGCGCCCTAAAATTTGTTATTGATACAAGAGCAGCACATTGACGTAGATTGAGCTCAGACTATTCAACTTTTTTTCTGCTTAGACTGACACAAATGCTTATCTATCACCACCACAACCATTGGAAGCTGCCCTAGTCTGATCCAGCAGGGGGAGGCAACACAACAAAAAAGGAGTTGTTAAAGGCAAAATTAGGTTCTTTGAAAGTAGTTGAGGTACCTGTTGGTATGTAAACCCTGACAGCTGTTGAAATGTCAGTTCAATCAGGAGAGACTAACAAGAGAGTGCGCAATTATGAAATTTTATTGACAGAGAAGGAGCTAGAGGATGAGTGTTGCCATGAAGAGGTCTTCAAACAGTAGCTTGACTGGAGGGAGACTGACAACCAGGTTAAGGTGGTGAAGGGGAGGTGGTGGGTCTTGCTGATGCACGATGCTGAAATGACAGCTGAATGAGAGCAGAGGGAAATTACACTTAAATCTTTGTGGCTTGAGACTGATTGGTTGAAAGCGTCATGTCAGGTGATGATTGGATAAAAACAGGGCTAGCAGGTGTGTAATGTGGATGCCCAGTGGGTGCTTCTGATTTAATGCACGTGTGCAAAGATAGTCTTCCTGACTGAACTTATGCGAAGCTCCACTTTGGGTTTTAGAGCTGAAAGAAGTGAATCTGTGGACTGGAGAGTAAAAAAGAGAGATCTTCACTCAGGTTTTCTAAAATTCAGATCTTCCTTTGAGGTCGTCATTGATCGTAGAGACCTGTTGGGCATTTTACCGTGATATAAAGTGTTAATGTTAGGTTTGCTGATTGAAATCAGAGGTGACTGATCAAAAACCAGTCTGATTCTGATCATTTGATATCAAATTAATATCAACAACACAGCCCACATTTCAACAGAATATACAAGATGTTTTCCTGCTAATTCAGCCATGAATAGGTCTGTTTTCAGATCCTTTGATCCATCTGTAAAAGCCCAACAGTCCTTACAACTATAGCATTCACTAGTCAAATTGACAGTCTTGTTACATTTTACTTTAATCTGTAGTATTATTCCAGATAATAGATTTTCTAGACAGGGCTAACAGGCCACACCAACATTGTGCCAAATTCTATGTTATATACTCTCGTCCCATTAGCAGCTTTGCTGTTGGATGACTATTTCCATGCCCCATAGATTGACCCACTAATTGACTGTGTGTCGTTTCTGACGTAAGCACAATGGCATTTCACCCACATCAGTATGTGGAGTGCACACTTTTGCCTACTCCTAAATGTTATCTTAGAGCTCACTTTTAATATGATAATATCCAATACTGCTCACACAGATTTTTCTGCTGATCTCAAAACAGTACTTCCATCATTTCATTTTGAGGTTATTAAAGCTACATAAAGAGATTCAGAGATTCAATACCCCTCCAATCCTCCAAGACACCTCATGACATTTGTCAATTTTCTACATTTATTAATATATTTATAATATACCCTTTTTTATGAAACCTTTGAATCATTTAAAGTAAAATATTTAAGATTTGCCCTTCAATACACTCCCCTGAGGTTTACTGATCTCAACAATATATTGGCTTGATAACTGATCCAATCTCCCTCTACCTAAGTTCATAATGTAGCTTAATCAGAAAGATAATAAAAATAAATAAAAGTTAGTAATTAGCTTTAATTTTCATGTTATTGTCTGTGTAAGTATACAATGTGTTATATAGGTTTATATATAGGTCTATGCTCAATATCTGTTTAGATATGAATATTAACCTTGAGCTGATTAATGGCAATTTTAAGTCCATCTCTTGTAAAACTTATGAAAATGTACGAAATGAAAACAAAATCTACACCTGCTGCTCTGATGCTGCCCCCTTGAGCTTTTTAAAACAATGTTGTTTTACTTCTTGGCAGTCGACCGCTCTGCTTTCTCCTCTTGGGTTATTTTCAAAAGACTTTATTAAGCCTATAACATGAATAGCTCTGCAATTAATAGTTATTGGCCCATATTGTATAAACCCACCCCTATTTAGCAACTTCTTGGCCTCATTTCCTTCCCAAATACTGAGCCTGGTTTTATATTGATTTAAATATTGATTCTGGCAAACTTTCAGTCCTAGTGCTACTGGACGTAGCTGCTGAGTTGTGTTCAATATTTTCGACTAAAGCACATCGCTAGACAAATTGGAAAAGTTTAGACTTCCTGGCGCTGTAGTATAACCATAAGTCTTAAGTTGTTTGTGTCATTTAAAGATGGGGACAGAAAGTAACATGCGCGACATACGTTCAAGAACACAAACTGCTCAGCTTCAGTCTCACCTATTAATCAAAATGCTATCTACTTTTTAAAGTGTGGTTTTAACTGGAAATTCTAATGTGCAATGAATTCTAATGGTTTCATAAGGTTTCTAAATGATATAGGAAAGAGATGATAACATAATGTAATATAATGCCTGTATGACACATTCAAAGCAAAGATTTAAAAGGTTAATTGTCCTGAATCCTATTTAAATTAAGAATCAGTTTATCCAAATTACTCAAAAAAGTTAGATTTCAACACTTGTACCAAACTGTTCATGGTCTCTGGGTATGCCAATAGTTTGTGGGAATATTTGACCCCTACCAGGTAGGGTTTTTTTTTTTTTTAAACTGTGTAGATGGATTGAAGCAGTGCTTGTTTTCCTCCAGAAGCAATCCACAGTTTGTCCACTAGATGTCAGAGAGCTCCCAGATTTCAGAATGACATTACCTACTCACAGTTCTCAGAGAATTCATTCTTAAAGCTTAAAGTTAAATCAAACGCAATCAAACTAAACTAAACTTAACTGTGACATCTCGTAACATTTTGAATTAAAGTGCCTCCATACCCAGTGTTTTTGGGTAACAATGAAAAAAAAACTAGACTTTGTTTTCACTACATATACTGAAACACTGGACAAAACTCTGAGACAAAAACTTTTAATTTAAATCAATCTACAGGTTAAGGTATGCTGTAATAACCCCCCCTCCACCGCCCCATCATGTGGATTTTTGATCCATAACTTACTTGTATCTTCTAAATGGCAGCGTCTTGCTTTTCATTCCACAGCGCTCGCCAAAAGAGGGAGACATTACATTAAAAATAAAGAGACACGTTAGTTCCAAATATGAAGCTTCCACACGTGTGTCACACAATGTCTCAATTCACATTACTTCAAACTTTGTATAACACAAAGTTTATAAACACAATCGTTGTTCAGATTACAGGACTACAGTTTTTTTTTTTTTTAACATAGTTCACTTGACATTGGGCCTCACAGCATTTTGAAATTGTACCTTTGCTTTGTGTTCTTGTCAATCTCTCAGTGAATGTAATGCCTTGTAACTTAGCACGGGCCTCGAAAGCTGACACGAGGAGTCGTGTGTGAATACAGTCAGAAGATGGCAATGGTGTCAGGTTATTGCTTGGCTGTCAGTGTTGGTGGGCTGGACGGGCAGCGAGCACAGTGGTGAGCTGGGCTCCTTTCTGCCTGCTGGAGATCTTGTAGTGGCTGCTTGAGTCAGCCCTAAGCCGCTCTCCCCACGCAGGGCTCCCTTCACCAGCGTTCACCTAAATCTGTCACACAGATTTGACACTGCGTCACTTGGAGTGCACTCTGAAATGACATGTATATAATGTGGAATATTGTGCACATTTACAGCCTGGACTTCCCTCAGAGCGTTAACGGTTTTCGTGTTTTTGTGATTTTTTTTTTTTTTTTTTTTTTCTTACGGGGGGAAAATACAACTCAAGTAAAACAAAACTAAAATTATTATTATTATTTTTTTATATTTTTTTATTTTAACCTGTTAAAATACAGTTTAGTATTTTAGTATAAATATGTAGGTTTTTTTGTTTTTAGTTTTGCAGTCATCTTTGAATATTAAATTAAAATACATTGATTATTATTCAGAAAAAGTGATAAAAATGATATTTTAATTGCTTGGTTTTTATCTGATTGAATAACCCTTTTTACTGTGTCGCTATATGGAGACTTTTCCCAATCGTAGTGGTCTCCTTACGTTTCTGTGCACAGTCAAGATTTTACTGTCAAACATTCGGCATGTTTAGGCCATAAACCTAACAACCCAGATCAGCTCAAATTAGGCTCACAGCTATTTATGCGTGAAAAATTGCCCTAAATTCTCTCTAGTATCTATGTCCCTGTGGGGAAAAAAAAAAAAAAAAAAAAAACTATTTACACTGATCCTGATTTTAGAATGAATTAATTCAGCTTCCACTGAAGCTTACTGAAATGTTAAGGGAACAACATTAATAGTTCTTTGTTAATAAATAACAACAATGAACAGAACATGTAAACAACAAAAGTATCTGTTTAATCACTGTTTTTATTGAATCATATTTTTAGGTTTTTCACCCACCTTTTGTGTCATTGTGTTGACGACATCACTCTCCACACAGCAACATGTATTTACACACTGCTCCCCATTGAGAGTTAAGTATTTTGTGAATATTTGCAGTAATGATTGCCTAATATATTTGCAATGCATGAAAATCTCTGTGCTTATTCAGGCCTAGTATGCATCCAACCATCTGCCTCCGTCAAGTCTTCAGTGTGTCTCCTCGATAAGAAGCATCCTGCCTGGAGAAAGTTCTGCGTCAGGAACAGAGAGTGACTGTCATCCTCGGTTCATTTCTTCCCCTCGCATGGCTTTCGCTCTGTCGCTGTCTTCTGCAGTATTTACTGGATAAAGTGGTAGCAACTGGCCTTGGTGGCCAGTAAGAGGGATTTTCTCTCCCCAGCTGGTGTGGCTTTGCCCGTTTGAACTGCACGAAGAGACTTGAAACTGGGTTGTGGTTTAGGGTTCTTGAAGCACATTTATTACTGTGTTTAAAAATAATTAACACATCATTTCACTGATCGACATATATGACTTTGCCAAATGCAGTTTTTTGTCTCTCCTTTGATGTTTGGATTTCCGGCAGAATTAGGAAGATCATTATGATTCACTTATCCAGTTGTAAACGAGGAGTCGTGGACTTCTGCTCCTTTGGGAATCTAAAGCCCTTTGAAAAGAAAATAGAGGTTAAAAATCTGCTAAACGAGTTAGCAGCAACCTGGATCCTTCTCTTCCACAGGTAATGAGTTTGATTAATTTTTGACCTTTGGAAACTTTTCCCTCCTTTTTTTTTTTTTTTTTTTAAAGCCCCCTTTTTTATATATTTTTCCCACCCGGGGATAATAAGGAACTACTCTCTGTAGGTTTTACACTCAGGATTTGAAATGAACGCATTGTTTGCACATGAATTACATTGGTACAAAGAAGCCATAGTGAAAAAGGTAATTATATTAATGTACATTATGAGCATTTTTTTATTTCTGTGTTTACAGAATTTAAACCATTCATCAATCGGACTGCGCTAGATATAAATCTAAATATACTATACTAATATTTATATGTTATAGATACTTTCTTAACTTAAAGGTAGACTAAAAAAACTTTTTGGCCTATAAATAATAATGCAGGGGATGCTTATTTTCTCACACAGGTGTTTAGAGATCCTCTGTCTGATAAATCATGATTTGTAAACTTTCCCATAGACAGCAGTGACAGGTTTCCTCTGATAATGTAGAAAAATGGGGAAAGATAGGGCCGGGCTTAAGTAGAGCTGTGATTTAGAGCAGAGAGATGCAGCATCTCTCCTTTCCAGTGGAGGCCCTCCTGGGTTTGATTTAATTCTCTCCTTGCACTATTAAAAAGGCCTTCCACTCTCTTCACTGCATGCACCTTGCTGTCATAACTGGCACAAAATCATTTATCAATGCCGCTTGTAGGCAGTGCGACTAAAGCCTTTCGCAGTGTATATTTTTCCATTATTGATTGTGTGTGTAATGCATGAAGAAGTACAAAGAAGTGTTTCCTCCCGTGTTGGAATGACCATATTAGGCCATTGGATGAGGGAACTTTCTCGTTTCATCTACAAATCTATATAGCAATAATCATTCCTGCTGGGAAGGGAACTTTGTTCTGAAAATATGCTTCTTCATTTCAGTGTTGTCTCACTGGCCACTGAACTCTACAATGATCCTGTGCTGGACGTTTGACAAGCAGTTATTTGGTGCAATAAACTGAAAGGCAGTGAATGTCACTGTCCGCCTTTGTTGTTTAATTTATTTTCTTTTCAAAGTAAAGGGAGGTGTCCTTGCTGTGAGAGTTAGTCATTGATGTGGCTATAGTTAGTTCGGCCCCTGCTGTGTCTGTCTGTTGGAGATGTTACTTCCTCTTTCCCGCTCGTTCATGGCTTCGTTTTGCCCGGTGATGATCGCGCCGCGCTCGGGCTGTTTGGCTGCATTTTGTATGGGGATGGGCCGCGCTTGATCAAGAACAAAAAGATATAAGTGGGGAGTACAGCAGAGCCACAGTTCCAAGAGTCACACTGCTCTCGGGTTAAAACAAGTCCCGTAACCTTCTCAACAAAGCGGGCACTCAAGAATCACATAGTGTTGGAAGGTTGCTGAGATCAGTGTAAGCATCTTTTTGAAAGTGCTGAATTTAATAAGCGTTGCGCACCACAGCATGTTCAAAAACAACCCAGAAATTTAGCCATTTATATACTTTCATGGGCTTAATAATATAATATAGTTATAGGTGATACCTTTGATTCTCAATAAGATATTTCAGATTAGTTAAGAAAAGGTTAAATCTTCCTATTGTGTTAGTATAAGGTTTTTTTTGGTAATTTGGTGCCTGAAGGTAGATTTCTCTTGAATAACAAACTCAAATCCACAAACAGAATAAAAGGTTGCAGGATTTACAATGCGAGTTTTGCTGGATAAGCAAATACTTTTTATGTTTAAATCTTACTGATGTTCAGTTTGTTTGGTGGAGTTGAATTTCAAATTTAGAGGTAAAAATGTTTAACACACAATATACTATACAGAAATAGGCATTGTAATTGCTGGATGTTGGTCTTATCTGTTAACAGCCTCCATTTGTGTTATTTATAGTTATAATGATACTAAATTGTTTTATCAACATCTAACTAATGGTCTTATCAGCAAGTGATGAACCCTGCGCTCGATAAGCTTAGGTAACTAGAAAGAATCTATTACAGGCTGAAAGCCCTTTATCTCAGCTGTCTTAAATATTGGCACTTACAGTAATTTGTCCCCATTTTCTATTGATTTCTTGTTTTGCCTTCAAGTTATGCTCTAAACAGTGTAAATTATGATAGATTTGAGCATCACACATGATCCACGCCTAGCTGGCTGCGTTGGCTGACATAGTTCACTCACGAGCTGTATCACTAATGAAGGTTCTGCGGAGTGGCCGTCTCAGTCACTTCAGCTTTTCAGTGGCAGCTAGGTCAGTGGTGACATCTTTCAGAAACGGATCGGGCATGTTGTCAATGCTGCAGGAAGTACGGCTGAAACCTGAGGATGCTGATGGGAGCTGGCAGGGGAAGTGTTGCTGTGCTAATTGTTTCATAAGTCAGACGAAAGGAGGTGTGGCTTTTGAAAGAGTTTTTTGAGTTCATAAAAACAAGGCTGGGAAAGAAAAAGTAGAATATCGCTAAGGCAGGCCTGTAATTATTTTTATTATCTTAAGAGCAGCATTATCCAAGGCGCTGTATAAGATTTGAAGACTTTCTTTTCCTTCTTATATATCCTGGACGACATTTCAAAATGTATTTTCTTCCGCAGTGAAAATAAAACTATTCCTCTTGAATGAAACTGAAAACTTTTCAACGTCCTCATGTATTTTGAAGATCTACGCCTGTGATGTCGTTCTGGGGGTTTTATCGCATCCATATCGCCGTCTGGAATGCATTGGTAAGCCCGGCCTCCAAGGGCCAGCATATAGCTCTCTCTGCAGGCTTTGTACAGGATGAAGAAGTCATAATCCTCAAACAGACTAAAATTCCTCCAGAAAGGCTCTTGATCCTGAATCCACTCATTTTCTTCAAACAACTCGGCCCAAAAGAGAAGGGGGTATTTGGGCATGGCTGAAATCCTTGATTGAAATCTGCTACAAGTGGGAACACGCGCTCACATCAACACGCACGTATCGATGCACATGCACGTGCCTACTCACACAGACACACACACATATACGCACACGCAGAAATAACCCTAAAACGCATAAGTACACACACATACACTTCCCCAGCCGTTGCCTGCTGTCGGAGAAAGCCTGGGCCAGGTTGTTGAGAGTGCCTCTCTGAGCTCTTATTAAAAGGTAAACTTCTCTAAGGCCAGGGAATCATGTCAATCACAGGTTGTGTTTTCGCACCAAGCCCAAACCCTGCTCTCTCCACCCTGTCAGGCGCTGTTATCACCCTCAAAGCCATATCAGAATGCTGTTTGTTCTGCGCTTTAGTTTCACCCACACAGCGGATTCAAAAAGGTACAGGTCTATTTGATAGTGTATATTTCATTGCCGGAGAGAGACTGTGTTTGTCTTGCTGTGTTTGTCAGCTCATATTTGAGCTGAGGGTTCCTATTAAAACTAAACACCATATCAGAGGAATATTGCCACCGCCAGGCTCTTTTAAATCGCATATTGAGCCCATGGAGTGTGGAAGCAATTTAGTTGTAGCATAGTTTATAAGTGTGTCTGTGCTTGTGATGTTTCTCTTTATTCTTGATTCTCATTTATTTAGAGTCTGTAGCCTCTCCTCATCCTTCATATACTGTAATAATTATTTTTGTTATATTGTCACTTCTAATTTCCTAAAAACATAACCTGGTTTCCAGTTTCACTTTTTTTAATAAATCCCTTTGAGGCTATAGCTGTTTTCATTGAGCAGAACATGGCAAGTCCTCAAAGTGCTCAAGACTTGAAAACTTAATGTGCCTTTTCCAGGATAGTTTAAGTTCTGTAGGAGATGACGGAGAGGTTGTGTCAGGTAACATGTAGGTATTATGGCATCACCACGGAGGATGTCAGACGGTTTTGTTGTTTTTGATGCTTACTTGCATATAACTAGACGCATAATGATTTTATGATTGAACTTGAAAGAATCTGAAATTAAAACGTCTTATTGTCTTGTGCGAATTTCAGTTGAAACAGTTTGTGATGGTGCAGTCGTAATGTGATTGTGAGTGTTTTTACAAAATGATGTTTTCCAAATTGATTCCAACAAAATTGTAACAACAACAACAACAACAACACACACACACACACACACACACACACACACACACACACACACACACACACACACAATGAGTGATAGTGATATTCTTTGTTTACAGATCTGTAGAGGTGTGTGATTTCATGCATAATAGCAGAGCCTAGATTATTGCTTCCAACACCAGTTTAATTACGATTTTGAATACGCAAAATCAATCGTGTTGATTTTAATTTTGACTTTACACTACACGTCATTTATTTACTTATAACATACTTAACGCAGGAGAAAAACAGTTTATTTTCTAAACATTATCTCACTAGTAAGTCCCCCCCAAAAAAAATAGATGTGCATCCTTTTGTTGCATAAACCGTTTTAATTTTGTAGATTTTATGAAAAAGAGCGACCTTGCTGTCGATACATCGATTCATTAAAGCTTTAAAGGCTTTTTTTAAATCTAAATATTGATTTTCTTGTCTAAAGCCCGAGATCTGGATATTAGGATACAGATCATGTGTGTGTTCCCGTATCAGTGTCAATGAATTACTTTAAATACCTCCACACAGATCCCCCACATTTACCCACCTATGGATAAGGTAAACAACAGTGAAGCAGTAGGGCTGCTTCAATCATTAGTAAGTTTGCTGGACATACTGCAGGATCCAACACTGTGGGTGGCTGGGGAAATAAAATAAGGTACTTATGCTAGTATTGACCTTGTTACTGGACCTACTGCTGTTTGCTCTGTGGCCAGCCTTCCACAACAGATGCATACACACACACCCACACATACATATTATATGATTTTTGCATCTGTGTCAGAGGGAAATACAGTGAGTAATGGTGAAAACACTGTTATGTTTCCGTTGTATTGTCAGGGAGTCTTAGCTGCACTTGTTTTAAGTGTGATAACAACAACAACACGCGGGCGGGATTTAACAAAGTAATTATCATCGCATGAATAAACAGTTAATTTTACTCTGAAGACACGTTTCATTTCATATATTCCACGAATGCATTTTTAGTTGTTCCTAGGCTGTTGGAAAACAAACAAAATAAATGATAAAACAAAACAAAAAAGTTGAATCTTGTTCATTAGCATTCTAAACAGCAGTGTAGTCCTGTATGTTCAAGAATCCGTATCTGTATATAGGAAAACAGTCCAAGAAGGTTTGTGATGGACCGCCGTGTAAACAACCCATTACTGCAACTCCGGCTGATTAACATATGATTGTAATTCATCATATCATGTGCAGCTGGTGACATCTTGCAGTAGCATTTATTCCATGTTGATACATGCCTTTGGTTCCTTTTTGACAACTCAAAACAAACAGATTGCAAGCTGTCGCTACATTTGCTCAAGATGAATGGAGAAAATGAATCGGGAAATCAGGTGTGTCAGGTGATTAGCACAATCATGCATGAGATCCTCGTGGAATCACAGGAACTTGGTGTATTTGGATAAACACTGACAGCGAAACAGACTGTGGCAACAACTAGAACAATCTGCAGTTTGTCTTAAAACATATTTTACAACCATTATACTGTACATTGCACTGTGCATAACCAAACAGTACCTTGATACTATTAACATGATGTGATGATGGTATTAAAATCAATCTGTGGCTATTTGTAAATAAAAGTCCCTCACCACCAATTCAAACACATAGGACCACCAGGCAGCATGTAAATCCAAACCATTAATACTTTAAATGCTTGTAAAAGTTAATTTACATCAGTAATTTTTATAAGAACAATATTTAAACAAAAGCCTTCAAGATTTAAGATTTGAGACACATAACAGTTGTAATGAAGAAATGTGCTGAGTATGACTTTTGTGACTGAAAACTATACCTGTAGTATAGTTGTATACTATAGATGCTTTCTGGAGGACAAAGTATGTAATGAGACGAGAGATATTAAATTCATATACTGTAAATAGATCCTGTAAAAAAATCCAATATGTGGCCTCATATTCAAACAATATGATGATATGGAGTAAATATGAAATAATAAAAGTGATTCTTTGATCTACAGAACTATGTTAAATATACTATTAAAAGCTGAATGTATTCGTAACTAAAGGTTAAAAAACTGAGAGAATAAAATCTGTCTCAGTATTAAACTCAGCTGTGCTCTACATGAACACTGAAGAATTGCTGCTGAATTGAAAGTTGACTGACGTGATGATTTTTTTTAAATCAAAACTACTTGGGTGTTTTTTTAAGTAATTTGCACATTTAGATAATTTTTCAGAATCTGTATGACTGGGCTTTTACCAATCCGAGTAAACTATTATTTAAATTGTTATACAAAACACATTCATACAGTTTATGTAGTCATCATGAATGAGCTGAGATTCTCTTTTTCCAGTTTGGGGTAGAAATTGAGTTTTAACAGACAAAAGTGAAGCGATCGAGTTAAAAGCGCGCTGACACTTCAAACACCAAACCCTGTTTGTCTTGTGCTCTACTTGACTGAGGAATGATGGTAAGTTGAGTGTTATCACTGGGGACATTGAGCTGTGTAGTGCAGCCGTCTCAGGGTAGTAATGGGACGCAGTCACCAGGGAAGCCCCTTGAGTGTGTGTGTGTGTACTGAGGGAAAACTGACAGGAGCACAAGAGAGGAGAGAGATTCAAACGAGTGAGCAGTAGTGAGGGGGAAATAGAGGAGCCTTTCTATGGTCTTCTCTGCCACTGAAGTTGTAAAATGGAAACCTATTTCTCCCCTGACAGCTACAGTAGATTTAACCCCCTGAGTTCAACTGCTTATGATGTTGTGTGGTGTTGAGGTAGACCGCAGGGGTGTCCCAGAGGCTTGTTGTTTCTTGTCAGAGATTAGATTGAACCTAGCGGCTCTGATTCACTCTCATGCCTGAGAGAAGCCAAGGCTCCCTGTCAGTGACCGCAACCTCTGAGTTTTTGCTCTGTAGCGCTGCATCCAAATTTATTTCTTGTTGTAGGATAATATATACGTTACTTTCAAGTAGGCTCAAGCTTCCTGGGTGGTTTCCACGCTGCTTTTTACCACAGTGATATATCACTGCACAATTGGACTCTTGTTTTCTGATTTTCTGATTTCATTGTTGATTTCTCACTTTACACATTTTTCTTATTTCATATATTTATACATTTCTAATTAGCCTGTTGGGGAATTTGAAACCTATATTCAAACAACCGCTGAAAAGATCAGACTTACTGAACATTGTTGGCAAGTGATTAAACAGAAGTCTGACTGTATTTATTCAACAAAACATAATTAGAGAAAGTGACAAACTTAAGTTAAAATGATTCTACACTGCTTGTTTTGATCGTAGCAGTCAGTAAGTAGCCTATGTCTGAGTGTTAAAATATTAGCTGAAATGTTATCATTCATGTAGATTTTCTGTTTGTTTTGTTTTTTTTTTTTTTTTTATGTGATGTGAAGTTTTCGTGATCTAGATAGACCAACGAAGCTTAGAGGAGGCCATCGTGTCATCATGTCAATTTCAGCCTAATAGATGTGACAGGGACACAGGAAGTGATTTGACAACGTCATTGATTTTCCTTCATCAGCTGAGGGGTGGTGGTGGTGGGGGCGTGTTTTAAGCACTATTAAGGGTGTTAGAATGAGGGTCCAGATGTAGCCTGGCTGTCGCTCCAAGCTCGTAGGCGGAGCTTGGTCTGGCAAAGATCCCATAGACAGGAAATTCTCAGAGGCCAACGGGTGTCTATCAAATGCCTCTGTGTACTACTGGACAGTGCTACAACCAATCAGACCACTGATTCCGTCGACGTATGCGTAGCGACGGAAATGGAAAAACTCACCGATTGTAGCTCGCTAGCGCCACCTCTTGCTCCATTTCCGAAGAAAACTCGCTGTTAAAATCTCTTAAAACAGCAGCTACAGCTGAATCGAACGATTTATGCTCCTCCATGGCCGCCATGTTGGCTGTAAACAAATGTGTTTGAGGTTGCTTAAGTAGTGTGTCATCACGTTAAACCCGCACTGGCGTAAAAGCTCATTTTTCATTGGTTCCTGAGTTTTCAAGATTGGGAAGAGCAGAGAATAGGCAGGTTGGCCGAATGTAAAATTTGACGTGGCATCACAGGCAACATGGGCAGGGCCAGGCTAGTCCAGATGCTATCAAATCAAAGCTTAAAATGTTCTTATACTGTAGCATGTGATTTATCATTAACCACTTATCAAATTAGCAATTACCCTCCTCTGTTATCATCATATTAAATTCTATATTTTCAAATGTTTAGTTACCTTGTGTCATATCCGTCTTAAAAAGAGTTTTGGGGAATAAGTATTTCATGGTCGCCCTTGGTCTATACATGAGTAAATTGCACTGTAATTGTCTGGTAATAAAGATTTTTAGAAATCACCTTTTTTGTGCAGTAATCACTTTGATGCATGCACGTCTCCTCTGTGAGGGAAGAGGTTAGCTGTCCCCCTTAGTTTTAGACTGAAGGTTTAAGCAGGGATTCACTGAAGACATCTGTCAGTGAGGTAAAGAGCACTGACAGCCATACGTCATCTCTGCCTGGTGCAGGCCCCTGTATTTAAAAGAGTACGGCAGTCAAAAGCCCATAAAAGTGAGTGACTCCTCAGGAGCATCTGCCACTGCATGCAGGGAGGAGATTCAATGTGAAAAAGGGGAGATAATGTGCTCACTCACTAATGGGCACCCGACTAGACACAGGCTCATTTTTCACATCATGTCATCTGTAAGGTTTGAATAAAAGTAATGGCCACAATGAGCCCGGATCTCTCCCAGCCATTATGGCTTTTGCTTCCTCACTTTTATTTGTGTTGACTTGTACAGTCGGAGGAGATGACAGTCTCTGGGCCTGTGGATCAGTCAGAGTGATGATCTGCACTGCTCTCCTCAGCTGCTGACAGGTCCCTTCTCTCTGGCAGGCATGTGAGGCCAGAATGCCGCACTACGTCACATCAAATGCTGTAATCTGACAGAATAAAGGGATTTACACACTGGGGACATCACAAACTCTGTCTTTTGTAATTTTCTGACAGAGACAGAAGGGGGAAATGAAGGGGTTTCTACAGTTTCATGTAGTAAGAATTAGTGTCAGTCAAAGTTAAGTGGCTATTTTAAGATAGATAGGGGAGGATTTTCTGTGGCATGTTTTTAGGCATTGGGTTTTTTTTTTTTTTTAAATACTATGCTAATATGACTGGATACTGTTTGGTCGTTGGATGTTTTCATTTCCTGAACATTCAGAGTTGCAGGACAGTATATGTCTAAATATCCATTCTGAAAAGGTTAGTACATAATTAACACTTAAATTCACTGCCACTGTCAGCCAGTGTTCAGTTCAGAGCAACAATAGATGTTCACATATTCATCTTTTTATATTTTCTATATTTAGGATACACTACATAATAATAATGATAATAATAATAATAATAATCTCTTGTATTGGGGCTTCTTGCTTATTGCATAACACATTTTTGCATGTAGTATAGGCCTAATATTATATAACACATATTTTATGCTTCATCAATTACTTTTCAAATAAAGAACTGTTTTGTGTCAGGCCCTATAAAAATGGGAAGACGGATGGGAAAACAAGTGATTTCCTTATTAGGTTCAGGAGTCAAAGGCCTTCTTCCAGAGCTGTGGGCTTCAAGAGCCCAGAAGATTAAGACATATATTGGATTCATGATGGGGGCCACAAAGTTCATTTTCAAAATAAAACAGAATATTATTCAGAGTCCTTTTAAAATTCAGATTGCCAGCTGACCTGTGACTTGGAAGTAGTGTATTACATTTTCAATGAGCTGGCGCTATGTCACCAGAAGGGAAAAAAATCCCATTTCTTGCTCTTTTGCCAGGGGAATTATGGGATTAGACCAACCATAGTTTAAGGAACTATGAGAGAAACAAAGATATTGTAAAGTAAAACATTTGCTTTGTTTTCCTCTCACGTGTCCTTTTTACTGCAAGGCGTTTATTCTTTAAAGCAGTGGAACTGAGACAGATATCTTATTGTGAAACGCGCTGAGACAACACTGTAGTGAGGGCGAAACGAAAACAGTCTTGCTTTGTAAGGCAGTGAAAATCTCCCACTGGAGATATTATAAGAGACACTTGCACACAGCTCTGGCTGATTTTCATATATATTAAAATCACTACCTACTGTGGCATATGAAATTGTGCAAACCGCTACGGCCTAAGCTTACCATTCAAACTTCTGCTTCTCTTTGATTCAGATTTTCCTCTTGATTCTCTGACCCTAAAAAAAGGTGGCCAGTAATCTCATTCACACACTGTTTCCATCACAGACCCCTGGAACCCTACATAAGATCATAGAAGTAATATTGACATTGTTGAGCTGCATAAAAAGTTGTCATACACAAACATTATGAAAAGTAACACTTCCCTCAGAGCTATACACACTCATCTCTCCCAGTGTAATAGAAATCTCCATTTAAACCCTCCTCAAGGACAGTGGAAATCTGTGTGTATATAGAGTACAGGCAGAGAGATATCAATGTAATATTCAGACGAAATTCTAATTTTGCCATTACAATACTGACAGCTCTGAGATACTGAGGAAAATGCTGAGTATAATCAGTCAACAGACCTGGTTGGGCTGCACCACACATGGTAAGAAAGCCACAACTTCAGCATGGTGAGCTCATTCCTATAGTACCCCCCATCCAACCCCCATCTCCCTGCACCAATGCCTGCCTCATCACTCCACACAAAATATCCCACCCTTAATTGGTCTGTGCTTCTCCAACATGTTTGTAATGAAAAAAGCAGCACATAATTCTTAGTTTGTTGGCTGGCAGAGCCCAATTTACAAAAGTGGAGGTTGGTGATAAGCAGAGACAGTACGGCTGTGGAGTGCTCAGAACAATGAATCACCCCGCTGCCAGGGTTGAGCAGAATATAATTGAGTCCAACATCTCTGAGCACTTTCACCATAATTAATGATAATCTGTAACAGAGGAATCTGAGATTCCAGTTCACAGAACTGTTTAATTAGGCCCAGTAATGAAAGCACAGGCACTACAAGAATATGGCCGGCCTCATGATTAATGATTTGTGCTACTGAACACAAAAGTGCTGCACCGTTAACTCCAACGGATGCTGCTGTGTTTCCCTGGCATTTACAGAACACCAAAATACATATGGAGCTGTTTGCTTCCCCTATATAAAACAGGATAAATACTATGTTATTTTTTTCTATATGCACATTCTCCCTTTTTTTTATTATTTTGCGGTTTAGCCAAAACATTTTTCAACTGTAGCAGAATTGCTAAATTTCACAATATACTGATACATTTTTTTTTACATGATAATGAAGACAGTCTATCCATGTACATTAACGCAGCGCGCTGATCAGTGTTCGCAGTTTGGCTTAGATCAGTGTAAATGGCCATCTGTGCCCTCTTTAATTGAGATATAAATAAATCCACAAAGGTATGACAGGATGTAGATTTGTTAATAAGATGCAGATTTGTTGACGTGCAGCTCATGAAAGTTTAATAGTAGGTGTGTTTATTAGGTTATGACAAGAAAGAAATATAGTTATATGTAATGATGGATTATATCAAACTGTATTTGATGCAAATGAAAAAGCCTTGAAAAAATATCTGTTATGGGAAGAGCTTTTAAACTGAACATAGTGACAACATAGTGCCCACAAAGCCAATAAAAATGCAGTGTATTTGTGTAACTGTGATAAAGCTCTGTGCAAAACAAAAATAAAAAAAAAAAGCAAAAAAAAAAAAAAAAGATTGGCATGTGATGGAAAAATATGGTGTGGTACCATTACTCAAGTAATAAAAAAAAGACATAAGAATTGAGGTCTTTTACTTAAAAGTATGGATTACATTATTGAATGAAATGCTCCAGCTCCTGTTTGTGCCTCGCAGGCATCTTTTGTGGTTATTTCCTGGTAGTATAGCCAGAGTTCTGCGACTTCATAACACAGCAGCAGGCAGGGATCTGCAGTGGCTATGTGCTAGACTGGCTCCACCTTTTAAATGCATCTCATGAAATGCACAGTAATACAGTCATACCATTACAGAAACAAAATAAGATTTTTGTTTGGCATGAATTGGATTTCTACTCAGAAGAAAAAAAAAAGCTATTAGTCACTCCCTGTCAGTTTGTTGACTGCTCTGAGTTTGACGCTCTGGTGTGCTAGACCTCTGAAGTTAAATTTCACACTTAGTTGCATATTTTAAACTTAATGCTTCCTTTGGTGAAAATATGGTTTGGCAAATCAAGAGTCATGCTAAGAGACTTAATAGAAAGATCAGACCGTTATGAAATAATAGGAACAATGTGCTGTGCAGGAACCTACCATTCGTTTTATTCATCATACCTTTCAGTAAAATGCTGTCTCCATCAAGCAGACATATGCCTTAGGAAATGACAGTGTGAAAGGCAATACGTGCAGAAAAGCAGCCACAGAAGCTCAAGCCTCATAAATCTATGACAAAACTTTCCAAAAAATGAGAAAAGAGGACATAAAGAAAGAGAGAAAAATAGATGTATTCCTGTGAAAGAAATGACTGTAACCGCCCACCCCCTTGCCCTCCCATTCCCCATGTCTAAATCTTGTTTAGTTCTTTAATTCTACAGTTTCTGACCTGGATCTGGCCATCGCTGCACATGAAAGAAATTACAAAAGCCTCTCAGTCACAGCAGCCCAGCTTCCTCCTGCACCACAGCATTTGTCATTGCCAAAACAGCAGAGTTTAATTAAGTGTTGTGAGCAGCCTAGTGAGAAACACACTTTAAATTAAACCTCTGAACATGCTGCTATTGGTTCTTTACCTTCTCAACAATCAGCGGGGTATACGGCATAAATTTCTATCTCTCAAGGGGGAAGGCAGCTGCTGCACCTCTAGCAATTCATAAACGGCTTGCCTCCCCAAGAGCAATCTCTATTACAGCACATTTCATTATAGCCCAGTTTGGAAACAGCAAGCAGATGAATGTGATAATTAATGTCCCTTCCCAACTAAACATTTTATTTACTCTTGATGAATTAATGGTCGTTATCAGGGTTAAGGAAAAAAAAGCATGTACTGTATGTCAGTGCATTTGTGTAGGTGAAGAGAATTACATGGCAGATTATCTTCTGAGGCATCAAGCAATTCTTGATGCAAGCGAAGGAATTAATTCCGACTGCTCTATGATAATGGATTGTTGTTTCAAGTTGGTAAGCATTTTGATTCCGTAATGCATTTGTAAGAGTGTCTTCTTTGATATCTTAAGATGCGTCAGTTGAGTCAATGGGAACAGCTTTGGAGGAAGATACAAGAAGCTGCTGTCTGTTACATCTGTAGCCGACACAGTCCTTTTTAAATTAATTGGCCCCGGAGATTTTAAGGTGCTCTTCATCATTAGCTGAATTTTGAAACAATAACATACTTTTGGAGTATTAATGATGTTATGATGCTGTGACGTTTCTCAGTGTCATATACATGGAGCAGGTACATAATATAATGACGCAAAAAGACACGTACAAGACAACTCTGATGAGGCTCAATATTTGTATCATTGTCATCAAATACTATTAAAACCAAAACCAACAATGTCTTGATTCTCTATTGTTGGCCTGATATTACTTAAAACACACATTTTCTGTTGTTTTCCTATCATTTTCCTTTATTAAACACATATGCAAACATAAGTGATACTGCAGTAAATGTCCATCAGCACACCAAAATGTATGGTTAAAAATGATGTCCATCAAAAATATTTACCTTTTTATGAATAAACATATAGATTTATAATTCTATAGAAAGGAATGTGTCTTATGCCACAGTGTAAGGTCAGAAATTATTGAGTTTCAAACTAATGCTCTATTGGTTTTAGCAGTTTCAAAGATTTGTGACAAAGATATAGAAGATGTCAAGACTTATTAAGGCTTAAAAGGTGTATTTTTTGTTTTGTTTTTATGTAAAACAAAATGACCCTGCAGGTGATGACTCTTCTCTGCAACTTCATGTACCATATTTCTGGCCAGGTCTAGTGCGGTGCAGCTCCTTAGGGCACAGTGTAGCTACATTCATAAACTCAGTCTATACTGGAAAGTCTGGTTCCTAAGCCGACCAAGTGCTTAAAAAAAACAGTCAAGTCTTGTGCCCATATAACATCTAACAAGCCAGGCCATGGCACAAATACAGAAACCAATCAAACTCAGCCCACATGAACCTTAAACAAAGGTGGAGGTACATTTTCTATCCATGTTGGATGACATTTCCTTGTCCTGCCGTTGCTGCTGCTCCTACGTTTGAGTGATCAGACAGCCATTACAAGGTCCAGGTTTATTAGCGAGACCATATAGGCCCAAAGCTCAGTGTGGTAGAGGTGTAATTCTCTACAAAGTGTGTCACGTTAACTCTGTTGACTGATCCACACAACAGCTGGCTGAGAGGACCTCTCACACCTCTGTGCAGCAGCCCTGTAAGGGAGCAGCGATGTCTGTAGCTCTCTGCTGTGAAAACCAGAAAGAAGCTTTGACATGCTTTTCATAGCTGGCTTGTTCATGCTGGAGCCGGCAGTCAAATATACTAGGCAATTTCCGAGCGCTAAATTGGATGAAGTGTCATGTCTGAAATGTATCCACTTCAACTACAGTATCTTTAATAAATACTTTAGTGCAACTAAAAAAAAAAAAAACTAGTAGTCCGTATATTTTTCTGCAAAAAAAAAAAAAAAATGTTGATCTATGTTTCTTTTTTTACAACATTTGCATTTAACATGACTTATTTGCCGAGTCTTTGCTGTCATACTTCATATTATCACCATGTTCCAAGAGCTAATTGTAGCATATTTAATAGGAACAGTATAATCAGCCCTAAATAATAAATCTGAGATTAAAGGCAGCTTGACTTGCATTGAGTCTTGGTGGTAGAGAACTTGCTGCACAGTAACAACATCCTGCAAAATGTATTGGGACCCATTAAGGTCAGAGTTGGAGCTCTTTCATCACTGATCATTTAAGGATGCTCCTCTGCTCTTCTTCTTTGCTTTGCCAAATGATATATGATCACTTCTCTGCAGCTAGTTAATGTACACTATTAGCTCTGTATTTAAACATGATAATGTAATTGATTCACAAATTGATTTATTGGTGTTAATTCAAGTGTTTCATGTATTAATCACAGTAAAGAAATTAATTTAGTATATTTTATGAGCTGTTGTGCGATCAACTAATGGTATGAATTAATCAACTTTAATAAGAATTCAAACACTATTGTTCAGCTAATTTGTCACTTTGTTAGAGGGAGAATGAACAAGGGCCTCTTGATTTACAGCACATAACTCTACTGGAGCATTTTAGGGAATTACACAGCTTATTTTAGAGATCTCTGACTATACATTAAGTTAACAGTGTTTCACATACACTCGTACAGTATGGCACACTCAACAATAACCGCCCTGTAATTAAAGGTAATAAAATGCAACTTGTCCATGCTAAAACGTCTAAAACATCTTGAAGAAGAGGAACTTTGTCTAATATATTTTGACCTGTCAAATCTGTACTTTCATAAAAGTTAATGGTCAGCGACCTCATATTTTTGTTGTCCATAATTTGAATTGTATATTGGTTCATTTTGATCATTTATTTAATCAGAATCACAGATTTTAGATAACACATACACGGATCTTCAGTTATCTTTAATGTTGTTAGAAACAACATTGCAATTTTTAATATGAAGCTGCTTTTTCATTTTTTTTTTTTTTTTTACCAGATGTAATCAGCAGGTCTGTTTGTTTTGAAGAGGAAATCTTTGAAAAATCATTTGTTTCCTGGTTAAAAAACCTCCTGCATAATTGACACAGAGAGAATCTTAACTTGGTGAAGCTGTTTTGGAAAAGACGACTCGTGATCCCACGCTTTTTCACAACATCACCAAACTCCATCCTGTGTTGCAGCTTTTGACTAAGTGACCATTGTGGCATAAAATAACAAATCATGCATTCACCAAATCGTTCAGGTGACTTGTTTAGAGTTAATACCACAATTGCTGAAGCTCTTGATGAGAAACAGCTAAAAATTGGAACAGTGGTTATGTATCGACAGCATAGTGTAGCGTCTTGTCAAGGCAAAAATATTTTATTGCAGATGATTTTCTTTAAATCAAAGTTTCTCTTCACATCTTGAACTCAAAGGGAATTCAAAGACCTAAACTCTGGTCTGCACCTTTGTGTCTTTTTGTTTACCCTATATCAGCTGAAGTAGTAGAAGAGCAATAACTCTTTTCACTCTTTGCTTTGAGTAAACACTGCAATTGTTTTGCACTCCAGAGAGCCATTTAAGTAGTTCATTAGTGGCTATGTCATGTCTTTAAAGTATTGATCTCTCCAGTCAATGGAAAAATAACAACCCGGTTATAAGCTACTTGTCCATAGTGGTGGGCAACATAAATTATTTAAAAAGGGCAGATTCACTGCAGCCATGGAGCCATCAATCATAAGATATGGCGATGACAAAAAAGCTGTGCTTCACAGGTCCCTCCTATCTCCCCCCAGAACAATTCTATCAGCCAGGTGACTGTGAGGAGGCAGGATGACCTGATGTCACTCACATTGTTGCCTCTGCCTTTGAAGGGCCCAGCTCCTCTCAGCCCTGGAATGGGATGGCTAAATAGATTCTCTGTGTTTACCGCTGGCCTCCCTACCCAGTGCACACTTCAATTTGTCTAATAATAAAAGGTGGACAGAAGAGTTGGAGTTTCCCCAAACAATTGATGAATTTTTTATCAAATGGTTGAATTGAGTTGCAAGTGGCACAATATTTATTCATAGGTGTTTATTCAGAGATACTCAATTGAAAAGTCAGTGATACAACAAGTAGGGAGGATTGTATGTGCTATATTTTCCTTATCCTGTGTTACCTGAGGCTAAACATGATTAAATCCTGTTTTACATGTCAGATTCTCCATCCAGAATTTCACTGTTTACATAACTAGCACTGGATCTTTGAAATACTGTAACAATATAGTAAATCTTTCTGTTACGATCTTTGGAAGGACAAAGCATTAGGACCAAAAACATACAATAAACACTGACAGATGACAACTGTATGTCAATACAAGATTACTGATGTAGCAGATAGTCCAACCCTTACTTGTTTTTTTTTTTTTTTTTCTTTTTTTCTCCAACATCCATCATCTGGTTTTGATTTTTTTCTTGTAACTGTGCTTAAGAACAGATATGTGTACTGATGTGTGTGAGTCTGTGTGCGCGTGTGTGTGTGTGTGTGTTTCTATGTTGTGGCTTCAACATGAAATTTGACATTTCAAGTTAGCAGTTTTTAAGTAGTGCTATGCTATTTTTATTTTTATCACATCTTAATTGTTGTAAAGAGGCAACACAGATTTTTTTTCAACATGCTTAAGTCATATTATAATGATAGTACAGCAAGTATATAGAATTAAATTATGAACTCAAACATGTTTACAGCAGATATGGCTTTAAAGTATTAATAACCAGAGCAGCCTTTTGTAGTAAGCCCTATAATCTGATTGGATGTCCCATGCAGATTCATATTAGCTGTAGTAATTCATGCTCATAATGTGTGTCCTTTGTCTGGAATAAATCACCTCCCAAAAAATGAACCCACCACTGCATGAATATGTGCCTTAATAGACATTCATCAGAAACACATAAGAGCATCATAAAGCCATGAAAAGGCGGCCAAGCAAATAAAAAACACAGGGAGATACTTAACTGTGGCAGACCAGTCTTTGAGTTTGAGTCTCCAAACGCCACTTTGATTAATAATTGATTATATAAACCCATGCTACATGAAAGGCAGGAAGAGGCGGCATTCTTGTGAACGGCCAGCCAGTCAAATGGCACTTTGTTGTTTCAAATGCTCCCCTGCACATCAGTACCATGGTCAGTCCTCCAACCGCCAACCCAGAGCTGCGCAACAAAGACAGCCTGACAAAGTGCCAGTGCTGCCCTGATGAAACGAGACATGCAGGGATATGAATGACTACATCTAAGGGGTAATTGCTGCAGAGCAGGAGCCTCCTACCTCGTTTCATTTAGTCTATTAGCAATTTATGGCTGGTCTCACTCAGCTCTACGCAGGAGGGGTTTGATCTAAATTCTCATGAGCTTTTAGGTGAGACTGGGACCCAGTGGAGAGCCTTGGGGGGAAGAAAAGGGTTTCACTCACCACTGTTTTAATTCTCGTTGGCTTATCATTAATTTGTTGTCACAGAAGAAAGGTGAGCATTACATAAATCTAATTAAAGTTAATAGGATTATGATGCCATTCACCAAGTCCTGGTTTATAGTTAGTCAACTAAATTGTCTTTCTTAAGGCCCATTTATGCTCCCTTTACATATATAAGTACATAGGTCTCTTTCAAACGTTAGGCCTTTTATACTTCCCATGCATACTTTATGTTGGCTTGGTTGTTAACAACACATCCACTAGAGGGCAGTGCTGAGCACAGAGTTCCAAGCTTCGACTTAAGTTTCAAACAATAACAAACCACGATGACGGAGAACACAGTGTTCATTCTAAGAAAGCGTTAAAAAGAGGCAGCGCAGTAGACGGCAGCGGTTTGTGCAGCCATTAAATACATCAACGTGTGGTCTGAGATTTCTTTTGTCTTCTTCTTTGTTCCTCTCGCTGGTCGCACTTGAGCTGTACTGCGCAACACTGCCCCGACAGTTTCCAGTGGTATTACTCTGTTTGCTGCGTACTTCTACGCATCAGTAAGCTCCCTGAAAAGGACCAAATTACGCATGTAATGACGGACAAAAGGCTACCATATATATATATATATATATATATATATAGTATTAACTATATATGATGATTTATGATAACTGTCCCCTTTTAACAGTGCAGCTTAAGTAATGTTGATATTAAAAAAAAAAAAAAAAAAGCATTTAGTCTGGAAAGATTCTGACCGTCTGAGTCAAAGTGTTGATTGTGCTGCTGGTGGATGCTTGCGGCAGAGCTTAAGGCCCAAGTTGAAGGTGTTTGGGATATCAGAGGCCACACTGACTAATGCCTGGTGTCAACCCCCTGCTGACAAGGATGTAGATCTGGATGTATTGGGGTGGGGGTTCTGACTGGTCCAACAACAACAGGGAGGCAGAGTGGGCAGGCTAACTCTGTGTGATGGCTTCATGCCGTTCTGGCCCAGTAGCCAACGCTCCAAGACATCGTGTTCGTGTTAACTGAGACTTGGATATGTATGTGGAGTCAGCAGTGTTTACAGTTGGAGGTTGTCTAGGTTTTAAGAAGATGACAAAAGACTATATGGTATTTTGCTGTGAAAAACATTTCTTCACAATCAAACAAAAAATTGTATTTTTCTCATTCAAATCCTTAAATTTTAATTATCTGGTTACTGTATTTTTATCAACCATACACTATATATACAGTTGGGTTGGTTATTTTAGATAAAATATTGAGAATACACATTTCTTGAATACACATCATTACACGTTTATGCAACAACGTGAAAACAGAGCATGAAAACAGTCTGATGTTATGTTCTCCATCCTCGCCACTCCCCTCCCACTGTGCAGGACCATGTGGCTCAGCTGAATGACAGGTCTGCTGTTCGCTATGAAACTCTCTGTGGCACCTCCCTCCACAGGGGACTCTGAACCACCAGCCCACAGGAGTGACTCCCACTGGGAGGGCCAGGGCCTCACGCTTCCTCCCCTGGATGACCTCTGACACACCCGGTTTGTGCTTGGTGGCCTTGAAGAGACAGTGGTGGGGATTTCTCCCCAGCCAAGCAGCAGGTTGTAATTGATGTGGCAGAGACGTCAGCACTAATCTTTAGCTCTCTGACGGCCTCTCTGTAAGCCCCTCGTCCACTTGACTCTGAGAACCGCCGCACCAACCTCTGCAAACTGCTACCTAGTCAATTAGATCTACTCTGTCTGTTCCCTGTTTTGTGTAAATATATCTCCTGTAGACACCCACCATGTTCAGTTATCTACCCCGGCACATTCAGGGTGATTTCTTAATGCCGCTGCATGCCACTATCAGCAAATGGAAAGCTAGGCTGATATCTCCTCTCGCAGTGGGCTGACTGATTATGTGTGGAATAGGGGGACACTGTTGATTTTCATATTTGTGTGGAGGATTCCTATCTTTCTCTTCATACATTGGGTTCCACACTGCATATGGATATTGTAATGACACAGTTGTATATTGTGTGCTTCACCTGGGGATACCATTACTAATTTGTTGAAAGTGGTGTGAGAGTCCAATGCGAAGCATATCACAAGCGCTGTTCTGTTACGTGCTCACTCATCCCTCAACAATGTCAGCAACTTTGCTGTAGAGGACAAACCATGTCACAGGGAGAGTGACTACTTGTTACTGTCAGGGATACATACAAGACATCATAGCTCTGATTAAGTGGAAGGAAAAGAGAAATGACCATGCTGTGTGTGTTAAACATTAGTGGCTCAAAGCTCAATGAGCAGAGCGTTTGCATTTTAAGATAAACATAGTACCTGTTAGGAAGAATATTCACTACATGATTATGTTTACTGTGCAGAGAGAAGAGTAGGTAACGGCTCTGATCTAATCTTAGATGAGCTGAAAATGAATTTATGAAAAAAGTGTTATGATTTTCTTGTTTATCTCAAACTCTGTCTCGAATGGAGATTTTTCAAAGTAAAAAGCGATTTGTAATTTTTTACAAATTATAATTATTGAGGTTTCTGTTTTTTTTTTTTTCTTCTTTTTCCTACAACCACCAAGAAGAGCTCAGCATAACATTGGTCTATGCGATGAACAACAATGATAATAATAATAATAACTGTGAGTAACAAACAAATGAAAACATGTCCAAGCAACACTTCAGTCCCTTCAACGCTTCAAATAATAGTAATTTAAAAAAAAAAAAACTCACAAAAATGCTGCTAATTATATGAAAACCAGAAAATAAACTAAGTTACCATGGGGGGCACTATAAGTCAGTGTTACAGATTGAGTATTACTAGTGTGATTCATAATTAGTCAAGAATAATACTTGAAGGTATGTTGTCTGCGTCCTCTCTTTGAAGCAAATAGGTCAAGTATTATTATCCTATTATCTTGTTGTGGTACATGGTTGATCACTTATCTTAGCCGTTCTTCCTCACAGCATAGAGTATGTGATGATACCATACATTCAAAGCTACAACCTGCACCAACAATGTAAAACCAAACCAAATATCAGCCCCATATGTTGCAGAATATCTATCTATTAAGCTAGTATTTTAGCACAGGACCAGGCAGAATTGTTGCATTTTAGGCACAAAGGTGAAAAATTGAGTTTGACCTTTGGGATTTTAAAAGGTATCATAGGACCAACGGTGGTAAAGTTTTTTCCCCATGGTTTACTTGCTTTCTTGTCACTAGTTTAATGAGAGAACGATGGTAGTCTTGAAGTCTTTAGCCAGTTAGCTTAATCATAGCATGACAAATGTACAATTTATGATTTAAATGTCCTTTAATATCTTCTTATTAGGAGCAACTCCAGAATTAATCTGTAGATTCCATTATGTTCTAACTGTTTGAAATTATAATGTTTAATTACTGCTGCATACTATATATTACCCCCGTTTTAAGGCCAACTTATCCCCTAAATCATGAGCTTCATCAGGACTGAACATATGACATTTTCACACCACGCAACTGAAACAAACCTTTCAAGTCCCATTACAGTGAGAGGGTTTTAGGTGAGAGGATTTCAGGATGAAAATACCTGCTTCTCTTATTTAATGTTAGCTAACACGACCTTCCAGGTGTGATTCTTCCACAATGATGCGGATATGAAGCCTGTACTATACAGTGTGTTTCTAGACAGGTTGCAGACGCTCTCTGAACATGGTCCACTGAGAATACTCCAACCACAGGGATTCATTATTTCTAAAAATTACTATGACTAAATATTCCAACATAACAGTTGTGATTATTTTGCAAGAGGAAGGTCAAGGTTGTGAGAAAAAGATGGAAATGCAATAATTCACCAAACAGAGTTCTGATCAGGATGCATGTCAATGTATCAAAGAGCGGCCCATAGAAAGCACACACAAGGTTAATCTGCTATGACTGTTGAAATTTCCATGATATGCCACTTGAACAAAGAATTATGATGGAATGAACCATGGTGTTTATCCAAAGTCTTTTTTTTCCATAATAACAGCATGAATTATGGACCTTTTGTCAATGTACAAATGCATAAAGGAATGCAAGACTTTAAGGTTTATTCTTGAAATGATGCAATACTGAAGGGAGATGTAGAATGAATATATCACGAGTAACGTTTTCTCTCTTTGCTTTAAAAGGAAAGAAATGAGCGATTTACATTTTAGAAGGTTCGATTTATATTTTGGTACTCTGATTGCCAGGTGTTACTTTTTATAGTGAATCAAAACCAGCTGCATATAGAGAATTGAAACGTTCATCACAGTCTCATCCATGAGCAAACCCATTGGCAAACATTGACAACCTCTCCCCATGGCTTCACTCATATTAGACAAACTCTGTCAGAGAAGGAGTCTGCTTCACATAAAGTCCTGTTGATTAAACTGAGTTGTATTATGTGAAATGGCATCATGCATAAACACAGATATGAATGATAAACAGAGGATATGAATCTTTTCGGTCGTGAAGGTGTCTGCCAGTTCAACCCATAGGCACTTTCCCTACACAAATTCACTTCTCGTGTTTACTGTTTGCATATTTCATGCTCTCGGTCGAAAAGCAACGCTCTAAACAATTCAGAGAAAATGTTAGAAACAAAAACTAATAATCTCACCTAAGTATTTTACAGAAAAAGATAGCATAATATATTTCTTTTGCATCTCCTTTTATGCCATTGAATAAATTATTAACCTGAAAAAAAGTTTCTTTGGCCTATAAAGTTCAACACAAAGTCATAAACGCCTTCTGAAGAAACACGTAAATTAAATGGATAATCATTGTAATTATGCTGTGATTGATTCATGGTTTGTTAGTTAATGTTGTTATTCATAAATTCTGACAAACTTCATGATTGGCTTATTTGAAAGCCTCCAACTGTGTGTGGGTGGGGGGGTGCAAGATGTCTCGAATAGAGACACGCACTTGTTACTTTGTCTCACGTCTTGTCCATGTCAGTGTTTATCAAAAATGTCCAAGTATGAGTTGGAAACATCATCAAATGTCTGAAAATATAATAGGTGCAAAATGTCAGGGGAAATAGCCTGGTGTTAGAGGAAGCGATGCCATTTCCATAAATGTTTAATTGATTGTAATCCTTTGTTGAGGAGACATTTGCACAATGCACAGGGTTCACACAGAGCAGGATATTGAAATATTGAAGTAAAATAATAATTTTGATCAATCTGTAGCTTAATTGTCAGAAAACACCCAATAATGGCCTTTTATATGGTGTGATTATCTACAATACATTCATAAAGGTGTGGGGGGAGAAAAAAAAAGAAAGAAAGTTGTGGCTGGAAGTTGTCAGTGGCTGGAGTTAGCTACTGTATATGTAATTATACTTTCTCAGATATGATTAAGCAGCTGAGAAAAAGCTTGAATTGTTAACAACAGACTACCTGCCACGGCCACTCAGATAGCCTTAATTGTTTTCATATAGCCATTCATTACTACACATGTGGTTGATTAAGTCATATGTCAGCTGCGAGCAGCCGGGTGAACTGCTCCTGAGCTGTCAGGCCAGGGGGAGGCTGTGAGAGCGACGTGGTGATGCTAGTCATTCTCCTTTCTTCTCCTCCCCACCCGCCAACCGGCTGGCCACCTCCACACACAGAAGCACAAACCTCCTCCCAGTCAGGTTTGCGGGCAACCATCTTTGCTTGAGCTGCTCCACTCGCTGCAGCCGCGACAAGATTCACAATTCTCTTCTTTTATTTACACACCATCACCCCAGCTCCACATCATGTCAGGAGCGGTGTGGTCGCGCGGTCGTGGCTGACCCCAGGGTAAGGGCTGTCTCCACTGATCCGAGCTCAGCCCACTGGGGGGAACCAGGTCCCGGTCATGTAATACGCTTTGTAACGGCAGCAGCTTTTCATGCCACCATGTAAATGTCCTCCAAGAAATTATTAAATATGTAGCACCTCAGACTTAACTAGATAAAATGTGTATTTTTTTATGTCTAACTATACATAAAATAATATTTAAAATATACCTGTCCTATTTGGCCTTTGATCATCTTATCCTTTAGTACAATGACAGCAGGATCATCAGAAATACACTGCACCTTTATGTAGTGATTGCATGGATGTTGGTTACTTTTGTCACAGCAGACAGTCACATAAGCGCTCTACCCACAAGCAAATGTATTACCAAACCAAAAAGCTGCTGGAGGTGTCATGTAAATACCTAACCATAGTTAAAGTAATAGGCTATAAAGTGATCTTTAAGTGGAGTTTTAAGCACCCCCATAATGGCTTTGGCTGCCTTTTAGCAGACCATGTGACTTCACCAGAGTAGTGATTATGAGTCACGGATGAAGAGGTCTTGTGTGTAGGTCAGCCTGTAAGCATCACTTTCACCTGCCAATCTTTACTTTCCTCGATACTCAGGGAGCCTTTTTCTTTATGCTGTTAACTGTCTTACAGCAGGTGGTATCTGGCAAATTATGTCTACAAAACACTTTGACAAAACTTGGGTGTAACCTTGTGGAATTCCCACTGTGGAGAAAAATCTCCAAAATTGAGAGACAGGAGGGAAAAAAAAAACATAAATTAAACATCCATCTTTTTTGACATATTGTAGTGGAGTATGACTATACTGTATTATATAACGTAGACAGTCCTAAGAATTTTCCATCAGTGTGTAAGGAAAGAGAAAAATCCTGGCTCTGCTCTGGCCAGTTTTCCTTTCTTACATTACACAAAGACACTGATGCATGGTGCTTTTTGAATTTTGTATTATGTTAGAGGTCGGGGGGGCCGAGGCTCAGGAAGTGTTCTTAATTTCACAGGGTTAAGGAACAGCAGATTCACAGGGAATACAGATCACTTAGCACAAGCCGGCGACTGCCCTGAAGTTGGCGAGCGTTCTCCCTATTTGTTAACCACATCCTTGGGGCCGCTGAACCGTTGAGACTGCCAAGGTGAACGTGCGGTCCCAGAAGGAGGCTCCGCGGTCGTAGATCAGTGAAACAGTGATTCAGCTTCAGCTGCGTGTTTATGTGAATTCACTTGTGCATGTTCCTTTAGTGTGTTAACCCTTGCAGCGTACGTGTTCATATATAAATTATATTGCGCCTGTGTGAAACGCCTCTGCGCTGGCGGGGTCCATGAGTCTTCAGGCCACATGAGCAAAAAGCAGCACTACCTGAGCTCATGAAACGCATACAGATCTTCTGTCAGACTGAAAATCAAGCCATTGTTTCAAGCGTATTAGAGAAAATTGGAGCGTAAATTGAGATATTTTGATATGACACGAGATAAGTGATTCTTCTTTTTTTTCTCCCCTGCCAACCCATAGACTTCCAAAACAAACAACAGTGAGTTAAGCCACTAGATAGATTGTACCAGAATCCACCCATTATTTGCCCAAACTAAAAGGAATTGTACATGTATCAGTGATAATCCAATAATCACGCTGCTCCTAAGCTTTTAATTTGATTAAGTGTGTGAAAATTGAGGGCAGAGAGTCTCTTGGAGGATAACATCACAGACAGCATCTCCTAATTGGTGCTGTAAATTTACATATGGATTCCTGTTTAATGTTTAACCAGTCTTTAATCCACCCAGCTCTGTGATGTCTGCAGTCGGAAATATCCGCGTCTGTCACGTGACGTACGATTATTCCAAACACGCTGCTATTGATAAAATGGCAACAATTACTGGAGCTTTTTAAACTGTTTTAGGGAAGCGTTATAGTCATGGCGGGTACAACAGTCTCTGTTTCCTTTAGGAACTGAATAGAGTGCTGCTTTTAAAGGGCTTTTCAGTTGGAATCCACACCGGCTAGATTAAAAGCAGACAATCATTATCTCCATTATTGTCTTCTTACAACACACAGTCTTCACCTATTGGAATCAATTGCCATCTCCCTTGTGCTGTGCTGAAAAATGACAGATTAAAGTGATTGTGTAGTTCATTGTAAAATAAAGTTAATTAAGATGCTGCACACACACTTCTTATTTTCGATTCTGTTGAGGATCTATCGTTTTAAGTCATATGTGACAATGGTGCTACAGTAGTTATTGGAAAACAACCAAAACCTCACCTTGCGCAGTTCAATTTACAGATATTCTGTAAGCTTAGACACATCAGTCAATCAATAGTTTTGGATTAAGTGTTACTGGTGAGTTATATGAGGTAATATAGAGGTGAGAGATTTTTCATTACTGTATGTTGTCTGTAAAGTTTTTTTTTTTTTTTTTCCCCTTTCACTTTTCTTCTTATTTTCTCTAATCCTCAACTCCCTCGTTGTTTGTTTTTCCAAAGCCTTATTTTCGTTCCATTTTTAATAAGCTGAACCAAACCATTTTCACTTTTTACAGGCGGTTTCACTCTTTCGGCTCTGAATAAATGGTGACTTTATTTCCATGAAATTCTCAAATGACATAGATTTTACTTTTGCATAAAAGCATGAAGAATGTGCCTAATATCGGCGGCATTCATCTGCTAAGTGGACATTTGCATGGGTGCAGAGGGAAAGAGGGAGGGGGATCACTAGCCTCCTGGGGTGACAGCAGTGCAGGGGGATGACATGTGACAGCTGTGACAGTACTGAAGGGGGGCGAAAAGGGGGGGGCGGGAAGGCGACTTGCTGCGCCCCCTGATCCAATTACGCCACACGGCCCCCTGTCAGACCCAGCAGCTTGACTCCAGCCACTCTGAGGACGGTATTGATCTCTTGTCAGGAGGACCAGTTGCCCTCCCTTACAATCCAGCACCGCTGAACTTTCCAACCACCCCACCATCACACCCCCACTTACACCGGCCATCTGAGATGCTATGCGCTCTCCTGCCAACCACCCTCTTAAATGACTGGTAAAATCGGGTTATGGCATTCAGGTAAGGAGAGAGAGGAAGAGGTCAATGGGGCTGTGTGCTAAATACTCCCATAGCTGGTGAGGGAGAATGCGTAACAGCCTGAGAACTGGAGCGGCAGCCGCAGTGGTGGTGATGCATCTGTCCAGCTCTGAGCTCAGCGCTACACTTACAGTACTCCGCTAATGGTCTGAGAGGATGCTGCCTCTCCTGGCTCCTATGAAAGCATTTGATTTGAGATGATGAAAAGGCCATTGCAATTAGCAGGCCCTGGTTCGTTTTACCATAGCTACGACGGAGTGGTTGAGACAGTGGCAGCTGCCAATAACTTCAGCTCACAAAGAACAGACAATTAGGCCGGGGCCTGTTACCACTGCTGGTCCCACATCTCCAGACCTTTGCACTGGCCCTACCTCTTGAGCACCTGCAGGTCAATAGGCAATGATATTGTGTGGTGCAACAGCTGGAGCAGAGGTTAATCAAACCACAACCACACACATCACTTGCATTCAGCTTATTATTCTCGCCACAAAGGCCAAGAGTAGGTGAGGAGGAGAGGGAGGGAGTATCTACTTTTTTCTGCATCAGTGAGGTAGATGATACAGTGTTCTCAGGTTCTCATTAAGTATGTACATAGACAGTCCCATATTGCTTTAAAACACAGTATATATACATGATAAATAGTGCTTTTGTGTTGTCTTTATTTAGATATATTGGTTGGTTGGCTCAGTAAGTCCTATGCACAGAATTCACTGTATAACTTAAAATGCAAAATGCTCCATTATACCGTTGATGCTGCTATCCTTGGTGTGTGTTAAGGTATGCTGTAGACAGTCCCTAGAAATGAAGAAAACACTCAGTATCTACCAAATCAGTGTGATCAACTGATGCCGTGTGTGTATAGCACCATGAAATTGGGCACAATCTGGAAAGAAGCTCATAGTCACTTTCATGGTACATGCAATGTGTATCCAATGCAGAGTGTGAACATTACCCTGGTCACTCATGCATTCAGTTGTGACACCAAAGAGGTTTGGTCAGAGGTTATGCAGAGGTACCCATGTCTTACCAGTTCAGAAAAAAAAGAAAGAAAAAAACAACTAATATTTTCTTTGGATATATGGATTCTGTCATCGCTCTCTGTGTGTTGACGTATCTGTCTGTCTACGTAAATGAACAGATTAACCATAGTACAGTTCAAGAGAAAATTACTAGTGTTTTTTCCTCTATAGTGCCTATTAACTGAATAACCACAGTCAAAGACATTAAACATTAAAAAAATACTTATATTTTGTTCTGAGTCTTAACAAAACTTCTTGACTGAAGATCAGCCACAGTGGTAAAGAATCAATAAATCAGATTTTATTTTTTTATTTATTTATTTTTTTTTTTTTTGAAAAAAAAAGAACCGACTCATTGTTCTACAAGAGACTTTTCAATTTCAGCATCAAGTTTTCACATTTCCCTCTAATGCAATACTTGCATAGTGAGCAACAATGGACTGTCTCTGCACCACTGACTTGTGATAGGCTGTTGTGTTGCTGTCAGACTTGTGTTCAGCAGGAGTGTTGCTGTTTTTGAACAAAGTAATCATTCATGTAATTAATGTAGAGGAAACTAGTGAGCAAAATAACCCAGATGTATCGTCGAAAAGACGAAAGTCGCTCCTCTGTGAGATTTGATTTAATGCATTCTGGGACAGAGAAAGGCATATGGATACACTGCTCGTTTCTACTCTTGACACAAGTCCAGAGGATTGATTCAAGGAAATGTGCGATTTTAGGTATAGATATTGTCTTACAGATGATGAATGCATCATGAAGACAGTTTATAGCCTCTTTGGGCAGTGGTCGGTCAATTTAAAATAAGTACAGGTACAATTCCTGCTGTCTCATTGAAAGTGTGGATTAAAGTCAAACTGATAATTTGTTGGTTTTTTTAACTGCAATAAAATGTTAACCAGTATAATCTTGTATGGAAGCATCAGGCCTCTGTGTGGGCGTTTACTGTGGCAGTAGTTGACTGACATTTGAGAACAGGCTTTTTTCTCATGGTGCACTACTGGTGACATATGTTGCAAACGGTGACAGACACGTTTTTCCAACAAGTCCACATGGATCTGGTTATATACAGTATTAACACTGGTGGTCCTTTTACAACGTTCAACATTTCAGGCGAGTTTGTAAGTCACTTAAGAAATTGTCACTACTCAGAACCGACACTACAATACACATTTATGTTAGTTCAACACTTGATGATATATTTGCAGCTCCTACACTCTCAGTGTTCGTGTCACAGCATTAAAAATAAATACAACTTATTCTTCATGGTAATTTTTAGCAAATAAGTTAATGTGTATACAGTCGTCCAAACTGCTGCAGGGGTTAACTGTTACTAATCATAATTTAATAACCGCATTGAACTTATTTGTACAGTGTTTAACATTTTCACCTACTTTTTGTATCACTACATATGTACTATTTTAATAGCAGCGACTCTATTTGAATTTCTTTCATCAAAATGAAATCTGTTCTCCTGGTACGATGCATCACATTTAACAAGTATAACGATATCAGACACAGAGGAGCCTGCTCTCAGGGACACATCATTGCAGCATGGACCAAATTGGGACACTGTTTCCCTTTTGGAAAGTGCAATTATGAGTGTTTTTAGACATCCCAGTGACATGTCATCTGTGAACCAACATACCACTAGCACTTCTAAACCAAAGATATTTGTCACACCTACTGTAATGCACCATCGAGTCGCTGAAGCATCGGGTCCTCCGGAGGGGCCCAGGAGGGGAATCAAGGAATCTGTCGAATTAATACATGCAGTGAAGATTCCTCCTGTCATCTCAGCTCTCTTTTACCACTGCCTTTTAAAAGCCATTTAAAAGCAGCAAACTGAGCAGGACAGACAAGCTTGACAGCGACTCTTGAAAGAGCATCTGTCTCCTTTAACACTTACATAAACTATGATACTGTCTTTTACACATGAGCTTAATTTTAATTAATGAATTGATTTATTTTGTCAGTGACTGAGCCAAATTTTTTTGCATTTTTTTTTTTTTTTTAAAGGAATGCCAGAAGCGATCTCTATATATCTTCAAATAAGGAACACGCTGGGTTTTACATCACTCGTAATAATAATCTTTTTCTTAATTAAACATAGTGATACACAGGGCATCTTAGATAACAGTGTTTGCTCTATATTGGTTGATAGCTACACTCCTTAAAACAGTGACAGAGGTGAAGTTTGATGTGTCATGCTGTTCGTGGGACAAGATTAATGGTTCCATAGTTCTGAGTGCCACTTTTGATAAAAAAACTTTTCCTCCCATTAAACAGCCATTTAATTGTGCCTCTTTCTATTTTATATAAATTGGCTCTTTCGGGTTACAATTGCTCGCGAGCTGTTTTTAAAAAGATGCGCTAAAAAAGAATAAAATCATTTATCCCACATAAGGAAAGAGATCTACATTTATTCCATCTTCTCTGCCTGCTGTAAACTACCTGACAATTGTTCATTAATGATTCCTAGTAAATTCCTTAAAATGGTCATTTGTCATCCTGTCACTTCATTTGTGACCTAAAATTCCTCACTAGAGGCATCATCAAATAAATTAATCACTACCCAGGATCCATTTCTCCCTTGTGCGCACTATTATACCCGGCTCTCTTGTGTTTCTCTTCATTTACATATATTTAATGGCCCAGTTGTGGCTGGTTGTGCCATGCGACTTGCACAGCTCATGTCAGGTGAAATATTCCGACTGCCACAGTCTTTAACAGTGCGAGCCATGTCTTGTTCATTTTCCTTGAATACCTGAAACACAGGAGAATAAAGCGAATTAGAGACATTTTATAGAACTGAAAAAAAAAAAAAAAGGAAGTGCACATTTTGCAGGTTTTTCTGCAGAAAAAGGCACATCTTTAGACACAAACATTTGATATTTATAAAAAAAAAACTGAATTTGAATTGACTTTAAAAGGACAAAAACAGGAGATAATTACACGCATAAGTTGTCTACACAGTTTGGGTTGATTTAATTGTATCTCATTAGATTAGGAAATGTGTTTTAGTACATTACCCATTGGACAGATTGGTTAGTTGTGTTGGCTCAGTGTAGTTATGAGTTGTCCAGAAAATTTGGACTGTTTTTATTTCCGACATGAAGCTTCAGTTGAGTGTTGTCATCCCACTCAAACACTACAGTCTTAATCTACAGTATCAGGCATCAAAATGTGAATGTGCACATTCATTAATTTGTCACTTTAGAATCATTCTATCATATCCTAAAAGAAAACAACATATTGAGTTATATTCATTTTCACCCAAAACTTCCTCATTTATACACTTAACAGTTTAATTGTTTCTGTTTAAAACATCACAAATATCCTGACTACACCTTTGTTTTGTGCGAAGATTTGATGTTTTTTTAGTAAAAAAAAAAAAAAAAAAATTTGGTAGGGACGCATGCAAATGAATTACGCTGTTTTCCTTTTTTTTTTTTTTTTTTGACAGTTAAAAAAACAGCCCAATTATTTTTATGAGGCGAGAGCATGTCATGTTTGAACTTCCATCCTCATTAAGGTCCCTAACACCAGAGGACATGTGAACGTGCTAGGAGCATTACCAGAGAAAACAACAACCCCACGTCGCCGAAGGATCCTCTCTCTCACCCAGCCACCCTGTTAGAACCTCACAGCCCATTTCAAATGGAATTAGCATAATTAAGAATTAACATGCATTAATTGTTGTGCTTAATGCAAACTGAAGCTAAATGTGTCACCCAGTGTAGAGAAGCTGCTAAATGCTTTGTCACCTCCTGCTTAGGGGAGTGGGATCACCCCATGTGCTTAGAAATAAAGAGCCACTTGTATAGTGTGTGTGTGTGTGTGTGTGAAGCACCGTCGGTGACAGATACACTGTATAAACAAACATCCCTGCGACTGTAAAGCTTACCAGACATGAACACTTGTGAGCTGAAGGTGAGACTGAAGAAGTGTATTGATCAAGGAAGTTTGTGATGTTGGAAAAGATGGATTTATGACAAAGGAACTGGAGACAGGAGACACAAGGAGCGGCGCTTGGTCTAACCAGGGCTCAGCCTAGCAATAAAGGCTGGCATTTGGAGAGAGCAGAGCGCACACAGGGTTATACTGTCTTATGCCACTCTCAGCTCTGGAGGAGCTGTCCTTTTTTGCTTTTACTTTGTGGTCTGTCAGATGGAAGGATGATCAAAAGAGATCAAACAGATGTTGTGTAGAAGACGGCTGTTATAAGTCTGCAACACTGCAAGGACGTTAGTATGGGAGCTCTCTATAGATCTTTATATTTTTAATAACTTGCATTAAAGTCAGACGTGGGAAAACACAAATGATTGCTATTTGTTATAGTATGAGATTTACAGTATTTCTGAGCAGCAGTGAAGTGTAGTCTTGTATGAGAGTTATTATTTCATTATTTTGTGTTTAAAAACAACTGGTATGTGTTTTGTTATTATTTAGCAATCTGTAGTTTACTTTTAATCAAGCTGTTAATTATTTTCTTTATAAATCTTGAAAAACACCAAAAATTAGTTAGAAACCCACATTTTTCTATATAAAAACACAAATATCTTGTATATTTAGCCATGTTAGATGCGTTTCTCTACGAATGCAATCATCAGTTCACCAATTCAGACTATGTAGAAACTTAGATAAATAGATAGATAGATAGATAGATAGATAGATAGATAGATAGATAGACAACTTTATTGATCCCTTACATAACAACATATAATCTTTATTACCAACAGGATGAATCCTAATGACTTTTCATGAGAATCACTACACTATACATGTCATAGCAGTGAGCATGTTAGCATGCTAATGGTAGCCTTTAGCTTGAGGCATAACTGTACCTACAGTTTATTTGCCTCGATAGATTCTCGATCATCAAAATTATCGATTTATTTCGATCAGCTAATCAGTATATCTACTAGTTGTTTCAGAAGTAAAATAAAATGGTTTTCACCTCCAACCCTTTTTAAATTTCTGCTTGACTTTTCTCTGATGACAAGATAACCACGTTCACCATCTATTTATTTTGCTGAAAAATAAACATGTGATCTCCCATAGTTCTATTTAACAATTTCACGCCTCTTGAGTTTTTTTTTCTTCCCCATGTGGACTGCTTTTGCTGTTTTCCCTCCTTCTTACAAAGGCTCAGAGCTGCACATTTATAAAAGCTGGGAGGTTTTCCACATTAATCTAGATTTAATATTAATTTCAAAATACGTTTTCCCTATTAATTAAAAGTAAACCATGTATTGTATGGTACATTATCCCTCTAACGGCCCCATGTGGAGATTATGAAGTGGAAAACTAATGGTGTAGACTTTAGCATTTGGGTTTTGCCTTAGTCATTTACATATCTGTAAGGGGATGTCGATGTATGTGCAAATAAGCAGAACTCTGTGTGTCCCGTGCTTTCTCTTCCGCCACCCCCGTTCCTCTCCCTCCCTTTTCCACGGTTTACAGAGGAAGTCAAAGAAGAAGTGTTGCCTCTCTCCCCTCAGCTAGAGAAGGTAATGAGATTCTGTGCACCCTCTATTACGAGGAGGATGAGAAATCTGATTATTAAGGAGAGGCATGTGGCAGTAAGAAAAATCTGTTTGTTTTTTTCTTATTGTATCACCCCAAGAAACAAAGGTGACCCCCATGTTCCGTTCATTAAATCTTGCCTCCTCTAATTTATCAAGGTAAACTATCACAGTTTCTGCTGAGCTAATCAGAAATGGGCAAACTTGTTAGGTGTGCCTCAAAAGGACACATCACAGGATTTGGATATCACTTCTACATACTGAGTGGGGCCTAATTCATGCTTCCCACAGCACAATGAATGCTTTATGGACATTAGCATGAGTGTGTTGTGATGTTTGTTTGTTTTTTTTCATCGTACAGCAAAGTTCAGGACAATGAGGATGAATTATGACCTCCACCACAGTACAATTGTAATTATTTCAAGGACACAGAGTTGCTGCAGGTGTGGCGTTCTGATGCAAATATCACAGAAAATAATATAATTTGTGCTCTATAGCTTGAGCCCCCAGTTATTATTCTTTATGGTATGAATTCCAAGAGACAGGCGTTACTTCCAGGAAACACCACACAACGGTTTATCACAAAAGAAAACCAGTCAGCGCGGTGAAGAACACTTTCTTGTGTGTATTTGAAATTATTTGAGCAGTAACAGTAATGCTTTCAGATAAAGTATGAATTGAACAGAACTTTTTAACACGTACATTTTTTTTTTTTTTTTTTTTTTTACATTTTTTACATATAAATGCATATATTTTTCCTAGAAAATATATTTCATATATTTCAAAACTTCTGAGAGGAAGAGATGTCTTATCTGGAAGATACGAGATCTTCCTGTTTCTTTTTTTCTTTTTTCTTTTTTTTCTCGTGGTGTGCGAGATGAAAGATGTGAGAAACGTCGAACACATCAACAAGCTGAGTCACTGCTGTATGGCTAACCAGCCACGACTCGTGCTCGTCCCTCCTCCCAAATGTCACATGAACTCATGTCAAACCAACACTTGTGGCAAAGACACTGCAGAGGAAAATAAACTGATTGGTTCACACTACACGGCGATGTATTCGTTTTGTTTTCGTCTTTAAAGAACATGTTGTATAGCTACAACGTAGTAAAACATGTGGTGCTAAATTATTATTATTATGATTATTATTGTAAGCGTGATTTTCAAATCAGTTTATATTAAATTCTTTTCACTAAATGAAAAGAATTATAGGTTTGTGCCATAAGTGGTCTGAGTTATTGGCTGTTCTAACTTTCTAATCTGTAATAAACACAGTCTAATAGGCGTATTGTAATCCTATTGTGAGCTACTTAGACGCATGAGTCCTGCAGGTGCCGATGAGAAATTGGTATTTATTACTGAATGGGTAATCACACAGGCAGCGTATCTCTGCAGCCCCTTTGCCTTCTGACTGAGAGCGAGATGTGCACAGCAGGCTCACCAAACTGCACTCCCAGTTCAAATGACCCAGCTTAGCTAGCATGGCTGTTGTGACCCTCACATGACAAAGCCGCTGTGTAATTAATATGCACGGTGAAATGCTCCCTGCACAGCCACTAAAGCGATTGGAATCATGAGCAGGAAAAAGAAAAAAAATATAATCGTAGATTCTGCATGGTGAACATTTTAGTCAAGTGGCATCTGATTGTGAGAAGTTCTTTTTTTCTCTCTCTCTCTCTTTCTTTTAATGTTCCTTAAGAACAAGATTAAGACTTTCCCCTCAAAGATGCAAATTAATCTTTAAAACTGGACATTTCCCAACATGGGGAGCTCAGTGGGGTGACACTACAGCCCACCGAGTTCATTTTAAGCCTTATGGGCAATTATACTTTCAAATGATATCCTGAAGTTAAATCGTGTTCACACTTAATTAATTTTAACCCTACATTTAAGGCATGAAAGTCTCCTTGTCCTCAAGACAAAACTGTTGTTTAATAGGATACAGTAGCCTCAGTGATAAGGAGAGTTGCGCTTTGTGCTGTTTATTAATTATGTTCTCATTCTGTTTAGTCGGTAATGCTCATATCTGTGTGTGTTTGTGTGGGGGGTGATTCAGATAAGACAGATGATCAGACAGTAGAACTCTCTGATGACATTTCTTTGTCTTTTCTCGCTGAACTGATGGGATCTCATGTGTGGGCTTTTAGCTTTATAAGCTTGTTGTTGTGATGGTTAAATCAGAGATGAGTGAATTTGACAAAACTCAGTATCAGGTAGATCTGTATTTGTACATTTTAGGTGCAACAGAGCTCATTTTTATCCGTTTTTGGAAATAAAAAATCCTCAGTGAATTCGGTCTGTGTGTAGTTTAAATGTTTGTCGGCGTTTGGACAATAGTATTTGCAGAAATGCTGCTGCTGTGTATTTGTCTTTTCTAAATGCTGAGTTAATTAATGGTATGTGTGGACTATTGTTTCTCATTTTTATAACGAATGCATTACTGTACTGTCACTGAGTCCATTTTGACAAATAGGTGGGTGGATGGATATAAAAAAACATACATTGGTGGCTGCCAAGGGGTTAGATTTTGAATTAATTGAGGGAAATGAATTCAGCGGTAATAGGCCCTGACAGGAGACTGTGGCAGTTCTGATGGCGATGATTGATGGTTGATGCACACACAAGCTTATGACAAATAATGCTTATTTTGCTCCCGGTGTATTTTAAACCCTGCTTGTGTGTTCATTAAAAATAAATATATCAAGTGAGAAATAAATAAATAGATTAATGGAAATAAACGAATGAATGAATGACTGATATTCTGAAAAGACATTCTTTGTCTGATTCCGTGAGTCTTTTTCATACGTATCATGTGCTTTTGATAGTGAGGAGGTGGTGTGTAACGCTGAGTGCTTTCAGGGAGGCGGGCCGGCCACCTCCATCTTTGACCTGTATGAGAGAGGGAGGCCCCTATCACAGCTCTCATCACGCTCCTGTAGTCAGAGCCTTCTGACAGTGGCATAATGCTGATCAGATAGCTGTGTGGAGTCATTGCTTACATGTGTCACAACCGCCGTCCATGATCATGTCAGAGTCACGCTGGGCGCCAGAGCCCAGGCTCAGGGCTCAGTGGACCTGGCTGGTTTTCGCGGCTGACATTTCCCCAGCATGACCAGGCTAGCGGAGCTCCAGTCGCAGCCCCAGACTAATGTGCCTCTCCTGGGCCCCGCAGCACAGCGCTGGCAGCTGGAACGTGGGGGCACAGGTGCTGCCAGTCCCTGTTAGATTTACAGTACCTCCTGGTGAGTCACAAACAATCCCAGCATGTGTCTGCTCTGATACCTCAGCTTATTAAAAGTCTAATGAATAAACAAGTCTTTTGCATGCATGATCATGGAGGTGATAGTGGAAACTTGTATTCTCTCAGCTGTCTTTAATAATTTTTATCAGGCAGTCAAAAGACTTCTGTGGCATCATCAGCGATGACAAATTTATCATTTTTAATTAGTCGGACGACAGTAAATGTTAAAAAAAAATAACAAGATTAGATGCAGCTCCTGTTGATGTGGATTTGTGATTATTGATGTCACGCAGTGAGAAATAACAAAGGCTTATTTTAAAGGCATACACTGATGTTTTTTTGTTGATAGAGCTAAAGAAAGGTCTGTAAAACATGGCTGTTAAACCAGATTGATTTATTGGTTCTTTGGGCTGGACACGATTATCTTCCGACTCTGGGGATCAGCCTGCTTCCCAAACAGGACTGGGTCCTGCCACACAGTCATGACAGCTAAATTGTTATACTCAAGAGGTTGTCCCCTTGTCCCCCTTACCTAAGCCACTTGTTACTAGAGAGATATGGTATAATTGTACCCAGAGGAACTTGTAAGCCTATATTGTGAGTCTGTTTCTCTTCAAGAGCATAGTCCTTTGTGGCACCTAAAACTGAGAAGAGGACGAGGAGGAGGAGGGTAGGATGTCTATTCCCTCTTTGTTAGAGGCAATATTGGATCACAGTTTCATAAAGTAGAGCACCATTTAGAATCACTTATTTCCTCTAGAGCTTTGTTTATCTCTCATGGCAAATCTACTGCACTTGCGTTGATCGTATTAACGCGAACAACAACAACAACCGTATTTCACGTGCATGATAAATGTTTTGTTTTGTGGAATACAAAGGCCAGTTTTTTTTTTTTTGTAATTATCGGCTGAGTAAAATGTTGCTCTAATTTTAATCAGAATCCCACATATTTTTTTTTTGTTTTTGTTTTTTTTAATGCCCCTTTGTGTGAGGAAAATCATCGGCGCTCAGAGTGATATCTTTGGCGAGAGGAGCAGCACATACCTGAGCATTTTTTTTTTTTTTTTTTAGTGCAGGTGAACACGTTGGCGAGAGGAGACAAGAGGCGAGGATGTATAAATTGCTCCCACTCCTTTGGTGTCTGCAAAGGTGGTGTTGAGGAGGGGGTGGTGAGGCAGGGGGTGGGGGGAGGTTACTCACTGACCATTAGTGTGCTCAAGTGCAGTACATTCTATGGCCTGTCAACTCCCCTACTAATGTGTGAGGAAATAACTCTATTTCCTACCCCAGTGAAAATCACCTGCTCTGACATGACTTAGAGTACACATTGTTCAGATGATTTTTTCTTCCTTTTTTTTTTTCTAAATCTTTAGCTCCTATGGCGAATTCGTTTACAAAATCTTCACGAAAATACCGTTAAATGAACACGTGTTGAGGTGTGTGAAGTTAAGATCCACACAAAAAGTAATACGCAGCAAGTAAATGCCATTTTTAATAAAAATCTTTTTAAAAAAATGCATTTGTTAATATATTTATTAAGCACCTTAACCACCCGGGAAACAATAACAGCAATAAAAACAAATATAAATAACAAACTCTGATAAAGCCTCAGAAAAAAATCTTCAAATCCACACACAGTGTAAAGAAACGTATATATTTGATATGTTACATTTTGCTATGTCGTAGAATAGCACAAAAACTGTGCAGTTACCGTGACATGAAGAGATTTATTTTTAACAGAAAATCAGGGAGCTTAGTGAAAAGTGATCGCTCTGATCTTTGTGAACAATAACTTTCTTGAAGTAATTCTGAGTGGTATGGAACTAACAAATGAATCTTTCCTCTCTTTCCGCCCGTGCGTCGTATTTGGGAGGTTCAGAGAGCTGAGGAGAGGTGTATGTCGAAGGGTTAACCCCTGCTGTTCCTGTCTGTCCAACACCCCACCTCCACCCCCACCCCTTTTAGCCTCCTTCTCCTCTCTTCTCTCCGCGCTCCGCTCCTGCAATCGGGCCAATACAAACAGCATTATTTATGCCCAGCGAAACACCCCTTAATTACTCATGAACTGGCACACGCTCCAGAGTCCGCCGCTCCCTACCACCCACCAACAGCCATTAAACACTCCATAAAAGCTTGCTATTTGATATTAGCACACTTGAGCCTTTGAGAAGAAATTTAAAAAAATAAATAAATCTGCTAGTGATTTACATATGCACAGCAGCTGATATTTATACTCGGCGTTGCGTCCCTGAAGGGCTTGTCTTATTACCTCCATCCTCAGGTCCTAGCACAGAGACCAGGAAGGCAGGCAGGTGATTAATTCTGTGCTCATGAGAAGCCAACAATTCTACAACAAAGAGCAGAGGAGGATTTCTATAGGGCTTTTTGTGCAAAACATTCTGTCTCTTTACTTTATGGTTTTCTTGGCTGTTTATTTCCACATCCAATTTTTATTGTTCCCTATTAGGGATAGCTTACTCGTGATTAAGTGATAATGTTAAGCAGACTACATACAGCACTCCGTGCCGTGATGGGGTTGCACATGGTGTTTTATCTAGTGACAAACAGTGGATTTGCTGTATATTGGCTGTGGTTTATGCCGGAGGATTTACCTTCTCTGTGAATCTCTGTGAAAATTATTGCATCTTTACATGTTTCAGCCATCGCCGGGTTCTTGTCGAGGAGTCGCTCTTGAGCAGCTGTGATAAGCGCCAGATGTCTTTGTACTCGTCGCTACGCTGAGATCAAAGTTGCCTAAGTCTGAAGCCTCTTGTTGCATTTCTATCACACACACACACACACACAACACACATTTCTCATTACTCCATTCACGAGCTCTTACAAATAAACACAACATCCAGGTTTTGAAAATCCTATGTAACATTATTTAACTTAAAAGTTTATTATTTGGCTGAGCAGGCATCATATAGTATAATAACATGAAAGGCGAGCTCTCCTTACAGTCCCAGCAAACAACACACTTTTTTTTTTTCTCCTTGCTGTCACAAAAACATTAATTACTTGTACATCTTGCTTCTAAAAAGCTGGCTAAACCTCTAGCTAGACCTTCATTAGTTGAACCAGCAAAAACACTGTGTTCAACTTCGTCTCTAATTACATCATCAGATTCAAAGAGTAAAGCCATCAGCTGCTCGCTCGGTGTGTACTATTTAAAATCCCTCTGTCTAATTACTGCTTTAGTCCCATATCCCTATGACATGGCAGTGATAGATCATTATTTTTCCCTGCAATTTGTTATATTCTTTGCTATATAATTGGATCAGATTAATTATTATGATTAATGGATTCTTGGGTTTCTGTGTGTAGCTATGAATTCTTGCGGTTTGAAACAGGCAACATATACAAATTTAAGGTGCCGGGCCGAAATGAGCTGTTAAGTCCAAATCCTCTTTAATGTTTTCGCTTCAACATTTTCATCAGAGGCTTTCTCTCAGTCTGTGTATTTGTTGAGTTATCTTGCATCTGTCATCAGTTTTTGCTCTAAATCGTGTTAGTATTTACAGTTTCCTCTAATATTTGACTATAATATTCCACATAATATATGTATAAGGGGGAAAAAATGGATAAATTACCTGCCAAATAGTGAAATCAAAAATAGCTTTGTCTTCTTTGTTATCCTGTCTAACGGGGAATTATAGGAATGTCACTTTAACAATCACCACGGCTCTGTTTACTACTGCACACACGTCCAATCAGTTCAATTTGGACTTTATAACATGATAGTTTATTAATGAGAAGTGAAACTGTTATCCAACACCCTCAATCTATACCACGGCTGCAATTTAGCTCTTCCAAAAAATACTGTCCAGTTATGGTGGATGGACACTAGTCAATTCCCTGTGCATGGGAATGGCTCATTAACGGGGCGAGGCGAGTGGTGTGCGTTTGTATATGGCTGCCGTTGGTCGACGTGTAGAATGGATTTATGGTGTCACTCAGCCCTGGAGAACGACTAATGAGGGTGTGCAGGCTAGCAGCGTCCGAGTGGGGTAATTCCACCCACCATCCATCCAGCAGAGGGGGGTTGGAGCAAGGGGAGGAAGGGTGGGAGGCAGGGAGGCAGGGAGGGAGGGAGGAGGGGTAGTTGTGGAAGGAGGACACATCCCTCATTACGTGTGAGTGTCTCAGGAGGTTCCTTTAATATTTTAATAAATAACATCAGCCCAACAAGAAATTAATGAATAGTATCATTAATAATGAGCCTGAGCCTTGTAGTGATAGGACAGATATTAAATTGAACCACTGTGGGGAGATCTCCTGAGACTCTGGATTTTTCCAGCAGCAAACAAGGCCAGTGAATGAGGCAGCCGTCTCTCCGTGCCAACAGCTTTTACAACAGGTTGAAAGTAATAAAGGAGGATTTTCCCAGCGATAAAGTTAAGCCCTAGGAAATCTGCTCATGTAGATCGCTATGAAAGGCACAGCCAAATGTGATCCTTAATTAAACTTTAATCAAGATAATGCTGTTTGCAGGGAGAAGTAGTTTAAAAAAGGTGTCCCCAGCCCCCTTTTCCATCTAGTCACCCTCCCTGCTTCATATTGTAGCGGTCATAACCCCACTTATCTGCTCCTTAAACTTGTGTGTGCTTGTTTGTTTGTTTGTTTTTTGCTTTGTTTTCATTTGCAAAGCCTTGTATTCTTTCATCGCGTGATTTCAACTCGGGTTTTACATTCGTCAGGACTTTATTTGTATTGTATCTTTTATCTCCTCTGTAAGTTTTGCCCTCTAGATTATACACAACGAATACGACACATCGCAGTGACGCAGACTTATGTCATTATGTCAAACATGTGAGATACCGATTTCTCCCAATCAGTTAATTTTTTTTTTTTTTTTTTTTACCACAGATACGTGAAAATAGAAAGACCTCCTCTTGTTCATTGTGTGATTGACTGACACATAACTAAATAACTGAACACACAGTGAACCTACTGTACCTGTACCTGCATATAGCACCACTGAGACCATAGATGAGTAATGACTTTTGTTTAGCACCTTGCAAATACAGTTATTACTAATAGAATAATATTAATGCTTTTTATGTAAATCGTTTAGTGGGAAAATTGCACAGCAGCTTCATCTTATTACAATTTATTCCACTTTTTTTTCATCTCCCTAAATCTAAGCTCTACCTTCTTGTTAACATATTACACAAACAGCTTTGTGGATACGCAACATCTTATCGTAAAGGTAAAATACATTAATTTACACAGGGCAGATTTGGGTCATGTCATGTTCATTTACATAATAGTATGCATTATCAAAGCAGGTAAACTACAGTATGAGACAAAGTGCTTACACTTAATCATCGGTGTGTTACCTTATTACATGAAAAGTTAATGTATGTCTCTGGGATTCTGTATCATTGCCACTGTATATTGCTTTGTGCTCTGCTGCCAGCTAACAGAGGATATTACACCCTGTGAAACTTAAGTGTAGCAGTTGGCCTCGGTTAATTTGTTGGTTTTATAATCGCTCACACTGTGCTTAGCTTCTTTGGTGGGGGGGGGGTGTCCAAAGTTGTTATCAGTCCAAATTTGGCAGTTATTGATGCAGTATTCCAGGTATAAATTACAATACAATAGCAATATAAATACAATAAATGAATTTAACCAAATAGAATTTTAACCAAATGCAACAGTCGAAACAAAATCTTTCATCACACGTTGGGTTTACGACAGAGTTAAAGAGCTTTGATGAAAGATTTCTACATTTTTTTTATAAATATATCCGTGAATATCCTCAACAGTTGAATCGTGCGCGTGGTTCGTAAGAGGTGGTGAATTTTGGTTCCCGAAACATGGCTTGTAATTTCTGTTCAGTTCAGACCATATGTCCCTTCCACGTACAATATTTAGTCATTCCCCACTGTATAAAAAATACCAGTATTTTCTTCATAATAAAAAGTGGATTACTGTGAATCACAGGGAAGCATCACCAGCTGTCACAGAGAAATGAGACCATGCTGGCCAGTGTCTATGATGATTAAAGAAATTAGAAGATAATGAGTAATGAGCATTTATTGTTTTATGTGCACGGCAGTAGCAGCACTGATTATTATTCAGTTGTTTTGATAAGTTAGTACGACGTAATAAGAATAAGACGTTCTTACGTAATAAGAATAACTGACAGTTATATTATTTGTATCATTGGTAGTAACAGACGTGCGAGTAGCCGTGTTTTTCATAACGTATGAAAACATTTGTTATGTTCAAAATTCGTTCAACAGGTGGAAGAAATAACCGGAATAACAAACAAACAAATAAACCTTACATTTGTACTTATTCCAAAATATAAAAATGATTTTTAACATTGATTTTGTTGCTTGTTTAACAGTTATTTAAAGGAGAGGTCATCTCAGGAAATAGTATTTTCATTTGTCTGTGAGTTCTAAAGAAACATTTGGTAAAGTCGTCTCGTACCTTTTAGATTATAGACAGATATGCATCTGTGCTTTTGGTAGAAAAGAACACTATTGACTGCTATTACTTATATATCTCAGTTATTTTTTTTTTTTTTTTAAATAAGGTTTTGTTTAGATTTATCCATAAATTCAATGTTCAGTGTTTCATATGAACCAAATAAATCAAAACACAACATACAGCTACATACATTTACTCCACATGGCAAATGTATATTCTATAATTATATAAACATATATAAATAAACATGCAAGTACGTCATATATAATATCAGTAATAACACAGAACATTTGTTCTTCTCTATGAAGTGCTCATCTTTTTCATCCCTGACACTAAAACTTCAACCGTACTACAGTCCCCTCGTTTTTTCTTATGTGGCATTACTGTCCACCTGTCCCTGTGTTGCACAAAAAAATTAAAAAGGAGGACAAAAGTAAAGCAAAAGTAAAAGAAAAAAAAGGGAGTAGTCAGGTTTGACTGATTACAGCGGCAGCATTGCTTGTTTGGTTGCCTCCTCTAAAAGCAATACTCAGCAGAACATGTTTTTTTTCTTTCTCACATTGTGCTTTCTGCATGAATAATTACATCCATGATTTCTGAGGTGCAGTTGTATAGCTTCCACAATAGAAAAAAAACAACCTAAGATTGATAGAGGCTCCTCCTGTAACTAAGTAGTTTTTAAAATAGCCAAATACTAAATTAGCTCATTGGACGGTGAACCATAGAACCAACACAAGAGTGTGTCACATCTTTATTTACATTATATCTTAACTTGTGAAATGTACGAGTCTGTGTGTGTGTGTGTGTATGTGTGTGTTAATGAGACCACAACTACCTTGAGCTGTACCTCTGCAACTGGTACAGAATACTGTAGAAGGCTGAGCAGACAAAGACAAATCACAAGCTCTCCAGCTTCCATAGTGCTGTACATCTTTTAATCATAATGACTAAACAATGAACAACACTGGGGCTCGTGGCTTTGGAAGGACAAGAGCGGTGAGGCACACTTTTTCTACCCTACACGCTGCCGGTGGAATGACTAATGCATAGAGGGTCGTGGTGTAAAACCATTGCCCCAAGGTCAGCGCCCTGACACTTAATTGTTTGTCCTGTCATCTGTCTCTTCCTTGAAATTTCATATCTGACCCTTGTTAGCCCTGTGTTTTCTGTTTTAATCCCCAGTGTGACAGAAAGATCAGGACTGTGCCGTGATCAAGATGTGTCAGATTACTCGTGTTGGGTCCTGTCATTTTGATGCGATACAGACCAAAGATGCCTGTCTGTCATGTGCAGACTGAGGCATTGTCTCAGTCTTTACCACTGGTTTTCACAAATGGGCTCTAACATATTTGTCTTAGCTGCTTCACAGTTTAGCCAAAGAGATCAGCTGCAGATTTAATTTAGAGTCATGCTCTTCTCTAATTGGTTATAAACTGAATGACCTCACCGTTCTGATCATTATATTTGTAGAAGTGACCTGTTTTTGAACATATTTTAAAATCCTAAAGCCACCTTTATGTAAATACTGGATTATAGTTTAAAACTAAATATATTATCTATATTTTTTTTGTTCTTGTATGTTTTTCCCTCTTTTCTGTACTAGCGCTATGCACTTTACCTTTATAATTTTGAGGCGCTTTGGGAGTAAGTGAAAGCCAATACAAATTAGATTATAAATGGGAAGGTACATCAATCACAGCACACGTGTAATATTGCTTTTTTAACTCGACTGGCTGCTGCTGCACAAAGGAGCATGAATCTTCCATATGAATGAATCCCAGTTAGTTTTTTTTTTTTTTTTTACATCTTAACTTATGTATTTATTTTGTCATTGTTTAAATCATTTTTTTTTTTATGTATGCAGCATAAAAACTACTACAGTACAACACTGTGGACAGTACAGTATTACACAGTGGCTGTGAGTGCCTGAGTAACACTATAGGCATGATTCAGCATCACCCACGCTATTATTCTATAATCAGTCGGCTGCCCTGACCTTAAGCAATAATATCAGTGTCATTTTTATTTACCTTTTCTTTTTATCTTACCTGTACGCTAAAAGATGAAAAAAAAAAATCTGACTAGTGTTATGATAATGCAGATTATAAACAAAGGTGAACAGTACAATTATCACATAAAATAAGGGATTATTTCATCTAATCCAGTCTGAAGTGTCTGCCTGTTTACTTGTCTCAGCTTTGAGTTCTTATATCATATTTTGCCAATTATCTGTGAATAGTAACATATTTTTATAACCCAACCGCCAAAACTATGAACACAAGTTATAATAAACAGAGAATATTGTTTAAAAAAATGGAACTTTGTGACCTTTTCTTTTCCCAGACACGTTCATGTTTGACCTATATAAGTATACTGTGCTATGGACTTAATTATATGAAAAACATTTATTAACAGGGACCAAAAATCAGCTGTGTGCATAGTTAAGGCCTAACAAACAAACAAACAAACAAACAAAAACGTATTCGTATATTATGACCAGAGTCACTAAAGTGCACATATCTGCCAGCAGAGGAATTATCGGACATCAACTTTGCTTGTGCATGTGAGTCGACGTGTTCCTGTCGTCAAAACAGAAAACACAAACAGATATATCAGCTCATTCAGAAAAACGTGGCTCCCCAGATTTTATCATTTTGGCCTCTAGTCAGAAACTCACTCATGTAACGATACTGTTGAATAATTTGTGAAATTATATCGTGTCTGTTTTGATATATTACATTTTGCACACAGATATATCAACTGAAACATACTAGAGGACCCCCCTCCTCCCCCATCCACTCCTCTTCTTCATTTTCTCATTCATATACTACAAATTACTCTGTAATTTATGGTGTCTTTTTTCCCGCTCCTGCAGTTTCTCACGTGCAACAGTATGAGGTTATCACCCAAGACTTAACAAATGATGTGCTTGTGTTTGTATGAATGTATTGATCAGTGCTCTATTTGGGCAGATATCTTTCTTTATTTGGGATGGCAGGCTAGCAGGCACGAATGCTGTCTCTCTCCCTCATGCCATGTCTTGTGTTTTTTTTTTTTTTTTTTGCCTCACTGGCTTTCCTAACTGCTCTACTTTATTGAATAAATTCAAGCTGTCACTCCCCATGCTGGTAGAATAACTCAAACTCAACATATAGTAATACAGGAAAAGTAGGATAAAATAATCTTGTCATAGCTGTAAAAGTGATCGCTTGAAGCCATAGTCAGCAATCAATACACTAATTCCATAATTTATACTCGCAGCAATTGAGGAGGAAGGAAGCTCTGATATGGTATTTCTTGGCTCACTGACCAACTTTGACCTTCAATAGAAGTGAGAGTGGGATTATTGTGTTGTTCGGCTTAAAGAAATCACCTACAAGAGTTGAGAGGCAATGTCTGACATTTTATGTTCAAGACCAAACCCTAAACTGATTAATTCTTGGTAAGCACCAGCTCTTGAGCTTTCACTATCTTTATGACAGCAAATCCCTGACACTCAGCTGACAGTGAAACATAAAAGCTGGCCAGTGATTTTCTCTAACTTATTTCTTTTATCTTTTCTTTTTTATGGAAGGAGGGTGGGTGTTCCTTTTCCTTTTCAGCCTAAAGCAAGAGCAATTTTTCACCAACACCACATCTCATTATCAGATCCTCATTCTGTCTGCTTCACTTTTCAGCACTTGCCAATCACAGACTATTCATCATGTCTTTTTATGGGTCATTCCTGCCCACGGTTTCTTTTCTTTTTTCTTTTTTCTTTTCTTTTTTTTCTTTTTTACAACTAAGGCTGTATCCAGAGCTGTACCTAAGTAGCTCTTGCAATAAACCACAATATTTATGTGGATATCCTCAGACATGTTTCAACAGATCTTCTCTCAATGGCCAACAACACTGTTTTTTTCCCAGATGAGATCTTTGAAGCTCTGCATGAAATCCATGAAGAACAAAGTACTGGGAGGCATCAGAAGTTTTTCTGAAAGGAAGAAATTGATTGCAATTAGCAGAGAGATTTTTTCAAGTGTTTTTCTGCCCCCTCTAGTGATGCTAATAACTTAATGATCCCTAAAAAGCATGCAATTTGCCTCAATTGGATTTAACCATATTGTATACTTATGTGCTAGAGATTTCCAATCCCTGAAGGTCTGATTGAGCATCAAACATTGTATGGTAAATAATGGCATCAAATGGCTGGAAATACCACAGCTATTTTGTAATAGTTGAATATTATGTCATAAAACTGAGGCTGTACGTGACAGGTGGGCTCTCAGGCTCATCAACCCTCCAAGACAAACTTTTTAGTCCCGTTGATGTCTGGTTATATTGTAATGTAAAGATACTTTAATCGTCATTTGGTCATAGAAAGTTTAAATTTAAGTCATATTAAATCTCACTTTTCCCGCTTTCATCTGCTGAGCTTTGGATTCCAGGAATTGTGTCCATATTGAATGATCCCAGCTTTCAGTTCCAAACCAGGAAGAAATGTTCCCTTAACATAATGAGATTTGTGGTTTGTGAAGTCAAACTCTGCAGTTACCATTCAACTTTTTAATTAACTGTAACCACAATCTTTTCCTAATATTAACCAAGTGGTTTAGTTGCTCAATCGGAATACTAACCCATAATTTATTTTCCATAGCCACAAATGTTACAGAACTGTAACTACACCACAGATACCGCACAAAGTGAGATAAATGCTGGCAATGGCTTTAAATAAATTCTTGCCACTTGATGTCATCTTCGATCTTGCAGAATCACCTGATATCAACATTTGTGTCTTTTTATGGTTTTCTTATGTTACAGAAATGTTACATCAATGTGTAACCATAAGGATTTTGCAAAAATCCTCTTACGGGATCTCCCTAGAAATTACTTCTAATTAAACTACAACAACAACAGTTGGTAGTAAAAGTAATTGTGACCAGATCAAGTTTTCTATTATCATGGCAAGATTTCCGGAGGTTGAAGATCTGTTGAAACTGGCTGTATTTGTTTTCTGACAAAACCAGATCTTGCAGTAGCTAAAGTGCTATTAAACTTTTTTATGGTTATGTTTTGGAATCCATAGCATTTGGTCAAGATGAGGGGAAGACTGTGCCCTGGTTTAAGACAATAAAAGCCCCGTCCCAACTAAACAGGACTATGGGTGTGAACCTAAGTCTCTGGACTGTCATGTTTACTTTTTACACTCTGCAGCCACCCAAATACCTTCTAGTAACTCCACGTTCATGAAATGTAAATGTAGCACTTCATTCATTAAAAGAAAATGTTTCCTCACAATGAAATCCATCCTCCAATTACATTGCAACCATACTGTAACTAGTTTAGTAGTATGTGAGTTAAATTTCTAAGTCATGGTAAGTCGGGTAAGTGCTCACAGTCATTTATTACTCATAATGACATTTCCTCCTAATCCCTAATTATACGATTAACAGCTGGCAGTTAAGTAGATGGTTAGTTAGTGACCAAGTGTGATCTAGCATTAGATCTAGTATCCAAAACACCTGTACCTCAATATCAGCGCATTATCAATCAATTAATCAAACTTTATTGCAATACAGAGTCGTTCAAAGTGTTTCACAGATGATTGAGAGGATGATAAGGATTTTAAATGATTTTTAATGAAGGAATAACAAATGAACACACTGATGATGGAAAAAAAAAACATAAAAGCAATAAAAATAAAAGACAAGTTAAAATAAAGTTGAGATAAATATGATGAAAATTAAAGTATGAATAAAAGTAAAATAAAACGTAGTAATTAAAAAAATACAATAAATAGATAAAATATATATCTTTTTTAAAGGATTAAATTAATTATTTAAATTAGCGAGTTAAAATAAAGCTGTGTTAACCTTAAAACATATGTTTAAGGTTGTCAGCACATTCAGCTCCATCAGGTCTTTGAGCAGACTGTTCCAGATCATGAAGCAACAATCCAATCTAATGTAATACAAATACGAAAAACCCACTAATGGTAACTGTAAAGTCTGTATGTTGGTATATAGAAGATTTTCTTGCCCAGCAGGGGGGCAGTGGCCAGTAAGTACCCCTGCCAAGTGAGGGTGTTATAATGACCAGTAAATGTGTGTGTTGTTCACTTGCAGCAGGAGATTGGTAAGAAGGTGCATGACCTTTGTTATATTGACCTATTGGTTGACTCCTCGTGGGGTGCTGCCACAACATAAGACATAAGATTCAAGGAGGAAAGGTGGAAAACGACAAGAAAAAGTTGTTGAAAGCGTCTACATATACAATAGATGAACTTGCCATCATTTAACAAAACTGTATCCTTTTGTGTTGATGTTTGCGTCAAAGTGAACCTTTTAGTGTGTGTGTGTGTGTGTGTGTGTGTGTGTGTGTGGTTTTTTGGGTGAAGTGCTGTGGTGGTGTAGTGGGGGAGGTTGTGACAGACAGAGGTCTCACCTCACACTTCACGTCCCAAATAAATTAAAGGAATTTTTCCCAGATTCTGCCTTTCCCACTGCTGCCCGAAGCAGAATGAGCACTTGTGAGGATAATTAAAATTGATGATATAGAATGACAGAGACATGATTTCTGCCTGCAGCAAGAGGTCTCCAAAGACAGTCTAACCAAACTGTCATGCCACTGCTATTCTGTTTTACATGACTGTTTCACCTTACTAAATTGATCGCAAGTAAATACTCTCTATTGAATTAAAGTGTGATGTATCAGTCTGGGGACTCCATGTTACTGTCTTTTGATGGAGGTTGTCCTTTCATGACCCTTTATCATGCTTTGGTTAATGTGAGTGGTTTCTATTGCACCATTGTGGGTTTTAGCCTCTAGTTTCAAGTTCAACAACCTAGATGAGTATATACAGTAGAAGATGGTGACACTCTATGTTAATACCTCTAGATTCAGCATTTCTAAATAGTACATAAAACTCAATAACTGCAATTCTAATTGTATCTAGAATATAGAGTATATTTACATTATGAATCTTTATTGCACTTGAGAAAGAGCTCTCCATATGAACAATACACACACACAAAACATATATATGCATTTATTTCATTTAATAATGATGTACTTATATATTGTTCTTTAGTTTCTTTGTTGATAGAGGCCAAAAGTTGAACTTGAAAGCTTTGAAAAAATAAAAAGCAAATATACACTGAGTGAAGATTTTCATACAGTACGGTTACATTACAGGTGAAGGGGTATAAATATTTAAAAATGTTTATAATTTCTATATTGTTATACTATAAATGTATTAACACTAAATGGGATGTTTAGGAGTTATTCACAATGGATTCCATCCATGTAAAATCATTTATGTCCATGATATCAGTTTTTCTATTTTGAATACAGAATCTTTTTTCTTTTTTTCCCCCAAATATCATTCTAGGAGCATACATCACTCTACTTCTTCCACTTGCACACAGGTGAGAGCATAATGTCAAACCAATTACCTGAGTGAATAGCATCAAAAGAGAAGAGAGCTCCGCTTTTGATTATTCATGAGCTTTGTAAGTTTCACAATATCCTAAATGTTTTACTTTGTGAGAAAATTAGGAATTGGTGGTTTTAGAATTTATATTTAATTACTGCACTGAATCCACAATGAAAGGCAAGTTAGACAAACTCTCCCCAGCATATTGATCAGTATCTTTGTCCGCTGAACTTGCTTAACATGTATTGTGCTGGCCAAAATATTAGGGTCATTTGATTATTCACAACACATGTCATTTTAGTCCTGAGTGGGAACAGCTTGCTCCTGTCTCTGGTTTGTTTGAAGGAGGTGAACAGCTGTCAGTGAGAGGAGCATGGGGACATAGGGCTAGACATGGGGTGAGGAAGGGGGATGGTGAGACACTAAACCCCCACCAGGGTCCTTCTAAAGATAAATATTGATTGCGGACAGTTTTAATTACTTCTTTAAATTGAGCAATTTTGGTTTTCCCAGTTGGCTCCCTGTGAAAAATCCATGTAGGATTCCTCATTGAGGGAGAGGGAGAGGGTTGAGCATGGCGCACCATAAATCACCGCGGATACATAATTCATTGGAAGCATGTGAAAAGGACAAGACAAGATGCTTTGGATCATTGAAAACAGCGTTTCCACAGGTCTTTCCATGTAGTGAGGTCTCCTTCTTTGTTTGTATTGGAATTTGTTATCTTGTTCAACTTGTAAACTCATCTGAATAATACCGTATGATAAATGTCCATCCGTTCGCTTTTATTCTTGTGCATTTTATTATCAGATTTGAAATGTGAAAAGATACTTGAACGGAACAAATGTCAGTGTTTTCATTTATCATGGAAATGTAATAAAAAAACAAAACAAAACAAAAAAAAACAAGAACATGAGTGTGAAGATTTCTCTCAGTGATGGTGTCGTTGCAGTGGTGTCAGTTACTCTTTGTCATGCTTTTTGTCCATTCATTTCCAGAAGGGCAAGGTCACTGCTAATCTCCACTAATGTGAGGAGACTGCTCTTGATCTTCGGCCGTTATTTGGCACGTCATTATAGCATGAGAGATATTCACTGCCACTTTTTCAGTATTTCAGTTCAGTAACAGGATCATGTCTGGAGCATTATTGCCCTGCTATACAAATGTAATTTGTTCGCAGGTTCAAAGTTGACCTGGAAGATGCGAATTTTTTCAGTTTAGTTATAAAATGAGGGTTGCCATTACTGCTGAAACGATGGTTGATTTTTTTTTTTTTTTAATTGACAAATAATCTTGTGATATTGATCTTGTTATATCTGTAATCTTTTTATTTCATATAATTTTGTTGAGTCTTGCTCGATGAAACTAAAATAGCCAAAGTATCACAGTGAGATGCTTGTAGCTTAACTTTTTTAAAGCAGTTAGAAAAGAAGAGTTTACTTGAGTTTAGGTAAATGCCATGGGATCACCGGAGTCATCACAGTTCATCCGGAGAGGGACATGAACACTTGTACTAAACACCACAGCAATCTATCTAAATGTTGGCGAATCATTTTTACTGTCAACTGTCAACATGATGTTGGTGCTAAATGAAAAGATGAAAAGCCGCAAAATCATCCAGGGTGTTTGGGTTTATCTTCTGAGGACCACGAATCAAAAATGATTGGCTTCCTTAGAGCTTTTAAATGTATTACATTAGTTTTCTCAACAAGTAAAGGTTGCCTGGTTGTTATGGTAATGTAAGGGTTCTTATTTCCATTTTCTGAACACATTAAGGACTTCTGTATTTTGACCTAAAACTTGAAGTTGAGCAGTAGCCCACCTCTCTGTCTGTGTCTCTCTGTGACTGAAGCTTGTAAATGGCAGCTCCCACTCTTCCTGTCTTTGGACTGACCTGCAGCATCTCTTCGACATACTTACGTCTTCCTTCCACTTATCTGTCCCAAATTCGCGCAGCCAGACCCAGTCCCCCGAGACCTAGCTCTCCATATCGCCAAATAGATTGGTCACTAGAATTACACGATTGAGGTTTCTGAACAAGGCATTACTCTGTTGTATTGTAGAGACCTCTACACTGACCTGTGCACAGAGGCATAGGAAGAAGAATTTTTACACTCTGTTCATCAGAGGTGCCGTTAACAATTGGCTTGGAGTTTTTCTTGGACCTTTTCTGGTATTAAAGAGAGGAGAGTGAGAGGTAGCTGGATGGAGCACTGACCTTAATCTGAAGGGTTGTGCTGTTATAAGCAGGGGTGAGTCTGGTCAGCTGTGCTACACCAGCACATTGTCCATCCATAACATGACGGTGGCTGGAGAATGCATACAGAGTGAAACATTAAATGTAGAAACTCCAACTGTAGCGTTTCACTCACTCAGTAGCCAACAAAACAATTTCGGACATATTGTTTCTTCAGGTATTTAGTCATATTTCACAGAATACAGTTGTTTTTAATGGAAACAGCCTAAAAAATACGCAGAGCAGGCATCAGTATTACAGCCTGACCAGCCTAGAGTACATTTCTCATCCCCTATTCTACATTATCAGAATACTGCAAACAGAAAAAGGAGGATGGTGTGTGTTGCAATCAGTTTTTGTTGTTTGATGTGTCTGATGCGATGTTTTTCTGGCCCGTTTCACATTCTTATTCATGTGGCTGGATCAGCATATATACCATACATCAATAGTGTAAACACCGCTCAACATTTTGCCTCACCCTGCAGATGACGCGGAATGTTCTAAAACAAACCCAAATGAATAAATAATATGTCAAGGAAGTGCTTATACCCAGATCCATAAATTACCTCTGCAGGCCCCCTGCTGTCCTCCATGACATCGGTGCGAGTGAGAGTCCTGCCTGTGATTACATCCCTCTACTTCTTATGCACCAGACTGACAAGCCCATGTTGGAGAGACAAGCCCCTCGCCTCTGAGCGCTAATGGATGATTGGTGGCAGGATAGGAGGCTTCAGTTCTCTCTTTCATCCTTGCCTGCTTTTGACCCAGAGAGCCAGCAGTAATCGGCCCAGCAGAGGGGTAATCATTCCCCGTGTGCCGACTCTGATAAGTTGGAACACCTTCCCCCAGCAGCGGAGGGAGCTCCTGCGGCCTCCCTGGTTATCGCTGTCCCCGGCACCCCTTCAAGAGGCTGCATTCCCTCCTCTTCCAGGCTCAAAGGCTCCATCAACAGCAGCTCTCTGCTCGTCTTTCATCTGACAGAGCACATAAGCCGGTGAAAGGGAGGAAAAATAAACTGGGTTCTATCTCTCAAACTGTGATCTTATGAATTCGATTTGGACACTTTTAAAATGTAACTGCACAATTTGTTATTTTCTCCTGTTTTCCTTTCTCTGTTAATATCTGTGGCGATAAATTGCTTCGATTGACAGTCTCATTTTTGTGTTGTGCACGTCTGTATTTGTGATAAGGCGGCAAATCGTGGTCACCTGAAGGAGGGCTGAGAAGTTCTCTGAGGCTCCGGTGCTGTTGCCCAACACCTTTCATGTAAGCCACTGTGAAAATTGTTTGGCTTATTTTGTTGAGGAAAATCCCCACGTTTCTCTTGATTACATTTTGTTATGGTTTTCCTCCCATTTTTCTGAGAACTTCTTAAGCCTTGCGAGATTACTGTTTAATAGGGATGATATTGTGCTGGCTTTATTGGCTATTTGCAGCTGCACCGCCGGTTCATTTAATAGCCCCGTCGGTTGTTAAAGGGATTACACAGCTGCCACACTCTAGTGTGTACAGTGGGCCTCTGGTGGAAAAAAAAAAGACTATTGCCTGAAATGCAAAGACAGAAGGGAAAATTTCCGGCAGTTTATCAGAAATGTGTGATCATACATGCAAAGTTTGCCTGCCACATTCAAATTACCTGCTCGCCCCTTTGTGATCTGACTCTGATGATATCCCATTCCATATCTAAGTGACCTTTAGAAGGCCAGAGGCACTACCCAACATTGATTAAATAAATTGATCCCCACACATTCAAAGGATATTAATTAGACATGGAAAACAAGTGAATGAACACAAATAGCTCTTAGTTTAAATGCAATAGCAAATAAAACACTGAGGGGGATGTGAGGAAGCCCAGTAACACAGTAAGACCCGACGTCTCTTGACATTAGTTTAAAATGTTAAAGCGAGTGTAGAAACTTAACTTTGTAGATTAAAAAAACTGGATGATTAACCTTAAAATCCCTTTTCAAAATTGAATATCTTTTCTTTCCTTATTAATTTTTTTTCCCAAGGTAAAACAAATCAGCGTGATTATGGATACATCCCAGTGTTAAGATCAATACATAACCACAGTGAATCTGTCATCTTTGAACGAGGACACACGCTGAGATGTCGTACTTTCGTGGCCTGTGACTTGTCCGTGTCAGCGGCAGCTGCCAAATAGGTTTCAGTCGAGAGGGCAGAGTCATACAATATGTGCCAAAGCTAACAGCTGTTAACTACACAACCTGCAGGCTATGAACTGCAGCTCTGTCCATTGTCAGTCTCTCCACAGTTAAATATTCCAGGAGGAATTTGTTACAACAAGACCATACATAACGGGTGAAAACCCTTTACACCAATATTGCTCTCAAAATTGGCAGCATGAGAAGGAGGGACATGAGGGATGCTTGAGAGTGGTAACCTATCCCTCTCAGCCCCCTGGGAGCCACTTGGCCAGCTTTCATCCACATAATTATAATAAATTTGACATTTCATAGATAATATTGATTTCTTTATTTTAGCATTTCACCATAGGTGACAGTCTAGTGTCAAGAATGAAATTTCTATTGATCTTCTGCGCATTAATCCCTCATGTGTATGTGATCATTTTTATAAGACCTTTTACTGCACATAAATCAATATTTCATATTTCCAGCCATGCCAGAGGAGATGTCATATTTGTAAACTGTGTCTTGACACTAGCAATTCCTTTCTTGTTCAGCTGCAACTGTGCAAGACCAGTCAATTTGGGGTGGTGGAAGCAGCGGCACATGGGAGGAGGGGTGGAGGACGAGGGAAGGGAATTTGCAGTCTGTGGCTTTGGTCTGGCTGGGAGGAGCTGAGCCCTTCTTGAGATACATAGCGCAGCACTGATGATGAAATATCATTTTTAGACTTAATTAGCTTCCAACGTGATGTGGGCCTGTTAATAATGAAAATAAACTGGCAAATCATTTCAAATTGATTAGCCCAGTGCCAGGAAAGGGATATTGAACACTTCTTTAAATTGTCTGTTAATTTCTTTAATTTCTGATTAATTTTTTTTAAGCTTTTTAAAGAGCATGATTCAATCCCAAGAGTGTGCTAACAGAAACATACTATAGTTCTAATAGCACTTAACTCTTGATGAGGTAAGGGATAAAGGAGAAGTGATTTTCAGTGACTTATTTAGTGGAATTGATGCCATTTTCTCTGACATATCTACATTTATTAATGTGCACATTTGAAATCATGGTTAAAGAAAATGTAGGCAAATGGAATATTTTAAACACAGTAGAAATTTGCTTATATACTACCTGTCTCGGAGGCGTCAGAATGAATGACTTGTTTTCCGCTATAATTTGAAATAAGATTTCCCCGTATACAGGCATGTTGCTCTCAGCTGCAGTATAACATGACAATAGCCATGGAGAATGCACAGCTGTTTGGTGAAAAATATGATCACCTGAATGGTGCAGACACCTGACCTTTTCTTAGTCTCCCTTAACATGTCCCTTCCATACAATCAGTGTGAGAGCGCCGCACAAGAAAGGCCAGTCCATTAAGAGAATATGCTAATTTTGCCATCCGCTCCTAATTGATGCCATTTTACCAAGTAAACAAGACTTCTGTCTACAATGGATGTGTTTCTGCCAGTTAAAAGGAAATTTCAGATCGGCTTTTTCCTGTAATTTTCTCTCTGAGAGCTATTGGTGTGCCATTATTGCAAATTATAAGTCTCTCCTTTTGAAGAGAGGTGCTATGCATGCCTTGTTTTTTTCTCCCCCCCCCCTCCTTAAAGGCCATCCACTATTTTTTGTCAGTCACTGGAGAATCTCCATTCACGTGAAAAGGTGTCAGTGCCTGACTGTTTGAGCATGATGACAGACACCCAGTAGAAGTGTGAGTGACTGCCTGACACCATAGAGGTTTGTCAATGATGTCAGCGGCACTCTGGCAGCTAACACAGTATTGTCCCAGACACTCTACAGGACAGCACTATAATATGGGACGTAGACAGGGTGTGATGTGTTATCTCCACAACCTCTCTCCCATCCTTCAGTCTTTACCACAGGCCGTGACTGAAGGTCTGTGAGGATCCTCGATGCGGCGAGTTGCTTAGATTCATCTTCCCTGTCAGCCACGTAATGCTGTATGAGCTTGTTCCTCCATTCAAGTAATGCTGATGAATCTGCTGTCCAGATGCCCCGCGCTCCACTTTGTTGAAACAGGGGGATAGACCCATCACAATGTACCTTTGGGTTTGACCATAGACGATCATTTCTCCCCCTCTGCCAAATAGTCCTTTAGCAAAGAGGCCATCAAAGTGTGTGTGTGTGTGTGTGTGTGTGTGTGTGTGTGTGTGTGTGTGTGTGTGTGTGTGTGTGTGGGGGTGTAGAGGGGTTGCATGGCCGGGCAGGCGAGGTTGACTGGCACTCAGTGCTAAGCTGTCTCTCTGAGGAAAGGGCTGTTTAAAAGGCAGGAGCTGGCAGTGGAGCAGACCTCTCAGCTCCCTGTCTAAATACTGCCTCTGTGTGACTGACAGCAAAGCAACAGCACACTGGCGTTCTCCTTTCAGCCACTCAGCAACCCTTTAACAAAAAAAAAAAAAAAAACACACAGGATTTAACATAAAACTCAGACCGGAGTGTCACCTAATGCAGCATTGCTGCCTTCACAGCTCTTTACGTTATTTAACATGACAAGCTGTCCTTTTGTTGTTATTGCGGTGCATGTGATATCACCCTGTCAGTTTGAAAAAAAAAAACTGGTAATGGCATTAGGATGATTTGAATAATCACAATAGTTTTACCTTTTCTAATAAAAAGTCCTCCTCCACATTGTAAAATACTGTTTTTTCTATTAGTAATGATGTAAGCTTATGTAAACTCTTCCTTTTGTACTTTGAATTCCTCTCCTTAGAAATACTACAAGCGTCATCCTTGATTTATTGTTATTTGTTTAGAGATTGACCTTTCTAAATTCAATTTTTAGATATAAAAAATGTTCTTTTCTCATACAAGGGGACAAACAAGAGTCATCAACAGGCAAAAAAGAAGACATTGCAAATGTTGCAAAAGCTTAATAGCACAAAATTAACAATCTATGTGGTTTTGCTGGATTCAATTAGAGGGATATGTTGCTATTTCATGATGCACTTAGGAATGACAAAGCACAGATATAAGTATTGATTTTTTTGTGCCCATAACCAGATAAACAATATGTATATGTATGTATTTGCAGGACAAATTGAATCAAAATGCACATATTACATTGGAGGCCCTGGAAGACTGACAGCAATTGAATTTGTCAGTCAAGAATTTAGTTAAAGAGTTAAAGACCTTTGATCTACCAGGGGGCGAAATGATACGACCGTTCAGGGTAAGAGATATTTATGGCATCTTGGCGTTGTTATTGCCGGCCCATTTTTTTTATGTGAATTGTTTTTTTTTCAATGCTCATTTTCACTCAGTTCAGCTCTGTACACGTGTACAACTGTGTGTGTGTGTGTGTGTGTGTGTGTGTATGTCTATGTTTGTTGGCTTCTGTGTATTTGTAGATGTGTGTGTGTGTGATGTGCTGTCGACCGTGCGTGTATGTGTCGGGGGCAAGTGTGAAGAAGATTGTGTCCAAGTGGCAGAGAGGTAGCAGAGAGAACGATAGCTATGTTTGTGGATTAATAACTATTAATTCTCCTTTTGACTGTAATTGATGCTTAAATCTCCGCTCCCCTCCTCCTCTCAGCAGACCTCTTGTCCCCCCGTCAGTTCTGTCCTTCTAATAAGGGCATTATTCCAAGGGATTTCATGCATTCTGATAAATTAAATTAGAAGGCCAGTGACTTAGATAGATTGCAGCGAGTAATTAGAGAATCCTCAATGCCTTCCTTGCTGCCACTCATTTACAAGAGTCTGTTATCTACCTATATGTGCGCAGCATGAGGCGGTGTGGGTTTGCATCACTTTTCCCTCTTAAAATTCCTTCCTTATGTCACTGGAGAGACAGATCTCAGACCATATCTTGTCACCCGGGCTAGCACACTGCACAACGGACAGCGCAGTGGGACAGCCATTAATTGGAGCAACTTGGGTTGGTAAGTACCCACGTGTGTGTCAGTGACATGCAAGAACAAGGAGATGGGCTGACACATGGAGACAGGGGACACCCTGGGCTGGGCTGCCCCCACTCCAACACCACCAACACCACCACCCCCACCTTATCCCCACCCGCCCACCCACACACACACACACACACACATACAGATACACCTTCACATGCCCCCTCCTTTGCCCCTTGCACTCCCTCCTTGCCCTCTGGAAACAACACCATGTTCCTGATACTGAGTCAGTGGTCACTGTCCATGTCAGCGGAGCAGCCTTGTTCACATGCCAGCAATGTTGTGTGTGTGTGTGTGTGTGTGTGTGTGTGTGTGTGTGTATCTGTTTGGGAAATTAATAAAGTAACTGTAGTCTTTGGTGATAAAATATTAACTGTTATTGTTTTAAAAATGATTTGTAAAAAGAATAATAATTAATATTTAACAGAACATTTACTCAAATATAGTAAATTAAAAAAAAGAATTTTAAAAATCAGGTTCCTGAACTTCATTTATGCAGTCCAATTTATTTATTCTCTTTTATACTTCCGCTCCATTACATTTTAGAGGGAAATTCTGTACTTCTTATTCCACTACATTTTTTTTAAAGTTATAATTAAATTCTAATTTTACACAAAACACGAAACATGACACAATTGTGACTTAAACTATGTAGCATTTAAAAAAAATAGTTTAAATTAGCTCCACCTCCACCAGCTACATCAGTAAAACACAGTCGACACATCCAGCAGTATTATTATTTATATTAGTATAAAACTCATATGGACATATATGTATAGCATAAAAGCCATGTGGCTTTTTGAGATGCTTAAAATATATTTTGCTAATAACACCTAAATAGTCTTTCTTCATATTGTCAGTGCAGGACTTTTCATGGACTGGTATTTGTCAAACCAAAGAGAAAGAGGAATCACTCAATAGAGAGGACCATCTGTGTACCTTACAATCATCTTACAGTCCAAAGTCTTGACAGCTGCACTCCCTCCTGATCTACCGTGTCCCCTCTATGGCATTTTTCTTCCTTTCTTTTCCACTTCCCCCGCACCCTTATCACAAAACAGTCTGACAGAGTTCACTTTTCTCCTTTAAGAGGATGAATGAAGATAAAAAGCAAAGCAAAATGGAGCACGAGAGGCATCACTTGCTTTGATTCATGATGGCTGGGAGTTTTAGCGCGCCTCCGCCTGCCTTCCTGCTCGCCCGCTTGTCTGCTCCATCCTGGGCTCTCTCTAATGGAGAGCCGCGGTCTTCTCACAGTGACACCGTCAAGCCAACAGGAATGGGCTGATTATGGTGCTAAATATTGATCTCTGCCTCACATGTGTCAAAATTCCCCCAACCCTTTAATTAGAATTTCCCCTCCACCCCATACAGGAACTAACTGAATATATTAGAGGACTTCATGAGGAGGAGGGGAGTGCAGCTAGTGGGGCATAATTGTGACCTCTTGTCTTGCCTCTTCCCTCCTGAGTTTTCAGATGACTCCCAACTGTCTGTCTAAAGCTCCTGGCCTCTGTGATAATCAGACTTATTTTCCTCATCTTATCAGCGGATGATCGGCCGGTTTCCCCTGTTCTCTGTTCCCATCTCTCCTCTGTCTTGTCCCTTCATTCTCACCCCCTCCACTTACCCCCTTTACCTTTGTCTCGCCCAGTTCATCTTTCTCATAATTTTTCGTAGACTTGTCAGAGAAAACTTTCTTAAAACACAGTCATATTTATATTTAGTTTGCCTTAAAAAATATTATTCTCTCTACGCCATTTTGTCTACATTTTTCGGTACGTTTTTATTCTAGTAGCAGCTAATGTAGCCTTGAGCACCTGCAAAGGTTTGGTGAGTTCACTTCTTCTTAACTCCATTCCCCATTTTTTCTGTTTTCCAACAGACCCAACTGATGCCGACTCCAGTGACATCACTTGAGGCTGGTTAGCAGATTGTGCGCAGCTCCCCCTGGAGGCAGTAGGTTTTATATAGTGGCAATAGTACTCTTCTAGACCTTTAAAGGTTTTTCACATATGGTGTAGTACTCTTTGAGATCTGTAAATAGAGACAGACAAGCACATCATCTGTGCAAACTGCATATTATGACCTATAAATTATGTTTTAATGTTAGGCGACCTCTAGCGGCAACAGTAACGACGACAGGCGCAAAGGAGGAAGTCAGGAGACGTAGGATGTGAGAGGGAGAAAGTCAGCGTTCAGGAGAAGAGATGGTTTGACCAAACACAAGATGTTAGCACTGGAGACACCTAAATTTGTGTGTCTCTATCTACTGTCTATTTATTATTGTTACCATGATAACAATCTCCAAGTCAACTGCCACTGCTCCGCTCCCATGGTCTGTATGAGTGTAGGGGCAAGTGACCTACAGTATTTTGGTTTTTGGTTGTCTCGATGTCCAAAATCATCGTAGTTCCTGTCAATTCCTTAAAAAAAATAGCAGTCTGTGTGTCTTTTTGTTCATCTTGTTATTCCTGTTGACTAATATTAAATAAATACAATATTCAAGCAGCTCAGCAGCTTTACAAAGAAAAAACACTGAGATTCAGTGATTTAAACTTTACACTCTCAGGTCAGAGGACACAAGTCCCACAGCAAAGCAGTGATAATGCACAGAAAAAAAATAAAGCTGAAATTACAAGATTTCTTGAAAACTTTAGGATTCTTTGTTTCTATTTTTCCCCACTCTCTGTGCCATTGAACACATTTACAAATCTGTTTTTCACAGCAGGTGGTTCTACTCTGTTTTCTCTACTTCCTAGATTTGAGAGCACTAAGATGCTGCCTTCCCTCCAAAAATCCTCTCCAGCTCTTATTCCATCTTTTCTGTCTTTCCCAGTACACTTTTCTCTCTGCCCCTCCACCCCTCCCCTTATCTCTACCTCCCTCCTTCCCTCTCTCCTCTCTCTCTCTCTCTCTCTCTCTCTCTCTCTCTCTCTCCCATACTTTGGATAGGAGGCACTGGTCGTTATAATAGGACGCTGGTAGGCTTGCCGTCAGTCGCATTCTGGCGAGAGTCAAGTGCCACAAGGTGCCTTTTTCTATTTGTTTGTTTCATGCTACACTGCACCAGCCACTGACCTGTACTAGCCATGTCGTGCAAGAGGGAGGCAGGTTCATCCAATCAAAGACTGGCTGAAAATTAACACTGATCTTTCCATTCCTGAAGAAGAATTGTGGCAAAAGGCAATTTCATGACCATAGGGTGGAATTTCTTTTCTTTTTCTTTTTTTTCCTTTATTTTTATTACACTTTCATGAATTGTGTTTTCATGATTTTTTTTCTTTGTCTCTTACATGTTAGAAGATTTACATATTTGCACCAAAGGGATCAGGTTTGTGTAACAAACTGTAAAACGTGGTTGAAATAATTTACCATTCGCTCTCGCGCTGTTAATGTTTTCACTCACAACGTAATTCTTGAGTCTCGGTCTTGAAATATGATTTTCTAATATCACTGATTTTTTTTTTCACAGTGAATTCAATCTGATACCCTGCAATTCAGTACATGCAATATTCATAGTTGATCCATTGACTGCTATTCAAGCGGGAACTATTTGAAGAGGGAAAGTTCGTGTGCATTTTTGATGGATTGTGCATGTCTTCCCCTACTCTATATGGATAGAGAGCTTGTTTGAAGGTCAGTGATTCTCTTCAGTCAGTCTTCCCTCTCACACTCCTTTTTTTTTGGGGGGGGGGGGTATCTCTGGTCTTCACTCCATATTTTTCAAATGCTACTAGGTTGGATGACCTTGAATCCTGGTAGAGATGAATCTCTTTGAGCCTCCACTCTGTCCATTTCTCGGGGAACTCAACAACAACGTTCTCCCATCAGGCTTTTTATGTACAATATGCACTTTCGCCATCTTTCCGACCTTTTCATGTCTTCGATCATGCCACTTTTGTATGACAACTAAAAATACATAATGCTACTTTAAATTAACTCCTTTTTGCTTAGCCCAAATTGTAACTCTCTGTCCCTATGTGTGCACTAAGAAAGAGGGTCAGTTATTAGAAATGTAGTCAACTCCTGCGTGTGCATATCATTGTGTTAACATGTAGGAACAAGGGGTTGAACAAGGGTTGAGTGGATCTTGAGAACTGGCAGGTGCATTATTGCAGCAGGCTCTGTCTAGCTTGACATGTGTGTGTGTTCCTAATCTCCCAGTGATATGACAAAGCTGTGTCGAAGCCTGGGCTGGATCTCTGTCTGTCTGTTGTGACAGACACACACACACACGCTTATAACCCCCTCCCCCCTTTCCCTTTTTGTCCATCTTTCTCTCTCTCACACACACACACAGACGCACGATCCCCTCTTGACCCCAACAAGAACCCACCACTCCACTATCAACCGGCAACCTCTCATTGTAAATGTGTACTTATTGTATATGTGCCACTAGATTTGTAAAACCATCACTACATGTGTCTGTTTGTGTTGCGGGGACATCCATACACTGTATGTATCTATACACAAAGAAATATATGGAAGGAAAGAGCAGCTAGGCCTCTGACTCTCTGTAGATGAAGATAAGTGTGAGTGCACTAGGCTTGTTTATTAGTCAACACGGGAGATTTCAGAAGACTGATGAACTATAGCAACATTTGTTCAAATCTGCTTGTTTAATTGAGGAGGGATATTACTGAGGTCTTGGGCTTAAACTAATTTTCTTGCTGAACATTTGATCATCTCTTAACACACCAAAAATAGTCCAAACATAGCATGTAAAATTATGTTTATTTAAATTATTTGTTCCTGGTTCATTTCAGGCTTTTATTTAGGGAACATATGGAAGAGAGAAGAGTAAATAACACACATTGTTTCCCAGGTGGAGTCAAACCAGGGACGTTGCAATCACATGAGGAGCGCCTTAATCCGTTAGGCTACAGGGGCACTCATGTACCTGCTTTTTAATCCCAACTGCAGATGATAGAAGCCCACACACACACACACACACACACACACTCACATATGATGTGACTCAAAGACATGAACAGATTACACATGCATGAGTGTATTTTATATGTTTCGCTTCACATAGAATAGCGGCACAAACCATAACACAGGATGAGGGCATATTCATGTGGGAACTGTGCCAGTGCATCTGACCATGTTGACATTTTACACACTGACATTAGACGAAGGGAGAGTTTGCATCCCTGCATCCAGTCACATTGTCACAGTGGAAGGCGTAAACGGAGGCAGAAAACAAAAAGAAAGCAGATACTGGGTGGCATATTTTTTTTTCAGACTTTAGGAATTTAAAATAAAATAATTTAATAGAATAATTCAATTTAAAGAACAAGCTGATGTATATGTTAAGCTTCTGTAATAAAATTATGTAGATCAGATTGTTAGATTGCACTGATGTTAGCCGGTGATACTCTCTCATGCGTCATCAAAACCAGATTCTTCTCCCGTGTGTTTTTACAGTTTGCTCCTCAATCTCCTCCAGCTTCGCCCCAGAGACCTAATGCATCATTTGAGGCTCATACAATTCATTGCTTCCCAAGCCACTGGCTCCTACCAGCCTGATAGAGGCATTTTTCACCACTTAGAAACACGCACTGTGTGTCCGATCCCTTCCTCCTTAATATGTCCTCTATTACCATCAGGCATTTATGCCTGTTTTTTCTCCTTCAGTAACCACTGAGCACCAGCTTCATTAAAACTAATTGAATCGGAAACACGTCTGCCTGAGGAAACATTAACTCTTTCTGTAAAGGAAATTTCCGATTTCATTTTGTCAATAAGGTCAAAGGACTGAGCCCATGTGTTTAATACTGATACATGCTGTGTCCATAAACTTAAACTATAGGACTATTTTATTCAGATAGACAGATCACTATCTGCACCCTATTAGAACTGGATGTAATATCTCAACTCTTGGTGGTTTGTGGGTAATTATAGGATCGTTTATAAAACCTCCCTTTTCTTTTCTTTTGTTTTTCTCCAAATTTATACCTTACCGCAGAATACCTCTCTGACATAATGTCTTGTCAATTTCACTGCATTATTAATTTCTTGTGGTTAGCCTTGGTACAAGTGTTTCATTAGTGCTTTTTACTGACCACACTTGAAACAATAATTTGATGGCATCCGTCAGAAATCAATGTGCAATAACAGAGCATGCACAGCTGTTTAATACGAAGTAAATATTTATGAGTGATCTGACTAGGCATCAAGTTCAGTCAATCTTCTTTGAAGGGATCTGTGCGAATGATTAACCTCATTTTACTGGTGCTGTCTGGCCTGGTAATGGCCATTACAGCTAAGAAGGAGTGAGGCCTTTGATTTTTGGCTCCTCATCATTCACAGCTTGTCGCATCCCTTCATCCTTCATACATGGCTGCTGAATTGATTGTCTGTTTAGTCCTATGAATGATAAAGCTGCTCTGGGCCACAGGCTGAGGGGGACAGTCACGGCTCACTTCCATCTATATGCAAGGTGGATTTCTTTCCCTGCCTTGCCACTCGGAAATCAGCTTTTTGCATTATTTATTGGACAATCATCAGCATTTCAATATGGTAAATCAAATAGTCACAGTAATATAACTATAGACAGTCGTATCCAAACGGCCATCATTCTCCTCATTATTCATTCATTTTGTTTAGAGCTATAGTCGGCGGGATTCATAAGTTGTGTAATCAACATGTTTTACTGCGGGCTCACACAGCAGCCTGTCAGAACGGAGGGAAAGGTAACATGGCAAGAAGTGATTCTAAATGGAAAGAGCGCCCACTGAATGTGTAGAATGAATGAAAAGGAGCAGAATTATTGAAAAAACAGCACATATAACCGAGGGGAAGGCTGGTAGGCATAAGTGAAAGGATAATCTCTATGGGTAAAAAGAAACATGACAACCAGTGTGAAGTGGAGAAATCCAGGTAATAAAGACAATGGTTTTGGCGATGGAGTCCTATGGATCTATTTCAGGTCTTGTCAACAAGATTTCTTATAAGATTATCACTAGTAACCTCAAATTAATGCTTAATTCCAGTCAAAAATGTAAAGATAAAACTATAATTTTAGGTTTAATTTCATCCATGTCAGGGAAAAACTACACACTATGTAAAAAACTCCCTCCCTCGTAGTGAGAAGACTTTCTGTACACATTATCCTCTCTGATCAACAAATAAACATATATGTTTGTACAAAGTAATTTTTAGTATGTTTTTTTTTTGTTGCATCCTTATAATTATTCTTCCACCATTTCCACAGCTGCTCCTGTTGCAGAAAAAAAGCAAAACACATTTATTCTCCTTCCAAATGTAACTTAAGTTTCAGCAGCTGTGTGCTCTCCTCTCCAGATGCCTACCAAGTTCCCATGTAGTGCAAAGGTGAAAGGTCAATTGCTCTCCCACATGGGACTGCATGAAGCAAAGGTCTGGCTTATCATCACACACAAGACTTAAGTCACAGCTAGCAGTGTGAGCGTTAAAAAATGATAATATTGTAAAGCCAAGTCTAAATAAAGTGATGGAAATGTCTCCTGTCCATAACTGTTGATGTTAATGGACAGTTCAGACACACACACCTACGACATTGTTTTCGTCAAGCCTCAAGTGAGTGCCACACACACACACACACACACGAACCTGACAGATTGCATCACAGAATTAGACAAAAGCGCAAGAGTGTGCAGCTGTGCATGTAGCAAAATCTGTAATGTCGCAGTGTGCGGCGTGCGTCTTAATAGCGGCAGCCCACGGTTGGATGTGAGGCTGAGTTCTCTGAAGCTCGGGCTCAGTCTTACACTTTGATGCATCATTGTGTGTACAAGCACTTAGCAGCAGTCACACGGGCTGTGTTCTCAGTAGAGGACCGCCTTCACCTGCTGGCTCTGAGTTTGTTGGGAGTTAAAGAAAAGACAGAAAAACTGTAAAAAAAAAAATGAAATGACTTCTTTTACTTTCTTCTTCTCCTATTTATGCTGACGCCATCACGTCTAATCTCCCACTGATGTCAAGTGTGGGGAGGAAATGAAGTCATGGGTTCTTAATGAATTTAGACTCAAAAGTCCTCCAGCATATATAATCATGCACAAACACTGACAGAAGTCTTAGCTACATGTGTCATGTTTTATTGTGTGGAGACAGACATGTTTAAAACCTAACTGTACTTTGAGTCAATAGAGGGAACTTGTGACATTGTAATGCAGCCTTTCAACAGATCTGCTAAATGTCAGCAAACTGGTTCTGAATGTAATCCCAATTTGCCTTGGAATTAGCACTTTACAGTGACGATCTAATTATTTAGACAATTTATTGCCTGCCGCTAATATCTCTCAAAATAAGCTGTTCCCTTCATCTTGATCATGTGATAAATGTGGAATCACTGAGGATAAGTCCCAGACATGCCTCAGAGCCTTGGCGTCACTTCTCCCCTCTGACAGACAAAAGCAAAGGCTTTGTGACAGCGGTGCTGCTTCACTTCAGGACAATCAGACCGCCGCTGCTTCATATATATATACATCTCTACACATCTCTCACTCCTGCAGCAGCAGAAGCTCCGGATTAACATATAATATCATATAATATGTAGATCTGCGGCGCAGCAGCATCTCAGCGCAGTATGAATTGTTAGTTAGTTGTATAAGAGCAGTCATTAACAGGATGAAAGGATATACACTGGGACTTATTCTGTAACCTGTAATGTGTGTGATTTAATGGCCGGTAAAGCTGCAGCAGATCAGGAACGACGGAGTTGGACTCACTCCCCCCTCGGGGTGGGTGGTGGTGGTGCTGGGGTTTGTTAATATTATTATTATTATTGGAGTTTGTCAGTAATAACAAACTTAATATTAAACTGCAATAAAAAAAAAAACTAGGTTACTTTGTTTTCATCTGTTCAAAAAAAAATATTAAATCGTACAGCTGTGTCTCAATGAAAAACTGAAAATGACACAAACAAGTTCACAGTGCAGCCAGCCAGGTTTCACATTTCAAAATAAAAGCTCTCTCGATTTTGTTATTGTTTGTCTTGTTTTTTTTTGTTTTTTTTTAGCCGATTGCAGTTATTCGGCTTTTTAATTTTGAGGAAGAAGTTTAAAATAAGTTTAGTTTTGGTTTCTAATTTCTGGTTGTAGTTGTGTTTTAACTCGTCGACAGGTAAAACCGGTTTAAACGACGCGTTTACATAATAACAGGTGAAAGCAAATGAAGCGATTTGATGGAAGCGCAGTAGAAACTGAAACAATGTAAACGAGAATATTAATGTTATGTATATATTTTTGTTTTAAATCTTTAAACTATGAGGCAACAGGTAAAGTCTATAAAGACAACCTTCAACTTTTATTTGCATCAATTTTTCGCATCGCATCAGCCAAAAGAACATCCAGTGGGATAAAGAGAAATTAAACAAAAATGTACTTTTTAAAAAGATCGCTAAAAAGAAAAAAAGAAGAAAAGAACTACTTCGTGAGGGATCCAAGCGAAACACGAGGATTCCTATATTTAATCCGTTGTAACCTTTTCAGTTGTCAAATATAAATAGACGTTGGAAAATGTAAAGAGGTTTTTAACTAATAAAAGCGACTCTTTTTTTCTCTCTGTTTTTTTCTTTTACATTGATGAAATTTTATAAATACAGACAGGCATGCAGGAAGGGAAAACTTTTAGATGTTCAAGTGTTATTAAAATGTAATTTCATAGACTGAAATATTCACCCAGTGTAGGTTTTAATGAATAATTAGGTAATAAGAGAAGGCAACGTATTAATGTCGAAAGACAAAAGTGGGAATTCAAAGTTGTAATTGTGGGTAGGCCTGTCCATTATTTGCGACATATTTATATTGATGAGTCTATGAAGGCGACTTTTGATTTAGAGATAAAACATTTTACAATTAGGTAAGTTACTTTAAAAAAGAGGGTGGGGTGTGTATTGTTGTTATTATTAAAAAAAAAATGTTTGTTTTTTGCGCACAAAGGCCTGAAGAAGCGCTGGAGAGAACTGGACTTTGAGAGAGAAAATAATTTTTAAAAAAAAAAAAAAGATATCAAATAAGTTTGAAAATGGAAAATAACACTTCAATCCAATCAGATGAGATTCAAATTTAAAAAAAAGAATCGATTAATTTCAGAGAAATTATTTAGAAAATAAAAAAGGATTGATTTAAAAGTTTTATTTGTAAACATTAAATATTTCTTTCTCTCTAAAGTTTTTTTTTTTTTTTTTTTTTTTTTTGAATTCGGCACCAAATGCGTTACAGAAGTTGTAAGTACATCATGATGTCAAAGATGTGGGCCTAGATCACACACTCATGAACCTTTTGATATAAGATGTGTTGTTGTTTTTGTTTAGTTTTCTCTTTTTTTTTTCTTTTTTTCTTTTTTTGTCCATTTCCCAAACGTGTTAAATCATAACTACCTAGACGTTTATAAGACATAAAACATAGACAACGTGCTCAGCATGAACTTGGATGGTTTGAAATCGTTTAAATTGCACCATGCTTAGTGTAGCTCTTGGCAATAGAAATAATAAATATATAGAAACGTTTATATTCAACAGCAACAATACTTACAGCACATACAAACAAGGAATGTCTGACAGTTTTACAAACACCATGGGTCCCTCATTTTTCTATACAGATGAGATATTTTTCCACATATGCGTTATACATAAAAGGAGTGCCATAACTACGAATCTGTATCAAATCTAGCAGACTACATAGTGTCCGGTATATATTATATATAGACATCACCTCAGCAAGTGCCTATAAAAGAAAAGAAAAGAAAAGAAAGAAAAAAAAATTAGGAAGGAATGAAAAGTAAACTAGAAACATGCGTTGTCTTTTCTGGATACTTTTGGGATCCTGTCAGAAACACATAGGCACGAGTCAGAAAAGAAAAAGAAAATTAAATCTTTTTTTTTTTTTTTTCATTATAACAAACTTTGTACACGTTATAAACCGATGCATTGGAGGCATCACATAATCTATCATAATATACAGTGTGAGTACGTGTTGGTGTGTGTGTATGCGCGTGTGTGGTCATATTTATATATATTTATATATATATATATAAATGATATATATTACATCTGAGTATGCTGAATCAGTAGAGCCGATGTTAAATAAACAGTAAGTGATTGCAAAGACCGGATTACGTTTGTTGACAATTTGTCCACTGGAGATATTTTTTTTCACCCCCCGTGATGATTCACTTCATTTGGCACTCAAATAAAAATCATTTTTTTAAAAACGGAATAATAATTATAATTATAAAAGAAAAAAAAAACATTCTCAGAGAATTAAAAGGCCTACACAGCAATCACACTTTCTGTCTCTTCCTCCCGTTTATCTTCTTTTTTTTAAATTTATGAATCATAATAGAGTACTGTTGTTCTATTAGCCTACGGAGCTTGCAAATATTCAGAAATAATAAGGTTAAAAAAAGTCTTGTCAAGTCTGACTCAAACAGTCTCTCTCTCTCTCTTTTTCTCCTTTCTTTTTTCTTTGAGGTCTCGCCCATCGAGTCAGACTCAGAAAGGTAGGGTGTCGAGGAAAAGTTTGTCAATTATTGCTGGCGGAGGGACTATATCTTCTAGTTTTAGGTAAAAGATACGCTGCAGACCTTGGGTACATAGTGTGCGCAGTTCAGGGAGCTTTCCCAAGAGTTTTGACAAGTAGTTGGGACGATTCAATCCACCGCCATTGAATGTCACTTGATCTTTGAGGCAGTTCACTATCTTGTTTTGAAGATCCTCGACTCTTTTAGGTTCCTTAAGCCCGTGTCGTTCTGAAATGAATGAGAGAGAGACAGGAAAAAGGGGAAAAAGGGGAGAAAGATATTATTTCCGTCGCTTGCAGCACGGCGAGGGTTCAGTTTTGTTTTGTTTTTTTCCAAAATGAGCAGCCGCTTTTCTTTTACTCACCTGTTACCATGGCCAGAGCTGCGATGCAGGAGAAAGCTGAGATGTCGATGTTCATGCTCTGCAAGTTCGAAGAAAACTCCACGATTGCGTCCACCCACTCGCCAAATCCACGGACGCACTGTAGCTTGTGTAACACCACTCCATTACAAAAAATAAGTTTGCCCTCCACTGGGTTGGACCTGCAATTAATATAAGAAAAATGTCATTAATTACGCTTTGGAAATAAATGGGAATTTAAGAGCCTTCTAATTATTGAGCAGCTAATAAAACCCAAAGCAATGAAGCTTGAAGGAGGAGCCGATGATTATCTAAAGCCTGGATTGTTTTGTTTAATAATTACGCAGCTCACCTGTACGCCAGCCGCAGGACAAAAACTTCAAGGAAGGCGGACTCGAAGAGGAGATCTTGATCCTGCTTCGGTAGATCAGAAAAGCCGGGGATCTTCTCCGCCCAGCCTCGGATGATCTCCATGGAGCCCGTCAGGAGATCATAGAACTGCTGGATGTGCTGAGTGTTGTCTCCAGTCATTTGGTAGTCAGGGTTAGCCTGGAACTGGAATTTAATTTAAACAGCGCCTTAATGAGGTCCTTTAAAATATATAATCCGTGAAATTGCAAATGCCCATTTCCAAGAGAGGGAGAGGGAGAGAAGGGGCTTTTTTACTGTTAAATTCATGTCTTCTTTTTATTAAGTTCTCTATTTCAGTGCAATTTACTTAGGAGGAAATATAACACATAAAAAGCCTGGCAAAGTTGAGACTTCAGCGATGTATTAAAGAAAACTTTCAGCGCAATAAATTGTTGCTTAAAAGCAGGGCTAAATTAAAAATCATCAATCTTCCTCTGTTTTCATCCAGCATGGTGGTTGACATCTTTTCTCTTGTTTAAGTATTATGTGTGTGTTTTATGTCTTCGTCTCTGGTACTTTACTTACTCTAGAGTAGTCCAGTGCAGACATGGAGGGGTTGGAGTCCACATGGGCCCTAACGAGCGCGCTTATGAGGCTCACCGGCGGCGAGGGTGGGGAGGGCTCCTGGGGACTTTTGGGTTTTGATGGTAGGCGTCCTCTCCGACCTTTGAGATTATCTGTTCGGACAACTGCGTTTTGAGAAATATATGATATTTATAAATCAGTATATCATAATCAAGACCGTGTATTTTACTCTGGCTTTGTGCGTAAAAATGCTTAAAATACTGGATGCGTCAACATTGCAGCTTTCATACTGTATACTCCTCAGTGTTTTAGTGTGAAATATAAAAACTACTAATTTAAAATAATATAATTCATGGCCTAAACGTACCTTCTCTCACCATTCCGACGACAAGGCACTTCTGGAAACGGCAGAACTGGCAACGATTTCTTCGGCGTTTGTCAACAGGACAGTTTTTATTTGCTAAACACACGTATTTTGCGTTTTTCTGGACGGTGCGCTGAGAAGGAAGAGGAGAAAACATAATGTCACTCTGTAGGCCTATTTCTCGAACTATGTAACATGTAATACACGGACTGTGTATTGCTGCACAACGTGGAGGGAAAAAATGAAAAGATGAAAAAGATATAATATCTGTGTCATCTCCTGTTTGGGACTTATGCTGTGTGAAGTGTGTGAGGGAATATGTTGTCAGCAAATACACATTCGTGGTCTTTCATATTTTTACTTATTTATTTGAGATCTATGTGTCCATAAGTGTGATTGTAATATAATGTTAGGCCTATTTCATGCACGCACATTAAGCTGTTGCATAATATATTTAGTGTAACCTGCACTGAAAATGTGATTTTAATCATTTTCTAAGGCGGTTTTATTATTATTATTTAAGGTATTTTGTATAATTTATTACATGTGCGCAGCGAATGAGGGCAAATAATTATTATAATAAACAAAACAATAATTCTGATTTATGATAACTGTCATGTGAGCCCACCTTGAAAAATCCTTTGCAGCCCTCGCAGGTTCTCACTCCATAGTGCTGGCAGGCTGCGTTGTCTCCACATACCGCACACAAACCCTCGTTTGACGGTGATCCTCGGGACGGGGGCGATGGCACTTGGCTGTCCACCAGCTGGTGTCCATGACCGAGCTGCAGGGAGTGTGGGAAGGCCAGACCAGCCTGTTTCCGTATGGCGCTAGGCACAGCAAAGCTCTGACCGTCCAGGCCGCGGTGCGCGCCCGGGTTGTCATGGTTCATGGAGACGTGCAGCGGCCCGTCGAACCGCATCTGACAGCTGGAAACAGGAGTACCGGGCGGGGACTGCTTGAAGGAGAAGAGCGAAAGCCTCGACACCGGATTCTTGCGCTGATCTATCATATGAGACGTGGCCGCAACATAGTTTTGGTGGAAACTGTGGAGGGAGCCAGGGTCCTCCCACATGTGATTAGGCTGAACTTGGAAGTTTGGTGTACTCGGGGCGTGAGGCGAGGAGGGTTTGAAGTACATAGGCCCAGAGTGAGCCATCATTTCTTCTGACTGAGGTGGCAGGTGACTCTGCTGATGGTAGTTGTGCATCTGGACGTCCTCCACTTTGATAGAGGACTGCTCTCCAGAGTGGGGCATCTGATACAGACAGGGCGGTTTAACGTCGTAACTGGTGTTATAGTTGTCCATGAATGTACTGAAACTCGGGAGGGAAGTAGTAGCTGTGATCTCAGTGTTGGTCAAGTCCATGCTAAACTTAACAAACTCAGGTGTTAAGAAGTCGCAGCTGTATTCTCCTGCGGTGTGGTAGCTGTAGCTCTGGGAAGCCGGACTAGCTCCTTGAGGTGATGATCCATACTGAGCCTGAACGCAGGGCATGGCTGAAAAACCAAAGCGGTAAAGAAAAACACACACATCAGAATTTCTCCAGAAACTGTGAATAAAGTTTTACAGTAAAGTCAAATTAACCTCTGAAGAAAAAAAAACAGGTCATTACAAAATATAATATGATGAAACAATAATATTTTATGTGTTTTGTATTTGTAAATAATATTCCGTATCATACCTCAAGTCTTCTGACAGTTTTTCGATGACACTCGAAATGGGTATTGTCAGGAGTTGTATGGATGTCAGGATTTAAAAAGGCGGCTCTGTTCCGGATCGTCCCCTAATAAAACACATCACAACTCTGACATTTACTATATTATAGAATAAAACAACATCTTAAAAATGTCCATATTAAGCCGCAATTACGCACAAACTGTAACAAAGTTTCTGATTACGCACAGCATTTTTGGATTTTTGAAGCATTTTTTTTCCATTCAGATATTTAACGAAGAAAAAACTGAATATTGTGATTTAACAGCAGAACTTATGTTTTTCTTTCAGTGTTATATAGGATGTGGAACTGTTCAGGAAGAACAGCAAGTTAGCGCGCTGGACACTCGTAACAACTTGTCTACAAATGCCGAAAATCCGCAGACGTGAATGATCTGAATCACATGGTTTAGTGTAATTTTAGTTTAAATAAAAGACAAAATAGCAAAAAAAAAAAAAAGATTCAAATGGCTCGGAGAAGTCGGTGTAAGTAAAGCTCACACACGGGATTATGTTGCAAAGAAAAGGAGATGAGTGGTCCTTACCTCTTTCACATCAGGATCGTGGCTTTCAATCCATGCGATAAACACGCAGGGGGTATTCATCAATTTCGGTAAAAGCTCCAAATCATGAGCGGTTGGTACCCAACGATGCCAAGGCAAAAGGCAAGAGGCAAAGACAAAACCGTGTTGACTCCGCGCACTGACAGCGACACGAGCTTCGACTACCCAGTCTGGCCAATGTGGCTTTGTTTATGTGAGCTCTGGATACCGTGGCCCACGTGTTTCACAGCGCTACGTCATCGGCGTCGACAGCCACACGAACCAATCCGCATGGGAACTTTCTCAAGCCCCGATTCTTTTTTTTCTTCTTTCTTTCTTTTTTTTTTCCCTGGTGTGAGTGTGTTTGGCTCGTTGTATGTGTTCTATGTTGCTTCCCACATGGACATTAGCAGTGAGGTAGTGGAGGGTAAACCCACCTGCACTCAGTTCAGACACCTTTGTGTTTGCAGGGGGTCTTGAGTCAGGCTCGTTTTAAGTTGACATTAATCTCTGTGAGATGTTTTCATTGTGTTTATTTATTTATTTTTATCACAGGCCTTCAGAGTAAATGATGCAGGTTATGATTACCTGCTAATGTCTGCTCATATAATTAATTTTTGCTTATATGATGGATGGATATTTCTCTTCATGTCACATTGTATCACTATTGTTTTCTTAATTATATCAGAACACTTCTAGGATATAGTAACTTCTTTAAGTTGCAACAGCTAAAATGTTGTGATCTCCTGTAGTGTAGTGTCCCTCCCAGCTTATAACCACTACTAAAACACACGTCACACAAGTGAAAAACATTTCTATTGACTTCTACTGAGTTTATTGACTCACTGACTGTGCTTATTTTACTGTGTACACTGGCACATGCAGGCATAGTTAGGCAATGTCACAATGAGGCTGATATGCCAAGCTCACTGCGCTCGTATGTAACAGGCCTGACGCAGCGAGGGTCAATATTATTCTTCGTTATCTTCTGACAGGATTTTCTGTATTTCAATTGTGTTCCAAATTTAGACCTCAGATGGGGTGGGGTCTGCGGGGTGGCCTGCCTATTCATAGAGCTCGTAGTGTATGTGAGCTACTAGAGGAGGAAGGGGGAATAATTAGTGGGCCTGTAGCCAGTTGTCATGGGGGAACCAATTTAGTCCCCAGAGAGGGAAACGTGATAGGAGCAGGCAGAATGGAGAGTGACGCAGAAAACGCTCAAGTTGACGCAGTGGCCAAAATAATCTTTTGGCCTTATTGTTCTACAGCGATGAAATTACTGATCTGAGTGTAATCTTACAGCAACACCTTGTAGCCAATCACGTTGGCCTAAATTTTTCTAGATGCATATTGGCCTGGGCAGAAAGCCAAGAAGAGAATGTGGACAAACTGTATGTGTAGAAATGTGGGAGCCACATGCTTATAACAGCAGACAGAATTACACAGCATGCAGCACCATGTGTTATTTCAAGAGGACTGATTCTTTATTATACAGTGCACAGAACAGCCATCAGTCTCACAGTCTTAGAGCAGTTTTTTTCTTTTCTTTTCTTTTTTTCTTTTTTTTTTTTTTTGACTGGCACACAAGGACAGATTGTGCAAGGAGAAGGAGGGAGAAAAGGAAAAGTGTACATCATGGTTGCACTCACCTCTAGAGGACACTATTGTTCACCAGCCATACATCAAACAGCGCCTGTTTCTTACAATTAACCTGTTAATTAACCTAACCTCATTAAGGCTGTATGGTCATGCCCGGTGTTTTTTAGGTGGGTCATGAGGCAGGATTTGTAAATTACAAATTCCAATCACGGCTCTGTGAATATTCAGAAGCAAAATATGCTTGGAAAGGTTCAGATTTTTTTTTTCTGTTTTGGTTATGTTATAATTATCCATGTCATCACTGTTGCTGCTAATAACACCTTTCACTGAAATCCACCTACTAACCATAAACCCCTACATGCAGAACTATATAACAACAAATTTAAACTACGCTATGTGAGAACAGTGCACTGTGTGGTCACACTGTGTGTATTTACTGTCACCCATTTACATTTACAGTTAAAATGAAAACACAATTAGCAGTTTAATTGGCCATTTTACTGAAGAATAATTAACTTTCCATTTATATGCACAATTAATTGACAGTCATTTGAAAGTGAGGAGTTAGTTTTAATCACACAGGAGTTATTTCCTGAGTTAATATTTTTAACTTTGGAGAAATGTTTACTGACATTACCAATCTACGACTGTGTGGGAGCGCAACTGCATGTGTGTGTGTGTGTCTGCCTGTCTATGTGTGTGTGTGTGTGTGTAAGAGAGAGAGTGAGAGAAAGATGTATCTTTTTAAATTGGCTCACAGAGCACTACAGCTGTATTATTCATTTCTCCTAAGGTACAATCCGAAAAATCTACAGGAAATGCACTTTGTTAAAGGCTAAAACAGTGTCGTCATCTCAAGGTCACAGTATGTTCATGGGTCTGAGCTGTACTCTGACCAGTGGCTCGCTGCTGCTTACAGGTCAAACCAGGGTGAGAACAAGGAAGTGAACAGGTTGCCCACCATGAACCGCTCATTTTTTAATTTGCCTCCAAATATTATTATAATTAGAAGAAATTAGAAGGGAGTCCAGATGTGTTTTTTTTTTTCTTTCAGCCTATCATGCTGCTACCCTCCAGTTTCCAACAGTCAACTGATTTCTGGCCACCATCAACACCTCTTAGCTTCTGGCCAATGTCAAACAGTCCATTTTTCTATAATATCTGGACACAAACATCTGTAAATGATAAGTTAACATCAAACTATCACTCTCACAGACCATATGACCACATGTGATGCTGCTGTAGCCTTTTGATGCATGACATGTATCCTAACTTTAAAACTTGCGTATGGTCAACTGTGTTTAGATATTAGATAGATAGTAGATATTACTCTACAGTCGCATTAGTGCAATGAGTTGTTTATGGTATTTGAGATAGTTGAGCAGAAGAGGTAGCAAGAACCACAATGAGAAATGTTCCTCTATATCTCAGTATGGTTGGCAGACACAGCGATCCATGTTAGCGTTCGACTGACATGTTTTTGTTGCTATGTTTGTACAATAAGTTAAGCTGTTTTTTAATGTATCCTTACCAGAAAAAAAATTATAATGCATCCACATCGGCAGAGGTGTAATGTTTTCTGGTTGTCCATACATCTGCTCATACATCCCATTATAATGAATCTGGAAATTACCTCAGAAAAGCTGTGGTCTTTTGTATGTGAGATCTTCAGACCATCTTAAAGGAACTTCTCCAAATTTCACAACATTTGATTCCAAAATATGTAATTTCACCTGCACCTGGAATTTGTGTGATAATTAACTGGAATTGGTGGGTTGGTAAAGACATACAACTATAAGGCAGTAATCATATTTGCACTGTTAGTAAAAACCAGCAAGAGGTTTTTCATATGCCTAAGTTATGTGTTGGATACCAAATCTTTACCTGTGAAGTAACTTGTAGAGTGAGAGCAACAATAATTCCCTCTAAAATGTGGTGAAGCAGATGTTTAAAGCTGCAAGTGATGGAAATGAAGCACCACTCCAACAAAATGAAAACTGAGAAAATATGTTTTAAAATAGATAAATGAGGTCTTACACTTAGTTACTGATTTCCTAATCACTGATATACACATTAGATAGTAATGTAATAGAAGTAATATTAGTAATATTAGTTGAAAGTTTTGGAGGTAACTGGTTGAAAGCTAGAAGTGAGTTGTTTCATCTTTCTTAAATTAGTAGTTTGCAAAATCTTCTGGTCGCTCCCACAAACCTCATTTCATCTCTAAGCACCAGTAGGTATCAAACTTTCTGAGAATTGAACAGCCTGACCCTGAAGGCATCCCTTTGCTCAGTGTCTTCTTTCCATTTCTAGATTCCCACTTTACAAGCTTAAATGTCTACTTAATATGCTTTAATGCCTGCTCTTTAGAGCCAGGGAGCACTTCATCACTTTTATACACCTTTATATAACACACTGTTAACTAGCAATGCCTTATGGAACAGCTTGTCTTGCAGCTGGAAGGCGCCTCCATGGCATGATGGAGGTACCTGTTCACCATTCACAATGAGACAGTAAAATGGGAATAGAGGCCTCTGCATACTGCTGCTGTCTATATCAGTCAACGATGAATATTCATGAATCACAGTGTCATGACATGCTCTGTAATTGGCAGCAACATTAGCAATGACACTGCTGGTATCAAGTCCCTGCATATTCATGTGGTGGGGCAATATTTCCTCGTGCTGCTGTTTTTTTCTCTCCTCCCGAAAGTGAAAATGTATTCTGAAGCTGCAGGTGTCCTTGGTGCCACAATCAATTGCTGGCTGGATTGTGCCCCAGTGAAAATCAGACAAACCATTAGTTTCTTTGTCAATCTCTTTGATTAATAATATATCCGAATTATAAAAGGCTGAGAGGACTCTAAACAGTGTAAAGTGAATCTCTTTGTAATAGTTATGAATATGGACCTTAAGGACTCCTGCATAGCCTGTCATTGCCACTGGCTAATGGGCTTTTAAAAGATCACCACTAAAAATGTATTGATTACCATATTGAAGAAGTAATATAACAAGATTATTTTATTATTTTACTTAAACAGAAATGTGCTCATGCCCTATAACAGTAATATAACATACAGTTTCCTTCTCATATAAAAGGTGCCAGTAGATTTTACAGCTGGTAAACAAGCATGTTCGAAGAGGCTGTTCACTGCCAGTGGGCGCACTGTGGCAGATTTCTTTTTTGTACTGGAATTTGCTGCAACTCCATTTCGGCCTCACTAAAGTGTCCTAGAATGGATAATGAGGGAATTGGATAAAGCTTTGACTAAGCTGCAAAGCTTCCTGCTTAAAGCATTTGGATGGGAGGATTTTTTCTGCTTGTGGCTCCAGTTTAGTGAAGTGCACCAATCAGTGGTGTAAGGAGGTAGACCTGGTTGTAAACCCGTGGAGAAGAGTGTAGTGTTGATATGGTGACATTGTTTACAACAACATGAACTTCATAGCACCATCATTTGTCATGCCTCCAGTTTTGGAAGGAGTGAAAGTGGCAACACAACAATGTCCAAAGTCCTGCACTAACGAAGGTGATCTTGGAAAAATGTACATGAATGTAACTGAAAAAAGGTGCAGTGCATGAGTAAATATATTTATTTACTTTCAGCAACCTTGTTTCCTTCATTAAAGTCTGGAAACTTTGGAAAAATCTAAGACCAAGGTCCAGTGTATACAGTTTGTATCAACAATGGATCACTTACGTATCTTCTCTGTTGATCACCAGCTGAGCAGTATTTGTACATTGCACTAGGTGGCCTGACGTTGCACAAGCAGGTAATACACACTGCTGTCACTGCTAGTGGAAACTCATGTTTTATTTTCATTTTTTTTTTTTTTTTGTTAGCCAAACTCAACTGTCAATGCAAAAGAAAGGACATGAGCTTTTCTTTAAGTTTTGCAAAGTAATGTTCAGGGATCTGTTGTGCTATTTTAGTCTTAATTTTAGGTCATTTGCTGAGTTAAAAAAATGTAGAAAAAGAGGTAATACCATGAATATAATAAATAATAACATAATTGTACTTGTGCTGCCTCCTGTTTACTGTCGTCTCTTCTTTCTAATAGATGGTAGATTGTGCGGTGCCTCTAATGTGCACATGAATAACAACCGCAGTGAACTTGAGAACGGGTGTCATTTATCTCTTTCTGCTTATTTTAGATAATCCTTTGTCATCATCTTCTTTACTAACTACAAGTCTTGCAATTAGTCAACTTTGCTTGTTAACATGTCTCTGTGCTGTTTATCTGCGTGCCACATGCAGATTTTGTGATTAATCTAGAAAGACAATATTTTGAAATGTTATTGGGTGTGAAATATAAACAAGGGTGTGATGTATTGTTTTTATTGCTTGATGGTGTCTGACAGCTTTGTCACAGAAAATGCATGGCTTCTTTTTTACTAAATCCATCACGAGGAATATAAAGACATATGCATAATAATGAAACACATTTATTAATATGTACTGTCCCCTGGAGTCATATGACAATGAAATGGATGACTGGTTTTCTTTTTGCATGGATGCTTTAAGCCTGTGTATCGTATGTGAAGGCAGAAGCCAAACAGGTAAAAAAAAAAAAAAAACGCTCTACATGGATGCGCTCTCATCCAAACAATCTCCGACAGCAGCTTCACAAAGCTCACAGAGAGTTTGATGGGTTCATTGTTGGAGGAGCTGATGACTCATCTTATACTTAGAGGCACTCACAGGCACTAAGTTGCTTTTGTCTTCTGGTTTTAACAACAAGAGCTGAAGTTCAGTACTCTGAAGAGTCCACTGTTTTTTTCTGGGTGTACAAACTCACAAACTTTACTAACAGAGACAAGAAAGGCTCTTCTTGATTTATGATGTAGACTTTTCCAGCTCATATAAAGATCATGAATGGATAATCTCTGTTGTTTCTTCAGTGTCTTTAAAGATGAGTTTGTCAAGATTGCTGATGGTTTTGGACCCAAATGCAGGGAAATGATGGAGGATCCAGCCGAGTAGTGCACAGAAAGAGGGTTTATTGACACAAAGCAAAGAAAAAAAAAAAAAAAAAAATAGAAAAATGTACTGAAGGCATTTTTTTTTTTTTTTCTTTGAACAAAGAAAAAGAAAACACAAAAAACAAGTCCATCACATAGAGGTAATTCAAAAAGCACAGGGCAGAGACACAGTGAACAAAAAACATTTGATCCAACAAAGAACAAGGAAGCATAGGTGAAACACATTAGGGTAGGGTCAGGTAATCACACGGGAAATCTGACCTTGTTTTTGCTTTTATTTCAGCAAATCAAAAAAATCAAATTCTTAAATCCCCAGATTAACTATGAATTGAAGCCAGAGTCTAATATATTTAATTCCTCTGTGCCGTAGAGCCCATTTGTTGTTAAGAAACTAATAAGACACACAAGTAAACCACACTGTTGCAGCAGGTGACTAGTCCCTTCGTTATTATAAACTTGACCACTGTAGTTTACTATGAGTCAATTCTACATTTGTCATCCTGCTCTTGATACTCAGTAGAAAGTCAGAAATATGTTCATCTGCAACTGAAAATAGTCCACAACCAAGGACTGATGTTAAAACTTTAAACGTGGAGTTGTTATAGCAGAGAAACTTCATATTATCAATGATTGGCTGTATTTTAGAGCTGTTATTTAAGATTGACATCTTCAGAAGAAATGATTGGTCTTAAGTTCAATGAACTGTGTGAAAGACAAAACTGTTCTTAATAAGGAAAATAGAGAACAAATGTGTCTTTATTCTTAAGCCATTGCCAGTTGCCTGTGGTAGTGCTGCACGTGTTAATTCATTTTTTTTTTTTTTTTAAATTAATTTAGACTACCGACCAAATCATCACTTCATGTAAAAGTGTAAACAAACTGATGAATTCCACTTCCTCTTGCAACACCAGTGCAATTTTTTCCTGCTTGTGAACAGCTTTTGTAGAGGATTTTTCATGACAGACTCTTGTTCAGCCTCTGCTTGCAACCACAAATGGGCATTCTCCATCCTGGTGTTGCATAACCTCCTTGCCATTGTGATGGAGTTGCTTCCAAGCTGTCTCTCTGGGGCTTTATCTGTAAGGCGCTTCACATGTCTGCTATGAAGTCTAGAGCGGCTGCGTGTTTGGACTGGGAGGATTTCTCTCCTTAACAAGTCTATGGGCTTTAGTCCAATCACCACAACAAACAAACAAACAAACAAAAGAAAAAAAAAGATAACTCTATTATTCTCTTCCAATGATGAAAGATTCCTCTTGTGGTTACCATTAAATACAAAATCAATTAACTATGCCGCTGGTTGGAGGCTACTTAAATATGTTTTGCTCCTTTATTTATTTGACTTAATAATAGTGGTGTGGAAGGGGTTTTTCAAACCCTTCCATCTAATCCTCGCTTATTCTTCCTTTCTTCTTTTCAAAACTGGGATTCACAGATCATCTGGGACAGCAAAGAAGCTTCTAAAAGGAAAAGTAAAGAGAGATTTCAGTGTTAAACAAGCTATGAAAGTCGTATGATTCCTCTCAAATACATTCATTATAAATGCGCAGAAGAAAACTGGTGTATTTCTGGATTTCTGACTTAGTTAAGTTTAGTTTAGCTGAGTTTCTTTAAGCATATTTTCTAAATATGCAGTTCCTTTTTTTTTGATTCATGCTGTCACACTGGTGGAAATGATTGTTGTTTTTAACCAATGGAATATGTATGGCCTCACAATATTGTTCTCGTCATGAATATTACAGTGGAAGGTTGTGCATATGTGAATAGTATCTTGATCCATTCTAAAGATTTGGGACAATAAGTATCCAAATGTTGATGTGTTTCCCTGGTTTCCCATTGTCAGATCTCAAAACTGCCCCTGTGCAGGGAGACAATTTCTCATCAGGCACCAGCAGCCGCTGCACCGAGCTCATTCACGGAGGAGTCCGATATCTACAGAAAGCCATCATGAAATTAGATTACAAACAGGTAAATGCTTCATTTTTTCTCTGCAGCTGACACTTATCCGCAGAATTCCTGGTCCCTCTGGTCATATTGCTTTATTTACCCTCCCATGTTCATTTTTCATTCACAGCGAAGCAGTGACATGTTTGCCTTGAATGACTGCCTGCCTAGAATTTTCAGAAGTTGTTTAAAAAAAAATAAATTTTACAACTTAGTAGACCTCTGTTGTTATCATACTGTGAATTAATTCATGAAATTATCGCTCGGTAATGGGTGGAATGACGCCCATTTGCACCCCCCCCCCCCCTTACCCCCGCCCCTCCTTTGTCTGTGAATTGTTTAAGACGAGTCACAAAGGTTCAAACTGAAATGTCACATTTTCTGTTACATTTCACAGTATTTGAGAAATCTCATTATTCTCAGCTTGTGTTTTCTTTAGGAGCCTTATTTTGCTATGTGTAGGAACATACGAGGGTCGTGGAGGTGAGCAGCAGAAGGGACCAATTAGTGTGATTGCAGGAATCGCAACTGCCTAGTCAGCAGCTCGACAGTAAAATGTGGGCTGTACCACGTCTTGGATGAAACACAGGGCAAATTAAAGCAACATTGTTTGGAGATGGGAACTTTATACTCCTGTAGTTTAATTCAGATCTCAAAATGAACTGATAACTAACAAAACAGTGATAAATACAATTTTGTTTCCTTACAAAAGAAATAAAATATTCTGATACCAGCTGGGCAAGATAAACATGCACAAAAATAATGAAATGACTTAACTTGTTATTTAACTACCTAGATAAAAGTTTATTTTTTTAAGTCTGACGTAGAATTAGTACTGAAATAATCAGCTGAAGTATTTTTTAAGTTTAAAAAAATCCTAATTTGTTCCAACTTCTGATAGTAAATTGAATGTCTTGTAGATTGTAGATGTCATATTGGATTCTGAAACTGTCATAGACATTTTATTGATCAGTAATTAACTGATTTATTCACTAATAAAAACAATTAGTTAATCTCTGATTAGATTATATTTTATTTCTGACAAATTATCCATTTGAAAACTTTCCTCTTCTATTGTAATGAAATAAGCACCATGTCTGGTCTAGTTTGGTGATAATACCTGTGTAATCTGTGGCTTCAGATGTGATTTTCTCATTGTTCTTTTTCTCTGATCATTTTTCACCTCATATGTACCAGAAAAAGCAGTAAACCTTTTCCTTGATGAAGCCGCAGAGTTTGGAAGATGGAGAAGTTCAGCCGACTGGTAGTAAACTTTACAGTCACCTTTGGACTGCGAGGCCCATTGAAGTGTAAGGTAAAGGAAGAGCAGTCCATGGCATCTCTGCACCATCTCGCCTTTGCTCTCGCAGACTTGGGTGAACTCAGGGGCCTTGATTTGATTGGTGCAGCCTTGAATCATAAGCTTTAATTGCGCCTGACATTTAAAGCTTCTCTCTGGTATTTAAAGCAGTGTACAGGTGTGGCTCATTACTGAGAGGGGGGATAGAAGATTTTCTGATTTCTCTCTCATTGCTGAGCTGTGGCAGTGTCTTAACTCATCATGCTGCCTGTCACCATCCCGGAACTCCTCCCTCGTTCACACAAAAGCCATACCTGACCCAACTATCATCAGTCAAAGTGGAGTTCAAGCCTATCATGAAGTGATAGGCACCTTCTTAGTGCTGCAAGGAAGCTGCTGGCACTGTAATCCACAGCACATGCTACCATCCCTTCAGATGCAGAATTTATTCATAGTAATGAAAGCTGGTAAGTCACCTACTCTGCTACACTTATGAAACACAAAGTGGTGAGAACCGCTGTTTATTATGATGCTCAACGCTTGAAATCGTGAGGTCTTTTTTTTTTTTTTTAAAGCAGTATATAGTCTTCTTTGCACTTTATAATGCATTATGAAAGTATACAGCATGAATCATTTTGTGCAATGTTAAAAATGACAGCACTTATCACAGCTGGAGATGCTGGTGGCAGCAATCTGTCTGCAAAATGTAAGAATCTAAATCTGTCCCATTATCTGTGTTGTGTGATTACAAAACTTGTTTTCTCCCCCGTCTTATGTGAACGACAAGTGGGAAGAATACATGTTTAGTAATTTAACTTTCAGAGGCACGGATACTTTTTTTGCAGTAAGTGCAAAATATAACACTTCTATAGAGCTGACTTGAGCACATAAAGGCCTCTGTGTGTGCTGCCATGAAAACTCATAATTGAAATAAACCATAAACACTTTACAAATAGATGAGGTGCTGTTAAATTGAGAGCAATGCAGAGAACCAAAGAGAAAAGTATGATAAATATAGCTTTTTATTTGTTATTTATCTGTAATCATGCATTCTAGATCATTTTTATAATATCTTGTCTCACATTGCTACATAATTGCTGTTAACGTGAGCGTAAACAAATTACAAACAACATTTTTTTTTTTTTAACCGGAAAATAGCCAGTGGGCATAGCGTTCCAACCAGTCCCAGGATCCGTCTATCTCCAGGCTATATGTGCCTCGTGTTGGCATCACAAAAACAAAGCATATGTTGATTGTTAGCCAGGGTGTACATAGCATGTCCTGTTCACTCAAGGTCTCCCTTGTAGCTGCAAACTCCCAACTTTGTTTCTCTAGGCTATCTGTCAGACTTCATTTAGCATTTGAGGACATGTGGATTCCCATGTACTGCAAAAAGGCAACATACTTCTGAGGGAATACAGCCACTATCTGAGCAGTGATCTGTCAACCTTATTCATTTAGCAGAAGTAAGCAGGAGAGGGGGGAATTTTTATATGAACTCTTTTATATTTGTCCACTTTTATACCGGCAGATATTTTTTAATCTCTACAAAGTACAATTTCTAAACAAAATATAGAGAAGCTGTAGCATAGTAATAATAATAAAATGATGAATTCTGTCAAAGTGTATGGAGAACAAAGGACTAAAGAAATTAAGCACATTAAACCACTTACATGTATTTAATATTTCCTCAAGCTGTCTTTTCCACCCCTTTTCCCATACGCAACTGGGTACATTATGGCAGTGACATTTTCTGTCTTGACCTTCTTTACTGGGGATCGGGCTTTGACTGCTTGGGTTCATCTCCTCAGGATTTTATCAAGCCATCATGGTCAGATAGTTTCAACATGTAGACATCCTTTAGCCTAAGAAAATATAGTCTTGCCAAACATATAATCTAGAAAGAAATGACAAATAGATAGTCCCTGCACAGATAAATCATACAGACAAATGTTCTTCACAGCTCGTTCTATAGTTTTATATGTGTTATAAATACTGAACTGAACTGTTTTTGCGACATATTTAAGTTTTTATACTTTTAGATAAGGAAATATTGCATCTTGTTGTGTCTTTATATATCATTCAACTGTGCCTTTTGCTTTTTGTGCTGGAGGAGTAATTGACAAAAGCATCTGGGATAATAACTCTATCTCCTGCTGTACCTGTAACAATTTAATTGGACAAGTCAGCCCAGCCAAGCATCTCTGGCTCTATGACTGGGAGACATGAAATTCATTGTCATTATTGTCATTTTGCAGCATTTTGTCCAGCCGCAGAGTTCCTCTCACTCCACTGAGTTTTGTACCTCCAGGAGGCTGGAACGAGTGGTGGTGTGAGCCGAGCGGAGGTAGGGGCTGGATGGGAGGGAGGGAGGGAAGGAGGGAGGATGAGAGGAGGGGGGGGGACTCCTGTTCCTCCAGGGAGCTTTGATGCTCATTTAGCTCTGGTCTGTCATTCGCCATTTTGGCTTTTAATTGCTGATGATAATTATCATCATCATTATTGTTATCTTCATCAGCGTGTCAGGTTATTATAGCTGTGCTATGCTGTTCATTCATAAATCCTGCTACCGCGATCTGACTAATCCTTGAATTCCTGACATTTAATGTAGTATTAATGCTCCTGTTCTTTGCCCACTGCCAATCTATGACAGGCTCACAACAGAGAGCTGTGAATCACGGGGTCAGAGGTCATTAGGAGGCTCAGCAATCACCGAGGATCAGACACTGCCTAGTGGTGCCGAGCCCCTCCCGAGCATGAGTTTTTCAGTGTATGTGTGTGTACGCGTGTGGTGGCATGAGTTTGCTAACCATATACTATAATGGTCACATTCACCCTACAGAGATGAAGAAGTGGATTCCATGGTCTTCCTAATACATCATGGCAGGGTGCATACTCTTGTATGTAATTCATTCTAAAATGTGGCCTTTAAATCTGTTGTTTTCTTGTTTTTTTTACTTTTTGCTTTCACTTTATTTATTTATTTCCCGTAGTGGGGGAATGGCTCGGAGCATGTCGTAGCATTAAGCAGAGCCCACCAGCTAGCTAGCCTCAAGTCGCTCAAACGTAAAATAAATCAGGGCACAAAGGACCCCGTTCATTCCTGCAAAGTAGCAACATTTTCCCTGGCCAACAATGAGGACTTGAACTTCCCTGGCAATAACAAATAGAAAGAAAGTCACTCGAGACACCAACATTAAAAGTGATTAATCATCTCTATTCTCTCTTTACTTTTGAACCAAGGGATTGTCCAGCAATAAATCTTCAAAGATGTACATAAGAATCACTTCCTAATGAAACCAGGCTTTGTTCATTTGTCACCTTTTAGATCTTTTCATTTAAATTACAAAACTTGTGACCTTGTGACTCTGAATATAGATCTCTGGTATTTTAGAGCTGAAGAGGGATTAATCCATAAATCTTGATACTTGATTTCTCTGTTCATTAAAAGGATTCTGCCAAGATATCTTCAACTGGAAAAGCAGATCAGCTGCTGTCAGGGGCTATTTACTGTCATACTGACACACACTGAAAGGTGTGATTATCAGGACAGAAGGTAATTGTTTTGAATAATTACTTGATGTTCTTTTATTTTATTTATTTTTTTTTTTTTGTGTAATGTTTATATTCCAATTTAACTTCTGTCAAATGTGTAAAAGTTAGCATTATGTGCTCAGACAAATACAATTTAAGAAAATATCCTGTGTGTCTACTTAAGACGGGGGACACACTATCACATGTTACACATTAAGGGCAATAAATAGCACGCTCATCAGCTTCTACCCCTGTACTCCTGGCATATTTAAGGGTTTGATGTATTTACTCCTTATCCCCACATTCCCTGCCTTTTTGCCTGGACCAGTTCTCCTTCCCAGTGCAGGAGAGGAGAGAGGAGAGAAGAGAGGAGGGGTAGGGTGGATGAGGGGGGAACCCACACTCAGGCCAAAGGGCCACTGTGGCTTTAAGTGTGCTCCTTGTGTGGCCAGAGCAGCCATCGCACTGATGCAAAGTGACAGGGACAGATGTGACATATCGGTTCCGACACACTTCCATACCACCAGTCACAGGCTCGGGGTGACTCACATCCCCCTGCTCTGGTCCTGTCCCCCCGCTGCAGGACAACACAACGATGCTCGAATGAACCTCGCCATCGCCCTCACTGCTGCCAGGTATGGGGCTGCCATAGCCAATTACACTGAAGTGGTGCACCTACTGAAGAGGGCAGACCCTCAGATGGGGAAGGAGAGGGTCTGCGGAGCACACTGCAGGGATGTGATCACAGGTAAATCCAACAAAAGCCGGTTCCTTCCGTCCTGCCTCACTGTCTGTTCCCACTCTCTTCCAGCCCTCACAACAGGGGCCCCCCCAGCACCTCTCACTCAGTGCTAGTTTGCACATAGTCATTGCACATCTAATGCAGGGGCTTTTAATATTTTATAAGCGTTTTATGGTGTAGAGAGCTGCTTCAGATCTTGTAGGAAGGAACATAAGACGGAATTAGCGTACTCCAAATGGCCTTACTTACCTTTTAAATGTCATGCATAGGGCCGGCTTTGGAAGAATAAAGCAGTTAAGGGTAAAAGATGGTATTCTGAAACATTTCATGAATAACCAAGAATTGAGGATCTCAACACATGACCACCCCCTGATGTTTTAAAAGATGGAAGTGTGCTCTTGGAGGGGATGTCTCACTTTAATAACGTGAGAGGAGGACCTCACATAGGGAGGGCTTAGACGGAAAGGATAATAGAAACAGTTTTGACATCACTTCTATTTTCTTTGTCTTTTCCAAATTTTTTTTCTCATTTTCTTTGTAAAATCATAAATTTCAGTCTTACGAACCTCATCACTGCATTTTTTCTCTTTTTTTACCTTAGCAGTGGCAGCATCGCTTATCAAATTAGAAAGGGTAGTCTGTCATTCACTTTGTTGTCAAAACAGATCATTTGCCATCCTCATGGTATCTTTTGATATGTGTCCCATTATATACTGTAGCTCGTCAACATCAAGCATCACATTAACAAACATTTCCCTTCCACAGTTTCAAAAGGCTCCCTCAGTCACCGCCACCGAGCTCCTCTGTGACACAAAGAAGCAAGAGGGAAATTAGGTATGTCTGTTTCCTATTAATTACAATCCTGGGAAGTCTCCCATGGACACACTCGAGCCACTCTATTACGGAGAGAGGGGGGCGTTCGCTGATAAATTAATAATCCGGCTTGTCACCAGCCACAGATGAATAGCCCCTGGTGATTGATGCTGTTTTCTTTCATAGGGCAGGAATTTGATGTCGGAGCCAAATGTGTTATCAATGCCACGGGACCTTTTACGGACGCGCTGTGGAAAATGGATGATCAGAAGAACCCCAACATCTGTCAGCCCAGTGCTGGGGTGCACATCGTCATCCCGGGCTATTACAGGTAACTAACGGTGGGCCCCTACGTCTCTGTCACTGTATCACCTGCTCCTTAGTGCTGCCGTCTCATCAGTTCATTAGCCAGCACCAGTAGAAACTCCTCAGCTTCTGACTATGAAAAGGCTCTGTCTTGGCAGCTCTGTTGGTTTGGGTGGCTTTGAGCAAGTGTTAAGCAGAGATTTTAACCACAGCTAAGGAGTGTCATGTCATGAATTTTTTAACTTTACGAGAAGATTTACATCTCCTGTGTGTAATTTAGAGGTCCAGCCTGATCAAACATCCTTTCCTCTTGTGGATGTCGCAACCACTCTGATTGGTTTCCTCTTTCCCTCAGCCGAGACCAGGGATTTCTGCTTTCTTGTTGATGCATGTTATTTGTGTTTGCAAGGGAGGAAGGCTACTCCTGTGACCCAGTCTTCCCCCTCAGCAATGCCCGTGTTAAATTGAGTCACAGCCACATGCATGTGTTTTAAACAGGACAATATGTGCACCCTGGTTCAAGGCAAGGGGAGCAGCGGCTGGAATTGAAACCAGCTGAATTAATCTCCTGGAAACAGCGCTGACAGGAGCCTGATTATGGGGTGTCCCTTCTACCAGCCCCGGCCCGCTCGCGCCCTCCCCTCCCCAGCAGACCAAAGGTTAATGCAGTCTTCTTGTTTGTTCCCCTCCCTACCCCTGCACCCACCCATGCACATAAGACACGCACACACCTACAGTCCTAGAGCTCTTGGATCCGGTCACATCATTTTCTTACTGACCTGGGAGAGGATGCCCCAACACACCCACACACAGCAAGAGCCATCCCTGTGGAGGAGGAGGAGGACATCAACTTTATGCTGCCTCAAGTCCACAACTACCCAGCTGCTTCAGCCAGGACATTGAAGGTGATTATGTCACTGATATACACACAGACGCACTGGGTTGTGACCTCTGTTCTGCTCTGCAGGTGTGCTTGTGTTTTAAATGTGGCATCTCAAGACTGTACTTAAATGGAAATCGCTTGTGCTTAGGTCAACATCAAGTTGTCCTATTCCATACACGACTGTGTGGCTGTGGTGAATCTTACAGTGTGTTTGGTGAATACAGAGAACAGCTGTGATGCTAAGGTATAACTAACGTAACAACATCAACATAACATTTCTCCCTGGGAAAAGAAATGAGTCATCACTGGGCACTTACACTTGCGGCACTATAGCCTGGATGTTTGAATCAGACCTAATTCATAACAGCCATTTATGATAATAAATACACGTCCAACAATCTCAACACCCCCCAATCCACCCACCCACCCTCTCTGATTTACAAATAGCTGATAGAGCAAGCAGCTGACAGAAATAAATGAGCTAATCTGATGGCTGTGTAGGACTTCCACCAGATATTAATTCATCAGGAGGCCACAGAGTGCAGACAGATACAAATTCCTGCTTTAATTATGTATGGGAGCTGTGCTGGAAACAAGAGACACCTCTACTACCAGGACTATTTCTCAGAGCAACTTTATGAACCCCTTTGATTCCATCGTTATTTTGTTTTCCTTTAGATATAATACACGTACCTCCTGTTTTCCCCAAACACTCAAGACAGAATAGATTTTTTCTCTTTCATAGAAATGCTCTCACATGAGACATTTGATAATGAACAAGTGGAAAAATAACCTTTGCCACATTAAATTATATTGTTTTCGATTTGCAATTTTTATGAGGCCTTCCTGGAGCCTGTTTGATGTATTTTCTTCCCACTCGGAGCCTCAAATGGCCCTTGCAGACTGGCAGGCTTATCAAAACCCACGAAGGCTTTATTGAATGAGTGACCAGTGGGTATCTAAACAGAATGCAGGGCTATTGATTTTGGAGAAGTGGTCTAATTGTTTCTAGTAGACAAGGGCTTGTCCCGATTATTTGATTGATTAGCTTGATACTGGTCTGCTTCCTCATCCTCCTCCCCTGGCCAGTTAATAGCACTGTAATCCCAATACACTGCTGTATTTCTAATCCATCATCATTATCATGGCTGTACTCAGCACAAGATTAGTCTATGAGGGTTTCCTCTTTTTTTTTTTTTTTTGCATTCCTCAATATTAACAGTGCCTTCTATATGCTATGCTAAGAAAAAAACTGAGAAAAAAGCCTGATACAGTCAGTTGGATCATAGACTTTATTTATAGAATGATTTACATATAAGGGAAACACAGAGAGACAGAATTAGAGATCAGTGGAGAGTAACTAAGTAGATTTACTCAAGTACAGTACATAAGAGCAATTTTGATATTGAATTATATGCTACATCAGCTGCCTGAAAAGTCCCAAATTCATTGTTGCAAATTACTAAACCGATGTACCAATGGCAGAATCGGGAGCATCTGGTACAACACCCAATAAAATGACATAGACACAACCTCTTCCCTGATGAAATTGTAGTTTGCCAACTTCTTTGGTGCAATTCAGCTAAGTACAACAGTAAAATTCTTCTTACACATTGATGCATCTGTAACAATTTCATGATGTAAAATACATTGTAGTAACATACCACTACTTTATTTCTTATATGTGCGTACTTAAGTAGGATTATTGGATTGTCTCTATAGTGTTGTGCTGATACTCTTATTTAAGCAAAGGATTCGTCCATCCTCTTTCATCCTCCATCTCTATAGTAGATACAGAGTAAGACATACAATTGGTTGCTGGTGGATGTGTCACAGTGGTTCTCCAGTTCAAGCCTCAGACTACATCTGGCTTTAGGCAGTGTGGCTGCAGACGGCAGGGTGACATGTGGCGTATGTCTGGGCGAGACCCTGGTAAAAGTCCCGTAGTTACAAAGTGAGCAGTGAGAGCCTGAAGCCTGAGAAAAAAAAGATAAAGGAAGGGGACAGGGGAAAGCATGGGGGATTTAAGTGAGAAGTGATGGAGCGAGAAGCTGTGACTGGTGGAGTCCATGCAGTCCGTCCTTGCCTGTGGTTGTGCCTGGACCAGGGTCTTCACTCATTTGTCTAAGAACGTGGAGGAAAGGGGATGGGGGTGTGAAGGGTCATACCAGAGGGGTTTGTCACATTGTGTAGAGGTGACACCTAAGAAGACCTACTGGCCTCCATAGTGGACAGCCAGTGTCTCCCACAGTCCTTCCCTTAAGGGACTGGGTGTTTTCATGGCTTCTCACAGTCACACCAGAGTCTCTGCATGTCTTGCAGCAGATCTCTCCTCCACTGTACTCACTTTGACTCACTGGACTCCACTGACTGGACTGGCATATTTAAAGACTGTCTTTGTTCAGTTCCTGCTGCCTGAAGTGGACTCTCTTTTCTGTTTTCGTGGTGAAATCTTTCCACACCACACAACGGTTCCATTCCCCATCCATGAGTCAGCCGAACAAAGGAGACATCAGTGTCGCTGACTCTGCCTCTGTGAATTAAAGAATGAAAAACATTTTTTTCACCGAATATTTCCAGTCCAGCCTTTTAGCTCTCACATCCGAAGAAACTTCTTTATTTGTTCACTGTTATAATTCACAAAACTGCTAAAATTCTCCAAGATGAGTTTCATTGTCTTCATGGAGTAGCAGTTATAGCATGACTTGTAAGACTTGTTAGCATTCAGCAGATGTGTTAGTTGAAACTTTTCACCCATCAAAATAATCAATTGGACTGTTGAATGCATGGTGCCAGGTCTTCTAGGTTAATATAGCTCAAGAGACATTGTTAATCATGTATAAGTTTCATTTTGAACAACTATAAATGGGCATTGTCTTCATCTGCATGATTTTTATTGCCCATGTGAGGCCTTCTGCTCCACAGCTACTCAGCTGTCATAAATGTTTAAAAAATGCCCTTTGATAACGAGTTTGTCATTGTTTTATTCAGAAATATCAACCGGCCCATTATAGTGGCAGGTATTTTTTCAATCAATACACAATAGTGTATTAATATTTAATACTTTATATGTCACTACAATATAAGAAAAAGTGGATTGTTGAGAAGCAGCAGCTGGAACTCATTTATTTTCCTGCTCGCAGTGAAAGAGACAGGACAGACAACTCATGTGCATGTGCACGGAGACACAATGCGTGTATCTGCAGGATTTGTTTGTCATCATATTGCGAGTGCCCACATATTTATGTTTGCCAACATGCCTGTTTGTACTGTCATTGTCTGACACAGAGGAGAAGATGTCTGAGTGCCCCAGAGTGTTTTTTGTCCTCTAGTCATAAAGCCCAACATCAATGTCATGAGTGTTGTTCCCGCAGCCTGACAGCTGCAGAATAACCAATCATGACATTGGAGACAGTGGACATTGGATCAGAATGTTTAAATAGCAATGTTTATTGATTATTTTTGTTTTAAATCCATCATTACTTATAATACAGTTTTTTCCTATTGCTAACACACTAAAATGACATGCATAGCACTATTATTTAAACTGACACACAGAGAGCAAATGCTCTTCTCAAGTCTCCAAAACTCTAAATACATTTTCTGCTTCACACACATTTTGCAATTCAAAATGTCACTTTTTAAATGCACTGAACACAGTTCTCTGCATAAGACACAACAATCTGACATATGGTCACATATTTGCCATTTCAAAACACTGCCATTCAAAATGACATTACATGAGCTAATTGGCCAATATATGTGCCACCTGGCCAAACACCTCAATGGTTAATTGTTACCACTTAAATCAGTGAGTAAGCACTATAAAAAGACCACAGGTGAGCACCTTTTTTTTTTTTACATCAACAATGGAAGACGTGGCAGAGCGAGGAAGAGGAAGAGCAAGGGTGAGAATAAGAGGGGGAGGAAAAGTGAGAGGTAGGGGTAGAGCTGGTAGAGGAGTTCATGGCCAAAGAAGATGACAACTTTCAGAGCAACAGAGCATCAGAGCAACTTTTGTTGATCATGTCATCAACCATGGGCTGACAACGCGAGAGGCTGGACAGAAAGTGCAGCCCAACTTGCGCCATTTTACTGTCACCTCTGTCATCCGATCTCTGACATTTAGGAGCACAGGTATGTAACCAAACTTTTTTTCACACTATGTAGTACACCCCATGTCATATTGTATCAGTTGGGTGACACCTGTTTACTTCATGAATGGCATACACTAACTGTACAAGGGAAATATGTTTAGGCTGCATTGTCCAAGCCCTATATATTTTTTTTTTTTTTGTTTTGTTTTTTTTTTTGTTTTTCTAAAGGACTGAGAGATGCAACCATGGTGGAAGAAGGGACCGAATGTTCAGCGGGGTTCAGAAAGCTGCCATTGTAAACTTAGTTTTGGAAAATAATGAAATTAGATTATGAGAAATTCAAAGCCACATCATCCAAGACAACACCATATTCAACAACATTCAATGAGTCAGTCTGTCCACATTGGCTCACATTCTCAAGCGAAACCAAATCAGAATGAAACAACTTTATAAAGTGTCTTTTGAGAGACAAGCATATGTGGATGTAAATACAATATTGACTGCAGTACACTACACGCAACACTGTTTCCCAGTGTACTGGATAATACCATATTGACTGATTTTTGTTATTTGTTTCCAGGGAGTACTGGAAATGGATGTTCATACAATCCCACATGAGTTCATCTTCATAGATGAGGCTGGGTTCAACCTAGCAAGGACCAGAAAAAGGGGAAAAACATCATAGGTCACAGAGCCATTATAGACGTTCCTGGCCAACGTGGTGCGCTGCCATCTCCATTACGCATGGTGTCCTCCACCGTCATGCCATCCTTGGACAATACAACACAGCCCATATTCTCACATTTCTGTACAGACTCCACAATATTCTCATACCACCAGAGTGTATTAATGAATCAGGCCATCAAAGAAACCGATACGTTGTAGTATGGAACAACGTGAGCTTTCATCATGCAGCCCCAGTCCAAAATTGGTTTGCTGACCACCCATCATTTCTCGTGCAATACTTCCCACCATACTCACCATTTCGGAACCCCATAGAAGAGTTTTATGCATGCCTCTTGTGCAGGCTATGGAAGAGGCATGTGATGAAATTGATGTGAGTGAGATTCAGGAATGGATAAGACACTCAAAGCACTTCTTTCTTCAATGTCTGGGAAGGGAAGACATTGCCTGTGATGTGGACGAGGCGTTGTGGCCAGACCCAGCTGTGTGGCAAGATGCTGCCTAATTATTTTTCTTGCCTCTTTTTTTCTATATATTTTTTTCTGCAATTTTCTTTTTCAGTTTACTGTTTTTTGTGAGTATATTTTTGTTCACTCTAATGTAAATATATCTGCTGTGCATATATTGCATTGACTTGTTGAAATAATTTTCAACAGCATGTGTGTGTATCTGCAAATATTTTTGTGCATGTGAACAATCTGAAGAATATTCTACAATTTGAACTATTTTAGTATTATGGCAAAGCATACTAAAGATGAGAGTGCTTTTCATTATGCCCAACAGTCTGTAGTGTGTAGTGATGTGTGTGCCATTTGGTGCCAAAGTTTGATTTTGATAATGCTATATGTAATTTTCGTTGCAGTGCTTCATTTTGCAGGATATATGAGGTATTTTGCAGTTTGGATGTGTGGTTTTGTGAGTTGTGTTAAGTATTTTGATAAAACCAGCCTAGTTTGCAAAATTGTGTTTTAGACTTCCTTCCTCTTTTAAGACTTCATTTTTTTTCCAGGTTCCCTGTCTGACCATTCCAGTAATAACCAGAATTCACTGTAAGGTCTGAATTAGATCCAATACATGGATATCTTGTACTGCATTAATGTAGGTACTCAAACCTGACAATATAAAGCACAATCAAGTAAAATTTACAAACATCCAAAGAGTTAGTTGTTTAGCATATTTTACAACCATAACTTTGAAACTAATTCAGAACCAATTCAGAAGTGAAACCTTTTGAATTGATTAATATTAGTAAAGTAGTAGTAATGAGTGCCTCATCACCACCATAGAGTCCTGGCTCTATGGGGACCCTGTCCTTATACACCAGCAGCTCCACCTCCTGTTGCTGGACAGCGTGAAATATGTTCAGTCATTGTGTGTGTGTGTGTGTGTGTGTGTGCCTGTGCCTGTGCCTGTGCCTGTGCCTGTGCCTGTGCCTGTGCCTGTGCCTGTGCCTGTGCCTGTGCCTGTGCCTGTGCCTGTGCCTTTGCCTTTGCCTTTGTCTGTCTGTGTGTGTGTGGTACCTGAGTGAGAAAAACTTTAACATAACTTTCCAGAGGAGAAAGAAATATGTTTTCAAAGAGGTTACAGAAATTCCAAAACATGAAAATATTTGTCAGGTTTTGAAATTTAAGACTGAAAACATGGGAGATGAGACTTGTAAAGGTGTCAAACTGTGAGTGAATGAGCCACCGGCGTGTGAGAAGTGAACAAATCTGCTCAAGTAGTAACAGACCCTGCTGTCATCCTGCACAGTGTCTCTGTCCTCCTGACAATGCACCCATATCACCAGGACAGTCCATGCCATGTTAGACTTCAAATGAACTGTACAATGACCTGCAAATGACAAGCACAGAGAGTTGCAGCCCCCTGTGACTTTGGTGTGAATGAGTTTTAACCCTTTGTTAGCGAGAAAGAGGGGAAGAAAGCATAATCTATGATCCCAATGTTTCTGGAATGTTTAAAAAGGTCAATATGCTGATATTTTTGACAGCGCTTGACCTTTTGTGAAAAAAGTAACAAAACCATTGGAATTGAAATAACTTCTTTGTTTAGTTCTGGCACATAATGTATCACAGTCAAAGCATGCTGTCTCCCCACAGCATCTGCCCATGAGTGACTTGACTGTTAATCCAGCGTATTGATCTAATATCAAAAGGTGCTATTTAAATGCAGCATAACTCCCCAGGAGCCATGATCTGTCAGTAGGCTCTGTTTGGAGTCTGGCGGAATAACTAATGTCTGTTTCGTCTGTCGCTGTGTCCAGGTGGTCCAACATCTGGCTCCTACCTACATCGCCTGGCATCGCCTGGTCAGGATGGCTCATATAACCCAGTATGAGTAAGTAAGTTCATTTATAAAGCATCTTGCAAGATCCACCGTCACAAAATGCCTGCAGCAGACATGAGGAGAGGAAAAACTCAAGTAACACTTAACTTCAAAAAGAGAGAGTTCCATAGTTTAGAAACCACAACCTTAAAAATCCTTAAAAGTCCTGATCAGAATACATCAGACACCTACTGGTGATGTGGGGCGACAGGTTCTTGATCGCACATATCAATTTGATGGTATAAAACTAGATCACACGACACTTTGTAGAAGACACTACATCCCGCAAACATTTTTCACCTGTGCTTTCCCACTCTGTAATTCAGGCGAGTACAAACCAAAACGTTTCATTTGATAATATGGAGCAGGAAAAGGGCGTAGTCAGCAGTCGCTTGTCCCTGAGGACACACCCATTACTGGAGAGTTGGTTTGGTTCCTTTCCCACCTCTTGGATCCATTCTTTTCTCCTCCTTAAGGTGGGAAAAACACACACACACACAGCTCAAACCAGCCACACTGCATCATACACCCAGTTGTTAAATTGGTGACACTGATGTTTTCAAAGTAAATGTGACAGAAATTCCATTTAAATATTAGCGCCACTACTTCTACTCATGCGTGTCCCTTCACTGGACGTGCAAACTAATAAGTCACTGTGTAAACAAACTGTTGTGGTTTGTAAAACATACAGTGGAAAATGCAAGTTCCTGTTAGGTTCTTAAAAGTTCACGTTATTGGAAGCTGCAGGTTGTGAGTCATCAAAGTTCCCGCAGAAGAAACAAGACTTTAACTGTGTGCCCTGAAGGAACATGCCTGCACAGCCATTGTGGCAGACACCGCTGGGCTTCCTGAGCGTACAGGCCTCAGAGGAGGCTCTTCCTTGAATTGTGGAGCTCATGGCAAAGCATGCAAGATAAACAAAAACTAACATGACTCAGTTTTAATGTTACAGAAATGGCAGATTTTATTGTAAATGATTCAAAACTACTTCCATCCGTTTTTGCTTACCAAACATTACAAAACCAATACGTACTGTTACTGTGTCAAATTAAGACACCAGCATATGCAACACTGTCTATTTAGAATAGATGTTTCTGACAGCACCATCCACAGCGGTTATAATCCCCAGTACAGCTCTCCACAACCAGCTACTTCAATTCCAGTGCTGGTATTCCCGCACATGCATTAGATTGACCTCACATTAACCCAGATACATTTGATCTTTAAGATCCATAAATTGGCTTTTGTCATTACCATAGGTTAATTACTGAGATTTGCTCTGTACCGTTGCTACAGCGAGATTGCAATAATAAGCACCACACAAAAGCCATTCACACTGCCTGCGTGAGCACTAAATAGGCATTGTTTTGATCTTTCTATTCCTGTCGGGAGTTTTGTTTGTATTGGTCTATTAATAGAGCTCTACCTAGCATTACTTTTGATACAGTTTGATTCTGCTGAGCTTAGTTGAAACCTTGCCCTTCCTGTCATTCTCTCTTTAATAAGTCAGTGGACGTGCAGCCCAGATGTGGATCTGATCGCTGCTGCGCATTCCTCACAGCAACTTTACGAGAAAGAAACTACTCTTTGCTTTTAACTTTTAAGTATACATTACGAGAAGTGTTTCTAAGATTAGTTTCAAACACATCACTGATTTTCCCATATATAATTTCCATTGATTTTATTAAAATAAAAGCTGAATTCCCAGATTGTTTAAAATAAAACCTACAATAATTAACCTAATTAACCTAAACTTATAACTTAACTATATATCTTCTATATATTTGCTGATACTTAAATTGCTCAGATTGAGTACTCACTTTCTGTGAATTGTGGAAACTTCTTAAATCTTCTTGATCAATCTTGACTGTAGCGTCTAGTACATATACATCAGCTGTGTTTATACTTTTGACATATTTCAAACCGCACAAGAAACTGCCCACTAAATGAAAATATGCCTGATGATTATACAGATTCTGAATTTTCAAGCATGTTCCCCTGATAGTCCTGATAATGATTAGCCCTGAAGGTCATTAGCATCGTTACAGGACTGTAATGTTTTCATGTACTGTGTGCACAGTTCATAGCCTTTATCCTCTTTATTAACACCCACATTGCTCTTAGCTGTCCTTAGTCATAATTCTTTAATAAGGAAATTTTAGGGATCCTCACCAAATGTAATAATTAAAATAATATTTTTAAATTTTGGAAAAAAAATAGAAATCATAAATTCTGAAATAATAATGGAGCAAAGAGGATTCTGGCCTCCATCTGTCTGGTTAAAAGTAAGATTTAATAATATATTAAACAATATTATCATACTCTAGTTATGTAAGGCAAAGCAAGGCAAGGCAAGTTTATTTGTATAATGCCATTCATACACAGGGCAGTTCATAATGCTTTAAAGAAGCAAGGAAAAACATTAGAAATTAAAATAGACTCAATTATAAAAAATAGAAATTAAAGCAATTATCACACAATAAAACAAGCAGATATTCAAAACAATTTAAAACATTAAACAATAGATTGATTTGCAATTAAAACAATTAGGAGGACTTACAGTGCAAGTCCAAGATTACGATTTAAAGTTCTTTAAAAGAACTCAGCCATAAGCACATGAAAAGAGAAATGTTTTTAACCTGGATTTAAAAGTGCTTACAGTTGGGGCTGATTTCAGTTCTGCTGGAAGCTTGTTCCAGTAAGACTGTACATACTCTATTTTCCAACTTGCAGCTAAATGATAGTAAATGTCTGACAAGGCAGATAAATGAGGATGCACACAAAAGACAAAGTCTGTTATTTAAAATAGCCTGTCTCCCTCACACACACACACACACACATGTCTGAGGCATATTGCAGTGTTACATTGATCATGTACAGTTACATGAAACATCAACGCTTCATAGTTGTAAACATGAGAATCTTCCTCATCTCGCCATCTGTCCCGTATGATGTTACCATGTAATAGTCTCTGAAGGCCAGAGGACAGACGTTCCTCTTTACTCTTCTGACAGGTACATGGAAAGGTTTTATACTTCTTTTTTTTAATATAAACAAATCAAAGATCTGTGTTCGTGTGTGTGTGTGTGTGTGTGTGTGTGTGTGTGTGTGTGTGTGTGTGTGTGTGTGTGTGTGTGTGTGTGTGTGTGTGTGTGTGTGTGTGTGTGTGCATACGTGCATATCTGATTATTACCTGTGGGCGTTTTTCTGGTGTGGCTTTATGAGAAGAGGTTTTAGATTTCTCTCCTTTAATAGAAGCCCTGTGCTGATGATCCTCTTTTAGCTCAGTAACCATGACACTCAGATTCTCTCAGACTGAAGTACAGGATCAGTAACAAAGATGTTGAATGGAACAGCACGTCCATGTTGTTTGACTCTTCCATCTTTTATTTCATCCGTGGTGCATTTTGTCTCCACAGTCAAGTCTGTGATTATGGCCCAACCTGAAAATGTCATTGAAATGTTAAAGCGTGTTCTAAAAAATTTTACAAAAACACTATAATGTTTCTGTTCAGTCATGTACAAGTTTACACAAACCTAGTGCAGTAGAGTCAAAGACATTACAGTAAGAGTGTGCAGTTATATATAGCAAACAGGACTATATTTTGGTCCTGTTATTCGTCCAAGCCACTTCACCTCAGTGTAACAGAACACATATGGATTACCTGTAAACAGAGATTCATCTAGTGACAGGTCTCTCTAAGTGAACCCGGCTGCATGACTAATTGAGCCGTGGGCTTGCTGTAGCAGCTTGTGTGGGAGTTTCTGTCAACACAATTTCTAAATTAAACACATTGGAATAACAGCAAATACTGAAGAGACATATTCATAAGAATCTTTCATCATTTTCTGATATGAAATGCTTATATTATTCTGCATTTTACCTGCCTGGAGAGATTTTTTTTTTACTTATTGAGATGTGCTCAAGTGTTAGACAACCAGGCAGGTTGTCATCTCATTTTCACCTCAAAAGATGTCATCTGTGAAGTTTTCACCATAGAGTTATGGGCCATTTGACGTCTTCAGACAACAATGGATGACAAGTGTTTTCAGCGTTTATGTGAAAAGAAAGTCAGTAGCAACTGGAAATAAACCCCCTCCTGTAGTCAGTATGGCATGGATGTAAATGAGAGAAAGACAAAGTTCATGGTAATTAAAGGCTTTAATGAAGATCAGCACCATTGCCATTGTGTACAAGTGCACAACAGGATATAAAGTGTCTATAAATCCACTCAGAGCATCAAAATGACCACAAGATTGGACTGGGGACCATCACACCCAACCTGACCTGTCTATTGGAGGCTTTACATCAGTATAAACACAAAGCTGCTATATTACCATCATGTCCAGCTGCAGCATGGAGGCACTCTCTAAAATATATGCTAGCATGATGGTTTGCCATCAAATTTATCAAACCAAAATCAAAGGTTATAATATGATAGTTAACAGCTTTTCATGATTATGTTGGTGCAGGTTTACACACAAACTGGAATCGTAACCTGGTGAATGTATCCCTCTGCTAACCAGTTGCATTTAATTAACGTGGTTTCTAGAGACACGATGACCTTGACCTTTGGTTTTTGTTTCCCACAAAATACAAATCAGTTCATCTTTGAGTCCAAGTGAAAATCTGTCCCCTCTTATTATTGTGTTCACAAGAATTTGACCAAATCCTTTAAAATATGACAAACCAAAAAAGAGTTTTGCAGAACATTATGATGTCTGAGTGAAGTCAACCTTTTGACCTTTTGGCTATGAAATGTCATCACATTATCATTGAATCATATTAGTCATTTGTGTAAAATTTGTATCATAGTTAGTGAATGAAATTGTCAGTTATGTTATGTGTGTATTTTATGTGTGACACAAGAAAAAAGGGTTTTCGAAAGCCGCAGTGTCTGAGTCTAAATGAACTTTGGATGAAATTTGAAAGGAATTTTATGATTAAATCTCTCAGTGTGCTCCAGTGAAGTTGTTGGCAGTGAGTAATATAAAGAATACAAGTACAAAAAAAAAAGAGAGAAGCAGGTGTGAGACATACTGTCAACTAAACCACAGATTACATGTCCATGAGCTGGAACAGTAGATCCTCTATGACGGACCACTTGAGAATACATTTACAAGTTTTCAACCATCATCACACAGGCTGCATTGCACACACACAGAACTAGTCAAAGCAGTGAATTCGTAGACAAGAGCTTGAAAACCTGTACAATAATTAACTTGAAAAAATCACATGGAATTTCAGTAAAACAGGCACATGTATGTTGGAAAACAAACCTAAAAGAATAGAACACAACCATGTGTTTTGTTCTGTAATTTACTTTCTGTAGTGTGATGTCTGAACTGTAGAACAATGGTTGAATGGTACTGAAAACATGTCATGAGTAAAATGAGCTAATTATCATTTCAGAAGAAGAAATGGAGCATTCACAGTCAAAATATTTTAAGATAGTACAGCTGCACGGACGTGAAACCACTATTCAAACACTTTTACAGAGATTATTTGCTTTTGTTTTTGAGGTTAAAGATGTGAATTATGTTAAAAAAAAATTTTTTCTTTCTATAACAAGATCGGTTTTTACACTGGTAAAAAAAACCATCGCGTGAAAGTAAATAGTGGTTAATTCGACAAAATGGACGACAAAATAATCTTTCTCATTATCATTATTATTATTAGTATCACTGTTACTACTATTAGTCCTCACACAGATCATTCCCGCCAGCCGTCTCTCTACACTACGCACACAAACCCACCCTCTTTCCTGTCCTCGTGTGACGCTGGCAGCCGTCTCCGGCTCCGTGACAATGATGAATGCAGAACATGAAACACATTAATGCAGCAGATTCTGGTCAGTGTCAGCCCTTTCTTCACTGTGTCAAGTTAAACAAACAAGATCAAGCAAAAGCGAATGGTAATTGACCCTCAAGAGATAAGGCCCTTGCTACTGAGTCGAGAGGTCATGGGAATCTCAAGCCATTCTCAAACCTGAGATGGACACGCTCAAAAAAAATCTACTCCGCTGACTGTCCAAATGGTCACACTTTTATATAATGCTATAAGATCCCCATCTCCCTTACAGAGGTGAATTATTATGGGAAGGCGCCCTGTGTTATATAGTTTCTCTGCACAGTGCTTCATCAGCAATAAGCTGTCATTGTAATAAGTGGATTCTACTTGTATGAGATGTCTAAAGCCATAGTGGGACGTGTTTAAAGTGTGGAGGCTTCTGACATTTTGATGACACATTCTGGTGAAATCTAACTAATTAGGAGAGTTTTTGATTTTGAACTTCTGGTCTTAAATGATGATCCTTGTATACTTACTGTATGTCCTTCAGCGTTACAAAGTATCACGCTGATGCTGTATAATTGGAAGTGCGTACAATAGATGTGGAGGAGGTTTACCACGTTTTGAAAGTGATGAATTCAAGGCCAACAGATCAGAGAATTTCATTCCCTACCCATTTTTTTTTTTAGTTCTCCAGACAACTCAGAGCTCACAAGAGAAATGTGTGCATCTGTTTGTGAGTAATAGATTTTTCTCTGGTAGAATAATAATAACTTTATTTATATCTTGCATCTTTCAAAAATGTGCAGCAAAAGAAAATGAGGAGACAGGAGAAGGGAGAGACTAGAAAATATCAGTGAGTGGTGTTTGTGTCTGTGTGTGAACCAACACTGGGTCAAATCTTTTTAAGGTTTGAGTGATGTAAAATTACACTTAGAAGTGAACAATAACATCCAAGTGTAACTTGGATGAATGATTCAACATATTCCATTAAATGCATTATTTTTATTTGTCCACAGTTTGCTAGTCAAGTTGGTTTAACGAGGGGGGAAAAATGAGGATGAGATTTACAAAGATTAACTGAATCTGACGTCAGCAGAACAGAAAATATTGTCTAACAGAAAATACATGTCAAAATCTCATCATGAAACTAAAACTTCTGTATGGCTATCTGCAAAAGTCAGAACATTTATTTATTTATTATTTTGGGTTAACTTTGCAAAATGATATCACTCTGCTGATACAAATCCTCCTTCCCAAAAGGATTCTAAATACTGAATATTTATTAGATTCATTTAGTCAAGGCTGAACAGGACACAAATCAATATTAAATGTATTTAAATATCCTACAATAGGTGCGTGTGATTGGTCCCATGCAACATTATTGTCTTGCATTTTATTAAGCTGAATGGCTTGTTGTATTTGATGCTGGCTTTTAATTTCTCTATCTGTCTGTGCAGTTGGTGTTTTTATTACTATTAATTTATTACTTGAGTTTTGTCTGCTTGGCCACTTGCATTTATAGAGTAATAAGGGAATGTATTTAATGCGCGCCGCTTTCGGTCGCAGTGTGAATTGTTAGCATGAATCAAGGGGGTTGATTAAACCACAGTGTCCCAAGCTTTTAAGTTTGCTTAATTTCACACCATCTATAAATAAAGCAATTATTTTCTTATGCACACTGTCAGAGTGAAGGTTTCATATGTTTGGCTCTGCTGTGACAATTGTAAATGAGGCCTCTTTCAAAAAACTTGTTATGTCTCTAGTTCTCGTCTGGTTAATCCATTTTTAATGTTGACTATGGGTGCTTTCATTAATAAACCAGTGCTGTTTTTCTTTTTTTGTTTGTCTGTTTTTGGTTTTACAAAGCTCAAATTATGGGAGAATTGTATTTTGAATGCACTTATGAAACTGTTAAATCCAGGGAGTTCTAATGCATATTTTTGTTGGGCTTAATCTACAGATTGTTGTGTCTAGCCACGTGGGAATTATGCAATGCAAACTCCTCAAAAGAACACAAACAGGGAATTTCTCAAGACTGAGTGTGTGGGAGGGCTTATCCAAGCGCCTGCTGCCAGTTTCAACACTGGAGGATACTTCATGTTCAATGGATTTATGCTTTTATTTCTAATCTTCATTGTCTCTCTCTTGCAGTTTAGACAGAGTCTTGTCTTGATCCAAAGCAAAGACACATAAAAGGAGAACTTTTAGCCTCAATTTGCCTTTAAAATGAATTCTGGTGACCGTCTTTAAGTAAACAATTAGTTTTCACATTTCACCTTTAGCCCTGTTCAATTTGTCTTTAAAACTGCTTTGAGAATATCTCCTTTGTGTACACATCCAAATGGTTCTGTGTATAATCATGCATGCCTAGTGGAGGACCTAAATGCATTGTAATTAGAAAATAATGGGCTGGCGTTCATGGATGGAAGGTTTCTACTTAACATTTTCCATCGAAGCAAATGGGCTAAAGTCAAAATCAACCTGGACAGAGGCCCGTCAGACACCAGTATAAAAGTTGATCTAACCTGTTAAAAGAGGGGAACTGTGCACACTGAGGTGTAATGGCCATGCTGTCTCTATTAAGGCTAACAGCTCCCCTCTCCTTCAAGGCGGTCATTTAGTAGTGCTGCTCATTCAGCCTAATCAATGGTTGAAGCTGCAGCGAACCATTAAATAAAAAAAGAGGCCAGAGATGAGGTGCTTCTGATTGGGGTTAATTGGATGTAATTGGAATTTATACTGTACAGTGGACGACTCATTAAGAACACATTTAAAAATAATGTCATTTGAGCTCAGGTCATTTAACCATTTTTACATTGAAAAAGTACGAGGCAGGACTTGGAAAAAATTGGTGTAGCTGGTCTAATTCCCCCGACCGTGAATGCCTACAGACTGTATGTACGGCTAAATGCATAATGTCACTTATTGATTTGTCAATTGGAGCTCGTCTCATGATTCAGTTTCACATAGAGTAACAATTTGATTTATTTACATAGTATTGCAAGTGCTAGCACTTACTTTAAGTGCTACTATTTGGCTTTTATAAGTAGCATAAAGGTTTGATAAATAGTTTATAACAAACTATAATGCAGTTGTAAGGTCTGAGTGTTTATTAATATCTGTCAACAACTATTTCTTCCCGTTGTGAGCAGCAATAAGTGCTGGTTGCTGTATTAACAGATATAGTTATATTATTGTTGATAGTTATTGACAAATACTAATAATGGCATTATGGTGCTTATAGCAACAATTACTAAACGTTTATGTGCTGTTTAGAAATGATAAAGATGGGGAATTAAAATAAAGTCTTACCAAAGCATGTTTCGTTTGAGAATTCCTGTTAAATTACTGGATGTGTTTTTATTGTTTCCAGAGTTTTGTCCAGCCAGTGTCCTGTTGGACAGCTACTTGGAGCCCTGTGCCATGAGACGAGCTCAGACGGATGGATTTCAACACTAATCCGTTTGATGTAAGTGAATTTAGGTTCTAATTCATGGGCTTGTGCACTGTATAACAAGCCAGAATCAGCAACACACGGTCCATAAATTCAAGAGGAGCGAGAGACAGAGTGTGGGATGAGAGAAGGGGGTAGAAGAATATGGTGTTTAACTGGAAGGCAGTATGTTTTATCAGTCACTGGCACCATTTAGCTGACAAAAATGAGCAGACCCAGCTCTGGGAATAGGGCCTAGGCACCGGGTGTTCACCAAATCCTCACAAGAAGAATATCAGCACTTCTCACATGCTGCTGCCTGATATCCACTGCTGTAGCTGAAAACTATCTCCATTGTCCAGTTTGATTGCCTGAATCAAACTGATTTACTGCAAATCCATCTGAGCTTTGATAAATCTATTACAGTTTCATTTCGCTGATTTCATTAACGTGAATAAAACCAGCCATGCTTTCTGCATAACTGCCTTTTAATGGCTTGGCCCTGTCACCTGCCTCAGTATTAATCCCTCTGACTTATTGCTCCGCAGAGGGAATGAGTAATGGGTATTTGAATGTGATCAGCACAGTACAATGCAATTAAGGAACCAGTACTGTTCTGTGCCTTTAATCCTGAACTAATTTGAATTGCAGTTTGATAGCACTGTGAATCCTGCATAATTATGTAGGGTGCATATTAAACTCTGTGACAAACCGAAGAGGCCTTTAACTAGCCCTGCCATGAGGAGAGCAGCCAGGAGAGCCACAGTAAGGTAGCCAGCCACAGCACTCTGGAAGTCTCAATTACCACCATCTTGGCTGACAGGTGGAAGCTGGGGGAGGTGAAGGCTTCATCTGAAAATGGTTGACACTGACGTCTCTCTCTCTCTCTCTTTTTTTTTTTTTTTTTATCCCCAAACTCAACAATTATGTACAAGTGTCAACAGATACATTGAGTGTGAATCAGTAAAGGTTCAGGTTCGGTCAGTGAATATAAGCTCTGAGGAGATTCTGCTTTTTCATCTGAGTCCATACATGTGTCGTGTCTCCAGTGTTACTTTATTTGAAATAATTTATCACATATGTATAAATCTGATAGAAGCATGAGAGGTTGCAGCACTAGGTTTTGCCTCTCATGTTTCACCATTACATTCAAATCACAGAGATACACATAAAAACTCAAAATGAAATCACAATAATACACACTATGTGTAATGACATATACATATCCTACATCACTGCTAAATATAAATCTAGTCAAGCTGTATATACATGTATACATGAATATACTGCACAAGAACACATTATATATGTATGTAAAGTAACTTATTACAATGTCTGTTCTGTATTTATTCCACAACTCTGCTCTCCAGCAACAACACCCACTCATGCAAAATTATATCTGTGTCTGACTTGTAAACAATGTTTCCATTGTTTTGGTGGTTTTCTATTTTATATGAGCATATGGTTTTTCCTATATACTTGTATTTACAGGTTGAGAGCTACATAAAATGATTTAATCAAATTCTATGCACATGCTTGGCCAATAAGGCTGATTCTAAGTCCGATCTTTAGGAGACCTTAAAGACTCCTCTACTTGGATGACAAAGTAATTAAAACGCTGAATATATATATATATATATATATATATATATATATATATATATATATATATATATATGGTGAGGTTGTCTTGTCTTGGGTTATTGCCACTTGTCCTCTTGTGTCACCTGTCTGTCATCCCTGATTCCTGATTGTGTCTACCTGTTCCCATTGCCCTCGTGTTTTAAATGTGTTTCGTCCTTTCGCCCGATCACCCCACCCTGCTTTGTAGTCCTGTTCATAGACACAGTTCGTCCCCATAAGCCCATAAGAGTGATTTTTTTGTTTGTAACTTTTATAGTCTAGATTTTGTTTCATAGTCCTTAGTTTAGTCTCAGTCGTTTGTTAGCCTCCCTTGGGGCATTTTATTGTTCTTCAAGTTATTAGGATAGAGTATTGTATAGCCTCTGCCTTTTAGGAGAGAGTTTTTGTTTCTTGTCTGTTTTTTAGTATAGTGTTAGGAGTGTTTTGAGTTAATGTTTTGTAGCCTTTGATTTTTCCCCCTTGAGAGTGATTGTTTTATACATTTTCTAGCTTTTAGTATTGAGTTTCTTTCCTCCTTAGGAGTGTTTTTTTTTTTGTTTGTTTGTTTAATTTTTAGCCACGTGTTCTTCCTTCGAGGAGACACGCTAGGATAATTTCATAGCCCATTTGATTTAATCACACTGTCTTGAGGTCTGTTTGGCTACAATGAAGTCTGCCTTACTGCCATCTCTGCATCTGAGTCCTGTCTTAAGTCCTGGCCTGATATATATAAAACTTAAAAACCAAATTAATACATATTTGAAATATGATATGTACTGGAATTTTAATATATAATCAAATTTGTCATTTTCTATATGTCATTTCCTGATAAGTGGCCTACAAAGTACAGTCACAAGGTTAAAAGACTTTTTGTTTATCCAGATGATTCTAGAAATTCCTTTCAAATAGCTTTAAATATTGTTAATAGATAGATAGATGACTTTATTGATCCCTTTGGGAGGTTCTCTCAGGGGAAACTGAAGAAACGGAACTTCTAAGTTTGTGAGTAAGTTCTAAGCTGAGCAGGTGTTGACTTTTTTGGCTTCTTAATGGTAAATCATAAGAGGCACAAACTGGTTACAGTCATAACTTTAAAAGAGCACAAAATGTGCCTGTTTCTGTGTGTGACAACGGTGACAAAAAAAACTAATACCATTTCAAATCTGGAATAAAGACTTCTATCAGGAGTTACCTTATGCCATGTACCACATGCAGTCTGACTTTGTTCATATTTCACACTACCTTAAAATATTCTTAACAGTGAGCTATTCCTCTTCACACAAGATTGAACCGCAGAGCGAAGAAAAGAGGGATGAGGTGAGGAGTGAGAAAGAGATGTAGAGACAGAGGGGAGAAGAGGAAGAAGACACAGAGGGGGCTGCTGGCTAAATTAAGCCATTGTGACTCAAAATCCTCCTTTAATAAGGTTCATGCTGTCTACAACTTCATCATTTTCTCCTGAATGATAATTACTTTATTCAATCATGTTCAAGGTTTTAGTGAAAGCTAGCATTGATTGATTAACTTCAATTACCATGCTTGCATTTGCATAGATAAAAACTGCTTTTCAATTTGTGAGTGGCACGCGGGTGGAAACCCTGCCTTGATATTTGCATTTCAATGTGAACGGTGAAGGATAAAGGTGGGAGTGGGGTCTGATCTCTGCTAAGCCCTTTCTGGTCGGCTGCGCCAGCATCTATTTTTCCATAAACACCCTTTGTTATGATGTTGGTTTGTTCCCTTCACGCAGAGAGAGCCAGCAGTGAGCTCTGTTTGCAGGCTGGCTTGACAGCTCTGTTGGGGGATTAGGCTGCGTTGCACTACAGCTCAGTCAAGAGCTTAGGTGAGCTCAGGCTGCAGCAGTGCACTGCTCTCACAACAGTCATACACCAAGCAGATGAATAGACAACTGTTGGGAAATTTCACACTCCAAGGAGTTGTATGTGGTCAAACTATAGCTGTAGGCTGAGTGAGCTAATGAAGATTCACATGTGTACAGAGCAAGAGGCAGCGGGAGATAATTACAATTATCACATGTCTATATCAGTCATCATTAACCAGACTGAAAAACACGTACGAAACGGCACAATCTATCTTGACAGATGTCTGCTGCTTTTCATTTATCTGAATTCCCTCAACTTTTTGTCAAGCACCTTATCTCATATCTTATCTCAGCTACAAAAGCACATGCTCATTTCCAAGTAACAAAATTTCCCGTCTCTTGACAAGCTAATTTTTTTTTTCTTTTGCTTCTTGCCAACTTTAAGTGATAATGGAAAAACCAACAGATACTTGTAATTGCGTTATTGTAATTGGAAGGCATGAGCACCTTAGTGTGAAAAAAAATTTTTTTTTGAAGCCCATCGCTGATCACCGTGAGCTAAAATAAAAATAATGAGACGAGGTGGTTTCATAATGTATAGAATTTCCTTTTTTTTTGTTCCAGTCCACGCAGGTACTGTACAACCTTACAGTGAGTGAAATCACAGCTGTGCCACTTATGCATGAGTATTGGGATTACTGTCACCTTTGTCTGCATATTTTTCTTTGATTAATGTCACCCAAATGCTGTGTCTTCCAATTGAGAACCCAGTTCATTTGCATGATTTTTTGTACATAGTGCAAATTTGGAGATAAATTAGTCAGTCTCCCATCTTTGTTGGCATGGCACTGAGTGATTTTGACTGAAGAAAAAGGAGTCTCAGAGCAATACTCCCAGAGAATTACACCTGTGAGATATGCTAATCATTAACACAGCCATAATGACCTTATTTACCTTCATATAAAAGACAGAAATTAGCATTAGGTGCCCTAAATGAACGGGGAGTTAATAATCAAGGCACTCGTTTTTACCCCCTATTTGTTCGCTGGAGAGGCTAAATGCAAACGTCAATATGTTTAGTTGCAGGCAACCATAAGTCGACGTCTTTAAAGCGTATTATGGCACCATCTCCTATTGCTGCCTCGGAGGGGAATTCCCAGATGGTGGGCTATGATTAGGTAGTTCACTTAGCTGTTTAGAAATGAGCATCTGGAAACACAGGTTGAATTAACACCACTGGGTCCCTCATTCTCTCTAAATGAGTGTCATTCAATTAATCTAATTATTAGGCATGCAAAAACTGAAGGACTAATAGATTCTTATTATCCCATCATTATCATCTCTTACTCGCAAGTGCTTACATTTCCGAACAGGCTCACATGCGCTCAATGTCAAAACGAAACAGCCTCCAGCTTCTCTTTCATACGCCTTCAGCTTACCTCCAGACAAGTTTTTTAAAAAAATTGACAAACTTGGTTACTTTTTAAATTATCTAATTTGCATTTTCACTTTCTACTGCGCCGCGAGTTTCAGTTGCTCTCATTCCTGGTCCTTTCGGATGCAGAGCCCTGCTGGTTTTCATTTTTGTCATGTAATCAGGGGCTGATTTAGACCCAGAACACCAGCTGAATGAAATTAGGTATCTCGTAGAACTGAAAACAAGCGGCACTCTGGGTACTAAGGAGCAGGACTGAGAGCCACTTAATTACAACACTGTATCTGTGACAAAATAAAATGCACCTCAGAGGCATCATTAGCAGAAAATACACAGATATACTGCTTTGAGCAAATCAATGGTATAGGTTTGAAATTCAAAGATTAACTCTTAAAGCAATTAGAAGTGAGAAAACTGGCAATCACATTAGAGGAGAGCTATTTCAGAACAACTTAGCCATATCCTGTCTGGGACTCCTGTGGCTATTTCTGCTACATTTGTTGCAAACAAAAAGAGGTTGATCCAGTGGATTTTGAAGACGTCGTCCTCCTGTCACTTCACACTATCTGACATAATGGACGGGTGGAACGGATGATCAGTGTCAGCTCCTCATCAGCCAGCCGCCTTTCACATGAATCATGTGATGCGAGTCCAAAGTGGCCTGTGTCGTGTCTCTCTCAGTAGTCCCCCCTGCCTTTCCAGAGCCCCCCGCTGCCCGGAAGGACCCTCACCCCAGGCTGGAGTGGCTCCTGCTGGGCCTGCTGAGCCGCTGGCAAGTGAAGGAGGAGGGGAGGGAGGGAGAGAGGAGGGGTTACATGGACCTGGAGAACATTGTCAACAGTCCTCAACCTCCCCCCATCACCCTCCACCCTCTACCCCCCATCTCACTCTCCCATCCTCTGTCCCTGTTTTACCCTCCCCCACGTATAGACAGCCTCTCTTCTGGCTGCACGTCTGTGCATTATGTGTGTGTGTGTGTGAGTGTGTGTGTGTGTGTACTTGTCATTTGTCTCCATATGGGCTTCTCTGGTGTCATAGAGAACAAGAGAAAAAGAGAGAGACAGCACGTGTGTGTTTTCATACTGGCCTTGTGTAGTTGTGTATGAATGTTTTGTTTTGTGTGTGTGTGTGTGTGTGTGTGTGTGTGTGTGTGTGTGTGTGTGTGTGTGGTGTACGTGTGCTCAGGTGTGTATAAGTGAATGACAGAGTGAGTAAACATGTCCCAGGAAAGGATTAACCTCATGAGCTGAAACATTGTGGGAAGACTTCAACAATAAATGTCAAATACTGCACAAAGATAATCACACAGGAGATACATGGTGATAAATTTCAACCACACATCAATTGGATCATCAGCTTGTTAGAATAAAACCAGTAAAAAGAGAGATTTTTGCTTCAAAAGACTGAGAATGTATAGAACAGAAAATAACTTGTGCCTATTCTCTGTTCTTAATTCTCCAACCAGTATCATTTTATTTTCTGACTTTCTGTGTTTTTTTGTTTTGTTTTGTTTTGTTTTGTTTTTTCAAATCTTTTTATTTATTTAAATACACCCCAGCCACCACCACCCCTCTCCGTCAGCCACTCTTCAGTCTGGCGCAGTCTGTAATGAAAACACCCGGTCAACTTAATACACAAAGAAGAGATACCAATTTCTTTCCCAGTAAAAGATATATCAAGGACGTTAAACAAAGCAAACAGCTGCATCGAATTCTGATGGCGCAAAGCTAAGCCTTCAATTTGAGCCTTCTCTCAGAAGAAAGCAGAACTTAGCTTCAAATATATTCCTGGTAGAAAAGAGGCCGTATTGTGTTATCATGAGAGTCTGTTTACCTAGTGAATCTACATATGGCTATCTAATATCTTTGTGCCATTGAGCAGGTTGGAGGCTGGAGTCCCAGGGGTTTCAAGGATGGGATTATGCATGGCGGGGGTTGAACTATTGCCCCTGTGTGATTGAAAGACCTCCACCAGCTTAGACCTGTTTATTGTACATTTGCATTGCTCAGTTCCACAAGACTGCTGGGAACTATCAGTGGCCAGGCAGCTCATATCTGGGCTGATATAATTCGGTTTCCTCGGGATCCCCCGTCATGCCTTCCAGTGAGAAGGAGAGGCTTGGGGGGTTTATAGGCAATCATTTAGTTTGATTGACCAGGATATGCTCTGATCAATATCTCACAGCAGGCCCCAATTGGCGAGAGAAAACAAATCAAGTGTTTGTGTATTTCAAGCCACTATTTACACTGGCACTCAGGAATGAATACCAAAACACTTGCTCTTAATTTGGAGTAATGACAGGACAGTTAATTTGAATATGTGCCATGATTTGCACATGAAAAAATGGTGAACTACGAGGTGTAACGAGACAACTTTTTAAATGTGTCACATGTTTTGTGTCAATCAGCTGCTTTCTGAATCATCTTCTACTACTGAAGAGCAGATCTATTAACAAAGATAATTGCATTTGGATCCATGCCCTGAAGTGGTCAACTATGCAATTTCACTAATTCATCCTGGTGAAAGGTTGACCTTAAGAAATGTAATTACACACACACCTGAGTTACACAAGAGCCCAAGAGGTCCACAAAACGTTTACCGGTGAAGAAGGTATAATTACCAGAAAACAATTAGCCCATTGTCATGGCAGTTGGCAAGAGAGTTCTTCCAATGCAGCCTCTGGCTTTACACAAACAGATGATAATGAAAAGGTTCTTGGTAAATCACTACCTAGTTTGACTTGTTAAGCTGTTTTTAAATGTAATATTATAAAATCAAGTTATTAAAAAATTGCGAGGAACACAATGCTCCTGCCTTCTTTTAAGGTATACAGTGGGGAGCAGCATTAGTTCTACATGACCACGTGGAATTAAGTGGTTTAGAGTAACCTGGTATAAACACAAATCATTTATGAATTTTAATAGGCCCGCCCATGCCTCATAACTATGCATGACTTCATACTTTCATAATTGACAGGAAATATGAACTGGGCCAGGGGTCGCCTATTAGAATGACTTTTCATTTAATTTTTTGACAGCCACATACACAAATGTGGGGTGGATTTCTTGAGCATATTCATGTAGTGCACAGGAACCTTTCTGGTGAAATCTAGCAGCAATCCCCCGAGGCCAGGACCACCTCTCTTATAATTACATAGTACTACACTTTGTACTAGTGAAGTAGATCTCCCCGAGAGTCGCACGATGTGTGAACTGTTCAAACGGGAACTCAATTTGTCCGTTACAGTATAACGCTGCAGATACATCTCAGTGATTAAGAGCAAAACTCACAAAGCCAGAAATGCACACGCCACACGTTTAGATAGCGGCAAAGTGCATTACAGACAAAACAGCAGCATGTTGACAGGTGCGTGGTGCGCAATTACATCACTTCTACTCAGTGAAGTCGACCATACAGACTGAGTACATATAGAGTGTTGCCTTTTGCCCAAGTTCAGCTGTAGGTCAGGATGCCCCCCCATCTTCAACACCTACCCTGACTGGGGCTGATCTGTCACAGAGAGGTGTTTATATACAATGGAACAATATGGAGTGGGAGGTAGAGGAATGTGGGCCCTATCACCCCCCTTTTACCACAAGCTAAAACTCATTGTATTCCTAAGATGTAAATCTACACCTCTGGGCTATAAAAGTGCTACAAAGAGTGTTCTTGACTGAGTAAATTAACATTCATCCCACTTGCAATTAAGCAGACAGACGGACATTGTAGCTCCTACATCGCGGCAACACTGGGGGCTTTGTTGACATGGCGTCTGGACAGAGGAAAAACCAGAGGAAAATATTTTCAACTGAGTCATCGACTGGACATTGGTATCTGGAGACTGGAGTCTGAGTACAAAACAAGACGCTTTAAAGCCCAACAAGCTTTTCAGCTTTTCACTCTCTCGTGGGATACTGTTGGCCATTATTAAGATGATCTTGATGCCAAAAGGAGCAGAAAGTGTCGACTCAAGTTTGTTATTTTACCGTACTCTGTTGACCAGTTATGGACTGTACATCACACCAGTTTTTCCTATAATGACAAGAAAAAAAAAAAACAGATACAGATTTCTATCAGTGTGCACATGTATCCACAGTTGGACCCAAAATGAAAACTGAATTGATCTAATCCTACAACAGATGGTGCTGGCCGTTCGCACATTTTATAGCTCGCAAAAGGGTCCATAACAAACACTGAGACACAACATCTTCACGTGAAGCTAATAAAAAAATAACTGTATGGACCAAAGACAGAAAAAAAAATAAAATGACTTCTTAAAAACAGTAAGAAAAAGAATTGAAACAATGCATCTTAGCAAGTATTAAAAACACACACTGGTTAACTCTGGATGTAAGAATGCATTTCTGAAAGCATGAATACATTAGCATCTGCTGCTTTTAATCCCCGATAGTTACAGTAGTGGCATGTTTTGGTAAAAGGATATCATTAATCATGGGTATAATCAGATGACATCAGGTCATGGCCCACTAAGTGTGTTTTCCTCATTATGGTAATATGGAGGAGACGGGTGTGTTTCCGCTCTATTTTTTTTTTTTTACTTTGACACTTCTTTTCATGACAACCTACTCCTGATGGAGGAGGAAGGAAAAGATTAGGAGCTTGGACACAACGCCCAACACTTCTCAATAGCTATATTCTGATAAATGGCAGGTAAAATCTGTGATATTAAAATAAATCAGATTTAAATACCAGATTTTAGCTGTTGCTATAAATAGATAACAAAGTAAATGTGTGAACACGTAGTCGTAAGAATTATCTAGAATTACATATGACTTTTAAATAACTCAGTAAAAAAAGAATTGGAAAAATTGAGTTTACTTATCTCTAAAATGATTTTTTTTATGTGTCATGTTCACATGGCATCAGATCTTAATTCAAGTCAACACAACTTCAGCTTATGAACAAACCGAATACATTTCTGTGGCAGTAGAAAATAAACCCTGAGGCTATTTACTGTCTCCTTGATATATGAAGTTTGTGGTTTTGATTGTGTGTGATTATGTTCTGGGAGAATGACCTTTAGTGGCAACCGTATTGTAATATAATGAGGATGTGTCAGTCGGCAGGAGTACAGTGATGAGACGAGGCCAGGCAAGCGGCGTTTAGAGCATCGATCCGCCGGCACCGTGAGCATAGAGGAGAATCTGAAATATTTCAACGCCGCCTTCTCCCAATATACAGGTGGATACAAGATCTCATCGAGCTGCTCAGAGGCACTTGAGGCAGTCTGTGCTGTCGAATACAATGAGAAACAGGACAGAGGTATATGGGCCCTCCAGTCTGTGATTAATGAAGAGCAATATATTTGCTTGTTTTTCCCTGAATCACACCCGATAATATTAATCACAGTGAGATAAACTATAAAGTAATTGCATTCGTTTAAAAAAAATCCTAGCATTTCTTCTTTATTTATTAGTTAGTAGCTGTTTTTTTCAGTAAAACACATAAAATCTGCGTCAGAGGTTTTATTATTAGGTGTAACTAGGTCTGTGACAATATTATATCACAGTGCTGATGATTAATGTGGAAAAGATAAAAAACTGTTGGAGCAGAGGTGAAAGGAGAGGTGGTGCAGATTGATATGGTGATGGATCCTCTTACCTCTACCTTCTCATTAACTCTGAACTGGGTAATATGACCTGGGAGAGATTTTCTCCTCCTACTTCAGCCCTAACACTGAATCTCTAAGCCCTGCTTGGTAAGCCCTATCTCATAAAGCACAATTAAGTGGGCCAATCACACAGGCTTAAAGTCACTTCTCTAGTGCCTTAATTCCATAATTAACCAAAATACATCATCAGCAATGAATCAGCCCCATGGATTTCAATCATAATCACAGTCAATCATAATGTTGTAATTTGCTGTGACTTTTTCTTCAAGGAGTACTTGGTGTGATTTGGACTAATAGGATTTAAAATCAATATTTTTAAGTCAGGTTTGGTATTTAAAAAAAGAAAAAAAAAAGAAAATTCAAAACTACACAAATAACACATCTGATTTAGATTTGAATGTGAATCTGTGGTTGAATGTGATTTGAGTATGTAGTGAATAGTTTATCTCTGGGGTCTGAGCCCTAACTATGGAAGCAGAGCACCAGTGAAACATTAATCACCAAAGTATTATGGCTCATATCCTTGGACAGCACATTAATTCAGGTGGCTATTAGGCTGCCTTGCAGCCAACCTTCGAAAAAGGTCCACATTGAAATTCAGTTGACAGTGTATAGTGTGCAGAAAGCTAACTATGGTGTTACTGCATCCCAAATATAAGCAAAACAAATTGCAGATATGAATATAACCAGTATGCAAGTATATTTATTGGAGCGGGAGCTGAAACATGAAGTGAACAGTGGACTTCAGTGGGAAGTAGGTGTAATCATTCTGGACCGGCACAACAGTCTTCCCTGTATTCCATGTCAATAGAGACAGACACTCTACCTGTAGATGGAAAATAAAAAAAATAAAAAAAGGCTGAAGAAACACCAATTAGAAAGGCTCTCTCTCTTGCACTCCCTCAGAAAAGCCAGGCTCCGCTAAAGGTCAGCCTGAAATTTGAATGACAGGGCCAAAGTCTTTTACTCATAATTTTTGTGTTTGCAATAGATTTCGGAGCAATTCACAGCCTTAAAGGCCTTAAGTGGAACAGCAATTAATTGTAATGAATAATCTGACAAATCTGGTTGACATATGGCCGCTAATACTCCTCCTTTCTAGAGGGAGCAGTGGAGGGATTAGATTACCTCAAATGAAATCTGGGAGCAGTGTGCCATCTGCATGTACAGGGGAAGGCAACGCACGTAAAACAGGACGTGGGTGGAACCGGGGTCTGCTCCCTGCCGCTTCAGTTCCCTCAACCTCACAGGCAACTGATTTGGGAATAGAGCCTGTTTTTTTTTTTTTTCCTCTCTCCCTCATCTTATTGAACCAGCTGCCTCTTGTGAAGTAAAACGCAATAATGCTGCGGCATTGCCAAAATTGAACACACTGAGAAAAGTAAACAAACATGACAGAAGTGATAAGTGTTGAGCAAATATATAAACAACACCACCATGTCGAGCCATCTGAGCGCAGGGAAGCCATAACTTTATTAAAAGCATTTAAAAGTAAAATGAATTACCGTGTCACACAGAGCCTCGCACTTATATGTGTAAATCTACATGGGGCATCCCGTGGCTTTAGGACATGAAAGATGTATGAAGTCAGTGGCCAGTTAAACAATAACAATATGCCGTGAAAAATCCACTATTACACAGACGGTAGGAGATTGTTACTGAAGTAAGAGCAGCAATAAGACACAGTATAAATATACTTTGCATTCAACGTTGTACTTGTTACAGAATCAGAATTGACAGTGTCAGTGTTGTACTTTTACTTTACTGGATGATTACTACTGATTCATAAACATGTAAAATTACTTTAATATTGCAGTTGGTTGAGGTGAAGGTAAATATCATAATTTGGTAAAAAAAAAAAATGTAATCTGAAAAGTTAAGTGGGAAATTGAAGTTTTTAAAGTAATTTTGATCAGTAAGTGATAGAGCACTCTTTCACTTTCTGTATCAATTAGTGTGTCTGAAGTGACTTAAATAGTGCCAGTAAAATAAGAATAGCCTGGTCCTCAGCACTGTGAAACAATATATCGCAAGGGAGTGTGCTGCCATACCAACAGAGCTGATAGGTGTAATGGCGTCATACTGTAAACTCCTGCTAAAAGCCTGATAAAGAGGCAGCGTTCTGCAGGATGTCTATTAACAGCTGGCTGACATAAGCAACTGCATCAGCAGGGTTATTTAAAGAGGGAAATCCTGTTCTCATAAAACGCTTTCACCATTTCTGACTGTATAGTTCGCAGCAATATTTGATAAATGCTTTTATGTAACTCCGCTCAAGAGTTGCAAAGAGTAGTTCAGCATTTTTGGCAAATACACTTATTCAGTAGTACTCTGGTGTTTAAGCTGCTGCCGGTGTCTGGCTAACTTACCTTAGCTTAAAACACTGGGAATTGGGAGGAAACAGTTAATTATTTAATCCAACAATAACAAAATACCAGCTCACTAACTAACAAGTGTGGCTTTTGTTTTCCCAGCATAAATAGTAGTGTAAGAAAAAATAAATAAAAAATCATTTGCATAGAGATATGTAACTAACTATTCTTGTGCTGGGACCAGTAACTTCCTGGAGTCTCCGCTAGTTACCTAGCAACTGATTCTAGCAAATACATAGTTTGCCACATAAGTCTGTATAAACTGGCAAAAGATATTTGGTTTTTATGTGTAAACAAGCAAGATAAAGTGTATTAATTACTGGATTTTGTTGTCTTTGTACAGAGACATGCTAGCTGTTTCTTATTCTTCCCAGTCTTTGTGCTAAGCTAAGTTAGCCAGCTGCTACTGTGCTTTCACAAAATCTCCCAGGTTTTGAGTCTTGTTGACGTCACGCTCTGCCCTCTACACAACCACTGTCAAACTTCAAATGAAAAACCTTTAACATCACAGACATTTTTGTAAAAAGGTGTAAACTCTAATCTGAGGTGAAAAAAAAGCCAATTTAAAGAACATCATAAAAACCTATAGGTTGTTTGAGGTAATTTAGTGAGAGTCAGTGATGAGTAGAGGTGGAGATCTAAGATGATGCATCTGCTCACATCTGCCTAACTAGCATTAATGTGACAAAAACTCACCTAGAAAACACAGACTAATCATCTCATCCAAAGGCAGCGGGTGTCAGCTTGGATATCAGTCACCACTGACTGCTTTATGATCATCACTTTAACCCCAATGTAGCTCTGATACACAACACTGGATTGGCTCCATTTACTCCACCTGACAAAGGGGGGGAAACAAGAGTGTATAATCACCCTTTTCTTCTTATAAAATGCATTCTGAGAGGATAGTTCAGCAGCCAGGTCTCATATTTAATTGTAGGAGCTGAATAAAGAACGTTTTCCATGAGGTGCTGGTGTGTGGCTAGCATAATTGCCAGGGAACAGGTCTTAATTTAAACCGGGGGGTAATTATCATGCAGAGCATACCCACCCAGAATGTTTGCATAACTATCACAAGCGTTTTCATAAATGATGCTTTAATTAGTCTTAATTAGAATTTGTTTAAGTCAGCAGGGAATGCAGGGCCCGTGAAATGATGTATGTAATAAGCATCAGGGCCCGCTCTGTTTTTTTCCTTACTTGGGGAATAGAGCTGACAAAATCACATCACATTAAATTGATTCAGTCAGAATTAAAATTCTTATGGTATTAATTAAATGGGGGAAGATCTCATTAGCAGGCTGTGTGGTGAGGGAGAGACCCTCTCTGCCAGCAGATGTGACGGTGTCAGAGCTGCTGTACATGCTCGCCATTAGGGCCCCCAGACAAGGAGAAAGCGAGGGAGGGAAGAGAGAGAGAGAGAGAGAAAGAGGAGGGAAGGAAGGAGGCGAGGGAGAGGAGAGGACAGCGACGAGCTGAGAATGATAGAGGAGAAAAGACGGCAGGAAAGTGTGGGAAGGAAGAGATGGATAAGGGGAGAGAAAAGAGAGGACTGTGAGGGAGAGGAAGAGAGAATAAGAGAGAGAGAGAGAAAAGGGGTGAGAAAGCCAGTGTGTGTCAGAGGCGCAAGAGGGGGAGGAGGAGGAGAGCGAGGTGGCAGCATATTAATGGGCTGTAGGCTCCTCACCATCTATAGCTTTATTTAGCTTCATTTGGTCTATTTGGTTGGAGGAATTCAATAAGAGGAGAGCTAATGACTTGACCAGATACCCTGTTATCAGCACTGATGAGACACCCTCTCTGCTTGACTCTTTATACAGCTACAGTAGTCTAATAGGCCTCTGGAAGATTGCTACCCAGAGTACAGCGCAGACCTCCCCTCTGGAAATATAGGACATGATTGTGCCTCAGGGAGCTTCACTTCCCTGTTACAACGCTCACCTGATCCCCTTGTTAGGGAGCTAATAGCTATTGACACCCTTCTTAAGAAAGTGAACTGTGGTGTAACAGTGAAAATCAGGGGGTGTTACTGTACAGAGGGTTTCTTATTTTATTCTATTGTGTTTTCAAGCTTAGCTTTTCATCCCTCAGGTAGCTCACGGTATCATCAGGTCAGCAGATAGTGGTAGGGACGTTGAGCAATAGACACATTGTTGGACCCCTGCAGCAGCTGTCAGTTTGAGTGAACTGCAACCTTGAGCAGACAGAAGAATATGATGGGAGAAGGGAAAAAAAGGAATACAGAGATCATACCCCTTCATATCAAATCACTATTTCTTTAGCACGGGACCAGACGTTGTGTTGCTGCATCTTTCATAGGTGGAGAGCAGTCAGTGAATATGGGGCAGGATATACATGTCTCATGTGTCCCTAAGATTAAATAATACAAATAATACAACACTGTGAACTTTTTATTGACAATAAAGTCAAGATTTCTAAAAGAAAATTCTCAATATCCAAAACTGCTGCGTAAAACACCTAAGGCCCCACAGTATATGAGGCAGACATTGTAAACACCAGAAACACTGCCCTGTATAGAATCCAATGAAAATGATAATGGAGGAAACAATGGCCCCAGGCGATGTAGCAGCAACCCAGCACTGCCAATGTTACAAGGCATCACTTTCCCTTTATTAGGAGTAAGCATGACTGTTAGTAGGCCCTGCATAAATATTTGGGGTAAATACACAGTATATCATTTTTCTTCACACTTGAATTGCATTATGATTTCCATGCAGACTCGGGCGAACCGGGGTCAGGGGACTAAATTAAGTGGGTCCTGGAAGCAGCTGCAATGGTTTCTCTCTTTAACCATGCTTGGCTGGTTAAGCTATCAAAAGCTGCTTGTACATGCATCATAAAAAACACTGTGTGTGTGTTTAAAATGGTATTAAAATGCTGTTGACCCTTAAAATTAGAAAGGGAAACGTGCAACTCTTTGCATGGCAATTATTTCATGTCCATCTATAGCACAGTAGAGTAGGGACATATGACCGAGGCCCCTCGAAAATTTATTGACAGGCAGGCGGAGGAGTGAGGTGGTTCATTTATGACAATGGGGCGTGATGACATCACACCATAAAAGCTCTGTGCAGGGTCAGATGGCATATGCCGCACGGGTTTGAGTCTTTGTGTTTGCTATGCATGAATATATGAGGTAGAGTGGGTCAGTGGTTGACATTGCTTTCCTGTGATGTATTGTGACATCCACTGCTATGCTGTTTTTTTAATACTGAGGCTTTCGGAGCACGTGAACAACTGCAGTTCAGGACGATACCTAAGCCTAGGACATTAATCTACTATGAAGAGAAATAGTATGAATGGTCTCTCTAAATAGCCCTTTCATGACATATTTAGTTTTTGTGCAACTTTTACCACCCTCCTGAAGTTTATCAGAAATATCCTTAAAGAATGAAATTCATCACTGAAAAACCATTATTCATAATGTTAGATTATAGTGTGAGACAACAGACATTTTCACCTCATAGAAATGTTAAATTACTGATTTTCTATAGGTACTGTAGCTACCTCTGTGAAATCTGTGCGTGCATTATGCCACCGAGGACTATTCTGTAAATGAACGAGCAGGACTTAATGACAAAACTGAATTTCTAGATTTTTTTACAGATAGGCCAAAAGCAAACACCAGATTTCTCTATTTTATTTCCTCAGAATAAACCACAACATATGATATATGCCTTATACTGTTGTAATATAACATTACATACATCATAATAGGAGATCATATCCATATCTCCTAGAATCAACCCATGGTTTATTTTTGACGTGCTCTTATAAGCACAATTACTTGCTCTTTTATCTTACAGTAAATAGCAAACATCATTTCATTAACAATGTGTGTGTGGTAACTGAAACAAAAATTCAGTTACCATTCTCAGTATGTCCAAACTCAACACTGAAACTGTAAGCACAGGCTATTATGATAATTTAGCTTACTTATAATAATTAGCTGTTGTATATTCATTAGCCTTTTAATTGGTTAACTCTGGGGACTGCCAGCAATTCCAGTCAGTGAAATACACTAATGACACACACAGACACACACACACACACACACACACACACACACACACACACACACACAGAGATGCACACAGTGATTCTCCACACAGAAAGACCTTGCAGAAGTAACCTCCCCCTGAACTTTTGTAGAACACTCTCCCTCCAATCACTCCAGCTTTCAATACAGCTGTCAGTTTTGGCCAGAAAAGCATGCTTTAACTCCGAATTTGCAGCTTTGTCCTTAGTGAGAGAGAGTACCTGTGACATCTGCACTGACATGCTGGAGATAATCCTCCATGTGATTGTCAGACAAATTGGGGGTCAGCGGCGCTGCAGACAGGGGAACGTGGCAAGGGACACGGAGGAAATGTTCAATCACGGGCCAGCCCATTCGGGAGCCTCCCTTTTCAGCTTCTCCAGCCTATGGTTCATCTCTCTTTTGCGCTTTTACTCTCTCTCTTTCTCTGCCCACAGCTGCTGGGCTTCCACTGGGAGGGAGCTGTATTATGGCTGGGTTAATTTACTGATTAATATCCAGCCACTAGATCCAGCTTTCCCCAGATGGCCAATTAAAAACTACAACTGGCAGCGCACATAGGCCTGGCAGCAGGTTGCCGTCGGGCCCAGGGCTGGAGGCTGTGACAGAAGGTGTGGGTCCTGTTTGGGCCTGAATAAGAGCGGATGACTATCTTACTCTTTGACTCTCCACACCAGAAGGACAAACTAAAGCCATAATACTGAGCAGAACTGAGGAGACACTGGGTCTGTTGATAGGGCACTTACTGTATCGACTGTGCAACTCCACATAAGTCCATAAAAAGTGAAGAAAACACAGGTACATCTCAAGTTCCATCATTACACAGTACAATAATCACATTATAAATTTCAATTATGATGTACAGTTAATAGGAAAAAAGTCATCTTTGGCTGATATTATTCTGTAAAAATGTACCCATGACAGTAATTAATTAACCCATTACACATATATTTTAAGTTGCTATTCAGTAATCATTTAAACAAAAAAAGAAACTACTCATAGTCTAAAACTATTGAAACAAAGTTTAATAGCAGAATATAATAAGAATAGAATAGGAAAGAGTATAATTAGAGTACATGTGATAAATTAAATAAATAAACTATGTTCATCTAATTACTACTTTACACATTTGTACAACATACATTGTATCCGGCTGCATGAAGAGCTAAGCTAACCCATCACTGTACATTACACTAATAACATACAATAAACAGTCTTAATCATAAAGAATGACTTCTTAATAAAAAGAAAATTAGCGCTTTAAGTACATTAATTTCTAGTAACATCTGACCATAATTCATCACTTCCTATTATTGTTAAAGACATACTTTCTAAGTAAATGTTTGGTAAATATTATATTTGTCACTGTGCCCTACATGTATGTATGTATGTATGTGTATATATATATATATATATATATATATATATATATATATATATATATATATAAAGGGTTCAGATAAACAAATAACTAGTAAACGCTGGTTAATTACAGAATTTATCACATCACATAATTCCCAGATTTTAATTAGTTATGATCATATTCCATCTCTAAATAGTATGTAATTATTGTATTCTAAAATAAAGTGCTCCCAGCAATATCTTATGTGTTATTTCATTTATTCTTCACCCAGTAGAATATAAATCTAGAATATAAATATTTGACATCAGTAATATCTGAATACAAACGGAGCAATATAACCTAAAAACCTCCTCCCCACACACACACATTTCCACTGCAAGATGCAGGACTGCTGGATATTACCAGTCTGTAATATAATCCAACCTGCAATGGAGCAGTGTTAATTTTGCTATAATAACCCACACATTATGAGGCACTGCTATATTTAGATGGAGGCCATTTGAATACAGGTCTTGTCTTAAAAACTGACACAAACCTTATAAATGGGCTAGGGTCACCATGGAAACACTGTAAATACAATGGCCGCTGCTGCTGTGAGAGGAAGGGTAATTAATAACTGAATTACGGAGCAGAGATAGAAAGCCAGACAGACCCATGCAGCTTCTTAGTCCCTTGATAAAGGAGAGTTTAATATAAACAGTTGTACTTCTACTGGGTCAGCTAAACCAGGGATATCTGGGCCATCTCTGTTCAAAGAGAAAAAGGCCACGAACAGAATTGATGGCCCATTTCATTATGTAATTGCCTCTTTAACTTCCTTGTTCTGAGCAATCGCTCTTTAAACTCAAGCTCAAGGTAATATATGCAGAGATATGAGTGTAGTCTCACAGACAGATAATTCAGTAAATAGCTGTAATCTTTGCATCACCTTTAACCACTCCAGAGCTGGCTAATATGTCATCTTAAGACCGCCAAGTGTTAGAATTGAGGTACGCTATATAAAAAAAATAGTCTGCTTCAGAAAAGAGTTGAACACAGAGCTGAGCTGAATCCTCCAGGATCACACAGACTGCAAAAAGAGGTTTGCTTCTGCTTCTGCTGCTGCTGCTGCTGCCGCTGCAGTGGATATCAAAAGTGTGGTCCAGTGGTGGAACAAGGCTCCAGTCAGCCTTTAAGCTGCCACCCTCAGTGTCAGGGTACAGGGAGCACAAAGCTGGATATGATTACCTACAAGAGAATGATGCCTCCTGCCCTGCAACCTTTGAACTTAAGGTGTACCCCACCTAGAATCAAAGTAAACACCAAGTCCCTGTTCAGAGCCTCTGAAGTGGGTAGATGTGAGAAGACAACACGAGTGACCCGCTTCCTTTCATTTCCCTCTTCATAAAGATCCCACAAATGAAAAAAAAAAGCGATGCAGCACACAAAGTAGTGGTGGGAAGACTGCACTCTTATTGAAGGGTCAGTAGTAGGATCACTGCGAGAAGGTCACCAAAGAGCCCAAATTCACACCCCATAATTGAGTAACAGGGGTCGCTGATTACAAGGCAAGCAGCATACAGGAACACAGGACAGTGGTCGGAGCTGTGCATACCTCAGGCTGTACAGAAAGAAAAAAACAAGATGAAGCACTAAGAGAGGCCTCTGGAAAGACAGAATATTGGATGGTCTTCTCAGGTCCACCACTGTGATAAAGAATGAGGACTTAATTAACTGAACAGCCAGATCTAACAGGAACCAGTATATCAGAGACAAAGAGAGACACAGACAGAGAGACACAGAGAGAGAGAGAGAATTCCTTTTATGTAATTAGATCAATTGGGCATGAAGTGAAGAGGCTTCATCCAAGAGCAGTGTGTGGTTCTGAAGTGGGATCACTGACTGAGGTTTGATTACCTTTTGATTGTTAATGCAAAATTGAATTGAGCCACAACAGTATAAAGCCCTTATTTTCTAATTAAGAGTTTGGAGGATTGTTTTGTGCTTATTTTTCAAAGACTGATACGTGCATGAATCTTAGTTTTAAGAAAAGCGTGACCTTAATGTGCATCATAAATAGTTTTTATAGCAAATGTGTGTGTCACATTCAAATCATTAGAGGTAATTAATGGTTTCTCTGATAATTCACCTGAGTGCTTCATGTCCACTTATTCAGCCTATAAATTACCTTTAGAAGGACCCGTTTCCTTGTCATTTTAAAACATGGATTTTCAGCTGAGCCTCTGTGAGATGTTGTTTTTTTTTTTGTTTTTTTTTTTTTTTTTGCCATTTCACAATGCATCCTGCTTTGTTTGGAAAAGTCACATTTGGAGAAAAGAATAAAATATACTCTACCTGTAGGGAAACAAAACATAAAAAGAAAAAAAAAAAAAATTATCCTGGAAGTGCCAACAGAGCAATAAATCTCTAACTATACTATACTATTAACTATACCGCCACTGTTTGGAGTGAGAGAGAGTACATCGTCTCTTAAATAAAGAGCTAGAATCAGAGACTGGTCCCACCAAGAGGGTCCCAAGGGAGGAGATAGTTCTGTGGCCCAGTGGAGCAGTAGAGTGCCTCTGTCTGTGTCTGTGTCTCTGCACCTCTAGTCACAGACAGAGGACATGCGTGAGGGATGGGGCTCATCGTCCAGGGGAAACGGCTTGTGTCAGCCGCCCACACTGCGCCTCCTCTGTGTGAAATTGGCTGAGAGGATGTAGACATATTCCACGCACTGATCCATGGCTGAGTATAAACAAGAGAGGATCTCGCTTTCACTCCTAGAAGGTCAGGAAGCTTCCCCGTGAAACAGTAAGTGACACTGCCTCTTCCGCGCTCGCTAACAGTCTGACCGGTAGGACTTGAACCCAACCCCCCCACCCACCCTCTGCCGTCACACTTCTGTGTTAGGGTGCCCTGTGTACAACCAATTCTTCCAGTCTCAGTGGGGTGCACTGATATTTAGTGGCTGGATATGCCAACTTAATCAACAATTCCAGGGACAGATACTCAAATTCACATTGAGAGACCGAGCAGCAGACAAAGCATTCAAGCCTGTGAGTGAAGATCCATGACCAGCTGGATACACCTGCGGTATCTTAAGTCTAAACACTGCTCTGAGTCATATATCATGAGTTCGGATGACGGATGGAAAAAAAGTCTTAAAAACCATGTTAGATCCTCATCCCACCACCAACAATGTCCATGCAGTCGAGACAGAGGTACGAGATCTGTGCATGAAATCAGATTGCGGCTGCAGTAAAATGGACTGGGGAAGGCATGAATGTAATTAAAGTGGCTGACACTTTTATGCTGGGTAATGGGAGTCCAGGGCCCAGCTATTCCCTGACGAGCTCCCCTCACAGTATGGAGTACATTTTAATACCACCCTGCACAATGACTTAAACGCAACTCTCAAGGCCTTCATGGAGATGTAATATTGATGTGTAAATAGGATAAATGCCAACATCCTGGGGTTTAAGGGACAGTAAATAAACACTACCTAATACACGAAATATATAAAACCACTCAAGTGTCTGGAAACCGCAAAGCAAGACGGGGATGAATGAAGAGAGTGCAGCACTTAGTGTCTGCCGTCAGTATACTCACCAAAACATCAGATGCTTATAAAACGACATAGATATATTTTTTATTGTAAATAAAATCCAAATTACAACAGAATATTTATGTGATTCACTTGCAAAAAAAAAATGAATCACATATAATACTGGTCACTGGCCTGCCTGGTTATAAACAAAAAAATCGAAAAAAAAAAAAAAAAAAAAAAAACTACCTGAACAAAAGAAACACAACTTCTCTATGTGAAATTAGGCTTAATGAAATCACATTCTGCCCTGAGTGGATGAAACAGATGAGTTGTGATGCGTTCTGGCACTAATGTTAGGACACAAATGCAGAGAGTAAAAAAACAGTTAGGCATTGTCCAATCAGTAATGTATTTGTTAACACAGGTAGGAAGGAGGGAGCTTTTACATCACAGTGGGGCAGATAATGAAGAAGTTAATAAGAGGAATGGTACTTTGAAATGTTCCTCAACCACCCAGGTCTCACAATTTAATCTGTAATAAATAATCTGGCATCATTGCAAGATGGCATCTCATAATGGCAAATGAAATATGCTGGTATGATAGGTACAATAAATCTGGATTTTCCTATGGTTCCCTCAGGCTAGGACAATATGCAACTATAGTGCTCTCTGTCAGGAAGAGCAGATCTCAGAGCCGTCATAAAATCTAAATGGGCACTAATTAGGCAAGCCTTCCCTCTCACACTTACTATTTCTATTGACATTTTCGGCGCGCCGTCCCCCCTCCCCCTGCACTACCATAAGTCACTGAGAGAAGAACTCCCAGGATTTCAGAGCACAGGGCTGTTAAAGGGAAGTTCAACTTAGTGGTAATGAATAAATTTGCCCTCCCATGCTGTACTGTTTCTTTTGTCTTGGACTCAAGCATATTCATGCATCTAAATGGTAATTTGCTTTCTAACAACCAACACCACTATGGCAGATAGCAGAGTCATAAATATACATTATAATTTCCTTTGATTAATAACAAACTAGTTCTCATTTTAAAGAAGACCACAGGAAATAGGAAGTCTTTTAATTCTGGTTCGATTTTCTTCATTGGACTGATTTTAAAAACGTTGCATTAGAATTGTGGCAACTTTAAATATCATATTCCTTTTGTATTGTTTAAAGCCATAAACTAATAACAGGATCATATTTTCTTCCTGCTGCAGACACCAGTGGAGTCTAGTTAACTTCTCTATAGGGAGCACAGGGGTTGAGGGGCGGTGAGGAGCGGTGGGATCAGGTAAATATATACGTATGCATTCCTGCCTGCCTCAAATTAATAAAAACCTAATGCGTGCTTGGCACAGGACTGCTTGTTGAACATATGCTGCAAGCATGGCTAAGCCATCTGGCTCAGAGTCAAGTATTCCCACCAACTGTAGTCTTATGCTACCTGACAGTGGAAAAGCTTTATTCCCCTGGCATCGGGGGCACAAATGGAGAAATATTATTGAAATGATTATCTGCATCAAGACTCAGATTTGGGCTGACATTTCGCTGGCTCTGTGTAATCCAAGGGGTTGTCTAGGAGAGGGCGGAGAGGGGGTTTGCCGGTAAGCCTTGGCGGGATGATTAATGAAGCCAGGATACTGGGTGGACCCAGCCCACCTCCACTCAGACCCAGAGGCCGAGCCCCGCATATGAAATTGGCCTATGCTGCTCATCTCCCTGGGAGAGAGCCACTGATGATCCTTTCGACACCGCTCTACCTTCAGTCACCAAACAGTACTCCAAAGCCGTGCCAGATCCAGGCTTAGGGGATACTCTCCTCACGCTGTGTGGCTGTAGGGAGGGCTGCGTGGTGACGAACGGCACCCGCGCACCTGCTCCTCCGTCAATTTCACTCAAGCTATATTGTGTTTTATTTATTCCCTGCAACTTTCCCACAGTGCTATACTGTGCAGGTGCAATTTTATAGCACATTTATATTAAAAATGTTATTTTTTGTAAAAATAGCAAATATATTTTATCTACGAACAACAACGCTTATTCATAATGTGAAGTTTTGCAGACGCAGGTGAAAAAAAAAATCCACAGTCACCTTTAAAAAGTTACATCACATAATGTTGTATTACATGGCAACTCTTATGCATTTCTATACAAGACTGTGCTTACCTTTTAATAACCATGAATCCTTCAGTGCTTTACATCACTGCAGCAGCATTGTCGAGGCTCTCCCTCAACCCTTTAGTCTTGATGGATGGGCCTGTGAAAGCCTCTCAGGACCCTGGTAATCGGATAATGGCAAACCGAATTCTTGACCAGGAAGGGGGGGGGGGCAGTGGCATGTAGCTCATGAATGAACACAGACGAATTGGAAGCAAGTAATTCAAAAAAGCGAGGAACATCTTTAATCATTCTGTGTCGATGATTAGTCATAGACAATGTCGCTTTGTTAAAAGTGTGCTGTAATTAATAACTGGAGCAGGAGTGAACAATTGAGGGAGCGAGTGTCATGTGTTGTACAATACTAGAGAGGTGATTTCTAAATAGTGTAAATTAGGTGTTTACCTATTGTGATCCAGCCTGTGACACTGCAGCCTCTTTTTCCTTGAGAACAAGACCAAAGAGAATGATTAATTGCAAGCTCACGGGTTTTACAGCTTCAAGAGTAAATCAACTTCTGAGAAGTGCTAACTTGCTAAAATATAAACTAATTTTAGGCCCCAGATATTAAAATATAATCCATCTTCTTCCTCCACAGGGAAAGCTAATTAGAAAATGTGACTGGCATAAGAGAGGAGAGGTGGAGGAATGGTGGGATTAGGCTCGGGAACAGAAAATCACACCCTCTTGCTAAATCTTGGGATTTCTATACACTTGAAATCAACCATTTCCCATTGTGGCTCACCAGCGTCACATTTCCAAAACAAAAGCTTGAAAAATATTTTGTTCTATTAATAGCACATAACGTTAATGGTTCCAGTTCTTTTGTGTATTAATAAATACATTAACTGACATATGTGATAAATGTCTTTTTCATATTTTTTCCCCTAATTACAAATATTTATGGGCTTTTTTTCTCTCTCTCTTGGTCTCTGTGGGTTCTTATTTGACTGCCTTGTCTACCTGGCACACTTTTCTCTTTAATGCAATAGCCAATAAACAACAGTTGCCCAAGGCAAAGAGGCTACCTGACTGAGGCGCAACTGGCACTCAGCTCATGTGTTTGTTGTATGTATTAACCTTATGCAGTGGGAAGTCCACAACCTATTGTACGATGCAATTTAAAAGTCTAAAGACCACAGATGTTTTTAAAAAAAGAGCTGAATTGCACAATCACAGAAAAAGCAATAAAACTGTATAAACGTTGTATTAGCTATATTTAAATAAAAGCTTAATTAGTTGATTTTGCTAATGAGATTTTAAGCTAACACTTCTCGAACACTTCTCACCCAGATATTTCCAATGTAAAAGGAAGGTGTTTTATGTGTAAATTGATGGAAATAAGCAGTATGACAGCACACGCAACATGACACAGTAGCAGTGCGCAACAGAGCTGAGTAGTTCCAGCCAGCCAAGCGCTCTCGAGTTCCAGAAGACAATCCCCAGAGAGAAGAAATGCTCTGAGTGGTGACAGCTTAAAGGCAATAAGCCAATAATAAAGACCAGCAAAGTGGCCATGGGGAGAGAGTGCTATTCCTGCTACCTTCAAAACAACGGCGCAAACAAGTGTCATTCAAGACTCCTCAACCAGGTGCACAAAGTTAAAGTGATGTCATTTCTTTCTAGTTTTCTTCTATTCTGTTCTTTAATTAACAGAAATGTTATATCTTCTTCAATCTTCTGCTAGCTTTTTTTTCTTCCTCTAAATATCTCTCTGCAAGCATCTAAGAGGGATGTTATTTTGTTAAGAGTGGCAATTTATTTTCAGCAGTCCGGTTCTATTAACCCTTTCAGTATGGGACATAACTTCATAATCCATTTCCAGAGGCACATTGGAAGTATTTTAGTCCTATAATAGCCGTCCAATTGTTATCCTGCTGGGTGCCTATATGGCCGCACCAAATGCATTGAAATGCCTTTCTACTCTCCATAACTACTCAGACATACTTAGAGGAAAACGTTCTTGAGCGCAAAATAACCTGGCCAAACTAAACTACACGTATTGTTGTAAATTAAATGTATGTTTTGTTTTTTTAAAGAACAAAAAATAATTGCTTAATTCCCAATTACAGAAATTCTTCTGACAGAACAAAATAGAAAAAAGAAAATATGATGGTGACAATAATATTAAATTCTGTAACAACATGAACCTGAAAACTATACAGCCCCCCACATGCAGTGAAAATTGCTCTAAGAGACAAAGTACTAATTGGATGCTAAGCAGCACATCCTGACATGACATCAGAAAAGTGCATTCAGTGCATTGTAGTCCAGTTCCCTCAACCCATCACACCAGACTTTGTCTTTTCATTCGTCCTCTACGTAACCAACTTTTCTGGTGGTACTTTAGTGGTCGACTCTAACATTATTCCTACACTTCAGTGCAGATTTATCCTGTGAGGATGACAAATTTCTGGGCTAGTTTGGAAAGAGGAGTGCTGCAGGGGAAGGCAATGGCCAGTCTGCAATAGGGAGGGAGGATGGAGGGTGGAGAGTGTGTGGTGGGGGGTGGGGGGGCAACTGATAGGAAACTCATTTGGAATTCAGCACTGCAACATTGCCATCTTTTGGCCAGACAGTATACTCTAAAATCCCAGGGATACTCCATCTCCAAAACCATACTGAAGTCCTTAGGCAGCTTGACACAAAGGTACGTGGATTTATTCTTTTCTTACAGAGAAAGGAGGCAGGCTCATAATACAATGAATAAATCAGTTTCATGTGTTTGTTTTTTTATATAATTCCTGATCATATACATTCAAACATTAAAACATTTGTATCAACTGTCATCTCTTATAAATATCCATTTAATTTTTATCTTTGAAAAATGCACTCTTCATATTCTCTGAATTAAAATATTGTGACCCGAAGCCAAAATACAAAAAAAGTCAACTTTTCAAAACAAAATACAAAATACAACATGTTTAGTACCATTTTACTGCTTTTTCTCAAATTTTACATTGACAGAATTTCATGCAGTGGCGTGCGAAAACGAATGGGCGCAAGTTGGAGTTTTGTCTGTCCTCTACTCTTCGTCTGGGAGTAAATTTACCAACATGTAGTGAACAGGAAAGCTTGAGTGGCTACGCTTGTCCTTTACCTGAATAAATATTTGTCTGAAGCGCCAGTGCTGTCCTGTTTTCCCACGGTGGTGTATGGGACATCATGGATAAGGGAGAGGATAGGCTCTGACAGAGAGTGACAATTCATCCCTTCATCCCCCCCTAACTGACATGTCACATTCTCTGATGACTTTATTGTGCTCCCTGTCACTGCACTTAATCTGTGTGTCAGTCAAGCTGGAGCAGCCCACACCACCACCTCCAGACAGCAAAGCTAATACCCACCCTTTTAATGACATTAGATTTGGAGTAATGCCATTCAGTATAGCACTGATATTATCTTCCATTTGCATCATTCAGCCAGTGACACAGCCAGAGCTCGGCCGATAGAGAGCTGGTCATTTCCCCATCCATTTCCACTCAGATGACAGATGTCAAGATGGAAACTGGCTATTATTTACTACAGCCGTGTTTTTATCACAGACAGACATGATGTCTCACTTTACACTAAGCTGTCAGCCAATGCATCAAAACCTGCCTTTTTTGTTATATTTGGAGTACAACATTAGAAAGTATACCATCATTTTGATACTTGCTTTACTTTTTTTTATTATCATCAAAATTGATTATCATTATGTTGCATCTTACTGTCAGGAGGATGTTTGGTCAAATCAGGAGCTGTATCACGCAAGTCTAATAGAATATAGTGAACTCTGACAGTAACAAAGACCAGCAGTGTCATCATGTGAGGAAGATGTCAAAACTAACAAATCATCACCATCATCATTATCACACAACATGCTGCTCTATTTGTCAGTCTCTCTCAATGATATCATTTATATTCTCAGCAGAAGTTTACCTGCTTAGGCATGCCAAATACCGCTCAGGAAAAAAAACTGTCCTCCAATAAGCATCTGTACTATCCTCTTCAGGTGCTATGATGACATTGTAATGAACGTGCCACAAATGATTTTGAGTGATTCAAATTCCCTCTGCTGTGCGTTTAGTCCCGCTGTCACTGAGAATGAGTAAGCAGCATTACCAGCCTATCAGCATTAGAGGGTAACAAAATCTTTTCCTTTTTTTTTTCTTTTACTGACAGTGCATTTTCTCTCCCATCAGAGCTCCCAGTGCCTAATTAAATGTATTTAGCATCATAAATATTCCAGGGGGACAGGTTGACACAATGAATTAATGTCTCGCCTCAATACCAGAGCCTCTCTATTGGCTGTGGAGAGAAAGTTAGCCCCAGTGCCAGGTAAATGCTGCTGCTCGCATGTCTTGTTATAAATCAGTCGTGCATTTGTTTTCTAATACTGTGGAACTGAACATGCATTGATACTGATTAAGTCCTGGGACTGATGATAAAGAGTGGCTACTTTTAGGGTAACCACAGGGGACAGTATCTGATTTTCAATTTAAAGCGATTAAACATAAACTCTTTTGCATTGTTGTAGCAATCCTGTTGTATTTTTTTTCTTTACTATATCTTTCTTTTTTGGCTCGTTTTGACTTGAAAACTTTTGAAAAACAAATTTTTGCATTTTGGAATTTGGCTGCAAAGATCAATATCACACTCATATCTGTGCAGGAAATGTGAAGTTTAGCACCTTAGCACCTTTAGCATAAAGACTAGACACCAGGAGAAGTAGTGATTGTAGCTGTGTCCAAAGGTAACAAAATCTGCCAACCTACACAAATAAAAGTCACTAATAAACACACTACATATCATTTATTCAATCCATTTAAAACTAAATAACCAACAGGAACTGAAATTGCTGTGTCTGGTCAAGTAGCACTGAACAGTGATATTCTGACTCTTTGGTTTATCCAACTTTACAATAATTTGCAAAATTTGCTCTAAGCCAAAATGTTATTCCCTCAACCTTAGCCTGTGTCATACTCAAACTGACCATGAGGAATTCCAAAACCACTCCTGGTGGGTTGCCACATCAGTGGGCCAGTAGACCATCCAAAAAAAATCTATTTCCATTTTTTTTAACCCAGTCTGTCGCTTTGCCAACTCCCTCTGTTTACATGGTTGCATGCTCTGAGAGTAGGCTCACCAATTTAGGAAATACCCATGAAGAAGAAGGGGCAATCTCCCTTTTCATTGACATAATTTTTGTGTGGAGCGGGATTGATTAGGAGTGTAGATGAAGGACATGAAGACAAGTCTATGGCAGGAACGTCTACTGTGGCATATATGAGAAATTCTCAAGGTTAGGGGAAAAAATGTAATGGAAATGGAAATCCTATTATGTTGGACTGGACGCTAGAGTGACTCAATATGACTTCTTGCTGCACAAAGTGGTTTTACAAAACACTCAGATCTAGCTGGTTAGCATACAAACTTCAGTAGATATTTCTGCAACACAACAGTAGCCTTTGAAGAATTATACAAATAAAATGATTTTCACTGTCACCCAAACAAAGTGTAACGTAACTGTGCCAGGGTGCACCAGCCATAAGCCGATCATTTCTGCTAGCTCGGCGTATTTCTGTGCTACAGCTCCCCTCACCTTGCTTGCACATTCACCAGTGCCCTCTGCTCAACAATGCCCTCCACAAGCCCCGTAGGAAGACAGCAGGGAATTTTGGATGACTTCCTTGGGGTTTGAAGTCTTTCCCAAGGCTTCACACTTGAGTTAAACGTTTCACAGTTTATTTGATGCGCTTTTTCCTCTTTTTTTTTGCCCCTCCTCACCTCCCCTCGCATGAGAGAAGGAAGGAAAAGTATCCTGGTCTGTTAACCGACTACAAGAACAAATAGGTACATCTGCCACACTGGGCTGACGGGGTGGGAGAAAATAGAATTATGTGTTATTATGTTCATTTTAAATCTAGATATTTTTCCTAATTTTCTCACATTTTCTCTTGCCTATGAAAAGGCATAGACATCACTTTTCTCTCCTCAACACATGTAATTGCAATTTGCAAGAGCTAAACTAATTTTACGACACAGGAACACCTGTATTCATCTCCATATTAATAGAAAACAGGAAGTATAAATCCCAATTTTCCAGCAGCCAGTGTCAGTGAAGATGTTCCTTGAGGGAGAAGGCTGTCTCCTCTCCATTAAAATATTGGTGCTCTCCCCCTGCTTTCTCTCCAGAGTGTCCCTTTTGAGCCAAAATCAGATATCATAATTATGAATGGCACCCAGTCTACATCACTGGGCTTGACACTTCTAATATCCATATATGCCAATGTACATTTAAGTTTCCGCTGTTAAGGTGTTCTCTCTGTTGAGTTATAGTACCATGTGGCGCTGCTCCAGAATACAGGCCCCTGCGAGTCTCATTTAGCTGAGGAAAAAGGGAGGTTTGACTGATAAGATCGTTTGGATTAAGCACAAACTCACTGTCCCTTGGAAAAGAAGTTAAAGAAGAAAAACTTTTACACTACTCTTAAGGCATCCAGCTATTAATAGAGCAAGAAAACTTGGTGGTTATTATAACTCAAACCATCTTAGATTAACATATTAATAATTCCAAGGGGTAATTTCTTTGCATTGCCCACTGCAACATATATCAGTTGTCTTTTTTAAAAATCTAATTACATTATATTAATAAGATTTAACCATTCATGAGTGCGAGCCTCCCTCTGAGTTGTATCAGTGTCCCCTACATACCTCTCTGTGTATGTCATTACACCATAGACTAGAAAAAGCGCAGGAGCTATTGTCAGGTCAGGCTCTTCAAAGCTACAGCTGATGTAGGTCTACGTTGCCTCATTAGTAACAACATGAGCAGTGGTCTAATGAACTTAAGACAATGCTAATTAATGGAAGAGAACAAAGGCTTAACATTTTTAGAAAGTGTGAAGCACCGAGTCTGCTTGTATGACAGCGTTTAAGCCACCTTAATCCGCTTGTGATGCAGAGCATGGTGCTTCGACCGCATGGTGCCTCGACCACACAGCGCCGGGGCAGGTCACAGGGAGCAGCTCCATACCTCAGCTGATATAGTCACCTGTGACAATCCTTTATGGGCTGATAAAGTAAGGGAAGTCTCTCAAGGAACAGTACACTGACTTGGCGGAGGGTCTCCCCCGGGACCAGGTGTCAGGGTTGTCTATCAGAAGGCTGAAAGGAGAAAAGGGACGTGTTACCGGGCTCTATTGTATCCCGGTTGTCATTGACTGATCGGGTCCATTTAGCTGGCTTTCACAGTGAATGAAACCACCTGAATAGATGAAAGCGAGACAGCCTTCCCGACAAACAAGGAGCCCTGGAATATTCATGGAGGATCTGTGAGGAAAAGATTAATGTATTAGAAATTAAAATGGGGCCCGGACGTATGATCTTGCTCTAACACTTGGCCAGACCTGTGTCACCCGCCTCTAGCGCCTGAAGTCGGCACATGCCGCTGCCAAGGTGGAGAGGAATCATTAAGCACCCTGCCATTGTGTGAGCAGAATAATCAAACTTCACCCCCCCATTCTTTCCCGCAGCACTGACAATGAATAATTCTGGAGCCATTTGCAATGTTAACGGCACCTATCTGGGCCATCCATGCCTTTATGATAAGAGCTCCAAATATGCATTTCAACAGTCTGAACAGAAGCTGCTTCACCGGCATTTCAAAGGACACCTGTCAGTCATCTGAAAGAGCTGTCAGTCTCTGTCACGCACCGGTGCCAGTGAAATGGCCCAAAAGATAATCTTTACTCTCTCTCTCTCTCTCTCTCCCACCTCTCTCTTTCAGATCAGAGCAGTTACATCTGCAATAGAGTGACAAGTGATTTACACTGGAAAATGGATTGTGTTTAAACTGAAAAGGGGGAGGGGGGGTATTCTTTTAAGCTGCGTTATTCTTTGCTGGTGTACAGCTGTATCAAATATGCTATCATAAATGTGATCTGGGCTATACTGAATGTCATTATGTGTGATACCATGAGCACTAGATGGGCTACTGAGCTCAAAAGGTGACTTTGATAATTCCTATCTCTCTAAACAGAGCTCCTACGTCTATGAGGAGCGGGAGCTGAGATGGAAGGGATCAAACAGGTTTCCAAAAAGTTTGACCTACTGTTGTTTTTTACTGGAATGTGTCTTCAAATAGAGATCACTGCTTTTGTGGTATATTTGCCAATGTGTAGCACAGTGGCCAGCTATCTCTTTATATAGATTTTTACTTAATAAAATCTGTCTTTCTCAGCACCACCTCAGAGAATAGATTTGTTTGAATTTTTTTTTAAACCTAACTCCATAAACCAGTTTATACAGGCTGTATTTGTATGGCTACTTGGTTGGAAAAGAGACAAGTAAAGCCCACTGCCCCTCCGCATGAAGGCCAGTAATTTGTTAAGCACGACTAACTTGTGCGCCACCAGCTGTTGGTGATATTTACAGCTGAGTGCAGAGGATGTGTTTGGACCAAAGCTTGCAGGGCCAGGGCAGCAATAGGCCCGGTCCCACACCCCTTATGGCCTCTCCATGGGCAAGCGCAGCCAGCACTGTAATACCATCAAAATCACAACACAGAGGTGCACAGAACTAAACTCAAAACAAAATTTTACATACCCAAGGCGGCTTGCTGGCTCAGCACAATAAGGACTAGGCCATGTGCTTGTGAGTATGAATCTGGAGAATGACCTTTATGACGAGTCATCCTCTCCAAAATCTCCTCTGACACTCTCCAGAACGCAGAATCCAATAAAGGAGAGGTGACTGTCAGTATGGATGGCCCAGTTGTTTCCCTGCAGTACACCACTCTTCCAATCACGAAGAGATCACAGCTAAGTTATGGAACATTATATCATGCATACCAGACATCAGTAGCACATTTCGATCACTGAAGTCCTCTACAACTGCCTGAAACTGCCTTCAATGTGCTCCTGGGAACTGTGCCAAAAGCCAGAGTCACTTTAGTTCATCCAGCACAAGCCAATACAAAGCTCTGTGGAAACCCTCATGCTTACCCATCCAAAATTCTTTGTTGTTTTCCAGCGAGTCAGGCCATTTTCACACAGAACAAACAGCAATTTGATGAGCAATTTGAATTTTGGGCACTCCTCTTTGTCACATAGTTTCCACACCATGTCCGTTCCTCCAACAATCTCTTCATTGTGGCTAAAGGAGGACATGGTTCAAGAAGTGACTCACTCAATGAATGTTCACTTTCATTTCAGGGCACAGTAGGCCGGCATAATCCCTGATACTGAACCCTGACTCACCAGGTCTTTTTTAGATTGTGCATTCTGTCCTTCTTCCATTGTGAAAAAGGACTTACACTCACACTTTTGACTAGATAAAGTTCAACTACACACTCACGGAAATTACATGTGTCAGAAAGACAACAAGGCCGTTGTGAACAAAAACATTACAAGGAAACCCACTGAAAGACAAATGAGGGTGCATTCAAATAAATCATGAGTGAATAAAACGTTATGAGTTAATCAAATGAAGTGAATAAAAGAACAAAAGCGAATAGTAATCTTGTCTGCAGTTTTTTCCCCCCATTTTGAAATCCTCACACAAATGAATGTCAATAGATGTGCTTGTACAACAGCTTTCTTACAAATTATTCAGTGACTACAATTTTGCAGTTGAAAAAGTCACACACAGAAAGCCATTTACCTGAGTCACAAATGAGTATGTAATTGAGTCCTTAGGGAAAATAACTCAGCTTAACTACTGGAAATAATGTGTAAATTCAATACATTTCCTAATGAGCTCATTTGAGTTTGCTGCAATTATATTTGCTAGTCTAGGTGCAGATAGGATTCCGCAGCTGAGTTGAGGTGAATAAAACCACAGCTCCCTTGTATTCATTAAAATTAGCATATGGACCTGTCAACACTTCTCAGAGGCGCGTTGTAACAATGCCATTTAGCCCTGCATCAAGCAATGCCAATGGAATGAATGCATGTGGTGGGTAAAATGCCTCCCCACCCCTAGCGACAGGGGTGGAATAGGACTGGCAACACTGGCTCTGACGCACAAAAGAGGCTGCATATTAACAGCCAGGCCTTGGCCTCTGACCAGGGGCCATCCACATCAACACTGCTTACACTCTACCATACCTCCCAGCTACTGGCCCAGCCAAGCAGCTCTATACACACACTGAGACAGACAGAGAGGAACGAGGCTGGAGAAATGAAGACGACCAGTGTGTGTGTGTGTGTGTGTCAGTGTGTCAGTGTGTGTGTTGAGGTCGGCAGATAGCAGAGGGGAAAGCAGAAAAGATGAGACAGATAGAATTGTAGATAGATAAATTAAATCTAGATAGGTAGCTTTCTGCAAAATGAGCCTCTGTATCTTCATTTTAACAGCTGTCAATTGATCTTCATTGACAAAAGTGCTTTTGTTTATCGAAGTAACAACACTAAAACTTAACAAAAGAACAATTATTTCCAATAAATATCTCTCCCAATAAGTATATCTCTGCAAAAACTTAAACAATATTCTTATCAAAAGGTGCCAGGAATGACAGACCAGTGGAAAAAAAATTGCTCCTTTATTGTTGTTTGTCATCGTTACGCTGATGCTGCCAGTGAGAGAAGGTATTGTTGCTCAGTGGAGCACACAAGGCCCTAGTTGCATTGTTGTGCCAGGATTTTAAAACAGGCACGAGTTATCAATAGACCACAGACTATTCAACTCACTCAGCTGTGCCTCTCGATACACTTCAGAACATCACACGGCGAACAGGCAGCCATGATCTCACACAATTGGGCCGCTTTACTGACAGGCACTTTGTTTCCAGATGGATCCAGGTCTATGTCTAATGGATAGACACTGCCATCATTCCAAAGCTCTCGGCTTCCCTATTCAGTTCATACGGATTAGCATTAGACTAACGACACTATTTCAATTAATGAAATCTCATTAGGTGTTAGTAGTTGTGGTGAGATGGAAAGACATGGAATCAGTGGATTTCAGCATCATAAAAGAGGACACGGGAATAAAAGACAAGGCGAAGGAGAAGACGAGGCCTCAGCTGTGCTCTGCACTGATCTACACAGTGTGATCACCTGGAGCAGAAAACCGAATGTAAAGGCCTTGGGCTGGCTTTGATATTTCCATTGTTCATTTCATCTGCTATGACCTGGACTACATCTAACAGACCTAGACTGGAGGTCAGTGGGAATCAAGGGAGATGAGAGGAGAGGAAAAATTAAAATTAGAAAAAGGAGCACAGTTGAAAATCTCTACTTCCTGTTTTACCCTGATGCTTACTCTTAAAGTGGTCAAGCACATACAAGGTTTTCCTCCCTCTCTCTCATTCTCTTTCTCTCTCTCATACACACACATACATTTTTTTCTTTTTCTCTCTCTCTATGTAACTCGCACACACCAGCACTCATTACGGTTACCTTTTGTCCAGTATTGGGTGCCATTACCACTCCCACCCCAGCACTAAAAGAACTAGGACCAACTTTTTTTTCTGTCAGAGTGCTTATTAAAAGATTACATATTCACACTTCTGTAGAGCAGACCCTTAATGAGGATGAAGGGAGACTCCAACAGTTTGTCAGACCTTAGGCAATAAGGTGTGGATGAAATAAATAGGTGCCCTGCTTAAGAAACAATGTACGGTTGGATAATGGCAGCAACAAATGAGATAAGAGTATTGGGTTTTAAACATACACTTATGGTATGCATTCTCTCTTTTGTCTAGGTTGGTGTATATGTCAAGGTATCACACTACATAAACTATTAACACACCCCACCCTAAGAGGATACAACAGTTAATTCAGAGCAATACAAAAAAAAAAAAAAAAAGTTACAAAGTGACACAAGTGTACACAACACAAGTTTAAAACTTTAAAAGTGTTAGAAAGAGATGTGATTTAGAATGTTAAAATCATTAAAATTGTTTGCTGCCAAAACTAGAGTAAGTCAAAATAGTACAAGTGTTTGTACTGGAAGGTTGATTTAAAAAAAAAAAAAAAAAAAGCTTTATAATATGACAAGAAACCAGTTGAGTTTTCATTTTTCAAACAAAATGATGCATTTTTCACTGGCTGTAGCTTCTCGAGTGTTGATTCTGCATTTCTCATGTCTTTGTTGAGCTTGCCAAAAAAAATTAAACAATTTGATAACAAGCTTGGTGCTTTAAGAAATTGTAATAAGTTTTTTCAGTCCTTTCTATTCTTCTAAACAATTTATAAAAATAATCATTATGTGCATCCATTCTTCAATGTATGTTTGTTTTTTATGCTTCTGTTCTGATGAAAGCCGCAGCCGGAGGCTTGATGCTTTCGGGTTATACATCCATCCATCCATCCCATCATTTTGAGCACAACATCTCAGGGAAGCCTTGAGGGAATTTCCTCAAATTTGGCACAATCGTTCACTTGGTCTCAAAAATGAACTGATTAGATTTTGGTGGTCAAAGGTCAAAGATCAAGGTCACTGTGGCTTCACAAAGCAAAGTTTTGGCCATAACTCAAGAATCCATATGCTAATCATGACAAATCTTTTTTTTTGCCAATTAAGATAAAATGATGAAATGATGCCAAATACAAAAGGTTAAAGGTCAGCTTCACTGTGACATCATGATTTTCTGCAAAAAAATAAAAACACTTTTCTGGTCATTATTCAGTGCCATAACTCAAGAACAGAGGAGGAGATTGTCACCATATTTTCAGTTGAGCGAAGGCACAGCAGAGCATGAGCCTAGTTGTAATGTCCACTTTTATTTTCTGTAAGTAAGAACATTTTCTATTCACTAAGGAAGTTCATATTCCATCTGATGTTAAGAGCAACAAGGCAAACTTTCTCAGTATCTTTGAGAGCTAATTATGTAGTATTTATTTTAAAAAAAACTGTGTTTGTAGTTGACAGCAAAAACAAGCAAGGTACAGTGTCTCACGCACACAGCTAATGATCCCAAGAAAAAAGAGTCTAGGTTCATAATTTAATGTTTTTAATTAATTGAGATGACAAGATGGTCCAAAGTCATATATATATATATATATATATATATATATATATATATATATATATATTATTAGAAAGTTTCACTGTAGCTAAATATTCTGTAATATTTAGGGGGAATAGTCTTTTCAGGTCTCAAGTGTCTTTTGTGTGAAATACACAGAAATAACAACTGATAACAAAAATAACTGAGATGTTTTCAGTGACTGTAATGAACTGATCATCCAGCATTAATCTGACAGTATTAGTTTGTTATAATAGAGAGAGCCATTTAAAAAAAAAAAAAAACGTTGGATTAATGTTTTTATATTATTTCAAATTCATGTGAGGCAGTGAATGTTAAGATATTATTATGCTGATTCAGACTGAAATGTTGATAGCCCCACAGGTAGGTAGATATGATCTTCATCATACGTCTGCATGGTATTTTAACTGTAAATTAGTTTGTCTAATGAGACGGATGCAGATGACAAATTAAAGGAATCCACTGCCATGGAAACTCTTTTTAACTCCATATTATCAGGAGGAAAAAAAGTTAGTTGATGAATTGAGCGCCAAGCTACTGCTTGGGAATTTAACTGCATTTTTAAATCTGCCACAGCTTTCAATGACAGCTCACAACCGTTTCTCAAAACATGTTTTTGTGTGTAGAGTAATACAGCCAAGCTCAAATTTCTCTCGTCCCTTCAAGCACAAAATACAAAAGGCCTGGGCTGCCACTACCTGATTCAATCAAGTGTGTTATATTGTATACCCATGGGCAACAAGGCGACTTGTATTTTAATTAATAATGTAATACCCTGGTCTCAAAGGCTTGGCCCTTGGCATTCTTGCTGCTTTTTTTGTAAATACTCTCAAGATCCCAGAAAAGATGCTGGAAGCATTTTTCTACTCTCAGACTCATGCAACTGGATTTCATACATAATGTTCTAAACTAAGACTGTCTCGAATTTCAAGCATTGTGTTATTGAAGGGGCTGATGTTTTTTTGTTTGTTTGTTTGTTTTTTTATGCAATATGTCAAAGCTCAGAAACCAAGTGTAGTGGATTTTGGTAGAAAAAGGAGCAGCAAGAGAGGGATAGCGGAAGTAGATGTGTAAAATTAATTACCAGAAATACTACCAATGGGTAAGATGAGCGAGGAGATAAAAATTATATATCCAATGTAAGCAGAGTACATGGTGTGAATGAAAGTTAATGTTTAGGGCTATGAAGACAGAGACATGGCCGTGGGTGCTGTGTTGTGAGGAATAACAAGCACAGTGAAGGGTAAACGCACGCTTCTTTGGAGATTCTGGACTGGAAAAGAAGCCTTAGGGAGATCAAGGGGTTTATGGGATACGGGCTGTGTTCAACCTTTCTCTGCAGCCACCACACACCAGGACAACAGGGAATGATGGCACTTTTACAGTATGCCATGGGAAGTACTGACTCATTTGTTCACACAGGACATGAATGTTAACTAAACATATGCAAGTAAATGATTTGATGACTGACTCATATTATGTCTTAATCACTTGTATCATGTGTAGATACCTTGGTCGAAGCTTTCATTCTAGTTTAACAATCTATTTTCATATGCATAAATATATCATTGACTCATCAGTGATTGATATTAATCTTTTATCAGTTGTGGTTTTAACAAAAGGAGTCAAAGTTTTTAAACTATAATAATATAAAAGTATCTACAAATGATTTTCTCAGATCTTGAATTAAAAATATTATTTGAGTAAACATTTTTAATTAGCTAAAAGGAGCATGGTCACAAGTAAATCTAAAGTGATTATTTCTGCCCTCAGAGAAAGGCTGTCTCCCTGCGCTCTGTCAAAAGGTCAATTATGGCCCCAAACCGGCACGCAGTGACAGTGACCTGGAAGCGTTACTGATGACCCCACGTCCAGGGGCCCAAAAGAGTTGATCATCTAACATGCAAGCCGCCCGAAGCCATGGAAATCTGACATTTGTCCTTATTCAAATGAACACAAACAATATGCATCTCATGCCTCTGCCTAACCTGTGCCAAATCTAAGGCATAGGGACCAGCAGTCTTAATGCATTGTCCTCCAATCCAAGTCCATGCCCTTCCCTGTGAACACACACACACACACAGTAAGCCTGCAGTAAGGACTGTCTGCAAAAAAGTCACCATTTTCACCAGCATTTACAAAACCACCGGTCATTCTACAGCACAAACTGAAAAGGGATTGTTGAGTATCAGAACAATTTATGTCACGTGAACTGTAGGATAAGATATTACGTGCTAAACGTGACGTGCTTGTAGACATTTTGTTTGGACATGTTGTTTCTTACTATGATTGAAAGATCTAAAATCTAACTCCTTTAAATCACCACAATCCTTGTTTATAGTGACACAGTGAATTATGAGCCAACTCGTGCAGGTGCCCTCAGCTCCAGGGAACTCTCTCAACCTCTCTCACCTCATTGTTTCAGATTTCCTCCTCAACTTTACTCTTTACCAAATCACTTTTACCACTCTCTCTCTCTCGACTCTTCTTCTCTCACAGAAGACAGACTGTGCTCAGCTAAAGAGCTTTAACTACCTGTCTACCACCAAACAGCAGACAAAGACAGTTAGCAACCGCATATATCAAGTGCAATCTTTCAGTCTTTGCTAACTAAGTTGCCAGATTAACTTAAAAAGTTATAGTAATGGGCCTATTTACAGCAGGACATTATATCCATTGCTAGTGGTGTATTTTATGAGGTTTTTCAACAAATATATGGAGACCTTTATTTAATTTTGTTATAATATTAACATATTATAAATATAATTATCGTTACATCCATATGTACCTCTTCATGAGCTCCAACAGAAGCCAGTTTACCACACTGGAGTAAAAAGCTTTGCAAACACACCTCTATAAGAAGGTTATTGCCGTAACACCGGTATACACAGTAAATTCCCCCTGAATAGCACTTGCCCGAAGCAACACCTAACATAGTAAATGTTTATCCATGTGGACTTCCCATCTCATGCTGTTTTGTCTGTGTGTGCAGAAGGTAGCGGCCTGGCCTGGAACTGTATGACACAGAGCAAGGGCTCTCATGTCTTCAGGGCGTTCCACAGAGCATGATCATGAAAAGCAGAAACATGAAGAAAACTGCAAAAGGTTGAGCCATGGAAACGTCTTTCTTCTGCACGTCAGTTAATTTCCTCTTTTTCCCTTTGGTTCCACATCACTTTTCTATTATGTTTTGAACACAGTGAAAACATAATACAAATCATGCTGCTGGAAAAAAAAATCTAATCATTACACCCTCAAATGAAAAAATGGATACCAGTGAAAAATGTAAGGGAATTGTTATTTTTCACATTCTAATTCACATCACAAGGAACCGAAAAGAAACACATGCTGTATATCAGATTGGTTTGGTGCCTTTTGCCCCAAGCCACGCAGCACACACTGATATTAGTTTTAAATACAGATTGCTGGCAATAATGGAACAGAAGAGTCCATGCCTGCCACATAGGCCCAGTCTGGAGTGCCTTACATTGCCAGCTTGCCAAGACAGCTTCAATCAAAAAGCTCAAATAAATGTAGTTCTTTGGGCTTTGTCAACTGTAAACTGTTATTGATCCCAACAAATGAAATTTGTTCACGTTGGTCGATCAAACACATTATCTGTGTTTTCCAGTCTATTACCAGCAAGTGGAAACTCAGGAGGCATCAATAAATAGAGTTGGGTCACCCCAGGTAGATTCCTTTCAAGCTGGAAGGGTTGTAAAAACAGGCGACCAAACATAAGTACTTATACTTAAAGGTAATGGACCTGCATCATGACTAAACGCTGAGTGCCTGGGGTGCCTAGATGTGGAAAGCTCTTCTATATCACCTTCAAGGTCTAGAGACACTTGTGTATACTTGCCCTCCTCTCTTTTGCCCCTGCTAATACCCCAACACCCTCCCTCCCTCACTATTGCACTCCAACATATGAAAGCCTTCCAGCTGGCACCCAACGCCTGTACTTGGCAGGTCGGGGGTAACATGAGAATTAAACCTATATCGCCCCAGCTACCAGTTCTCAAATATCAGTGGAGTCCAGCACTTCACCAGGGAATGGTGAGAGGAAAGCGTGTGAATGGAACAAAAAGCTCCTTCTGGCACTTCTCCACTCAACTGTTCTGGTTACTGCTATTACAGGAGTAAAGTTTTCAAGTGGAAGTAGGTACAAATGATCCTGTGAAGGAGGGACCCATCTGAATGTGGGATGATATGGTGGCCTATCTTTTCTTTCTCGAATGTGCTGTTTCAAGGATATATTCTACCTGAACATAAAGCGGAATAATTACCGTAGCAGCAAACATAATCCACTTAACTTGCTGTTTTAGCGTGATGGTTTTCTGCTGAATTATACATCTCGATGACTAAGAGAAATGGAGAGGGCTACCTCTATGATGTCCTCTTCACTCCTACATACTGTTAGATAAACTCACTATAAGGTATATTCAGCTAAAACTAGAATAGTCCAATGCAACAGGCCTGCTGTAAATCTTAGCATCATGAAGGTTTTTTTCAGGGTTTTTGAATATTTTGAAGAGGTATGGAGTCAACTTTACGGCAGTTTATTCTAATCAGCTGGTATAAATCTTGTAGCAACAAAATGTTTTAATACTCCTCAGTGTAATAACATCTTAATGAACTGGAAACTAAGCATGTGTTTAACTCTAAAGGTGTCATTAGCCAACAGAAATGATCAGTTTTTAACACTTAAATCACACTTAGGAAGATTAGATGAGGAAAATAACATCATATAACTTGTTTGTCTCATAAAACTGCTGGGAACGTAACTTGCGGCTACCTTTTCAAGTTATTATACTTCATAAATTTTCCTTTTCCATAAGTTTGAAGTCGAGGAAACTCAGCTGAACTTGACTAAAAGCATCTCCCTCTATCACATTTCTTCAGACAAAACAGGAGAGTGACAGTTTTTCCACAGTCTTACTGGAAATAGGAATAACCGCCCCTGTACAGTGATAGAGCAGCTCTGATAGCTCCTTTATTATGGAAAATTATTTTAAACAGTATAAAACGGCGGAGGCTCATTTTTTCCATGTTTCTGCCACTATCACTCCAGCTATTGATAAGATGTCTAAATTTATTGCAGAATAATTCTGCAGGAAAAGAGATAAAAGGTTGCTGAATAAAATATGAGGCGAAGGCTGTAAATTGTAGCAATGCATATCATTTCATTCAAATGTAGGACGCAATTACCATCTGCTACACTCATCAGTCCCCTCCTTTATGACTTAATTATATGTTTAATGCTATCAGATCAAGGAAAGGGCAAAACAGATGAATGAGAGAGAAAGAGAAAAGATTCCGCAACAAGACAAAAGGCAGATGAAAAGTAACATAAAAGGATAGAATTGATTTCATTCACCAGGAAATAGAAAAAGTTAATTTAGATACAATGTTCCCTCATCTCCTGTGTCTTTGTAAGATAATAAACCCAGCGTGTTGCCAATAGGTCTCATATCAGTCAAACAAAAGAAGTCAAGTTCCTCAAAACTGAAAGTCTCCCAGCATTCATTTTGAGATGACGGCATGTTGGCAAATCGTTCAAGGTGTTAAATGATCATTGTAATCATTTGAATCCATGTCACCGATGCTTTGTCTACATTAAACTTAAGGTTTAGCTGATGGTAAGTCGGACGGTCATGACCTCTGACAATGCGGCTCACAGTCTATTCTTCACTAACTTATTTCACGTAAAGACTGATTCTTTTTTATATGTCTGTGAGCGGTTTAATGACACCTGCAGGTTTTTATTTACTCTTTTTTTTAATTGCACTTAATAAAGATATTATTCATAGTTTTTGCTCTACTTTATTCTATTCACTAAAAAAGAAAAAAGACTGAACATATTCTGTTGTTTTTCCTATTGCCCTGGTAGAAATGAAACTTCACAATACTAAAACTTTTTGTTCGGATGCAAATTGTGTACGGCAGCGCTCACAAAGAAAACTGGGGTTGTCCAAATGGCTGTGGGGTAAAAAGCTAGCCAGTGGGCATCCCAGGTGCCAGCGGGCACTGTCCTAACTGTGTACCTTTGGCCAGAACTCATTATAGGGTGACATTTAGGACTGCTGCTGCCCATGCCAAGTCAGCCCTCTGGATTGAGACAAATTATGTAGTTATTTTTTATGTCAGACATTAAGTCATGTCCAGTGGGAGCCAAATCAGTATCACCTTCATGTCACCTGGAAAAGAAAAAAAAAAGATAAAGGCTGTGGACTTCTTAAACAGGAACGCTGTTCAATTTATCTTATTTTTTTTTTTTCTTTTTTGGTGTTACAAAACAGTTCAGATGTGCAAAAAAATCTATATTTTAGTGCGAATTCTTCTTATTTAAGTTATTAATTAATTTTTAAAGCATCCATTCAACGTATAGACAGACCGAACGAGGTGACAAGAGGAAAAATCACGGTTTCTCTTTCCCAGCCGTTTCTATTGCTTCTCTTTTTCTGTGGATTCAAATATAAAGTGAAATTTGTCCAAAAAAATAAAGAACATTTTCTACTTGTACTGTGCAGAAGGTGCAATAGTTTTCTTTATTTCCTCTTTGCCTGAAGAGAAGAAAGAAATGAACAAAATAAGTGAAGAAAATAACCTAGAATTTCCTAAACCCATTACTAAAAGATCACACAAAAATTATCATACCAAATAAACTAATAAACTAATATACATGTGCATGTATGTATATATTGCAAAGGAAATAAAACAACATGAGTCTTTGTTGCACATTCTCTCAGGAACACAGCAGGATCTTCTCCCAAGCAAACAGGGCATCACATGAGCAGAACTAAAGCTCCATCTTGTGGACTGAAGTGTGTAAAACCACAGGGAAACTGATGGCTTTCCTGTTTTTCCCATTTGCAGAAATGCTGGCGTAAGCCTTTGGTATGAGGAAAATATTTAAATTAATTTGTCAACGAGCAAAAATAAGGCACTAATTTAATCATGTTGAGTATGATAACAGAGTATGTGTTTGAGAAAAGAGTGGACATTTGCAGTAAAGTAAACTATGAATAGGGAAACATTAATAATTTGAGATTCCCTCAAACACATTAGACAGTGGAGGTGAATAACAAAATAATTAAACACTAATGAAACGGTAACTGAGCGAGCGGCCCACACTGGCTCGTACGTATCCTCATGAAGCATGAAATGAATTAAGAGTTGTTTATCTGCTTTGTATTATTGGGCAAATTATAGATAATTGCTCATTTGATGTATCCAGAGTAAAACGTTCATACATACAATTTCATACATACGCTGTGGATATTTTCTACACAAACTTTAAGACGCAACAGGCAGAAAGAAAAAGGATGTAATTGATTATAAGTTAATTGTGCAAAGGTCTTTCTGATGGGAACCATCTGTCAAAACAAGCTGTACATTCACTAATTCTAATCATAATTAATTAAATGACTAACAAATTACATACATCATAGTTAGTACGGGGGTGGGGTGGGTGTGGGGGGACTACCGCAGGAACTGTTATGAAACAAATTAGCTTTAACAATGAAAGAAAATTACATCACATAACTAAATATTATACTCGTTTCCACAAGCCATATTTCTTAATGAATTCTCTAATTAATTTAATTCACACAATGTGCATAATTTGGAGCTGGAAATGTCAGTGGGTCAGACTTAACCATATTGTTGCTGTCTGTCTATTTCAACGAGTGCCATATTAGCACAACATGACCTCTATGCAAATTACACAGACCAACTGTTGTAATTTTAATTCCAGGGTCTAATTAACATGTTCTAAAGATATCATACGAGTATATTTAACTCATCTCACACGTGCCCGGTGTCAATGCGAGATGTTTTTTTAATTTGCCTTAATTTAAAAAAAAAAAAAAATTATAATCCCTTTGAAAAATTGTGACTGGATGTCAGTTATGAGGAAAAGGGATATTATATTTTCATGCTCATTGGATTAAGTGATGACCTGTCTCATCAGTGAGACTCCACCAACCCTCAAAACTCATTGAAGAAGAAATGTATATTTATATTACTATAATATTTCTAATAGATTACTAATAGTTTATATAGTAATCTACTGTATTGGAGACGATTTTAAATGATTCCAAAGATCTGACATAGGCATTTGTACCTATAGAGTGAATTTACCCCCCGATAGTTCAATACGACACAGTTAATGATCTTCAGCAGTGAAGGACTGTTATTATGATTATTTTCAAGTGTTTTTCCTCAGCTGGTATGTGCCTATAAAGAATAATTTCCCCTCAGAGAACCTCTGAAGGACCATATTGTGCAGGGACAGCATTTATATGGTCCACAATATATGAAGTCAATACACCGTTGAAGAAGCTGTTGAACACATGAGAAGGTGCAGATGTTTTATCAAACACAAAACATCGACACTCTACTGTGCAGCAGCGCAAATAACTGCTTATTATTTTTCTTAATTAATTGTTTGGTTAATAGAATTTCAACAAATCTAGGGTCAGTTATGTTTTGTATATTTAAAAATTGGTGTATTTTTGCCTTTAAGATTATTTAAACAACTCATCAACTATGAGAATTGGTGTTGACAAATAATAATTTTATTGACTAATTATTTCACTGCATATCAGCTATGAAATCAACTATGAAAATTTCTGATTGTATATATGTGTATGTGTGTGTGTGTGTGTGTGTGTGTGTGTGTGTGTGTGTGTGTGTGTAAGAGCTGTGGAGACACCTGTGTGGCTTCACTTCAGATAATGCATAGATAAATGAATTGATTAATAATGCATAGATTAAAAATGTAAACACTGGTTGACTTGTCCCTGCTCTGTCACTTGTGTGGTATGTTTTTTTTTTCCTGCTCCCGTGTTGGACCAGCAAAAAAAACGATCAAATTTACAAAATGATGGCATCGCCGAGTGCAAATGCAGAAATGGACGAATACATTAATAAATTGCCAAGTGGATGGAACATATAAGGTAACACATGCGTTGCAGGGCTCGGGGGCTGTCCTGAGGCCAATCATTTAGCTAACACACTAATGAAAGCGTGTGTAGTGCGGCTAAGGGCAGCCACCATGGGAGGTACCACTCCCCTCCCTCCTCATGTTGGGGACTGTTAATAGGCTGGATGGAGCCAATGGGACTCCCAGGAGAGGTTTGCTGATGAAGAGGAAAACCTGTCGCCGCCTTCACTAATCACTTCCTAATGGCTGCAGTAACACAGGTTTTACAAATGTGATTGTGCATGTGTGCCTGTGGCCAAGTGCGTATTTTCTGAATATTGGTAATCGCACTAAAAATGATCATTTGGGAATCGATTCTATTCATAGCGGTGTGCATAGTATGCTGCACAAAGATGTTTGAGAAAACTGCAATTTACATAATGATTGTATAAATTGTCTCCATTGTGAAAGTGCACTAAAGTTATTGTCCAGTAACTGACAGATTCACCATCACCAAACCAACTAAATATGAAGATTTCCCACTTTATTTGTCTGATTTTTTCCTGTTTCATACCAAACTATCCATAATTCAAAGGTAAACAGGAACCTGCTATCACTACATAACTGATATAACTGAACTAAAATGTCTCCAAATACTGGAACATAAATAAAAAAAACTGAAATGATAAGTTGATTAATCAGAAACCAAAAACTATTTTCTAAAAATAAAATTATTAGTTGTTTTTATTGCCTGGGAATATCTTGGATTTACTCTACTGTCCTGTTATACATCATTGTAAACTGAATATATTTGGACAGTTTTGGACAGTAAATCAATTCCTAAATTATTGAAAATAATTACTTTATTGATTTAATAATTGAAAATTAATGAAAATAAGTAAGAAAATGTATCTATTATTTAAAGACTTCTTTAACAAAACAAACAGAAAAGAAGACACACACACATGTGTGTCTATATGTGTGAATATATATATATATATATATATATATATATATGTGTGTGTGTGTGTGTGTGTGTGTGTGTGTGTGTGTGTGTGTGTGTGTGTGTGTGTGTGTGTGTGTGTTACATAAGGATACTTGATGAAAATGTGAAGGAATCTGCTACAACTGGATTTGATTCATCGCAGTCGAAAATCAAGTTATGCAACATTTCAAACCCCATTGGTGTAAAGACCAGGGTGAGGGCGAGGAAACCAACTAACCTGAGTCAGAAGAGTGGGCCAACATCCCACAGGAGACATGCGCGTGGCGAGTTAATTGTTGGTCAGTTACACGTCATGATGTCAGAGCAACTATTTTTAACAGAAAGTAGCCAACGCCTCATATTCATCTGATACACCAGCCTCAGACAAACTGCACGGGGGGTTTGTGGTTTTAGTGGGGAAAAGATTTGGGATCGGAATCATTAACCCGACTCCATAAAATAACTCATGAGTCATGAATCTAAGACGTCTATTTAACCGAGTCACTTGAGCCCTACCACATTTGATTGATATAATCAATATAATCAATAAACAATACCGTTAAAACACCTTACTCGGCAGTTACATTTCGACTATTAATAATAATAATAATAACATATGATATGCTTTATTATGTCTCGAGTGAACGTACCAAGGTTCTTGATAATACTGGAGACACTTTCTCAAGTGACTCACTCAACCCGGCTCATTTTGATAAGATTAGAATGATCCGAATCCCTCCAAAGAACCGAGTATTACGTGTGGTTTATTAAGTAGCGCTCAGGTCAGTATGACCAGTAGCTAAACTTTTTTATTAGGAAAGCTACCGAGTTTTAAATTTTGCTTCCGGTTAAGACCTACAAAATAAAGTTTCTCTCCGTTTTTAATTTTAGACAGTTAGGATTGTCAATACACACACAAGGTCCATTCATTCACTTCCTCTGGAGCTTTCAACATCATCCTAATCAGCAGGATGGAAGTCGATTGTTTGTTTATTGCCAATATGAAAAGAAACAACATAACAATCGAACAAGGTCCATTAAGTGTTGTTATTATTCTGATAATTGTCATGGAAAGTTTAAGAAAAAAATATTTGCTTTGGAGATTACATTGAAACAATAGTTTCAGTGATAAAAGTTTATTCTTGGCTTTAGAAAAAAGCAAAATGGTCACACTATCCAGCTTCAATTTTCAATTTTCTTCCAAGACTTATTGTCCATGTTGTCAATGAGTCCAAGACTAAATAAGCCTCTGTATGAAGTAACTGTTAGGATTTCTTATTTGAAAGTCAGAGATCAATTAAAAGGACACAAAGAGACACAACATGGCCACATGTATACACACAATAACAAGAGGGCATAAGGTGAATAAAGGAAAACAAAACTCCAAAGTATGTCTTACTTTTTATTGAAGTTGTTGTTGTTGTTGTTGTTGTTGTTGTTTGTTGTTGTTGTTATGCAATTGTGCTTCACTTGGGGGTGGACTCATTTTATTGTATATACCTGCACATAAAATAAAATAAATAAAAGTAAAATAAAAACAATAAAAGCATTCTGGTTGTGATTCTGGTTCATATGTACCTATTTCTGTTCATAGGTTTATCGTCTCATAATCCACTGATGCACTGGGATCATTTTGTAGCTGATTATTTATGAAGAAAACCTCCATAAGCAGAATCCGATTTATTGACCAAGTTCATTCACATAAAAGGAATCTGACTCTTTCTTTTGTGTACTTGCATATAAATATAAATAATGTTATATAAATACATAGGAAGTGAGTTTTGGATCATTATTTACACATTTGTAGATTATTATTGACGTACTTCTTTCATTGACCATGTGTTGAGGCTGATGTTTTCAGCTGTTACATTAAACTAAGTTGAGGGGGGGAAAAATCGACTTATTACTAAAACAGCGCTGTGGGTGTTTTTATTTTGAAGGTCCAACTTGGCGCTTCCTGTCCAGGTGACGTCTGCTGTGTTTGCCGTCAGCTTGGTACAGGCCGAGACTCTCCTGCCACTCTGTCCAATCACAGTTTAGTGACAAAGTTGAAGTCGGTTGCTACGTCTTCATACAAAACCTTGTGTCAGTCATAGTCGTGGCGTGGAGATTTAGCGAAGAAGTAAAAGAAGAAGAAGAAGCGAAGAAGAAGAAGTGTGACTCACTTTAAGTGAAGTTTCTAGTTTGGATAAAGTCTCGCATAGATAGACACGATGTCTCCAGGCGGCTGGACGTGACCGGAGCGACTCGGTATGGAAAAATAAGGTTACATTGTTGTGTCTGTGTGTTGGGCCGCGGGTGTCAGACCCTGCTGTGTTTCTGACTGACAACACTGACAACACTGACTACTGCTGCTGCTGCTGCTGCTGCTGCTGCTGCTGCTGCTCTGTGTAATATTTCTAGCATGCCACGCAGGCAGCTAACTTCTCCAAAGCTGAGAAAACTTTGTCTTCAAACGAAAAGTAGCCCTCGCGGGATGGTACTGTGACGTTTTCTTTAGATCAAAGCGGATTTGCACTTTATTATATACATATATATTTAAAAAAAAAAAAAAAATCTGTAACAATGATGAAGGTTAGGAGATACTTGAGGGGGAGTGGGAGGGTACTCGCCTTTGTGTTCATCGCCTCTGTCATTTGGCTGCTTTTTGACATGGCTGCACTGCGCATATCGATCAACGACTCTAACAGTCTCCTGCTGAAGGAGAGAGTGATCAGAGAGAGGGAGATCTTCAAACAGCAGTCCAGGGTGACACAGTTCATCAAGAGGGGTTTTAAAAACCCAGTGCAGAGGGTGAACCCTGCTGTCACACCTGCTGGTAAAGGACCACTCAGTTCAGACTTCAAACTAGCTCAAGTGTACAGACAAGGAGGCAGGAAACAGGACCAAATGTTGAAGGATATAAAGAGGAACTCTTTTCAGCAACAAGGAGATAATCTTCCCAAGGTTGATCTCTCTAAATCTCTAGTGCCTGGACCTCAAGAGGGAGCTGCCCTGTTAAATGTTACATCAAAGTCTGGTGATCTTGCAAAGAAAAAAGCAGTAAACTTGGATATAAACGGGGCCAAATTAGAGAAAAGTGGAGTAATTGATGTTTCTACTAAAGAGACATTACCTCTAGTAAAGTCTGATAAAACCCAGGCGTTAGCGGCTGCTGAGAAAAACAAACATGCTCCTCTGCCGACCTCAAAGAAAGAGTCGGTTAAAACTGGAGATGTACAAATCTCTCAGGACAAAACTGATTCAAAGGTAAAAGAAAAAGTCAAGGATGAACTTCCACAGACTGGAGTAAAAGTGATCAATCATGAGGCAGAGAAGGCACACCCTACTAAGACAACATCCAAGCCTGTCGTCAAGGATGTGGAGGGAAAGGAGGTAAACATAATTAAAGTGAAGAAACAGGTTGAGGAAATCAGCAAGAGTGATCTAAATACAACAAAGGAGCTCTTGAAACCTGTAATCAAGCTGCAGGCAGGAGACAGCTCAAAGGATAACACCACCACCGCTGCTGCCAGAAAACCAGGTGTCCACAAAGTGCTTTCTCTGGATGTGACTGTCCGTCCCAGAGATGCCAACGCGGTGGGCCAGTTTGGTCAGGCAGCGATTGCTGCCAGTAACGAAGACGCCGAGGTGAGGAAGAGGTGGGATGAAGGTCATTTTAACGTCTACCTGAGTGATAAGATCCCAGTGGACCGAGCCATCCCAGACACCAGGCCTGACACGTGAGTCTTTCTCTCTACATTTTAACGTTAATGTCTTAAAACAGCGTTGGTTTCAAAGCTGAATCGTCTTTTCTTTTTTTTTTTTTTTAAATATGTTTTCCAGGTGTGTGCAGAATCTGGTCCACGACGACCTGCCTTCCACCAGTGTGATTTTCTGCTTCGTGGATGAAGTTTGGTCCACGCTGCTCCGCTCTGTTCACAGCGTGCTCAACAGATCTCCACCACACCTGCTCAAAGAGATCATCCTCGTGGATGATTTCAGCACCAAAGGTAACGGTGTCCTGACGACTTCAACAGGAACAGTAGATTCATTTGACTGGACTGAAAACACCGTCACAGAACTATGCCAATAGACAATGCCAGTAGTATCTACTGCAGTAGTAGATAATGTTACAACTAAATTCACGGTTATATTTTATTTTTTATTAATTTGAATAATAAGTCTAATTATATATTAGATATTATATTAATGATAAGTTTAATTTACAAAATTACCAGAGAGGTCCATAGCAGGTTCCAATGTCCCAAAATCTGTCCACTCAAAAATGAGTTTATTGTTTGTTGATTAATTTACGTTTGATCAGTCATTAATAAATCTACTAGTTGCTCAACAAATCAGGGATCAGGGATCCATATATTATTCGAATCCTGGTAGTTTGAAGTTTCACATTTCATATGTTTAGGCGCTACAATTTTCCTTTTCTCTGTATATACTTTTGTAAAATCATACATTATGACTTGTGCAGTGCGTAGTAGTTGTGCCACATTTGTCATTTGTCCTCTGACAGAATATTTGAAGGAGCCGCTGGATAAATACATGGCCCAGTTTCCCAAAGTGCGAATCATTCGTCTGAAGGAGCGTCAGGGTCTGATCAGGGCCAGGTTGGCTGGAGCTGCTGTCGCCGAAGGTAAATACTGTGATTCTTAATCATTCTTGTAATAATTGTCTTTTACATATGGTTCATATACACTTCCTGTTTGTGTAAAGGTGACTTTACAAAGATTTGAATGAAGCAATACGTCTCTCAGACTTCGTTTTAATGGAAACACTAGTGTGTTCCTGTGCAGTTACTCAGTCAGTTACTCATGTTGTAATTGTTATTTGATGATGTAACAGTTGTATGGGATGTACAAGATCTCATCCGGTTTTCTTCACAAGATTAGCACTGTGAAGGCTGTTGTATCATTCCCATCAACACAACACGGATGCTCAGTACAACCAAACATGTGGGTCATTGGCTATGTTTTTTCCGCTCTTGTGATTGCAAGTGAGCTCATCAGATAAGGAGAAGTATGTAAACATACTTAAAGTCAATTTTAAAGAATTATTTACAGACTTCTGTGGGTCTGAGGTAATGTGTTGCTTTACTGTGACTTTAAAAAAATGATTTCTCCACATTTAGAAATAGCACTTAAATAGTTCAATCTTCACTTCCTGGTTATCAAATAATACTGACTGGGTTTATGTCTCATATTAGATGAAGGCAGGAAACTATATTTGCACTTTGATGCAAAATAACACTGATATTTACATACATATAACACATCTGCTGTTCACATAACTCTCTTACAAAGTTATACAGTGGCCCTGTTGAAATGCAAATGTGGCTGTTTGTTTAACTGCAGGCTCTTGTTTGCTTTTCTCTAATGTAGGTGAGGTTCTTACCTTCCTGGACTCACATGTTGAGTGTAACGTGGGCTGGCTGGAGCCGCTCTTAGAGAGAGTCTATCAGGATCGTAAGAAGGTGCCATGTCCGGTTATTGAAGTCATCAGTGATAAAGACATGAGGTGACTGAATAAAGTCATACACGGGGAATTTGTTTGTTTTTTAGAATAATGCTGAGTATTGTTTTAAAAAGCAAGAAATGTAATGTTGATCTTTTTTTGTTTGTTTGTTTGTTTTTTGTTTTTCTTCTACAGTTACATGCTGGTTGACAATTTCCAAAGAGGCATTTTTAAATGGCCTTTGGTGTTTGGTTGGAGCGCGTTACCAGAGGAGTACATTAAGAAAAACAACATGACAATCTCAGATCCTATCAGGTAACCTCAAGTTTTTCCTCATGTTTGCTGTTTCACTGCTTGCAGTTTTATTCATGTTTTATGTCTTATTTTTACTTATTTATTTTCTCTTAACAGGTGTCCAGTTATGGCTGGTGGGCTTTTCTCAATAGATAAAAAATACTTCTATGAGCTCGGTGCCTATGATCCCGGTCTGGATGTGTGGGGAGGAGAGAACATGGAGATTTCATTTAAAGTATATCTCTTAACTAATTCATACCTGAACATTAGTCGCAGATGTTTTTGAAATCCACCTGACACTTATCTCACTGTTGGAACAGATCTGGATGTGCGGTGGAGAAATCGAGATCATCCCCTGCTCTCGAGTGGGACACATCTTCCGAGGACAGAACCCGTACAAGTTCCCTAAAGACAGGCAGAAGACAGTGGAGCGTAACCTGGCGAGGGTGGCTGAGGTCTGGCTGGACGAGTACAAGGATCTCTTCTACGGCCATGGTTACCACCACCTGCTGGACAAAAACGTCATCAACATCGGTAACCTCACTGAGCAGATCGAGCTGAGGAAGAGACTCAAGTGCAAAAGCTTCAGGTGGTACCTGGAGAACGTGTATCCAGACATGGATGCTCCTTTAGTCAAAGCTGAAGGCCTGGTACGTGAATCTATTACATCAGTTTGTATGTTTTAGTCTCTTGTGACCAAAGCTTTGTTTACATTTTCTCTAAATGATCAGTTAAAAATGAAAGCTTTTCATGCTTTCTCACCATGAAGCTATTGTTATCACTGCTGGGAACCCCTTAACACAACTGAACCAAACAGAGACCGATTGTGATTGTGTCCTAGAACAAACAGTAGTTGTCTTTGACAGCATTCAGACTGGACTCATTCAAGTAATAAAAACAGCAACAAGTAAACAAATGTTTTCAGCACTGTCATGTGTCTGTGAAATTTTCAATTTCTGCCTTTTTTTTTTTTTTTTTTTACTGTAGGTTTTCAACCGTGGCTTAAGAAAGTGCCTCGCTCTACAGAAAGACTCTCTGTCCTTCGAAACATGTGATCTCAGTAAGCAAGTACGTGTCTTTATTTTTAATTAACAGCAAACATTTTAAGTATTTAAGTTATTTATTATTAACCAAAATGTCAAGAAATGTTCCGCCTTTTTTGGGGGGGGGGTTCATTGTAGTGTTTCTGAGGAAACATTGTGTACATATAATGTAATTTTGGCCTCATGACTGAGGTAATTATGGTGGTATAACACAGGAATAGACTGAAACCAGGACAAATCCAGTCGGAGTCCAAGACAGGATCGAAGCCATGATAAACAAGGGAGGAGTTCAAAACGAACAACTTGGATTTTGAAATAGCCCCACTGAGCCATCGCTGTGGATCTTTGCATTTTTCGTGGTGAAAGATTTCATCCCTGTCGCTCCCTTCTCTGTTTCACAGAGTCAGCACTTTAATTACACCTGGATGAGGCACATTCGTCAGCAGGACCTGTGTGTCTCTCCCCAAGCCAAAGGCAACGGCTTCACTTTGCAATCATGTGACAACACCAAAACTGAACTCCGCTGGTTCCACAAATCCTCCAACTCAGCTCTGGTAGGTTGACTTTGGGTGGACCGTTTGCTCTGTTATCTTTGTTTTTCTTTCCTCTCACAATGTTGTTGTTTTAGAAATTTTTAGTCGCTGTAAAACATATTCAAACAAACACTCGGTCTGCCTCCAGTAGGAGTATAAAATCATTATCAGTTGATAATTAATGAAGCAGGATCAGGGACTTGTTTGTTTGTTTGTTTGTTTGTTTTTTTCAAGAATAGAAAGCGCTTTCATTCATTTTGCTTCCTGTTTTGTCTTCGTTAAAGGCGGAGCACCTGATTACAGAGTTTGTTTCCCACCACATGTGCCTGGAAGCGGGTCCTCAGGATGACTCTCTTCACCTCAACCCATGCGTCCCCAACAATGCCTTCCAAAAGTGGCAGTTCACACACTACCACGCTCAGTGACGAATCCGACGGTGACTTTTATATACACATATATGTTAAATCTGCACTACAGAGACCTGCGGTGGCCTCATATTACAGTATGGTCTGTGGTCCAACCTCAAAACACAGGACTGTCCAGAGGGAGTGGGGGAAGCGCTTTTTGGTGGCAGTAATGCGTGGCGTTAAAAAAAAAAAAAAAAAACAGATGGTGTGGGGATGTGCAATGTTTCCAGCGTCCTTTTTTTTTTTTTTTTTTTTTTTTTTTTTTTTTCATCAGCATGGACTGACCTTGAGTTTAAATGCCCGTGACAGAGGAAAGAGAGAAAGTTTCTAATTTTACCCCAAAAAAAAAAAAACATCCATACTGGCATTTAAGAAAAAGTGCCTGAGATGATTTAAAAAAAAAAAAAAAAAAAAAAAATACAGCTGAATGTCTATGGAAGAACACTCCATCTGAACATATTTCACTGCCAAAGATGAATTATAAACAGATTACACATTGCCTCGTTGATTTGAAGTGTATAAAATGTTTGGAGTTAAATAATAAGTTAAATTGCATGTCAAGAAGATTTTCTTTTTTCACTTTGTATAAAACGTACCATGTGTCCTTCAGAGAGAGACGTGTATTTTTATTTTCTTTTTTTTTCTTTTTAGACGTCACGTGCTTTATCTTTGACGAGGTGTTCGGCTGCTTCTTTGGTTTTTAATTGCCACGTTATCTAGGTGTAGGTTTTTGTTGTTGTTGTTGTTTGTTTTGTTCTTTCTTGTGAAATTTGTCTCTTTGTATGAATTTGTTTTGTCACTAGGGGGAAGTGTTGCTTCAAAACACCCTTTAATAAACCTGTGCTGTGATTTCATGATATATTTTGACCTGTTGTCAAAAACCTTTAACCACAAACCAATAGGAAAGCATTTTTTGTAAGAAAGTCAAAATAAAATGATGATGATTAAGATTTAATAGAATGTAACTCTTTATTATTTTCTCTATTAACATATATAAATATATTTGCTTAGTTAATCACCCACAAATAATTACCCGTTTAGTCAGTACTCGGTCTCAGTCATTTGAAGCTCTAATACCAAACATCTCACTCATTATAAACCAGGAGGATTATAAATCCCAGAGCTTCTTATTTATTTAATCTGCTGTTCGAATACCTGCCTTACATAACAGGATGTTTTCTTACTAAATCCCAAATTAGAAACCAGAAGTTGGATATGACATACTGTAGCTGTTTTGCTCATTTGCATTTCTTCCCAACCAGATACAACACAACAAGCAGTTCATTTAGAAACCTTGTGTGTTAGTTCTGAGAGTTGTATCAAAGATTTTCACTTCTACTACTACAAGCAGACATTTAAACTGTGCAACATGTTTACAATCAGTTTACGTTAATGCTTGTATTATGGATCATATCTGGGCCGTTTTTTATCTTATAGCTTCATTATCATGTACTCAAACTCCTCTATCTTCTTCCGAGTGTTGCCTTTGCGGATCTTGCGGTAGGACACGGTGCTGTACTTGGAGGTGGTGAGGTGGTCGAAGGATTCCTGCTTGGAAGAGTTGTTACTGGATTTCTTGGGCAGGGGCAGGGTGGAGTGTCCTGGACTGGGGCCTTGGTGAAACCCCACAGGGACGTGGACGTCGTCACGGTCTTTCTCAGACTCCTGGTCTACCTCAGGCTGTTGGTCACCTGATATCTGGAGTTCAGAACTACGCGTCTCTTTTGGGATTTCTGCCTCCCCGTTCAGCCTCGTACAGCTCCCCTCATTAGTTACATCAGAGGGTTTAAAGTTGGCCGTCTGAGCCTCTAGTAACACTTCTTCCTCATTAATTTGTAGATTTACTGAAAATAAAAAGAAAAGAGAAAAATCTCCTTTGCATTCTACAAAGAAAAACATCCTCAAACAATCTATTTTAGTAATACTAAACTCCTTACCTGTTTCTGTTGATGTACTCTGTCCAGGCTCTGTTTGCATGTCTGTATTTGTGCTCTTTAAGTTTTCTGGAGTTAGATTATTCTCTGTTCCTGGATCAGTAGACTCCAAGTGATGCTTGTGATCAGACTGGATCTCTTTGCATTCCTCTTCTTGATCATTCTGAACGAGCTGAAGAGTCGCTTCTTTCTCCATCTCTAAATCTTCTTTGTCACTGGACTGGACGTGATCACCCTCCCTCTGTGGGATAGGTTGTTCAGTCCCTTCGCTTTTGTCAAGATGCTTGTCCAAATTAGCACCAAAATCACATGATGCATTTGTTTTCGTGTCCTGATGAGTTTGGTCCTCGTCGCTGTAGAACACAGAGTCATCTCCCTCCTCCATCGACCACACGTCTGCCTCCACGGGCTCTTCCAGGCTTTGTACAGCCTCGCGTGTGATCCCACCGATGATCTCCAACACCTGGGAAACCAGGGCACTTTCTTCTTCTGCCGTAAATCTTGGTGCCTTTGGAGACATCGAGCTCATCTCCATCTCTGTTCGCCTGTTGTTCTTCCCGCTGTCAAGTGGAAAACAATCAAACAGCAATCAAAAGTTGCTCAAACAAAAGTTGAACAACCTCAGGCTCAACATTTTTACATGGGCCTCTCCAGCTTTCCAAGTGTGTCAAAATACTTATTTTTTTATCCTACATTGTCAAAGAGTGAAAACAGAACAAGTGCAAACTTGTCAACCTCTCCACTGCTACTACCATGTCATTGTGCATGTGTGCTGAATCACTCAAGAACAGGGGTTTTGTTGTGGACTTAACAAAGACTCTTTGTGACTCTGGCATCTGCATATAGAGTGATTGTACTCATTCTTTAATCTCTGCTCGGTGACCAACACCGTTCTGTAACGTTTTGAGTCTGGATTAACATTCTCCTATAGGTTACATTAGAGTATTTTAGCGCACTAAGCCCTGAGATGTCTTGAGTTTTAAATGCATAAAGATCTTAAGTAAGAGATGCTGGTATAACACTCAAAAACAAAAGTTAGTACAATTCCACAACTACCATTCTACACTGTCAGTTTTGATGCAAATCATACTTATCTGGAAGCTATAGTGATGTTACATTAAAATGTGGGTTTCTTCTAAAACACAACTGATTGTTGAAGGTTTACAATCTTTTTTGGTCTTTTGTGATCTGAAGCAAAAAAAAATAGTAGTGTCTAGTCGTTCCACTAAAGAGACATTTCCCCTTAAACGTCTCATGTGGATTTATTCAAATAACTGTTTGACGTACACAGAGTCAAAACCTCTTTTTGTAAAAGTAAGTTTACAGCTGGGTGGCACAGAACTTTTTTTTTTTTTTGTCTTTTTTTGTCTTTTTTTGTCTTTTTTCTCCCATTAATCATCTCACAGTCCCTCAGATGACCCTCAGGTTAGATACCTCTGGAACTACCTAAACTAACTAAAGTAGTTAAAACCACAGCAGGAAGAGGTCGCGTGCACACTGATGTATCTGTCTGTGCGAGATATTTTAAGCATTTCTCTGTATGCAGCACAACTTGTGTTTGGAATGAATTTTTTTTTTTTCAAAAAATGGCATAAAAGAGGCTTTTATGACATTTTTTTTATTGAACCATCTGATTATTCTTTTTTCTTCTTCATGAAACACTTTAAAAAAGGAAATGATCTCTTACTGTTTAGCTGCCACTGAATAAAGTGAGTCATCTTTTTTTGCAAATAGCAGTAATCAAGTAGCAAGAGAGCGGTTAAATTTATGATAATATGATGATGCATTAGTAGCTCGCTTCTCACTCTTTCTATTTCTCTTTCTCTCAGGAGCAGCAGGAAACTAAAGAAGTGAGACCTATTTCAGGAAATGTGTGCGCCCCAGTTTGAAGACTACTCTGCTCTGTCCCCTGCATGACATCAGTATCTGGTTCTGAGTAAAATGTGCACGATAATCTGCATCATCTACAGAAATCTTTAATGGGGTTCACCGTGTAATATGTTATACTTTATCAGTTCACTGCTTTCCATCTGATATCTCACAAAAAAAACACTGCTTGTTTTTTATAACTTTTTTGCTTTACAGATCACTTTATCACAGAAGATTACAGATTACAGAGTCAAAAAACACAATCTGTAAAAAGTCACGTTATCTTTCCATTCAAAGTGAAATACACATTTCAGCACATTAAAATTTTACATAAAGCAGTTTCAGTGTCTTTGAGCACTGAAAGTAAGTTTTACACAGACCGAAAATAGTTTTTGGAAATGGAAACAGGTATGTAGTACTCACGTACCCACATCCTGTTTTTAAGTTAAGCAGCGATCAGTGTGGTGTGGAGTCTTGTAGGTTTTGGTTTTGAACACCTGAATGTGACAGATTTGCTACATGTATACAAGCAACGTGTTTAGAACTTCAGATTACTGCTTATCACACACTGTGATTATGACATGAGAGGGGAAAAAAATGAAACATTTTTTTTTCATTCAAGTTAGCAGGATATATATAACTTCATCTTTTATACATTACAATCTGGTGCATACATTCGTTCCAACACTTGCTTTTTTAGAAGACTTTTTTTACATTTCCATAATGCTTTTGTGCTACAGGTCTAAAACAAACAGTGCGCCAGGCTCATTTAAGACTCAGGTCCTTTATGAGTAAACTTTGATACTGACAGATGCCAAGTGCCACAGTGTCTGTCTGCTCTGTCTCCATTTTTGCAAACACTTACTATTACTTTCACAGGGTTAACCCAATATTTTAAGTGTGTGTGTGTGTGTGTCAGCACATTAAAGAGTCTCAGAGCAAAATAAAATAAAACATTGTCAAGTCTTTTTATCAAGTAAGAGACAAGAGACATGTGAACAACATGTCACTAAGTGTTTGTTCCAGTCTCCTCCTCCTCAACTGATCGTTGGAGTCCAGGAATCAACTTGAAGATGTGTTTGCGAACGTTGCCTCGCTTGGCTTTCCGGGGCAGGGTACCAAACAAGGAGGAGATCCTCATTTCGTCCCACGAAGGAGAGAGGGAGCTGCTGCTGCCTGCGAAACTGGAGCTGCTGGAGCGGCTGAGGGATTGGTGATGGTTGCTGGATGAAGTTCTTCCAGATCTGTCCTGCGTTGAAAAATCTTTGGAGAAGAAGCAGCTTTCGTCTGTGGTGCTGGTTGCGCTGCAGGGACTCGGAGAGCACAGATCCCCAAACACGCTGGCCTGGTCACTGTCATCTGTCATCACACTCTTGCAGCTACTGTCACTGGAGAAACGGCGGTAATGGCGGCCTGCAGGAGAACTCACAGAGTTGTCCATGGGGAGGCAGGGGCTGCTGTCACTCAACTCAACTGAAAAAGATAATTAACTCCCTGTTAGTAAGAGCTCCAGCTGTCAGGAAATTTGAAACAGGAAGTTCGTCAGCAGCTTCTTTCTACTGCACGTTTATTTCATTTCTCAGGGGAACTCCTTCATCTAAATTACATAGAGTTTACATTTGAATTTACATCATTAACGGTATGACTTTAAAGACACGACGATGGCTGTGAGAAAGGAAGCGCTGTGGTCTGACAGCTGAGCAAACACTCACCTCCCATCAGCCGGGCTTCCTGTGATGTGAGCATATGCAGCTCCTTCAGCTTCTCATGTAACGCTTGCTGTATTGGCGAAAAAAAAAAAAAAAACCCACCATGGTTATGCTTCAGTTTTTTTTTTTTAACTGATACATTCAGTAAATGTATCTAGAAATGCAGTATCTCAGTCTGGCATCTTTGATGGTAATTCAGTGATGCAATAATAGCGCGTCAACCTCTAATTATCTGAAGTGCCACAGTTTTTATCAATGTGTATGATGCAACAACTTTACGTGAACAACAAACATGGGGTTAAGGAGACACACCTTAAGCAGATTCATCTTCTTCTCCAGTTCTATTTGCTTCACTACATTCCCACATACAGTCTCCATCCTGGAATCACATAATATCACAACATTACAAACCAAAAAAACAATGTTATAATACTGTTGTTGTCATTGTTGTTGTTGTTGTTGTCTTCATTGCCATCACTCACTTGAGATTGTTGGTCGATTCTCTGATCAGATTAAGAATTTGTTGATGAGATGAACCTTCAATGCTGACACCATTGATAGTGATGATAACATCTCCTACAATTAATGAGAGCGCAAAATAAAAAAATGTTTACGAGAAGACAAGATTGCTTTACACTGAATTTATGCATCAGTGTCTGTAAATGTGTGTGCGTGTGTGAGAGAGTGTGAGTGTGTGCGTAGGTGGACAGAAGGGCGGTTTAAATTTGTGTCAAGAAATATATCTGTCAATCTATGTAGACCAGCAAAGTTTAATGGTTTTGTCTCTGAGTGTGAAAACATGTATTGCGCCTATAGGGAAGGGAGGATGTGGGTGGTTCACCTGCGGTCAGGCCAGCATTCTCAGCAGCGCTGTCATCTTGCACCTTGCTGACAAAAGTGCACATTTCAACTGCATTGCTATTTTTCTGCTGCAATCCATAAGTCTGCAACAAAAGACAAGCTTGTCACAAAAGATGCCTGAACACATTTTCCAACAACTTTTCCACATTAAAAAAAAGCTTAAAGCGCACAGATTTTATACAAAGAGAAAACATAAAAAATGAAATTAGATCTTTAAATGCACAACAGCACATACGTGTACTTCATCTTCATCTGTAGGAAACATTAAGAGGCTTACCTGAATTTCAAAACCAAATGTTTCATTGTCTTGCTTTTCTAGTACAATTGTATTCCTGTGCAAAAAAAAGAAAAAGAAAAATGCAAAAAGAATACATAAATTAAATGTTTGTGGAAAATTTTCTATGCATATACATATACAAATGTATTGCATACATTTATAATCCAATACATAACCTTCAACACTGAATTACAAAAAGGGAAATCATTTTCAGTATCAGTATAACAAATTGCACATCAGGTTTTATATGTTTACCTTTGTGGGTCAGAGTAATCAACCAGAGAGTTGGAGTGACATAGTTTTGCCTGCAGAAGGAGAAATACAAGAGTTCCTCTTTAAAATCATAAATAAAAATAGGTACAGCTATAAAGCTTCCAGGAAGTTATAGTAGCAGTAGTAATAGTAGGAGTTCAAGTCAGAAAACTCAAACTCAAAACATTACAATTTAAATGGTTTTTGACCAGTTGCTGGTAGCTGTTGTATTTTTTGCTGCACACTCTGTAGTTAATCAGTGAACTGCTTTTAATCATACAGCAAAGTTGTGTAAAACAAACTGTTTTTTCTTGTATGTCAGTGTTTTATGATATTTGACTCACATTGCAAAATAATGCAAAGTATTTAGACTCACATTTTTTTTATTATAAACATATAAAACAGTAAAAGTTATTGTCTCACCTTGCGCTCTCTGGTCATTGAGCTTGTGTTCTGCCGGTATCGATCATTGTTCCCCCTCAGTGAACGGCGGGACCACAGAGAAGGTTTCTTCTTGGGAGCGTTATCCAGAATAAAATTCTCTTGGCAGCTCTGGCGTTGAAGTCCATTAAAATTCATGGTGGACTGAATGGTAGAGTAGTCCTCAAAGCACCATCATGTCCTGCTGCAGCAGCTCTTCAGTGACTGTGTGGCCCTGCCCCGCTGCACAACCCAAAGTAAAATGTGTCAAAGCGGAAATCCACATCATGTGATGGTTGTGGTTGAACCTGCATCTGCAGATCACTACCTCACATACCCACTTTCCTGTTCACCCTGTTTAACAGTTTTTGTTCTCTTTCTTGAGAAAAGCTTGCCTGTTTTTTTTTCTCTTTAAAAGAAAAGGCAAGGGGATGTTTAGGCTGTTTTTTCTGTATAATTCCCCCTCAAACAGTCCCTTTCCCTTTTTTTGCAGTCTTAACAATTTGATTTATGGTCTGTCAGAAATCAGCAATGCATGAGAAACTGCCACTTCATGCCTTTGCCGGCACCTGCTTCCAGTCCAGCCTGTCTCACTCTCAGTTTCTCAATGGGCTAAGCCTCAGCCTGAGCCTGAGTCCTGTGTTCTGCCAAGCAGGGAGACTTTGTCTTATGAAGACAGACAAAGGGCTGATTTCGCTCGGGGCCAGTGACACACTCCCAACACAGACAGCATGGGTCATTGGGCCGAAGGCATCAGACATGGTTGGATCAAAGGAAAAAACACACACACACAGAAGCCAGCAGTCACTGAGACAATAGCCGATGGGTCAAAGAAAACTAAACCACAGTGGACAAACCTTCTCCCACTAACACACCCATGGCTTCAAAAAAGTGCATTGTGTAACATACAGGAAAAGAATATTATGTTTCACCATGTACAAAAGCTGCATTTCACTCTGACTAGAAAATCTGAGAAGATTCACTTTAAGCCCCAGTGTTATGCACATGAACTTAGTTGAAAGACTCACTGACTAACACATTGCATGAGAGAACGCCTCGGTCCCACTGACCCTCGCAGAACGGTTGGTCAACCAACCCCTGAACCCCACAATTTATTTACGGACGGAAAAGTCTTACGTTGTGTTCAGCTGATCGATAGAAACCCATGCATTCTGAAGAGGGATGAAAATGGGAAACAATGGTTTAAACAGAATGTGCAATTAAGTAACAGAAATGGTTAAAAAATAAATAAATAAATAAATAAATAAATAAATGAAATAATTATGTCACTTTCAGGTAACCAGACTCTGTGTTTAGTGTCTATGGGAAGCCTCACAAAAGAGAGCAACTAACTTCCTGTAACTGACACTGGGTGACCTGAAGTGACACGCAGTAAAGAAAAATCTGTTAAAGCAACTCATGGCACAGCAGCACAATTTTAATGCAATGACTCATCCGTGTAGTGCTGATGTCCTCAGAGTTACAGCTTTATTTCCTCTGTCTAACGGACAAATCCACATCATAAACACTGTACACAAATAGAGCATCAGAGCAGACAGCCAGATGAGTCACTTCACTTCAGGTAAAAAAAAAAAAAGCAGTGGGGAAGATGAAAAAGGGCCTGATTCAGATATGTTGTTCCCAGATACTGAGTCATACATGAAATAATGTGCACACCACAGCACTGATGGCCTCTTTGATATCTATGCAGAATAAATAGAGCAGGAGAGAAGATGCAATTCAAAGATTTTTAACAACGACATACGACAGTTTTGCATAAATCAAACAGGTTTAAAAATCAAAAGTAGATCTTATTTTAGGAAAGCAGTATCACATTTATTCATATTTAGCTATGTCATACACAATATATATATAAAAGACACCAGTCAGAAATTGCACATGGTGGTCACTCCTCTTTGGAATGAAAAGTCATGATAAGTCTTTGAATACTCTCACCTCTAGTCTTCTCTGTCACCTGTCTGATTCTCAAAGAAGCACATATGACACATAAGCTTGGCTCAACATGGATTCAACTAACTTAACATTATTGGTATTTTTCATTGGGCAGAGGCATAGCTACGCACTTTAATACTTTTGAATACTTTCTATTCTTTGAAACAGTCAAATATTTCCATGAGTGAAGTAAACTAATTGTTTTTTTTTTTTTTTACAGAAAGGAAAACATAAAAACTTACACAAGAACTATAAGAAGTGTTGAACTGATCACCGTGATAACAACAGGCTATTGTACATAGCTTATTTTCAAGAGGCAATACAGCTGATGCTACATTCAGTATCATCCAGTAATTGTGATACCTGACGTGACAGAAAAATGCTTACATTATAGTGTGTGTCATCAGCGCTGACACTAAGCAGCTATATGAAAGTACATAATCTGACTTAGCAACTAAACATGAACTTTAGCTGACAGTGTGAAGTTTATAGACATGAATCATTAGCCATGGACACACGGAAACTTTTTTTTTTTTCATCCACAGCACCAGTTTCACAGTTTCACTAACACTATGATGATTAATCAGATTCACATCTATACATAAATGATGATCGCTTCTCATGATATGAAACACGCAGACATGTGTGCGCACGGGCACTTCTGCACACGTGAGCACCTATGAGCACACGCGGTATGCAGATTTACCCATGTGCACTTTCTCTAATCCTGTTATGACAAGGCTTAACAGGCCACATCTGTGATCCTAATGTGCACCTCTTACTCCCAAACTGCGCTCTCCAAGTGAAATGTTTGACATTTTGTACCACCAGTGCTAATGTACACTATTAACACAGTGTTACATTGTATTTTACATTGTTACATTGTGTTTGCTGATTATATAAGCATTTTTGTGTATTGCCATTATTTTATTGTTTTTTTTTTAAATTATTATCTATATAGTCATTATGTTGTACTACCAGGAAATCTGCTGCAAAACTAAGTTAGGATCATAAGAAAACTAAAATCATTTCTTATTTTTTTTCCTGTTAAACAAGAGCTGATGTTAACAACTATGAAATTAAGTTAGTTTGAATTTCTGAATTGTATCATTTGAATTAATGTTACCATTGTGAATAAATATATGAAAGAACAAATCATTCATTTTTACATTCATAAATGCGCTTCTCTTTATCCCAACTCCAGCTTTCAGCTTTGAGAGCAGGTCTTTGCAGCAACTGAAAGCTTTAAATGTGCAAAATGTACAAGAGGAGTTCCTGCCATTACTTCTCTTTATGTAAAGAACAATACAAATATTATTATAGTTCCCAAATATAATATAGTGCTTTCATAACTTTGCAACCATCTGATCCTTACTATTGTCAGTCAGAAAAAAAGGGAAAGGTCAAATTGTTATGTTAATCATAACTCCTTTCTGTGACCAAGACTGAACTCTTCTTTATCAGGTTTGAACTGTACTCTATGGACTCTTTTATCTAGATCCTTTATATATTGGTGCTGAACATTAGACTTGTAGGAGAATATGAATTTCTGTACCCATCGTGCAGGTATTTGGACTGAAAAAACTGTCACTGACACTTTAAAAGCCATGCTAAATGGCTAAACATCCAATGTATTCGAGTCCTTTCTGGGGCTTTCAGCAAACCATTTATGTGCACTGGTGCCAGTATGATTGTGATTACATTATCTAAAACAACTCAGAACCGGTTAAGGTTTTTCAAACCACTGTCTTCTGTGATTGTCAGTTAGCAAACTACCAACCCAGCAATACTGTTTGCTACAAGATATGGCACAAAAAAAAAACATCACAATGTGCAACTTCAAGCTTTGGACACTTATGTGTGAGGTAGCAAAAATAATCTGTACATACATTAAACATATTCTCATTTCATATGGCTCTTCCTACCTACAGTTTAGCTGTTTGGTTCAAATTGGTTGATTAGGTGTCTGTGTGCATCCACAGGCAATTCCTACAATACTTTGGCACCAACAACAACCTGATGAAGCTCTCTGTGGGTGAACGGTGTAGTCCTGTCCTGAAGAGGGCAGCCTCAGGCAGTTAGAGATGATAGTTTTCTCCCTGTTTTCTCCCAGTTCCTCTTGTTGCACCAGTGCCAGCACCAGCGCTGATCTCCAGGGCAACAAATCTTACTCTTTGACATCCTTGATGACTGACAGCTGAGACACAGTCTTCTTGACCCGCAGAGCGGTGAGTCGAGCGGCAGAGTTCCCGTACCAGCATTCTCTCATCAGCTTGCCCATCACACGCATAGCCTGGAGTGTCAACAAGGAGACAGTACAGATTTTATCAGAACAAAACAGCCTGGTTAAGCGGGTGAATTAAGAAGGAGTTTTAGGTCAATCATCCCGCACAAAATATACCTAAGATGTTATGAAAATGTTAACCGACGCATTAAATTAATTGCAGAGATCAGGGTGCTGCTAAGTTTGTAATAATTGTGCAGACTTTAAAAATGCTACCAGGTTAATAAACGTATTTTTTAGACTTCCTGGTACACTGAGTGTTCTAAAGAAAAAAAGAGATACTTTGTGCTTTCTCACATCCTACAGTGGATGTAATTGACTAAAATACAGAACTTAAATGCAGCTGTACTGGAGGCCACTACACAAAACTTTCCAGTGCAATGACAGATTAGTTACTATAGATATTTCAAGGATGCTCACTTTTTGGTTTTTACCTCCAACTAAAGTGGTTTAGATAATCTGGCTTAACCACTAAAACTGTTGTCTGACCGCTCTTTTTTCACTTCACTTGTATTAGATGTCACCATGTTTCCAGATCTCAGCAGTTGCTTCAATGATCAATACATCAACTTCAGAATAAAGGTGGATATTATAAATCACTTTACTATAAACTGTTCTGTTCATATCAGGTCAAATATTCTCAATGAATGTATGGTTGATGATTTTGTAATCAAACCACACTGTATGGTTAATGGTTTCGTAATCTAACAAGTCTGGTTACCAGTGTTTTCAGGTCAGTAGTACATTCAGTCTGGTTGCTGTAAATCTGAATTCTCTTTTGAGTATTTGGCATATTAAACAACATTATAATAACAGAGACAGTGTCTTATATGATGATACCTCACAGCTCTGCCACTGGTTGGGAATGCTGGGTCTGAGTTTCTGATCACAAACCACCTTCCTCATCTCCTCGATGGATGGATCTGAAGGCACCAGGTCGTAATAAGGCAGCTGGAAATCTTCATGAAGTCCTGTTCAAGTAACAAAAACAATGATTTTTTTTTTTGCTTGTTTATGATGTGTTTCTTCACACAACACAATGACAATGACGCACATTGTATGAGAAAAAAAAACACACAAGGTTGTAAACTACTTCTAATTAGAGTGTGTGTGGGACGAGTTGACACAGCACATAATGACAAACTGCTTTTGTGTTTCTGGGACAAACACATTTGCATCAGTGGTGTCACATATTATCCATTAGTGCCTCGGGGTAGTTTTTCTATTGATTTGTCCAGTACAGATTTTATCAATATTACTAAGAAAGTAGGAGTGTTAATGTGTGTGTGTCACTGAAGGTACCCCTGACAGAGCATCTTCGGGCCAGTTCCCAGAACACCAGGCCTAGCGAGTAAATATCCGCCCGCTTGAATGACTCAAAGCTGTTCATATTGATTGTCTCATCCAGGATTTCTGGAGCCATGTACCTGCAGAGGACAAAATAATTAAGGTCTAATATAATAAAAGCCTAGTACCTCTTGTATATTCGTAATTAATTTGGTTGTGTGGGTTTTTTTGTAAATTTTTGTCCCATGTTTTCTGTATTAAGATAATGCAGGACATATTATTATCAAAAAAAAATATAGAGCAGTGACAGAAAAAAACAACTTAACTTATCAAATGTAATGTTCTTGCACCCTGTTTTCTGGGAATTTGTTTTAATTCAAAACATATTGATTTCAGATGCTGACTAATATATAAACTGCACAGCAAATGAACTGGAGTTCATAAGTTCTAAGTCACTTCAGTTTAATTTCATGTTTCTATTTTCGTGTGTGTTGCCTGGTGAGGTATATCAAACCTCTTGGTTCCCACTCTGTGGTTGGATGGTATGTCAATGGTGTTGGTGTTGGAGTCGTGTTTCACAGCCAAACCCAAATCTGCGATGACCGCTGTACCGTTCTTCTTCACCAAGACATTTTTAGACTTTAAGTCTCTGTGAGCAATGGCAGGCTTCCCTAGAATCAAGAGAGTAACAGGAAGAATATGAAGAAATTTTAAGGACAAAATGCCATTTGAATCTATTGTACTTAAGAGATTAACTGTTAATTTAGGGGATACACAGTCCACAAGAGTCTAAATCTGGGTTATGATCACTCTTCTGTTACATACAAAAATGCTGTTTCACTGCAAACACCAGTGTTATAACATAATCCTCTGAATTCTCTGATATGAGGTCATTGTCCAAGGATTCATGTTGTTCATTTACTAAGTACAGTCTTACCCTGCGTGCCAATGATTTCCATGTGTAGATGTGCCAGTCCACTGGCTATTGACAAAGCCAGGACGATCATGCCTTCCATTGAAACTGTGTACCTATTCAGGTAGTCATACAGAGAGCCGTGTTCATGGTACTCTGACACCAACCAGAGCTGTGTCCACAGGCCATTATCTGCAACACGCAGCAAATAATACAGTCACGTATTGACACAGTTATCTCATAATCACATGGTAGATTAAGTGAGATTGTTGTATCTTAACTCAAGATATTGCAGCTACTATTATATCGCACAAGTTGAAACACCTTTGTTGTCGGCAGCAATGAATCCCAGGATGTTTTCATGCCTGAGCATGATAGTCTGATAAATCTCTGCTTCACGGAACCAGGATCTCTCATCTCTGGTGGAGAAGATCTTCACCGCCACGTCCTCTCCTCGCCACTTGCCTCGCCATACCTCACCAAATCGACCCTTCCCAATGGTCTCCTGCAAGACTATGGTCCGAGCAATGGTTCTTTGGACCAGCAGTGGCAGACCTGCAAGATGCAGAGTGAATAATTCCCCCAGTATGAACCAGGATGAATCAAAAAGGATTACAGATCAGCAACTAGCCTTTTTTTTTCCTCACCTGATCCAGAGCCCGAGGTGCTCATGTCAAAGATCAGATCTTTGATACATTTGTCGGGTGACATGAGCATCTGGTCGTCCAGAGGCTCTTCCGGGTCTTGCTTGTGGGCTCGGCTGTAGGCACAGTGGTGGCCCTGGACAATAAACACACCTAGGAGGATCCCGACACACAGCAGGCAGGACGGCACAAGGATCACAGCAGCGAGCTGCAGCCTGCTCCAGCCAGGTTCTTCCAAAGGCCTCTCTGACAACACATAACACATAACAGTCATGTGATAACACACAGTACATAGACAGTACAGTACAGAAGCAACATGATAATATAAATCCATCAAATGTAATATTACTATTGTGTTCTCTAAAATTCAACTCTGATGATAAAGAAACAGTGGATACAGAGGAAATTGTGATCACAGTGTGTTTTTGTCATTTAACTCTGTGATTGTTGCACCCTCTGGTGGTTGTTGTTTATTACAGCATTAAGAGCATCATCTACAACAGTGTGTATGAAAATCAACCTTTCAAAGGAACAATATATCATTATTGGTCTTTTACTACAGTGGAAATATGCAGCCAGTCTTTGATGAGGTACTGTACAACACTTTACTGACCTTAACACAGGCTCAGCAAAAGTTAGGTTCAAATTTAGACAAATTGAAATTGTACATTTGGCAGAAACAAAGTTATGTCTGCCAAAAACTGACAGACATAATTGTAACTTTGAGCGCCAGAAAATCTTAACTGTGCCCTTAGAGATACAGAGGAACCATATCAATAAATTCTCACCCAAACAAAAAATCTAAATCAAAACTTTTTGTTTTTCTTTCAACACTCCTCTTCGGTTAAATCGGTCTCACAGGTGCAGAGTGAGATCTTGTAATAAATTGTGGGGTTTGGAAAAACTGTGTAACTTGACATTTCTGTCCATGACCTTCATCCAGTCTGTAGGTGGACAAAAGAGATCTCAGCACAAACAAACATAGCAGGGCTGGTTACTGTAATAGCTTTTATCACTGTGCTACGATTAAATAGTAAGATTTTGTAGCAGAAAGACAAACGTTAGAGATACACATTGCTACACTGCTGTAGTATCAGTTTCTGGAATGACTTCAGGAACTGATATTACACAGATTTAAACACTTGTGAATAAAAAATAAAATAATAATAATAAAAAAAAAGAAAAAAAGTGTTAACATATTTTTCAAATCCCCTTCTCAAATCCCCAAAGTCTGAAATGGCCTCATCACGAGAGCCACAAACATGCAACATCTGCAGATGGCCCAACACAACCTGAACTAAACCACAGTTTCCTAAGACATCTTTAGCCTTTTACCTAAATACCCATCCTGACATGTGTCCAACTGGAGCTCAGTAGATATGATGCAAAACAAGACATTACTCTCCTCTGGCCCAGTTGGCAGAAAACCTTCAACAAACTAAGATGATTCTGTATGGAACAAAGGAGGTAATCTTAGTAATCATATACATTGTTTTGACATGAGGAATAAATCACTGAATAGAGGCTTTTAAGGTGTTAAAGGCCATTATACAAAAATACAAATAAAGCTACAAAACCCACAAACCACTGTTTACCAAAACCTTAGCTTTTAACTGTAATTTTGTTTTGCGTTTGGCCCTGTGAACTGAAGTCACCGCATTGATGAACATAAAGTTTTCATGTGTGATAAATAAATAAATAAGTCACAGCATGAACTCACACGCTGACATGTAGCAGTGGAACAGATTGATTGTAGTGTCCTCATTCACAGTCAACACCATCACAGCCTCGGGCTGCTGCCCCGACCGACCCGACCGTCATTAACAGTCAGCAGCACATCTCACTTTAAAACTCCTGTTTAACCTCCACATTTTACAAAAATGTCCATTCTTTAAAAATCTAACTGAACTTAAATCATTTTAGATCAACAAATCACTTTTTTTGTTTTTAAATTAAGACTGGATTAATATTAATTTCACACTGTGACAAAACTCCCTTGTATACAACAGCTATTTTCCTCTATTACAATTAAAGTCAGTTCCCAAGCCGAAATAGATGCGTTTGCAGTTGTAGTTTTGTTTGTATTTTTGTATTTAATATTTTTATTTTTTAAAATTTGTGTGGAAATTACAAATGAAACAATTTCATTTGTAATAATAATTAATCTACTTGTTCAAGTCATTTCAAGAATAAAAATGTCAATAATTTAATGAGAGTATTTGCTGTTTGGTCATCAAGTATCATAGCACGTTTATCTCGTGTCATGTATCCTTGTATATGTTTTCAGTTTTAATGATTTGTTCACGGTGACGGACAGACAAAGCTGGCGGTGAGCTGGCGAAAACGGTGAAGCATAAAAAGATTTTCTCAGGTGTCTCGGGTGGAAAACAAAGTGATGTGCAAATGTTTGAGTTTCAATGCATGACTCTACATGAATATTAATGTTCATCATATCAGCTTTACAAGGATCTTCAGTCTTTTCCAAACGGTTTTCAGTTCTGCACTCAGCTGGACAAAAAAATTTTTGATGCAATTTCAATAAATCTTTATTTATTTGAATTACATTCTTTATGAATGGTCTAATCTACCACAAGCCTATTAAGTACTAGATACACAGATACATTAAAAAAGATGAACATGGCAGAATATTCAGGAACTACCATGGTTAGTGTGAGCCTGACCTCACAGCATTTTCCACTGTGCTGCGTATCCACAGGTGTAAAGTAATCCCCCTGTGCTTTAAGGCCAACTTCCACCCAGCAGACCCATGAGAGGCTTTTAACTTGCAGTAAGACTACATGCCCGACAAAGTATTTATTTATAAATCTGGGGAGGGTGGGGGAGGATCGCAAACTGCCGTCCCCATAGCCTCTGCCAGATTTGTTATGTCACAGGATCTAGTAGGATCAGCATCTACCTCGTCTAGCCAGGGCCAGAATGAGTGGGAAATCCCACGCCGACTGGGCCGGCGCTGCTGTCGACTGAATACAGCAATTACTGAGCAGTGTGACATTCAATGACTGTCTGAAAGGATGCATCCATTTTCAAGCAGAGACAAAAAAAAAGATTATCAGTTCCAACACGCTATGATTTGTTAAACCCATTATGTAGTGAAATGAAAATAATAGTAATAATAATAGTAATAACATGGGCCGTACCTGGGTGCAGGTGCAGAGTCTCATTGTTGCAGAAGTCAGTGAAGCAGCAGTTCCTCTTGGAGACGTTGCGGGAGCTGTAACAGAAGACTTGGCCCTTCATCTCGGAGGGCGACAGGCACGATTTCACCGTCTCCTCCTTCCCGTCAACTAACATCACAGAGTTCCAGCAGGCGCCGTCTGCAGCCGTCTCGCAGGTGTGGTTGGTGCACAGCTGGCACACACACTTCAGACCTGAAACACATTGTTTAATGATGCGTCAAGATGGTTGGATAACTCATTTCTTGTAGTTAAGAAAAGGGACAGCAGGTAAACACTTTCACTTGAATGTCACGGGCAGTGGTCTTTAACTGTTTAAGGGCATGATGCTCCTGTTATGTAAGCAGGTCTATGCTCTTAAATGGCTGGAGGTGGAGGAACCGGTGTAATGCCTCTTACTTTAACACCCAGATAATCTTGTGCTCTACTTGGAGCTACTGTCATGCTTTGTTTGATAACGTTGCAAGTGATTGATAAGAGCAGGTCTGCTCTCTGAAAAAAACCCCAGATATAACAGCGTGAATGTTGTTCATTACTTATGAGAGTATTTCACTAAAACACAACAAGGTGTTTTTGTCAGAATTTTTAAATGTTGTACCAAAGTGTTTGTGTTGTGATCGTGTGTTGGGTAATTCTGAATGTGAAGCTCAGTGTCGACAATAAAGCACAGAAAAAAATGCAGTTTTGTTTCACTCTATACCCACTGTTATTTATGAAGTGAATTAACAATAAATTCTACTGTGTCCTTGTGGTATGCAACCTTCAGCGTATTTGTGCCACCTGAAGATGTAAAGTATAGAAACTGGTCACAAATATACTACATTTATTTTTTAAAACAAGTCAGTAATTTCCTAAACCAGTGGGGATACTGCAATTTTTTAATAAATGTTACTTATCAAGGAATAAATAGCAAAATATTATTGGACTTCTTTCTTTTTCTTAAATTTAGTTTCCTTTTTCTCAGTTTTATTTACAGTTTCTGAAATACAGAATGTCAAGAGGGATTTGTAAAGCTGTTCCAACAGTAACTCAGACATTTTGACAAAATCAGGAGGCAACAAAAGCAATTACAGCACATCAGTTCAGGAAAAACCTGACAGGAATACGACCAGGCCAGTGCTTAAGTAGAAGTATTGTTACATGACATAAAAATACTACTCAACTACAAGTACAAGTACTGGTGTAAAAATACACACAAGTAAAAATATAAAGTATTCTTCTAAACAACTACTAAGAGTATTAGTTACTTTTTTTTAAATGATGATGTATAATCTATTCTCAACAGTCGTTCAAATGCTAGAAACAACACACTTTTCTCTGAACAATTATATGATTATATGGATCAATTGTGTTCAAAACAAATACAAAGCATCTTTTCTATTAAATGGATTCAAAATATTATAAAATAATAAAAAATCTCAATAAAATTAACAACAAGTTTGTCAGCAGTTGGTTGCAGCTGCCACATCCAGTAACTTTAACCTTGTTTACTTGTTGGGAGCTTGTTTGTTGTGGTGGCTTTTCTTAACACACTTCTGATATTATATAGTTCAATCACCAATCTTCATTGGTCTGTTTACAATATATTAATAACTTTACTAGCTGCAATAATGTATCTATGTGTTTGAATTATGTCTGAACCAGATGAGTCTGCTGGTTAACGTCATAATGACATTGATTTATTTATTGTTACGTTATTGCTTTTGTGATGCCAAGTTATATTGTAGACTAGTCAGTAGTGAATATGATAGTTAATATGAATAGTTTACGAAGCATCATTTATACTCAATTACAAGTAAAATTACACAGTTAAATAAATACTTTAAAAAAGTATAAGAACCCCCCAAAATTATACTGATGTAATTGATGTTACTTCCACTACTGAAAACGACAACATTTTTTTTCTTTGACAGAACACCTAGGAGTTGCCTGGCAACAACTTTTCTCAAGGACAATGATAATTAAATAAAGTTTGAATATAACGTAGCTCTGTAACTGGGGAATAAAAAGATTGGGTTTTTTTTGGTTTTTTTTTAAAGCAGATTAATGACTGAGCGCTGACGCATGTGTGTGTATAATCATTTCTTTGATCATGAGTGGTGTTGAAATTTTCCGTCTCCGTTTCACACCATTAGAGATTGATTTAGAGAATAGGTGCAGCGTTTAAAAAAAATGCATGCCCGAATCAGCATGATAACAGCATGACTGTTTGGTTTTTTTGTTTGTTTGTTTGTTTGTTTTGTTTTGTTTTGTTTAAATTTTTAAATTGCTAGGAGAAATAAAAAACAAAAGACGAAAAAAAAAAAAAAAGCAAAAGCAACCTTCTTTTTCAACATGTTACATCAAATTCTTTCAGGTGATAGATTTTCAGTCAAATGAGATTTGCTGTAATATTTTCCCTTACCTTGGATGGACAAATCTTTATGTGAAAAATCCAGCCTTGTTTGAATGAAAAGCCAAGTCTTTGGCCTCTGTGGGTGCGACGTATTTGTGTTTTCAATTCCAATGTCACACAGGAGGAAAAACTCCCTTGATTCCCTAGATAAATTATAGTATATAGTATAGTGGAAGGTAAACCTTCATTATCTTTGTATGGCAACTGCCGTCCTTGTATGAGACTGCTGGGGACTGCCGCCCTTGTAAGAAAACTGTTACTCGTCCGTAGTATTTACCACACATCCCTCTATCTCACTCACATTTCCCTTCCCCACAGTTTTATATGGAATAGGCTGCGTGTCCCTTTCTACACACAACTTCACACTGATTGCGAATTCATTTACTTCTTTCTCTGTGTATAGTTTTGAGTTTTAGAGTGAATGAGGCAACAAACAAACCAAACACACTGTGTGAAATCAAGTCAAGACAGTTAAGTGAGGTCTCAGAACACAATTCAACAACGGAGAAAATCTGCCGTTTGATTGGAGCTTTGAGGTGCAACAAATGCAATCTGTTCTAAAGACTTTGCTTTCATAGCTGCTTGTCCTTGAAGGTGTTAAGAAATTGTTTTGTGTGTTGTGGATACGGTTTAGTGGCTAGAAGAGTTATCCTGGACAAACTTTATCAAAGACATTAGATTAGAAGTTGACGGTGAGAAATCTTCTTGTTTGTGTTTCCACAGATACTGGATATACTCATGTTTCCTATCGTTCCTATCGACAACAAGTTGTAATAGTTTTGGAGATTTCTACAGCCTTATTGTGGTCCTCCGAATGATGTGTACTCCTGACCTTAAAAATACAACCAAATATGTGTCATTGAGAATACTGAGTCAGTTTGAAATGATTTCATTTCCTGAGATGCTGGGTATTGAAGCATGAGCATGTTGTGCTGAAGTAATTTTTGATGGGGGGAAATAGGCACAATGCTAAAAGGACCGGAGGAGGTCGTATTTGACTCAGCGGGTGACTTCTGAAAATTAAATGGAAGCAAATTGACTCAGCCCAAGAGGCAGGAAGGCTACTAGAACTAACACTGACAGTGTTGCAAACAATGCAGGGATATTTTTTTTTACAGTAGCAGAAAACAGACATAAGTGGTGAAGCAGTTTGCCAAGTACTGCACAACTCCTCATTTCTCAACTGAAGATTTTTCCAATGCAAATAATGTGGACATTTTCTTTTAACCTTGTATGGATAAACTATTCTTGGCAACCTATTCAGTCCTTTGTCAGACACAATGACAATTTAGAGATATATCGGGCTGAGAGGCTTATATATACACCTGCAAAACCTTTTAACCACAGAGGTCCTCAGTAAAAATTGTTCACTGTTATAAAAAGTACCACTTGCGCATCATACCGCAAAGGGAGCGATATGAGAGATAAAATGAAATATGGTATTAATTTAGCTGTATTATATAACCAGGAAAGAAGGCATCTCAGAGGGAGAAAAAAAAACCTCTCCGCTGATTAGTTGAATTTGTGTGTTCAATTACATTTAACAAAATAAAGTGCACTTCTATTACTGCTGAAATGTGTGTTGACAGACAAGAGCACGCCAAACTTTTGTCTCCTCTCAAATTAATTTAACTAGCTGCTTTCCCTATTGGAATATATATTGGTGTTAATGACTTATTCAAAGCCTGAACCATTAGCAGCCAAAAACAAATGTAAAATAAAAGGGTCAGAATACTCTAAAGCAACTGCAACTGCCTTTAAAGAGACAAACCTCGAGTCACACACCAGTTCAGCAGAGAACACACCACAGCAAAACAGGTGGATGACGCCAGTAGAGGAGACATTTATGAGATGAGAAAAGGGTATGATTCACAATCATTTCCATTAGGTACTCATGAATGAATTTTTTGTTTAAAATTTCAGAAAATGGTGAAATTACAATAAATGATAAATGCTCCTCTTGTCTAAATCATTCCAAATGGTCCAAAACTAAAGATATTCAGTTTACTATATTGTATTTTCTTATAAGAAAAAGCTGCAAATCCTCACATTGGAGAGAACTGAACCACACAAGAGTCTGGATGGTTGACTGGATGTTTTTTTTTCTCTGGAAATGATGAAAAATAATAATCAGATGTCAAACAGCTGCAGATTCACGTCATGACTGACTGACTAACTAATTTTAGCTCTTCTGTGAATTAAGGAAAGCAAATTAGATTTCTTTCTTATTTACTTTCTTTCTTTCTTTCTTTTTTTTAAATCAAACAAACAGCTTTAATCCTCCACAGGTAACAGTCTACAGAGAGAACCAATCAGATCTCAGATCTTCAGACAGCATGTTATATGAAAGTATCACATTTAGAAAAAGAAAATGGCCAAAAACAAGGACGCCCTAATCTTACTGACTTTGACATAACAATCAAGAATAAAAACCTTCTATATTCTCCACATTTTTAATGTGTATAAATGTTATTGTAAATATTTACAAATGCCTCTTTTCTATATTTAATAAATCAGATTGTTGAGGCTTATTATACTTATTGCCTTTCTTCCCATAATTGATCTTTAAATTCAGAGCTTTGACAGCAACAGGTAATAATAAAATGAACCAGGCTATTTGTACTTTTTTATATAATTTTTTTTTTAGTGCTTTTAATCTAACTTTAATTGGTATAAAATCACGTGTCATTCAAAGTTAAATACTCTTAATCCACGGTGTTGTCATGAGCCATACTGAATAGAAAACGTTTGATTTTAAACAAATTTAAAATAAATGTCCTGATTGTGTTGAATCTTAAAGCAGTGTGAGTGAGTGAGTGAGAGTGGTGGGTGAGCTACTGTACCTGCAGTCAGCTGGGCGACAGACAGGAAGATCAGCGCCGCCTGAAAGCTCTGCTGCCTGGGACAAGTCATGGCAAGTGGCGCATCTGCTCCCTCTGTTCCCGACGCACCGTTTTTACGCAGCTACTCTACACAAAACACAGCGTTACACATTTCCTCTTTTTTTCTTCTGCGGTGAAGAATCATCAGCCATTTATCCCACCACCACCCCCACTACTACCACCACAACAGTCTGTCACAGTAAAATAAAAAAAGAAAAAAAAAAAAAGAAAAGGAAAAAAACGAGCGGGGAGGAAACTGTGAAACGCAATGAGAGTGTTTGCTCCGCCTCTGCTGACTAGAATTTAAGAGGATTAACGTCGCAGACCTCTGACAAACACATGTGAATAAGAGCCAGGAGGAAAGTGTGTTGCACACTCATTGAACTGCTGCAGTTCCAGTGAAAACACGTTATTTACAGAAATATTTTCTATGAAAGAAAACTGGGTCAAATTGTTCAGATTACACTGAATGGGTTAATGCAATTCATAGTTTTTACTATGTAAATTACAAACTAATTTAATAATAATATATAATAACACCATTAAACACAGCAGACATATATACACACACTGTCCCAAATGGGATTTAAATATTACAATTAAACACTTTACAGCCAATAAATGATACATTGGGAAATATTCTAGTTACAGTTAAAGTTAATTTCTCTGAATTATAGAACTATACTCATGCATCATGTGAGTGCAAATATATTAAAATAATGAAGGCCTTATGTCTAGATCTTGGATCAATAATTGTTGACATTGAGCTTAAGAGTTCTGTAACAAATTTGCATTTAATTAAAATTTCCAAAGTCCAATTAACAAGTGTGCATCTCCCTCAGGAGACACAGACTTTGCACTTTGCCTGTTTGGTAATCCAGCACTAAGCAGTCTATCTTTCAGACATGTGGCTATTGCAGTTCCTCTCCCTCTTCAGATGTGAGCAGTGCTCAGATCAGCAAAATGTAAGAATCCAGGCACACATTGCTACAAAACACTCCACACAAAACACAAAACGCTTTCAGGTAGCGAGTCTGCTGTACATTCACCTGTGTGCAAAGCTCAACTCACCTGTATGCAGTAAGTTATTTACAGCAGGCCATATCTGACCAAGTCCTGTTTCTGCTGCTCCGGCTCCATAGCAACAACAGGTACCAGTGTCACCAGGGAGAGTGAAGGAGTGAACTGTGCTCAGTCCCATAGACTGCACAAGCAAGTCACAAGCACACAGAGTAATTTTCTACGTATTCACAGTCAGGTCGAGGCAGATTACATGTTCTGTACAAACAGCGCAGCTTTGGAAAACGACAGGAGAAACAGTTGATGATAATAACCATTGAATCCAGTCACTTTAAGCTTAGTTATTGGTTCAGCCCACACGGCTAACGCTGTAAATTCTGCTCTTATCTTTCCACATGCGAGCGTTGAAATGTCACAACACAAAAAGTAAGTTGCAAAAGTGATCTTCATCGAGTTTCTATCAATAGATGGATATCGGGCTGCAACACCAACACAGATAAGAGAAAATAAGAACTTGGACAAAGTGAAGTGTGAAAATGTCAATGTAAGCAGTTAAAACAGATTTCTAATCACCACTTTGTGTAGAACTTTGAGGCTTTGTATATTTATGCCTCGACTTAATTTGTTGTTAAATGAAAAAAACATGTGTAATCTCCGTTTGAAAATTTGATTAAGAGCCACTTACATAAAGCACTATATGTTAGTTACACAGAGGGGAGCAGATTGCGACCCCTCCCTCTTTGTGATAATGTACACAGTACACAGCATGTATTAAAACACAATGCCACGTGAAAACTGATTTGGTCAAACCTCTCACAGATCAAGTGACAATGACTATGAAGAAGGTCTGTGTAGAAAGTCGTGACAGCTGTTGATAAATGAAGGCAGGGTGTCTCAGACATCCACCGTTGTGTTTCTATCATCTGCTCCCATAACTCTTATAGCATATTAATCAGTTGGGGAACCGTCAGGAGCCTAGTTTCTGTTTGACATCTGCCAAGATAACCACTGTGTACGCAGTTCCAGTTTACAGCTAGTAAGGGAAATGTCTGAGCTTTTGACCTTTTCCAAATTAATATTAATTGTTTGATTGTTAGTGCAGATGTCGATTTTTTTTACAGTATACAAATAGGAGTATTCCGCAAAATCTGTGAACGTGAGTAAACGAATATTAAAAGTTAGGCAGCCACTGAAAATTGGAATTTGAGTTTCAGCTGAAAGTCTTTGAAACTAGCTCACCTCAGCTGGTTTGGTCCTTGGAGCTATAAGAGATTTAAAGCCACAGCTGGTACAGACAGAAGTGGGAGTAAAACCTAAATGACCAAAACTACTCCTGGGATATTAAGGGATGCTAAATAATGAACAGATTCAGTACAAATTAAAACTCTAAAAGTACAGGAAAATAAGACAAAGGGATAGCCACACTAGCAGCTCTGTTAGGTTATTCTGAGGAAGACAATTTCCAGATTCTTCTTTTATGTTTAGGATGTTACACTAATATTTGCTAATTAGCACTAAATGCTAAGGTGATGGGAATGATGGGAGCATCGCTAGTACTGCAGGTATTTTGGTCACCCAAAAATGTAAAACCATCCCTTAGGTGGTGGGAGAAAAAGCAACAAGAACCATCGCTGTCAGTACAAAGTTTCATTTAAGTCAATTCATTGTTGAAAAGAATCAGTATTGGCCACAGTTGTCTGGTAAAACAAATGTACCTACTCGTCACTGCATCAAGACAAATGAGACAGATAAAATATTTTTTTTCTATTTAATTAATATAAATCACTAATTGATATAAAATGTTAAAGAAATTAAAAAAGGCTGAAGTTTGACTTCATTTACTTGACAATGCACGCATTAAGACAACAATGCACGCGTTAAGACAATATACAGGCTTTACAGGCTTACTTACAGGCCTCTGGAGGAACAGAATTCAGCATCATCTAGCAGATATTTTATTTGTTCTTTTAGCATTTGTGTCTGTAAAGCTGAAGAAACAGATACAGGTACATAATTCAATGTAAAATTCCTGGTGATATACAAAAAAAATCTGCAACAGAGTACCTTCAGATGGACGATATATCAGGAAAAGAAAGGTGCCATTGACACAGCTGTACAACTAAATGTTACAGGACTGATGAGACCCCAAGAAGCTTGTTCTGACAGCTTTGTAAACAGAGGTGCACGACGCACAAAGTAAAACCTAGCACTCCTCGTTGTGATCTTTGCTGTTTCAGAAAATATGCTGAGTGGATTGGCAAGATCTTTTCCAAATGAATCCACCATAAATCAACCAAACAATGCAGTACAATTACAGAGATAAAGTGAAACTGCTAATATGTTCTGACATTTTTCAAACTAAAAAAAAAAAAAAAAAAAAAAAAAAAAACAAAAATGTCAAACAAAATCTGCGGTTCTAAAAAGCAAGCCTACTCAAATGCCCAAGTAACAGTTTCTTCCTTGAAGAACATTTCTAACAGTGTTATAAGTTGAGTAGATATTTTCCTATTTCCAAGACTATTGGCAGTCTCAGGAATGCCCGGTAAGCCATCTTTGGATGCCAAAATGTGTCCCGCCAAGTGATTTAAAATAAATATAGGCCTGTGCCACTATAAGGGCACTGACCCCGTCAAAGTCTTTTGTCTTCTGAGATTCCTCTAAGATGGTCCACTCTCTGGATGTCTTCAAAGGCCTTTAGTATACGTCTACCTCTCCTTCTCGAGGCAGCCTCAAATGTCCGTTTTGATTTTGTCCAGAGAGTTGTCGATCTTTGTCAGAGTCTTTTTGATGCGTAATGCTGTTAATCTGGCTGATGGATTCTGGTACCAGCACTCCTTCATGAGTTTGGCCATGGAGGTTAAAGTCTGAAAATGATTTAAGATAAAATTAAAATTAAAAAAGAAAAAAAAAAAAATCAGTCAGTATTCAGTATTAGTGCATTATTGAAGTTACCAGTATATTTTTTCTGGATATCAAGTGGAGAGAAATTTAAATCACATGTTAGTTAATGACATGATTACTTACTGGGTCTGAAAACCATCTGTTTGGGATGTTGGGCCTCTGCTGATCCACACACACAACCTTCTTCATATCCTCAAAACTAGGATCACTTGGGACCACATCGTGAAAAGGTGGCTTGTATTCCTCTACAATACCTACGGGTAGAGCGGAGCACGAAACAATTCATATTTAAGATCACATCACTTAAAATGAAGTCTATTACACTATTAATACTAACAAATGAGGTGCATAAAATACTGCACATTAAAATGAACAAAGGAGAATTAATGTTGTGGTCTGGCTGTTGTTCTTAGGTTGCTCTCAAGTGCAGCTGTGGGACTTAACAGAGACGGGTTTACCGTGTTGGGGGTAAATCAATATCTTAAGTGTTGTTGAAATCTCACTCCCTGCTATAGAGCTAGAAAACTATCTAATAGTGAAGGGAGGTAGCAGGTTTTATTTTACATAAAATGCTTCTGGCCACAGACCACAGACTGTGGACGAGGGTATGTGTATCGAGGTCAAATCGTTCCATCAATCGCAGAAAAGCTCTTAAGTAGTTTAAGTTAAAGCAATTACTCTGGCACAGCAGTAAATCAGTGTGATTCATTTACTTATCAAATGCTCAGTCTATCACTGTTTTTTCTGATCGCTAACCACCATGTTGTGTAAAGCACACAAACCGTTGCTGACTGTCCTCCTGGCGATCTCCCACAGGACAAGGCCCAGGGCCCAGATGTCCACTCGCTTGTAGGATTCGAAGCAATCCATCTGGATAGAGTCGTCAAGCACCTCGGGGGCCATGTAGCGCTTTGTGCCCACTTTAGGGTTGTTGCCCACGTCTAACTCGTTGGTGTCTTGAAAATGCATCACCGCCAGACCTAAAAAGAGAGAAAAAACATGTTTTAGGATGAATGAAAACACACACACAAAAAAAAAAAAAAAACATCCAGTATCCAATTACAAGCGCTTAAATGACATCAAATGTTCATCAAACTGAATGGTTCATTATTAGTGTATGTGTTGGAGACTTCAGCTACAGTCTCAAAACCCTGCTGGTGTGTACACGTCTTAATCCAAGTTTCAAGGTGAAAGCAGAGGAACATTCACTCTTTCATGTGTCAAACTAAACATATAACAATATGAGTGGGGGCCATAATAATAAAACACCATTTTGTCTGTAGCTGTGTACAAGAGCTATACGTCTCCCTTCTTTGACAACATGGTGAGGACAAAAGACTGCACTCACTATCAGCTCATTTGATGCTGAAACACTACTTGTTCATCCTGTTCCTCACACAGGATGCACTCCAATGTGAAAACAACTCACTTGAGAGACAAACAACTACTTCCATATTTTTTGGGACAGAAGAAACACGTCATTCGGAGCAGAATTTATCACACTGAGCTTGTAAACATGACAACCCTCACATTATGGTCCATACCTGAATTAGTATCAGTGAATGGAATATTAATGTACTAGATCAAGTTGTTGATTGTGTTTTTTGATAATGGACCGGTGGAACATTAAGAAGTGGCTGTCCCTCCACATTTTGAAAAACAAACAAACAAAAAAATGGCTACAAAGTCAGGTAAAAAATCTTGGTTGACTAAAATAGTAACTAATAAATTGGTCACATTGGGGAAAAATCAGCTGCAAGTCATCTCTAGATTAACTCAATCAAACACAGTCTACCTGAGGGTTTTATTAGCATAAATGAATTGTGAAAAAAATGACGTGACGAAACAAAAAACACATCCAAAAACCGATCAGGAGACTACAGGCCTGTTAATAATAGATGCAAGTTGAGCAATAATACTGCAGGTGCAGATGCTTTTATGTGCTGCCCATGAACCACATACAATTAATGCAATGAGTAGCTTTACAGCGCTTAAAGTGATCTCATACCTATGATGAATCTCTTTTCATCAGCACTTTATCAAAGCCATGGTATGTACAGTGAAATAGTCAAATTCAAAGCTCTGTGTTTTTATAACTGAACTCTTTAATCTAATGGACGTATTCTAGCTGACTTGACTTTGCATGTTTCTAAACTGTGGGATCTCTGCTAGAATTTAAAATCAAGTTTTGCAGGATTAAACTGTGTATGTTTATAATGACTTTATTCACCAGGGGGCTTCTGCTTGTGTGAAGGGATTTTGAAAAGTGTGTCTGATCCAGAGCTCGAAAGCAAAACATTTTTTGGGTAAACATACTTTTTATGTTTACTTTTTATGAATTAAAAGTTAGGAGGTGCAGTTCACACACATGAAATAAAAAATAAACAGTATGTTAGCATCCTCACCTAAGTCAGCGATGCAGCACTGTCCGTTCTTTTTAACCAATATATTTTTGCTCTTGAGGTCTCGGTGGGCGATAGCCGGTTTTCCCTGTGTACCGAAGATCTCGACGTGGAGATGTGCCAAACCGCTTGCGATGGAGAGCGCCATACGGAGGCAGCTGGAGGCGTCGAGGGTGCTGAGTTGAAGGTAGTCATACAAGGAGCCCATCTCATGGAAGTGAGTTATCAGCCACAGTTGAGTACTGGAGTTCCTAGAGGTCATGTCTGAAGCTATGAATCCTGTTGAGATGAGTACATTCATACAGTTAATTAAAGATTTTGATCAAAACATAAATAATATTTAACCAGTAGGACATGTTTGGACACGGAAGTACAATTAATAAAGGAACGTATTGTTATTAGAATGGATTTAATTTAAGGTTAAAACAACTATGTTTGTTGTATCCGGCTATTCATATTCTCACAGTTGGTTCAACTTGATTGTGTGCGATGTGCTTCATACCAAGGATGTTCTCGTGTCTCAGCAGCACCGTGTTGTAGATCTCAGTCTCTCTGAACCAGGACTTCTCGTCTCTGGAGGAGAAGATTTTGACAGCAACACTCTCTCCCTGCCACTGGCCCCTCCACACTTCACCATAGCGACCCTTACCTGGCAGTGAAAAAAACATAGGAGATATTAGCAAAATGGCACGAAGACCACATGTGTTTTTTTTTTGGTCTAAATTGCTAAATATTCACCTGTGAGTTTAGTCTCAAACAATTTAATTTCTCAGAGGAAAATATTTTTAGAAAACACATTTTCAGATACATAAAAACGAGGTACATGATGGTTCGGGAGATTATACAAAATAACCACGAATTGGGTAAACGTGTATAACCACAAATTCAAGGTCCATGTGCAAAAAAAACCCCACATACTGAATGCTGAAACAAAAAAGAAAAAAAAAGTCTCCTTCGTGTGTAAAAGCTGCTAAGGGCACCAGAATTACCATAATTTAAATTAAACTCTACTGCGCTCTGGAGCCTCTTTGTGCTCATCATGTCTCTATAGGGAGCAGTTTCCGAAAAAAAAACACTGTGATAAGGTTCACTGTACGCAAATTGCCCCGTTACAAATAGCAGCGCCTGGTGAAGAAATCCAAAACACTGAGAAGCTACAGACCCTGATATCTTTATCAGAACTTGGGTGAAACAAGACAGAGCCAGAGGTAAAGTGACTTTCACAGTAACATTAATCAAAACACCAGAAAAACAATCTTAAATGAATTCTACTGCGTCTAGCTGTGTATGTCTGATGTATAAATAGTTTGCAAACCTGCTCACTTAAACAAGTCAGTGGTGATGTGATGGTGTCTGTGTAAATGTCCTCTTTATTTTGTCACCCCCTAGTGGACATAAACCAATTTATGCAAGTATAGTCTGGAGGCAACTTATAATTATAATGACTTAGCCTCTAATTTCAACATGACTAACTTGACCTTGAACACATAAGTATGGCAACATGTTTATGTGTATGAAAATATATTTGCTGTTTGTAACACTTTCTCAGACACTTAACATATTAAAACTGAGCCCAATAATAAAAATTTGTGCAATCCTCAGTCCTGGGGTCCTCATTGCTGAAGCTGTTGCACACTGACACTGGCTGAATTTCAGAATGCTGACACAAAATGTTTTGCAATACAAATATTTATTTCAAACTGACGTTTTTATTTTGAGACAAAGACAAAAGTTTTGCATGAAATGGATTATCTTGAGTGAACAAGTATCGGTGAAAATGTGAACCAGAAAATCCAGTTTGTCAGGGACTTATCAGACAGTGAGATGTACCATAGCACTTATTACACCTTCACCTGAGAAACTACAAGCCTGGTAAGTTACTGTTATTATAACCAACATTTTTGCTTCTATGTCAATACGTGAGTATGTACTGTTGTACTGAAATGTACTGTTTCTAATGTGTGCATACACACGTCCTCACAGAAACTGTATTTGAACCTAGGGGCAGTGTACCATATAGTAAAGCTGCACTGAGGCCTAAACTGACCCATGATCAAATTTACTTACCCACACATTCGTTGAGCGTAATTTGTCGAGCAACAGTTCTCTGAACGAGGAAAGGGAGTCCAGAGCCGCTGCCTGAAGTGCAGGAATGATCCAGCAAATCCTGAGCAAGACAAAAAAAGAAAGGGAGAGTGAGGACATTTTATATTTGCTTGTGTGTACATTTGTGAGTGAATCTGAATGGAAAAACCTTCTCAGAGGAATCCTGTGGCTCAAATCTAAAAATGATGAAATGAGGAGCATGTGGGATTCAAATAATACTAATACAAGCAGGCCTCCATATGGCACCCACATGGGCTGGAGGGGAGGGGGGTAAGCTGTGTTGTGGATCAGGGTATTTTGTGTATGTGTGGGCGTGTGTCAGTGCTGGAGGTGCAGAGTGCCCCCTGCTGAGTAAACAACAGAAGTGCCACCCCCTCCCTGGTGACTGGTGTGGGCGCTGGAGATTTTATCTAATCCAAGGGCCAGACTCCAAAACAGGCGCAATGCTGCTAAGCCTTTTATTTTTATCTCAGCTATAAAGACATGCAGCGTGCTGGTGCAGACACAGGAGGGCAGCATAAAGCAACTCCAGTCTGTGGTTGCTGAGCAAAACAAATGACTAAACTGGGAGGGGGAGGTTGAGGATTGAAAACAACAGAGAAGAGTGATGCCACAGATAAACAGATGCATAATGCAAGAGCTGCCCAAGAGACAATTTTGAATCACAACGCAGGAATGCAAGACAGGGGCCCTAAAACGAATGTTACTCTGCAGATAGTTTTAATCCCTCCTCTGTCGGGTAAAGAAGGGTTGTTTTTAAGAGGGTATATTTGGACCAGGCCGCTGAGCAGCAGATCTCAGTCAGAACGAAGCAATATCAATATAATCAGAGATGCCTTCTACAGGGACAAGCACATGTGTTTCAGTCCAATTTGCTTTTCACATTCACACAACTGTTGCTAATAACCTTTCTCATGGAGCTGCCAAGCGCTTTTTAATTATGCTGAAACAAACATTCGGTGGCTCCATATTTGGGCCTTTCACTGCCAAATGTATTGATGGACTTTGGAAACAACTTGAGAGAGAGCCAAAATCAGCCATTTCTCTCTCTCTCTCTGACACATAAATACACACAGTTGGACATGTTATTCAAAAGTTTCATAATAAAAGATAAATAGGATACGATGAAATTTGAGGAGTTTGGATGCGATTAAAAGAGATTTGATGTTCCATGGCTGCAGATGTGAAGTAAATATTTTTTTGTTTTTTTTAATGTACGATGAAGATACATTAGTATCTTTTACAAGGACACAGAATCACAAAATGGATGTTAACAGCCATGTATTTAGTTTGGACTCAAGCTAGACTGTGAGCACACAACTTGATTACACAGTGCGCAAGCCAGTGAATGTGCTGGGTTGTCTCTCAGACTAAATGCTAACCACAGGACTCCACCTAAACTCTGGATCAGTTTAGTGGGCCTCAAAACATAAACCACTCCGTAGAAAACTTACAATCCATGGTTGAGAGCAGAGAAAATAAACAGCGAATGACATTCCTCTAAGAGACTGGAAAAAGACTTAGAAGATGCAAAACAAGTTTTAGCGTTTAAGGGTTTTTTTTTTTCTCAGCATCAGCACCCCACCCACACGTCCACAGACACAAAAAGGTCATGCATATGTGGCCTCTTTGCATTGCTTTAAATGTTTTTACATAGTAATTACCAAACACTGCTCAGATTATGATCTGTAAAGTTCACAAAGTTCAACAGTGACTGTCTGCGGCGTTGAATTTAATCACTTTGGAGAAAGACCTCAACATCCTACTAAACCATACTAACATCAATAATTTTTAAAGCTTACACAACACATTTACTGAGATAAATGTGAGGTGTTAATGAGCTTTTGTGCCTCCTATTCAGTGATTCACTGCTTCAATGTGTTATTAAGTTAGTTTAACTAATTCTATCATGTAGTTGAATGTCAAAACAAAACTAACTAAAAGTCATTAAACTCAGAACCAGATGAACATTTACAGACTGACAACGGCTGAGTTGATCTGGTTAATATCGATTTGACCCAAAGTATTCTCTTATTCTTCAGTAAACAAAAGCCAATGGTGGGTTAAACTTTTTGAAAAACTTGTTAGACAATCATTATGTTTAAGGAAGAAAAAACATTCTATCTTTGAACAGCTCCAAGTTGTCTACAGTTCAGTTCAGATTGTGCCATGTTTAGTCTATGATGGAGTTCTGTATCAGACAACACTTTTGATTGCAGTGCCACCACATGTTTGCCCTAATCGCAAATCTGGATTTAAACGAGGGAAACACTGTTTATTGTACTAACCTGTCTGTGTTATGCCTTATCTTACTGTAGATAGTGTAAATATGTACACAAAAGCGACAGAAGTCTTCACTAATCCCACAGCTGAATCCACATACACATAATTTTAGGAGGGGGTTTCCATCTCTGTTATTGGTTGCACACATTTGCAATTTAAAGCAACTTCAAAGATGCTCCGATTTAGGTGTAAAGCAAACAGCCAATCATGACGATTTAATACAGGAACTAACACTAGACCACAACTATCTAATACCCACACTCAATTATATATGTGATAATACTTATTTATATTGTCATGGTTTATACACTTAGTTTGTGCTGTGCTAGAAGTTGTGCATAATGTTCACAACATTGTTGTTTTAGTTGCTGTGATGTAAAAGGTTAACATAAATGACTTAAATTTGATTAGGGATTCATATTTAAAACACAAGTCTATAAAAAAAATATTTGAGCAGCATTCTCTCTTTAACAAACACTGTGCTGAGGATTAACTCCTCAACAATATCAACTACTCACCGCCAGAGTGCTCTCCCCCACATTAGATGCAATAAGGCCGTCAATAGTTCCGTATTCGGCATCTCGTGATGTTAGTCTCTCCATTTGGTTGTGGTGGATGCGTCTAAACACCAGGATGGCGATAGCAGAGAGGATGATGAGGACGATGATGGGCGCCACGATGACAATGGCCAGTGTCGTCACACTGTAGTTTGGCAGCTCATCAGCTGTGAGGGTAGAGAAAAATTCATAATGTGCAATTGTTCTTCAAAACTTTCAATCAGGTCATTGTTGACAACTCAAGTTGGCTTTTGCCTGTGATTTCCTATAGTTGCTTGACGTGGACAACAGACAATGACGTCCATTAGACGGTAACTATGATACAGGAAGCAGTGGTCATAATTACAGATGCTGAAGAAAAGTTCCTCTAAAGTTTTTTAAAATCAAAGTTTAGAGGAGAAGCTCGAACACACACAATTCACAGGTTTGTATCAGACTCTCTGAAGAACGGGTAGTTAAGTCGTTGGGGGTGCACGCAGGACACATATGTGCATATGTGCATGAGCATTTACACACAGACGACCTCATCTCATCTCTCTCTCAGCCCAAAGAACTGACCACCATTCACACTTTCCAAACATTCCAAGGGAAAGAGTGTTCAGCTCTGCCTGCAGCACAGACAATGATCCCCTTTTCTCAACTCGCATAATGAACTCTTTATCCCAAATACACATAACTAGTTACACATCCTAAGAGCTGGCTAGACTTGACTCAAAAACAGAAGAAGAGGATGCATTTAGTTTGACAACTAGAAGAAATCAATTTTTACATGATTATTGTGTATTTAACAGCATATCATGCAATACAGTTTGAAGAATAATAGTTTAAAAATTATGATACTGTGCCCAGCTGTTACCGAAGGACAACGAATATGGTTTATTAAGCAAAAATCAAACAAATACTTCAGCTTTAAATATTCATTTATTAGGAAATACCATATAAAAGGCTGCTGTAGAAAAAGGTAAAGGTGAAACAAACAAAAAAAGGACAACAGCTATGTGTATAGATGTCTGCCTCTCCTTCATTCCCAGGTGGCTCAACCCATTGGGCTCTTGTCAGCCAGCCCTGACAGCCTCCGGGCGGACAGGTGGGAAGTGGACCATGACTAAATAATATTATTCAAAACCTGCCTCTAGTTGCCTACTGTTTCCCCCCATTTCTGTTTCATGAGGTAGCGGGCGTGTCACCACTCAGAGGTGTAACTCAGGCCAACATAACAGCCGTGGCAGATAATGTTACAGCCAATGGCGAAGCTCACTTAGTGGAGAATGATGGAGAGGAATGAATATGTGTTACTTATTTGAAACGCATCAGACAAACCTACATGTTTATTTCTGTTTGGAAAAGATGGAATGAAGGCAGCATCTTATGTGTAAGGACAATAACTATTTCATTTATGGTGTTCAACACTGGAATCAACAGATGGAGCTATAGAGCATCCAGAGCATGGAACAATACAGAAACAGTTCTTGAACTGTGTTGCATTATGGGTATTATGGTACTGTACCTTTGACAGGCAACTCCACGGTGCTGTTCATGTTACACAGAGGCCCCTGGCAGCACTCCACAATCTGGTCTCTGGAAGGTGGGGTCTTGCAGGTCAACGTGCTCTGCTCATAAACCTTAAAGCAACCTTTCTGGTACACCAGAGAGCCGCCATTGACTGTCAGCGAGGAGAAACACTGGTGGCCCATGCAACGATTGCCTGTTGCACATGAGCTGCCTTCACACACACACTCATGCTCCTGTTTAATCAGGGGTTTCACTTCCTCCTCTGCAAAAGATTCAGGAAGAGGACGTGGTTGGTAAATGAGTTAACCTAAAAATTATTTCTGCGTCACTATAAAAATCCCTGATGGTTTTCATGTTGTTTATATTTACCAAATGCTAATACAGTTTTGTTATAAAAGGAAATTATATGAAACATTAGCTCCACAGTGGTACTTGTGCACAATCTAACATAAAGGATATCATCAAGGCAGCCAAGAGAAATGTGTACAATGTGTCCAAAGTCACCTTTCTCTGGAGCTTGCACAGTGACGTTCATGTTACACAGATGGCCCTGGCAGCACTTGACAACATGGGCCGATGAGGGTGGCATGGCACAGGTGGCTCTGCCCTCCTCGTCGTCCCTCAGGCAACCCTTCTGTTGGACGGCCACCCCATCAATCATCTTCAGGGAGGAGAAACACTGCTGCCCTGTGCAGTGATGGTCATGTTCGCACACGCCGCCCTCGCACACACACTCCTGGTCTCTAAGGACTGGTCTGCCAGCAGACAGTTCTACATCTGATAAGAGCAAACAGAGATATGGGAGAACCCATTAGAGCAATACCATTAGAATCCCATTTAATTAAATGGCATTCAATCAGATCAGGAAGCTAAAGGTTGAAAATGCCTTTGTTGGCCAGTTACTGAGGAGGCTGAGGAAGTTTAAGTGTAATGAAATCCAACACCTATTAATATAAAATGAGTTGGTTTTTTCATTCTTTCCAAATTCTCTACTGAAATTAGGCCTTGACAACAATTTATTACAGTCAGATAATTCACAGTGCAATGACATCATGTTACTGTTTTATTAATTCAGTTTTTAAAAACTGAAAAAATAATATTGTAGGTTTTTATTTTGCATAAAAAGTTGTTTCTGATGTATTAACTGGTGATAGTTGTATTGAACAAAATGCATCTTACCTTTTGTGCAACTATGCATATATTTATACATTCCATATAATTTATATGTTAATGTAGAAAGAATATTTGTATTAATACAGTGATATTGATTTTAATCACATCATCCAGTCTTAATGGACATGCAGCTCAGCTTGCTGACTGCTGCAGTCTACAGGAATTCTCTTTGGGCTATTGAACAAGTTTATAAATTTATTTCCCAAATTGTTATTAGGCTTGTTAATGAAGGTGTTCAGCAGCCAACTGTGAATGCTTTTGCTTTCACGCCAGCGCAGCTCTATGCAAGGGGTCAGCTACCGCAAATAAATTGCTAGCCTGTGGAAAAAACTGAGACAGCACAAAATACAGAGCGATGTAGAGGATAGTTGGGTGATAAAACACTGCTTTCTCTTTTCCTCTGCATAGCAAAAAGCCTTCATGATGAACATGTGTACCAGTGGGAATGATACTGATAATCACACTGAATTTTAGACTACTTTTCAAATAATGTTTGGATGCTAGTGTCTCACCTTTCACTGGTGACTGCAAGGAGACGTTCATGTTGCACAAATCCCCATAGCAGCACTCTATCACCAGCTCAGAAGATGGTGGGCTTCCGCAGCGCAGGGAGTCTTCTTCATTACCCACAATGCAGCCCTTTTGAAGGACTGATGTCCCGTTCAGCACTGAGAGAGAGGTGAAGCACTGCTGGCCATAACACCGGTCACCACTGCTGCAAGACGATCCGTCGCACAAACATAAAGAGTTCCTCACACTGCTCTCACCTATGAAAAAAAGACAATTATGGAAATCAGAATTCATCCTTGAATAAATTAAGTGCTGCAGTGCAAGACAAATAATATACCCCCATGATATTTAGTGCCTTCATATGTAAGTATAAATGAATAGATTTACTAAGTAGGTATAGGGACAAGTGTGGCTTGCCAGCCTAAAAAAACTCCACTTTCCACTGCATTCCACCAGCACTGCAGTTGTTTAAAATAACACTGAGAGACAGCAGATGAGAGGGAGACAGACTGAGGAGGGGTGGTGAGAGGAAAAAATGTGTGAATATTTGGTCTGTATATGTAAGAGACTTGGTGGGGACAGAACTACAGAGGCTGATAGACTGTGGTGTGTGTTAACTTGAGTCAAGGAGAAAAGGGGAACACAGACATCCTCTGCACACCGTTCGAGCTTCTGCATATACTGAGGACCTCCTGTGACAGCATGTGACCTACTGTAATCTTGTTCTTTTGCAGTAATAAGACTGATGACTGAGAAATTGGTATTTCCACATTACAGAAGTTGCAAAGGTGGTGAATTCAACCAGAATTGGCAGGAATCCTCTCCTCCCTTTACCAGCCGCCCTCTTTAAGGTCTGATGTGAAAAACCGTGGTTGGAAAAGTGTGGCAGGATGCTAGAAGAGGGTGTGGCTTACCTTCCAAGCAGGAGCAGGGAAGGACCAGGGTGATCAAAGCCAAAACAAACATGTCCCCAGCTGTCATTGTAGACCTACAGGAGAGAAAAGAAAAACAACCAATAAACAACAGGGCTGCATTGCGATAGATAAAGTTCATGAATGTGTATTTTGCCAATTAAAACAGGTTATTTATATTGATGCATTCTTATTCTTGCAAATCATTTTTTGGGACACTATTCAGTGACAGAAGCAGAGAAGGAAGAGAGACGGAGAGATAACAACAGGATTAGCTGTCGACCTAAGAGAGAGCAATTTTACAGAAGGAGACCTTTTCTTGTTTTTCAGAAAAAAAGAGTCAACACCAAGTTTAAAATGCTCAAGGAAAGTGGGTCTCATGCCTTCCTGTTGTCCTGGCAACAAGGCATTGACTGGCAAGCAATGGGGAGACTGGTGCTCTCCTATTGGCTGCGCCTCTGTGCATGCGTGTGTGTGCACCGACTGTCTGTGTGTGTGTGTGTGTGTGTGTGTGTTGGAGGGACAGGCTGCTTGGCAGTGAGGGGAGAGGAGCAGACAGACGTGAGAGGAGGAGGAGAAAGAGGAGAGGAGCACAGCAGGGAGGATGAGTGTGGGTGCCCAAATACTATCGTTTAGAGACCTGGACACAGTCTAATCCTTCAATATTTAATGCGTCTGTCGCAACGTCAACATACAGTGTATAGTTATGTTTGTTTGCTTTATGCAGCGACCAATTTTAACAGACCACCAGTTCAACTAAGACTGTAAGCTCTGGGGAGGAAAAATCCCCCCTAACTACTCATTTTTATAAAAGATGATATGTGAGTTTTGTGGAAACATCATAGCCTGGAGCGAGCCGGATTTATGCCATGCTAAGCACTGGGGTCCGTTATCTTGGCAGCATGTGTGTGTGCGCCTGAGTGCATCTGTGCCACTGATAAATACCCCACTACCCCCCCCCCCTTCACCCCCTCCTACCCCCACCACCTCCAAGCCTTTGTGCCCGTCTCCCAGACATAAATGATTAAGCACGTAATGTTAGCGTTAGCCCAACGGCGGCGTCTGTACAGGGCCGCTCACACACAAGACCACATGCTGCTCCTTTAATCAGAGCACAAAACAGAGGCTGCCACACAGAGATAATCAGGAGGCTCTGTCTGCTCCCCTTGGACCGGGAGAGAGGGGAGCAGCGAAGGGGGCAGGGAACGGGCAGCAGGGCATGAGGAGGCAAGGGAAGGTATAGGGCAGGGGGCAACTGGGACACAGTGGGTCAGAGAACGGGGCTGGTGTGATGTGGGTCAGAGTGGGCTACAGCAGAGAGGTGGGCTATGGGAAGTCATGTGGGCAATGGAAGTGTCTTGTCTCGGCACCCAAGGGGACAGGAGGAAGAAGGGCACCATGTTGGCAGCAGACTGTCGGCTGGGCCACAGTGAAGCCAGAGGGGGGAGCGGAGGAAACGAGACAAAGAGATAAGCAGACAAGTAAGAGACAGTCTGGAGCCCTTTTCTAGAGCCCAGAAAAAACAGGTTGTCTGACTAGTTATCCTGCTACTCACATATCATTCATGCAGAACCAAAACAAGGAGCACACTATCCTGACTCACACCCTGCTGACAGATCAATAACTCACCTCAATTAACTAAGTAGAGCATGTCACAAGGCTCCATGTAATAGCCTCAATTAGTGTAGGTGAATGATTTGTGGTGTTTTTGTATACATTTAGTGCTGAAGACCCTCCATGGGGCACTGAAATCTTCACAGTCTAAACTAATCTCTCCCACTCAGACACTTTGTTTTAAATAAGCTATCGTAAGCAGAGAGCTAAACAATGATGACCGAGCAGTCGGGGAGTCCTGCAGTGTGTTTGCTGTTATGTAAACAGCACATAGTTCAGTTTAAACACTGCAAAACTTGAGGGCCTTCTGAGTTTCCTGGACTGCAACGTGTGTTTATGGTATGCGTTTCTATTGACAGTTTATTTTGCATACGCACGGTAAACAGAAGCGACGCCACATCTAGAAAACACACTAGACATGGCTAGCTGATCTCGTGTATCATCAGGCCAGCTAACAGCTTTGCTTGATGAATACACAGCCAGGACTCGTCCTGATATTGGAAACCTCAGAAGGGATTCTTCGGAAGGAGAGAGGCAGGGTTAGCATCTGCAGAAGCGATTGCGATCTGAGCAGTCAACTTTATGGCGCTGTGTGTGTGAACATGTGTATGTTTGTGTGTGTGTTGCAGCCCTCTATCCCTGCATATTGAATTCTCTGGCAGTGTTCTGCAGTGTGTGTTCACAGAGCTGACATCCTGCCAAGGGTGTGCTCTCATTTCCCCCCTCTATCTGTCTCAACCCCCATCTTTCCTTTTATTCCCTCTACCCTGTATCCTCTGATGTGGTGTTGTAATAGAAACCCAGTATGAACACCATATGGTAATTATAACTTTAAATATATTTTTCCATCTTTATTGCTGCTGTAACTAATAATGTAATAAGTCTTACTAAATATAATCCATTCCAAAATTTCATGCAATCTTAAAATGGTGGTCAATGGTTTAAAAAACACAGGTAAAACAATGAGTAAGTTGCTTTCTCTACCATCTATCATGATGGCGTTCCCTTCCCTTTAACTCTCTCCTTCAGTCGGTGAAGGTCATCCAGTTTATATTGATTTCCATTCTGGTGACTTGAGCTAATATTGAGCTTGAGCTACTATTTTACAGTGGTAGCAGGAAACTGGAGTATAGCAATTAGGTACAATTTTTGGGTACATTGGCTGAATTTAAAGTAGACGTTTGACTCTTCACTGGCATCTCAATTCAATTCAATTACAATTCACCCATCAGTGATTTGAATACGCAATGAGAGCTCTTATTTAGGGTGTTCAGAAGACCTGGCGTTCTTTGGGTTGATTAGCCGCTCGCTATTTTCTTGATGGTCTCAGATGTTAGTGAGTGAAAATAGCTGCTATGGTCGTATCATCAAAGCATGTCATTTCTTTGAGGTAGATTTTATACATCATACTTCCGCTTCCCTCCTCCATTAGCTTGATGTTTGCCCACAATTCAATGCAAGAAGGCGACATCACAATGTAGAAATGTACCATGACAACATCAGTGTCTAGCTGAGACGCAAAATCAATGATGTACTGTTTTATGTACCATCATTGCATCGATGCAGAGCTGTTCACATGCTCATTGTGATGCATCTTAGAATCAAATTTCCACACTTCTAATTTAATGACTAACAACACACTGAGGCATCACAGTAGTTACAAAATAATATGACAGTCATCATTATATGTTTGAAGGAAAGGGGTCATTCTGCATAAACAGTACTTGTGCTTTTCAATTTTTAAGTGTATTTACCAATTCTGAGTAAAGGGCTATTACCATAAATTAACAGATGCGGATGTGTTTATGCTCTCACTTAAGTAAAGAATCTAAATACCTTTTGCACCACAGGTATTTTGTGTGATCATATCAAAACCTCCGAGATGCACAAGCACTGACCTTGTAAATGAAAACATAAAGACCACATTAAGATCAACACAAGGTGGCTAAAGTGCGTACAACCCGACAGAAATAGTTGAAATACTCTTGGCCCAGGGATAAAATATGTTACAGTTGACTCTTGCTGAATGCTGTTAGAGGAACTTGAAAGCGATCCTACATATCAAGGCTCCCATTTTATGACCCCACATTTCCTTCACAGACTCTGTCCAGTGATCCCACTCCAGAGGGCTATGTTGATAAGCACTTCTAAGAAGTTGAGCAGAGCTTAGAGCGATTAAATGATGATAGTTAAACATGCCACTCCGACGCTGCGATTGGTACGACTGAACTCAGCCAAACGAGAAGCATGTAGACAATTAGGATCTTTTAAATTCATTAGAGGAATTGGGACATATTTCCACATTAAAGACGTCATCTTTGAATGTCATGTTAATCCTAATATTTTATTTCTATTACTATTATTACCAGTGTCTAGGTGGCATTTTAAAACAGGTTGAAGAACAAACAAAATGAACTACTCAAGCTGGATGTTTTATTATTTTTGCTCCGTTTTGTATTCAGGTCAGGACGAAGGAGAAAATGACAAAACACTACTCTGTCTGATGAGCATGGTGTATCACTGAGGTTGAGGAGGGAGGAGGCTGGAAGCCCTGCAGGAGCTGCTGAGTCATCATGCTGGCAAAGAGGGAGACGAGAGGTGGAACTTGCGTCTGAGCTGGCAGGCTGGCACAGTTACCATGGCACAAATAACCTGGGCACCGAGGAAACTGCAGTAAACTGCAGGACGACGAAGGAAGAAACAGGCAGAGACTAGGGCAATGCGGAGCCTGCTGTTCGTGTCCCTGTCCCCGTCCCCGACCCAGACCCAGACAGCCAAAGTGCCAGCATGCCATCAGGGACACACAGATGGTTTGCTCCTAGGTGGATGTGGGTGTAATACAGACCTGAGGGCAAAAGTTGTCCTCTTTGCAGCAGCCCACATTCATATTCACACTACAGCTCGGCAAATCAACACATTCACCTCAGTCTTAAAACCACTCTCTTCGTTCCCTACAGTCAAATACAACACTCTGTATTACTTAAACTGCATTAAAATAATACACAAGCATAACTTGATAACAGGGTGTAATGAAACACACACTCACACTGCATATAAATCTGCTTCTGAAGTGAGCAAAATGTAAAATTACAGTGAATCCTATTTTAAAAAGCAGTGTTGCATAGCATACCACTGCTACAAAGGTACTGCATTACTTATTTATTAGTACTGACACTTTAAGAATGACAGTGTTTTAATAGGAGCCATATTTCTTGACTTGTGTTGGCGCAGTGTTTGTATGTGTGTGTGTGCAGGACTCTGCTTCCACTCTCTGCACTCCATGCCCTTTGCTGCCATTCACCACGAAAGCGACAAAACGAGAGGCATGGCTGCAAATACAAGTGCTCTCGCTGACTTTCCACGGCTTGTCAACAAAGCAGACACTCTAAATTATTTTGGTAACATAGGCGACAGTCACAGTAAGCCCACGAACACCACAAAGCCTGTCTGTAAAAGATGTTTGAAACCTACGCAGACCAAGGGAGCCGACATATCCAACTTAGCAAAGCCAACAGACATGCCAACAGAGACTGGTTAGCCAATGTGATAGATAACAGAATTAGATCACGTTCAAAAATATAACTCAAACAAATGTGATTTATTTTTATCAATCAGTCAGATATGGTTCATGATAAATGTTTTGTCTCTAGCAATGTAAAACAGCAGACTGGCTGGTTTGGGAAGGTGCAGCAAATGTGTCATGCCACAGCCATCTTCGGCATTACGGATTCAAAATTCTTTAAGCAGCTTGTCTCCACCCCCCTTTTGTCTCTGGTTATATCTCATAATCTGGAAAGACAACACTGCTGCGCTAATCAAACAAAAAAAAAAGTCTTTAAGAAAACGATGGGCTCACAATGTACCAGCACATTCCATGAAGCGCATTGCGACATCAGGAATGAATCAGAAATCATATTTATAAATCATTATGGTATCCGAGGACACACTGAACCCGCACGGTATCACCTCCACAATACCTAGAAGGAAACCCATTTAGGACAAACATGATGAGTCCTGTCGTCTGGGATGCCTGTCATCTAAGTGGCAGGCTTGTTGTGTAGTTGGCATTTGGCTTAAGGCCTCTTCACACTGTGAGATATCAGCAATCTTGCAGATTCATTGCATGTCACACTGTGCAAGATGGGTCTAATAAAGTCTTGGTAGGAAATCTGTGTCAGGCTGTACGATATTGGGTTTGAGGCACGTCAGGCTGTGTGATGAATGTCTGGTGAAATGTAGGGCTCTGAGGTAAAAAAAAAAAAAAAGCAGACACATGTCATCAACTGGCATCATCCACGCACATAGAAAAATGGTTAGGCCTGAATACTGTCACGTTTTTGGTAGTTTTTAAAAAATGGCGCTGGAAGAAGCTTTTAACATCAGAACCACCGTGAGACTTTTATCGTTTGAATTGCAACTCCAAGCTTTGTGTCTGTTGGTCGACGCCTGGCTGGGTGTAATCTATCAAATAATGCCCTTCATTTCCATCACAACTAACAGCTAAAAATCCCACATTGTAATGTAATGGAGTCGTCACAGCAAGGACCCATCAGACAACAAGGTGGTAGTCGAGTCTCCACAATCAGCAGGTCACCAGTTGCAGCATAATCAGGAAATATTATTTTGATCGTATAGTGAGCTCTTCCTGGTTTAATAGTTGGGGAATTTTTTCTTTTCTTTTATGTGCCATGGGGCATGACACACTATCTTTTTATCTGAACAGTCTTTTACTCAGCTGAAGGTCTTTGACTGTACAGCATATTTACAAAACTGAGTTAAATGGTTACCAGCTAATCCTGTTAGGCTATGCATTAAAACTGTTGTCCTGCTTGCTCCCTAAACTGTCACAATACCTAAATACTTCATATTAACTACTTGTGTGGTTGGGTGTTTAACACAATAGTGCAATGGTGTACTGAATAATGGAAATCCTACAGAAATACTACAAGTACAAATACAACATGTTAGTGTGTGTGGCTGTGCACGCAAAATAATAAAGAAAATGTTCTCAAATCATTTTAGATAAACAAAATCTTAAAATTTTTTAGACATTAGACTATTATGTCAACACCCTTTAAACACCTAAATCTTCCAAAACAGGTGCATCCGTTTGTACGCCATTTGTACAAGCAACACAAACATCTGTGCTTCATTATTTCTCCAGTTTACACCATTTATTTATCTGATGTGCAATGTTCATAACTTGAGAATTAATGAGGCAAAAATGTTTGTTTTTCTTGCACAAAAGATGTGCAAATGAATGAGTCACGATGTTGAAGTCATTTGAGAGATAATAGGGTGTTGAGGCCTGTGTTTAAATATATAATGTAATATTCTGAGTTTGATCTCTTCTGCAAAATGTATCAAAAATGCTATTGACCAAAGTCAAAGAAGTACAACCTTAGGTTGCAACAAAATGGTGCAACCCTGGCCTGGACATTTTTCTTGTTAGTCAAATTACATTTTCAGATGAGAAGGGCTGACTCATTTGGTTTATACCATCAATGTCACTGACGTTCAATAAGAATTTATTGAACATTTCATTCTTCAACATTTATTACTACAGTTAACTGGAAACTTCAGTGCCCGTAAGCACCCTCAAATCCCAGACAGCAAGTTAAAAGAAACATATTTTTCATATTGAAAACAAATTCAGATACAGTGTTTCCATTATATGCATTTTGCAGGGGCAGCCCCATATTCTGCAAAGGGCTTTTAATTTGAGATGAAGGATGCAGGAATTGGAGGAATGTGGTGACACCTGGCTGAGGAGAGAGGGAGAGAAAGGTAGATTTAATGAGCAACCACAACGTGAGATACATTTTTATTATTCTTATTTTATCACTATTGACATTACGACTGCCAGCCTATATGCAGCTCGCTACCCGGGCACAACGAAACATAGTCTGACTGATCATGAGGAATAACGGGACAAATCCCAGTGTGCTGCCACATAGGTGGCCCACATGACTGTCAAAAGATGCCAACCAAAAGGAAATCACTGTGGAACCTCTGCAGGTATTCAACTGGCAATGCAGCGCTCATCTTGCCTGGTGTACATACACTATACACTGGGGTTCTGTGCAGCTCTGCTGACAGGAAAGCAAAGCTCATTAACCTTTGGAAACACACCTTGTTGGCCAAGGGCCTCATCAAATGAGAGATGAAAGGAGGACTTCAGCGGCCCCCTGGAAGAGTTTGTGGAATCTGCAGACCCCCATCAGGTCGAGCCGGGCTCCATCTCCCAGGGCCCTACAGTATCTCAGCAGCTGCCTCCTTTCACAATGTGAAGAATGTACTCAAATGCAAATGCCCCCCTGCTTATGTTCAATTCTCACTCACACATTCATTCTGGTCGGCAAAAGCATAGCAGGTTTTTGTTCCTTGGATACAGTGCAACCCAGGGTGTGCGAGCACAGCACACACACACACACACACACACAGCCTAGATCAAATGTAATCCGAGACAACAGTTGCCTTTTCTTCCCATTGTAGTCCCACCCTACCTTCCACCTCTGCACAAACAACACCGCTCTGACACACTTGGCCAGGTCAAGACAAGCAATTCTGATTTTGATTGATTGCTTTTGATTCACATGAAACGACTGAGAAAATCACGATAGGGCAACAGATGTGAAAAAGATAAGATACCTGACGTTAGCAACAAAGACAGAAGGTCTGGGAGTCTCCATACAGACAATATACAACATTTGTTCTCTCTCATGATTAGGAAAAGTTTAGCAAACACTTAGGTTTCTAGACAAGAGCTTCAGTTTTTGTGGCTCTCGGGAGGTTTTGATGTGCTGTCTCATGCAGCACAACTTAGTAGTTTTTACAGCATTGGAAAGACACTATCAACAAGTATTCTACGCAATGGTCACCATAGCAATTAGACATTCATTTTCACACAACCATCAAAACATGTGAGACAGCCAATTCAAACACTGTCTTTATGGCCCTGAGCTATGTTTGCCAACGGAGGAATGCACAAACATTCTCCCGCCAAACAACCATCTCACAAAGTTCACTGCCCTGGGGCAATACTTCTCTCAAAAGGACACCTTGATTTGTGTCATGGTGCAACCTTTCAACACATATTGCTCCTTGTGAACAGACCAAAGAACTGTGTGTGCTGATACTCAAAGCTCTGGGAAATTTTAGTCTTGATTGATTCTGCTCCCTGTCTGGCAGAGAGAGAAGGAGCTGCAGGAGTCAGAGGGCTAACATGACAACCCTCCCTGAGTGACCCACACACATCGATCAAACCATTCTCCACTGTGATGATAATCACTCTGCAAACAGCTTGCAACAAAACAATGAATGTGTATACAGCACTACGCTCTGTGGCACGACTTGCCCGAGCCATTACATCCTGCTGCCAATGGTGTCTTTATGGCCGGGAGTTTCCTGGTCTTCCACAGAGGGAAGACTTCTGAAGAAATAAATCTGTAGTAAACAGTTTGTCGCAAACTCTAATGATGAACTCACAAATGTTAAATTACACCATCTGATGTCTGAAGTGGAACACAGATCATTGAATTTTCCTCCTCTTCTTTTCTTTCTTCATTTTATTCTTCTGTATCAACAGAATAGTAATAATAAATGGTGGGCAACAAATTTAATAGATAATAACATATTTAAGTCATTTTTGAATAAAACTGGTTGTAAACATCTTTTGCTACTTTTCTTAATACTAAGTCAACTTCAGTTCTAACATATTGTAACATGCACTTATTTATTTGTTAAAGTGATAAATTAATCCCATGATTCATTCCCCATTACATCATTTGATTAACATATTAAGTTTAGATAATGCACTTTTTTTTTAAAGTTTCATATTATGATATTGATTTCAGTATTACTGCCTAGACTGAACCAACGAATGGCTAAAAATTCTAAATATCCCACTTAGCTCGAGCCTACAGCATGGACGGGGCTAATTCAGGCAAGTCCCATCAATGTAACACTGAAATACTACCACTGTAAGAGAACTACTTCAGTTTACGACCCATGACCCGAGAGATGAAACACTGATTATTTTCAATTTGAAGACAAAGTACCCACACAAAATAAGAGCCCTTGCCCAGGACTGGGAATCAGACAGAGGCAGCAACTGAAACAAAGCCATAACTTTCTCCCCCCTAACAGCTGAGCGATAAGACAAGAGCACTGAAGCGAGTGAAGGGCTCATAAAATGTGTATTGCAGACTGTCTCCAGTGCAGTCTGGGGTTAGTGTGGAGAGAGGAGAGGAGCCACAAGCACTGCAGATCTATGTGTGTGTGCATCTGTGCAGACAGTGGTGTCTCGTCTCCCTTCTCTCTGTCTCCACTGGTCTTCATCCAAATTTGAACACAGAATAGGAGGAATCAATAAGTCTGTACAAAGCCACCAGAGGAAGAGAAGAGCAAGCAACCAAACGGCAAACAGTGAAACAAGACTAAAAATCTGGCAGATACACAGGCGGTCTTTTATCTCACCCTCTCTCTCTGCCTCTAACTTCCCGTGTCCTGCTGAGACTGCAGTGCCCGCAAGTCCCAGACAGCGCTTCTCATCGTGATATGTTTGGGCTACATAAGGCTGATGATTATTAAAAGGCTCAAGGATTTTTTTTGACTAAAAATAACACTGCAGACAGAGGCCCCTTTGCTAAAAAGCTGGACACGAGCATAGAGTAGAGGCAAATTCAACCCACATGCTGTGTTCCTCTGCAGCCTGCTGCCTCATCTGATGCCAGGTCTGTTGCGAGTAAAACTTTCTACCAAGTCAGCATACATACACTCAGATGCACGCGCAGACACACTCACACACAGACACACACATATGGCCAAAAGCTGAGGCAAGATAGTTGAAGGTTGGGTTGGTGCTCAGATGCTAGACTTCAAGCCAAATCTCGCTCCCTCTCAAATCTCCCTCCTTCTTCTTCTGCCCCTCTCCCTCCCCTAACTGGAGAGCCACCTACGTGGAAGAGCAATGAGCCTCAGACTCGTGCTCAGACTTGAAGCAGTCTATCTTGGTCTCATAACTGCAGTTCTCTTGTTAATGACAGACTGTGTAACCTGATTCCACACACACATATGAATACATACACACACACACACACCCCAACCCCCAAACACACTCTCTCAGGGTTTTCTGTGCTTCCGTCTCCCTCCACTTGCATATTGTTCCAACTCAAACTGCCAGCTGCTTCTGACAGCCAAATTACTGTGCACAGAGAAATGATTGCTATCAGAGGTCTAACCCCCCCACTAGCCCAACAACTCGCCACCAACCCCTTGCCTCATGCTTTTTGAATTGCTCAGACTTCTGTGGGCAAATTATACACTTTCTGGCCACCACAATTAATGGCTACAGTTTGTGCTGATGTAGGGGCCAAGAAATTTGCAGCCAAAAAATCATATATATATATATATATATATATATATATATATATATATATATATATATATATATATAACAACTTAAATGAAATCTTACAATAACAGAAAAAGTAGCATGTGTCCAAACCCGGAGAAGCTTGTATCAGGGAACATTTAATTTAACCTTGAAATGAAACTCAAAACTGTTAATAAAACACCAAAATCATTGACTTGTAGAAAAAAAAAGCGGTGGAAATAATAAAATTATTTTCCACAAATGACTCACCTATCATGTATTGCTGCTATTTGAAGATATGAAACATAAATCCTTTCAGATCAGACACGCTGAAGGTCCCTTGGACACAAACTTGAGAAGACTGGCCAAGATACACCAAACCAGTCCTATTGTTGGGACTACACTGATAGTCCCCGAGACACAGATAACCTCTTTACTGGCCGAGGAATGAATTACCACAGATAAGCTCTTGAAACAATAACACCATATCAAATCCAAACAATAACATTGTTGTGGATCAAGAGACGAAGAGAAAGAAAAAAGGAGGAGAAAATTTGACACAATAGCAGGGTGAGCCACCACAATCAGACTGGTGCCCGTTACCTCAGCTAAAAAGGAACAGGATCCCCAAGATCCCTTGGAGTTGAACCATATCTCAGCCCAGACCGAATGACGTCCCTTTATCTGACCACTATCAGCCAGACACAACGACGCAAGCCGCTTCGAACACCAGGCGCCCGCAAAGAATCCAGACACCAGAGACTGGTCAGCTATGGAGTTACATTGTCCAGATCCACAATGCTGCCACTGACCATAACAAGTTACCTAAAACCCTGTCTCAGTGTCTTACATTACTTCTTTGGCCAATTAATCTCCAGGAGCTCTCCATCCAGTACTTCAGAAAAGACACCACAGATTTCACTGACGACTGTCTATCGCTTCTTTTTTTAGTTCCTAAGAAAAATCACCAACATGTTTTTTCAGCTGCTGGATACAGCTTCAGCTGGTTGGGTTTTTTAAATGTTCAAATTCATTTGGAGAGGCAAATCCATATTGATTAAAAGCTCCCACACCAGACACTACTTCCATTTGACCGTTAGAGTGTCATTCATATACAATGTGGTCGACTAAATGGTTTAGGCGTGTCACCTTGAATACATCACTAAATTTGAGTAGCTTGGATATCCCACGTTGAAGTAACACGGACTACAAAAAAAAAAAAAAAAAAACAACTAATGTACAATCAAGTGCTCCCCAGCTGGTAGTGAGGGAAAAACCTGATTAGTATGTGGGAATGTAATTTTGTGGGAGCAGGAATTTAACACAATGAGCTGATTCTGGGGAAGAACAATTCAGCGTGAGACATTCCCATTCACACATCTTTTAATCGGCACAATTATCTCGGAATGTTTTTCAGCCGGCATTGACACCTTGGTAATGAAGTTTGCACCTTCTCATCAGCAGGTTTACATGCCTTACGATGATTGATTTTTCCTGTAATTTTAAATCACACCTCATTTGATGTTTTGGTTTTGATTGATCTTCAGTAAGAAAAAAAATCATGTCAACATATACTGTTATTTCTCATATAAAGAGCTACTTTAGTAATATTTAAATGTGTGTTTAAGTGCCAACTAGTTAAAAATGTAACCACAGAAGACTGTGACCCCAACTGTGTGTTCTCAAATGTTTTGCCCACCCCCCCACGGTGGATTGCAATTGTGATGTTAAAAGTCCTCAGCGGGAGATGATGAAGCACACACGGTCAAACAGGGACGACCCTCCCAAAGACTGTTTGCATGACAAAAAAGACAAAACTAGTCACAAGTAGTTGCAATGCTGTGAGATTGATCAGATTGCGAAATTGAAATTACAAGAAAAGTCGCAGGGGCTAAAGCAGAGACTTTTATTTTCAGTCCTGTGGCCTGAAGCTCATCACCTTTCATCAACAAAATAACAAAAAAGAAGAAAAACACCTCTGTGACGCTGTTACTCAAATAATAGGTTACACTGCGCGAGGGCTACTTCAAAGGCTAAATTACAATTATATTACACGCATATATTCGCCTTTTCATCACACAGATAGATTAAATTAAATATTTTTGACTGGAATATGTAAGAATATCTATGATTTTTTTAGGGAAGAAAAAGCTCAGAGGAAGACATAATTTCCTATGAGAGCACGTCACGAAGCTTCTTCCACCAAACTTCTCCACGTCTACACCTTTTTACACAATAACGACGTTTAAATGGACACGGTGGCGATAAAACTACATTTTATATACAACATGATTAACTTACCTTGTGGGATATTTGCCGAAGTGCTTATATGAAGGCTGAGAAACTGGCACAGGTCGAACTATTCTGCCATCTCCCGAGTATTCACCGACAATACCCGATTTGTTTTCCAAAGTCTGAGAAGCTCAGTCTACACGGCGCCAACATTATCGTCGGTCTTTCGCTCGGTGGTTTAAAAAATAAATAAAGTGACAAATTCATTCGATGTTCGAGTTTCAGGAAGAGAAAAAAATAAAACACATTTTTTTTTTTTTTTTTACATTGTCCTTCTTCGCGCATTAGCACCGTCTGGGCTTCACAACTCACAGCGCTGCGAAGGCAACCAGCCAGGATTGGAGGAGGAAGTTACCTCGCATCAATTACCACGAGTGAAGCGAGAGGATACCACGTGCACTTCCGGTCACAATTTTCAAAGTAAAACAAACGAGTTCTTTTTTTTTTTTTTAATCATTCACAATGTAAATAGTTTTTAGTATAACATAGAAATCCCTCAGTGAAATTTACCTTTACTTTTCAACCACTAATCCAATCGTAATCTGTTTTATATGATTTTGTGTTGATGTTTTAAAGCGAAACCAAAGTAATAATGTATACACAGTTACAGGTCAAGTAGCTACTGCACAATAGATCACTTAGTATAAAATATATATACACAATTACGTAAATATACGTAAAAGAGGAGATTTAAAGATGTGTTTTATTGAAGTAATAAGTAAGTAATGTAGAAAAAAGGAAAACACTCAATTATATTAACACAAGTAAAAACTAATAAACAACGTATTGCAATCTATGTAAATAAAATGTGATTAAAGGTGTTTTGATTTATAGTACCAGTTAATTACTATTTGGTTATAGTTTTTACTTGTTTAACAATAGTGAATAAATATGTCAAACGTGAGCACATCATATAAAAAAATGAAGGTATTTGAATATACAACTGGACACAGATACCTTCAGTACCATGTAATAAAACAGCGCCCACTTTAAGGCTCCTTATCACGTCAGCTGATGTTGTACTTTAGTGCAAATGCCCACTAACACGTTTTCAAATGCATCAGGACAAAATAGGTGTTACACAGCAACTTCTTTGCTCTATAAAACGCTATCATTTGGTATGTTAAAAGCTTTTTTCCTGACTGAAACTGAGAAACACTACAATGCCAAATGAATAAGTACATATTATTTATTTTTTTTTTACTAATAGTAGGATTATCTGTAGCCTGCTTTTTATTGTATTAAGTTAAAATAAATAAAACTACAACCAACCATTAATCAAATATCCTGATGATATCACTCTTGCTATTGAGAGTTGTATCTTGCTTGCAATACACTGTGCTTTTATACTACAGCAAACATGTTCACTTCCTGTCCCAGACTTGTGCTCTCTATCTAGTTTGACATGTTTGGAAATTAAAGGACCATTGCTATTTCCTCTGCTCTGCGCATGTTCTCCACTCAGCACACAGAGGGTGAAGAGTTCAAGCTATTGGACATAATCCAGGCAATAAAAATGATCGGTATGTTTAATAACAAACACGGGCAGTAAACTGAAAAAATGTATCAAATAACTTCAAAATGTGTTTTTAAACATAGTATGGTGTTATGTATTTACAATACCTAAAGAGGTCACTTTATTCTCCTATCACTCACACTTTTTATTAGCTTTTGTACTTTAATTATTTATGAAGAGTTTGATACATCAATTGATAATAATTTTATGGTAGTAAAAAAAACTTAATGGTCGGGGAAAAAACCCTAATATTCCTATATTCAGATATTTCATATTAAGCAGTACATCAGTGTCAAAATACGTATGGATATTGAGTTACTAAAAAAGAAATAGTAGTTCAACGGAGAATATTGTGATTTATCTGCAATAAAACTACTGAATATCTTTTCAAATGGCTCCAAAGGCACATTTCCATTAAAAGAGAAAAGTCTCACTTCACAGTGCTCTATCACTTTGTCTACACAGAAATCCATCTTTTCTGAGTGTGTAATGCATCAATTATTCATTAACCATTACTCAACACGGCCACTGTTTTTTTTTTTTTTTTTCTTTCAAACTCAAAACACCGTGAATACAACAGGTATATTACAAACAACACAAGTACTAGTGGTGAAAATGTTGAAATATATATTTATTTTATTATAAAATATATAGTGTAAAAGTGTAAGTATATTTACCCAACTGCTGTATTACTATTGCATTACTACTTTTTACTTTTACTTTACATTTAGTAGAAGGGAATGTTTTACTTTTTACTCAACATTTGGTTTTCACAGCTTTAACGCACAGTAAAATTTCACTTATCTTGTATGTGTTGGACTTTTCATATTGTTACATAGTCCACATTCAAGAAATTTCCACCATTGTGTAGGAGAAGCAGAAAAATATATTGGTTTATTGACATATATTGACATATATATATATATATATATATATAACAATCACAGACTAAATTAACTAGTCTGTGACGTATAACTGCACAATATTACACTTCGGGTGCTATACCCCTATTACACACTATTTTAAATTTGTTTTGTTTTCTAAAAATTCACCTAATAAGAATAAACGGTACATTGACTGTTAATAGAAAAGTAGTAACCTGTTACTTATCTATTTTTATATGTATATTCTTATATTCTTTCCTAACTAACTTAACTAACTTATCAACTAACTGTACTCGTCACCTAGCAGCCGTTAAATCGTTTCCATAGCAACGCGGTCTAGAGTTCTAAACAGAGTTCGTGTACATTCTTCCTTCGCCGCCAGAATGTTTTCAGAGTAAGTAAAACATGTCTCAATGTACTGGAAACCGTAGTTTAACACTTCACCTCTGGTATTTGGTGCCGTAACGTACAATGTTTGTTTAATTTAAACGTAATTTAAACGACAGCGCTTAAGTAGCTTACTGATGCTAACGTAAACGCAGCAAGTTTAAGCTACCGTAACCGAGGCTGACGGTGCACCGGGTTTTGTTTCCGTTTCTTCTAGTGAATCCCCAGAACTCGCAAGTGGCGACCTTGAGCCAACAAAATCTGGCAAGTACACCTGTTCATACTAACTTATTTTCGTTGTAACATGAGTTGCTCTCATCAGCAGCCAGACTGTATTGGGCAACTCGTGAGAAAGTGCTGCCATCACTGTTATCACTCAAGAGTAGAGTGGTTCAGAGTTCAAATTAAGCAATTAAGACAAGACGTGTCTGTGCTTCCCCCACCCCTCCTTTCATCACTTGCTGTGTATGTGTGGTTTAATATTACAGGTGTGAAAACAGGCCACAATGTTATAAATGGCCACATCTCCCAGATTCCAGGACTGTCCCCAGCCATCATCACTCCTCCGGAGGGAAGAGCCCGAGGGCGAAGAGTCGCTGTCCTTGAAAGTGACTCTGACTATGTCAAGCTCGCAAAACAAGGAGGGCACAAAGGTAGACTTATTCTGTTGCCTTATACCCACACATGTCCTTCTGGCTGAATAATACTTTTTGCCTACTTTTTCAACCTTGATTAACAGGACTTTTGTGGCATGAGGAAAAATTTACTTCTGAACCTACTTCATACAAACCTCCAGACTGGTTTGGTACTGCATCAGAGGGCAACAAAAAACCAAGGTAAATGTTTCATTTTCATTATATGCTCTGACTTGTAGTCAGTTTATGAGACACTAACACCACAATTATTTGCTGCTAATATATTATAATATACTATGTATATGTATATGTATCTAATATCCCTAAAGTAATGCAAAATAGGAAGAACAGTTAGCCACTAAAGGGGATGATTGTTTATTTTTCATTATATATTTCAACTATCATTAAGTGAAGGACATATTTCATATCCTTGTATTTTTTTTTTTTTCTTCCAGCAGTCTCATTAACAATGAAGAGAAGAAAAGCCCTGGAGCTTTTCAACAACTAGAGCCCCCCTTCGGGACTGACAATATGTCAGCCTGGGAGAGGAGTGATAGCAGAAACAACATCAGCAAAGAGAAGGTAAACAGAGAAATGAAGGTGTTATTTAGAAAGTAATTAAGCCACAAACCATCAGAATAAGAATTTCAGTGTCTCGTGTTTCACGGTGACCTGACTTTTTATGACAAAGTGAAGTTAGTGAAGCTGGACTGTTACATACTTAATTGAGTTGGCTTGATTAAGCAGAACTACCTTGTGGTTCAGGTATTTGTTTAAAGTGTTTTAGGGGGGAAAAGGTTATTCTATATTTACATTCATAACACGATCACCAAACAGTGTGACTTTGTTTCTTTTGGTTCTGCAGAACAACAATGTTAACTACAGCCAGATGGACACATTGCTGTCACCAAGCCATTATCAGGAGACCAGCAGATTCAGGAGGATGTAAGTTCATGTGGTCACAAGATGGCGCTGTTGTTCTGTGATTGGTGTCAGAGTATCACCTTTTTTTTCTAGAAATCTCTGAAACTGCAATGGGAAAAATACATATACAGACTTTTGATGTTAAGCTGTCAGGAGACATCGGTCATTTTATTTAGAAGCATCTGAATAAAACCAGTTTGTGGTTACAGGAGTCACCTACAAAGCAACTATATTATTACGGATCTAATCTATTCATTAGAGTATTTATTATGAGTGTGTGGGGTGGTATTTAGTTACGATAGGTAGTATAATGAAGTGTTGTTTGATGAAACAGTTTCATAATCTACAGGGTTTTTACCAAAATGATTTCAGTCAGTGCAAGTCAGTACTTATTAGCATTAGAGAGCACATATGCAAGTAAAATCTTTGCATTTAAGTGGGCGTCATCAGTAAATTCTAGACCAGTGTGTACATGTTGTGGTGACTAGGCAAAAAATCTCATGGCCAGACTGCACAGCCAGGTCAAATTAAACAGGACACAGAGCAATGGCTTCTGGACAAATGTGAACGTTCACCTGTGTGTTTGCGTTGGCTCACATCTGGTCTGTGCTTTGTTCCCAATAGCTTTGGAAAAAGGTCAGTGACTTATCAGAACCCAAAATAACCCCACGCAGAATGCTACAAAGACAAAACAGAGAAGAAAGTAGCATGAGAATATGTAATTATTATTGTAATGCAGCAGTGATGCTGTATGTCAGCAAGTCCCTCAGTCATATTTGTGAAACAAATGAAAATAGCACCAGTTATTTTGATAAGAGTAGTGCAGTGATCAGAAAGACACAGTCATGGTGTAAGATACTGACTCTGAGCATAGATAGTGATGATAATGATTTAACAGCATGTGTTCCTCTATTTAATGGCAGATAACGAGGCAGAATGTAATATTTCATTATTTGTTCTGATGGGGAGTTTTGGTGGTGTGGTGTAAGATGAGGAGAAATCAGACTATTGTAAATAGCAGTTGTTGCTTTGTTGGAGGTACTGCAATTGTAATTTGTTGGCAGAGTTTGTGTTGTAAAACAGTAGAGGAAGGGTTTTGTCCAAATTTGATATTTATACTGTGTCTGCTGTCACCTCTCCGGTTAATGTAGAACATAACGACCTAAACATTACATTATATCTGGAACTACAAAAACACCATCTGGTTTGGTGTTCATTAAAAAGCTTGCCACATTTTATGTTTCCATCCCATTTCCACTTAATGTCTTGGTGATCCCACAGAGTGTTCGACAAGAAACCAGCTCCTGTCGACATGTCGAAGCTGCTGAGCTTTGGTTATGTAGAAGACGAGAAACCAGTAACCAACCAGTAACTTGATGCATCAAGTAAGTAGGACAGAGTTTCAGACAGTCTGAGTTAAAATCTTCTCGTAACTATAAATCATTTCTTTTATTGCTTTTTCATTACGCTATCAAATACACCCATAGTATAATAAAAGGAAATGAAGTCAAGGTGTTGAGCATTGTGATTACTAATTTTATGCGAGTCAAACTGTGGCTGTAATATGAACTGAAATGATGTTGAAAAATCCCGGTGCAAAACGTTAAGATGTCAGACATTAAGCATTTATTACACCTCTTGAGAGATTATTAGTGAATTGCGTGATAATTATTCAGTGAATGACTCATATACATTTCCATGTCAACAGATTAGAAGACTGCCAATGAGAGGACAATTCAAATGCTTCCAACAGGAATATTTGCCATCATCTCCTTTGACAACAATAATTTCTTTACCCTTTCACGCTAAGCCACATCAAATATTTCACTTAGCTTCAGTTGTCTTGTCGTGTCAGATGTACTGCTCGAGTGTGGAAGTGCTTCACTGAATTTAAGTCAGGCCATTTTTTTTTTTTACTGTGCCTGCTAGTGGTGTCCCATTAACTGCTTATGTTAAGAAGCAAGTTGCCGCTAAACTCCTGTGTTCATGTTTTTGCTGTGTATGTAACTCTGTAAAAGGCAGCTTTTGGCAATAAAAGTTTGATAATTTGAATAAAATTAAAGAAAAATACTGAAAGATATTTACAGCTCTTTGACTCATAGAAAAAAACCCACCTTGAACAAACAATATTGTTGTTGGTTGTACACCAAGTCGGGTTTGTGTCTTTGTTTTTACTTGCCAATATGTTACAGTCAGCGTCAGAGGTTATCTTAGATTTTTTCTTGTCAGTTAGTGACTAGCTTCAGATGTGCTATTAAGACATTACGACACTCAAGTTCATGGTTTTGTGAGTCATAATAACAGTTAACGTCACATCGGTTGTTTTCATTGCTGTTGCTGGAATTCTCTTTTTGAAGGTATACAGAGGCATTGGGAATGAGCCAATCATCTTTCACCTGCTTGATCTCGCCCTGTTTGTTTGGATTTGGTGGATGTTTTTGTGAGCACGAGGGCAGGTGGTACTCCTCTTCCTGAAACCAATCAGAGGGAAGGTCAGAGGTCAACACTATATCAGCTCTGCAGTCAGATGTAACTGTTATTCCAATAACAGCATCGAGTAGCGACAAGTATTTGGAGGCTTTGCACCAGAACAACTTTGAAGATATTTTAAAACTTGATTTGAAATTGTAGTCATGGCACCAATTTTACTTAACTGTATGGGGAATGACCACAATGAGTATATCAAGTAAGTATCGGAGAACTTAACTAATATATGTAATTGACTATTTGCCTTCCTACTCTTAAAAAAAAAATCAATTTTCTCCAGTGTCTTATGTTTTTATGTTTAATAGCCTATTCAAAGCTTCAGTTGAGCGTTGTGTCGGTGTATTAACATGTAGCATTCATTTGTTATTAGAGAACAGGTCCAAGTGAAAAATCCCTACTTGGACACCATGGAAGAGGATATTCTCTACCACTTCAGCTTGAGCACCAAGACCCACAACCTTCCAGAAATGTTTGGAGACATTAAGGTTTGTGATAGAAGGTCAGATTAAAGAAAAAGGTTTTGGTATATATCACTCCCTGAGGCAGAGAACTAAATTCGACAGTCTATCTCTTTCTATGTTTCCTACAGTTTGTGTGTGTTGGTGGTAGTGCGAATCGCATGAAGGCATTTGCCCAGTTCATCTACCAGGAGCTGAAACTACCTGGAAACCCAGAGGAAATCAGAGATATCTGCGAGGGAACTGATCGCTACTGCATGTATAAAGTGGGACCAGTGCTGTCTATCAGTGTAAGTATTATATAACCATTCTCCACAGTGGATGACGTAGACTGTTGAAGGGTTTATTTCTAAAGTGAAGTCTGTGAAATATTAAACTATTGCAGTGAATGAGAAATATTTAATTTTTAAAAATAATCTTATTGTGCATTACAGCACGGCATGGGTGTTCCCTCCATCTCCATCATGCTGCATGAGCTCATCAAACTGCTGCACCATGCTCATTGTCGCGATGTGGTCTTATTTCGCCTTGGAACATCTGGTGGAGTCGGTAAGAACACAGGTTCTTTGTGTTAATCACGATAGAAACATTTAGTTTGACCTTTCGGAATGCACTGAATTGTTCAACTGATGTGCGCAAGTAATACACCTCCCACGTTCTGGCTTTAACACAAGTATATAAAAGTTTCTACCTCTCGTTTTATCTGTAGGTTTGGCTCCAGGCACGGTGGTGATCACAGATAAAGCAGTGGACTACTCTTTCCGCCCTCAGTTTGAGCAGGTGGTTCTGGGTAAAGTTATCACCAGGAGTACTAAGCTGGATGACGAACTGGCCACTGAGCTCCTGCAGTGCTCCTCTGAGCTTCAGAACTTTCCATCAGTGATCGGAAACACAATGTGCACCCATGACTTCTATGAAGGTATAAACAGTATGTTCACTCACAATGACAGCCAAGAATCTCATATACACACAGCACATTGCTCAAGTAGTACGTGTGCTGTGTCTTTGTAGGTCAAGGTCGACTGGATGGGGCTCTCTGCTCTTTCTCTCACGAGGAAAAACTGGAGTATCTGAGGAAAGCTTACGAGGCCGGAGTGAGGAATATTGAAATGGAGTCTACTGTATTCGCTGCTATGTGCCGTGTCTGTGGGCTCAAAGGTATTGTTGTTGTTATGTAATGGGTACACAATGTACAGTAGAACTTGTAGTTCCTTTTAATGAGCTTGCTTTGATATTGGTCAGAACAATACTAAATAACAGATAATTTCTTTTTTTCTCTCTAGCGGCTGTGATCTGTGTTGCGTTACTGAACCGCTTTGAGGGAGATCAGATCACTTCTCCTCATGATGTTCTGGTAGAGTACCAGCAGAGACCTCAAGCCTTGGTGTCCCACTTTATCAAGAAACGTCTGGGACTTATTGTCTGAGACGCCACTATCTCCCATCCCTCCCCCAGCCTCCATAAAAGGTTGTAAATAGCTTTGACTAATATGTGAATATATATATATATATATATATATACAGTCCAAAAGTATTGACAGAGCAAGACCAATTCCTTTATTTTTGCTGTACACTGAAAACATTTATTTGACCTCAAAAGATGAATATGTGACAAAAGATTGGTAATTACAGGTGCCGGTATTTACGTCTAGATGTGTTAAACAACCCAGATGATAGCGACGTTTGTTTGAACCCGACAATTTTTCAAGTGAGCAAAATTATTAGAATGCGACATAGAGGTGTTTTTTGTTGATCAGCTCTGTCCTATTACATTGATCATTTAAACAGTAAATATGAGCTGTCTACAGGAGGAAAAACAAGCATTTTGAAGCTGAGAGAAGATGGAAAATCAATCAGTAAACATTGCACAAACTTTAGCCACAGACAGATGTCCTGAAGAAGAAAAAAAAAACACTGGTATACTGACTAAGAGACATCGAACTGTTAGACCGAAGAAAACATCAGCAGTTGTTGTCAGAAACGTTGTGAGCTGCAAAGAAATACCCTAAAACAAATGTCAGTTACATCACCAACAACCTCCAGAGGGTAGATGACTTCAGGAACAAAAGTACTATGATTAGAATTTGCCAAAAAGTATAAAGACGAGACCGGGACAGATTTATTAACTGATGAGACAAAGCTAAACCTTTATCAAAGTGATGCAAAGGCTAATGTGTGGAGACAGAAAAGGTCTGCTCATGATCGGTTCGCCCGGCTCCTTCAGGGACAGACTCATTGAACTCTGTTGGTGATGTAACTCGTGATAACTGCAGCTAAATGAACTCAGAAGTCTAGACTCATGTTGTCTATGAGTTTACTGAGAGATGCAACCAAATTGACAGTTAAGACAGTAAAACTGAAAGGAGAAACTCCCCAAAAGTTTTGCTCATTTAAAAACTGGGTGTTCTTTTATAAACTTTGCTATGTTTTTTAGTTGTCGACCAGATTTAAAATTTAATTACTGACAAATAAAAGCAGAAATACTGATCTCTCGTCAAACACAAATGCTTTCAGTGTAGAAGGGAATTGGCGTTGCTGTTCCAGTACTTTTGGAGGGGACTGTACAGTACTTAACGTGTTAATATGTGTATTAGACACTTATTTAAAAAAAAAAAAGTTGTTAAGATTGTTATGATTTCTTTGATATAGTTAAAGTATATTAACAATTTTGCATATTAAAAATATATATGTATGTATTGTATTGCTTAATATTTAATACTCTTATGTTCTTATGTGAAGTGTAAATGTTGCCTGTTGGTCACTGTGACATGTATCAGTGAATAACTGATCACTTTCTGTCTGTAACTTGTAAATAATCATTTTAAAAAATGGTCATTTGCTAACAGATACTGTTCCGAATTATAAGTGATATCACATTTAGATGTTTAGAATCAATTGAAACTGTTAGTGATGGTTTTCAGTCTTAGTGACACCTAGCTTAAAATGCTTTTCCTCTCATATGCTTGATAGATGAGAAGCACTTGTTTTATCCATAGAGAAGATGAAGGAGAACTTCAGACATTTCAATGTGATTAAATACTCAGAGACATTCACTACATTGACGTATCTTTCAAACTTTCTGGAAGTAAAAAAAGCAGTGAATAAATACTGATATGTAGTCAGAGTATATGCATATATAGTATATGTATCCACATGTTTATCATCACTGTGTATGATACTGTATTGTATAAAACATACAATAAAAAAAATGAAAATGAACAACAGTGATTGTAATGTATCATATGGTGTTTTCTAACAGCTGTAACAGTGTGAACAAGTCACTTGTATTGAGTGTTTTATGATTCTTCATATATATATATATATATATATATATATATATATATATATATATAATTTACAATTGGATTTGATAATAATACCCAAACAAGCTGTGTATCAGAATTTCAGTGTGGATTTAGTGTCTCGTCGAGGCGGTTTGGGTGGTTTGATAACAGACAAAACCTCTTTGGCGTATTGGCTGTGCTGCAGACCAGCCTCACGCAGCGCCTGCTCAACCCGCACTCTTGGATCTGACACAATCTGGAAAGCAAATATGAAAAAGAAAAACGCAGTAAATAATACATCTACAGCTGTTTCACACACCCACTTGTTTACCATGGTTTATTTTTTATATGGTTCGCTACACATTTAATACTTGAAATAAGATTAATCACTAATCCTTCATGGTTTAGCATTGGAGGAGAAGATTATCACAGTTTGAAAATTAGCCATTGCTTGTGTTACACAATAACCATATTCTAACTCACAGTCAACAATGACTGACCATGCACACACACAGACTCTACAGTACACTGATTGACATGGAGGCCTTGAGATCAAGGCTGTGTGTACCGTTCCGAACCGTGAGTGCAAACACTGTTTGACCGAAGAAATCAGCTTGCATAATTTCCTCCACCACATGGGTCACTGCTCTGTCTCACCAGGATGAAACGAAACAAAAAAGACTGAATATAATCAAGAGAGCGTGGGGGGGAGAGAGGCCTTGTGGGCTCATGATATTTAGGACATAGATAAGGAGTTCGGGGCAAATGACCAGACAGTTGCGCAGCTTTTGTAACCACACAAATAAAAGCTCAAGTCTGGAGCGTAGATGTTATCATACCCCACCTGTGTGTCAGTGTACGTGTTGATACTGTAGAGAGGCCTTTGGAGCTCAAACGCCTCCGCATTCAAGTGTCGACTCCTCCAAGCTTCTGTATCTGCCATCATCCTCTCATGGTCTGCCTCTGCCACCACCATAACCTAAGATAAATAGCACAAAAAACATTTATTATATCGATAACACACAATTGTCTGTCATTAAGATGGCACAGAGGTCTACGCTCAGATAAGGGTGAGTCCAAGTCTTCCCTAGTGGGTCATTTCAACTGACAGAGTAAATGAGATACTCAGAGGTATTCAGAGATAATGATTGACCTGGTTTCTGAGAGCTTCTAGACGATTCTGTCTCTCTTCTTCTTCTCTCTGATGCTCAAGTTCCCGTGCGTCTCTCTCCTCTCTTCGCCGCTGTAACATGTCTGCCCTGAACTGCACCCTAGAGGGAACACACAAGGTGTGGACATCAGAGCTAAACAGACTCTCTCTTCTTCTGTCACCAACATCACCTATCGTTCCTGACGCAGCAGGGCCGCGGGCTGTGGAGGGTTTTTATGGAGCTGCCAGACTGCGGCGCCTCTTCCATCATCTGTTTTTATCACTTTCTCAGCCTCTCGTGATTTCTCCTTCTCATTCCTCCCAGAGTTCATTCTCAGAGCCAAAGTCAACACTATTATCTGGTATTAACGCCAGTCTCTGCTAGTGTCTGTAGAGAAAATTGCTAAGCAAATCACTGCAAGGGAGATTTTTTTTCTTAAAAGCAAAATCTGTTTTAAAGGGATACTTAACCTCAGGCTGGAAAGCAATGTTTCTGCTTCAAAGTTTCAAGTGTGTTGCACATGAGGCGTTAATTGGACGAGACTGAGTCTAGGCACTCTATTACTATTTTTAGAATGTAATAAAAGCTTTAATTATAGGATTACTGTAATTATAATTTCATATCTAATTAAATTATAATAAGTAATAGTATATAAATTATAATATATATATATAATAAAGTAATAAATTATAATATATAATAAGTTGTGTATTCTGCTATATGCGTAGATGAATCAAGATTGTCTGAATCAGTTTTTACTGCCGCTTTTCACTGAGCAAACCACTCATCTCTTACTTATTAACTTAGCAGTTAAATATGTGTCATTTTTTGTGAGGGGACATCGTTGTGAAATGGTTGGAGTGACATAATTTCAGGTTATGTCATTAGAAAGGATCTGCTGCTTTGAACAATTCAAACTAAACCAAACCACCTACACGAGTCACATGATCTAATAGCTTTTCTTTTTGTTCCGCGGCTGCTGCACAACATGAATTCATAGTAATGGCAGGCACTGGTTGTTGAGGAATCATGGGTAAAACAGTTTTTTGTCTTGTGAAGTTTCACTTTGTTCAGGCCTTTCGGTTCAGATCAATAGATCGATCGACAGACAGACAGACAGACAGATATGATGTGTACTATTGAATGTTATGCTAATAATTGTTATGACGAGAGTAAAGTGAGCTTGAAAGTGGAGCACACGTGTGACTGTAAGGGGATGTATGCCCATAAGAAAAAACGTAAATAGTGTGTCATGCTTGATAAAAAGAGCTCTGTTAGTATGTCAAGACTCAAGGTCCCATGGTGCAACGCTCACCTCTCTTTATCTCGCCTCGCCTGTTTTTCCATGACGCTCCTCAGATTAGCGAGTCTCTCTTGATCCCTCTGTTCCAGCTCCTCCCTCCTCTTCTGCTGCTTCAAATAAAACTGCCTGACCTGAGGGGGGAAGAAAAAACAACAATTTAAAAAGAATTACAACAAAAAGTTAACAAGAACAGAAGCCACACTTCCAATATTTTGACTTTCACTGAACTCTTAAGATTTTCGTGTCCTATCGATTGTGACAGAGCAGCAATCAATTAAGTGTAAATAGGGAGAATGAGATGATATTTCAATGTCTGGCAGACTATTGTGTTATATTATATGGAATGCAATGCAGCCTAAATGCTCTCATTAATCAGAGAGTGCCTCAGGTTGCCCATGCTCTCTTAGCAGACCCCTGACAAGAGAGTTAATTAAACAGTCAGACACAGACACACGCACACAGACATCGTGGCGTAGTTGAACCTGCGAGGACAATAACTTAACATAATAATCAAAATAGCCAAACAATAGTAACATTGCATTTCAGTGTGTTTTACCTCTTTATGTGTCAGCTATCAAACACACAAGACAGCACGCAACTTAAGACTAATATAACTTTATTAAATCAATGGCTTATACCGAAAATCGTAATGTGTTTTCATTTGTTTGATGTAAGCAAGTACTGGTGACGCTATGTGTCCAAAACTTTTTTCTACGGTCACGTAGCGTTGCCAGTATTTGTTTGTGCCTCTAGCTACCACAATAAGGTTTCAATAACAAGTTCTTTGTACACACAGTGCAGGGTTGTGGCATGCAGCTGACGTGCCACCTTTAATTTGCTTTTGGAGAGAACAATTTTTTCTGTGAAAACATTGACATTTGTGAGCTGAGTGCTCGGTATCAAGCTGGGACAATATGACACATTACTTTTTTTTTTTTTAACCTTTGAGGCTATTTCCTTGGCACAACATAAACATTCATCTAATCCTAACCCATTTAACCCTACTATTAGTTTCAAAATATAGTGTGTGTGTGTGTGTGTGTGTGTGTGTGTCTTGTGACCATATACAATAACTTTAATTCAACTCTATTTGATTGTAGCAGTTTTCTTATAGTTGAGTGTAACCATTTTCTTGTGGTATGAACTTTAAACTTTACATCCAATTATTAAAGGCATAACCAGCAAAACAGGGTCACACATTCATATGCTTAAGTGATGCTATTATGCAAGTGCTGCAGGAAGAAATCAACACTTTGTGATGGGTGTGACAAAAATAAGATTACTTTCTCTTTCTGCTGTGACCTGATGGCTGCCTCCTTCTCCTGCTCCCTCTTTAACCTCTCGTCTTCCTCTGCTTGTTGTCTAGCAGCTATAGCTGCCTCCAGCTTCGCCACTTCTTCCTGCTGGGCTCGCCACTGCTGCAGCTACAAAAAAGAAAAACAAAACAAAAAAAAACACATGCAAATAGACAATGATGAGAACTAAAGAGCAGGTTATTGTCCATCTAGAGCTGGTTGTCTTTCAACAGTCACTAAGTGGGAGAAAACCGGCTGAACCTTGCTGCTATGGTGTCAAAATGTGTCATGAACTTTTGAAGAGGTGTCACAGCTGCCTTTGACACTTTGCGTTAGATCACCTCAGGACCCGTCAAAGCAGTGAATCATAAAGAAAGTCTGTATTCTTGTAAGGAGAGCGAGGAGAGGATCTTATACAGCAGCTCAGGTCAGGTGTTATACAAAACTGCAAAGAAGTATTTCTGTTCTAAAATTTTATTTACATTTGTGAAATTTTTCACCCACACAGCTAGACACAAACGCACAAGTACGGCAGTATTTGCCAGAGAGTGAGTGACTGACAAGTTCGTTATGCAGCAGCCTCTCGACATATTAAAGTGTTGCATTCTGGGCAGACAGACTCGCTGATCTATCAGAGGAGAGAGCTCAGGAATCCCTGAAGGACTAAACCCGCAAATTAACATGGTCTCAAACACATTAGCACCAGCTGTGTCATCAAGTCACTCATGCTTGATGTCTGCCTGAGAAAAAGCAGCAGCTGTGCATTTGAGAGAAACTTAAAGCAAATCAGGTTCCACTTGACAGTGATTAAGCTGAAGATACAACATGCTTCTTCTTTATAAATGAAAATGTTTTCTCATGCAGATGTTGAGTGTCTCCATTATCCTGAGACCTAGTTCAATAAGCAATTTTCTTGACCAGAAGAGCAAACCTGATATAATGACAGTGAGTAGTGAAGGAGTAAGAGTGATGACAGTACACCATATTGTTGTTATTTGTGCTGTGTAACTGTTTTTCAGTTGTCTGGCACTGTCCTCTTCCTATTTTGTACCTTTGCTGCTCTTTCCTTTTAACCGTGGGTTAATATGTAATATCCACCTGTTGATGTTGGCGTTGATTCCCATACATGTTGCGTAATATAATCTTGTGATGAAAGGTCACGATTCCATTAACTATTGGTTTTACTAAAGGCCAAACTCTGGACACACACTAAAACATTATTAAAACAATATAATTTCAATGTAAAATGAAAAGACACAGGACTACTAAAACGCTTTAGTGGGCATCTTTTCTTGCAAACATCGCTTTATTTTTGGACTATGGTGAAAAGCACATTTTGAGAAATGCTAATGTTATTTTATGTGATAAGTGGTCAGAATTTAGGTATAATTTCAGCTTAATACTGGATTTTCCCTTTTCCATTTGGTAAAATAAAGACTTGCATTACATTCAGTAATAGTGCAAAAAAGCAAATCTGAGATATCTTTGCAGGCAGTGCATATATAGGGTTTCAATATACTAAACTATCAATATATTTGGGCTCCCAGATAGCGAATGTGTCAGAGATAATGACCATATAATTGCAATGTCACTGGTCTGATTGCAGCTGGGGGCTTGTCCTGCACATAAGCTATCCTCTCCAGACTCTTGCTCCCTATCATGACTTTGCTTTCAGCCAAACTAGATAAATCAAATATCCATATATATAAAACAACTATAAAAAAGTATTTTTTTCATCTTTATCGGTGATCATTTTGTTCTAAAAGTTCTCAATCTATGTGTCCAAAGAAGCCTAAAAAGAAAATGTTTTTTTCTTTCTTCTTTTTCTTTAAACTAGCAAACATAATTAAACCATCCATCAAGTTCAACTCTGGCCCAGATAGCATACGCGCATATTTAATGTTGTGAACCATCAGTAGTGAAGTGTGTAAACAACCTGATGGGTATATTTTTGAGATGTTTTTTGAGATTTTTTGATATATATATATATATATATATATATATATATATGACATGATATAAAGGTCATTTTCCCATGGCCTTATAAACCAAAGGTTGTAAAGTTCAATTGCAGTGCAGAGTCATATAAGAGCGCACAATGATTTGAATTGTATCTATAAAACTTAGATCTGCTGTGAACACAATAGCAGAATGTATTTTGCACGTCTTTCTTGTTTAGCCGGAGATGAAAAGGCGTTTTAGGGAAGCACAAAGAGAATAAAATGGTCATTATGTACAGTCTACAGTAATTTGTCACTGGAATCTCATTTTCATTGAATTCAAAGAGAAATGGGACACCATCGTTTTTCGTGGCAGCGCGGCAAAGACTGCAGAGTTGTCACAATAACAAAAGAATAATAGCCTCTTTATCTGCACACTGCAGCATGCAGAAATACTTTGTTAATATAACTGTACAGTTAAAGTGATGTCTTCTGTCAAGAGGTTTTGCAGAAGCCATCATAACTTTCAATCGCAGGTCATTTAATAACAAACTTGAGATCTGTAACAGATGGGTGAAACAGCAGGTATGATTTTATGTAAATTATAAAGCTTTAACTGGAATCACGGCTGTGAATTAGAGCAGAAAACTGTAGAAAATAAGTGGTGTAGCCATAAGAAGAAGTCATTCACCATCAGAGAGACCACTATAGTGAGTGGCATTAATGACACATGAGATCCACTGAATCTTTAACGGGCCAAGAACTAATGTCCATTAGGAGATGTGAGAAATGAAACCCTGCAATTATCTTTGTGTTTCCAAGGCCGGCACAATAAGACTTTTCCTACGGGCCACAACAGGTACGTCACCATGCAAAAGAAAAATAAATTATACATATACTGTACGAGCAATTAACTCTTCAGAGTTGTCAGTGGAAACATTGTGTTGCCCACGCACTTTTTCAGTTTAGCAGGAATCGGCCACGCCCATTTGGCCACCAGAAGGATGAAGAACTGAACTTGTTAGTTCGAGTGGCAGAGGATCTGCTAACACACAGCGCTTAGAGAATACTACAGGAAGGAGAGAGAGATCATCTCATCATAACTTAATCTGCAATAGAGCTGTTTACATGGCGAGTAACTCTGAAGAGGAGGAAATGAGAGAAATGAGCCCATCTGATGAAAATCTCTGCTCTTTTAATGGTTGTGTCATTTGCCTCGTTGGACTGCTCATGTCGTCACCACCTGAGCGTGTTGGAGCAATCCCTCCAGGCTTTATTTACTTGCGGAAAACACAATCGCTCATCAAAGATGCCTGGGAGTAAGATATAAGTGGAATGCAAAATGAAAGCAAGGACAGAATAAAAGGCTTGGATGAACGGTAACACGAAGAACAATGCCAACTAATTACAGCAGCCAGAGTACGGCAGAACAAACAGTGGATGATTTGAAAAGAGGCGTCTGTCTTTCAGTGATAAACTGGATTGAAACAAACTATGTCTTGGGCATTTCATTTCACTTCTGACGATGCACACCTTCTACATTTCCTGCATTGTACAACACACCTGGTATCTTCTGAAACTGAAAACCGCAATACGATCAGAGCTGCCATTGGTGTCCAGACACATGAATCCAGCCAGCCAACCTGTTGTTGTCGTCAAGGAGAAGTCATGGTCTGTGTAACAGCCTTGCCCTTTCCCAAACAGAGGGGCATAAGCTAACTCTGAAATCAATTATCCTGGATTCCTGCCCACAACACACCCCTCAGAAGAGCACACAGCTTTCTCGCTAATGAGGTCAGAGCCAGACCAGCACTGGCCAAAAATCATCCAATATACGCTCCTATTGAACCCATGAAGAAGACGAGAAGACAAGAGGTGCAGGGTGAAGTTTCATCTATTTCTGTATCTTCTTCTCCATCTGTTTCAAAATATTGTTACTTAAACAAGTTAAAACTTTTACTTAGGTGTTTTATCATCATCTATATATATATATTCAAATCAAATCACAATTTCCATTATAGTCGAACTGCATCAGATACCTTTAGTACATCTAATAATTTGAGCTTTCCACATACCCTCTGGCTGCAGTTCCCCCTAAGTACAAGCTGGGTGTAATTCACCCATCTGATCTATATTTCTGTGCCTCTGCTGAATTATTTTATCTCCTGTGGCAACAAAATGTATTTCCTCCCTCATGGTGATTAATGTTTCTTTACCAATACACAATATTAAAAACCCTAAAATAAAAGTAAGGCAGTGTAGTCTGAGAACAGTCTACAGCAAACAACAATAAAATCAGGATGAGTGTTCCTGCTCATGTAAGAATAAGAAAATATTTTTTCTTATTCTGACAGCACGTTGTGCATTTTGTGATTATTTTTCACTGAATAATGAAGGATATAAAAAAAAGGGTTTTGGCACACCTGGCTGCACGGAGCTATCCGTGGTACTGAAAGGAGGATTCTGGCATGTTAAGTAGCATTTAACCTTTTGTCCTGTTGTGCATGATCAGATCCCCCATGAATCTGCAGGATGAAAGAACAAGGGACACCATTTGATTCATTCAGAGGTGATGAATCAACTACATTGCATTAGCCTTCCACCGGCTCATGTTACACTATACATTTAACACAATACAGATGAAACTGTGTCGACAGGAAGTCAATCTCAAGGAGAGGTAATGACTCATAGCGGAGTCAGGAGAATTGCTCAGGTCAGAGAGACCAGCTGCAGAAAGCAAAGTGTTAAAGGATCAGATGCAACAGGAGGAAAATCCATCTTGTCTCACCGCTGCGTCGCTGTGCCATGGTGATAAAGGCAGGGGAAAGAAAAATAGCATGCACACAGGCGTCCATCTGAGCCTCCACACAAAGTTCAAAATATATGCATACGCAATATATAAAAATAAAAATCTGAAAGTGGAAAATCAAGCAGAACGAAAACGTCTGATTTTATTTTTCTCAGTGCCCCCGAGAGCCATGAACACATAACTCAGAATGTGTTTTCCATAGTCTGAGGTATGTGTGGTTCATGTTCTACAACAGGTTTACCCCTGAATTACAGAAAGAAAAACCCCTTGTGTTTTAAAAAACACATTTAAAAGGAGCTTGGCTCACTAGTGTCTCGAATTACATATTCCATCATTTTAAAAACCTGTGATGTTTTTTTTCCAAATACAACTTTATTATACCACAGTCAGACGCCAGCAACTGTACCACAAGTTCCATTCTGCCTGAACTGACTGTGAAGAGATTATTGCCCTTTACTTGAATTCACTTCATTTAAATTAGTGATAAATGGCGATGCACAGCAAAAGGATAAAGACTAAAGAATCAAGTTAAATGCAAAATGAAAACAAGTTGCTGAGCTCTGGGCCAACATTGTAATAAATGTGCAGCAAAACAGATTAAAATAGACCTTTTGTTTTGTTTTTCATGGATAATTATGGTAATAAAGTTACTCAAACTATCAGGGGAGGTCACTGGCCAAGATGTTCTGTTCTAGTGAGACTAGTTTGAGCATGATAACATAAGAATAATAACCTGCAATGTTTTTAGCAATAAATTCTAACTTGATTCCCTTTAAAAAAAAACTGAGTTTGTTCCCCTCCCTCTCCTCTCCTGTATGCCTAGTCAACTGCTCTGCAGGGCAACAGACAACTAAATCTGGAGAAATTGCAGGTTCAAAAACACTGATAATAGAAAGATTATTAATAGATGCCAAGAAAGTGAAACACCACAGGTTTCACAGGAGCAGAACCTACAGTGAAAAAAAGACTAAACCAGCACGCTGCCTTTATTTGATATGTCCTGTTTTTTAGACTAAACTAGGCTCAGCGTTAATGGTCCACACCAAACCTTCCTCAGCATATCACAGTGTCTTGTTATCTGATCAGCCACAAGACATTGGCGACATTTAGTTTTAAAAACTGGCAGGCGAGGCAAATTCAATTTGTACAGCACTGCATCAGCGACACGTGGATTTGTTCACATGAGTTACTTGTTTGCCGTGTGAATTTGAACTAGCGCCCCTCCGAGACAGCAACATGATGTTTGTAAGACCATCCTTATTAGCTTGTTTGCATTCAGGGCCCATCCCGAGTGGCAGCTAAAGTGAGAGGTGCTGTCAGACAGCCTGGTGTAATATGCAGCCTTGTCAGCAGATATACTGTATACAAGCAGGCAGTCAAATACTAATGTCTGTCTTGTGCCTGCTATATTTCTCTCGCAGCAATTGCAAGATCTACACATGTTCTTTTGAGGAAAAGGATATCACGTTAAATATTCTGGAAACAAGCTCAGTTCTTGAGCTTTGAGTTAACATTTAAATAAGAACAACAGAGATGTAGACTACAGAGAACAGATTTCTGTGTAGGCTGTAGAAGAATGATCAAGTATGATGTTGAGGTTATATAGACACTGCACCACCTGGTGAGATTAAATGGTTTGCAGACATCAAACTGTAGCATAATTTTCAAAACAAAAAGCAACATCTCATAAAGTTTAAAAAGTTCCTGAACTTGTGACAGCTCCTATTTTGAAGGTATAGCAGACGCTAACCTTCTCTTTGAGATGGGAGCAGATCTCCTGCTGGTGTTGACGGTCTCTGTAGAGTTCCAGCTCCTCCTGGTGGGCATGTGTTGCCTCTTGCAAAGTGACGAGTGCTCTGACCAGTAGTTCTTCCAGGTCCCTGTGCCACTGCTGGGTCACAATCTTCATCTGCGACTGGGTGAAGCGCTGCCAGTCCAACACACGTTCATGCTCCATCTGGATCAATAACATGGACGAAGAAAGCACTGTTAACACATGGGTTGACACAATTACATCATTTGATATATTAATTGTCCTAAGTATATTAATTATTCTTGTTAACTACGGAGCAAAAATCAACACTCAAGGCGAAAAACTGCAAGAAGTATATGAAAAACAAACTGTGAAAGATTGAGGAAATGTGGCCCAGATAGCAACACCTCAGTGCTTATACATAGTGTTGTGCCAAATTGATGACATGCACAGAGAAATCCACTAACACTCCAACATGATACACTACGCTGTCTATAATAATAGCAGCAAGTCCATGGGGAAAACTCTGTGTCAGGTCCAACTCAGCTTGTGTATAAAATGGCCATTCTCTCCTGGCTATGAAATGTCCTGAAGGAAAACAGTTCTTTTTTGTGTGAGGGCTGCCTGTAGCTATTCATCATTGTGTCAGTGCTCACAGAGGCTGCATCACTTGGCTGCTTCATTGGAACAGAGGGAATGATATTCATCTACAGGCTAACAGCGGCTAACTGACGGTGGGAAGGCATTAGACGGCTGACTGGTTTTATTGAAAATGAGTGAGCTGACAGACCTGCCAGCGAAACAGAAGTGCCAGCGGCAGTCAAGCAAATCTTGTTTATTAATGCACAAGTTTGGAACTTGAGGAAGATCGACCCTCTGTTCTTCACCTCCTTTTGTCCTCGCCTTCACAACCCTTGCTTTCTTTGTGTTTTGAAGTCAGTAGGAATGAACACAGTATGTGTGCGCATATGTGTTTTCATGCTGGCATTTGATGTGCAATGTGTGTTCACACACAGGCAAGCCTGCACTCTAGCCACTGTGTTTTATACAGAATATATGTGGAAGCATCTACTGCACCATGTCTGCAGAGCACACTTAAAGAGGCACGACACTAAGTTCAGCTGCTGCATCCGCATCCCTCCGGAGGGTTTTGTCTCCATGAGGACTGAGATGTACTAAGAAGAAAATAAAAGAGAAAATAAAAATGGCTTCATGGATGTTGCCAGAAAGGGCAGGAGGTATGAATTAATTCTGCTGTTGTCATGGAATATTATGAGGGTATTAGTTTGAAATCCTGCTGGTACTCTGTTTGCCTCCTACTTGTTATGAGGGTATATCAATTTATAAGACAATAGACAATAAAGAGCCTCATCCAGCAGAGGGACATCACACTAAGCTAGATGGAGTACCTCTACCTGAGAATGAGGAACTGGTTCCAAAAACCATGTCCACAAACTTGCTGTGGCACTTCCCTGAGACAGTAATATATATGTATGTGGGTTGTGACTGCAGTTCACTGTCAAAGAAACTGTTGTAGATATTCAAATATCATGGGATTAAGAGAGCAAAGGAAGTCGCTGTCACTGATGTGACTAATGTGCAAACTATTCTTCTCAATTTTTCCACCAAAATAGGGAAATGTTGAAAACAGTGAATCCAGCAAGAAGCAGAGGGAAACACAAGCTCTGATTTATAACCAAGGCTGTTAAATTGTTACACTGCACAAACACTTTAACTGGGGTAATATATCACACCTGCTATATAGCTATAAAACGTAGCAGTTTTAGCTTGCTTTCGAATTTGAAGAAGATTGACAAAACCCAACAGAAAGAGATGCTATCAGCCTGAGATGATTGTTCTAGATCAATCCTCAGTGCTCTGGAAGGAAAAAGCGCCATCAGAAAGGTAATAAAAATGTTTACTCCACAGTAACACTTCTCTAATCAGGGTGCTAACTACAATAGAATTCAAACCTATACATTGTGTACAAGTGTAGAAACTTCTTACAGCAACTGTAAGAAAATGTATGTCCAAAGCAGACGTGTTTTCACTTTATACTTAAAATGTATAAGGAAAGACCTCAGTTGAAATAGGGGATCAGTGTTTATGTTTCTGGATCCCACTCAATGTCATACTTGTTCACTTAATTAAGGTTTCGCAGAATATAAAAAAGATACAGAATGCAAAAATCCCAGCATAAAATCAAGATTTTTTTTCGAAACATTGACAGCATAAGAGTATTTATATACTCAATCAGTGGGGTTTCAGCAACCCAATCAACAGTTTTCAATGATTATTCACTGTATGTAAGCTAGCGTAATTATGAATAATAAGTAAGAAGAGTCAGCACTATATCATGTCTGGGTCTGATTTTGAGGAAGTAATGAGTAAGACAGTTAAGAAACACATCTCTCCTTCTTGCAACCTCCCCCTCCACACTAAATGATCACAGCTCTAAATGCAGCACCCAGCTGGAACTGCTATAAGGACAGGTCTCTCGGTGCGGGTGAAGAAGGAGAGAGGGGCTGGCAGTTGTCATGGTGATGCTAGACTGTGGGGTGAACGAGTCGTCCACAGTGGGTGACATGGCACATCCTGCAATGTGCTGAGCGGATCATTGTCCAAGCTTATCTATGTGTCTGCTTGGTTCAGGGCATTAAGCTTCATTGATCAGGGAGTCTGGGGCTCACAGATTTAGACTGAGGAGTTACATTTTTAGAGCAATGTGTTAGAGTGTCTCTATCAATATACAAGTGTTATACAGGATAAATCCTGAATCTTGAATAAAGCACTTGAGCCCCATTTACTTAGTGGTCAGCAGACCAGGCTATGGTTGTAATGGGCAGCAACCTTAGAAAGGAGGCTAGAACAATCAATTGATCAACCTGCCAAAAACTGTTTTCAATCAATCAATTAACTGTTTAGTCTATAAAATATAACAAAATTGCTACTGTAACACACATCAAACATCTTGTACATAAATTGAACATTTTCTTCTCAACCTAGTAAATAAGTAAGTTATCTTTTGCTATGATAAAAAAAATTAATAAAAAATCACCAATGTACTGACCAGCTCTTGTGGAGTTTTCTCAGGGAAGAGTCTTTGCAGCATGTCGATACAGAGGGCTCTTGTGTTGGGTATGTCATAAGTGTACTGAGACAGTGTGAACTGGTAACGTAGGTGGTCGTCTGGATTCCAACCACAGAATCTGAAACAGATTCCAACAAAGACAATACGTGATCATAAATGATACTATGACACTATAAATAATGCCATAATGCTATGTCCCCCGTCTTTCAGTTGACTTCTTTTACAAAGGGTACACATTGATGTTCTCTATATCACTCAATGAGACAAACAGTGCTGTATATCAGCTTTTGAATTGACTTTAAGACTGATATAATCAACCTCCTGGTGAGGGAGACTTGTCTTGTTCAACAAAACTGCCTCTGGGGAATGAAATGCATGTGTGTTGTATGCTGTCAATGCCCTACAGAGCTTTTAATATTTCATTTTGATCTGCCCAGTTACACCACAGTTGTGCTTATTCGTGCATTTATCAAGACGGATGATTGAAAATCATTAAAAGCCTATTTCTAGCAAGATTAAGTAAGATACTGGAGGGATTGTCATTATACACTTATTTGGTATTAGCTGCAAAAATCACTAAAGTTTTCTCATTCAATCAATGCATAAGCACTTAGAGCTATGAAAAGAAGTAGAGCTAAACGTTAGCAGTTTTCATGCCTACCTGTCAGTTTTTTGCAGTTTCTCACGAAGACTCTGTAGCCTGATCTGGTATCTGTCTGATAAAGAGTGGAAGGCCTGGATCAAGAAGTCCTTCAGCTCTGGGTAAGGGCAATCTGAATTCAAAACTTCCTCTGGAATGGTATCTATGTTCACCAGATCATCTGAAGAACTAGTAAGATATCTCTGCAGAGGAGAATGCAGTCATCCTTGAGGTATGTGAGATTTGATTTGGTGACAAAAAGTGAAGCAATCACTTTTTTGAGTGGAAGTGTTCAAACTTAGGTATGATATATGTTTCTGTGAGAAACGTACCTCTAAACCAAGACCTATAACGTCCTCCTCAAAGGCCAAATACTCTGCATGTAGTTTTTTAGTGATTACATCCTGCTGGTCCTTCACAAATTGTATCTGTTGATTAGAGAATAAATGAGAAACTGTCTTAAATATGGGTTTAAATATATAAATCAAAGTCATAGGATTTTCCACCATTATGATCAAGGAAATCAAACAGGAAAAAACAAACTGTGACTTTAATATTAAATGGGCAAAAATAGATACAAGGCTTGCCCTGACTATCCAGGAATCCTTCTGATATCCATAATACTTTGAGAAAGACTGATGAAATTCTTGCAGCTTAAGCAAATCTGGGGCTGTAGGAATACACAGGGTAGACTCAGGAGATCACAGCGTCACAATCTGTAGTCACACTGTTCCCACTCTCATCATGCTATGTCTGCTCAAATCAACAGTGTTGGTTAAATCCAGGTCCCCCCTGTTCTCACAGACTTGTGGATTTAGAAACATTACATCAGAATGTGGAGTCCCCCTTTGGCGTTACATGCTTTGCAAATGAGTGAACATTCAAACAACTTGTGAGGAATCAGGGAAAATAACATCAAATTAATAGATGCCCACAATGGTCTTATTTCCAACAACTTTGCCACTGCTTTTAACAATCCATCAGTAAAATAAATGTAAAAGAAACAGTAAAAATAGTGTGGAAAATAGAGAGATTTCAGCATCATTTCACCACAGCCTGCAGATGTGTAAGGAAAGCAGGAGAATAGAGAATAGCCTGACAGAGTTTATGCTCCTTGTATGAGGTAGAAAAATGGCATCTTTATATGTAGGGAAGAAGCAGCATGGGATCCTGCAGGAGAATAAGAGAGTAAAGAATACTTGGGCATGAGAGTACATGCTTTCCTTCCCAATGTCATTTCAGCTGTCACCAAGATAAGCAACATGTGTCACCCAACCTCAGTTAGTAACCCAGGGCTCTTTTTTGGGATTTTCCTCAAAAACATGAACTTTTCTGTGTACAGTGTACCGTGTATCTTATATTGATTGCTTAACACACACAACTGCAGTGAATTAGCATTTTCCCTGCTTTCCAAATTTATATTTAAGACATGGTAGGGATGGATAAAGAGCAGACATTGTTCTCCCAAAGAGGAAATACTTTTACAGAAACAAGAAAGTAGATATATAAATAAAATACTGTATATACTGTAATATAAATACGGAATATTATTCCTTTTCATATAATGTTAAACCTTGATTAAAAAGCGACCAGACCTGTTATCATTCCCGTCTTTGCATGTCTTCTTTACCTGAGCTCACTTCAGGTATTTCAAGTTAATACTATCTATGTCTTTATCTTATTGGTAACCGGTATATCTCTCTAAAAGAGATGTAGCAAACAGACAACACTGGTGGTAAAATAAGTAATGGCACAAAATGAATAGTGTCAAAACAATTCACAATATTTAACAGACAATGACACGACATGGGGTACATTTAATTCTCATTGTACTTTTTGATTCACTTTTAAAAAGTAGAGGTTAACGTAGTGCCTGTCTCCTTCAGATTCAACCAGGGATGGAAGTATAATTATATGGCACTTGAAAGGGGCCTTGTTCTGATTTGTTGTGAGTCAGAGTGAAGCAAAATGGTGAAGTAAGAAACTGAAAAATTAGCTAAAAAAAAACAGACAAAAAAGACACACAGGACAGGGATAATGACTGGGTGTGCATGTGGGGGTGTTTTCTATTATGTCTATGCAATCAGGTGGGTGAGAACTGAGGGCCAGCAACACTAGAGGGGGGTCATGGGAAAGAAACAAGCATGAGTGAGCCACATAGAGGAGACAAAATGGCTGGCAGAAGGTTCATTCCAAGTATGGTCTGTCTTTAAAGACCCCTGCTTACTCCTTAATCTCACCATTCATCTCTTGAGCTTGCAAAAAGCCTCTGAGTGTCAAAGGCAGAATTGGTGACTTAGGGACTGTGGATACCCAACAAACAGTAGATTCATGGACAGTGAATACAAGGCTGTGTTCAAGCTGAGATCATTGTGAGAACAAACAGCAGAGTGGTTTAATTTAAACTTCTATTGGATGTTCAGGACTGTTAGGGTTTGCTACCTGCAGAGTGAGGACAGCTATGATTCACTATTGAAGGCTTTCAGTGTACAGACAAGATAAAATATTGCCAAATGGGTTGCCATCAAATGAGGACACTATTTGCCAAATGCAATTTAATCTTCTGAAAAGCTGAGTCATCGTATTTTCTGAACAAAGTGCAGTGAAAGACGAAATAAATCTATTTTCTTTGGAAGATTTCAACAACTTAAGCTTTGTTAAGGGTTGTCTGCTTCAAAGTTACTCTGGTTACAACAGCATTCATTCATGTGTGTCTTTATATCATATCATTGAAATACCTGTTGTATTACTTGTTCCCAGTTTGATTGACAGGCAGAGAGCTGCTGATTTTGTACTTCACCCAGTCTGAAGCACAGGTCATCACGGAGCTGATGAACAGGCTCCACTGTGGCTTTTCTGAAAGCTTCCTGATCCCGTGCAAGGAAAATCTCTAAACCCCTCAAAAACACACAAAAACACAAATTAATTCACTACTCATCAACAACAGAGAGTGGTGATGCCCAGTTAGTATTCACAAAATAATGATGTTGTTACCATAATCTTCAAGCGAGAAGATGGCGGTGTCTGTCCTACTAATTGGCAAGATATGCTTGACAAAATCGTGGACCTCTTTCTCAGCCTTCTCTCTGTTTCACAGGATAAAAGAGAACCATATTAGATACCACACTGCATTTAATTGAGAATTTAAAAATAACCTATGAAAAGTGCAAGCTAATGGCACATCTATGTGTTATCACTACATGGAAATAGCTTGTGAATACAACATAATATTATCACCTATAAGTAGATGCAGTAAATGTGTTAGAGTGCAGTTTGTGGACCACTTGGTGAAAGAGAGTCCAATATTTTCCCTCCTTTAGCTCTGCCACCAACTCTTGAGGGAAATATTGGTCTCTATAGCTGCTGAATCCATCAATATGTTCACCAGCTAATTGTTGACTCTGCCTGCTGTTTGGTGCTGAGAAGGTAGCATGCATCATTTTTGGAGGCAGCAGTATGATATAGCCAAAATCAATGCTCTGTGAGTGTATTCTGTGTTTATTAATAATGTGAACCTGTGAAGTGACCAGTGACTAAAGCTGTCAAATAATTGTGGGGAAGTTTTGGTAAAAATAAGTGGAACTGGTTAAAGTAAGTGTAGCACCATGTCAGTGCGCTTGGTTACTTTCTTAAATTACATGCAGTTACTATTATAATTCATTTTTGGTGACTGGGGTTCCAAACACTGAAGAAATTATGTCTTATAAATGTGGACAGCATTGCACTAACAGGCCTAGGGAGGGAGCTATAGTAATTTTTTACATCTTACTAACTGGTCCATGGGTTGACGTGATTGTGAATAAAGGAATAGTAACCATAGAGATACACTTTCCTGTTTTCTCATTTGACAAGGTGGCTTTTAAAAGCCAAGGTAATTTAACTAGATGTATGCGTAGAGCGCTGCAAGCAGTGGCACATCTTTATGACTAGGCTCATTACTGAGGCTCACGCTTGTGTACATCATTAACCTTGGATGGCTCAGACACAGTCATTACGCAGCCAAACAAGCTGCACCCCAGAGCTAGCGCTGCCCTTCTCACTTCACAAGACATGACACCACTGGGGCCCCGGTCCCACACTTCTGCCTCAGCTTCCAGAGAAAGAGAGTTTCTCCAGCCAGTTCACCCTCTGTCTCCACACAGCATTATCTCTCCACATATGAGTTTCTCTCACTTTGCTACCCTGGATTTGTTGTCATCACTATAACAAAATAAGCATATATGTAAATCTTCCTTCTCGTGTCTTCACTTTTTTTTTTCTTTGAGATCACTTTTGTTCCCTATTTTTATGACCTGTTTTTTCAAGACGGCTCCTGTCTGGGCTCAATGGGGCTTAAATGGAGCGGTTGCATGGTGTAATAGCAGATTCAAAAAACTGCAGCAGATAATGACAGGGAGTAATAGGGGGCTCTTACTCAGCCTTTTGCAGCCTGGGGCACTCTCTGCTCCACACCTGTCTGTGCTGCCGTAAAATGGAGCTCTCCTTGGTTGCCTTGGCTGCACAGTGAGACTTCTGAATCTATAATACAGGGTTTAACACACAGCAGGAATAAACAGTTTTACTGACTGGAATAAGCTCTGAGAAAAGAAACAAAATGCTGGATCATTTTCTTTTAAATTAACTTAATCTATTACATTTATTTCCTCCTACAGTTAACTTTATCTGGTCAAAACTGTGTCTGAAATTGTAATATTAAATAGGTAGTTCTCTTATGGTTAAAGTAAGTTGTTCCCTTTCTTTCTGTCCATCAAGGACAAATAATTGACATGTGTCTTGGTTTTTATTAGCATTGCTATGTCTGAGACGGGCTCATAAACTCATGTAATTCGACTAAAACCGTAACACAGATAAAGCACGAAAGCAAAAACAAACAGTGGCAAATTAAGATAATCAAATGGAGACATGCATGACATGCATGATGCATGCTATTAGGAGATGAAAGGGGAGGTAGAAGTCTTAATTTACAGTTATTGTTTTCCCTTTTCACCATTATAGAACAGGCCCTGCCTTCAGAGCGCTCTCAATAATCCATCCATGTTTTTATACACAGGCCACTGGCTCAGATAATTGTACAAAACATCTCATATAAGTATTACATGGGTACAATCTATTCCACTTTAATAGGAAATCTAAAGGAGTTGGGGTGTTGATTTATGCTGCAACTATCTATGTATAAGCAAAGTCATTGCTGCTGTTGGTGAAAAAGAAATCTGAATATATTGTGTTGGAAATTTACCCGAGGGTTGACATCCATTTTATAGTTACTGGAATCTACAGTGCTCAATCAGGAAGAAGTGCTGCTCTGAAAGAAAGAGGCCAAATTGATGTCATTCCTTGCTTCTTCGAGGGAATGTAGCGTAGGTTATCTTAATTTGCATTGGCTGTCTAATCTCTCATTTGGATTACAAAAACTGCCTGGAGTTAAAGCTGCATTCAGCTATTGTAGATTTATAATCTGATTTTAATGCTTTATAGCTTTCTCTTACCAGTTGGGCTTGGCACGGTTTACATATGTGTGATATTTTCAAAATCTCAAGCTCAAAATGTGGAAATTCAAATTTCAGAAAGAAAAAAGAATCTATACAGTAACAACTTATTGTGCTCTTTGGCATGTTAGACAAGAACAATACACATAAAAATCATGTCTGTACTTCGCTGTAGAGATATATAAATGAATGACTCTTCTTCCATAGAATCTCAGAGCACTCTGTTTGTCTCATTTATCATAGGCCTTTTTCACAGTAAACATTTTGGTTGTCATAGCAGAAAAAGCACAGGTTTCGCTAATAACATTAATGATGACTCTGTTCTGTCTCCCAGTAAGCTAATTTATCTCCATGAAAAGGTTCCCTCTTTATGGGAATTGGGAAAAGCATACTGCATTGCACCATATTTGTCTTCAGTATGAAGCTCTTTTTGAAAAATTACATTTTTTATCTTTACTCTCAGATTATACGAAAATTGCAAGTATGATGACAGTTCACTTTTTCATCTTTAGATGTTGCACAAGTTCAATCGGAGCTTTCGTTACCTGTTTCAAAGACTCTGTATGCTCATCAGGGCATATTCTGCTCTGGCTGAATAGACATTTGCTGGGGTTGAAGTTGGATGATGCTATATTGGAATTTCACAAAGTTAACAAACCTCACCAACCACTGACACTGATAAAGGTGCAAACTTCCCTAACCAAACGGGCACACATTAAAAAAAATTAATAGGAGGGTCTGAGGTGTCAGCTGAGCTCAGTCTTCACACGCCTGAGAAGAGGTCTAATCAGGCAAAAATAAGTGAAAAGACCTGCGTGGGTGGACCACGGCAGGGCCTGTAAATATGATGTGAAAAATTAAAGAAAAAGGCTTTAAATCTAACAGTAACAGGCACTGTAAGTGTCTGTTTGTAAAGGTTTCTTAAATTCAAGGCTTTGTTGCAATTGTGACTGATAAAATGCACAAATCTACACATTTGGTTGTTTGTCATTTGATGTTTTCTTGTACCAGATAAAAAAACAAAAATGATCTCCAAGTGTGTGTGTGTGTGTGTGTGTGTGTGTGCTTGAAAGGGATGGATGAACAATGTAGCAATTAAATTAGACTCTCCCACCGGATTGTGGTGTTTCAATTATGTACTTCCATATTTTCTAATTAGGCCAAGGTGCTTTAGCAAAAACACATAAACATTACTGTAGGTGAATATGTAAAATCCAAAGAAAACAATGTTACACTATTGTACTCATTTGCAACTTGTCTAACTTTATACAAAACAACATTATCTCTATTATATCTCATTTCTTAATGTTCATGTGTAACAGTCATTGATTTAAATGTATGTTTCTCTCTGATCTATTTTTGTTGTTCTTTTTGCGCTCATGTTTGGTGCTGCTAAGAAAAAAAATCTTATGGGGAGGCCTTTTTTCAAAATGCTTTTAGCATCTCCTAATGTTGCCAGTCCCTTTCCTGAAAAGCAAAAATGATCCCATGCTTGAGGCAACTCATGGTCATTTATTTACCCTCTATCACATCACCAATGGGAGATGCTCAGAAAGCTGCCTTTAAGCAGGACGACCGAATGTAAACATAGCCTGTCTTATCTAGGTTATGCAGAGAGCGGGGTTGGAAGGAGCCATGGGCTACTGTAATGATACCAAAAAGGCTTCTGCCACAGTGTACCAATCAAAACACCCTAGGTCTAATCTCCATTGCCCTAGGTATTAACTTTTTGCTCTGTTCAGAGTCTGATGACTATAAATTTCAAACGCTTGTATAGAAACCCCGTGCAGCAAAATGAATATTCATGAAACCAACAATGCCGTTGCATATCACAGTGATATTATTGCTATGTTTTCATGTTGTTGGACTAATTCTAAAGATTATGCAATTAGTATGAAATGATCTCTTTTATATTGTGTGGTGAGTGAGAACAATTAGAGAATGGTAGACAAATAGGAAGCGACGGTTCTATTTACAACTACAGGAGACATGCTGTTTTATCGCTGCAAATTAAAATCACGTTTTTTTGTCAGTTCCCACTTCTCCTGTGGTGGGTAATGAGGACTGTTTTCTCATTGAAAAAACATTTATGTAGTACTGTTATTGCATACTCTTCCTCATTTGCTTCACCAAATCACCATGTTATTAAAATGCAACAGGAACTGATTTTATGATTGTGTACATCTCATAGTCTTAAGTACAAACATGATATTGACAGTGATCAAAAATGTACCTTTTGTCCAATTAGATCGACCTCCAGGCGTTTGGCATCAATAATAGCTTGTAGTCGTTTATATTCAGCTGGTTTGTATTTTGAGCTGCCAAGACCATTTTTCATCTGCAATGTCAGTTTTTCTGCATGGATGAAAGCAAACGATATGGCTGAATTAGGATCATTGGAATTGTTGAAAATCTCATCACTTTTGATGTGTGAAATAAAGTCTTTGTGCTGACTTCAGCAAAGACTGAAATAGAGATAAAAGCAGAGAAACAGCACCAGCTGATGCTAATGGATGGTATGGGTAATTTGGAAATGGTGGAGGGGGAGGAGCAAAGATCAAACTAACTGTGTCAGGGAGTTTTTTTTGGACTAGTAGCTCAGCTGTGACTCAAAGGGCCAGGTGAATAAACATAATCAATGCTGCTGGTCAGTAAAGCATCAAAGACTTGACAAAACATGCAGAATTCAACATGCTGACTGAGTCAAATCTATTCAGCAAATAAGAGGGTTTCTGTGTCAAAAGTCAGCTGTGTGTCAGAAACATTTTCCTCCAACTTACCCCGATCTTCTTCTCTGTAGCTTGTAATAAACGTACGCGGCTCCATTCTGTGCTCTGCGTGCATGTACTGTTATACCTGTAAACTCAAAAAACCATTGCATGTGAAAAATACAAAGGTTGTGTAAAACCTTATAAATGATCGATACCTTGTCTATAGTGCAGTCTTTCAAAGGACTAACAGTGGACTACATGATCTAGAGCTAAAACAATAAAGCCCATCAATCACAAAACTTTGTAATCAAGGACTATATGACATTGTTGAAATATCAGCCAACTCTCACAAGTTTTCAGGTTTGGGCAGAGACAGATGGTGCCCCCACTGTGATCAGATACGCAGCTGGAACATCTCTGTGTCTCTATGTCTTTATCTTGGATTAAGCTTTGAAAAATTCTGTCCACATATAGCATACTGTGTGTGTGATGGGTTGATGTGAAGTGTACAGCAGGAATCAATTTAATCTATGACTGAAATTAAAACTGACGCTCTATTCTGAACCAATTTAAGATAATTGGATTTTTTTTTTCTCGTGCCTTCAGCAGACACGTAAGCTTTTTAAATCCAAGAGCAAGATTATTACTTTTTTCCCCACAAATTTAGAACAAATGGCAAACTAAAATTGGGTTTCATGACATTGTAGGTTGTTTGCTTTCACAGGATGATTGTGCATTCTTTAATGTTGTAGCATTTGTCTTGAATTGAAGACTCATGATAGTAGATGGTTTCAAATTAGTTGCTTTCAGCTTCATGAGTGTAGATAAAAGAGTGCAAATAAAAACACATCAATCAATATCATGTCATAGGCTCAAAAGATATTTTTTATAGGTATCTTTCACAAGTCACTCAATCGTACTCTACTGTTATTAAAAATTAATCATGGGTGGATCCACGTGCAACAACATAAATTCATAAATTATACAAGAGTATAACTCGTGCACTTATGAATTAGAATTTTTTGGGCAGCTGAATTGAAAAGATATCAGTTAGCTAGGTCTGCACTATGAGTCATATAAAATAAGCCCTTTACTCCTGAGACAAATTGAAAAGATGTTGACCAGAAACATTAGCATACTCCTCACATCTAAATGCAACACATACGACTATTATAAAGTCTGCTAAGCGAGTAAAACAAACATTTTCAAACTAAAACCTAGCTTACCTTGTGCTATCCTTCTTTCTATATTGTGTGGGTTGACAAAATTTGTAACCAAGGAAACAATCACCTCTTCTCTGATTGGTTTATTCAACAACGCGAACCTCCTCGGAACGTCCCCCTCTGCCGTCTCAACCAATCAGGAGTACGCACTGCTTTCCCACATTCCCACTGACGTAATGCACGCTTGCATAGCCTGGGACTGTGCTGCTGGAAGCAGGGAGCAGCGAAGGGGTCGTCTTCTTCTTCTTCTCGACTATGGAGGCGAGTTTCACTCTTCCACATGCATGGGACTAAACGACGGGACTTTACCGATGAAGTTAAATGTTCCAACGTACATCCGAGCCGCAGCTCAGCCAGCGCAACAACAGTCCTCCTAAGGTATTTAACTGTTTTTTTTCTCCCACTCGCATCTCCTTCTCTAACTGCAGAGTAACTGAGGGGAAACGTTAAGGGGGAAAAATGAACGCGTCTGTGCGTAAGGCAGGAGAGTGAGGAGGATTACTTGGAACTCAGAAAGTATGGGATTCACTGCGAAAAGAAAGTGGTAGCTTATTTTGTCCATGTGAGACACAAGACGAGCTTCTTCTTGGCTTTCCTTCGCACCGGGGTGAATCTAATACTACGCTAATCTTATTCTTGTGACCGATTCATCGCCAACACACGCACACCTTTGAGGGACCTTCACGCGCTGTCTGCGATGTAGCTGCTTAACCGCTGGGATGAAAACTTAAACGGATAACGAAGGCAAACTGTTTCCGCGTTAGTTTTGCTTTATAAAACAACACACATAGAGACGGGGGGAAAAAAAACATTACATTTTTCATAATGCCCTTGAAAACGTTTTCTGTTTTGCTGTGTGGTGAAGGAAAAAGCAGGTGAGCTTAGAGTGTGGGAATTTGTGGAATGCGAGGTGACCGAGGGGCGGAGACCAAGACACTTCACCCGCAAGATAAAAACTTACCTTTACCCACGTTTACTCCCTTTACTCTAAGTAGGTGCGCCATATTTAATGACCCTAATCTGCATTTCAAGCAGAGGCGTTGTTTTTTTTTTTTTTTTTTTAACGTGGACCGTGACTGTTTTGATTGCTTCGTATCGTTGCAAGAACAACCGATCTATTTTTCCCTCTTCTTCTTCTTCCCAGACACCTTTATTGCCCTAGAGTCTGTCACAGAAATAGTCAAATTACCTGATCTGAGGCATGTAAGTGCACGTTCATTTAGTCTGATTAATTAGGCAAACTCCGTGCCAGTCACTTTGACATGGCACGTATCTTTAGGAATAAATGCGATTTGGAAATGCACAAAAGTAAACGTGTCCCTCATGCAACAAAAAACCCTTTCCTCAGTCTCATATTTCCCATAACCATTCACTTGTGTGTGAACTGTCACCAAAATCCATGAGAGAAAATCCGTTGCAGGGATGATACATATTTTCCATTTAACTTAAGTTCCTATGTGTCACGTTTAAGTCTAGCTACAAACCAAAGCAGGGAAAACATAGAGGCTGAAGAAGCATATTCATTAAAGGTCAAGTCTCATACTGGTATGATCACATGAAAGATGGAGGGATGACTGCTTCAAGTCATCCGTGTTACCACACAGATGTGGTGAGGTTGTTTTGCCTTCATCGCTGATGTGTCCATGTTGTAAGTTAATTTTAATTTAGCAAATTAACAGAGAGAGTTCATATGGCAAATGAGATCATACATGAACTCTCTTTCACACTCACTCAGTCTGACACACGCACACACACACACACCCAAGAGGAATCTCTAGGTTACTCCCCTCGTGATTTACATTACCGCACAAGACACACACTGCCACACAGCTGACAGCCATTGACGGTACTTTACTGTGGAATTGAAACAACAGTGGGACGTTGGTTTGAAGATTGAAATCCTCCCTCGGATTTTGTGGGGGTCTTTGTGTGTGTATGTGTGTGTGTGTTTTAGTAGTTTCTGCTTGTACATGAAGTACTGACGCTGTGTTAAGCACAGGGAGAGAGGTTTTAGCAGGTAAGACAGCAGCCAACGAGTTGTCAGTTTCATTTGTTCTGCTCCTTGTTGTTTTTCACTCTTGCTGTACGAGACAGTGCAGCGAGTTTGTGAAACTTTCCGTATAAATTATGTGGGTGCCAGTAGATGTTAAAAAAAAAAGAAAAGTATTGTTTACACGAAGAACAACTTCTGCCGCAGTAGACAAAAGCACAAGCATGCTTGCAAAGTACCTTTTTGTGTATTTGGTGTGATTGTTTGACCCAGTCTTCATGGTGAGTTCTTTTTAATGAGAAATGACAACAGTTGAATAGTTTAGCGCCCTTTGGCGGGCCTCCCCTCCTCGTATTTTTTTTCACTCTCTAATTCTGGCCCAACATCAAGGCTTAAGCCCTCACCCTTATGTTACATGTCAGATTTAGTTTTTTACTGCAAAGATCAAAAAGTGTTCCCCCCTCCTCTTTTTAGAAAGGGAAAAAAATGTTTCATTTTCTGTCTCTCAACCTGGTTGTTTGGTTGTTTTCCTGTGTCTGTGCATGCGTGTATGTGTTTAAGTAAAGTGCTGAAGTATCAGCCTCTTCCTTCATCCAGTCAAGAGAAGGTCAGCATCCCGTGTGCACACTTCAGTCGGTCGAGTGCCCTTAAAAGTTGAGCACTTAGTTGCTGTCAGATTCATGATTTATGTAATCTGTTACCACAAGTGGCTCTTTTATGATGTTGCTGTACTAACAGCATAAATGCAGAATTTCAGTGCATGGATACTAGTGGCTTGCCAACAGAGGACAAGGCAGGCAACAATTAAAACGTTAACAAGGAGGAAATAGTATCTCCCTTTACTTCTCAGGACAGCGATCTAACCCACAGGGGATCTGACATTGCCTGTTTACATCCATCTGATAATTTACTGCCCACTTGTGGCTGTAGCTGCATTTTGACTAAGCTAGGTTAACCAGCAGTTGCATCTGTCATTTCTGTCTGTAGAGCAACTTTTTTGGGGGGTGTTTGCACATTGAAGATAATCCTGGTATCTTTGCCTAGTGACTAGCTACAGCCAAATCAATTTCAAGTCAGTTGTTATATTGCATGTGTTAAACACAGGCTCATATGTGTGTAGTCTGTCTTTGTGTTTTAGAAAATAGGCTTGTAAGAAAAACATCAATATACATGAATGTGGCAGTTTTTTTTATACTGTATTGATTCTGAAAAAAAAACAAAACACTTTTTCTAATTAACAGCTTACATGCAAAGATTAATGCCACACAATGGTTCATTTTGTCTCGTATTTAAACCCTGACCTCCAGATTGCAATGTTGTACCGTGATGATTTTAATTTTAAAAATTTTGGTCATGTATTTATTTGGTTGCCATGAAGGAGAAAGGGTAAAAAAAAAAAAAAAAATCAGGCAGGCAAGTGCAGCAACGCGTGCAGAAGAGAGACTTTCAGCACAGGAAAGACGAGCAACACAAAATCATGCGACAGAACAAAGAGTGCAGTTGTGCGAAGAGGTAAAATTAAGGTTGCTGAAATCTCTCATCTGAACTGAGGGAGCTGCTTTGACATGTGATGCTTGGACATCGAGGGCCACTGAATCGTCCGCAACCGTAACAGGACATCACATAACGGATGAGTGGAAGCCGGCCTTGTATTAGCTACAAGCGGTGGTGATACATGACGGCAACAAAATGAGAACATTGTGGGGTAACTACATATAAGTATAACACTGCTTGTTACAATGTATTTTCTTTCTTTGTTTTGCCCAAAGAATCCTCCAAGCATTTTTACTTTTCCCCCTGATATACGCAAATGTTAATTCCTTTGCTCAGATTGGACAAAAAGTAGTGCTATGTTGTTGGATTTTACAGGGAGCATGATAAATGTAAGTACAGATCCCACTGCTATGATTTGATAATAAAAGTAATCTTTTTCTACCCAGAATTTATGCAGATGTTGGGGTCTTCTTTATACTATGACAGTTTTTCTAGAATGAGTTTTAAAGAAATGCAACATATTGCCTTGCTTCCAGTATTATTACATATCACAAATAATGAACTGCAACTGCAGCGTCGTGATCTGTATGGTAACACCAAATACTTGCAAATACACAGGTCTAGTAGAAAACAAACATTTTCTTCCTAGAGGCTAAGTGGTAGAAAAGTAAACGAGTAAACTCTGGCCAGAAAAAGCTTTTCTTCATTATTCTTTTTTTTTTTTTCTTTTTTATCAAGTCCACCCCACATCTTTCCATTCCACATTAGCATAGTGTGGTTTGAAGAGAGTTAATCTTACTCTTCTGCCTCCCTTGAGAACTAACCACATGTAATAGAGTAGGGAATTTCCATTCTGAACTTAGTATCTGATTTGTCTTTGTTACATCACTCGGGAGACTTTCAAAATAAAACGATGAACAGACCGATATTTAAATAAAAACTATGAAAATATATTACGAAGATTCAATTAAAAATAATCAGGAACACTTAAAACCGCACTTTTAAACCTAAATGTATTGCACATCCCTATATTAGGCATGCTTTCCTGTCAAATGTCAAAGAAAAAAAATCTCATTAAATCAAAATTATTACAGAATCATACATCATGTGCAGAGTGTATTCAGCCTTGCGGTGACTTGTGTGAATGAGCCTTGACATGTGTGGCCGCTGGCTGAATGTTGATCTGACTGGATATGTAGATGGATTCCTGAAAGAGCCCCAGATTTCATGCTTTGGTTGGGTGCTGGACAGCTAAAGATAATACAGAACACAAAGCATGTCAGCACTTTTAGAGATTAGGTGCACAATGGATTTTTGTCCAGTAAAATAGCCCTCCATGGACGCAACATGCTGAGTCTGAAAGACAGTCCCTTGTCAATGTCTGCTATGTGGACAGAAGCAGTAGAGGGACAGGGATTTTTCCGCTGTATTTTGCTCTATATGGGGCTTTGCTACTGAACTCCTCCTCCAAGTTCATTGCCAAAACAATCCCATTAATCTAAGCCTATCTGGCCGCAGAATTACCCTCAACAGGTCACATAATACCTTGTTGAATATTTCAAAGTGCTTCTCACATTATCACCAAAGGCGAAAGCTCTCTCTTTACTGATGGTAAGGAAAGGAAAGGTACAGCAGTCAGTACACAGTAAACACACTGAAAATACCACTATAGCCTTTCCAGTTATATAAACATGTCACAGCCTCGAGTGGCACTTAATGCGGAATAGCGTATCCGTTTATCTAGATGTCATACTAGAAAATGTCTAACCAACCTAATCAACCATCCTCATGCTCAAAGGTGTCCAAAGAGATCCAGCCAGTAGACAAATAGGAAGGACCCTCTGAAGGTTCGCCAATTAGTTCCTCTCACAGATTAACTTGCTTTATTTCCAGCCAGTTGACTTATTGCTTAATTGAATGTGTTTCAGCACATGAGCTAAACATATACTTAGGTTATGTGCTTCTTGGTTTAGACTTGCTCAAATTGCTTGTTTGTGGGATCATGTGTCACCCAAAACTGGTATGTGAGTGCACTTGGTGGCTGGATTTAGTCAGAAGGTGAAGGCATCTCTCCAATGTCAGGTTACATGCTAGTGTGCCGTGAGGTTTATGCCTCTTCTCACACCGCAACTAGAAACTGAAACGATCTGTGGGGATATGTCTTTGTCACCTGTTTCTGTAAAAGTCTGCAAAAGAAGCAGAGGATTCACATCTTTAAATGTCAAGGCATTTAAAAGACTGCAACAAAGTAAAATTACCTCTGAAAGGGGAGTTATTGACACTGGAAATGAATAAATACAGTTCAAGCACATGGCATTTAAAATGGCATTTTACAGAGTCACAAGCTTTGCATTGGGTTGTTGAGTTATGAGGCTGATTTGGGCTCTGATGTCAAACTATATACTCCATCTTTTCTTTCTTTGTCAGAGTAACTCAATATAGTGACCACATCAAAGCTGACAGTCCTGTAGTCTTAAGGCAACAGTATACAGATTAATACAAGTTAAATGAAGAAGACACGGCACAGAGCTATTCCGGCAACTTTCTGTGAAGTCTAAAGTGCGGCAATTTGGCTACACTTTACAATCCTATTCAACCTGTAAAACCTTGTTCTCGTTTCTGGAGGAACTGTTTTTCTGGCGTCTGAAGTGGTCTCTCCCCTGCATGCATCAGTAACCCTGAACAATGCCAATCCCTTTTATTTTTGGATGGACATTCATTCCCAGGTGCTCACACATCAATTAAGGTTTCCTGTTGTAGCTAAAATAGATGCAGAAGAACAAAAAGAAACATTATTCACGCATAATTTTGTAATTACCAGGATTTGCAGAAGTATATCAATGAGATATGATGAGCATGATAGCACTTACACTCATGGTCTGTAGCAACGTAAGGATATAAATTCAGGAAAGCACCTCAAATAAAACTATACATACTTCTGCAGAGCAGCAAAGTCATATACCTCCACCATGAATCATTACAGAGTACAACTAAGAGAGAATTTATTCTACCAACTTGGGGTTTGTGATTTATTTTTTCAATTAAATCCTGTTAGATTGATTATCCATATGGTGCCATCCAAACCCAGCATTCCCTTTAGTGTGCAGTGACATCACAGTCGGAGGTATTTGCCTTTTTGTGAGTCTGTGTAAGAAAGGAAGACCTCAGAATATCACCAGCTCTCTGCCATTAAATTAAAAATATCAAATCCAATATATATTCACCTAAACTAAATTATTATTATTCAAAGGCCAGCTGATGCTGGTTGCCTGACCTGACCTGACCTAATTTTACTTAAGTAACTAAATTCCTTCTATCATCTATTCTATGAATGATAATTAAGGCACAGGAACTAATTTTACACATTTCACAATATTACTTTCTGCTGGTTATCTTCAGTTGCCTGTTCTGTTTTTGTGTTATATATTTGATCCTCGAAGACACGTTTTACATCTCTTTTCAATTTGGATCCAGATGATTTTGAATTTACCTTATTTAATATTCTTTGAATCAGAATCAGCTTTATTGGCCAATTATGTGAATACAAGTATATGAAGGCTAAAGATCTTTATCTTTAATGCAAAATGACAATCCTTGGCTGCTGTCACATTAACTCACATTAACTCTGTTATAAAAAAAAAAAAAAAAAAAAAAAACAGTAATGACTAAAATATGCAACCAATTTCTCCATTCAGGCGCCATCAGTTAGTTAAGGATTTTTAACTCTAATTTTACCACCTTAAATTGCTGTCAAGATTCAGTCTATCCATACTTGTACATGGAGAATGGGAAACTACGTCGTTGGCATCCCGTTCATCCCTATAAACGCTGCTCACTGTGCCGACTCTTAAATGATGCTCCAGGCTTCCTTTTGCTTCTGTGTGAGTATCCACACTAGAGTTGTTCCGCATCCAAATTGCTGAGAGCACGCATGTCTAAGACCTAGCTGTCTGACCCGACTGACATCTATCTGAATGGGATGAAATAGCTTAATTGTGCAACTTTTCTAAACTTTCCAAATGGTAGTTGACCAAATGGATTGGAAACATTTATTTGCCCTTTTACAGTGGCTCCTTTTTCTGATGATTGTTTATGTCAAAAATCTGCATCACACAATGAACCTGAAAATTACAATGCCCTGTACACCGAAATTGCTTTACATCACAGCTCTGTCCCTGGGGGGCTGCAGCTCAACTGTACAATGTTCGCCTTTGATTGTGCACTGTAGCGAATAGTTCACAATACCAATAGAGACTCTTTATTTTCTATTCTCATCGCTTCTTTTGCCGTGTTATTCACAGTAACCTGTGTGAAATCGGAAACATCTCATGTATGCACACAACAGTCTTTTCGTTTCATTTAGCTTTTTTTACAGCTTTCTCCAGGAGAAAGCAGAAATAACTGTGAAGTTAATGTTAAGGCGAAGCTTGGATTAAGCTAATACCACACCACCTGCTCGTCCAGTCTGTCGTAGGACTCTTTAGAGATCACCTTCCAACCTGCAGGCCAAAACTCGATGGGGCTGAAAGAAGTAGTAAATACCATGTTGAAGTACTGGTTATTTCAGGCAGCATAGCTGCTTAAAAACACACACACAGATGATTTATTGCTGATATATGATGACATATCATAAAGGTGTCGCTCTTGTCAATGTCAAGGCAGAATTTATGGCCATGTATGAGGAATCCACAGATGATAATTGATGGAATATGCACAACAACACTAAGCCTTACTGGAAATATTTTTGAATTGGAAGATTTACCTGATTACCAGAATAATAGCCATATAATGCCAAAATGAACATTTGCGTGTTTTACTTACTTTTAGAGTTTCAACAAATTTTAGTAACCTCCCAAAGACCTTGAAATTGCAGTAATTAACTGTATAATCACTTCTTAACTTTCAGGACTTTTCCTCTTATCGGCTGCCATTTTCAGTCTAGAGCTTTTTTCGGTGCAATTATCAGAAGTAGCATCCAAATTTGAATGGTTAGCAGCACGTTGTTCCAGACCCCTGTCTGTTCGCCACAAAGCACAGAGCACTGAGAAGGCTGAGGAGAGTGCCAATGCAAATCAGCCATCAGGAAGTACATGTCCGGACCTCTGCACACCCATCTCGTCCTTAAAACTGGTTTCATGATACTTCACAGGAGCACTAGGGGTTTTCTTTCCTGGGTTTTTTTTTGTTTTGTTTTTTTTTTTCCAAATTCAACAGTTAAGAACGACAACATAACGGCTTACATCAGAATTTAGTCATTTAATCTCAGTGTTTTATTCTTGCCATCTTGTATAGCTAGTTACTTACACTCAATCTATTAAGCAAAGCTAGAAACCAGGGGATGAGAGTGTATTTGTATAACTGTGAATACTCTATGTATTTGTTCATCGTTAAGAAAAGTAGACTAGCTCTGTGTCAATATAAACTGATTATGTGTACACACTAAAGCAGAGAAGCTGTAATGAGTTCACCTCAGTTCACCATTAATCATGAACTGTAGTGAAAATGATAGTCAGGCTGTTATCAATGCACGGTTTTGGTTTGTGTGAAATGTTGGACAAACAGCAAGCTGACAGGAATGTTAAAAGAGGCAGAAAGTTTGTGCTGCGATAACACGGCATGTTTTTTTTTTACAGTTATAATCTGCTAAGACAGGAATCAGTTTAATATATAATTCCATTCCCTTGTGACATTAAGATGTTTGTGTTTTCTACTTTTGGTATTTTGGAAAGAAAAAATACTTAAATATGTGGCTTTTTTTTTTTAAGTGGATCACTTTTCAGTTTGTGTAATGATAGCCGAGCTTCCTGCCAGCACGAATATACAAAAAGAAATGGACAAAATTGTGATTATATTAGTAATCTTTACACATAAAATTCTCATGAATATGTCAGTGAGGTCCACATATTACAGTAAATGTAGAAACCATCATTCCTTTATCTCACAATTCATCAAGGAAATGAAATTAATGAAAAAGCATTCAGCTTAGTTAGACGTATACATTCATAGCTATCTGATTGATTAGTTTTCTAGAAGTAGTTCATCTCCTGCTCTAATCAGTCTCAATAAAAAGTGCTGACTGAGCTCAGTTATTCACCCAAGAGACACCAGGGCACAACCACCAGCAGGATGCTTGTTGTGCCAGTTTTCTTTTTCTGTTTCTTTTTTTTCGTCAGTGAGATATTTCTATCTCTGTCGTGCGTGATATAACATTTAAACATGATCATTCTGATAACCGAACGGTAGGTTCAGCAGTGGGAAAATGATCGACACACGGCAAATAGAGTGCGAAGGGCTGATAAAACTTGGTCAAACACATTTTTAACCGAGCTGTTGGATAATGAACATCTCAGGCCACGATCACATTCTTTTTATTGAATGCTGGCAAAATGCGCAAAATCCTGTGTTAAATTTGTCGCATCTGTCACAAAAAGACCCAAGTTTTTGTCTTTACGTCTATTATACTGTCATTGCTGCTGCTGTAGTCATTGACTTTGCATCGTAACTATATGCAGAAAGGCATTAGTGTGTTAAATGTATTCGTCTAACAACGTGTGACAGGATGCAGCATGTCTGTCTATCACAAACTGATTCTATTTAAAGGATTTACATCCAATCAGAATAATTTACGTTCTGTTCCGTCACAACATATTACCGTCAACAACATGTTGGAAACAACTGATGAGCCTCTCTGCTCCTCATTAGCCGAGGTATCGTGAGGAAATGATTTTTAGGGTGAATGATCACAGAGGGAAGTTGTTCTCTGAAAGTTAGTCTTGTCTTTTTACTGCAGCGTAATGCAAACATGGATTATTTGGTCTGCTGTCATCTTCCCCGTGCTCGCTTTGAGCAAACATACTCATCTAGTGTGATAAAGGGCAGCTCAGAACAGAGTTTGGATACGGTGTGTGGTATTAGTCTGTGCAGGTTTGCGTGTTGGCGTAGACTGTTCGATGACTCCATTTCCTGCCTTTAGTCAGAGCCAAACCTTGCCCTGCGGATACACATGCTCAGATAGGCCTCAGGTTATTGCAACATTTGTCAGGGTGAGGTTGAAGGTGTGAGGTATGAGGTAGGCAGGTGTCCTCTGAGTGATTTCTTTTCATGTCCACTTAGCTGAAAAGGTGGAGGGCACGCTGTCAGACTATTGTCTTCACTCCACATAGATTCGTACGTCTCATCTTACCTGATCCTATAACAACAGAAACACAGGTATGTGTCTATTTAAAGCAGACTAAGTCATTCTGTGTGGCTTATTCTGGGTAATGATTGATAGAGTGATTGTGTGAGCATGTGAGGGAGTTTTTGCTTTGGAAAGGGGACATTCCTTTGCTGTTGGGTGTGTCAATATGAGCAAAGCATTTTCAGCTGTTGAGCAGAAAGTCAAACATCTAGGGATCTAATAATAACTTTTTGTGTTTTGCTACTGGCAATTCTATCATGTGAGGCACTTATCATGGTCTTTAAAGGTATTTCTTACATGTGATACCTACTAAGAAGTCACAGTATGTTGATACTTAGTCTGGGGTGAGGGTTAATCTTGACATTCATTGTATATTAGTATTTCTTACAGAGCAATTACTTGTCAGGGCACAAGTCAGCACTTCTTAACCATGTGTTCAGCCTGATAATGTTTACAGCTGGGGATTTCAGAAATTGTGTCAGAATTCAGTAATGTTGCTGTTTTTTGTTTTTGTACTTCCGTCTGACTTGAGACTGAAATATATGTTATTGTCAGTTCCTGGTGAATTGTGATAAAGCGTACTGGACCATGTTAGTTTTACTCAGGGAGGTCAATACAGTGTTTGAAAGAAGCAATTAAGAGATTTGAGTCTTATGGGATGTCGTTGTAGCTGCTGAGAGATTAGTAATGGGACTGTTATGTCTCCCTACACAGCGTTTCCATGCTACATAAAGTTGCTAGTTCACTCTGGATATGTTTTAAACAGTCTTGTGCCACAGGGGCCTGAATGCATGTTGGTTTTCATCTAAAATCCCTGATCGGTCCCTTGTGCTGTCGGTTGCCCTCTTTTTAGGTAGCCCTAGTAAATCCAGCTAAGATATACAGCTCTGTTGAAAGGTTTTGGTTACTTGAAGAGAGATGGCTGTATGTTTGATGTCGTTTTCATATTGTTGGTTGTATTTGGGACAGATTAAATGCCTGCCTGCTTGCTTTATGACTAAGAATCTAAACAGTTACCTGTAAGGGTAATTTGATGTCAATTTAAACATGTCTGGAGCGCTCAGATAGCCGAGTGGTTCGGCTCATAAGCCGTGCAGTGATCGCCAGTTTGAATCCCGGCTGTGCTGATCATTTCTGCGTGTTATTCCCCCGCTCTTCTCTACACCTTCCTGTCTATCTTCACTTACTTGTCAATAAAGGCAAAACAGCCAAAAAATATATCTTAAAAAGATAATTTAAACGTGTCTGAAAAGATACACCCCAGCACATTGACTGGGAGCTCTGAACGCCAGGCCGTACCTATTTGGGTGGATATTTTCCTGATGTGCCCTCAGGTTACTACAGCTGAATTGGCAGGTAGCTTATATACACGTAGCTTGGGTACAACTTTATCTCCAGGTTTCACAGTTTAATATGGGGCGGCGGGTTTAGGTTGCTCAGGGTGCAAATCCCTCTATCTGCAGCCGAGATGGGCTCTGAACTCTGTGCCATCATTCTTACACGGTTGTTGTTAAGTTATTGGCTTGTTTCAGTCTGACCTACATTTCATTTTTCGATCAATGAAATTGATGTTGTGTGACTCCTGTCTGTCACGCAGCCCAGGCACATGCGAGGTAGACGGCCACAGTAATGCTGCTGACTTCCACATACGAATATTAATATTCATGTTCTAACATCCGTTGACAGCCTCAGTGTCGCTCTTACAAGGAGATATTTTATGATTACACTCTATGGATTGCCAAGTTTGGTTTCATACATAGTATTGAAATGGACTTTTAAGAAGATGGTAATTAACTATCACTTTTTTCTGTCTGAAAAGACGTTCCCTCAACCATTTTACGCCGTAGATTTCTCTGCCTATTTTAGCTTAGTAAGTCAGAGCAATCAGCGATTGAAGTGCCGCTTCTCTCAGACTCCTTGGCACTAAAATTCAGGCTAATATATAATTATTTCTCAGCTCCTTTCCATTTGTCTGTGTTGAATTACTGTGACCTGGTGTCACTCAGCTTCCAGAAGACAAACCTTCCTCCCCGCTGATTGACAGACAATGGGACTTTTGACTTCAAGGCACAGAGCGTCGAGGTGATGGCAGTTTTATCTCCTCTTGAAGTAAAAATGAGAAATTAAGGAATACATCAGTCACAGCGTTTACATACTCTTAAGACACCTGTTGTCTCTTAGATTTCTACAGCAACATTTAATGTCATGTAAGCAATAAGAGCACGGAGAGGGAGTCTTGTGCGTGTTTAACCAGGTTTCCAACCGTGTTTTTATAAGATTACAAGACATGACTGCATGACTCACACATCAGAGCGGTAGTGTCAATATGGAGAGCGGTGCAGCTGCATGAAAGGAAAGAAAAATAAAAACCTCAAATTGAAACTCTATAGACTAAAACAGAAACTGAAATAAATACGTCCAATTAACTATTAATTAAAGGTTGTTTTGTTGTTTGTGGACGCAGCCAGGAAAAATGTATTTATCAGCTGTCGGCATGATATGTCACAGTACACAGTCTTGACTTTAATTAGGTCCTATAAGAAACAAATATACTGACAATCTACATGTAAACAGTGTTTCAGTGAGCATGTTACCAGGTCATATTACAGATAATTCATGTGTGTGTTTGTTTATTTATATATATATATATATATATATATATATATATATATATATATATTCCCATTTCCTGTTTATGCTTTAACCTGTTTTCTCTCAATAACCTGGTTTCCTGTGTGAATGTAAACATTGCCTGTGTGACAGCTGATATTAAATAAGCGTCTGCTGTGCTCCTTGGGGAAGGTGACACAAGGCACAGGTGGCTTTCAAGTGGATCAGAGAACATATTAATCCATATATGTGGGTGAAATTGATAAAGGCAGTGTTTGAATGTGGGATAGTAAATCAGTCTCGACTGTCATTTTTCATCACTGCCTTTTAAAACAGACTCAGTCATTCAGATTTTACACCTAAACTGAGCCTTTTAGATTTGTAAACACAGTTGCACAGCCGTTTCCTTTTCCTTTCTTGCACCGTGAGCTACATTTAGTTTGGGAGACAGAGAGTCACGGAAAGAGAGGTTGTGTAAAAAGCTCCAAGGAGTGGCCGGAGTCTGAGGTCAGTAGATCAGACCATGTGATCTGATGAGTCAGGGTGGGGTCAGACTAAGACTTTTCTTGGCAGCCTTGGATTATAATACTTAAAAGAGGAGATTTAGCTTTGATTTAGCCGAGAATGGTGTCTTGTAAAAGAGTTGTTTATTATTCCACACTGAATAGACAAACCTGTCACGGAAAGAAATGTTATTCAAAAGAATCAGGTTTTGCTTTGTCGCATGGTGCTCTAAGAAGTTGTAGTATATACTGTGTTTGTCTTCTGCTTAGTCAGGGGAAATAACCATAATGGTAATAATTAGACACTGGTTAGCCTCTGTTTAGCTCAGGCTGAAATGAGGTCATCTTTACTCTGTGGGAACTATGCAATATAGTCCTTAGGCATTAACGTAATGACAGCCTTGAAAGCTGCACAGTTTGGCCTCACCTCCTCAGCTTCTCACCTACTTTTCAGCCTTGTGCTTCCTTCCCTAGTGTCTAGTTCTTGACATACCAAAGTTTTTGGCTGCCTGAGAGTTCAGTGAGGCTATTTCACTTCTCAACGTTTAGAGGGAAACACAAAGAGAAATGTTGAAGAACCAGTCAGCCGTGAGCTTATGGGACTGTGGTGGGTTGGCAGCAGCATCGTCTTCACTCCTATCTCAAAGCTGCTGAGAGCAAGCAGAGTGAAATCATTCTGGACCCGATATAATGGGGAATTTCAGAGGTAGGCTCAGATAAACATCACAATTTTTCTTTACTTAATGGTGCCTTCAATAGGATTTGCTTTCCTTTTTGTGTGTTGCTTTTTCTGTGGCTCTATTTCCTACAATCTGCTTAGTGTGCAGTTTCCTACAGGAAAGTTTAGACTGCAAAGAGCTATTCATTTAAACTGATTATATACACAGATTTTGGTTATGGCAAGGAATTTTCTTATTTGATAGGGGGCTGTATTATATCAAATGAAACAGTGAAGGATAATAGAAAGGATAAGTATGGCGAGCTCCATTTATTTAATCTACTGTGATTTTAAATAGTTATTACTTGCTGTGCAACTCTCATTGTCTTTCTTATATGTGGTTCCTTGGAAAGAAAGCAGAAAAGATTTTGCCTGCCCCAACCAGGCTGGCAGCTTCTGACAACTATAAAATGTGTTCCCGGTCAGGCCTGTCTGTGTTGTTCTCTTCTGTGTTTGTCAGAGAGGAGGAGGAGGAGTCATGTCAAAGTCAAACAGCTTTCAGTTTCCTGTGTTTCCTGGGAATAAAGTACCACGTCCTTGATTCAAATGCTGGATTGTAGGTGGGAGGTTGGCCGAGCGGTATCTTGCAACACTGAATGAGCAGGAAAGGAATTTGGAAGACTGACAGGGGGATACATGGAATATCCTGTGTGGACTAACATACTAGTTGTAAAACCTTATCTGTCATTTAACACCAGGGTCGACACAAGGCTCAGTTCAGCTCAGACACCTTGAAATGTTCACACTGCCTTGATGACAGACTCCCAGAATACCTCTGGGTCAGATTTCGTCCGAATGTCTACGAGACCTCCCACATACCCCACATACTGCCACCCACCCCCTCATCATTTACAGCTCTATCCGTGGCCAAAAACCTTAATGCTCTCACTATAAACAGCCAAACCATCTCACACAAACTGGCTGTCAGTCTGTGCTAAAGAATGTCTTACTCATTCAAGTCTGCGAGTGCATTAGTTGTGGACGGTCTAACCAGCCCTCACAAATATACAGCAGCAATGTCATACCCACACCAGAGGGAGGCAGGGTTAGGCAGGGTAGTTGTCAAACTAACCAACTTCTTTCCTAGTAGCATCTACTGATATCCTCTTTGTGAGCCATTTAGGGGCTATCTGTAAATAACCTGAATTACACTTTCCCCCTAAATTGCACAAGTCCCAATATGCACATCAGTCACACGCTGCGCCACCCACCATCACATGTAAACTCCTTACCTGTGGGAAACTCTGCCGTAGGCTACGTTGTCACCAGCCTGCACCAGCGAATCGGCTTTTAAATATGCCCACACTGCTCTTTTAGAAATTAAGGAAAGTCAAAAAGTGCTGCACACAACAACAGCGCTTTACCTGGTTTGCCCTTTTAGAACCAATCGTATTTTCTAAAAAAAAAACAAAAAACAAAAAAAAAAAATGAATAAACCGTAACACCATTACCATCCATCCATCAAATTAATAGCGTCAAATAAATGCTAGGCCATACCACCCAGCACAAATTTACATGACCATATATGGCCCCATAACCCTTTACATGGACGTCTGAACTGATTTAATCAGTTAAGCTATTGCATAACAGGTCTTCACCCTCAGGCTGCTATAGCCTAATGGATGAAGAAAACTATAACAGACATTTTTCATGGAGCAAATCAAAATGGCAAAGTTTTGGCATATTTTTGCAGCAGTATCCCACCACATATTCACATGTGAAGATGTTATTTCATTATAACCTTGGCTAATGTTGTCTGCTTCATTAACCTAAATCATGTAGGTCAAAGTATATGTGTAGAAACCCAGGGATGGAATGTGTCTTTATATTTGTAACTTGGTGATGTCCACAGTTGTGGATCTCTAAAGCAGTAAATGTCTCAGTAAAATCCCTGTTTCCCCAAAGTCGCATATAGCTCCTGTGTTATCAGACCCCTTGCTTTTGTCTGTTGCTGCAAAGCTGAGCTCTGAAGCAGCAATTGCAGCCTTTAGCTGCCCTGCTTGGCTCTACAGGCTCCTTCTAGTAAATATGGATCCACCTTGAGCAATGTTCCCTTGACACTCTCCCTGTCAACAGATATAATGAGACCATAACTATTCGTTCTACTTTCTCATTTCATTCCTGGACGAGAGGCCAGAAAGAGCGAAGGAGACAGGAACACCTTACCTCCTCCATCGCTCTGCTGATTGGCTGCTTTTGCTTTCGTTTTTCTTTTTTTTTTCCCCAAAGACCTGCTCTTCACTCATCTCTCACAACCTGTCTTGTGTATCACATACCCAAATATCTATAGCTCTCAACTCTCCTTAGATTTGAATTTTCACAATGTTGTGTGTTTATTTAGTGTTTTTTATGTAACTGTATTACATACATAAATCATTATTTAACTTGTGTGCTGTCTCAGGGCCATATGGCAATGATTTGCACTGTCACAGACATGAAACATTGACAGTCTTTTTCTCTTTGGGCCATATGGCATGTGTGGGTGTGTGTTTGTGTATTACTGGTGGTGGCGTGTGACCATTGATAGTCACTTCTCAGCATCATTCGCCCATGTGTACTGGGGAAGCGTTGACTGCGTTCAAGTGTGTATTTACGAGTGGAGTGTGTTTGCACACGCATGCACACGGTCTGGTATGTGTGTACAAGATTGTGGAGCTTTTTTTTTTTGTTATTTTTTCCAGCAGACTGCCTGTTGTGACCAGATTATGGTGTGTGTGTTTGTGTTTGTGTGTGTGTGTGTCCACGTAGGAGGAATGCCAGCTCCTGAGCAGAGCCCAGTGACGGAGGAGGGGCTTCTGCTGACCATCCGCGACAGTTCAACTGGCCGCAACATGGAAGCTGACAACACCGCCAACAACATCCTGGCCTCGGTCAAAGAACAGGTAGGGTGTTTCTTATATTAATGTTGCACTAAGAGCCCACTGATTCCTGATACATCTCTCATATTATGACAGTGTTTTTTTGCTTTTATGTACCACTTATGTGCAGTGACATTTATAGAATGCTAAATTGTCCGGCGACTTATTGTACATTGTACAGAAAATAAATCCACCGGGTGAATCATGTGGCCATTTTTGTCACACCCTGTTCTTACAGTAAGCATATAACACACCTCTGTGTCACAGAGAGAAGGAGGCACTACAAGCGGGCTTATAGGACATGCTTACGGGACAAGCTTAAGTCTAAATTATGTTCATGCTTGGAGAACTGCATGTGCTTGATGGTGTTCTTGTAGTGTAGTGACTGTGTGGACATGACAAATAGGAGAGTGCATGGGCTTACTCCGTCTGCTGACGAAATTTATATCACATGGTTCCCCGCGTACTCAAGGATGCAGAAAGTATAACACTAGCTTTATGGAGCTTCAAGCCCTCTAATGTTTTCATATCTTTAAGCAGCAGTGTCTAGGCCTCAGTAGCACCTAGTGGTAAGGTTTCAGATAGCAAACAACTCATAATAAAAGGCCCTTTTAATAGCCAGTGTTTGGATTATCTGCTCTGAGCTATCGTAGAAAAATGGTGATGTAACATGGTGGATTTTAGGGTTAATCACTCTTATTTACTCATATATATGAAGTACTTATTCTAATTAAAGAAAAAGCAATGAGTCATAGTTTCTGGTGATTATATCTTAGTAAAAACATGGTTCTAAGTATTATTTTTATTTCATAGATGCCCCTAAATCCCACACACTGGTTCTTTAATTCAGATTAGATGTTAGATGTAAGGGACAACCTGCAACCCTAGACCTTGTTCCTTGGGGCCTTGGTTTAGCCCTTTTTCTCAGCCCTTGTCACTAGATCTTTTTTCACTGGCCTGACAGTGAAATAAAGCAAACAAATAAAGTAAACACAAAACAGGACAGGTATGTTTACCCAGAACTTAGTCGTAAATGTTTTCACTCACACACAAGTTTGTGACTTGTCCATAGCAGGTCCCTCAGGTTTGTCTTCATACATAACATTACACAGTATATGCACTTTTTTCCACCAAAATAGGACAAACTGAAAATGTTTGTCTTGTTTGTGTTTGTGATGAATTTATTGTTTTAAGAGGCACACCAGCTGAGATATTTTTAACATTTGACAAAAGTCACATGCAGTGGCAGCATTACAGCCGCTTTGTTTGGTTCAGTGTAAACATGTAAACAGGAGTTTGCTTAATGGCAATGTAATGTGATCTCTGAGTAAAAGGGGCTTGTCACAAAAGTCAAACAAGATTTCTAACTGCATTTCAATTATTGTAGTATTTCACTCAAATATGACTTCATTCATTCAAGGTAAATAGTGCCCTAATAATGACACTAATTGTGATATGTGCATGTGATAATATTACAGTATTGTGAACACATGGGGGACCCCAGACTCATTCAGAAAGTGTCAGAACTGTGCCCTGGATGTCCCCTGACCTTAGACCCATTCCTGGCACTGAGCCAGGTAGAGAGCTGCCATTTATCTGCGTGTGGGATGGTGAAAAGAATGTTGTTGATAGCAGAACTATGATCACAGTGGACTTTGTTTACTTTTTTGGCTAGTGGAAAAAATTGAAGTTGAGCAAGCTTGACTAGGAGCTATTGTTTGTTTGTTGCCTGTGGTCATGGCCTGACTTGCATCGATTAGCATCCAGGAAGATCATCTCCTGCTGAGTTTGTGAGCATGTGGAGGGACATGCCCCCTGACTCACTCCATCCCTGCCTGTCTTTCTGTGATTCATTTACACTTCTCTCTGGTACACACACATGTGCACACACTCTCCTTTCCTGTCTGGCTTCACTCCAGTCCTCCATATTCTTGGGAATCCAACATAGGGCAAACTGGGCTAAAGAGAGTTTGCTCATTATTGATGACGTTAATTCTCCATGTCATCTCCCATATCTCTCTTTTCCCTGAATGACACTTTAGTTTAGCTACAGATTGAAATGAATTAAACACCTTCTCTTGTGTTTACCGTCCAATAGCCCCTAGAAATTCCATTGAGGCAGGAAAGTACTACCGCAGGCAAGAGTGCTTTGTTTACATGAGTGAGGAAGGAAGGAAGGAAGGAGGGAGCACCTGTCGATGTCACTTCCTTCCCTGGAGAATTCCTTAGTGGTTTGTCCGGTTAGAGCAGATATCCATGCAGGCGAGCAGGAAGAGAAAGCACTCCGTCGGAGCTGTGGCTTTTAGAGTGACTCGCTGGAGACATGCCTCAAAGGGGATTCCTGTTAAATGTTCGAGACTGTAAAATGATCGTTCTCCTCAGTATTTAACAGAGCGGGAAAAGCAAATAAGAGGGTGAGTGAGAGTGAAAATCAAGAGGAGGTAAGAGACCAGGCTATAGTGTGAGTGCGTTTTTTCCCTCCTTTGTGCTTTCGCGTGAGGTTTTCCTGTGATTGTTGAGGGGCAGACCTTCGAGGGATCCTTGCTGTTGATGTAAACATGCAAGTATGCTGTGCTGCGGCTGTGGCCACAGTTTGGACAGGGGCTTAGGATGACTGGGTGCGTGGTAAGTGTTAACTCTCTGGTTCTGTCATATTTTTAATTCTTGGATTTTCTCTGCCTTTCTTTTTGCCCCTCCTTTCAGTTGTCTTCCTACATTTCTCTCTCTCTCTCTCTTTTCAAACTTGTATTTCTGTCACTGCTGTTGTTACAGCTGCTCAGGCTTTGCCCACATGCCCAAACAAGGACACATTCGCCAACGTATTATGATTGTGTGTCATTATGTGTTCATTTGCTTGAACTAAAGTCCCTTCTTTTTTCCCCCTTTAAACCCAACAAGCCTAGTCTTTTTTGCCATTAACTGGATGATTTGGTTAAGTTGAATCCTGTTTTTTCTCTCTCTCTGTGCTTCTTTAATAGCATTTTCTTCTTACATTCCAATGCATGCGTCTCCTTCAAAACCTAAAACTGTACTGTAATTCAGGATAAAATTTCCCCTCTTCAGTATTTAAAATTTAATTTAACTGAAGGGAGGTGTTCAAGTATTATCTAAAACCAGGAGTTTCTATCTGTTTCATTTTAAGAATAATTGAAGCAGTGGGAGGCTGTGGCGCTCATCCAGACAGATTGTCTCTTGTGTGGATTCAGCAATCACGAAGCTCTTGTGTGTCTTGTCAGTGTATTTTACTTTTTCTGTTTTTTATTAATCCAAACACTGAAAATGTCACTGGTATTTATTCAATTTATTTTGAAATCTAAAGTAAAAAAAAACAATCCAAGTTGTATGAAGGGAAATAAATCAATATTCAGTAGTTCAGATGAGAAGCAGAGGTAACATTTTGTGATTTTCTATAGTTTCAGGGTTTATTTTCTTATTAAACCATTGAACTCTGGCATCATAATTAACTGCTTAATTCCTGTTACTGAATGCCTAATGTGAAGCACAGAATCCATTTTATTACTTATAACAGGGTGTTTGAAATGCATTTTATTTGATACATCTTCAAAAAGTGAAAACTAAACCTTATACTTTTATGAGATGAGTGCAGTTGATTTAATGTAATGTGACATAGGGGACAGATGCTGCTTCACTTCAGCTGCTGCCTCAGTATTGACGACTGTGGCCTATCTTTCACTGGTTCTTTTATGTTTCTTTAACTTGAATGTCAGAGATAAAGCTGAGTGATAATGCCACATCATTATCTATCAGTCCTCAATGGAATAGTTTCCCAATAATATGAACCTGTGTAATAGCTGTTTTACGAGACTGTGTTGCCCAAAAACAGGAATCGGAGGACGTTTGATCAAAAAGATGTCATATTTGTCATATTTTTAAAAGTAGCGTATCAATAATAGAAATATTGCTCAGCTCTACTGAATTCGAAACTTCCAATAGTGAGATTTTCAACATGGCAGTGCAGTTGGAAACCCTGCATGATAATGAAAAGTACAAAGATAGAAACACAGTTGCTCGCACTCGCCGCACAATAAAGAAAAAACCCTGAATGCATGCATGGAAATATAATGAATGCTGAGTTTCTGGAGATCATTATAATGTTATTCTGTTGTCCCGTTCCTGGAGGACAGTGACACCATCAGACAGGGCACAGGTGGTCCATTGAATGGTTTATTGTGTGAAAAATTATATGAAATTGCAAGTTGAGTGTGGATGAATGATCCAAGCGGTGAAGTTAATCAGTAAATCCAGAATTTTTTATGATCTCTAAATTTAAATAAAAGAGACCAATGAATGGTTGTCAGTGACTGATGATAAAGGTGACTGTCTAACTAGAAAAAAAAAAAAACAGTGAAATTAAAAAATTAAAGCTATTTTGGTTTGTCTTTTTTTTTTTTAAATCGGGTACAAATGAAGTAGTGACTAGTTTTAAAGTTAAATATGTGTGTTGAGAACCATATTTAGTCCAGCTGTTGTTTCACCACCAGGTCATTAGCCGTTCACGACAATTAAATGAATAAAATGGTCGACTGCATTATGAGACTGTGCATTTACATTTACATAATATACCATATTATTGCCCGATTAGGGAGCGGTGGTTGAGTATATTCACTGTAAAGAACCAGTGTTTGTCTGTGTGTGTGATTTGCGTCGGTTGAAATGAACACAGGTCATAGACAAATGATATGAGATCACAAAATGTAGTAAAATCGTAGAACCATAGAACAATGTGCAAGGTGATTGTCTGTAACAGTCTATTGTTAGCCTGCATAGCTTTTAGTTGATGTCATTCTGCTATGTTTCTACCCAAATAGAAGGCAAATTTTCAAGGTAAAAACAACATGCAAATAATCATGTGGTACCAACAAATACTGCTATGTAAATACCATTAAAGGAGTGCCACTGGATGACATCATGACAATTATCAAGCCAATTATGAAAATAACAAACTTTCCAACAGATCAAAAAGCCAGTGTGATTTTTACTTCTTTTTTGTTTTTTAGAATTACATCCCTCAAAATTGAGGCAGCATGCTGGTTGCTGGGCGAATACTATTACTTAAAGTTCAGTACAAGAACGTTGGTTGTGTTGTAGACAACACAAACGAAATATATTTGTGCAGTTGTTATATCATGTTTTATACATTTTCTCTGTGTAAGACAAGGAAATTATATTTGATTACCCCTCTTTAAAATGCGAGTTTCTACTGAAAATGAACCCACGCAAAGGCTACAATCACACACAAAAGGTGATTAGATTTGGTTAACAGAGTCGTCGTGTTTGCAGGTTCATCACATCGGTAGGCAAAAAATTATAGCCTTTTATGAGGTTGTTTTGATTTGCATTGTGCAAATTCACAGATATACAAGCATGCACATTAGCAGTTGGGTGGTACAATGCAGATAGCATCGACGGTTTCATGCTCCAAATATATTGCAACTGAAAAAGATGATTTAAAATTATTAAAAACATCAGGTTTGCAACTGTTTTTATGAGGAGGGACGTTTTACTGAAGTATTTCTGGCTTTTCCATCAAAGTAATTTTATATGTAAATTTACACAAATTGCACATATTAGAGCATGAAACCATTTATAGGCTGAAGCTGTTAGCTTCATATCCTAGCAGCTGGAAACCAGCACGGCATTCAACAGCCTTTTAAGGACAAGCCAAATTCGATTCCGAGACGAGTATACAACAAGCCTCAGGATGTCTAGTGAGATAGTCCACCGAGCAGCCATCAGTGAGTGTGAGGTCAAGTCTTTAAAGAGCATTTCATTGATCACTCTGCCTTCATCTTGGCTTCCCACCACACATCCCCAGAGAGGAATAGCCGCAGTGGCGAGGGGCCCTTTAGTTGTGTCAGCTTTGATTTTTATCCTCACCAGGCACTCCTTAAAGTATACACATGTCTTCAAATGGCTCCTTAGTATTCCTATTTTAGTTATGTTTGTGTTACAGCATCGGTGAGCTGGGTAAACTCAGAGTGGGGGGGGGGGTAACAACTCGCACATTATTGTAGAGTAAAACTACAATAGTTGATATTATTTGGTAATGTGTTATTGGACAGCTGGACATTGTTGGTAACATTTCAAGACAGTCACTGAGATGTTTTTGTCTGCAATTTTGTTTACAAGCTCACATGCACTTCATTTCGTAATAGGTGTACATAGTTGTGTGTTTCTGTTTGTGTCTCTGTGTTTAAAAAGTTCATGACCAGTAAATACTCAAGATATGTTCACAGCAGTAAGCTGTACACGCAGAGGGAGGTGAGGTTGATTTTACTTCTTTATACTTTCTGTTTTATGGTGAGACTTTCTCTCAAACATTAAAGAAAAATTCTGTGGTCACATTAGTCCCTGTGATCTAAAGCGGCTACGATTTCTTGTATCAAGATTGTGGTTCCTTGCCCTTGGAAATGCTATGTTTTGGTGTGCTCCTGTTCCTCCTCTATTATGAGGCTTTGACCTCAGAGTAATGCTGTTATTAGCTGTGCCTGAACATGCCTATACAGTGTGTACCACATGACTGGTAAAAAAGGGCCTTTTAGGCTGGCTGCACTATGGTGTTTCAACACACCACCTCCCAGAAAACACCACAGTGGAATTTTCCCACTTTGTTGGAGACCATTACATATGAAAAATCTGTCTGCCTCCTGCCTTTCCCTGGCAAACTGGAGTTACACTCTGTGACCCCCTATTTTATTATCTGAATCAGGCACAGACACACAGACAGGCTCCAGTATACTTTGCAAAGCCCGTGAGCTGACCTTGCTTTTGAGTGCTACAACTCCAGCACCTTCTTTAAAGGCTTGATGAGCTGGCTGAAATATTACCCACTCGAGATACCGCTGCTAGTCTTCGTCTTGTAATAATAAAGTCAGAGTCATCTTTGTCTAAGTGACCCAGCTTAAGGAGTTAATAGTTTGGGTCAGGGCAAATCTTTAAGTCGGTGTTTTTGCCATTATGCATTTTCATCGTATAAGCGCAGCAGAGAGATTGAGTTCTTTCTGCAGGTGATATTGTCTCTTCCACCTCCATAGGCGAAATGAAGACTCTAATTACAATCGACTAGTGATTTTCTCCACTCCTCTGGGTTTAATCTGCTTTCTTCTCCCCAGTGCTGCTGCTGTGACACAGGCAAGGAGAAATCTAAAGGCATAAGCATTCTGGCCTCGATTATAGTCATAAAAATGGAAGCCTAGCTACAAGCCATTACCCCATGGGGGAGCAGAACAACTATGAGAGGGAAAGCGTGAGACAGATTCAAACGGGAGGGATACAGGTGAAGGAGAGTGCTCAGATATACAGAGGAAAGACAAAACGCTCTGATATGGAGGTAGGGCGCAGAGGGTGGTGAGTGAAGGGTAAAGGACAAAAGTGAGAGTGCGAGCATGATGGAGAGAGGCAGAGTCGGAGAGGCTGTCACCTGTGAATGGTTCTCTAAAGCACTGTGGCAGGAGGCTGTCAACGCAGAGGAAAACAGTAGAAGAGGAAAAGAGGAAGAGGAGATAATCTGCTCCCAATGTGACATGTTGTCAAAGGAGTGTGTGAGTCTGGCCTGGTACAGCGCTGTCATTTTGAACCCAGCCCTGGGAGATCCCTCCCTTGCTAGCCTGTTAATACTCATCACCATCACTGTCATCATCATCATTATCACTATAATCATTGCCATCGTCAACATAACACAGAGCAACTGGTCATTGGGGAGCAGTAGCTGTACTTGGAAAGATGGAAGAACAGTAAATACTGTTGAGCTGTCCTTGGAAATGGCATGTGCCCACAGGGGAGGTTGAGGCAGTTGACTGGGCGAATCACCAGTTATGTTTACAGGTGTCTCTGTATCATCCTGTATCCAAACATATGACGGATGAGTTTCTCTTGATGACTGAACCTGAGGTAATCACATAAATCACTATCACTGCAGTCTTTGTTCACTACAGCAGGTTCCAGACCGCCAGACTCTAGATTGCGTACTCTCTTCGTTTTTGGCCTTGAGCGATGTTCTTTTTTGACTGTCACAATACCGTTGATCTCTGAATGGAATTGTATGTTCTCAGGTCTACATGATTGTACTGGTTGTGTGATTGTGCTGCTGCAACATTTTTGGCTTTTTGTTCCAAATGAGAAGATACACTTTGCCTTTGAGAGTTACTCTTATTTTGCTGGCCCTATGCCTCGGCTTTATTATCAACACATATCACGTAAGAGCTTTTGTTGAAGTTCAACAGCTTGCAGCTGCACAAAACAACCACAGATTGAGTATAAAAGTCAGACAACCTGATGGATGTAAAAGGAATATTAGATTTTAAAGCAGAGAGACATTTGTAATTTTCACAAAGTTTTTTTTTTTTTTTTTTAATTCACACATTTACATTTGTATTAAATGCACCAGCAATAAGATGATGCCTTTAGAAGCCACTTCTACTGAATGTGAGAGACGTGGCCTCACACAACAATGAGCTGTCACTATGTGACAACTCATTGTTGTCAACAACGCATTGTTGTCACCATGTGATGAATTGTCAGTGACTTGTCACAGAGCTTTTTCTTTTAAAGGAGAATTTGCTCCACAGAACTAAATGCGAAATGATTTTAAATGATGCCCATATACTGCTGGTTCCACTTGAACCACCAATGGTGCATAAACTGTGCTTTTAAAGTCCAATTATGTGCATCACGCTGTGAATTCTAATGAGGCAGAAATGCAAAGGCATTTACTGTACTTTGAGGTAACAAAGAATACTCATCAGCTTTTGCATGTTGGCTTGTATCTCCTGCCAACATGTTTAGTTTGTTTTCTCAAATTACCTGTGCCAAGCGCACCTCACCAACAAGGTCTGCAAAAAAAAAAAAAAAACCAAAAACGAATCACTAAATTATAGATGACTTGGTAATCTACATGGAGTCTTGACTGCCAAAATGGATGAATAAACAGATGGGAAACTCCTCACAACAAAAAGAATTTGTGAAGAAGAAAAGTGCCTGGGAAAAAAAAAATTAAAGGTTATTGTAGGATCTGTTCATGAGCACAGACATGATTTTTCTTTCACCCTCCCAGCAGCTCAGTCTATTATTGCCAGTCTTTCTTTTGTTGTCAGTCTCTTGTGTGGTAAGCACTGGCTGCAGCAATTTCCAGTACAGCTGACAGCTCCTTTTAATAGCATTCACCACACAAATGACAGTTTCTTTAATGGCATTTTAATAATCAAGCAAAATTGTAACTCACTTTCTTTTGATGTTCAGATATGAACATCAAAAGAAATTAATGTTCTTTGGGGGCTTACTCATCTTTTATCTTTTGAAATGCTACCAAGACAAAATTATTTTTGGAGTCATGAGGTCAAGATCACAGGATTATAGTTAGATGATGGAGATGATGATCGACGGTTTGAGCTTTTATGAGTTATTGTGACCTTGCTTATGGCAATATTAATTAAGAAAATAATTTCAACTTAACGTTTCAAAAAACGGTAACTCAGCAGAACTGATCAGACACATTGTCTTTAATTTTACCAAACCATCCCCAACAGGAGAGCACTGGTACAGCAGTGGTCAGCGTAGTGGTAGATATGATTAGAAACTGGGAGCCAGTGATTATCACTAAAAGCCAAAAGGTTTAAGAACCCAGTTATATGTTTATTTGCATTATGTCAGTTTTAACATAGGAATTTAAAAACGATTTCAGCAGCTTTGTCAGTTTTCTGCCACAGATGCTTGTAATGCCACATTAGATTTCCTGGCAGAAATGATGTCCTGCTGTAAACTTGCTTTTCTATTATCTGAGAGTGAATGATGTTTCACATTTCTGTTTGTGGCTTCTTGTCACATTATCAGCTTATACAGTATAAAAGCTTAGGCACAGCTGTGGGTGTTAAAGCAATTTTCCCCTTCTGATTCACTATAGCTATACCTGCAGCCAAATACTTTTTTTTAACCTTAGCAAAGCACTTTACTGTAGTTTTAAATGCCTTGCTCTCCAACATGGTTATTATGCAGTCAGGATCATAATTATTTAGGCAGTGACACAATTTTTATAATTTTTCCTCTATACATCACCTCAGACAGATTTGAAACACAGCTATCAAGATGTGATTGAATGATAGACTTCAGTGCACCTGTGAGTGCTTTAACAAAAACTCACACTAACTGTTCAGGAATTATAGCCATTTTTTTTTTATAATGGGACAAATCAACATAATTATAGGATTATGTTTTTCTGCTTTCTTTTTTTCCAGTAAGTGAAAAGAAATATTTGCTGGGTTGAGGTCATGTGATTTTTCTTTGAAGAATATTTCCATTTATTTGCCTCGAAAGGTTCTGCATTGCTTTCACAGTATGATTTGGGTCATTATCCATATGTACTGTGAAGCACCATCCTGTCAGTTTTGTAGCATTTGGCTGAATCTGAGCACTTAGAAAAGCCCTTTACACTTTACAGTTCCTACTCCGACTTCTATCAGCAGTCAAAAGGAAAAGAGCCGTGACACTGCCTCCATCATGTTTGACAGATGATGTGTTATGCTTTGGATCACAAACCATTTCTTCTCTTCTTTTCTAAATGTTCTTGGCAACATCTGGCCTTGTGTTGTTCCCGAGTCTTACAAGTGTTTGCAAGTTGTGGTAAAAGTTCTGAATTTATATTCATGAAGGCATCTCTTGATTGTAGACTTTGACAAAGATACGACGAACTCCTCGGGAGTGTTCTTGACCTGACCAGATGTTGTGAAGGACTTAGAACAAGGAAAGAATTCTGATCTACTATTTTAGTTGCCTTACTGACCTTTTGGTGTTGCTGAGTTCGCCAATGCATTCCTTCTTTTTAACAATATACCAAACCGTAGATTTGGCCACGCTGCAAGTTTCTGCCGTGCTATGCTTCAAATCCATTGTGGAGGTTCATAGAGGCAAATTGTAAAAGTTTTGTCAGTTTTGACAGTTGCTGTCCACACACTAATGGACCTGTATATAATACTGCTGTGGTGGTATGATGCTGCAGCCAGTTTCCCAAAACCTTAGTATTGTAACAAGGTGACTTTGTGGCAGTTTTTGTAAGTAATTGCACTGCATGGTTCCTCCAGGTCTGGTCACACAGCCTGTTCTGATGCCTGCTCTCTTCGCTCACACCTCAGGCCAGCTATTCTGTCCCCTCTGCTGCAGAAATCCTTTAACCTCTGCTGTCATTCTCCCACTGCGCAGCAGTCGGGCTCTCGTAGGAATGCGTCTGCCTCGCTGCAGTGAGGTTGCAGAACTGTCAAGCCTCATTGCCAGTTAATGAACAAACATATTTCTGGGAGATTCTCATCTTTGGTTAAGAGGAAAAGCCATCTGCGCTAGTTATGCAAAAATGAATCCAATTCTTGCAATTGCACATATAGCTCTGTCTTTTAAGATCCAAATCACAGCTCCACCATAACAGTTATCCACAGACTCACATGTGTGTTGCTGAAGGTAATAAAAACTATTATGGATAAAATCTCTATTGGTTTTAATTAATATTGGGATTTGGATACTCACTGCTGAGGATTATGCAAATATTGCTGATGTATACCTTGCAATTATTTTTCTGCTATATAACATATTTTCAGACATCACTTCCTCTGTTTTGCTCTTTCAGGCTCCTTGTTTTACACACAGGTTAGTGATGAATTTTCTCAGCAAGTCATTTATGTCCGTGATGAATCTCACGCGATATGGGCATACATCCCTGTCCACATATGCCAGTTAGATAGATGTCATCACAAATCTTATACACATGGTGTATGTTTTATAAAACATTTTAGATAAATGATGTAACTGCTACCACTGCAGCTACAAATAAATCCTGTGTAAAACGTGTGTTTGCTACACACCAATAGACAGTAGCAAGCAAGTAGAGTGATTTTGAATGAGGTTCAACACAGAATACAACATATTCTGACACCTCAACATTTTCTGCGGTTGTCTGAGCTCAGTGATCAGGAAAAAACCGCAAGACACGATGCTGGCTGACCAGTTAGTGTGTGAACGATGTTTGAAATCTACAGGATGGAAAGACTTTCATTACATCGGACTATGTGTTCTGTGTGGGTTAAGGAGCTTGGCTTGCTTGACAGCTTTGTGTTTGCCACGGTGTCAGCAACCTCTTTGGAGGACTTTAAAAAGTTTTGTTGTAAAGAAAGAGAAATCTTTTTCAACAGGGGTTGATAGACCCCACCCCCTCCAACCTTGACAACATGAACAATGTGACCGAGTATTTTCACCTTGACATTTCAGTGTACTATAATGTCAATCAAAAACATGATTCAGACAGCCAGGGGTTCTGACTGTACCAAAGGAACTGATCCTGTCAATTTGTGGGGTGGGGCTTTTCCTGTCTTTTCACAAAAGCATACCTCTGAGAGAAGCCAGGCCAAGCTAGGTAAGCCAGAGCTGGCAATTGGCACTAAGGTTTATCTAACATTAGCACCACATTGTTAGGGGTTTGACAATGCATCCTTAGACTCCTGTTATCTATAACCATTATGTTTCTGTCATTGTAGAGAGACATAAAATGCACAACCGTTTTGTAGGCAATCCTGTATGGAAGTTTCAGGGCTGTAATCAGTGCTAGCAGCTTTAAAACACATTTGTTTGAAAAAAAAAAAGGTATGCAACCGTCTGTGTAAAGATATAGTGAAGTGATGATGTTCTGGGTAGAAAATGAAGTCACACTCCAGCTGTGTGTTGTAATCCCAGCTACTCTGTTCTTTCTTTTGGAAGCTCGTCTGGCCGCATGTGCTTGTTAGTGCATGTGCGTCCCTCACGTCCCTCCAAAGCAATGGTTTTGGTTTTATACGCTCGCTCTCTAGTGCGACACCTAGTAGCAGTGAGTGTGTTTTTAATGTGCTTAATCCAGTTACACTGTCCGTTTGTTTACGTATGCAGTTAGCCTGATTGGAGTGCACTTGTATGTCAGTGTAAGTTAATACAACTGTATGACATTCAGGGTTTATCTGTGCTTACGCCCTTCTTATATATGCTGAACCTCAGTCTGTGTGCTGATCCAGCAGCGGGCCAAAGCCACTTCAGGCATTTTTAGAAAGTTCTTGTATTGTCAGCAGCACCCATAGAAATGACATGCATGTACGTCGGTAGCGTGGCCTGCCGCTGTGTGTCATCTGTTTCTTTAGGACCCAGTTTGAGGACACAAGCAGACAGGATCTGATTCAGCTATGGGACTACAGGCAGATCAGACCCAACAGGTTCATTGTAATGGCAAATAAAGCCTTTGGAGGCCTTGTTGGTACAGGAAAGCCGGTCACCCATTGTCCATGTCCTCTTCTTCCACATTAAGCCCGGTACCGACTAAGGCTGGGCCCACACCCGTTAAATAAGCATAGTGCTTGTTTAATAGCTACCATTGTTGTGCTGGGCCCGACTTGGTAGATCATTATGCTGAATAGATGTGTCCCACTCTATGTAGGGGCCAAGCATGGAAAATGCAATGAATTACAGAGTGCACTGTGTATTCTTTCCATGGCTAATTTGAGCCCTGCTTACAAGTGTGATCTGTCCCTGTTTCATTAGACCAGGGTTCATTTTGGCACATAGTCCTGTGCTATCACAGCTAATTATAGACATTTTGAATGTATATTTATAATAGTTTTAATGAGAATTACAGATTAAAGAAAGTCTATTGCATGTGCATGTGGCAGAGCTTACACTTTATATGGCTTTTTTAACCTAAAGAGAGCCAGAAGATGTGATGACAAAGAGGCATGGTACTAATCCTCAGTGCCACCTGAGAGGCCTGTAAACTCTGCATGAAAGGTTGCAGTGCTGTTTAATTGCTACCTATAGGACTGGAAAAAGCAGGCCGCCTTACTCCTCTTTCTGCCTCTTTAAAGTGCCATCCATCCACACTGGTGGAACTTGTGCTAAAATAGTTAAATGTATAATTTAATGAAAACTGAGAATGAGGCTGCAACCAATTGGCTAAGAGATAGAAAAGATTTTGAGGGCAGCGCTCCATGCAGGAAGCTCTGGACTGCCTCCATGATTTTCCATAGTTAGAAAACAGCAGGGTTGGGGCAGGCATGCAGGCAGGATGAAGGCAGGCATGCAGGCAGGATGCCGGTCTGTGATAGGCTTGGAGCGGCTCTGAATATCAATAGTGACAGAGACCTCTATGCCTTATGGCTGCAGCAGATGTCTCTCTTTGCTGTGCTTGATCAAGATCATAGACCATCTAATCAGTGGTACTGAAGCCCAACCACTCTGTCTGAAGTATTAAGAAAGGCTTAGCTGTTTATTTTTCTCTCTCTCGCCTCGATGTACCACCATATAATGAGAAGTGTGTGGCACAAGATGAAGTCGCTGGACTCACGAAGATGACACATTGCCAGACAAAGCAATTGGATTATGAGCTTAAAAGAAAGAAGGCTCAAACATGGCAGCCCAAGAATAGTGACATGCAGAAGAAGGAAATCTCTGTCTTCATTCAGAAAGTAAACAATCTCAGTATGTTAAATATTTTTTTTTTCATAAGCAAGCTGCTGCATACTGGCACATGACACACAAGTAAACTCTGTAAGCTTCACACATGCGTGATGGGTTTATTTTTGTGCGTGATATGAGATGCAAATGTATGTTCATGTGTCTCTATCTTGTATCAGGTGAGTTTATCTTCCTTTTTTGTGTGTTTCAAATCAAACCGTGGCCTCATGCCTCCATAATACCATATTCAGTGGGAGTGATGTATTTACATTTCACTCCCACTCCTCACTTTTTTTCTTCCTCTCACCTCCCTCTTTTTAATGTCTGTCTCCATATGGATTATTCCCTTCCCTTGTCACTTTCACCTCATGCTGTCTGCTGCAAACTGGAGGGATTTCAGATTTGTATCGGGAAGCAGTGAGATTGTGTTTGAATCATCTCTCTCTCTTTGTCTCTGTCGGTATCAATGCGTAGCTCACCCTCTTGCCATTGTTGTTCTCTGTCTTTTCTCCCACAAAACAGTACAAACAAGTTGTATCCACACTTTCTTTTGTAAAGTCATCTTATTACATCCTCCTATAAATCCATACAAGATGTGGCATCCTTTGTCTGTGTGCAGAAATGGTTTAATAATTGTGTGCTTTTTCAATGTCTCTCGTGAAAAATGGTCCTCTTACTCGTACTGCAATAATGCGTATCAGTCAGTAGAGTTTGTATTTGAGAGAACAGTCCATAGTATCGCTGACCTTCACAAACTGTATGCTTTTCTATGAACATTAGGTTAAATATGGACACAACTAAGTTCTACTAAGATGTCTTAAAACGAATGAATGGAATATGTCCTTCACCTCATGATTATGTAATATAGAAATACATTTGAGTATTTTGAATTTTTACCTTTTAATAACAGTCAAATCTGTCTAAAGAAAAATAACGATAGAAACAAAGGTGATTGGTTGGAATGAACAGTTGCAAATGCAACAACTCAAGACTAAATCTCCCACTAGGGGTTTTTCACACATTTGACTGATGGCCCATTTCTTTTATTAAGTAAATCAGTATGGTAGCCACTCTGTCTCTGCTCTGCTCCCAGTATGTGCTCTTTGTTAGCTTACGGTTGTGTATATGTATCAGGAATACGAAGACCCACATTATCCCTGTGGGGGAAGCTGTGTCTTAACACTCGCCTGCGCCGGGTGATAAAATGATTAAGATAATGATCTGAAAAACTAAATATAATCTGCTTAGTCATTTTTTTGGGCATGTTTTTAGGGGAAATTATTCGGTTTTCACAAGTTTCAGACAAGTGGCACCTCAAAAAGCCAGCCATGGAGAAATAAAGTCAAATGAATCCCAAAAAAGAATTAGCTTTATTTACTAAATATGCTTGCACACACAAGTAATTCAATTTATCTCTCAGTGTCTTACAAGGACAGCAGAAAATAAAAAATAGTATACAAAAACAAACGATATAAACTAGAAACTATAGAAACAATATATACGACAAAAAGTTGTTTTTTTTAAAAAAAAAAGTTATTATAGAATTATCTAATGATTCATTAAAATGTGTCATGGTTATACAGATATATTTATATAGGGCATTGTAAATTGTCATATATCTTTAATTGAAGTCTAAAAAAACCACGGAAAATTAGAGAAATTATCTCAAACCTTTTTGCCTGCAAGAAGACAAACTAATAGGTTTTTCCAGACACCCCTAGTATTGAGCATTATGCTGCTTTCGAATTAATCCCTGTGGCTCAATGTTCAGTTTGTTGTTTACGTTTCCTGTCGATGCTTTCGAACAGATACCAACCTCACCACATCTGTACTGTGGTGCTGTATTTGCGGTGGCAAGTTGCTGTTGATGCGAAACAAACGTTTCCTGCAGCTGCTTCACATTAAAAGCTTTCCACTGAGTAACCCTCGGAGGCTTTTATTACTTATTTATGCTTTAGGAAATTACTTTTATTTGTCATAAAGATTAGCATAGCTTTGTGAACAGTGCTATTATTGTTCACTAAATATCGGTCGCCACACGAAAATATGAATGTAGTTTGTGTTAATTTGAATATTGCAAAAGAAGAATGTTATCGGAGGATACAGCCACAGCGTGTTTGTGTGATTTCTGCAAATGTACCACTCTGTCTTTTTTTACATCATATTTAGCACTGCTAATAACAATATATAATTTAAATTATGTATTAGGTATCATGGGCAGAAGTATTTCTTTTGGGATGAATGAAAAGTGTTTATCTTATCTTATTTGCAGCATGCACACAGCACTAGATCCTATCATGCCACTGCACGGATATCCCATCCACATGAAAAAATGTCATTACATCAAGGAAACAGGACTTAGCAGTTTTCCCCGCTGCTCCCTCTTACCGCAGTCAAGCTTCACAGATCTACAACTGAGGTGGAGAAGAGAAGAGCAGTGGAGGGTATAAAGCCTTAGTTTGGGGGAGGGGTGAGTAAAAAAACGTGTCTGTTGCCTGGAGGGAAATTTCAGTGCACCCTCAGGGAACAGTGGGAGAGTAGGTGTGAAAAGTAGGCTGGTCTTAATGCTGTAGGCTGACTAAACTTCCTCAGTCAGGTCACAAAGGAAGCTGAGCTGTGTATTTGAGTGTATGAGGCTATGTGTGTGTGCGCGTGTATGCGTATGTGTGCAGCTGGTGGCGAATGTAATTGACCGTGGTAATGGACATTACATGGGACAGCTAAGGATAGCAAAGCAAGGATCCTACCATCTGTACATACAGTTATGGTGAGTGAGGCCTTTTTGCGAGGAAAAACGATTTGGTGCTCGAGTGCAGAAACTCTTTATAAAGCCAAGGTAATGGTGTGGGTGAGTAAAAAAGGTATTTCTAGGGGATGCCAGTTTGTGTTAATGTGTGTGCCATAATTTTTCAGCATACAAAAGGCTCTTAGTGTGTCTTATGAATGTCATGAAGTAGTGCTTGGAGCTAGGGAGCTGAGCAAGTAATAGCCTTGCTCAAGCTAGATAATTAGTCAAATGCTGATTTCTACCCTCCCATAGGAGCAGTGCCACCAAGGCTAAATATCACCCACTGAAGTGGTGCTTATCTTTCTGTGTGGGCTGGAAAAATGGCAGTACCATATAGCCTGTGTGTGTTTGTACACTTAAGTTTCAGTATGTGGATGTGCATGGTTTCTATATTTAAGCAACTTGAGAGCAAATGTGTCTTTTGAAATTGGTTTGTTTGCAGTGCTTTAAGCTTTAATTTTGCGTTATCATTAACTTGCATGTCATGATGAAGCACAGCACCATTGGAGCACGCTGTCACACTGTCAACCTGCCTCCTTTACATTGACTTTACATTTGTCGTGACTGTCTATAGAAGTCCATAAAGCTCTCACTGATGAGAGTGTGTTGTCCTTTATTTATTTATATATTTATTTTTATTTTTTGTTTATGCACAGGAGCTCCAGTTTGAGCGGCTAACCAGGGAGCTGGAAGTAGAGAGGCAGATTGTGGCCAATCAGCTGGAAAGATGCAGACTTGGGGCCGAGTCGCCAGGCGCTGGTAGCAGCAGGTAATGAGAAGATGCTCATACATAAATACACACACACACACACATGCTGGTATATCTCTCTTTGTGGGGACCCATAATTGACATAATGGCAGAGCCTCTAACTTTGACCATGACACTTGAATGCCTAACTTCAAGTTTTATCCGTCAATCAAACATTCATGTGAACTTGTGGGGTCCAGCAGCTTGGTCACCACAAAGCTGTTGGACATCAAGGGTATTCTGGGCTCTGTTATTCTGGACCCCATGAATACAGCAAAACAACCCCCCCCACACACACACACACACACCCACAGCCACAATCCAACACATGGCTTTTTCATCCTTCACAGCAGGAGCCGTATTCCATAGTGTAACCTTATGGCATAATTATGGAGCAACCCATTGTGCTTAAATCTGTCCTATTATTTTGAAATCTGCAGAATTGCTTCTGTGATACCTCTTCTAATCACAAATACGGTCACATCAGTTGGCAACTTAACTGTGCAGATTTTAAATTACTTTTAAGTTAAGCTAACATGTAATATATGCAACTGCTGTGGAGGGCAATACATCAAGTTGCTGTTTATCAGTTGTCGCATGTGAATGTATTTGATTTGTGTGCATAGTAGTGGAGTGTTGTTTGCTCAGTGAAGCACTGCTGTCAGCGTGAAAGAGCTTCTGAGTTTCTTCTGGAAATTCATTCCCACTTGATCAGCTAAGACGCCAGGCTGCCTGATCATCACACCTCAGTGACCACACATTCTGTCCAGTCTGCTGCGGCTCAGATATGTCAGGTTCATTCGTAAAAGCTCAGTACCATGTACGATGTCCTAATGGGCTTCACAGGCTCGCGGCGCAGAAGGTTTGACACCAGGCTTGTATTATCACAGTTTGGTGTTTTGCTTCAGTGACAGTTAAAGATTATCCACATATGTAAGTATCCTGTTATGACGCTAACCAGTGAAAGATTTGAAAATCAATACCAGGATCTGTCCAGCATCAATTATACTGCTGGTATGTTTACTCATGATTTGAGATATATCACATGTATATCTGCATTTTTATGAAAAGTCCCATTAAGTCATAATCAGATGGTTTGAAAGATTATGCACGTGTTTCACAACATTAATTCAAGCATTAAGTTGTAATTTCAATTTTTAAGAAATTAACATATGAACCATCTTTTTCATCTTGTTAAAATGTGATGTCTTAAAGTGGCAAGAGGAACGACAGTTGAGGTTAATAGAGTGTGATATTGATATGCGAGTGCTTTATGGCTAGATTTTGTTGACACTATTGATATTGTAGTTCTTTGCTGTTTATTTTTTATTTGTTTAGATTAAAGTCAGTGGTTTTTGATGCCACAGCACAATGCAGATATGTGGGTATTTTACTAACAATTATTTAATCTATCCCCTGACGTGCCACCGCAGTAGTATATGTTATGATTCATTGTTTTACTCGGTCCAAAAAGTGTTTTGGGTCATGCAATCACAAGTTGACAGCATTCAAGTGTAATTGTTCTCACTTATGCCATATTTGAAAGCTGTTACACACGAGTGTTAAAGCGTTGTCCCTGGTAGGTTGATAGTAAAACACCATTTAAATCATGAGTATTCTTTTTTTCCCCTCACTCTCGACGGTTATTGAGATGGAGTACTTTTTCCTACGAGAGGATCATCACTATAAAAGCCGTAGATTATTTTGGTGATATACTTGAGGTTTGATATTAACACAACATACATTAAGGGGCGGCTGAGTGCATAGCTCATCTAATCAGCTCATCTTGGAAAATTCTTCTTTTACACTTTTACACTTTTACACTCTCCAAGCAATAATTGTGAAAACTTATCTGCTGCGTAATTGTCTAAAGTGTTTATATATAGAGCAGTTTCTACATGCTAACAAGTGAGTTGTTGCTAATGGCGTTAACTAAAGTTTCATGAAGTTCTAGCTTAGTTGTAGTCCCGTATTTTTCTTTGTGATGCCAAAAAATCTCAGACTCCATGTATATTCATGAATATATATGGATGGAAAATGGAAGTGTTATTTCCATATTGTTTACAAATGCTAATCGAATCCACGTTCTGACTCCAGGTGTTAGCTGCAGTCGCTTTCAAATGGACCTTAATGCAATTGGGGATATCTGGATACATGACATTTGGTCTCAAAAGAAGCTGTAATGGCTCTGTGTGATTTCTTTTTTTTTTTTTTTTTTTTTTTTGCTGGCTTTGTGATAATAAGCTCTGTGTCCTTACATTATGAATTCTAGCACTCCAGCCTGCATAGCTGCAAAATGCACCCACCTACTACCGGCAGACTGCAGTACTCAGGAATAAGAGTGTCCATTTCCCCTTTCTCCCTTTCTCCCCTGGCGGTATAGAAAATAGGTATATAGCGTTTTCAAGTACTGCGAAAATGGTCAGAGCACTAACTCTCTGAAAATACACACATCTAGCCTATTTACTTTCATTTCCTCTTTTAGAAGGGCTGTTTTCTTTTAACATATCCTGCTACACTGTGATCAAAAGCAACATACTCACTTTCCTGTGGTTGTCCCGTGATCACTCCCTTAAGATTAATTTTAGAAATAGGAGGCCCAAGCAGTTTTCGTATATGAGATGTAATATGAAAGTCTTTGTTTTATTTTTTTGTCGCAATTTGTCTGCCGGTCGCATTGAAAATCAACAAGCCTGCATTTGCAGAGTTTAACACATTGTTTTAATTTACTGGTCAATTAACAGCAATTAAACATTCAGCCACAATCTTCACGATAAATAATAGTGCATCTGACCTGTAGTAAGTCGACGATTTGTCTGCTAAAACATAAGTCAGACAACTAAATTAGCCGACAAAGTATCGAAGTCCCATGTTGTCACCATCACGAATAACTTAATAATTATTTATTGTTTTGGTTTGGTTTTTTTTTTACCAATAATCCATAAATAACAAGTTATTAAGTTGAAGCCAATTATTTATTTTTGCTTTTTATTTTTTTATTTTGTTATTGCTGCATAATGAAGCTGTGGACACAGTGGACTATAATTTCTGAAATGGTGGAAGGGATATTAATAGAGATTCCTCATTCCTTCGCTTAATTAATTCATTTCAGAATAAAGATACATTTTAAGTAAGAAACATTGCTTTTTTTCTTTTGTCTGGTTGTCCTTGTTTTGTGAATTTGCAGTCTTTTATTTATTATATGAAAGTGTCGACAGACGATACGTGCTGTTCTTGTTGCTATAATCTGAGTAAAATAGGTTTCTTTATAATCTTTCTACGTGTTTTTTTTGGCGACTGTCATATAATGATGGTAGCTATGTAAATTTTGAAGTACAATGTTTTGTCATTTAACCTTTCATGACCCCATACACCTGGTAGAAAGAGAAATATAATTAAAAGATGCTACAAATAATGGTGTGTAATCTGACTATAAATAATAGGATATTTTAATTTGGCTTTTGATTAACTTTACAGACAATTCATACAGTTTGCATCATTAAAAAGGCGCTATGATTAGATATTAATTTTAAAGTGTCAACCACTGTTGACCATCCCAATAATTGCGGTCGATGATATCTCCCCTTCAGCCAACACATATGCGAGGATGAGCTGTGAGCTGAGACTAAACTTTCAAATGAAAATACCAAAAATATTATAGATGTATAATTAAAAAGTGTAATATTTGATGTGACACTTAAAAACCAGTAGACGGCGTCCATGAAATTAGGATGTATAGATTCGTTGGCCTTGAGTTGTGATTGAAATTCTTTGGCCGGATAGCCTTAGCTACAGATGTAATTTACTAATGATTTGTCTGTTCTTGTCCTTGAGTCATAGCTCCTTAACTGCAAAAACCCCCTGCTTTTTATTGGCCTGAGCGTTATCTGAATGAAATATGTTGTTTAGAGCTGATTAGTAAATCAGTCTGGAAGCCTGCAACAAATATACACTGTTCATTCACACAGAAAGCCAGCAGTCATCACCACTAGTATCAGTAACAGGACTATGTTTAAAAGTATCATGTTTTTGTGGACACTGTGATCATTGTTCTGAAATAGAATTAAATGTCCATAACACACAGTTTGCAGTTTGCTGTTGGCAAGTAGACTGGGACTTTGGGGAAATCTTTCCCTATTAACCACACAACAACCAACCCAATTTGTTTTGTTGTTTTAGTATAGTTATAGCAGTAAACTAATTCTGTTTTTGTTTTTTCTGGTAAAATTTGAATTTTGATTTCATTGTTTTAGGTTCAACTACAAACTAAGTACTTTCCATTCTCATTGTTTTACTGTTGCCGCAGAGATATAGTAAGTGCTCTCTGTGCCGTGGGTCTTTGGCATGCTAATGTCACACTTGAAAACCTTTCAGAAACATTAGTTAGGGTTGAATAAAAAGCTATAAGGTCTCTCCAACAGAAACCTGTCTTTGTTATCCAGGCTTTCTGTAGTATTATACTAAGACTAGTATTAGTATTACTTGGATTAGTATTATAATAATCCAAGTCAAAAATCAGGCTACTGCCCACAGATATTATCACATTTGTCAGATACATGTAAACGCAGTCACTCATCCCACCAGGGGGAACCTGTAACCATCCACCACCTCCTACAGATCCTAGGAGGTGGTGAAAAAAAGAGAAAAAAAGTAACACCATTTTTGCACATTATTTAAAGCCACGGAAGGGCAAATTAAATTGCCATCACTAGACATTTGTGTGTGAATAGAGATTAGCTTTAACCATTGAGGTCACACTGCTCAGTTCAATAGCTCAGCAGGAAGACAGCAGAGGTTACAGCGCAAGAAAGGGATGTGATGGGAGTCATTACATTTCATGACACCTCCAGAGTTGACCAGCCCATTTTCATTTCTGCAAGCACATTGGTTGGTCATCAAACTTGACCTCTAGCAAAACTCTTAAAAGATACAGCCTGCCAAATACCCAGCTCATCATTTGAAAATAAAGTGTCCTGTCAGGGTCAGACTTGTTGTTTGTCAGCTTCTCCAGCTTAAAAATCACTTTACAAAGTCTGTTTCCACCCGGTCGGTCGGCATGCAGCATGCATGAAGCGTCACCATTACGGTATCCGGTCTTCTTCTTCATCTGCCATGGTTCAGTGGAGCACAACTCCTTCAACTTACTCTTTTTAATTGCCTTCATGTTCATTAAAATTCCTAGAGCTCCACTTCTTAAAGCTCATTGAATGCCAACTTGTATAAAAAATGGCAGAAGTAGCAGCATTTGGTGCTTGATGGTAATGACCAGCAAATAAATAAAAGAGTAGAGAGACAGACAGGGGAACTTCCTACTCGGCCTCTGTCTGCGGTAGAGACAAGTCTTGGAAAAATGGCTCTTTAAGTGAATCGCATTTACTCATTTACCCTGGTCATAGGTACTCCCATAAGTTGAAATTATGAGATAGTAATTAAGACGTTTATGTGTCTGCTCTGCACTTTGCTGTACTCATTGAAGTGTAACACATTTGCAGCAAGTTCAAGAGTATATTCATAGCTTAAGTTATATAACTTTGAGCGTGTTTCAGTTTATGTTATAATTCAAGTTCGCAAAGAACTGAATAGAAATTTTCCTCTTCTTGACCATGATTGTTTTTTATCTATATTTTTAAATTTTTATCTGGACTAAGGCTTTTGGGAAGGTTTAAATCATGAGACACACTGAAGAGGAACTTGAGTGGAAAATATGTTACAGCACGGGCCATAATTCTGTCCCTGCTTCCTACCTATATCTCGTATAAATCAGGACATTAATTTCAAGATTATTTTTTTTTAAGGTTTCTGTTGTGAATGATCCATGAATCAGCCTTTAGCTGAATGTACATCTTTGTATTCAGGGATTATAATGTACTTGTTGTGACAAAGATGGCATGTTTAATTAGGGGATTGTGGAGTTCCAGTTGTCACTCCCGCGTCTCACTCCCCCACTCTTCCCCCCAATCTTCCTGTGTACCTTCACTTACCTATAAATAAAGGCAAAATGGCCAAAAGCATATCTTTAAAAAAAAAAAAAAAGGGGATTGTGAGGTCACAGAAATTTTCCAAATGAGATCAAAAGCATTTTAAAAGACACTGCCAAAATGCGGCTTCTAAGAATTAAGATGCCATTGTCTACTTGTCACATGGTCTGATGCTTTTCTGTGCTGAGCTGACCATTAAACCTGATCCTCAATTGACTGATCCATGACTGTTCATCAATCACTACGCACTGTCACTAGATCCCTTAAGCTAGTCAGTATCCTTAGTGTTGTGGCTGAGTAGTAGTCACAAACTGTAATTGCTCTTTGACTCAACAATGATTCTGCTGGGTTATTCTCTGGAGGCTGACTGTCTCTCTCGGATTCTCTCTGTGCTGGTATACACTCTGACATGCATGTCGGGATCGTGTCGGGATGTTACGATATTGAGTGTGTGTGAATGTACTGAATGATCACTTCTGTGTTCGCTACTAGCTCCCATCAGATTGTGTTTCACCCAGTTGCCTTTTTCCACAGTTCAACTTGCATGTTCATTAAAGTGACGAGGGCAAAACCGCTTCCGGTTCTTCATTTATAGTTTTGTGCTGATGGGGCTTCAATCAAAACACTGTCACCAAAAGAGACCCTTAGGTCTTAAAGAACACATCTCAACATAAATGTACTTCATCTCTGATTTGTCAACATTAAATCTATACTAAGGATGTAAACACAGTTCTTATCAAGGACCTATGAAAGACTACATGAGGCCCCAAGCTATTTATTTCAGGTCATTTCACTCATGTCATTCACTGTGGTGTTTCTCATTTGTAGTACGTATATTCACTTTTTTATGTCCTGTTTTCTCCCACAGCTCGTCTGAGAAGTCCCTGCCTTGGAGATCTGCAGGTATGTCAACTCAACTCACCATGTGTATTTGTATTCAGATAATATCCTTTGTCCTCTATTGTCGCTTATTTTGTCAGTTATTGTTAACATCCAGGCAAATACAGTTAACACCTCAAACTGTATCTAAACTTAGAATGACTTCTGTTACACATGCTGCAGTATGTTTCAAACAATCAGTGCGGAACAACTAGTAACTACTCATTCCCTCCAGTTTAACTGTAATGCAGTGTTGTCTGTGATCTCTGCAACGATTGGATGCGTTTCTGAAATACATGGTTATTTAGGTTAGCTGCTCTCCACAGGTTTGAAGCAACCTGGTGTTTTCTATCTGGGGTTCTTTTGTGTGAATCTAGTTTACATTCAAAAATGCATTACTTTCTCTCTCTGTCTGACCCTGGTTATTCTCTGTTGGACCTATTAGCACCTGTAGTCACTGGTCAGACATTAAGCACCCATCTGCTTGTATATCCCTAGTTTACTTCATGAGGCACACATTGATTTTCTTTTTCTTAAGAGGACTAGACAAACATGTGCTCAGTATTACTGTGATTAAATAGCTCATAAGTGAGGCAAAACTGTTTCACTTAGTGCTGTTGAATGCTCATTGAATATTTGCAGAGAGGACTTTGCCTGTCTTTATGTACAGGCTCATTTAAGTGTGTGTTTCTCTCTGTGTGCGTGTGTAGTGCAGTACAGGCATATTTTTTGCCATAATCAAAGCTAACCTGAGCCTTTTCATCCACACTCACAATAAAGCACAGCCTAAGGGGTGTTTATATATATATATATATATATATATATATATATATATATATATATATATATTATCTATCTAAGCTACTTTCTGCCCACTAGCAACAATACAATCACTGATGGGGAGTGGCAGGATTTCTCATAGACCCCCTCGTCTCTGTGTGTTTAGTCCATATCGTTGGAAGGTCTACAGAAGGGAACTGATAATGAATTAAATTTACTAATGTATTTCATGGCTTATTAATTACATAGTGGAACTTGTGCAAATTTCTGCGATGGCCATTAATCTTTTATTGTCAATCTCATCAGAAGAGCCTATGGGGGGTTGTAGTTGTACATATGCAGTGGGAATATTAATACTACACATTTTTTTTTGTCCATTTGCTGCCCGCTTCCCATTTCCTTGCTGACTGCATTTCATTAGTGTTAGAACAGAGGCAAGGCCTAATCACAATCACTGTTTTGCTTGGTATTGATTTCTCATTGTACTGTAGATGATAAATGATCGTCACATGTGGTAATGCACTCTTTACGATCTAAATGAATTAAAGTCTACATATGTGGCACAGAGCATATTAAGCCATGTTTTTTTTTTTTCTTCTTTTTTTTCTATGATGCTTATTGGCCTCATGAGCTGCCCTGTGTCTCCTCCGTCTGAGAGTTTGGTATAGAAGTGTTACTGTGGAAACAAGCCTTTTAGCTCCAGGAAATGTCAATGCAGTCACACCTCATGTCTGCTGAGAATAGAGGACAAACCTCCCAAAGCGAAAGCTTTCTCTCTGTTACTGTTTCTGTTCCTTTAATTCTGTCTGTTTTGGACACTTTTTTTAGACGCGCATTTCATCAATATATTGGCAGCTCAACATGACATGTTGACTTTATGTTCAAAGAGAACCTCTTATTTTAATAAAAGCCTCGAAAGAAAAAAAAAAAAAAAAGTCACTGCAGCCGTGGTTCCTCAGGACCAAGCAACATCTTTATATTACCCCATTTACTGACTTGAAAAAGCAATTACTGAACTTATACTTGAGGTTTTAGGGCTTTGAAAGGATAATATGTGATTGATGTGTTTTTAAAAGCCATTTTTTAAAACATAAATCCATAGAAAAAGTTGGCGTTTCTAGTTTTGGCATTGCTTTCCAATAGCAATGTTTAGTACACTGTGTGAAAAACAGATTCCTATTGTACTACAGCTCAATTTGACACTGATGGCCAACATTTTTTTGTACACCTTTTTATTCTAAGCCCCCACAATAGCTAGTACGCTCAAACCTGCAAAGCTTTATGTGCTGATATCGCCAAAGTCAGCCTCAGGATCCATATGTACTATTGTTAATCCTGACCTAGCTTGCCTGCTCTCGCTTATGTGTTGTCACAATGTCACTGCAGCTCTGTAGTTTGTAGGTACACATTTTCAAATACTAGTTTCTGCAGAACTTTCCAACACACAGTGACTGGAACTTGAAAATGTTCTTTTATCCCTGTAGAACACCTACAAAATAATGTGAGGGGAAATAGGAATAAAAGTCAAGAGGAGACAGAGACAAGCTGATTGTACAGGTGCTGCTGGACCGGACTGTGCAAGCAGCAGCAGTATGCTGTGTATATATATATTTTTTTATCCAATACATTATTCATAGACAAGAAAATACATTTTTACACTCATCTAATACTGTTTTTTTTAGTGTTTATTATTGATGATATTCATGCAATAAAAAAATCCGCAACAGTGGCCACAGGGTGCTTAGGCAGCCACTGGTTGTGTTGCCAAGCAGGAGAGATAAACATTCAACGGCAAAACAAGTTTGAAATTTCATCACCAAAGCAACCTGTGTGAGAAGAGATAGCTCCTGTCTTCTTTAGGGTCTTGTAAAGGGAAAAAAAAAAAAACTCAAACCTGAGTAGTAATGTCATGTGAAAACAGTTGACATGGAGTTGTGCCAAAACCTCCTGCCACACATGGATATTTAAAGTCAGTAATGTTTGATCTTCAGTTTTTAGAAAAAGGTCTCTCTCTCTCTCTCCCTTCCTCTCTCTGTGTGCTGTCTCTCCCTCTTCCTCCCCTGTTCTGGCTTTTTGGCATCTCATTTATCAAACGGGGTCAAGGCTCAGTATAAAAACCCTGTGGTCTAAAACGACACAGTGTGTGCCAGACTCAGAGTCCCTGCCAGCATGGAAAGAGACAAAAGATTTGCTCAGTCGTGACATTACTTGCATTACGTTAAAAAAAAAAAAAAAAACGTACGAATGATTTTTACTTCCATAGATCCATCCTGTCAGTTTTACTGTAAATACTTTTAACCAACCCTTTGTATCACCCACATTAAATTTTAATTATTTAAGATGTGATCTTTCTCGTGAACTCTCTCCCTTGATGTCTCGCACCCACTTAGCACATTAATCTTTTGGCAATCTTTTGCTCTCTAATTGTAACAAGGGATGGGTGTTTTGTCAAATATAAACAGAGAAAGACAAAGAGGGACAGCACTCAAGAGACAACGAATTGACTGAAGCAGAACCTTAAATGTATATGGTTGTTTACAAACAGGATTATGTATTAAACTGAAGGTAGCAGCAGTACTTGGCGCTGCCCCAAATCGTGGTAATGATGCTGAGAAAAAGCAGAGACTGACATTCTCACATCAGTTAATGCTAAATGTGTTTTCTTAGTTTCACTAAAGAACTGCTTGAACCTGGCTTGTCTCTATCCTATTTGTGAATGGATAAATATTCTCAGATGCCCAGGGGTGCATAGTGGTGCACGGAAGTGCATAATACAAGATTGTGAAACTCACTAGGCGTATATGTGTCAACAGATTTATTCAACAGGTCAGCTCGGGCAACAAGGCAGCTTCTTCATGGAATTCAACTCTCATTCACATTGCAGCTGACCGAGCAGGATTTGACAGACCCTGGCTGCCAGTGTTTGCCTCTCTGTTCCCCTTCGCTTGCTGCCTATTGTTCTAGTGATTGCAGAGTAACCCATTGACAGTAGTCACGCTTAACTAGATTGTGATTATAAGGAAACATTGTGCAGAGGGACATTAGACAGCTAATTCTAGTTCCTGTTTGCCACACTGCTTGTTGCCAATGCACTAAGAGAGAGAGAGAGAGAGAGAGAGAGGCAAATGTTAGGCCATTTAAAGTATTTGGAAAATTGCTGTATACACAGTTAAAGTGTCATGCTACCCAACGTTTCTTTCCAAAATTAGTATGGCAGTAAAATTGAATGGCTCTGACTATACACAGGCGCAAAACTAATGTTGCAGAAATTATTGTCTGTTATTGTATTCTTTCAACTCAAAAAAAGTCTGGCTGCTTTAATGACTATTATAATCTTTCGTTCCCAAAGCCAAAACTCAATTGTAATTGTTTCAGACTCAAAGCTCTTCATCTCTGTCTGACTCACTTGCTCTGCTGTGTCTTCACAGATGCCTCCGCCTCAGGGGACACAAAGTCTCGGGTGACTGACAGCTCCCAGTCTCCCAGCTACCGCATCAGGACTGAGTCAGAGCAGGTGTCTCTGTACTCCCCGGAGCAGTCCTCCCTCCATGAAAGTGAGGGTCTGTTATTGCATTCTCTCCATCTTTTGCAGTGATTTTTTTTTTTAACCTTCAACTTGCATTTTTGTTTCCTTGCCTCAGCATTAGCCTGCTATATTTATCTAAAGACTCTACAAATAGTTTCCGAACTTATTTCCCACCGATACATAAAGTCTTTTTTTGATTTGCACTTTTGTCCTTTCCATACGGATACTTGATACTTTGAGTGTCACTGATAAGTGACCCCTCATCTTTGCTGATAAAAAGATGAATGATGTACCTTGGTTCACTGAATCACAGGGTGCTACAACAGTTATCCCCCTGCAGTGCCATTTGTCAGTAGTTGTGGCATCTAGGTAAAGATCACGTCTATTATGAAACCATTTATGATGTGTCTGTCTCCTGTACCTCTAACCCCTTCAGTCTCTTCTCTCTGCTCTGTTTTTCATTTCCTGTCTTTCTTTGTCACACTCTCTCTCAGGGTCGGCAGGCAATTCGCGTAGCTCGACACAGATGAACTCGTACTCGGACAGTGGCTACCAGGATGCCAGCAGCGGCTATCACAACAGCCAGAACCTGGGCAAGGCTGAGCTGAGGATGCAGCACTCCTTCCCTGGCGCTGGTACTGGCACACTGGGGAGGAATGCCAGGGCGGAGGGCCAGGCATCAGCCCAGGTACTCTCATCAACTGCACATATAACATATGCATCTCTATTACACTCGTAATATCACTAACACAGACACTCACTGACAACATTAGTGGGTAAAGCTGCATCCATGAAGTTATCAGCCAATCTTATAGCAGCAGTGTAATTTCTAAAATAATGTGAACACAGGTTGTTCACAACAAACAGGAGTTTTTCTTGTTTTAATTAAACATAGCCCACAGTGTTTAAGGTCTCATGAAATGTCATTCATAACTGATCAAATTAAACTGACATGTTTCTGTGAATGTAATTCTGTAAAGCTTAAAGGCACACAAGGTACACAGTGCACCAAGAATAACAACAAGATCATGCTTCATACAGCGTTGTACACAGAGACCACTGAGAAACCAAATGTCACTGTCACTAAGCTATAGAGGGAGGGGGGGTGGAAAAGGGAAAATAAATATGGCCTCAAGTGAAGCCATGTCCTGTAATGAATTGGTTTATTTAACGCTGTGTTATTTAGCAAATCATTATCATTACTCAGGCCAATTCAAGGAGCAACAACATGATTGTTAATGATTTTTATAACTCCTTAAGGACTGATGAAACAAACGCCGTGAAACCATATTGCTTTTTTTTTTCTTTTTTCTTTTGTGTCCTCGCTTGCAGGTTCCAGCCGTCACGACAGCAGTGCCTGGCCGTGCTATGCGGAGGGTAAGCTCAGTGCCTTCTCGCTCTCACTCGCCAGCCTACGCCAGCAGTATGTCCCCATCCCGCGGCTCCCTGCGTACCTCAACTGGCAGTGCCTACGGCTCACCTATTGTAACTGAACCTAAACCCCTCCCCAGCATCTTCTCTACAACCTTACCCTCCGCACAGCGCAACAGTACCAGTGGCGGCGGTGTTGGTGGCAGCGGCTCACCCTACTCAACCCAGAAAAACTCCCCCGCTGCACTGCGACGCATGGGCTCCACGAACTCACGGTCTGGCAGCCGTACAACCTCACCCTATCAGTCAGGGTCTGCGTCAGGCCGCATGGGCTCACCTCTGACGATGGTGGATAACATTAACCCTCCGCTAACTAAGCAGCCGACTCATTCTTCATCTCCAGTCAGGGCTAGTATGACCGCCGTGCCCCAGCACTACAGCTCCACAATGCCCCGCGCCATGATCCACAGCACCGACCCCTACGGACCCCAGAGTTATGACATTTATGAGAGGATGACGCGACCTGACAGCCTCGCAGGTATCAATGCGCACGCACAAACACACAAACACAATCTAGAGCATGTCAGATCAGCAACCAGCTTAAACTAGACAACTATTTTCAAATAGATATATTAAGTCTAAGAGCATTAGCAATAGTAATAGTAATATGTTCTGGAAATAAGAGAGGAAAGGAGTGCAAGATGTTTTTCCCTTTGTTCTTCTTCCATCCGTTTACCATTGGTGCATAGCTGTGTGTGTGTGTGTGTGTGTGTGGTATATGGGCCAAGGCCAGATTCTCTCATGTAGACTCAATACATGACCACTAAAGGAACACACAGTTGTAATTTCATCCATATGATTTAGCTCTTGTTATTTCCAGAAAACACTATTTCATACAATTCCACCCTTAACCAAAATGGCACTCGCTAAAAAACTATTTAATTCATATTTATAAATGCTAGATTATTATTCATTGTTATTCATTAAATCATATAATTCAAAATATTTCAATTTATATGTGAATTCACTCTCAAGTTTCACCTTTTCTGCGTCTCTCTTCTGCAAGTAAAATTCAGTTGTATGCTGCTGTCACATAATTGCTTTATAATTCTTTTTTCTGAACTTCGCGAGTATTTGTACTGCAGGCTGTAAATATTTGGACAGTGATACATATTTTATTGGCTCTCTGCTGAACATAGTGAATGTGAAGGGAAACAGTAACTGTGAGGTCAGTAGTTATGTTGGAAGTTAGCCAATTTATAGTTCCCTGCGAGAAGATAAATATTAGCTCAAAGAGTATAATAGACTGATAATCATAGTTGGCTTTGCTGTTAAGAATAGACAAGGAAACCAAACGTGGTAGTCCTAATATAGTGGCAATGTTAGTCTCACATTTTATCTAAACAGGCAACAACAATGACTGTTATTTTCAATCGACTGAAGCCTTTTTATCCGGTGTATAGTCAGGTAACTTAAGGCCACACTGACACACAGCTTCACCGCCCTTGTTCGTGCATCTTTAACCACACTCAACAGTGATGTCATGGTTGTACTGTACATTTTCCCATCACAGCAAACCAGCGGAGGTCAGCAAAATTAAGATTTTCACCGGCAGTTTATTGATCGGTATTAAGTAAACGCGGTTTATATTCAGAGACCTTTACATCTTGAAGATTAGATTAGATATGTGTTTTTGAATACGCACAAGGACGTGTACCTGTGTAGAGAGATGGAAAAAAAAAAACATGGCACAAGAAAATATTTCCACAACAGTTAATATAAAATCCATTATTTAAATGAGTGCATTATCAAGGCTAAATTGTGAGCACTTACAAACGATAACTAATTGTGTGTGTGTGTGTGTGTGAGAGAGAGAGAGTGTAAGTGTATATGATATATTCACAACAAAAAAACGAACTCTGGTTAATGTTTTCCAGCAAAAATGTGTATCTTATTAAAATCTGCAGCCAACCAACTTTTCCCAACAGTTAATAGGTAGAGGACATCTTCTGCTTATTCACTCCCAGTTATCACATTTTAAGGTATCTCCTGTAGATAAGAATGTAGCCTTAACATAATGTAAACCACTGATATTATGCAGCAGGGTTTTATAAAAATTACAACTTTCTTTATGCTTCAGCTTCAGTTATTTTCTGTCGCAGTTGAGGAAATGTAAGTAGTCATTTAGAACTGGTGAAAGCAGGTTTTCACCACAAAATCAAAGAATGCTTTCTTTGTTTTCCTCCAAAATGGGGAAAGAAATACTTATTCAGCAAAGCAGAGTGTCATCGTTACAAGGTTAATGGACTGTTTTCTGCTTGAATTCATGCTGCCTGGGGGATATCCTCAGATGCCCTGGTTGATGATGACGTTCAAGGTGAACATTTTTGGTTGTTGTGTTACAACTGTTTCTCATCATCTGCAGTGTATATTGCGTTTGCATGACGGCGTGGCACGTACTTATGTGCTTTTTCATTTGTTAAATTCCCATCTCCATCCAGTGTTTTTATCACTGAATGTGCATGTGTTTATTAATATTTAAGGTCACATTTTTTGTCTGTGTTTAACTGTGCGCTCAGTGTGATCACAATACATTTGCCCCTTATTGATCCGTTTGTAGTTGTCTCAATATGTATCTCATAGTTCAAGTTATGCGTCTTCGGGGCGAATCCTGGATACACCAACACTGGTGTGTCACTGTTAAAAACAATAAGTTATTTCAGAAGCAATGACTTCATACCAACATGGTTTAAAAGTTTAGTTCTAACAAGGCAACAGAAACAATGAAACATTTCAGATAAACAAGTTACAGAGTCTCAGAGAGTATTTAGATCACATCACCATTTGCACAGTTTACTGTGATGTAGACTTAATTTGAAATCGCGTCTTATAAAAGTATTCAGTCTTTGCTGTGGCATTCCAAACTTTAGTCAGATGCATCCACTTTAATTATTCTTGAGATGCATCTAGAACTTGAAAGGAGTCCACCTGAGGCAAATTGAATTGATTGGACATAGTTTAGAAAGCTACCCACTTGTGTATGTAAAGGCCCCACAATTCACACTGCATGTCAAGATAAAAACCCAAACCATGAAGTCCAAAGAACTCGCTGTGAATCTCTGCAGTAAAATTGTGTTGAGGCACAGATCAAGACAAGGGGAGTGTCCTCAGGAGCACAGTGGCCTCAATAAGTGTGAAATGGAAGAAGTTTGGAAGCGAACTAAGTAAGTGGGCAAGAAGGGCTTGGTGAGGTAGGTGATCGATATCCCAACAGTGGGAATGGAGTGGCTAATGGAGCTTCAGAGGGGAGAATCTGGCACAAGTACAACTGTCTCTGCAGTACCAAAACATGGTTGGGTGGCTGAATTGGTTTTATTTGGCTTGGGCCTTTGGCTCTGACTTGCTGATATGCTGAATAAATACATTCCTCAGAAATTTTAGCTTTTCACTGATAGTGTGGGGTTTTTTTATTTTATCTTACTTTTGTTTGTGATTTTGAGAAATTTCTAAGATCGTTTTATCATCTCGTCCTACTACTACACACACACACAAACACACATTCAGCTGCAATGACTGATGATGTCTCCAGCAGACGAAAATGGGTTTTCAGTCCCTGTTGCCTGAACAAACTGAGACACAAGCCTTCTTTTTTTCCGTCCGTGTCCTCCTCTCTCATCCTTCTTCACCCTCTTTTCCTCTCATTTGTATCTTTTTTCTCTACATTCCCTCTTCTCGCTGTCTCCCTTTCACTCACTCACACGCAAGCTTTACCTCGATCCTCATAATTTGTCACTACTGTTTGATACGCCATAGTAGAAGGAAATGGGATGATCACATGATCAGGCTCGATCTCACGCGTGTAGCGAATACTATCCGACAACCTCACCTTGATATTGTAACTGTTGGTGGTTTTTCTGTCAGTATCTATCAGACGATGTTTTGCCTCCATTCCTCATTTCTTTCTCGCTCTGTCACACATTTTGTTGTTTCCTCTATTTTCATTTCAACAGATTTCTATCCCTTCTCTTGTGTTTCCTTTCTACTCCTTTCAACGCTCTTTCCTTTCGCTCTACCTTCTCTTTTTTTCCCCCCAGTACCCACCTGGCTCTTCTCTGTGCGCTGAAATTGGCAGGAAGTCATGCCTTCCCTCTGCTGCTGAAAAATGGAAAATGAAGACATATTGTCCCTAATAATTTGCTCATTATGGTCATTACCCGTTTCAGATTGGAACAAAGGAAGAGCGAGGGGAAATGGCTTCTGCATGTATGTGTTCTCAACCTGATACCCAAACCTCCAGAGCAGTTTAACTGATTTATATAGCTAAACTCACTTTTATTCAATACAATTTTCTGGTTATCATGCCGGCTCTCCTGTTTGTTTGAGTGTTGTGTGTTTTTTTTTTGTTTTGTTTTTTTTGTTTTTTTTTAATTATTTTTGCCGAGGAATGCAGTCAGCTGCATCCATTTAAGTGTTTGTTTCTCCAGAGCGAGCACGCAGTAAGCCACCACCGCCCTTCATCTAGCCTCTCTGCCAAGTATAATCTGTTAAAGCCACGGTGAGAGGGCTGAGGGGGAGAATTAAATGACTATAACGCACCAGGAATGTGGGCCATTCATCCTCAATAGACAGCAGTATGTTATTTCTCCCTGACAATTTGCAGATGCTTTTAGAAGTGACTGCAGCTCCTCTATCAAGAGAGCAGAATAAAGAAGACAGACAGATTAGCCTCCACTAAGGTTGCTTAAATGTTGCTACTTTCAGGAGTCAGGCTGACTGAGAGGGAGAGATACAGTATGCATGAGGGCTCCTGTGCCAGGGAGATTCTGTCCCTCTCACTCGGTCACAGCTGTGCCAGAAACCCCCCTGTTCATGTGGCTTTACATGGGATAAGAAGTCCCCGGTGGTCCTAGACAGCCTCATTAACCCTCTTTTCATTTTCGTCCTTTCATTTCCTCCCCCTCTCTTATGTCCTTCTCCTGCTTTTGCCTCGCTTAGTTTCGCCTTTCCTTACGTCTTCCAATTGCCTTTTCTCTCGTCATATCCTCGCCCCCTTCAAACCTTTGAACAAGAGAAGCTGAACTGATTTCCTGCCAAGCTACTGCTAGTGGCTATTGTGTGCATTGCCACAGAATGAAAGACTTCCACTCCTATTGAGTGTGCTGCTACAGCACACAGCATCAGCGTTATTCGGTACTTTGTTTTACTCCCCACGCTGCACATGCCTTCCATTTTAGAGTTCTTGTGTAATTCGTGTGCCTTGAAGATTCAGATGTATGTAATAGATCCCATTCACAAGAATGATATTGTAAATGTACAGCATATATTGCAGTTGCGGTGGTTTATTTAACAATAGGCCACCAGATAAAACACTACAAGCTGCACCCCAGAGTGCTTAAAACCCTCTAAGCTGCTCTAAAAGCATTGCATTAAGTGGCTCGCTTTTATTTAGTTGCATTTATTTTGTATGACTAATTAAAAATAATAAAAATGACATATTATTTTTCCCAAGCCTTGCAATTCCTAAATGTTCAACAGACCACCTTGTAATAGGTGTGGAAGAGAAGCACTGTTAAGACCAGGAATTAAACGGCAGAACGACCTCCTCTACATGGAGATGAGGCTGGGACCAAACACGACTAAACTAGGCTTTTCTTAGAGAGCTGTCTTTTATAGATTTTAATTGACACTTTTTTCAAATCAACAAAAACCTGGATGTTTGTTCTTATTGAATTTAATCCACTGTGACAGTTCTAAAATTAAATGTATTTGGGTCCATAGTTTTTACAGTTATATCATAGAGCACCGACACACATTGAATGGAAGCCAAACCTGGACCCTGTTTAAATTTCAGCCTTGAATATTTTTGGTCGGAATTGTTCATTTACACTCCCATCAGAGAGTGTCTGTACTTGTATGAAGATAAAGTTTCAACACTTCAGTCAGTGCAGTCAGGTTACCAATATGCCCAGAGCTATTGTATTGTATTGTAAAAAAAAAAAAAAAATCAGGAATAGCTGTCAATCAAATAGTCTCAGCTAATGCATAATCTGGACTGCAACCCACATTTAATAATCATTAACAATTAATGTAGTCAATTCATTCTCTTATATATTCATTATGTGGGTAGAGGTTAGCAGAGCCTTTCACCAGCTTGGCTTCTTAACCACAGAAGACTTCGTGCTTCAAAGGTCAGGCTCAGGCCGGACCACTACCTGCATCTAAAATGTTCTTCTGCTGCAACCCCCCCCAAAGGCCCACTGCTCCCAAAGGAAGGAAAACATGCTTATTTATTAATTTCCTCTGTCTCAGACTGTGACAAGAATCCCTCATTTAGCTGGTTCTGCTTGGTAGCAGCGCCTGAGCTTGTGCAGTTGGAGAGGACCCAAGTTGCGTTCAGGGGCTCGTGAAGTGTGCAATGAGCAGTTAGTTGCCAACTGTACACTGGTCCAGTGGGGTTCACAGTTTAGCGAGTTTCACTGATGTGGGGTTTAACGCAAACATAGGCGTGAACGTCACTTAAAATGTGTGGGTTTGTTTGATTTAAAAAAAAAAAATGGAGATTAAGGATTAATTATATTTCCACATTTTTCTCTACTTGTCATTGCACCCATCTGTGCTCACTTTCTCTGACTCTGTAAATGATGAGAGTGTACTCCGTAGCCGAGTTTACAGTAAAAGCACGACCATTATTGTACCTTTTTGATTAAAAAAAAATGTTTTTGTCACATCAAAATAACATATTCGCCCTGACTTTAATTTAATCAGGGGAATGATTGACTGAATCATGCCATAATTACTGTCCATTTTCAAGCATTAGTCCTTAGTTAGTTTGATAGAAAACTTTGCAATCCATTATCCACCTCCTGCACGGCAATATTCAAATTAATAGCGTCATTCGTTATCCATTTTGCCATTAATGTTTTTCTTAATGTGCCTTTGTTTTTTGCTTTTCTGTTTTTTTTTTTTTTCTAAATCTAAAATACCTTATGTGCTTTAGTCTTTTGTCTCTGCACATTCACAGAGTCACGGCTAAATGTGCTTTTAGGAACACATGACTGAGCTGAACGCCTCTAATCGAAACTTTGTTTTTGGAATGGTGTTAGAATTTATTATACTATATTGTTAGAAACTTTTTTGTGGACTTTTACTTTTGAGGGTATGTTTCAAAATCTGCAGGGCTATATACATTCATTTTATTCCAAGTATTATACTTGGATATATTTCAAAATTGCATTAATATTTTTTTTTCTTCACTGTTGGGTAAAGTTTTGACACAATAGTGCTGAAAACTCAAGAAACCTTAAGAATCACCACATCCTCATATTCCTTCCCTTCTAAGAGCACAGATATGTGCTTGCAATGGATTTTTCTGTCATTTTGATTTTGGATCACGGTCTTGAGTTACGTCTCACAGCCGTGGATCTTCTGATATGGAAATATATAGAGCAGTAAATATTCCTGTTACCTCAATCTGTTGTCATTGTTCCACATCTGGACTGAATCTTGAGTGGGGCTGCTTCATGTCTACTCCCCACAGCTGTTGGATTGTTTTGCGACCTGTCTGGAAGAGATTTTAATTGCAGCTTTCACCTGTGTGATTCTTTTTGCTCGCCGCTGACAGGTCAGCCTGTTGTTCACTGATGAGACTCTGGCTTCCTTCTGTACCACACATTACCCAACATCTGCTCCGACCACGCTCTAATCGGTCCACATTCTTCTCGGACGGTCACTGTTTGCTTTGGTCGACCCTCAACCATTTAGTGCAATGTTTTGCTATTTATTCCACCGCGTTCTTTCTGCAGAAGAAAAATAAACACTAGCTGAATAAATGAGGAACACCAATGCAAAATAAATCAAAATTTCACAGCTACAGCTGCAGGACTGTATCATACATACTCTAAATTTGCATATCAAGTACGATATATAAAAAGACTTAGAATAGCATTGATTAGCCAGCTTGTTCTTCTCTCCGTGATGTTCTTAAGAGCACAAACACAGACAGTAGTTATTAGTAATAATTATTTCTCCTCAGGCAGACAAAGAATGTATGTGAATGTTGGCAACCAGTCGGCCGTACTCCTTTGTTGCACAACACATAAATACATAAGACAATCCAGCTGTCCGTCCAGCTGTGTCACTGCTCTGTCTTTACCACAGTCAACTCAGTGTGTCAGTGAAATCTGATATTTTTATCACATGTAACATCTACAATGTATTACATGTTTAATGCTGACAATCATTTTATTTTTAATGGCCGTAGGGGCCAGAGAGTCATACACGGCGGTGTCAGCAGCACAATATTCATGATAAATCACACAATTACCCCCAAGCATATGATGTCTTATTATTTATTAATTGATTCCAACCTTACATACAGAATTATGGTTTCCATTCATTTCCATTCGGTATGAAAATCACAATTGTGAAAACTTGCTGCAGAGAGGTCACAGTGAACATCATGCCTGCCTCTGTTTTTGTCACAGTTGCATTCTTGTCGTATGGTAATGCAGTGCAGACTTTGCAGATCAGTGTATTACTATGCTACAGTGACATTAGATTTGACAACAATTAAAGGTGACGTGTTGGTTAATATGATTGATTTCCTGAGTCAAGGAAAGTATCAAGTTTTTTGTGACAGATTTTTAAATCGACAGAACGGAAATCTGTGCCTGCTAGTAGACGGAAGAGGAAAATGATTCCAAATTGCAGAATGCTGTGAAAAATTGATGTAACATAAAAAAAAAAAAAAAATCCACCCTCCATATAATAATTGATGCTACTATCTTGGAAAAAGTACAGTAAATAAGCTGAAAGTCATTCACTGTCTTTGTCAATAACGATTTAACACTATACATGAGAGCTGATTGACGTTTTTCTGGCGCTGGGTTCAAACCATCGACACTTGTCTGTGTAATGACCGGATCATTCATCGACTAACAGCTTATCCACTAACCACCCTCTCCCTCATCTTCAGGAATACGGAGCTCATATGCCAGTCAACACAGTCAGATGGGCCAAGACTTGAGATCAACCATGTCCCCAGACCGTCACATCGCACCAATCTACGAAGATCGAACTTTCCAAGGCCCGTTGTACCGTAGTCCCAGCCACACCCAACAGGGAACCCTCTACAGGAGCAGCTCAGGTTGGTCCTGTGTTTTTTTTTTTTTTTTTTGTTTAATAAATAAAAATGGTTAGTGACAAGTTGTCCCACCTGGAGATGGTCATAACATGTAATTCGCAGCATACTGTATTTCAGGAGGGTTTTAAAAGTTGCACTAAATGATTTTACATTAACAACAAAATGACAATGAAACTGACAATTGTTCCCAACCTCTTGCTGATGGACTGGTGCTGCGCTATTTGCCACTGAGCCATGAGAAAACAATTTGATTTGTGGGGAAGAAAAGAATAATACTGCCATGTCTTTATTTACTATTTGTGCAGTCATTACTTTGATTTTTTTTTTTTTTTTTTTTGCCGTCAGCTGCTGCAGCTGCATGTGCTGACTTCCTGTTGATATTAGGGGGAATTTGAGCTGGCGAGAAAGGACAGATACCGGCTGACATATTAAAGATGGTTATGTTTATTGTAGTTATTCATCTCCCCCTGTAGGCTGCATCAGTGCTGTATAATATTAAAACGGTCCACAGTGCAACAGACAGAACAGACAATGGTGTTTTGTTTTCTTTTGTTTTTTAATGTGCAACAGAACAGAATCCGTATGATTTCCAAACTTACCAAAAACTCCATTTAGTTTTCTTTGCAAATCAGTTCTCTCTCTGATTGCTCTTGCTGTGTTTATATCTGTTTATATCTTTGTGCAGCAGAGTCACCCAGATAAAGATAAGGACTTTTATTTAATTTGTCACTTACAGTACTTTTTTTGTTTCAAGAAGGCACACTTCCTTTTTGTTATCTTGTACAGATGTTCCCTTTGTCCTAAAAATATTCAATTATCAGCCTCCGTTTAGTTTAGGACCCATGAATCTTGTGCTTTTCCTTCCTTAGGGAACACCGTTTAGTGTTCTTTAGCGCTATGTATTCTTCTATAGCTTTCTGGTTTTATTCTTTTGCTTTCCATTTTACTTTCTCTCTGCACTGCCTCCTTCCCTGCAACCTCTCCTCTCCTCCTCTCCTCTCCACTGTCAGACAGAGAGGGTGAGACACGAGTTAATAGGCAGATACTGATATGTCATCCTGCCACAAAGGAGTCCATTACCCATGTGTCACCCTGAGAATGAGAAGAAGGATGAAGGGGCCAGGGGACAGCTTGGTTACCCACATCCACAGCCTCTTCTCTTCTCGGCTCTCCTGATTTCGCCGTGCTCCTCCTCATCCCTCCCGCTTCCGATGTACATGCTTGCTTTAGACTGACACACACACACACATACACCAGTTGGCATTCTCACTAGCATGCCGAAGACCTGCTTAGGCCGATAAGTTCTCTAATAAATGCTATTGATGCCCCACAGAGAAGCCACCGTAATGTGTTTATGCCAGCTATATTGGGAAAAGGCAAGTGGGGAGGAGCTGGAAGAGGTGTTCGATATGGAGTCATTGTAAGAGCTAGCTCATTAGAAAATCCAATTTGATCCGAGAGTATACTTTATGTTACGAAATGAAATTTCAATGGGCTATTTTCTCTCACCGGCTTTTCAAGCTGTCTTTGACTTTTTCTGAGAGCTTGCACTGTACTGTTTTTTGCACAGGTGGGGAGAATTTTATGTTAAATAGAAATATTGATCTTGGGCTGAAAAGACAAGAAACGGGATCCAAAGAGCTCTGGTAAAATTGCAAAGCTACACTGTGTTGTTTATAATCTATTTTCCAACGTCTTTGGCTCTGCTAGGATATATTTTGGAAGATAACCATATTGCAGGGTAGTGCTGCTACCCAACATAGAAGTGCACTGATGTGAGAAATTGTTTTTTTGGAGCAGCCCCACAGGTTGACGTCTTGGTTTCTGGTAGGAGGGAGTTTTAAGCGTGCACATGCTCAGTCCTGCTGGACGGCTGATAGAGATCTGACCAGTGCAGCAGTCACGCTGGCACACGTCACATGGCTCTGATGAGGAGGGCTAAATCTAACCAGCTTGTTTATGCAGTCTTGTGTTTGTGCTTTGTTGTTTTTGAAATCAAAACTGTCATAATATCACTTGTGGATGAAAAAAAAAAAAAAAAGAAAGATGACTGAAGCAGGATGTTTTCAGGCTGTATATTGGACTTTTTCTGGAAGAATAACTTCTCTACATGCTTGTGTTTGTGATGCTCCCACTTTTCTGGCTTATCCCTGACTGTTTTTGAAGCTGGTCATGGTTTACCATTGCCTCTTAGCTGTCTTTGGCAAAGTTAGCCTCAGAATACAGTGGCGCAAAGGAGCGAGAAGGCGGTGAAGAGAGGATTTATGGATCATCGAGCAGGTTGAGTCCTCCTGTCCTCTTTGAAAAACCAGCAGGATCCCTCTGGCTAAACACAATCTTGTAAAAACAAAACAACAAGCAAACAGGCCTTTGAAGAAGAGGACTTCTGCTCTGTGGAACCATGGGAGCTGTGTTTTATCCTCATCATTTATTGGTTCCAGATTTCGGAATTTGCTGAGTCTGGCAGAACTGCTGCATGTTTGTATTTTCAGCTTGGTTTAAAGTTGTATGCTACCGGTGTGCTAAGCTCAGAGCGTAAATGCAAAAGTCCTAAACACTGCTAAACTTCACCTCGTCGTTTTACAAGTATGTTATTAATGTTTCAGCTTTTTTTCTGAATGGTGTCGTTTTTCTTTTTTTGCGGTGGGCGGTTGCAGGTGTGGGGAGTCTCCAGCGGACATCCAGCCAGCGCAGTGCCATGACCTACCAAAGAAACAACTATGCTCTTAACACAGCAGCCACCTACGCTGATCCATATCGCTCGGCGCAGTATCGACCCTCCGATCCAAACTATACTCGCCACGGTGTCATCATGGACGATGGTGCTACACGCTCACCCTCTATAGACAGCATTCAGAAGGATCCAAGGTAAAGAACTGCTCACTTTTTTTTGTGCAGTGCTCTTGTTTCCAAACTGCTAGGTGTAGCCTGAGGTTCAACCTTTGTAGTGTAGTAAAACCAGCCAAAGGGACTACTTATGCTTACAAGGCAACCCTGTTCTGCTGGGTCAACACCGGTGTCCACTTACTATTCAAACAGAGAGCCCCCCCCCTGGATAGTTACACACAGCTCTAACCATTAAACAGACTCTCATGTGCCTTAGACATTTAACAATAGATTCTCACATGTAGTGAAGTGCTGTGTCTGCTCTTGTTGGGCAGACATATATAAGCGTAGAGACTCGGTTGACCCCTGTGGTAAACCCCTGACATTCTACATTTGGAGCTTTGTTTATACCATGTAATGCAGCTACTTGAAGTGAGTGCACCAGGGGGACGGCCATGACTCAGGTCTATTCAGGAAGTGCATAATATAATATATTTGTAAACAGGACTTTGTCCAGGAAAATCTTCCAGTGTATTTTCAAGCTTTGGAAGCAGTTTTATTCAGCCTCGGGTCATATGGCAAATAATTCACACTCGGTGAGACAAAGGTATTTCTGGCACAATGAAAACCCCAGTAATGGGATACCTAGTTTTGAATACATGTACTGTTGCACTGGTATGTAGTTGATATTCTACCTCAAACTTACCTTGCAAATGATATTTTCTTTATCCAATAGAAAACAGAGAAAATTTAGAGAATTTTAGATTTTTTTTTTTTTACACTAACTTTTGATTTTAAAGTTTATTTCAAGAACAGCCAAGAAACTATTCCCTCCTCACTTTTCACCTTAGCGTACTGCATACAGAGAAAGCCCCAAACCAAGTGTGACCAACGTGCATTGTTACATAGGACCGGATGTGAATGTAATTTCCTGGACTTATCAGTTTGCCCTGGGGTACTGAAGTATTCATTTCGAGGGAAACAGTGCCTGCACTTTTTAAAGGAAACAATTTTATTGCTGCCTCTGTGGTCATGCTGATACCTTTGTGCCCCACCTGTGTTTCTAGGGAGTTTGCGTGGCGAGACCCAGAGCTAACGGAGGTGATTCACATGCTGCAGCACCACTTCCCCTCGGTGCAGGCCAACGCGGCGGCCTATCTGCAGCACCTGTGCTTTGGCGATAATCGAATCAAGGGAGAGGTAGGAATTGTACTTCTCAGCATGATTTCACTCAACCACTGTAGTTACTGTGTTTATTATTACACGTGATGCACATATTTGTCCTTTTATCAATGGTAATTGTCAACATTGAAGAGAAACTGCGGCTTATTACCATTTTATTTTTGCTCCGACCATTTGATCTATTGCACTTAGACACAGCAGCATTGTTAAGAACTTGTCCAGACAATCAAACAAGTTGTGAACAGAAACCCTTAGTTGGATTCATTTGGAGGAGAAAAAAAGCATCGTCTATGAAACAAGAACTTATTAGCAACATTACAGTTTTTGGCTTTAAGCTTTTCCCAATAAAGCTTTAGCTGATCTGCCAAATCTTCCGGCTAATCTCACTCTTGGTTGTTGCATAATGGGGTGTATTTTTAGTGCCTTTGCCCCATTCTAAGACCTCAGCAATTACTTTGGTGAGTCAGTGTCATAATAACCAACAGAGCTGATGACTGGACCTATGAAATAAAACCCAAATTTTAATTAACAGTACATTTGTATTCAAACACAATTCTTAGCTATGCTCAAGGGTTGGCAGTGTCAGTTCACCGCTTTGGTCCAGACTGAAATATTATCACCTTTACCAGAAGGACTAATTTGCGTAATTGGCGTTTATGTCCCTTTCATATGTTGATCTGTTCAGTTCTTTCTCTAGTGTTTTATTTGGTCACTAGCATCATACTCTGTTGTAGTTTGTGTTTAGTGCCAAATGGTAAACACACACAACAATAAAAAATGCGGTAGCATTTGACTGAAAGCACCACTGAGTTAAGTACAGTTCCAGTACGATCACCAGTCAGCATTCATCTGATCATTTCTGTAGCCAAATTTCAGTCTTGAGCCCTGATGGTCGCAGACTCCCTGTGGATTTTCGCACTTCAGCAGGGAACTTGAAATACTTCCAGAAGTGTCAGCAAAAGACAAGGAGGGGCACAATGGAAACAGGGACGCAGGAGGGACTACTTTGTATCGATTTAAATTTGCTGCAGATTCACAAATAAAGACAGATTCACACTGCTCAGTAATAATATAAGAAGCTACTGAAAAAAAAAACCACAGCAACAACATCCTGGTTGTTGCTGTGGCAGTAAAAAAAAAAAACATTACAAAAATACACACAGAAATCCATCGTTCTACCTTTTTTTCCCCCTCAAACATTAAAGGTTAAGCTTGTCCTTTTTCAGTTTAATGCATTTTGTTGAGAAGTAGAAGTTTCATCGGGAGGCACAGACAAAGGAAAAAAGACATCAGATATGAAGAATGTATTTTTACTCCCGGACAACATATTAGAGAGCGATTCGCAGCAGACAATGAAAGGCAAGAAGCAAGTTTTGATTAAAATCTTTTTTTCTGAATAGGATTCATTCTTCTCCAGAAGAGCATGTAAATTTATACCAACGTCTTCTGTGGTTGAAGCTAATTCACAGATACAAATCACTTATATCTGCTATGAATATATTCTTTGTATGTAGATTCTGCTATCACATGAATAGATACATGACTTTTTTTTTGTCCTTCAGGAGCTAAGCTAAAAAAAAAGTTCAGACCACTAGTCAGATAATAGCATTTCATCTCAACCCGTCTGTAGGTATGTCGACTGGGAGGAATTAAACACCTGGTGGATTTACTAGACCACAAGGTTCTTGAGGTCCAGAGAAACTCGTGTGGAGCTTTGAGGAACCTCGTTTATGGCAAAGCAATGGATGACAACAAGGTCGCGGTGAGGAACGCAGGAGGTATCCCAGCTCTGCTCCGCCTCCTGAGAAAGACTGTAGATGCGGAAGTGCGAGAGCTTGTCACAGGTGAGTGAGTGTCAGATTTCTCCCCAAAATGATGAAAGTTTCAAACATTCCTTCGTTTTTGTTTTTTTTTTTTTTTTGCTTTTTAAAATTGAGTGGCAAAAAAACCAAATAAATTCATACATACATACATACAAATTCATACAACTAATAAAATCAGCAAATACTAACTTTCAAGAGCCTGAAACCACAGTAAATAAATAAATCAGTAAATGGAAATCATTTTATTTAGCATATTTTGTCTACACATGCAGAGTTTAATTATGAACCCAAAGGAAGCAATATAGAGGTATGAATTTGATATCAATCCATAAATATTAATTAGTCATTTTAGCCATATTGTCATCCAGCACACATCTAAATAGTATATAACAAATAGTCATATATCAAATACTTCGGAGGTCCATAATTTGGTGTTACAGACAGACAAAATAGGAGTTATTTATCTGACAAACCTGCGTGTGTTTTCTAGGAGAGGTATCGTACCATGTGGGCCAGTTGTTTGTGGTTTTTGTTGCTTCTGAATGTAGCTCTTGTTTGTTTGCCTATTCTTGCATGCCAGGGTTCAACACAAAATATTGCTCCTAGAGATGAAGTGCGAAGACACTTTGACTAAACAACTAAAAGTCTGGCCGCTTACTGTGGGTCTATTCTAAGACCATGAACGTCACAGTAACTGACTCATAGAGGCTCGCTTCTGCTGCTGTCACCGCTGCATGTGATATACGCAAGGATATGAAACCACATTTCCACAGGATTCATATTCTTTTATTACTTAGGCTGCACAGAGATTTAAGCTCATTCTCCATCTGCAAATCGTCTCTGACACTGACCGTCTCCTTGTCTGTCTCCCCTCCTTTGCGTTGGACCGCAGCGTAGCTCGGTTGTAGTTGCGTGTTGTTTAAGCTCCGCAAACAGGGTATAAATCCATGTTGTTTTGAATCAGGGTGGAGTGCTACAGAAATAAGCAAGCCAAGACATTTGGCTCCCAGGTGGCTGAGTCAGCTGTATGTGCTTGACTTCAGCCCCCGCTATAACATGGTCTCAGGTTTCAGTCCATCAGTCCTGAGGGAAAACAATACAACCGGCAAACAAACACAACACACTGTAGCATTTGTATATTGTTTGGAAGGAGACTGTCGTCAGTTACTTTTTCTATTTCAGTTGAGTATATGTTTATTTTACTTGACGGATACGAAAGGAGACATAATCAACTTTAAAGAAAAGAGCCGAAGAATATATTTTGCCTCTTCCTCTTGTTGTGCGTGTGCTAAAACACAATCAAGTGCACAAAGATTTATGGCTGAAAACTAATACAAAAATTTCTGTCTTCACTCCCATCATTTAGATTTTAGAAGGTTGTACTGACAATTGGCCAATCAGTGCCAGCAGTTTTTAAGTGAGTTCTTTTCTGCCTCTTTCATCTGCAAGTGAGAGAGCCTGCTGTGGCTAATTGGTGGTACAGGCCCCAGGATGGGGAGCAATTAGAAAAGGTCAGCACTGCTGCATCACCTCTGGTTAATTACAGCTGACGAGGACAATCCACATAAAGAGCTTTTAGGTGGATGGTGAGGTTATCCCACATCACAGTTTCGAGTGGAACGGACAGAGATCATTCATTTGCCCATAGCTGCTTTCTACAGTAACACACTTCGGACAAACAATATCAACAATTTGAGTTAGAACAATTTCTCAAGCAATTTTGTTGGAGGTTGACCAGGTGTTGGGATGCTGGGGCCCCTTTTGTGTCAGTGGCTCCTTCTCGACTCCCCTGTGAGGTCCAGGTGTCAGTTATGTTTCATTAGTGGAAGCTGTAAGAACAGACCAAGCTTCAGGTCAGGGGTCGTACTGTGGAGACACATAACACTATCTTAGTGCCCTTACCTGCCATGTCCTTCAACAGCTGTTGTGGTTATTATCAGTTCTAATGACACCAAGGTAATGTGCCATGTAATACTTTGTCAGTTTATCTGAGCTACCTCCAGTGTACACAGAAGTCATTTCCGAATGATGGCGTCAGTTGCTGTGTTTGTTGCTGGAGAGTGAAAAGTGAGGAAGTTAAAGCCTTTGATCAAATGAAAAATGAGAAACCTTGTTTGGTCAAAAAATAAATCCACTAGCTATAAGCAGCAAACAGCCATAGCTGAATTTCAGAGACATAACTGACTGAGAGAGGAAATGAGAAATGCCTACAAACCTAAAGAGTTCACCCCAAGCTGTTTGTCTATGGTTTAGTCAATGCAGCACTGAGTTTACAGTTCATCTCTCCAAAACTGAAAGGTTAATAAAGTGGGTAATTGTTTTTTTGATGAAGATTTTCAAAGTAAAGGCAGACCCAGTTACTGTTAAACCCGATTACATCAATAACATGGTTTAAGAGATAAAGACTGACAGTGGAGCCGTCAGACATTATGAAAATCAGTCATTTCGTAACACAGACTGAGAACTAGAGAGAAACAGCAACAGTTCATCAGAAATAATTGATGCGCTGTAATGCCTCTATGAACAAACCCACGCCCTTAGTGGTGACTATAATTATCATGATATACAGTAACACTTCACAAATACTCCGTCGGAGATAATAAATATAGTCAACTACTTACACCCTAAATTAGAAAAAAAGTTCCCACTCTGTTCATGAATTATTGGAATGATTAGAGGGAGCCAGACAATACCTTGTGGCTATTGGAGCCAATGTAATCATTACAACATGAGTTCAGCCGACTGCATTTTCTACAAATGTCATCCAGACATTTCTAACACATCAAGTGCGTCAGACTCATTGGTGCTCAACAGCTGGCGGCCTGATATGTCTATATGCTCCAGAGTATAATCCATAAAATGGTAAATGCACAGCCAAGTTACAGGGGGAAATGCTCGGAAAGTATAAGAAAAGTTTGAAAGCTGTGCGTTGTGCTTGTTGTGACAATTTGACTGCGGGGTAGATGGTGTGAACTTCAAGCTACAACTTACCACGCCAACCTCCAGTGAAGTAGAAAATGCCAAAAAAAATTAAATTCTTTCACCTTTGCAGGAATAATACCTCCTTAAATATTCTGTGTCTGTATCTCATGCCACTATGAATCTTTTAAAGGACTCACTTTATGCGCTCATATGTCTTTAATGATAATATAAAAGGCTGCAGCTGGCACTGCGAAGCCTCAGTTTGCTCTGCACTGACATTGTTATCCTGTTGTTTTGCTTGTCACTGAAGAAAAACAAAGCTGACAATGAAAAATGAGGAGTAATTGCACTAAATGGGTAACATTAAAGATTTATTACATGCCAAATGTGGCAAATTACCACTGATAAGGACAAGTGATGCCAGACACTGGAAACTCAATGGGCTGCAGTTAGCCGCAGACATTATATGACGACGGCCCAGTGTCTCTGGCCCGTGTTTTAAAGCTTTCTGGGCCATTAGTTCCTGATCACTTGTCTTTTGACATCGCTCCACTCTGCATTGTTTCAAAGCCACAGAACTTGTTACAGCTTAATTCCTTGAAGACAAAAGAAATGTAAATCTAGTTTTCAGTTAGGTTTGTTCTTGGATAAATGCTTCAACAGCTGTTACATTCATTTTAAGCAGAGATGTTTTTATCTGCGTCTCTTGTGTTGAACTTGAACCTCCTTGTGCTCTGTGTAGTTCAGCTCCGGACAGACTATTGGCCCTGGTGTCAACAGAAGTGTTTATCTAAGGTCAGTGTTTCAAAGCCACAACAAGGTAGCAGATAACATGCTACTGAGCAGAGAGCAAGGTTTAGGACTGTTTACTCACACAGGTCTACTCCATTTGACATCGTTGTCAGTCACACTTCAGTGAATTTTCCCCTTGATTTCTCTGTCTTGCCACTCCTTCTGCCGCTCTTGTCCGAAATCCTTTTCATTTCCACAGAATTAACATTAGAGTGGGTGTGCGGGAGCCCGTCGAGGCAGAGTGGATTATGGAGCTAAAATAACCAGGAAAAAGTTGGTCAGCAAGCGTGAGAATTTATGCGTTATCTCTGCATTAGCAGCCCTATTTCAGGGCAATCCAAGTATCCCATGAGAAAGGCAAACATCGACCCGAATGTGTTTGTGCAACGGGCGCAGCTCGATCACCGCACAAGGGTTTGATTGAGCTGTGTCCCACAGATGGAGCAGAACTGAAACGATAGCCCACCTGATGTTTGGGGTTCAGTGTGCAGACCCACACACATGTACACATACACTGCAAGAAAGCTCCAATGAGAAGCACATGCTGCATTTTTTAATGTTTAAGAGCCAACCATCGGTTCATTCTCAGCTTTGTCTCGATATGTTGTCAACATAAAAATGAACTAATGAAAGTTGATTTAAGGATTTTAATGGAGCTTAAAGCACACTGATGTAGTCTTAATAAGGATAATTGTAAGTGAAATGACTGATGTTGATTAAATGACTGGCAGAGTTTCTGTTTGGCTGGTGTTTTTGTCTTACAGATTCTTGCCAGCAGTCTGTCTGATGTAGACTCCTGAGCAATATTATGGACTGTTATCATCTCCATTGGTTCAATTAGCCAGAGAGGGGAACAGCGTGTCGAGATAATAAACAGTGAGGTTGAAAGAGAAGAAGCCAGGAAAGCTAATAAGTATTTGTGACCTCTCCCACTAAGATATCCTTGTGTACAAAATACATACACAAACACAAATAGCATCCAGTGTAAATAACAGCGTGCACTGGTCTGTAGCTTATGTACTGTCTTTTGTGTTTACAAGCCAAGGCTAGCAAGATGTAAAGAAAAAAAATAAATCAAAACCCATGCATAAGTCATAAAACGATCACGCTGGATCACTTGCACGTGTGCAAACTGTACATACACTTGAATATTTTGGATTTAGATTCCAACTCATGCAGCTTTTCAGCCACCTCCAAGGTTACTTGTGCCCTGCAGAAGTCAGCCTGCGCCTTAGTATAAGTCGAGCAGCGAGAGCCGTCTAATTAGAAGAGCATGCTACATGCTGGCTAATCCTTGACAGATGCATTATCAAAGGCTGCCAGGACTGTGCCTGATTATCAGCGGTTACCAAAAGTATATTTGAATTGAGTGAAATGATGGCATAATTTCTAAAGACTTTACATTATTTATATTTCATTTCAAATGACTGAGTTGATGCCATATGGATCCTCGCCTGGTCCTCTTTCTTTGCTTTTTTTTTCATTTCAAGGAAATAATCTTCGCCCTGAAGATATTCTGGCTAGATGAAATTTGATATGAATGTGTGATGCTTCAGTGCTAAAGTCATTTCTGAGGAGGAATATTTTCACTTCGCTTCTGTGTGTGCTCGTCTTGTCTCTGCTTGTTTGTGTGCCTTTGTTCGTGGACACATCCTCACAAAGTGAACTATTAAAAGAACAAGTTGTTGCTTTTTTCTCTTGGGTTACCCTAACTGCACATGACAGCTGACATAACTGGAGGTTTGCGTGCCTATTTCTCAATGCCTCTGTTTGCGTGCCTGTCTCTCCGCAGGGGTACTGTGGAATCTGTCGTCATGTGACGCCGTGAAGATGACAATCATTCGGGATGCCTTAACGACTCTGACCAACACTGTGATCATCCCTCACTCTGGATGGAGCAGCTCCACCTTCGATGACGACCACAAGCTCAAGTTTCACTCCTCCCTGGTGCTGAGGAACACCACAGGCTGTCTGAGGTAAACCACCTGATGAACACACTTGGCACTAGCACCCCAGTGTGGACATCTGACATTATTACCTCTAGTGGGTAACACACTCCTACTATGGCATCTCTATAAAACAGCCACATTATTGGTATCTTTGCAGAAAATATGGTACTGTGTGACACATCAGAAACATAAACAAAAGACACTTGAGTCATTTTTAGACATCAGTCAAAGGTCGTTGTGTTTTACGTCATAAGTTGTGGCTTTAATATCCAACATCAGAGGGAAAATGACATTTTGTAATTGACTGGGCATGTTTCTAATAGCTAGATTTAACCCAACTTATCTCTTTTTCAAAGCCAGCGTTTCATAGACCATTAAATTCAAAGATATAATAATATAATAATAATTGCAGCTTGTCTCCAGGGGGCTCTTCCTCTGAGGAGATTATGTTGCCTCCTGTATACCTCAGCCTTTAATTGGTGACAGCCAGTGGTGTGTGTATGTGTGTGTGTGTGTGTGTGTGTGTGTGTGTGTGTGTGTGTGTGTGTGTGTGCGCGCGCGTGCGTGCATGCGCGTGTGTGATTATGTGTTTCTATGCGCACACTTAAGTCCATATTTACCCAACAAAATGCCATGAACACTTCAGTCAGACCACACACACACACACTTCATATTTAATTGATGGTGTGTGTAGATGGCAAAACCCACATTACACATTCAGATGGAACAAACATGCACATCCAGCTGTCATTTTGTGTGTTTACGTATGCTCCTTTGTTTGCAGAGTGAAGACCCATATCAAAGGCCTAACGTGTGTGTGTATTTGTGTGTGTGTGTGTGTGTGTGTGTATTTGTGTGTGTGTGTTCTTCTTAAAAGGAACCTGAGTTCAGCTGGTGAGGAGGCCAGAAAACAGATGCGCATCTGTGAGGGTCTGGTTGACTCACTGCTCTATGTCATCAAAGCCTGTGTAAACACCTCTGACTTCGACAGCAAGGTACACTATGGCTTAGCACCCAAACACACACACACACACACACACACAGATATATACACATTTCACCACATGATAAGAAAATCTTACTCACCCTGTTACTCACCCATCATTTTATTGATTGTGTCAAAATGACATTTCAACAAATGATGTGTCGTCACCCAAAGCACAACACATACGTGCACACTGAAGGACACTAAATCATTGACCTGTTACAATATACCAACATTTTTCTTCCTGTGTAAACACTAGAAATATGATCAGATGTGTCAGGCCAATATACGCAGCAGTAAAAGACATAAGAGATCTAATGGCTGATCTTCAGTGTTGAGATCAGCTCCCGTGGGAACTGGGGCCCTTAATTTTTTTTTTTTCAAACATATATGCTCATTGACATTCAGTGAGGCAAAGCCTCTACAGAGCTCAAAGAGTGTGGAATTAAATCCATTCGCTCTGGTCCAGATATTCTTTCTTACTGGAGACCCTTGGGTTCCATATCTAAGTGATTTGTAACGCAGAGAATACCAAAGCTGTGTACCACACACTGGCTATAGATACTGTAGCGAGTCTACTATATTGTAACTTTTGTCATGGTGATTTAGTGAGCCTCTGCTGTAACTACCCACCCAAACCACTTTCTTCTTCATCATCATCTTCTTGTTCTGTCTGCTTTCAGATTGTGGAGAACTGTATTTGCACTCTAAGGAACCTGTCATACCGTCTGGAGCTGGAGATGCCTCCATCGCGACTGATCGGGGGCCAAGAGCTGGACGGCTTACTGGGTAGCGAGTCACCCAGTAAAGAGGTGGATTCCAGCTGCTGGGGAAGGAAGAAAAAGAAGAAAAAAAAGAGTTCACAGGAAGACATGGTGAGTGTTTTTTTTTTTTCATTGCAGGCAAAAGCAAAGTGGTAGAAATTTGCATTGTACATATTTATTCAATGTTTCAGGGTCGACGGGCTTTTGTGTTTCAATTGTCAAAATGGTCAAAAAGACATTTTTGTACATAGTATGTTTTTCACGCAAGCCTATTTGTATTTCCAAAAAGCCCAGTCTGTACGCAGCCAACCTATAAACTTTGTTTGTTTGGTTTCAGTGGGATGGTGTGGGACCCATCCCCGGGTTCTCCAAGTCTCCCAAGGGGGCAGAGATGCTGTGGCACCCTGCGGTGGTCAAACCTTACCTGACTCTGCTGGCTGAAAGCTCGAATCCCGCTACTCTGGAGGGGGCAGCTGGGTCTCTTCAGAACTTGTCAGCCGGCAACTGGAAGGTACAGAATCAAAGTCTGATACACACACACACACATCTTCTGATTTCACAGACACTGTTTAATGTGATATCCCGAGAGACAAGACATCTATTCAGCTGTTTAAAAAGGATTTAACAGTTCACCTCACCTGTGTGTTTTACACTTGGAATCACACATGTTAAAAACACAAACCACAAGACCATTTTCCTGTGTGAAGCCTCAACCCCCTTAATGTTTAATGCCTTTTTGTGTGTGTGTGTGTGTGTGTGTGTGTGTGCAGTTTGCAGCATACATTCGTGCAGCTGTGCGTAAGGAGAAAGGTTTGCCAATCCTGGTGGAGCTGCTGCGGATGGATAACGACAGGGTGGTGTGTTCGGTTGCCACTGCTCTGAGGAACATGGCACTGGATGTCCGGAACAAGGAGCTCATAGGTTAGGAGCCGCACTGTCACACAGCAAATGTCTCAGGCTGTAATGGATTCAGCCAAGATGAACAAAATTAGAAACTAACATGAGAATTTTTAGCTTTTTCCTGTCAAACTTCTTCTGTTACTCCTGCTTGTGTCGCACTGATGAGGCTGAACACCCCCCCCCATGCTGCACAGTTCTATATTTCAAAGACAAATACGAAAAAAAAGAGCATTAATAAACTTTGTCTTTGAAATCAAAAGCAGAAACAGAATTAGGGCATTTGAAGTCATTTTAGGTACTGGTTATTATTTCTCATTTTATATCACTTGAGCCTTTTCTGTTCCATTAAATGGTCTCATTTAATGAAAAACAGTTTTTATGTGCTCTCTCTCTTTCTCTTTCTGTGTGGAATTAATGAGTAGTTACAGTTCCAGCAAGTCAGCGATGATGCCCATAGGCAGAGAGGGGAGGAGCTGCAGTGTTAGTTTAAGGTGCTTTAGGTTGTGTGACTGTATAGGCAGGGAGGGATAGAGGGAGGGAGGCAGTTTGCTGCATGTACTCAGGTCCTTCAGCTCGGCTGCTCTGCTGAAGGAGAGATAGGAGAAACAATTCCTTTCAACACCACAATGCACACGCCAATGCCCTTGCAATGATAATGCAATGTCATTTAGGAAAACTGCCTACCTCACCACAGTTTCAAGCATTATGAATATATTATTCATGATACAGAAAGTACATAATATAGTTGACGGCACTGTGGCACTCATCCACTTACACATTATGTGACAAGTTAGGAAAAAAAACAATGAATATCTGCATGTTTGGCAACTTCCCCATCTTCTATCAGAGCTTCTACCCAAATAACCTGCTGTACTTTTTGTCATAATGTATTAGCTGCATGTCTCACTTTCCCTCCTCCCTCTCAGGGAAGTATGCAATGAGGGACCTGGTCAACCGTCTCCCCGGAGGAAACACCACCCTGCTGTCAGACGAGACCGTGGCAGCCATCTGTTGCACCCTGCACGAGGTCACCAGCAAAAACATGGAGAACGCCAAGGCCTTGGCTGACACGGGCGGCATCGAGAAGCTGGTCAACATCACCAAGGGCAGAGGAGACAGGTGTGCTACAATGCTTTGTATTTGGCCGGGCACTTTTATTGCAAGAGCGCACAGTAGTCCGGTGGTAAACGTGACACGCTAACATGTGCTCAGGCTTCAACTGCTCACACAAACATTTATCAGCCGTATGCGGGTGGTGGCCGGGCTGTACACGCTGTCCTGGACATTGGACAGTGGACAGAGTGTGTTTTACACAAACATTGAAGCGCACGCGCACACACACACACACACACAGGTATTTAAATGCTTAGAGAAGAAGAAACCATAGCCACAGGGAAGGTGGTTTTATGTGCATTGGGGTTGTCTGTCCTCTATGGAATAAATGGCAGCAGCTATTTCTAGACTGCTGTATATTCAGTAATGTTCCAGGTTAAAATACATGGAGGACATTCTCTTCCATCAATCAAACTGTGCTGCAACATTTACAGTCTAATTTATAATTGGGTTAAAGCGATCCAAGAGAACTAAAAAGACATGTTTATGTTTGTGTCTGTTTTGCAGGTACTCTATGAAGGTGGTTAAAGCAGCTGCTCAGGTGTTGAGCACACTATGGCAGTACCGGGATCTACGCACCATCTATAAAAAAGTAAGGCTAACACGGTTAATGACAGTGGTTTACTTAACAATAATCACCAGTTTAATGCAAGGATATCTAGTATAACTATGCTGTTTTTATTTTATGTTTTTACATAAGTGTAACATATTTTAGCTGAAAAGATGGATCTATCCTATAAATACCAAAGGTTTAGAGGACTGAAAGATTGCTAACTGTGCCCTTTCACAATGTGATCTTAATGTGGACCACACAACCCAGGAATTTTTCAAATATTCCCTCTGCGACTCAAGAAAGGGCGTGTTTAAAAACACCACAGATGTGTTTTACAAGACCCGGCACCATTCTAATTATTCAAACCAATGTGTTTTCCTCTCTCTGTGCTCCTCTAACAGGATGGATGGAACCAAAACCATTTCCTCACTCCGGTGTCGACGCTTGAAAGGGACAGGTTCAAGTCCCAGCCCACCCTGCCCACCAGCGCCATTCAAATGTCCCCGGTCAACCACCCCGGTAGGTTCTTTTAGGCTTGCAGGCCCAGCTCGATGAAAATAGACACCACCAACGAAACAGGAAAACCTCTGGAATTTAATGTTGAAATGTGTTTCTGTCTTTACAGCTGCCAGTGCCACGTCGTCTCCTGCAATGCTGGGCATTAAAGAGCATAGAGACACTATCAAAGATTATCAGAGAGCACAGTCAACTATGCAATTTTATAATTACCAAGGGGACAACAGTATTCATAAAAATCAGTATACAGGTACATAAACAAATACACATCTTTCAAAGCCTTTTAAAGTGCATACAGCTTGTATGTGAGTTCTCTCTGAAATCTTATTCAAACCATATCCACTCCGTGCAGCAGACTGTAATCACAGGCTGCCCTCTGGTCCTCTCTGTACAGGGCGTTATCTATTTTATCCCTCATAACACTCCAGAGCAGATTCCACAGCCCGTCTCCCCTTCCTGCCAAGACAGCTCTCTCTTATCATCTCCAACCAAAGCCTGGCAACCCCAGAGACAGTCACTCTGTTTAATGCACTGCACTTCAGAGTTGTTTTTGTGCTGGAGATGGTCCGCACAGCAGTAAAGTGGACCCAACCAGCCTGTGGTGAACCCGCACGCTACAGTGGTGCCATTGTTAGCGAGCCCATGTTGCAGCTTGCATCTTGAGTGGGCACCCAGACATACTACAGCCAGACGAGAGCTCTCACCAGCCTACGCTGGCTGGCAGGAGAACGGAGAGGGCAAAGTAACCAAAATGATCCACAGCATCAACAGTCCATGTATTATATGGCAAAGTGGAAATAGAGTTTCAGGATTCCACTGGTTGCATAAAGTGCCAAAGAAAATACCCATCCCGTGGGCTATGTAAGCAACAGAATAGCAGTAGCAAACTCTATTATTTGGTGTTGTTTCTCTCCCCAGCTCAGCCTGGCTCCTTTTGAATCAGCTCTATCTAAATACAGACATTCGCCCTCTGGGGATGTGCAGACTTTTTCACTGATATGAAAGGAAGTGTGTTTGCATTAAGTTCCACTGTTTTATGTACAGGAATACACTGTCTAATGTTACACTCTTTTTTTTTTTTCCAGGGTCTGGAAAGCCTTCCCCGTATTACTACTCATCGCCCACAAGAGAGGAGCCCAGAAGAACACAGGTAATATAATTATTCTACACTAATGCAGTGAATTCTTCCGTGCTGCTGCAACATCTGCTGAGGGACTGAACTCTTTGTTTGTGTTGTAGTATGGATAGTTCATGTAGACAAGACCAAGTATTTATATAAATATTCTGATTCATATAGTATCATGGCCAGAATTGACACACGACATAACAAAATAATATCACTGTATCCACATACCAATGTAGTAACACACATTCAGGATATTGTAAGAGTTGTACAAAGGCGTCAGCTGACGCAGTCATTTCTATTATTGTTATTATTGTTATTATTGTCATTATTGTCATTATTCAAAATGAAAAATGTTCATCGCAAACTTATAAACATTAAAGTCTCACAGCTGGGAAGCTGATACCAGATGTTTAACATTTTCGCTTGATAAATAACATTAGAAGATTAATCGTATTTGCTGAGTCTTTTTTTTTTTTTTTTTTTATAGGTCAATTTATTAATCAGCTGTAGCTATTACACTTCTACTTGACTTAATTGTTTGTTTAAGCTAAATAAAACAAACAAACTATAGTTGAGATCCCGTCCTTACAATCTAGTGCTTTTGTCTTGGAAATGTTCAGTAATATTAGCACTAGGCCTGTGTTTGAGATCCTTTCACTGGACTGTATAAACCTGGCAATGGCAAGCAGCTCATCAACCCCACTTCACTAATACAAAGAGACTGACACGTATTCCACTGCAGATAAATGGCGATGCTGGGAATGACCCAGCTCATCAGCTATTGTCTGAGCTAGAGTGAATGTGACTGTTGGGATTGGGATAGTCTGGGCGCCTCTCAGGCACCTGTCACTGCAGGACACATCCATGTGTGCCCATTCAGATAACAGGCACAGTGACATGGAGGCGGAGGGGGAGGGAGACAAAGAGAAAGTTTTCTCGTGTCCTTCATTCCGTCACATTTAGACCAGCTAATGTGTGACGGCAGTCATTACCCCATTTATTTCACACAAACAGAATTCCATCTGTCTTCTTGATTTCTACCATTTACCTTGAAGCAGTTTTCCGTCGCATTTGTGGTCAGCGACGTTGTGGCTGCAAGGTGATTGATAAGCGCACTGGCTAACAAATGTCCAGTCAGACAAAAGTACATTCTGTTGAAACTGCTAAGGTGGCAGTGCATGTTGTTACGTTTTATAACTATTATGTAGAAGAATGGTTTTGGATAATTTTGATCATTTTCTTGTGAATTTGACAGTGGAATAAATGGTTCAAATTGTTACATAAAGGGTTGTGAATACTTCACTTGACACACACAGTGCAGAGCTTAGATTTGTTGACTGTTCACATGAAAACCAGTTCACAACCTGTCTCTTTTTTTTTCCTTGCAGCCTGTGTATTATACAGAAGACCCGAGCAGGAGAAACTACGATACATACAGAATGTACATGCAGCATCCCCACGGCTACGATGACCCCTACATGGAGGAGGTCATCACCTACCCACCCACTGTCGACTACAGCTCACAGCCTCATGGACTGAAATCCACCACCAATTATGTGGACTTTTACGCTAGCACACGGAGGCCTTCCTACAGGGCAGAGCAGTATCCTGGCTCCCCCGACTCCTGGGTATAAGGTCTGCACATGCTCCTGCTGCATGTTACGGTCAAGAACCCTCGTTCATCCCTGATTCTCGTTTTCAGGACATGAGGCGATGTGTCTTCAACGTGCAGCAAAGGCAACGAGCTGGTAGCACACGAGAACTGATGAACTTTTTCATGAACTTGGCTTTATAAGTGTGTTTGTTTTCAAAGTGAATGTGTGTGTGTATTTCGGGGGGGACGGGGAGTTCAAGTGAGTGACGGCAGATGGAAAGATGGAATGTGTGCCAAAGAAGGAAATCAAGGAATGTTTTGTTGTTTTTTTTTTTTTTTTTTAAAACAATTTTTCATTTAGTAGAAGAAGATGGAATCATGCTGAGGGTCCGTTGAGGGACGAAACTGGACACTATCGTGAGGAGACATGCGTCCTGCTCTGTCTAGATGTTAGTTTTATTTTCTTTATGAAACTCTTAGCTGTGATAGCATGGTGAAAGGTGTGAGTCATGTGAGTAAAGGTCCGCGGTAAGAGTCAAAATGGGGAATATGTATGTGCTGAAGCCAAAATGGATCATGAACTCATATCTGTACAAAAAAAAAAAGGAAAAAATAGTAAACCTATGATGTTAGGCTGTACAGAGGGATCAAATTGTATCTGTACTTAATGTTGAAGCTGTGTAATGCCATGGAGTCTTGTACATTTCTTTCATTTTAATGTAAATACAGAAAAAGAACAACATACCTGGTTTACACTCATCAGCACTGGTTAAAAAAAAAAAAACTTGTGCCATGTTAAATCTCTATAGATATATAAATATATGAAGAAATATGTGGACAAAGATGGCATCATAACACAACCATGTCAAAATAATAAAAGGTCAGTTTTGTTTTTTAAACACTGCGTCAGTTCATCTGTTCACGGACCCGGGAAAAATATGTCTTCACACCGTTTATCACCTTCACTACCATTTTGTATTTGAGCAAACCAAAATAAGTGGAAACATTTTCTCCTCTGGAAATGTTTTCCAGTAGCTCCTAGCATTGGGAAAAAAACATAAATATCAATGCTGAATTTAACTCTATTAACAGCGAGTTTGAAGGTAATCGTTTCACGCTAACAATTTTGTGTAAAACTTCTAAAAGTGCCACTCGTGCATTAAAATCAACACATCATTCATAGCAGACGAGTCTCCAAAGCACATACTCAGAACATGAATATTTACAACCACGCGTCATGAATAAGGAAATCAAGGTAAGTAGATGATAAGAATTTGTTGTTGCTAATAAAAAGTGCTGGCATGGACCATGTGCCAATATAAACTAGTCATCAGGTCTGTGATGAGTGAATAAAAAAGTACTTTATCACCATGACCTCAATCCACATAACTCCCATCTACCCTGGAAAACCCCAACACAAAATAACTAACCAGACCTGGCAAATAACTAAAGGAAAAAGTGGAGGACATGGCTTCCAGTGAAGAGTTAATATACTAACACAGAAGTAAAGAATAAATCTAGACTGAGGTTGACACAATGACCACGTGCAGCTCCCAAGCTTTTAAAAAATGTCCCCAAAATGATCTGTGATTGGCTGCAGACCACGTATTCACCAACCACTGGTGAAGGAGAGATGTAAAGCTGCCCAAGAGCCAGGGAACGACACAGCATCAGTTCACACATTCTAACATTTACACAACCACCTGCTGGTGTAAAAAATGAATGTGTATATATATATATATATATATATACACACATACATACACACACACACACAGTGGTGTGAGAAAGTGTTTTCCCCCTTCCTGGTTTCTTATTTTTTTTGCATGTTTGTAACACTTAAATGTTTCAGATGAAACAAATTTAACTATTAGTCAAAGACGACACAAGTGAACACAAAATGCAGTTTTAAATAGCAGGCTGTTTTTGCCCAGTGTCTTTCTTATGGTGGAGTCATGAACACTGACATTAACTGAGGCAAGTGAGGCCTGCAGTTCTTTGCATGTTGTTGTGGGGTCATTTGTGACGTCTTGGATTAGTCGTCACTGAGCTCCTGGGGTCATTTTGGTTGGCCGGCCACTCCTGGGAAGGTTCTGTTCCATATTTTCGTCATTTAAAAACTGCATTTTGTGTTTACTTGTGTTGTCTTTGACTATATTTAAGTGTGACAAACATGCAAAAAAATCAGGAAGGGGGCATATATATATATATATATATATATATATATATATATATATATATATATATATATATATATATATATTCATGAAGCCAGAGGGACCTTGGAAGGGAATTATGAAATATATATATATATATATATATATATATATACCCAAAATTAAAGTAGAAATTGATTAATAAGATTTGACATAAACTTATCGTCTATTAATTTAAATTTGTATTTATTTACTTTGCCATTTATTTCCCATTTTACTTATTAATCTAATTGGTTCCAGCTCCCTAGATCCTGGAAGGATTCTAGATTCATCAGTCTATTCATTTTCAATTTTGTTTATGTTAATATCAAATTATGAATTTGTGGCTGTCAGAGGGACCAGGATACATAGATACACAGACTTTACATGCCTTGCTTCCACAGTTAATGGCCAGGGTACACAATGTACAGTTTTACTATACTAGATAAATACTTGGCTCCAGGTTGCTGTGATTAAGGCACCAAACAGAGCTGAAGGCTGTCAGCACATATTGTACTTATAATGCTGTATATTAAACTGAACAAACGTTCAGTTAAATTGTCACAAACAAGATGACAAACATCTAGTCTGGAGCTTTAGAGACTCGGGAGCTTTGGTGAAACTCCCAACAGCTGCTGATGAGCATCGCTGCCCTCTGTAGGTGAATGGCCGTGTCTGTTTTGCACAGAATTGTAGTGTGCTGTTAGTACATATCACACAGAAAACAAAACACAGCTCTGCAAAGCATCACAAAGGTGTGAACCTTTGCTTTTATCAGCCTAAAAAACATGCAGCACCTGAAAACACTGAGTTCAGCTGAACCTGCTCTAAAGGCCAGTAAATTGCTAAAATGACAGAACAATGATCCAGATAGAACAACTTCACTGAGGATTATTATTTGTAAGTGTGAAGTGACTGTTTGGATTAACACATACGGTTAAACTACAGAGGAGCCAGTAAACACTGAGGTTAGTGGAAACACCTGTGAAGCCCCATTAAACCCTAAAACCTCACACCTCATAATGATGGTTTTAGTGTTGGCTATTTTTACATGTCAAAGAAGCAAAAACACACTTACAAATAATAAAGTTAACATTAGTATAGAATTTACATGGTTCACTGTATCATGCATAGTTACAAACTATTACACTGATTTGAACAGATCACAGCAACTAATTAATTCAACGGTCTCCTGTGTATTTTGTATTTTAAGTATTTTAATACACATTATTGGAGGATTTGCAGAACCATAGTGGCAGTGTATACTGAATTTTACACAAATAAAATCATTTGTTTTCATAAAACACTGAGATTGTATTTTTCTTATGTACTGATGTTAGTTTTAATGTGCCTTCGATAGCAAATGTGGCGTTACGTTGTTAATTTATTCAGACAGGCTCAAGTTTCTATCAATTAATTTAATCTTTAGTTGCTGGTTGAGATTTTCAAAATAAAACGAAAAAATACTTTTAAAATAAAGCAACAATAAGTAACAACGTGAGATGTATGTTACATTACAAATATTTTTGAATAAACGTGATGCTTTTTGTGGCAGTTTCTAGTTTCTATTTCATGCGTTTAAAAAAAAAAAAGGAAGAAAAAAGAAGCCCAGCATCAGTCAACAATTCAAATAGGCGTTTCTGTAACCGCACACTTCCTGTTGTCACGCGGGACGTCATCTGCGCCGCAGCATAAAAACAACAGAGCGAGCGTCGACGCAGAGTCCGCTGCTGCTTTCGTCGCTTTTGTGCGTAAAAAGAGAAAAAGTTTTGAAAAATGGTACAACAACTGCCCAAATCTGGAGCGAAGGAGACTCCTTTGCTGAAAGCTGGCCACCCTCCAGCAGGTAAACTGTTGCTCACGCATAACTCGACTTTGTTCACTTTGTTACTTTTTCTTTCTTTAAACAAACCAAAGCGTTGTTGTTTGTCACTGCTCGACCCAGATACTCAGACCCGTGCAGAGCGATGCTGCGAATCGTCTCCTTCGCAAGTTTTTCAACAAGTATTTTAGGTTTTTATTGTGTCGTGATTAAATAGATTGTTGCATTATTATCGCTTCGCATAAGAAATGAAGCGTTGGTTGCTGATTGCTGTGAGTTTTGTTTAATTTCTTGTTTTCTTTTTTTTTTTGTTTTTGACTAACCGCATCATTCGGCCTACGAAGCGTCTGCACCCCTGATTCGCCCACATGCCTTTATTTAGTAGAGGAGGCCTTGGCTGCGAGTCAAAGTAACTTTGTTCTCACTGCCTCTGTACTCATACACTTAAATGCAAATGTGTTTTTGTGCATCGATGCTTAACGATACAGAGCTGCTGATTTAAAATTAGAAGTAAATTTACACAAAACCATTGCTTTAGTTTTAATCTTAATAATAAGGTCTGAAATCTTACAGATGATGAAAGATTAAATCTTACAAACATACTTTTTGTTTCATTTCAAGATTTTTTTAGGCATGAGAAGATATTGTTTAAATAGTTTTTGTTTTTTTTTAAGTAAAGTGACAAAACTGCAAAATGTTGACGTCTCAGTTTTAGCCATGGCCATTAGGATGAGAATCAGTGTTTGAGGTTTAGGCCACTCTCTCCACTTTGACTTAATTACTCCTGAATAATGATCCTGCAATCTGCTCCTGACCATCTGTGCTGTACATACTTTCAGTAACAGCGTAAAACCAGTCATCAAGATTGTTTTGTCAAAGCATTTCTTTTTTTTCCCCCTTATTTTTCTAAAGGGGCCAGGATCCTACGTGCATCCTGCAGCTGTATATATACTAATCTTCAACTAAGGCAAAGCTCAAGTGCATACAGCATGCTACTTAATTCAGAGAGCCTTATTGTTTCAGGTCACGTATTTAACTCTTAAGTGTCTGTCTGGGTCAATAGTGAAGGCTGGAGGTAAACGAGTGGCCAAGAAAAACCTGGAAGAAGGTGCCACCCATGGGACTCCAGAGAAGGAGACCAAGAGGTCTGATAAATTGAGGTGGGATTACACACTTACAACGTCTAATATGTGGGTTTGAAGTGTTAATCCCAGAGGCGTTGATGTGTCACTTCAAACCTTTAGAATGTCTGTTTGAACGCCTGTCATCACTGATATTTGCATGAAGTCAGGTGAAACTTATTTGAAATGCTGTTTTCTCACAGCAGGTCCCTTGCCACCGCTAACAGGATGCAACAGGTTGGCATACTCCTGGGAGGAACTCTTGACAAAGTAAAAACCAATATTACCTGTTTAAAAACCAGATCTTACCAAGCATGCTAAAATAAACTCCAACCAGACAATCATAATAATAATAATAACAGGGTGGATTAAAAAAAAAAAAAAAAAACTCTGGCCTGACATCTTTGCTTTTTTTTTTTTTTTTTTTTGTTCTTGTTTTTTTCTTTAAAGCTAAGCCACGACTTTCCAGAGACGCCAGTGAGTGTGAGGCACAGCAAGGTGCGTCCCGCGGTGGAGAAGCCCCACTCACCACGGACCTTTTTCATCCAGCAGCCGAGAAAGTTTTGAACGACGCGTGTTTTAAGAATGCCCCAGAGGGAACCGTGTTAAGTCAACTGTGAAAGACAAACATAGAGCGTAAGAAGACACAAGAGGGCTCTGACAGGATGTCTGTGAGGTGCTGATGGAAAGAAAGCTTTCATCAAAATCTATATTTACATAGAGGGGGGGGGAGAGTTTTCACAGGCTTTATTTGTTTGTGATGATATTATAAACAAATGCTGTAGTTTATATTTTCCAGCTTGTGGAATAACGTGGCATTTTGGTATGAATATGGTATGTTCAAAGATGGGGTTAGGGTGTTGTAAGTGAAGACTTTTTTTTTTGTCAGTGACATTAACTTCACTATGTATTGTTTGGCACTTATTAGATTTAATAAAAAAAGAAATTGTTTGACATCATTGTTCAACTATTTATTTTATTTTGAGCCCTTTTCTTCTGCAATAAATAGCAGTGGCCACTAGGTGGCAGCACATAGCCATTTATAAACGCAAGAATTGCATAAGTCAAAGTGAACTTTATTGTCAATCACACTATGTAACAGTCATTACACAGGGGATCGAAATTGCGTTTGCTCAAAACTCCAGATGTGCCATTTAACATTTAACACACATTTACATCACACATGTAGCATATACAGGGGGGATGAGATTGGACATTGCATGAACCATAACAATAACTAAAACACATTTTTATTTTTCACCTGTAAGTTTCCCTGTACTAAAATAAGTATTAATTTGATATAAATGCACAAGAAACTCATTGTTCATTGTAGTGCTCCAATAACACAAGCTCAAAGGAAATGTTTTTAGTATTCTGCTTTTTAATTGCGGGTGTCTTTTAATCTCTGGGCGCAAAGTGGCTCACTGACAATGAAAGAGCTCTTTGAGAATTTCTTATTAGGCCGGTTAATAGAACCACAGAACCTGCTCAGCAAAAACAAACAAACAAATACAAAGACTGCAGCAGAACAGACCATTTCAAGAAAAAATACACCTGTTTGTGCTCAAAGGTAAAGAGAAATGGTTCAAGCTGGTACTAAAAATACAAAGTTTACTTTCTGCTTTATGATTTGCATAAAAGAATATGGCCACCCAATGGTTTGTATATGTAGGTCATCTGATGCCATCAGTGTTATTTTGAAAGTAGATGTGCAAAACCCATCAAGGTGCCTTGTCACATATCTTCTATACACATACTGAAACATGAAAGAGACTGTAGTTTGTGTGAGGTTATGGCTGCGGTGCAGATCACTGCTTTGAAAGAAAAAACTGACATGCGAGTCATTCTTGGGCTTTTAATCATTTTCTGGATTACTTATGTATACAGGTTTGATAAACACAGACCCGGGGTGCATTGTAAATATTCTTTTGATTTTTCCCCCCCCTTTACATCGAACAGCCTGCTTAAATTACAGGTTCTATTCTGTCGTGTCATGTTTGTGCTTTCAGAATGTATGCTAGTGTCCTTTGAAATGCATGGAAGGATGACTTGTTTGTACTTCAGTCTACGTGAATGAATTAATAATCAGTTTGATGGCACATAATTGAAATGACACATCACCATGTGGGATTACAAGATGTATAGAAATAGCACATACATGGCTTTGCAGTTCATCCAACCAAATATATGAGGTAAAACATTACTAACAAAACATAAAAGCTACATATGAAACTCCTATTTTATTTGTCCAAACAATCTGAAAATGAAGTGTCAATAAATTTACTTTTCATTTCCATTTGTGTCAACACAACGTCCACTTTATGAATATAAGTGGCAAGATACTGCACCTTATTAGAACACAAATCTTTTCTTCAAGAGCAAATTACACTTTTGTGCCTTTTTTTCTTTGATCAAATGGAAAAAACTGAACAAATATTAATATATTCTAACAGAACATATGTTTCCTCACATCCTACTCTTTAAAACGTGTACATACACCCTACCCAGGTGCTGTTCTATGCATGTATATGATGTTAAACTCCTAGATTTTGATTTATAAAACAACCTAAACACATCCTGACACTGTCCAAATGACTTGTTTCAATAATAATAAAAAAAATCCTTGCACGTGAAAAAACAAAAAATAGCTATGTCATCACAAGCTTCAAACAGGAAGATCATACAAATGGGTTTGCCCCCTGTTCATATGTCATGTCCTTGTGTTAATACATGGGTCTTTCTGTTTGTATCAGAAACTCCACAAACAATATCTGCTCCTGGTTTGTCCGCCAAGAAAGTACACAACGATAGCCTTGTAAACACAATGTGCCGACCTTAAATTCTGTGCGATGCTCATGCTGTTCACACATGCCTTGGATACCATCTGTGTGTGAAGTTCAGGGACCTCTTTGGCTCTGTTTGAGGAATAGAGCAGTTGGTGGTCTTGTGACTTGCAGACATGGTGTATTTCGCTGCCAGTGTCTGCCCAATTCCCAGCCATCTGAAGAGCCTCGCTGACCCTGCAACGCCCACCACACTGCTGAGAAAACACTGCACACCGACTGCACCATGCCGACTCACACCGAGGAATGGGATGACTGAGAAGATGTGGTTTTGTGTTCTTAAAATAAACTCCCATCAGTACGGCAAAATACAAAGTTTTACTTGGCAGTTAAAAAAAAATTGCTCACTTTACTGCAGCTTTTGTGATAAACAATATAGAATTATACTTATAATGATTTTTATGATTGAATATTGATTTGAGGCTAAGGTGCATAAAATATTGCTACCTCATGAGGTCGCCATAGACTAAGGTGTACTGTTAGTTTTTACTTGTCAAAGCAGGATGAGTCCAACAGCATAGAGAGCCTAGCAATTTATTTCATGATAATTATACAGGATCTTAAGAATTATTTTATTAATTTTATTTTTATATTATTTTTTGTAGCTTTTGCTCAATTATGAGTTCATAAGATACAATTTTATACATAAGTCTCATGACAACATGTTAGTCTCAGTCCATAAAAATAACATTTAAGTTAGAAGCACACTGAGATTCAGCATTATACACAAAGCTACTAAGTGACATCCTGCTTTTAACAGTCACTTATGCATAACTAAATCAATTACATAAAAGATCTGACTCATGTTCCAATCCATCCTCTTCTAATGCACATCACCAAGGAGGAAGTTGCACAGTTAAATTGCTATAATTGCTTTAACATTGGGAAAATTGGTAGTTTTAAAATCATCAACATCAAGTAGGCTGTTTAAAACAAGCCAAATGTAAATTGCTGTGTAGATCAGAGTGATGAGACTTTTCACTTAAATAAAAACCTCAGAGTGTAAAAATAAAATATTAGTCATTAAAAGTCTTCACGGTTGCACTCGGTTGAAGGGGAAGTACAGACGCACTGGCAGCTAAATACATCAGGAGTAAAAGCTTCTTAAAGAAAGAACCATCACTTTCAGGGAGATGAAACAGAAATGACGAGCAGCAGTTTAATGCTGTAGCCAGTCCAGGTGGTGCCATGTTACTTTTATACCCTTGGAGGGTTTAATGCAGCCATGCATCATATTTTATGAGCATCTTTATGTTTTGAATGTAATACATTTATCTGCAAAGTAACAAATAACTCTTGACATATAATCAATATTGAGGAGTATAACTTACTTTATAGCATGAATAATATCTAGATATGAAATAGCTACAGTTAAGGATTATATGTCACTATAAATGAGTCTATATTTTTTAATGAATCTTTTTAAAATATCTCTAAAATGTTATAAACAGTATAAAAATGTCCCAAAGTGCACGTTGAGGTCTTCAAGTTGTTTGATTTTTGTTTTGGTATTATTTCTTAGGGTAACTTTAACATCGAAATGACCAATTAATTATATGTAAATTGAATTCAATGATTAATTAATGGTTCATTTCAGCTCTAACTCTGAGTAGCCAACCAAAAAATCCAACTAACAACTTGAGTAAACAAATTGATTAGGTTTGCAGTTATTTCAAACTTGATTGATCAAAAGTGATAGGTGTTAACCTGTTGATATCATGATTATATAATAAAAAAAATAGGATTATTATGTATTCATGTAAGAGCTTTAAAGCCGCATTGACAAAATAAAACACAAATGTCAAATAATAAATTCCTCTGTTGAATCTTTTATCAGCATCTTACACTTTTATTTCACTGATCAGACATTATTTAAATCATATTAAACGGGGAAAAAGACATATGAAGAATAATTTGCCTTGTTAATCTTTTTTTTTCTTCTTCTCTCTCTCTGGAAAAACTGTTGAGGGTTAAACAGATGAGGGTTAAAGGGTTAATTAGCATTTCAAAACTTCCTTTTTTTGGGGGGAAACTTTTTCTTTTCTTTTCTTTAGGGACTTAATTTGCAGGTATTCAGCACTGCTCTACTAGTACATGTACCTTGCATCTCTCGTATCCTGTCACGTCCATGAGGCATGCACGGAGAAATGAGGAAGAAGACGGAAAAGAGAAGGAGGAGGAGGATGGAGGGGTAGTTTGTCTTGGTTCCCTGCGTTTTTCTAATGTGCCTCCCTTACAAATGACCTCATGCAGGGAGGAGGAGGAGGAGGAGCCCAGCGTCCCGTAGCCTACCTTGGTGGATCAAGTGAGGAGTGAGTCCGTGTGGAGATACGCTGGAAGAACTGGGAAAACTTTTTTTTTTCCTGTTGGTACTTTTAATATCCATGACATTTATCAGGTAAAGTGTGTTTTTCTTCTTTTTGAACGAGTCGTTTGTTAAAAGTGAGTTTGTCTCAGTCGGTTCGGGACACTTGAAGAAAACTAAAAGATAAAGTTGTGACAGTCGCAGTTTTAGCGGCAGTTTGTTTGCGGAGAGGAATGTCGGGACATGCCCCACTGAGCAGCCGTCAAACCCGGCGGCTCTGTCACCGCACACACGCTTTTATATCAAACTTATAGGCTGTTAACTTTCTGAACTTGTCTCTGTGGCTGTTTGTGACTTTTATATCAAGACGTCTGACATTGGTTGATTATGTGAACGTGAAACTCGACTGTTACGAGCTCAAACCAGACTGTTACAACAGGTAATGTTTGTTTTGGTGTTAACGGGAGCTAACGGGTCTGACACACACACACACACACACACACACACACACACACACACACACACACACACACACACACACACACACACACACACACACACACACATATGCACACACACACACACACACACACACACTGGTCAGTGTAAGTTTAACTCGCTTTATGTTTCACTTTTATTTCTTGTGCACTTTGACTTTGGCTTCAGTTTAGATCACGGCAGAGTTGAAAAAGCTGCTGAAAGGATCGAGTAGGTTGATTGATTAGTCGATTGACAAGAAGTTAATCGACAGCAGTTTTGACAGTTGGTCTCAAAAAACAGCAAACAAACTTGGGATTAATGTTGTTGAGTTAAACTCACTATGTGGTACTGACATGGTTGTATTCTTCTGAGATGAACTTTAACTAGTATTGATTAATCAGTTTTTGGTTGTTTGATCCATAAAATATCAGAAAAATGTCTCAGTGTCTATGAAGTTGATGTACAAAGATTGCTTGGTTTGTCCAACTAGCGGCTCAAAACAAACAGATATTTATTTTTTGTTTGACGATTAATCAATATGTTTTGATTATTGAATGAAACAATAATATGTTATATTGCTTTAATTCTGTTTGTCAAACATAACAACTAATTTTGACATCATCTTGGTCTTGTGCATGTTAAATTATTTACTTTTGAACTGATTGATTCGGGTGGTTATTAAGTTGTTTCATGCTAAGCGCAGAATATCCCAAACTGCTTGTTAACCTGCTTAAAGTTGATCAAACTTCCATGAAGATCTTATGTAACGCCCGCTGCGGACTAACATCATACTTACTAAGATGCAGATGCAGTTCATTACTTTTCCTATGACTGTGTGGTCTTGTTTGATGCTAATGTTAGCCTGTATTTTTGTGATTGGATGCGGTGGTTTTGAAAGCAAAACCCAGCCCAGATAATAGTAGTCGGCTTATGGCGAAAGAACCGTAATCTTGTCCGCCCACATACATTGAGTCATTGAAGTATGACCACTGGCTGTATGACTATTGCTGTCTTCAGCATATTACCAATGGAGGAATCCCCTTGTAGCTCAGCCAGGTGCTTTCAAAATCAAAGCTATGTTTTTCCCCCCTTTTGAGAAATTGCCTGTAAATGCCAAGATGCACCTTTGATCATTGTTGGCACGTATAGACATTGATTAAGTCTAGTTTTCACAACCTGAAAACCTCTTGGCATTCAGTCTTGAAATAACCTGTCACATTTACTATTTCCTACATTGAGTTGTGTCATTCTAGCTTCAGGAGCTGTTGTATAGTGTTGACAGCTGTGTACAGTGTTGACTTCCCATGTTAAACTCAACTGGTGGAACAGGCTCAGCTGCTGACAATCATGTCAACTGCCTGTCAACCTGGAGGTACTCAGTATTAACTTTCCAATATAATCTCAGGCATCTTTGCGCAGATTATAGAACCATTACAGTGGATTTGCATGCTTGTATGCCTAGGCTAGACTTACCCCAATTGTCTACCAACTGCAATGTTACAAGATGTTTGCACTACAGAGCACTCATCTTATTGAAAGTGCCTGGAGAGTCAGCTTCCTAGTCTCTACATAGCCTGGTTCCCATGGTCCCCGGCCAGTTGGCCAGTAACAGATGCTGGCATGAGAGTTGCATTGTTATGGCTGAGGAGGGAAAGTTATTGGAGCCAGTGACCTGACAGACAGCACATACTGAGCTGTTGTTGATGATGATGGTCATTATTGTGTACTTTTCAAAGTTGTTACTCACTGTAGAAGCACATGGTTTCAATAATAAAGACAGAATTTTGGTGATTAGTTGGGTTTGGGATTTTTACAGTCAGCAAACTGCTTAACCAAGGTTGTTTTTGAGTGACATCTGAATATAATGGTATGGTGACTCTGCGGATTTGGAATACCAGCACACCTGATGCCACAAACCAAACCTTACCACAAATATGTGCAGGGATATGATGACCTGCATTACTTTATCTAAGCTCTTTGGTACATTTCAAATGAATCTTGTTGCATTTTGTTCATTTCATTTGATTTGGTGGGACAGCTGTCATTCAAGCCCTTGTATGAACTCCAGTCAATCTTGGTCCATTTCCAAGTGTACTCTTATCTCCTGAGAGATCGTGTATTAGACGTGGTATATTTCTTTCATACCAAAGGCACTTCCATGTGTCAAAAACACTGACATGATTTTAGGGTGTGTTGTGAAATAGCTGTCAAATAAGACTAGCAGAGGCCGTTTACCCCGTGAGATCTGCGAAGTTGAATAAAGGCATGGGTGTTTTGAATTTCATGTTATGCCTAGAAAGACATAAATCTCCCTCAATTCCTCTTTGGGAACTTTTTCTGAGAAGGAACGTGTCTCACAAAGCAAAATCAAAGTATGTTGACATTATGTTATGTTAGTTCCACTAAGGGACGATATGTGCCATGCACAGCATATGTGAATCCTTTAAGTTATTAAATAGCTAAATATTTCTTACTATTAGTTCAAGCGAGCTCTGTGCTGGACAGCGTCCAAGCATTATGCACGTTATCTGGTGTCAAGCCTACTGGCAAACTGGTGTAATGGAATTTGCTCAAATTTCTGAAATGCTCATGACGAATTAATGCATCAACGTGCTTGCCTTACCTTTTAATTGCCTCATTTCCCTCAGGTCATCAATTACAATGTTACAAAATGACTGCCATGCATATTGAGTTGCCTCTGTATTTCAATCACGGTGTTGGCCAGGGTCCTAAGTATGACGCATGATCCTCTGAGTTACGTACCAGTAATTAATTCATCACAACAAAAGTACAGTATTTCCTCAAGTATCCTCAAGTTGACAGTCCAGGCCAACAAGGATGTATAAAATTCCAAGGCCTGTGCACGTGCACATGTGTGTTAATGCCTGCATATGTGTACCTAAAGCACGTGTGTGTTTGGAAGTGTTGCCTCGTAACAGCTGTTACTGATTTACATTTTTGCCAAGCCTTTTTTGAAAGCCCCTGGGACAGGCAGAGAGAGAAGGAGAGAGAGAAAAATCCAGTATTTGTAGTCAGATACTTGCAAAAAGTACCTTCACAATATGATAATATGTATTTTATGACTACATTGACTAAATATTAATTTAGTTAAACCAGTTGGATAGAAGATAATATTACATTAACAAGTACAATGTACTTTTTTTAATTATGATACACTTAAGATTTGATAAAAGGTCACTTGAACTCCAAACTTAGGTGGTAAAGACACACATATAATTCTTAAACCATTGACCCTCACAGATTTTGATTGAAGTTGACTGCAGTAGAGTGTAAGGACTCCAAATTTTGTATGAGGAATTGGACAGTACTTTGTGAAATCACATTACACAGGGATTTTTTCCCGCCAGCAAACTGTAAAATGTGTCAATATAATCCAAATGTTTGTGTTTCCTTCCCCAGTTAAAGCATAACAGTATTACATGAGTAATTCGGTTAATAAGTCACTATCATAAGAGTTAGTGTAGTTTTAATACTCCATGAAAATGTCCTTGTATCAACCTCTTTCATGTTTTGTTAGTTATTTTTTTTAACATTAATTTTTTCCAGAAGCACTGTCATCATCATTTTAACAGTACAACACTTTCACATTGTTGGTTCCTCCACTGAGCAAAGCCCTCAAGCACTTTACGATTTCACAGTGGGATTGGCTTACTAGGCATGTTGTTTTGTCAGGGGATTCGAGTCTGCCATGTTGCTGTAGCAGTTAAATAATGTCTTTTGTCTTGGCAAAATGCTGATTCATTTATTTGACCCTCTGACCGACAAATCGCCAAATGAGGAGAATCACTCCCAGTGTGCATAAGAACTTCCTGTAGACTTTAAACACTGCTTGTTAATGTTTTACCCTTAATCAAATACGAGGCTTCCTAGGAGGCTAATGTCAAATTAAGTGGAAGCAACAATGATGCAGCTCTATTTATTTCTTTTTTTTTTTTTACTCCAGATGTTCATTAACACTTGATTGCAGTGGCGACTTGGTAATAGTGTGATAAAGTTTAATCATCAGTGATAAGGGGAGCTAATGACTGTATCTCTGATGAGGTTATTGTTGTAAGTCATGCAGTTAAATCTGCGGGTGGTTGATGATTTTAGATGAGAGGTGAATGCCGGTGTGGTCTATGCAATTGTAGTGCACAGAGCTCTAACTAATTTGACAGAAAAGGAAAAGCTCAGAGTGGAGAAACTGGTTTGTGAAAGCTTAAAAGGCAGACCCATTTTACACGTTAACTCAACCATGAATTCACATTACACACCGATCTGTCGAGCTAAATCACTGTAGGTTATGTGTAGACCTAATGTTAGCCAATGAGGACAATATTTATTTGGAGAGGATGTTCAATGGCTTGTCTTATTCTAACATTTCATTGAGGTTTCCTCAGTTTCCAAAGCCTGGGGGTGTAACTGTAAATTCTGACTAAAGATTGCTCTCTAAAACATGCCTTGACACTTCTAGGGCAACGCAGCTGGGATAGAAACACACAGGTTTAACCGTCACCACTGCTGAGCCAGCATGTAGGCCTGTGTCTGGATTTAATCAGTCATAATAGAGAGGATCAAGGACAAGTGGTCACAGAGGGCTGAATCAGTCTTTCCAAAATGACAGTACCTTTCCCATGGCAGTCTAATGAGTAGATCAGACTAGTTATCCTTTTTAATTTCACACTGAGCCATGCAGCTAGTCCTCCTCAATAAAAAGCTTTTGTTTGCCCTAAACTAGAAGTTTGAATCTGCCTGTGTGTGATTGGACTGTGCAATTTCCCAAAATCTAAAGTCAAATTTACATATATATCAGCCTGTTTTGTCATCGTACAGGTTGTGATGTAGCTGCGTGATCATGTTAATGAGCAGCAGCACGTGATGCTAGTTCTTGCTCCCAGGTTAGTACCACAGAGCCATGGTTGGTCTACATACAAAAGCAGGATGAAGCCAGTGTCTGTTGAAACACAGTTTTCAAGTTGATAGTGCAAGATCATTTTTTTAATGAAATATTATTGGACCAATGAAGACCATTTTGTCCATCGCTAGGTAAAACAAAAGTCGTTTGAAGTGCTGTGTGTGAGATACTTAACACTGAATGAAAAGTATAGACCTGCCAAGCCTGTGAGATCTGTTGCTAGGTTAAATTGTCTGCCTGTCACATGATACAAGTTGGCTGTAGTATTATATTAACAAGTTAAACATTGCCTTCGCCTTTGAATACCAGCTATTACTGGCCTTAGACATTTCCCTTTTTGTTCACAATAAGATTAAAGCTTGCTTCTCATACTCTGTAAAGTGGAGGGTTGTGCAGGAAGTACTCAAACCGGTAGACACATTACATAAAAATGTTTATTCTTTTGTTATTTTCCCTTGCACTCAGTGTGTGAATAACAACCTCTGCTTACAAAGGCCGACACCAAGACAGTGTTGTCCTCCGTACCTACTCCCCAAGCTTCCTCCTTCAAGGGTTTGTTCGCTGACTTCCCATTGTTTGTGAACCACTTGAACTTACCGTCCAGGCCGAGCCTATTTCCTGCACTCAGCGAAAGGACAACAAAGCATTAGATAATTATTGTGTTCACAGGCATATTTTAAAGTATTTGATCACATCTAGACAGTGCGAAATAAACAAGTGTGAAGGTCAGCCCGTGGTGAGAGGTGCCATGTTGCTATGACAACGGTATGGAAATCAGAGAGTGATCATTCACGTAGAATCAGTTGATGAAGAGATGTGACAGGGTGTTTCGGCAGGAAAGAGATGAATGCACGGGATGGAAAATAGCTGTTTTGCAGCAGCCTCCTGGAAGAGAGGTGATGTTGATCTGAGCTCAAGGGTGCTCCCTCTATTGTCTGCCACCCAGCAGAGGACAAAGCAGGTTTTAACTCACCAACCACCAATGTATGTGAAATGCTTTCCTGCCAGAGGCAATTGAGACAAACAATCCTGTTCCTTCCGTTCTATATATAGCTGTCTTCTCAGATGACGGTGGTATAGCCAGATGGCCCCATTAACCACATGTCACGTCAGCATTGTGCAGGTGAGAATTCTTTTCTACTTCACAACCTGTATGGATTTGAACTCTATCAATTCAGTGGCGACCTGCAAAACGTACCGTGTTGATAACCTCAGGCACCTTTTAACCACCTTAGGTTCCAATTTCTTGTCTCTGAAAGGGAAGTGTCTCTATATTGTATCATTGACAGGAGTCGTTTTTATCGTTACCTTGAGCTGTTCCAAGGTAACAGGCAGCCCACATGTGAAGGTCATAGCATTGACATATGGCTGGCTGAAAATGTCGGCAGTGCCACATGTTATTGCCTGGATACAATGATATAATGATGGTTCTTGTGTTGTGTATCCCCTCAACTTATTGGAGTATTTTGAAGCCTTCTGAGGACTTTTAATGATAACTGTTGGTCTCTTCACATAAAAGAGGAAGCAGTACCATGGGCACATTACTCTGTTTTTCTGGGTAAAAATGGCGTGTATTTTTTTCTCTATCCAATGTGTGCACAAAAACCCATGAGCCACAGTGGGACTTTCACTACTCTGTTATTATATTGAAAGGCCCCTTCTAAGGGGCCATGTTTTGAGGATAATGTCCAAACTAAGATATTAGATGCACTTAAGTTAAATGCCCTGGGATGAACCTGACTTTGAAGTCCTGAGGAATCTTGATGCACGTCTTGCTGCATACCATGCAGTCCACGACTCCTCTCTGAGGAGACTTTCTCTTAAAGGTCACTGTTACGTCTCTCCTACAGTTTAAGCTTAACTTTATTTGATGTTGACTGTGGTGCCTTTGATATTGTAGGATCTGCACTCATTTCATCAACTTTTTTTCCCTGGATAATGTTCACAGCTACGTCCAGTAGACAGCCTAAGGCTTAGGCACATCAACACATATTGTATTTGTCATATTGCCTCTTTCAGATGAATAGAGAAAACTGATGGAGCCACTTGAATCACAATGACTTGTCTCTGCAGGATATGAATACTTTATGTTACAGTGTTTCGTGTTATAACTGATATTCAGTATTATGAATTTAGTGCTTTCACAGCATAGTTAGAACTAGTATTTGTAATGTCTGTATCAAATGTCAGCAGAATAGTATTAGGATCTGGAAGTACAGATATTTTCTAACACACACTCAGAGCTGGTTTGACTATTAATTTGTCCAAAGAGCAAATAAAATACTACTAATGATACTTGAGTCACCTCTGAAGGAAATCATATTGCGGGTAATCTTATTAACATTTAAAAAAAAACAAAAATCAAAGTACAGTAATAACATCAGATTGGTCTGTGACCACCTGTGGTTGTTGCAGTCAGGTGTCAGTCTCGTCTTTTCAATTGGCAGGAATGTGTCTAGGCATCTTGTCGGGAGAAACATCACATTATTACAGTATGTGGCACCAGTTCTACACTGTGGCACCCAGAGACCAAAAGATTCCTGCTTTGTTTACTTTATATGTTATGATCATTGTGTCATTATAAAATCCGTGTTAACAGTGATGAGACACGTTTGGCTTTTATTGAAGTAACTCTCAAGGTTTAATCACTCGCCTGGGGGTAAAAAAAAAAAAAAACAGCTTAATGGAAACGTACCTCAAGATAAAAAGTGATCTGCTGCAGATAATGGCTGAAGAGGCTGTGTCTCGTTCTCAGAGTGGGGACTGACTGTGTGTGTGTGAGTGTGTGTGTCTGGTGGCTGTGATGGGGGAGGGGGGATGGAAGGAATTTGTCATGTTGGCTTTCGGAGTTTCAAGAGGGCGTTTTTCATTTCCTATGGGTTAACCTGGGTGATGTTTATTGTTACTGTGGAGATGAGCAGCCAGCTCCCACAAAAGCAGTCAGCACTTCAACTCAGCAGGCTAATGCCCCGTGCTATATCACATTATATCACAGTACTACATAAATGTAGAGAGATTGTTTCTAACTCCTTCTCACTGTATTTACCCTGCCGTCATGCTCTTTGTTTGATGAGCCAAAGCCCCCCAGGGGCCATGTTCTTAAACATGATACAGAATATACATCCAGGGCAACTGTTCTGTAGTTGACCCTGCAACCTTATATTTTGTTATTATAGTATAGCAATATTTCCTCTAGTACCAAGATCAAGTCAAAATTGTTATGTCTGTAATCATTGATTGCATGCTAAGACAGATGACAAGACAAGATGACAGCATACCTGCTTATCATTAGCATTTTAGTATTAAATTGTGTGTGTGTGTGTTTGTGTTTAACCAGTAACACACCCTGCTACTGTCTCACCATTGTAGTTTAACTGCTGGCCACACATTTTTATTTCACACTGATATCAGAGAATAACACAGCTCGTAAAAGCACTGGACGTTGTTGTTGTACTTTTATTTTGTTTGGCTTTTTAATTTGAGGTTTTAAAGTCATATCTCACCTCATTGTGACTGGGAGCATCACTTAACAGCCACATTTGTAGTTGTATACTGTGATTTGTTGGAAGCCCGTCTGGGAACGTAATAAATTTGAGTTACTTTTAATCAAATTTGAGGCATTGTATACCTGTGAGAAAGTAGCGTTATATTCTGAAGGAATGTTTACGAGGCACCGGTTAACTTGATATCTTGGTTCATATGACGGAGAAAGTTGAAACTGGATCAGTCACTTAAGAATTATCATCATGTGCAGAATGAAGTGTAACTGTAACTTGTAACTGTTATGATCTTTCACGTGTACTGACTTGTTTCGCCTTGTATTTATTAAAGATCATCATCAATCGTACAGTCGTATGCAAGGCAATAGTGTGGGAGTGAATTGAACTGGATGAAATCCATGAGTGGCTATAGATCACAAATATTATATGAAACAACAACACAATTTTACCACATTACAATTATATTTGATTAATATGTTTATATTTGATTATTGATTGCAAATTGAACCTAGTGGTAAGGAGGCTTTAGAATATGAGGCTTCCCATGTGTGTGTTTGTTGTTTCTCTTGGTATTTCAAAATGAAACCCCAATTCTAGTGTTACCTGTAAACTACACTGATAATCTCGCTTCATTATTTGGCTTGGCGGAATAAAATCCCATGAAAAGTCCATTTTTTTCGACCAGTCAAGGTTGACATGCAGAGGCTCATCTGGGATTTTCCCTCCATACACCTACACCTCCCATAACTAATTCAGTGGAAGCTTTGCTGCGCAGTGTTTCATTTGACACCATCAAGGATGAAAAAGGGTGGATCGATAGCCTCTCAGAGCAGCAGTATGAGGACCTAGATATTTAAAGCCCGGTCTCTAGGGGTTAAGGACTCAGTCCAAGGACTGTGTGTTTTGTTTGCAGAAGGCATACCCTTATTTGGTTGAAAACATTTTTTTCCCCTTCTCTCTCTTCATTGGAACTGTTGCTTTGCTGCTTTTAATACAGAAAGGTACCCTAAAGCCATAGTCTATAATGTGTATAAGGGCTTAGAAACCAAAAATCCTACACCGTTATGTGATTTAGGTGTGTTTAGTAAAATATGTTTTTACCATTTTCCAACTAGATGAGACTATAAATGAAACAACCATATCCAGGCTGGGCCTTGAGTTCATGTTATACCGTTTAAAGATTTCAAATCCACACCAGCAAGTGACCAACCATGGAAAGCAACTGAAAACACCCAAGTTCAGCCACATAGCATCAATTACATGTGGAATTCAGGGCATTCAACAGAGTGTTTTCCTGCATAACAAGATAGCAGAACTTGTCCTTTTCTGTTTAAATATTAGAGCATTCTTTCCATGCACCCCGCCACTGATGACCTGCAGGACTGAGAGAGCTGTGGGAAAACTTCCAGGCGGGTGCCAGCTAAGCAGTATGAAATGCGGATATACACTGTTTTGCCACTGCTATGTTTTGTATGTGTGTGTGTGTGTGTGTGTTTGAATAGTTCTGTTATCTGCAGGTAAAGAGAGAAAACTGCCACCACATCTGTCCCACAAATAGAAACAGACCCGTTTGTGTTGCTGTTGGATAATTTCCATGGTTTTCCTTGAGTGACAGTGGATGCATTTCTGTTGTTTTGTCACGGCTGTAAGTAACTAATTTTTTCTTTCTTCCTGTTTTGTTTTCTTTTCCTACAGGGGCTCTGCAGAGAGGATTCCAGGAATCTTGCCATGTTCAAGGCAGTGCTGAAGAAGAACAGAGATGGAGGCAAGGGGAGCAAGAAGGATTCAGGTATGTGGAACATCAAGAGTAAAAATGGCAAGTTTGAAACCAGAGAACAAATTTTCCCATACCCCAAGGCTTAGACACAAACTCTACTTCAGCGTCAGATGTGCAAACACTTCACTTCATGATCATCTACGTTTCTTTCGTCGCAGCCAAGTTTACAAACTTATTCCTGACTTTGGAAAGTGTGTGTAGTGTATTTCAAAGACATTCTTCTTATTAACAGTCAGAAAGTGAATGTTAAAATGAGTTGCGTTTGGAAGAGAAAGTTGAGATGAAAGCACAAAAGTAATTCTAACTCCTTAGTGTGCAGTTGGCAAACACACTGTCATCCAACCCATCAGTCACAGCAACAGTCTGAGTCTGACTGTTTATGGCCAATCATTCCGCCTGTCTGTGGCTCACTCTGTGGTTATAAGTGACTGACACATATTTCAATACCGGTATGAGCTGGAAAAGATGTTTGCCAGAGGATTAAAGTAGAATATTACAGGTCAAGTTTGTTGTTTAAAATAAGCCAAACAAAACCAAGCGCTGTTGCCATAGTGTCAATGGAACTTCAATAAAGCATTTGGTGTAGTACACAAGTAAAACATTACCGGCCGTTTTGTTGAACATGAAGCTTTACACAGCAGTTAGCTGTAACACTTTAAGTAACAGGCTCCAGATATAATGGTATGGGTTCAAACAGGCTACAGGGAAAGGGATGGTGTAGGGAAAATTACAACTGTGCAGGCGTACACACAGCAAGTCACAAGGGATACACCCCAGCACCAGCCCAATGTGTTTTAGAGTCATTCAAAATTCACAAAGCCATTGTTTCGTCTGCAACTCTCAGTTCAGAGCAGGATACCTCCTGTGTTTTTTTTTTTTTTTTGTTGTTATTTCATTTTGACTGCATAGACAGCCCGGCCATTGTGTCATAACAGATGTTTTCTATTCCTCTCAGAAATTTTGTAGCATTTTCCAACATGACTAAACATGAGTCACTGTCAGCGATATATTGTCGACTAGTCTCTTTTCTCTTCCAATGGCCCCCTCCAATGCCTTGTCTTGACATAACAGATTGACCATTTTATGCTTAGACAGCATCTACCAGCCTAGACATGCTTTACCACCTCAGGACTGGTTTCAGCAGGCAGCCTAGTTCAAACAGTCACTGTATACAGTTGATACATGTCTCATAGTTGTGCTCCCTCTGTTTTGTTTGAGGTGATTGTTTCACTCAACACTCAATTGGAAGATTAAAGGGTAAAGACGGGCTTTGATTTTCGCATCCGTCACCTCCATTTCTCTCCGGTACACTACAGTACAGAAGGTAAATTCAGTATCGAAGGCTTGTATGCATTGCTTTCTATCACGTTGTTGTAACCTGTTTCACATGAATGAATCACCCCGATAACACAGCTTCCCAGACACGCTCTTACATACACACTCCCACCCTCACCCACACACACATATACTCTTAAATACGCGAAGGCCGGGAGCAACAGAGTTTTATGGCGGGATACAGCTCCTTTATCCCAGCCTCTCTCTCCCAGTTGGACCCCATCCATCAAACCGAAGCGGCGCTCTCTGCTTTTCTCATGCTGGGACAATAAAACCTGGCCACTCCTCTCTGTTGTTTAGAGCCCTGAAGACAGATGAGAGGTCACAGAGATGCAATGGCTCGCAGTGGTCACTTGCCCCGCTGCTGGTCCTGCATGAGACAGATATGGCTGCCTCACATCTTATTTTTATTTTCAGGCTTTTGTTCAGACTCAATGTAATGTGGATAATTTCCTGTTAAATTGTTCGCAAATTACCTGTAATAGCCTGTAATAAATAGTTTTTTTTTTTCTAAATTATCTCAATTATGGTTCTTGGAAAATGTTGGCAAAGTTTTGATGAACTAAAAATAACATCATCATATCAGTAAATTACATCGAAAGTGTTGATTTGCATTTCACACCACTCTGAGTTTAGTTGTCTCATAAATTCACGTTCTTCCTCAGACTTGAAGTGAAGTCTGTAACGCGGAAGTCGTGATGGGAAAGGCTGTGTTAATCAAAGTGGGCACACTGCAGTATAGTTAATGGTCTCTGAGACAGGATAGTACCATATTGCACATAAAATATTCACTGCGTCTTCTGCACAGCCTGAATAAAGATTTCATTTTAATTCCCAAGTGGTTTGGAAAAGAAATCTGTGTTAAAATTAAATGTCTGGTGCAACGGAGTCCTGTCATCCGTTTTATTATATATGTTTCTATTTCCTTGCCATAAATTACATTCAACTGGTAAAATATTAGTTGAGTTTGTGTAATATATCGTCATTGTTGTGTTGTTGAGACTTTGGGGAGTGATTCGAAGTTTTTATAGCCGACTGTTGGTTATTTACAGGTTAGATCATTTTGTTCTGGGCAGATGTTATGTTTTTGTAGATCAGTGAAGACTGTGTTTATTAGTCAGCCCTGACTGATTTATATTAATACAGGAGCAGACTGTCAAGACTTTTATTTCTTCAGTAGGACCAGAAGGACAAAGTTCCTGTAAAATCTGCTCGGCAACATATAATGGAAATCAGTGGGAGTAAAGACCTTGATAATGGTATAATTGCAAGATAGCTCAGCATATGTTGCTCATGACATGGTGGCTATGGACTGGAGAAAACTTAAAAGCAGTCAAGGAAACTTGGCCCCCATGCCAGATACCACCACAGTCATTAGCTCTCCTTTGGGATCTCCCCATTGCCAAGACCACAAAAACTCACAGTTTGCTAATTTAGTCTCTCCATCTTGTGCTCCTCCTAGATCCTACCTCCTCCTCCTCCTCCACTCGCTTCTTCTAGACTCAATCTGTAAGGAATCTGTTTGGAATTGGCCATTTTAATCCCTTTTTAAGTGTTTTTTTTACGGTGCCAGGCCATTCTGGAAGTGGGATGCTAGTTTGCTGTGGCCCGTTGCCTTTGATCTGAACGTTTTCTAAGAAAGGTTACGTTGCAAGTAGGTCTCTGGAGTTAATAGATTCAGGACCCCAAGGCACAGGAAGATGATTATATTGTTAAAAAAAATATCACACAGTGTTTTAATTGGTGTTCGCTTTCAGGTTACAGGCCTCTTGGATTTTACAACAGGTTCCACCTATGACTTGCTATTATTTCACAGCAGTCTCTGGTTTGTACTTCACTGCAAAACAAATTGCTTGGATGAAAGTTGGTTGAGTAGTTGTCAGACAGTATCATGAGGCAAGTTTTGTCTGATTCTGTGTGATTCCATTTTCCTTTTGAGGGGATCAGTCAGAGTTAGCAGCAGGTGGCCTTTATTTAATGTAGCTAGTTTTTCTTCGGTGCGACCCTGTAATTTTTGTGAAGTGTGAAGTATAATAGAGTGGAAACTACAGCCTGGGTTGTGACAGTGCTGATAATTAAGTGCCATGTAATCAGTTGGTTCCCTAGTAGCGTATTTTGATATTACAATGAACTCAATATGATCACACATCAAGTAACTAATGAATCTCAAAGTTTTGGCTATATTATACCTCTCTGCTGTACTGACCTGTTTTCTTTTTTTCCTCATCATCTGTCTCTATAAATCTTACTCTCTTGAATAGAATATATTGTGTCTTACTGTCCCTACTGTCCCGGCAGTATCATCAATCAGGTCGTAATGTGATCCAGAAATACAGCACGTTTGACTTTTTCTCTTTTGAGCTTTAATTGCTTTATGTGACTGTGTGTGACTATGTGTGTTGGGTAATACCTCAGTGGGCTTCCCACTCAATGAGCTTAGCCGCTCGAGGCAGCTGCCAGACAGTTGTCTGTCTGATGTGGGTGACGCGGGCGTCAATCACAGTAGCTTGCATAGCCGTGCGCTCTTTGAGGCTGATAACTGTTTCAGCTGTTTATTCTTCCACCGCACCCCCACCTCTCAACAACACACACCACACTCCCACACAGGAGCAGTGCACTGCACAAACAGATATGGAACCACCACCACCACCAGTTGGCACGGCTTTTCGCAGTTTATTTGGCAGTTCGGAGACAGAAGCCACTCAAGCTCTTGGATGGCGAGAGACCCCAGCCCTGTTGTTGACGCACAGGCACAAAACAGCAGGGGGGGGTCAACTCTCCTGCCCTGCTTTAACTTTTAATTTCCCACCAGGGACAACAATGCCATAAGTTACATTTATCAGACTTGTTAAACGTTTAAAAACAAGGTTCACGTGTTAAAATGTGATAGATGAGCAAAGAATAAAGGTAACTATTTTTTTTTTTTTTTTTACACACATGCCTAATAGCCACTTTAAAAGATAGCATTTCTGTGTTCTCTCTTCAAATGCAGCTCAGCTCATATTTGAAGAGTGAACATGTGGCCACATTGCTTTTATCATCATCAAGGTCTCCCCACAGCAGGGGGTGAAACAACAGAGGATAAGCAGACACGGGCAAGAATGTAATGAGCTATTGGTTTAGCGACTTGCAGATTTCTTTTACTTTTTTTTTTTTTTGAAAAGTCTGCAGTGCCTTTTTGAAGACACGTTTTCTGATCGGTATTCTTACTCAGTTTTCAGAAAGATGAAGTGAAAGATGAAGGACATATTCATGATAGACCATGTGTAAACTCTTTGTGTGTGTGTATGTGTGAGTGTGAGCGAGCGAGAGACCATTAAGTACTGTGCTCTGTTGCCTCAGCTGTGGTGGTGACTGGTACATGCTGTCTCTGCAGTTTCTGTGTGTTTCTTGGGTGTTATGACATGAAACAGTACTTTGTTGCTAAGGGTCCAGCAGTAGCAAATTGGTTATGAAGCAAGATTTTGTTTGTAGGAGTTTTGTAGGATTCCTAAAATTAGTTACCACAGTGATGACAGAGTTAGTAGGTTTACCATATATGTTGATTTATAGCAGGAAATTCTAAAACCCTGCAATAAATACTTTTGTTGTGGCTTTTTAATGTCCAGTTAAGGGGCATATTATTGGCATATTGATAACCCTAGTAATACTTTTGAAGACATAGTCTTCTGCCGCCTTCGATCTCTGTAATCTATCTTCTGTAAAGTATATTTCCTCTCTCTGGTGATACAGTTAAATACAAGAGCAGACATTGCAGAGATTCCATCCCTGTTTTCTGTATTCTTTCTCTTTCAGCCGCCCTCGGGGGTTTAACATCAGGAATTTTTACTGTTATGGGAAGACTTCCCTCAATAAACAATAACCACAGGTGGTTGAGCAGTTATTTGTCCAAACAAAAAACAGCCTTTTTATTGGTTACTGAACAAATATAAAACTGTAACCATAAAGTTTTCAGGAAAAAAGTCATTTCATGGGTTCTTTAGCTGTTGACAGTTAGTGCCACCGAAACACTATTTTGTATCAACTGAGGTTGCTCAGAAGTAATTTATGTATTTTATCTGGGCTTTCAGAGACGGAGAGGTTTCACTTTTCATCAGCTGAGTTTCAGTATTAACTACATGGTCGTATTTAGTGTGTGCAAACCACAACGTCTTCATGAAACACTAATGGTCTTTTTTTTTTACTCGCCAAAAGGATGCATCTCGTGTTACTGATGTGTGTTTGCAGTTTGAGGTGTGTGGCTTTTTTTTTTTTTTTACTAAATACCTGCAGCAACCGAGTTCAGCATCACAGTAAACTCTTTCACCGACAAATACAAGGTGGCCGACCCTCCTCTCAGACATTAACAAACAGTCCTCGGGACCGTGTCTGACCACAGGTCGGTTGCAGTGTCAGACTGCCTTGTGTTATCCTCTTTCTTCTCTCTGAACAGCTGGGTGGCAGCCTCCTCTCCAGCCATATCTACCGCAGCCATTTTGAGACATGCTTGCTCCTTGTCCTGTGGCTTGTTAGAGATCTTAAAGAAAACTCTCTCTTAGGGTTCTTCCGTTGCGGGTGGAAGTTTTAACATTTCCTTTATTAGGGAAAAGTGCACCTACGCAAAGGAAACGTGTGTGCTCCAGGTGAAAGAGGAATTTATGGTTTATATCATCAGTATAGGTAAGAAGAGGAAGCACTTTAGTACTTTTAATAGTCTTTATTATTGAAGAACAGAAGAGACTGAAAGTTCTTAAGTGGAAAAAAACCCAAACAAACTTATTTTTATGTTCTTTTAATAAATTTAGTTTTGCAAAATTAAAAGCTGTGTGTACCGAACCAAGACAGACAGACAAACAAGATGCACACAGTCGACCACAGGATGTCTAGACCACAGATTACATACAGTATGCAACCTATACAGGACAGAAAGAGGCTCCACGTTATGCCACACACAGATAGAGACAGGCGGAGAAAGAGGCGAGCAACCTCAAGATACATTATTAACATCCTTTGATTAACCATAATAAGTAGTGTTCAGACCAGAACCACTGACTCCTTTATCATCAGTTCATGGTTTTCCTCTTGGCACACACTTTGCACTGAACAACCTCAAGCAGCTATGAAGCTGGGGTTTGTTTAAGTTTGCCACTTGAGCTTTTAAGACTAAAATCAGTTTCACTTAAAAATGGCCATATGTACGGTCACATCTACGGTTACCGTCCGATTCTGTTTTTCTACCTTTAATTAAAAGAAAACGGCGCTGACGATCGTGAAATAGCTTTTTGGCCTATGTTTGCTATTTCTTGCTCCCAGTCATGTTTGTCTAGATTTTCATGTCCAGACAGTTGTGGTGGGGTTTAAAATGGTGGAGAAAAGAATGCACCTGATTTACAAAGGAGACCATTGAGTGCACAGACCTGCATGGCTATCAAAGCAGCGCACAGCCAGCAGGCAACGATTAGCAGGGCGTAGCTCAAACCACATCTTTCACACACACACACACACACACACACAGCCGTGTACAAATACACAAACAGACACACACACACTCACGCCCACAAACCTCAGGTGTATCGACATTAGACACTCCCTGTCTCTGCTTCTGAGAAGTAAAATAAGGGCCATCGGGCAAAGCAGTGAACCTGGTCAGCCAGTCTTGCTGTTTTCTGTTTGCTACCGACTTTCACAACAAACATTAGCCTTGGCTACATTTAACTTTCACGTCACGTGACCACATGGTACCTTGTGTTTAAGATATTCACAAAAAAAAAAAAAAAAAAAAAAAAAAAGGGCCGCACTCTTGAGTGAAATTTTCCATCATGCAGACGTGATGCAGCACTTTAAAACGGGACTACAAAGCAGTGTCAGTGTTTGTTGTAATTTGCATAATAACAGTGTTCTCTCTTGAATGCAGAGCGTGTCGTGTACTCGAAATTGACCTTATGAGTCCCACTTGAAGAGGTGGCATCACATCGCATAATGAGTTGGTGAAATGTAGCCTGATTATCAGACTGAAGTATCATCACCTTCATTCACTTCACTGGCATTATATTCATTTTAGGAGGGGTTGTTATTTTGCCCACCCGTCTGTTTCCACACATAAAATAAAAACTTTACAAGTAAAATCGTCACATAACCGTAAAAAATGACCAGTGCTTCATCATTTTAGTAGTTTTTGTTTCCTTAAATCTAAAAAGAAATGCTGTTAGTCTCAAACCAATCAAACGTTTTGTTTTGGTGGCATCCAACCAACAACCAATGAAGTAAAGCTAAATGCAGTGGCTGATGGTCAAATCTGGCACTGCTTCTCCAGCCAGAGGCTTTTGGCTGCGAGAAATATGGAGAAACGCTTCCACAGTTCCCAGAGGCCCCACTGTCTGCCGTAGCAGCCGGTGACCACTCTGCAGTACCCTAATTTGGCACCCACACACTCAGCATCAACGGTGCTTGTGACCTTGGACGTGGTGTGCACAGCAACGGACAAGTAGCCAAACAAATACACGAGGACGTGGTAGAAGCAGGGGGTGATGTCAGTACACCACAGCAGCGCACTCAGTCATACTGCTGCTTTATCACCCTCCCTCCCCTTCCCATACATGGGCTAATACTTTCTTTAGCTACTTCAAAGAGGAGGAAAACAGTTTGTCAGTTAACATGCCAGGGTGTTTTTAGATGGTCTTTGAAGGGGTGATAGTGGCTGTCATGGCAGTTCATTGGCTGGAGAGGTCAGCAGGCCACAGGTTTTTCTAATTACAGCATGACCTACCTTGGCAGACACATTCCTCCTGTCTGATTTTCCATTTTGCTCTCATACCTCTAACATCCTTTTGTCTGTGATCTAAATGACCACTTTGAAGTGTCCCTTTTTATACAGAGGGCTATCTTGTCACCCATCGAACATACAAAGTACTAACCGTTCATTACTACTTGAGTTTGCTTTGATATTTTTCCAGGGGTTTTGAGGGTTGTGTTTTTCTCATCTATCGCCATCTTTCCACGCAGACACCGACCCATGCTGTCACAGTATTTGACTCAGAAAAGCGTGTGTGGGTGTCTGTGGAGACCTCTGTTCAGTCTTGAGCTTTGGGGCCCCTCTCTCTCTCTCTCTCTCTCTCTCTCTCTCTCTCTCTCTCTGCTCTTTCTCTCTCTCTCTCTCTCTCTCTCTCTCTCTCTCTCTCTCTCCTGCTTTGCCTCTTTGCTTTGCTCTGTTCTGCATTTCTGAACACAGAGACTCTTTTTTTTTGCAATTGTGCCTGTAGATGAATGTCTTGCCATCCTTAGCTCAGGAGGGTTTGAGACAGGCTGAACTAATGACCTCGGCTCCTTTGTGCCCAGCCTCAAAGGAACAGAGAATGGTGCTTATTTCTAAGAGGAGCAGTTTGCGGGGAGTGCTCCCTCTTCATATTTATATCTTGCTGATTTTTTTGCAGGTGGTATTTTAAGATCATTCTTTATTAGAAAGATGGCTGATGAAGCTCAGTTAAGGCGTGGTTTGTGCAGCGACGAGCATGCTCTAGATGTTTTGGAGGACATATCTTTAGCGTCAAGAGGGGGTAATTGACCTTTAATGAAGTTGTTAATTTTTAAAATAACAAATCAACATATGACTTTGCCAAAAGTTCTCATCGAAACCCTCTGAATGAAATGATGCAGATGTGATTAATGCTAAACTCACACAAGATTTTCCAAAGATGGTACAAAGCTGCTGTTGCCTTGGTCCTTGTTTGCCTTTGGGATTAGGGTGTTGTGAAGGATTGGATGTGCGGCCTTTGTGCCATATCTCTTCCATTTAACATTAGTGAACAGGCTGTTGTCCAGGGGGTTAGTGGTGTTCTCATGACCTCACCTGGCCCCAGAAGAAGCTCTGCCTAATGATCTGTGCTAATGGCAGTCCAAATCCTGTTGTTGTACCAGATCTCCATGGCAACCCGGGACTCCAGACCATATTGCACTTGTACCAGGAGACGAATTCCACTTTTGTCTCAGAGCCGCTTTATCCATATTGTTAACAGATAGAAGTCAAAACATTTCGAGTGGAAAAAATCCCTCCCAACGTTGAAAGTGAAATCAGAAGATGTGAGACATTCTTGTCCATCTGTCATCTGGCTGCGTTTGTGAATCCTCTACCTTGATTTATTCCCCAGAGCTGTCGCAGCCATGCGATGATTGATCATAGTGAAGGACATGTGTGTTTGGTCATCTATCATCCATCTGTCCTTTGCTTAGACTGTACCAGCTGTTTCCATGACTTATAAAGGACATAGTTGTAATTAACCCCATGTACAACCCATGTGAGACATTTTACGGCTTTATTGTCAAACCATTAATACATCTGTAACTCAACAACAGTACAAAATGGCCATGTGGGGTGCTTCTTATTCCAACTCGAGATATTGTCATTGAGTTAATAACTCATCCTCCTCAGCCTGGACTGTTGAGCGGAGATACTACCAGAGAAAACATAAGAACAACATATAAAAGCATCAAGAGTAAAAAAGATGGATTATTATTTCCATACAAAGGCCTCAATCACATATGTGAATACAGCATTTAAAATCGATTCCTAGCGCTCCCATAGTTAGTATAAGTATTAGCACAATCACCAATCAAAGTGCACTGATTATGAACAGTGTTGTTAGATCAGGGTGGACAGGCAATGAGAGGGACATTTTCCCTTTAGTGTGGGAGTAAACTGTGTGCCCCACTCAGCTCCAGTCTGTTACTGAGTAGGCCTGTGGAGAGACATTCATACTGGGACCTCACATACAATACCGCTACCATGAATATCAATAACTCTCCAGCCAGGATTGTCAATAGTAGATCTGCTCTAATTTATTCCAAAGCTCTTATAAAACAAGGTCGAGCCCTCTGTAATTCAACAAGGCCTCAAGATTCATTTACATCTCCACTGATTTTCAAACATGTACACTGTGTTAAGTGTGCGCCACGGTCTTCTATGTGGGTTTTCATTTTTTTCGTCATGCCATTTAAGTCTGGCCTCAAATAAACCAGCGGTAGAAATACAGCTGTAATGCTCTCACTGCGTTTTGTTTAATTTCAAGAACATTGTCCTCAGCAGCGACTTTGTGTGAACACACACAAAGTAGCTTTATAACATCTCACCATCAGTATTCAGTAGGTATTAAGTTGAGTCACCAGCAACCATAGGCTAATCCTGTGTATTTTCACACCAACTCTTCTTTGTATAGACTGTTCTCTCTGTTGGTCAGACAACACATAGAAATTGCTCCTCTATCAGACGTTCCTATTCCCTGTAAAGATACTTGATATAAAATACGATAAAGATATTTCTGGTTCGTACCCACTTAAAGTGGCGATTCATGAAGAGGAATGGGAAATGTCATGGTGCCTGCAAAGTGCTGCCCTCCATCTCCTCTTCCTCTGCTACTCCGTCTTCTCCAGGACACACACACACACACACACACACACACACACACACACAGACATACACACACAGCCCTCCCTGTCAGCCTCTCTTCCCCTGGGGCCGGTGGGAGAGGCATTCCAGAGCTCAGGCCACTGCAGAGCTGAGCTTTACAGGGAACGAAAGAGAGAGAGAGAGAGAGAGAGAGAGAGAGTTTAACGTTTTGGATTTAAAACTTTCTGCCATCTAGTCTTGCCTACAGCGTCTTAACTTTGCATAAAGCAGCTAATTTGTTTTCATTATCAAGCGCATGTGAAACTGAGTTGATGGTTTCAGAGCTGCAGGAAATGTCCCTGTTACTGACAAGTCAAAACTGTAGACTCTGTCAGAATTGTTTTTTTTCTCCTTTTTCCCAGAGGCCACCGGCACAGATGAGTAATCCTTTGAAAATAGTTAGAGAGTTGGTCTGGGTAGTTTAAGAGTTAATAGAATTTGATTGTTGCTGACTAAATTGACATTTTGTGGTAGAGAAAATGTCCTCGGGAGGGATGTGAGGATTCTGTTAATATACTTAACATACAATAAACAAAAGTAGAAAGAAAAGAAAATTAGATGCTTCAAGGAGGAGATATCACATTGGTTGGCTGTCTTTTATTCTCTGTACACCAGAAATGAAGTCGGGTGTGAGTTACACAATTTAAAAGACGTCTAACACAGTTGGTTTCCTTTATTATTTATTACTTACATCACTTTGTGTTTTGCAGTCTTTGTCAGTCTGCTTTAACTAGTATTTTGACTGTTCCTATGGCTCCAACTCACTGAATAAAACCGTCTGACATCAAAATGGCCTCATGGGAAAATCACTGATTCTTCTACAGTGTTTCACAGACTGGTTCCATGGCATTGCCTTAAAGAGTAACTTCTGTCTGAGATTATTAAGTGAATTTTTTTGAACCAGATAGATTTGCATCTCATTAACATATTGGATCTAATTTGTTCTTCATCATCATAAATGACTTGTGCCAAACACCCTCCCCCACTCTGTACTTCTTGTTGTCTGGCTCTCTCTCCTCTTTGTGGGTTGCTGTGTGTTAACCATGACAGCTTTTGTGAGACTGTCACCCTGGTCTCGGAAGTACACAGGGAATCCACATTGGCACTCAGTCTAGCGGGAGAATTCCCCCTTTGGTGGATTGTCCTATGGTCATCGTGCTTTGTGTGTCGACTGAAAGAATCTGCATTAATTATAGCCTTTCTTCATTTTCCCTGTGGTCCATAAAATGAACTAGTTAGAAGCAAAATATATTTGTGCATATGTGCACAGTATATGTGTAAAGAGAGGAAATAGAAAAGTATCATGGCTCCCTTTTTTTGAATGGATTTATTTTAGCATAAGCAGCTTTTACCAGCAAATTTGGCACTGTAAATAGTATTCTTTGTGGGAAGTGAGGTGGTTTGAATTGAATACTACAGGCAAATCTAACGACAAGACTATCTAAGAGAAACAAACTCACAGAAACACATGTTCCTTTAGTAATTCAGTTATTCTTTCTGTGGCATATACCATGACATTTGAGACGTTACCACTGTGCATAGTTTTTGCAGTTTGGCAACAGATTCACTCACATTTCAGGCAGAAACTCTCTGGTATTTTGTAACTGCAGAGGTTCCCCCACAGGTTGTTTCCTCAACTCAATCATTTAAAAATCTTGGTCTTTATGTCTCTGTGTTGTTAACAGTCTTAGCAGGTTCGTGATGTTTGCAGGTCGTCCATCCCATTCTTCCATGTGATATCTCAGGAACCCCTTGAGGGATTGTTTTTACATTAGTATCGACTTGGACTCAAAGATAAACATATTAGAGTTTGGTATTCAAAGGTCAAACATCAAGGTCACTGTAACCTCACAAAATGTGTTTTTAGTCATAACTCAAGGAGGAAACTCTTAACTCTGACAGATTTTAAGAGTAGTTTCCAATAAGATAAGATGAAGAATTGATGATATTTTATATCCAAAAAGTCAAAGGTCAGCTTCCCTGTGAAGCCATCATGTTCTGCAAAAACACTTTTCTGACCTTTATTCACAATAACTCATCCACAGAACGTGAGATTTAAACCGTATTGTTTGCTGCTTGTTTGTTTGGTGGAGGCATTTAACAAGGTGGTGATTCTAGTTACTGTAGCTACACATTGCAAATTAAAAAATATCACCAGCATCACGGAATGATAAATGATACGGGTGTCATTGAATCAAATCAATTATGCACCACCAGTGTCAATATATGCCCCTCCATTGTTGCATTGCATTCTGGGGGTCAAAAGGTCAGCTGTGTGTCGGCTCATCTTCCCCCTTTTGACTTGGGTTAAGTGCAGGTCATTGTCCATCATTGTTGACCAAATTCTTGTAAAAAAACTTATCTACTTTTATTAGATTAAAACATATTAATACAACAAACAGTAAGAGGGAGAGAGAGAGACTCTTAACAATAAACTGACCTTATGGAAACAAAGAGCAAGTAAGTGTGTGGGAGAAAAAGCGAGCGTGCTTATTGTATGCTGTAAGGAAAGACGGGAAACTGAAAGTTGACTTTATTTGGTAATCGCTCTGCGTGATGTAGATCTGTGCACTTAAATAGTAAAACGTAGAGAACTAAAGTCTCAGTTATCAGTGACTACTTGACACTGTGGACACATTACTTACTGTATGTAAGTTATATCAGAGCTGCTGTATGTTACTTTGTACACTGCAGTTTTTTTTGTTAGCGGTCTGGCATAAACCCACACAGTATATCTTAAGGTTGTATAATTTTACGGGGCACTTCAGGCCGATTCTGGACAATGGGCAGCATCCACAGTGGCTCTTGAATTCCCTCTCATGAAGCGACAGATCACATTCCACTGCACAGATTTATTTGAGAGATGAAAGCTACCATCCAGATTTATAACCAAAGATGTTTGAAAGAATTCAGATGTTAGCAAGAAAAAAAAACACAGGACATACTTGGGACATACATGAAAAAGACATTTTAATTAGTTGTGGTTGACATTTATTTGAAGCGGGTGGTCACTTTGCTAAGTAGCAAAGTGGACCAGCTAAATGTCCTGCTGCAGGACTTCCAATGCAATACGTACTGTAATCAAATAGAGATTCAAGCAGTTACGATTTTATATTTCCCTTTTTAATCCATAGTTCAGACTTTCCATCCTTATGACTTTACTGCAAAGGTTGGAGACACTGAGACGGAGCATCAGTCAGGATATGCATTTAAATATCGACTCTCTCTCTCTCTTGACCTGCTCAAATAATTGATTTGTACTTTAATGTTTATTTTTCTAAATCAATGTCTCGAAATAATATTGAACTGTTTTTATGGGTTGGGCATGTCCTCGTGGGCTCTGGCCCTTCACTTTGATGAGGAGGAAAGAGCATGCGAGGGACTGTAATCATTTTTACATCATCTTGGGGCAGCACTGTATAATTAGAAAGGGTTGATTTCCTTGACCACAGCAGGGGCTGAAATTGCAGGCCTTGCCCCAACCAGGGTTTAGGAAAGTAACTGAAATAGCACTGGCGAGTTTCTGTCCTTGTGTCCCTCTGCGTTATATAGTATCGGTCAGATGGCAGTGCAGTCACCATGACACGCTGCAGCCTATTCACCAGCACTTGAACGACTGGCTTTTATGTGGCGCCTCTTGTTTTCAGAACCAACTACCAAAATTACATCTTTGCCATAATCTCTTTAGCATGCAATATGGACGAAACCTGTGTCAGCCACGACCTGCTGTATAACTGCTGCAAGCGAACAGGCTGCTGGCAGTATACCTGATGGAGCCTTTATTAGTTAAGCGGTACAGTGTGTTTTTTGTTTGTTTGTTTGTTTGTTTTTTCCTCCGCAGAGGCTTAGCTGTCACAACAGTTATCATGCCCACTCAGTGATTGAACGTTATATCTATTCTGTTATGATATTATAGATTTACTAGTTAAGCTGTGTCAGGTGGCATATGAGACGAGAGCAAGTGTGAAGAATAGTTTGAAAAGGCAGAAAAATAGCAATGGTGTATTTTTCCCAGTTTGTCAAATTCTATTAGATCACAAAATCTTCTAGTGTCTCTTATAAGGGCTATATCGTTTTTACATTTGTTGTGGATGTTGTGGTTTGTGTTCAGCGTCTACACCCCTTCACTTTGTTGAAACACCTGGTATTGATGTAGGATCAGTATTTGGCATGCGAGGGTAGACTGTTGTTTTGAGGTTTGTGTTACATGCTCATTATATCTTTCGTATTTGGATATCTAGCCCAAAATCGGACACACACTTCCCCTTGGACCCTTAAGGAACTTCCTTGTGAGGAAGTATGTGGTGCAGTATTTTCTATTGGGGTGATGGCAAGTCCTGACCTTGGCTGAATGACCTTTGGGTCATTCACAGGTTTTTTCTTGTCTGAGGCCATTCCGAGGTGTCGTTGCAACCTTTCTGCTTCCTGTCTCTGGCATTCTTCTTTGTTTAGGCACCCTTTAAAACACAGGGAAGCTTTGTGTCCCCTATGGTGAGGAGGAGGAGGAGGAGGAGTGAGGGGTGAGGAAAACAGTTCTCTGTTTCTGATTAGCGCAGCAGCCCAGCAACACTCATTTCCCCGAGGAGAGGAGCAGGATGCTAATAGTAGCTTTGCCTCTTGTAGCTCAGTCTTCAGTGATTCCTACAAACCTCCTGCAGACAGGCGTCAGTGCTAATCTGCTGAGGTCTCCCTAAGCAGCACAGTCTTAAAAAACAGAACCAAAGCTAATTGTCATTACTGTGGTTCGCCACATCTGCAGTTATGATTTAGCTGGATCTGCTGACGTATGGTCTGTATTATTAGTTAGGTACTACATGTTATCTTGAGGTTGATAATTCATACATTTTAATTTGTGGCTATGATGAGTGGGCAACTTTGATGCCACAGAACAGATTACTGTACTTTGCTGTTTGCTGGCTCCATGGCTAGAATGGTCTTTCCATGCAGGATTGGTTCTCAGTAAAGCAAAACCTGTTTTTTCCATCTAGGGCTTGGATACCACTGAGCAAACTAGTAGCCAGGTACAGTCATTTGTAAGTCTTGAGCTAAGTCGTGTGTAGAGACTGTGGGGAACCATTTCTGTGAGAAGAAAATTTAAAAAAAAATCTTGTATCAGTGACATCATCGAGGGAAATCTGCTGGCTTGCAATATAATATGGCAGATTTCTCTCATTTCTTGTCACCTGGATCATATTGTCCACCGCTGTGACCAACGAGTTTTTCTGTTTTTGAGATTACCGTGTGGAGACTTTCCATGGGATACAATTTTATATAAATTCGAAACAGCATGAAATGTCATTATCATAAGGATCATGTTGCAGAACTGCTGGTGGTTCATCAGACTGATATACTCAGGTGAAGCGAGGGGTGAGAGTAGGTGAGATTTTTCCCTCTGAGCTATAACCTTGCAAGTATACCTTTATGTAGCTGTTAAGAATGAACCAGGCTGTGACAGCTGACAACAGCTCAATGTTGATTAAAGCATTTTAGACTTACTTGAGATTCATTTTGCCAACTTTTATGCACTGCATTCTTGAATACTGGTATTGAATTTATGGCAAAATTTGAAGCTTGACTTCCCTTTTTGCTCATTATAATGGTTTACCTGTGACCTCATTACAGCAACATCACCAGATACTGGTTCCAGTTTGACAATTTTTATATGGCCTCAGGTCAGAGAAGCTCAGTTGATGAAGTAGACAGTAAGTTTTGGGGTTAACAAACAGTGACTGTCACTGAGTGCGTGTCATTATCCACAGCAAAGTGAAATATTCAGCTGAGTCACACTTAAATACCTGCATTTCTCATCTTTCTTTTTTTTTTCTAAACCAATAATTTAAAAAAAAAAATAAACCTTGCGGTTTGTATGCTGAAAACATTCAGCCGCAGCTCTGCAAGAATGAAAACATGAATGACACATATCAACATCATCTGCTTGTAGATGGCAGGTTTGATAACATTTTTACTTTTACATAAAACATTAGTGAGAACAGCCAGCCGCTGTGCTCAGTGAACTGCATGTTATCTTGAACTCGGTGGTCAATGACACAGCCTTATTTACTCCACTAACTGAATGTCCTTCTCATGTGCCCCAGTGCCATGAGAAATACTCACTGGCCCATGACCTTTGGTTTGAATACATATTATGTGGCACTGTGTTTTTCCAGGTCTTCTTTTTCCCACTCCTGTCTGTTATTCTTGCTTGTGTCCATAGCAACCTACTAAGAGACTTATCTCTTGACATTCTTTCCTGGCGTGGTATTCTGTAATGTTTGGCTGATTTCATGAACATCAACAAACTTATTCGTAACACCCCCAAGTTGTTGCAACAATTCATTCACACATTTGCGTATCCTGACTCTGAGAGTTTACCTTTTAAATTACTTCTGGAGAGCATGTGGGTGGTCAGAAACATGCCCGATACGATTGCCTTGCAAGGAATTTTTCAACTCCTGTAAACATACTTCAATCAACCAATTTATGTGGGACAAATTCATCATGGGTATGAGATGAGTTGATATATTTGGCATCTGCCCTTCATCAACAAAAAAGTTCAGCAAAGTGAAGACTGAAGAATGATGTCAGGAAGCTTTCCCTCGGGGAAAGAAACGGTCTTCATCTAGTGAATGCTGGCATAGAGGTGTGGCCCAATCACATAAAGTTTAGAAACTTGGCAGTGAATCAAGTGGATGTTTTATTGACAGCTTAAATAAACCACTTCATTGCAAATAGTGCATTTGTTATTGTGTGTTACTGTATTTAGATGTAATATATCATGAGTTAAGCGCTGTAATTTGAGTTGTCTAAACTGCATGGCGGCACAACCTGTGAGTGAGTACAAACAGTAGCTGCATGTTCAATATTTTAGTTTTTGTATTCAAATCACCACAGGAAACAGCAGGAAACTACTCTGCAGAATGTTGAAATCCCTGTTGTGTAAGCTGATTTCTCTACAAGCTTGTGGTACCTGAACATTAAAAGATTGCATAACTAAATACTCTGACACTATTTCAGTGTGTCTACACTACAATACAGTATAGTATATGGAGTAGTTTATGAATGCATATACATTAAAACATGTAATTCCATTAGAATCAAGCTGCTGTCTGCAGCAAAATGAAAACATTGCCAAGGTTTCCTCTGGGGTTTTACATTCCTGGTGTTCAGACTCAGGATGGTAGTAAAAGAAAATGATTTGGTTCATTGTTTCAGTTGGGTCAACTTCAAGGTCTGGTCATTTTATTTATCCAAAGACTAAACATAAGGCTTTTTTCAAACTATTTTTTTAAACAAAATAAAACCCCTAAAAATGTAGTAGATAACTTGTAAGTCTTGTTGTGGTCATTGACTTTACACAATTACATTATTTTCATATTTTCCCCTTTTTGAAAATAACCAAATTCTTGGTTTTGTGGTCAAAAAACAAGTTATGTAATGTTTTTTTTTTTCTGAAACTGGCAGTGAAAACAGTATACAAAAACAGTTTTATTACTTTATCAGTTCGTTAAATATTATAAATATGTAGCTCTTTTGCTGCTTTTAGTCTCTTAAGTTAATTGTTGTAGTTTTCCAGACCACACATAAACTGTGCATTTTGAGTGCGACTGGTTCATTCAGAACACAGTTACAAAGTGAGTGAACAATGTAGATGCATTAGTCAGATGGCCTGAACCAGAAATATGACTCATGTTTGTGCTGGATGTGTAAGGAAGCAATTAGCAGCAGGTTAAGCTACAATGACGTGATTAGACAATAGTATATTGTCTCCTTGTGCTGTCACTGTCTTGTTATGTAGCCCCTCTATGTTCAGTTGATCCGTGTTGAAAACTGAACAAAAGATCAAAGAATGTGTTGATGGTGTAACATTAACCATAAATACACTGGAAAAGCAACTGATCACACAACTTCTTTTCCTAGTTGTTAACATTTCAGAGGCCAAACAGTCCCTATATATTAAGCACTGTTTATGCCATGCTGATTAGTGTGCAGTACATTCACATAGCACATGTTAATGCTTTGTTGAATAACTCTCAAGAGTTTTAACAACATTATCCTAGCATAGCCCTTTGGTGTAAACAGATTTAAAAGTCCAAAGAGCTTCACTTCCTTTAGCCCTGAAAAAACCCCTAACTGTACACACTAAAAAGAAAAACATATGTTGTCATAAGTGTGTGTGTTCTGTGCTGCTGAAGGTCAAAACTGATAGCAAAGCAAACAAGCAGGAAACAAAATTTAAGGACTCTTATCTGAATTCCTGATGTCAGGATGTGTGAAGCTATTTGTACCAATCTGTAACAATCGTGTGGTTTTCCCCAACAGGTGATGTTCACAGCCACAGCGCCCAAAGAAGATTCCCACATGAGGGAAACCCTCAGCTTCAGGGACCGGGCAGCAGCCACTCTAACATGCAGGACGATGTGTTCAGGCTAAGTCTCGCCAAGGGAGTGTCCATGTCTCTCCCCTCGTCGCCTCTGCTGCCACGACAGTCCTACATGATGCCACTACGCCCCAGCAAGAGATCACCAGGTACATTACTGCATACAGTCAAATGTGTGGGTTGTTCTGTATTATTTTTTAACATCTCACTGTATTCCAGCAAGAACAGTTCCTATTGCAGCTTTTAGCTTAGCTATTCTGAATAATTGTTATTCTTGAGATAATAAAAGTCGTGGTGATGACAGGGGGATGAAGTATTAATAGTAGCTGGACCACACTGAAGCCCACAAGTTTAACTGTGGACTCAGTCTGCTTTCTGAGATTTGTTTTTGTCACTTCATCGCTGTATTTGATCACCTTGTGTCGAAGTACAGGTCTCTACAACTGCGCTGCGTGTTTACACTTAACTGGCTTGTAATGGGTGAGTGTTTACACTGGATTTATTAGTAAGTCCTCCTGGGCTCGCTTGTCAGCAGCTGTAGAGTTCAACCTGAGTCTTTTGTGTTCTGGAGACTTGGCAAAGAGGAGAGAAATCCTTTAAGTGGTCAATATGGCCCCCACTCACATGTGGCACTCATCTGTGGGCTATCTAGCTTTTGTTTAGAGTGGTTACAGCTTTGATCTGTCTAGTGTAAAGATGAGTTGATGGTAAGGGGGATGGTGGGGTTTTGATCCCTGCACAAACTAGTCGTTCAAGTTCACGCTGCTTGGAAGAAGTCTTCATTAAGTTGTTCCGCAGTTTTAAGATTTATGTTCAAGTTGAGCTCGAACTCAGCTTGGTGGGGGGTGCTCCAGTTCTTGCTACAGATTAAGATGGAGATTCTGTACATGCTTCGGTGCCTTTCAGACTTGATTTTATGCACCTTTCCACAATTCCCATCACATCATTCTAAATGTAATATTTGACTCGAAGGCCTGAAATTGTAATACAGTGCATTATGCAAATGTTCCGTGGAACTGCAAGTATACTTACTCTCTATTTCATGAAAAAGACAAATAGTGATTGTAATGGCTAAGTTTAGTTTAATTTGCTCGGTGCCCTGTCGAGACAAATCTTTCCGACTAACCTCAGGTGATACTACCTTTGTGATGACTTTTTAATATCCATCAAAGAGGGTGCTGATGAAATGTACATTTACAGACATGAAAGGAGTGACAGAGAAGGAGAGAGAGAAAGAGATGAACAGAGGGAAGAGGTTGTGTTTGTGAAGGTGAAAAGCGCCCTGGGGACAGAAGAAGGGGAACACTCATTAAAGGCATATTCCCGTGTGGTGTGCACTGAGGCATGGAAAAGGTGGGGGGAAAAATGGACTGACAAGATAGGATGCTATGGAGGACAACCAGGAAGTGAAGGCTGGGGGAGGGTCTGGAGGCTCTCTTCTACTGTCCTCACAGGTAACTGTGAAAACCCGTCGGGGGAGAGTTCACACCTCCACTTAATAAACACATACTGCAGGAAATGTCTCAGCTCTGCGACGAAAACAACATTGGGTCATGCTGCATTTTCTTTTTCCTCAATCATTCCTGTGCCATACCGGCAACCCTGTGTTTTACTCAATTTAAGTCTCATCTCTCGGTGAGATGAGCATGATTTCTCTACTAAAAATGGTTAGAATGGAGACACCCCTGTGGTTTATCTTTATGCAGATGTTGTAATAGAAACCAACTTGTCAGTTGGAGTTTAGTTCAGGAAAGCAGGATTTTCACATGATTTTCAACACAATCATGTGTAACGGGGTAAAGTTCACATGGATATACTGCTAATTCAGCCATGACTGGTCCTATTAAGCCTGAGCCAGTATGTACAACTAACACTATTGTTCTTTATTGTACTGGTATCATGAAAATAAAGTTTTATTCACATTTTTGGACATAGAAATATATGTGGTATGTAGATGTTAAAGTACTCGTACTTGATCGCTGCTCCTAATTAAGAGAACTTGAAAAGTGTTACTCATTAAGGATTTGCCTGCAGATGGTTGCGTCATGCACACAGATGTGGTGACCATGGAATTTCCATCATAGAGAAGATGTTTTGGAAATGTAGGGTGACAAGGGAGTTCATCCAATTCCTCCAAATGTGGAAAATACAGATAACCACAGCTATAAGAGTTATAAAAACATTTAGTGGTTTTAGTTTTATAGTTTCATGGATAATTCTTCAAATACTTTATCTGGTGTTATTAATGCATCTATGGCATGGTTTATTTAGTTATTGTTGATCAGTTTATCTTACCAGTGGACAGTTCTGTCAGACAAACAATGAGCACATAGAATTTTATCAACCTTGAAAGGAACATTTACTTATTCAATTTTAATAAAATAAGTCAAAATGACCTAGTTTGAAGATGCATATTTTCATTATTCAATGATTAAATTATCAGCTAGATATTAGCTGATAATTTAATCATGAATCGATGCTGTTTGGGGCCATTGTGTACAGTGCATGAGAATCATACCTACATCTTATTGAAATTCACATAATTTTTTATATATATATAATGTTCTAAGTCATGTATTTATTTGGTTTTTCATGTTAATGATTTATTCCTGTCAGATCCTCATTTATTATATTGTACGATACATCGATCATGCATTCTTTCACACATCCATTTGTTCTTTTTCTTCCTTCTCAGTGATCATTGATGTATTCGGGGGGAAGTGGTTTCACAGATTCAAAAAGCATTTTTGTGGGTTGGCTTCATTTCCTGACACATTGGATAATCTATTGCAGTTTGGAAGGCCCCAACTTAGTGGTTGCTCTTTTCATGAAAAACTTCACAGGGGACAACAGAGAAACATTGAGTTAATTAGGAGAGTGACGGATGCCTGAGCCACAAAATCCTGGTGGTGTTGAGTGCCATAGCTTTGATCAAGTAAGCCCACAGCTTAACCATGAAACACAGCACCCTGACATGTGTTGAGCAGCACCTACATTTTACAGTCTTTAATAGTTTACAGGCCTTCTAAAGGTCCAGGGACGGACATTTACTGCGAGAATGTTGCTTGAATGGACCCATCATGCCCCAAACCAGTGCAGGTCAGAGTTCAGGTATTGAAAAACTTAAAGTCTCTCATTCTGAGATGGGTAGATTAAAGTTGATGACACAGTAAATGCTGTTCTGAGATCTCTTTGAGCCATTATAACTGACAGAAGTTAATGGTGGCGCAGCCTCCTGGGTATCTCCACAGTGACCTCCACTGGTTGTGATAGGTTACTGTGCTGTTGTTAGATCTGCTGTTCTATGTAAATTTAAGCTGTTAAACCCTGTTGTTGATTATGCAATTTTAATATTATACATTATATATTAAACATTTTTGTGCAGTCACGTTTTGCTGAATTGGAGGCTCTGTATCTGCATGTAGACATGGTTGACTATGACATATAAGATATTGGAGGATGGTAGATACAGAGGTGATACCGATGCACAGCAGATGTGTGACCTTTCTGTAGTCACATGACAGAACAGCGAGCCCCATGCTTTCCCTTTGTACCAGCCTGCAAGGGATCATAAAACTGCAGTTCATATGAATTTATTGTCGTCATCAGTGCTGTATCATTTTAATTGGTATATATGGAGTAAGACCACAGGGGTAGTGGCGTCTGGTCAAGGCTGTTGTGCTTGTTGAAATGAGCGAAGTGATTTCTGCTTTGATGAGAGCTTTGGCTTTCAAATAGCTTGGAGGGCGATTGTCTTATCGATCAACCGAGCAGCTCTGCAAATCACCACCAGAGAGCACAGTTCACACTATTCTGTCATGATCTCTTGATAGGAGGATCAGGAGTGGCTTGAGGTTTTTTTTTTAGTTATCCAGGCGGGGTGGGGGGTGGGGGGGGGGTGGGTGGTGACCCTGCTGATAGTTTTTAATTGGGTGAATACCCTGCTGTGTTTGGACATTTAGACTCAATAGGCCACCTGACAAAAATTTCTGCTTTTGCTCTTTTGTAGCAGCAACTCTTCTGTTCTCTAACCACATTTAAACCAAATGTATTTTTGTTCTGATTAACACGCACCATATCTATTTAATAAAATGCCTGTGTCCTTTGAGCTTTTTTAAGAGTAGAATTACTAATCGATTAATAACACCAGAGGAAACATGAGATCTGTGTTAATCCACTCGCATTCCTCATCATCTCCGGTGGTGCCAGATGAGTGCGGTTTATTTTGTAGTTCTATCAAGAGGATAGAAACTCTCTTCAAAGGCAGTTGTAGCCCCTTTGAGGTGTGCTCTCCTGAAGTCACCTCAGGGGTATTGACAGCAACCAGACAGCCCCGGGGGAATATTGATGCCTTTCTGAGAGCTGAGCTGTAAAAGACCTTGTGATTCTGCAGGGACTCTTTGAAAGGTTCCTCTGATGGGCACCAAGTGAAAAGTACTTTCCAGTTCTCCACTTCACTGCACTTCACTACACTCCAGCTTTGGCTTCTTATCACACGTAGTCCCCCCCTCAATTTTTTCATCTGCAATGGGATCCCAGTTCACCTACTGCCCCAGAGATCAATACTGAATAAACTGTTATTACCTCTTCAGTCAGTCAGTGGACTCGGTACGCTCATTTAACATAATGGTGTATGATAGTAGATTGTAAATGCTTAAAGGAAAGGAAATATTACGGCTTACTTGACATCGCTAGATATTGTTGTTAGCATTTGAAAATGTATGACCATGTGCACAGAGGAGGCTGATACATAATTCATATCAGTTTGTGAAACAGCATGTGTGAGATTAGTCATGACTATTAAACATAACCAGTCTCTCACTGTGGTGCAGTGCAAATTGCAGAGAAATTGCCTTAGCCAGGGAGGATATGGCAATATGTTAGGCTGTGAATAGGGAATGAATCACAAACTACCATTCATATGTTAAGTTCATTATTAATTAATAGTTATGTAATCTTTCTCAACTATTTTGCAGCCATATTTGTGAAAATATTAAAAGCTTGGTGCTGATTTTAATGAGACCACGCTTATATTGTGCTCGTCGTAAGAGATGCAATAAATAACACGGGTTTGTCATGCGTCACTTTTGGCCGGAATATATTATTTTTCACTTCGGAGTTGGACGAATGACATTTCTGAACATAAAGAGCACTGTTGTGAGCGTGCATTCATTCCCCATTTACTGCACAAAGAGGACACACTGTCTCATTTATAAGTTGAAATGTGAAGAGTGTCAGAGTCCATCTTGAAGAATGCTGGGAAAACTCCTTGATCACTCCGTAACCATGAACAATCCTCTCTTTCACCGGAATTTACTGGACATAACAAGTTGTTGGTCATAGATTGGTCATTCAGCTGTTTGGTGTGTGTATATATATATACGTGTGTGTGCATGTGCGCGTGCTCGCTGACTGATAGCTTGCTGGTCACGGATTCCTGAGTCTATCAGTGAATGCTGGTGAGTAAAGAGTCCTCTGCAGTCACAGCTCGTCTGGCTGCTTTACCCTAGAGATATTCGTTTTCTCTCTGTTTTTCTGCCTTAATCCGTCTCACTCCCTTTGTTACCTTCTGTTTATTTGCCTTTCTTTCCATCTATTTAACATGTGCATTTACATAGACACATATTTACCATGGTGGTTTGCTGTAAATTGAAGGTGAGCAGCTGATGTTTTGAACAACAACTATGTGTGTTCCTGAAAACATTCCTGTTACCAGTTGACAATATATAATACTTTTGATAAATGAATCAGGGGAGCTGTTTTTTTAACATCTATTCCCTCAGGCTCTTGTCTCACCTGTCATGGTGATATTTGTTAGATATTCCATGTGTTTCAGTTCCACATAATAAACAGCAGTTTAACCCTCCACAATCTGTCAGTTGATACTCTTCTTTTACAAAATCATCCTGCAAAATGGAGACATTCATTAAAAAGATAATGCAGTTTTAATTTGGTGTCACTTATCCAAAGACCTTTCTGTTCTCTTTGTTTTCTGAAGTTCAACATATGTACTTTTGAATCGATCCACTAATTTTTCTATGACTCTGATTAGCATCTTGGCTGTTTTTTTTTAGAGAACATCAAATGAGATATTTCTCATTTGTCCTCACTGCGTGGGGTATGTTCAGAATCCCGAGACTTAATGCATTTTAATTTGTCGCATCTGGCTCTTAGATGGAGATGTGATGGCCGGGTGATGTTCCTCTCCTGAAAGTCCTCACATTCTTCCTTCTCATTAGCATTTCCCTGCAGATATTATTGTTAATTGTGTAGGTTACTAATTAATGTGCATATGAATTGATTTACTTCCTGGATTTTGTATCCAAGGTTTGATGAGAGCGAGAACACATTTCATTTCTGCCTCTGTCATCATCCGTCAAGGCTCATATATCTGACACTTCCATATCTGTGACCTTTACATGCTTGTTACAGACTGCAGTTGCTTATTGGTCAGCTCCTTGATCTGGGAAGGCTGGCCGATAATTGTGCCTTGTTAAATCTTGTGATGAGATTTTGAATGGAAGAGAAACTCCTCTGTGCTCTGTGTGATGATCAGACATCAGAGCTCTGCAAAAAAGACCTTTTGCCTCCTCCCTGTATTATCAACTCTTAGATGTGGCCTAAAATTACCACTGATAACCAGCCACGTGTTTGTTATTTCACATGTGGATCCTGTGTTCCTGTTGTTACTTTTTGTTAAACTGAATGTGAACTTAAGCATATGGTTTACATTACTCAAACCATGCCCGCTGTTGTTTTTAGATGAAATACAGTCAACGGAACATATTAGGCAGTTTGCTTTTGGTCCAAGATATTTACCTGAACTAAGTGTGTCTCACACACAGCCCCCTCTGTCTCTGGAGTCTCAGTTTAATTGGAGCCGTGTGACTCCTGGGTAATAGGTTGTGCCTGACCATCCACAGATGAATGGAGGTTTTCAGGACAGACTCATTGCCTTTGTCTGCCAAATAACAGACTGACTTGGATTGCTTTAGTAGATTTTTTACCGCTTTAGAGCTCCTCACTCTTAGAGCCATCTATCCACACAAATCAAATGGTCTGTAACATCTCGAATGTGTTGAAAATCTAATCCTTTAGGTTACAGTGGTTTTGAACAACACTATCATCACAACATACAACAACTACCGCTTTCAGCTCCTTTGACAGACGATTACATATGGCTCTGAGCTTTTCTTTGACGTCTTATGTCCTGACTTCTTGAGGAGAAGACGAGAGAAGAGGCTGAGGCTCTTTTTGTGCTTGAAAAGCACAGTTCCTTCCAATGCATTTCAAGTTACGTATCCATAGATGGCACTGTGCATCAAGCTTACTATGACTTCTCATGCATGGTGTAATGCAGTGTCACTTCTAAAATCATTTTCTCTCACGTGGCCGCTGCTGTAACCCCCGCCCCCCCTCGAACCCACACCTCCAGTTACTGTTATCTGAGGCTAAGATCACAGCTGTGGTTTAAGAAATTGTTCAATCTGATTCAGAGGAAACTTTTTTTTGTTTGAGGTGGGAGTGACTGATATTGGATGTGGTAATAGGAAACGGCTATGTCTGCTCTCCCATCCAATCTTCATGTTATGACTGGGGTTACACATACAGTCATCTGATAACAGGAGTCTGGAGGAGGAGAAGGAGGAGGAGGTTTGGATTGGGTTACAGTAGGTCAAGGCTGGAGTTGCGTGGAGGAGTTTTGCCAGGGGAGGCATGCTGTCGCCATTCTCTATTGATTTATGGATCTAAATACAGTAACTTATTTTCACATTGTTTTCTGAATCTATAGTTTTGGTCCTGAATGCGGAATCTGGGATGGTTTTTTTTGTCTTTTTTTACACAGGAAAATGTGGGTTAGAAGGAGTGGACAGCTAGTTGCTTGGGAGATGTTTGTTTCATGGCTTAATATTTAGTCTAGTGTCTTTGCTGAATCTCCTACAAGTATAAACAATTATATTGCCACTCTTAGGAAAAATTAGTAGGCCTATGTCGTCACTCAAATAAACAACCTCAGAGTCTTCTGGGTGGATGAAAAGGCATTTTTACGTTTTTTTTTTTTTTTTTTATAGAAAGGGGGGGCAAATCACACACAAACATGGGAATCGTGCCAAAGGAGCTGTGTGTGACTGTGTCAGTGATTTATTGTAAAGTTCCGATCAGTGAGCAAGCTTTCTGTGCGGTGCTGTGGGATTTTCTAATTCTGTCATGAAGCGAGCGGAGGGAACAGAGCAGCCGGCTAACCTTAACTCTTCACTGAAGACGACGGCGGTCTTTGGAGAACTGTAACACTGTCCCAGATACATCATCTGACTTCCACCAGGACACCTGGACCTTAATCTGTCCAAATTTATCCTTGCACCAGTAAGAGGGTACACTTTTAAAACTACTGCTCACAGATAAACAGGCAGAAAAAAAAACACTGTTTTGCTGTGTGTGTTACGGGTCTTTTTTTTTTTTTTTTTTGAAGTTCACTATGAGGCTAATTGTTGTGGTTTCCTGCTGTAGTTTACATTCCCAGAGCTGGCTAGCTGTGTTTTACTGGACGTCTCCAGCCATGCAGACAATATTCTGGGTTGTCAGACAGACCAGAGCTGCTATCAGCGCGGGGAGCTGTCTGAGAAAGTGTGTGTGTGTTTTTAATGTGTGTGTGAGTTTTATGTGAGCTACGGAGTGCAGCCAAGCCTGTCCAACTAAGACACCACCGCCTCTCATCTCTAGTCCCATCTGGAACATGTTAATCCAGCGAGAACTCTGACTCTCTCTCTCTTTCTCTCTCTCTCTTTCTCTCTCCCTCTCTCTCACTGGTTCTCTGATATTCTCCACTTTTACATTTCTTCTCCTCTCTGCCTGTTTGACACTCACTCTCCCTCCCCCCTCTCTCTCTTTGATTCTCTGCATCTTCTGTTCATGCTGGCAGGTCCAAGCAGGAAACCTAAATATGTTGAGAGTCCTCGCGTTCCTTCTGATGCCATCGTTTCAGTGCTGAGGAAGGTGGCCGACAACAAGGAGTCCTCGCACAATGGTGAGTTTTGCTTTCAGTTCCTTTTTTTGTATGTGTCTGCTTGTGTTTTTATTGACGGTGGAGGGAAAAAAAGTTAGAATCAACAACAGACTTTAAGTGCAAAACGTACATCTCAGCTGGTGTCCACAACTTTGCCTTCATAGCAGTGTGTGTCTGTGTTAGAGAATATCATAACACAGATCTCTATAATATGAGTCTTTATAATTTAGGGGTAGCATCAATTACTGATTAAGTGAACCATGTAAGTACTAGTACATTACAGCAGTACTACAACAGCGTTCTTTGCCTCTTGCACAAGCAAACAATTGTGCCTGGTTTATTTTAGAGTGTGTGTTTAGATTACAGTAGAGTCAGTTTTCCACATTGTGGGGGATTCATTGTTGGACTAAAGCACAGGATTGTTTCATGGGAATGTAACGAGGACAAGAACTTTAATTGCTCAGTAACTTGCATGTTTATGTGTGTTCTTTGGTTTCCATGTGTCTGTGAGTGAGGTGTGTTATTAGACTTATTGTTGCCTATTCTGTCCTGTTTGTGTGTGTAAGGGGTAATGTTCCACTAAGTGCTGTGTTTTGATTTCTACCAGAGCACGCCGGTTCAGATTCCTGCCATAGGTTTAAGGATGCGTTATCTTTAGAAAAAAAAAAAAAAAACGGCATAGAAAGTGCACCCTCTGATTGTACATGGCTCACATATGCAGGCAGCAGTAACTCAGCACAGCCCAGTCACTGTTGATGTTACATACCAAAGGCGCGAGGGTGTGTCTGACATTCAGCTGGCACAACACAGTGTTTCGGCTTAGAGCGGGCTACGGGCAGATAGCGCCAGATAAAAGTTATCCCATGACAGCTGGTATACTGAAACTGTGAGTGAGCTAATTTTATGATCTTTGCTCTTGGAAAAAAAAGTTTTGAGACACCTGGTTTGCATTTCTTGCAGTTTGCACATGGGTAGAATTTGTGTCTGAGTATAAATTAAAATCTACTGCAAGTTGCAGTAAACAACACCCCTCTCCTTCTCATCATAGCTCAACACCTCACAAGTATTCCCTCTGCGTTGCCCTTAAATGCCCTCGCCTGAGACTCCCACTGAAACACATATACATAAACACACTCATTCATATTCTCTTTTAGTCATAACTTTTCCCTCCTCCCTCTTCTGTTGCTTTCCAACACAGTAAAGGAAAGTGATGTTCCATGTACATAATGTAAAAAAACAACAAAAAAACTGCTTTTGTCCACAGAAGAGGTCTTGTTGTGGTTGTTTTAACCTTGTGTTCTCAGTGCTGCGTCTTCTCTAATTTCATTCTAGGCTAAAATTACTCTTACAGCCGATATAACAGACTGAGCTGTCCCTCAAATATGTGACACATCTACTGACCAGGGCCTCAAGAAAATCTCTTTTGCTGGGCAAAATCACCCAACAGCCTCAGTCACAAACACAAGGAAAACACTAAGATTTTAAAATCAAATGTTGCATTGTGTTATTTTGTCTGGTTTTCTATTAATGACGGAAGGAACAGTTTCACATTTGGTCTAGTTAACAACACTGTAGTCTTCTAGGACATTGGTGCTTTGCCCAATTTAGGATATTTTTATGGCTATAACTGGAATAAGTGCAAACGCCTGTGTCCTTGTGCAATGCCAGATATTTCAGATATTGAATCTGTGTCTGTGTCTGTGGGACTGATTCATGGCTTCACAAATACTGACTCATCTTCTACAAAACTGAGGAAATAACCTGTTTTTAAGGTCAGACAGCTACTTACTGGTGACCTTTATTGCTGCCGTGTACCATTATTCAGTAAACATGAGCAGGTAAGCCAGGAGGAACTTTTTTATCAAGCAGCTAAACAGCTTTACTGTTGAGAATTTAGAATGAGCCAACTTACTCAACTAATTATATGCAATGAGTCACTGTATAAATTCTTGAGACTAATGGTGGTGAGCGGTAATAGCCCAGCTCTAGGATGAGCCCCTGCACACAGCTGTCAGTTTCTTCCCCAAAACAAACTCATACATAAACATACACACTCATCTCACTTTTCTTTTCTGTCTCTTCCACACATATAGGGTTTGATGTAGTTCAGACAAAGTGTCTGAGCTTGACAGAAGCCTCTCACATGAAGTGGATTAGTTTGTCTTGAGGTGCATCACACATTTGATAAGGGTGAATCAAGTGTTCTTTTGTCAATAAAGAGAGCATCGTTGAGCCCGTGCTGTCGCCTACATCAGAGAGGGAAAACAACGCTTGCTTTTTCACTAAGTGCTGAGACAGGACAAGAAGGTTGTTTGACATTGCAGCTTTTGTAACAAGGTCAGCGTCAGCATGGAATGTTGATACAGCGCTGGAAGAATCCGAGTCGGAAAATCCATTGGAAGTTTTGCAGCATGAGAACTGTGTGACATTTAGGGCGTAAATCAAGTGAGTTTTTAGGAGTTTGTAAAGGGGCTTTTTGTTGTGGGAGTGCTGAAGCATCGCTGCCTTGAATGCTCAAACCATCCTTCACACCCTGACGTAGACATGACTTCAGTGCAGCTGATTCAGGGTCATTTTTAATGCCGTATAATTATTCTTTGTCCAAGTTTCATTTGGGTATCATCAGATCTAATTAAAGCTTGCATTAGGACTTTAAATTTATTGATTTGTTCTTGTTTTGGGATTCGACTATCAGCTTGTCAGTGCTCCGTGTTGTAAATGAGGAACAGACTGAAGATTGAGGAAAATAAATGTTTGACCTACAGTTATGCTGTCTCACTTACTCTCTGTCTATTAGGAGGGATAGTGTTTCTCGTGTGTGTATGGAGTCAATGTATTTTTACTCTGCCCGTCTGTCCACAAGCATAATATTGTTTGTTTATGTCTGTATGTCGTTACATGCATTAGTGTATTTGCAACAGGCAGTCAACTGTCTTCTTGTCAAAATTGTTTCAGCTGTGGTCACAGGGTTCTGTCTCTGTCAATCAAGACTGAAACTCAGGTCTTGTCCTCTCCCACAATTACGTCTCTCTTCTCCATCCCCCCATGTTCCTACCCCAGTGAGACCCCAGGCCCAAACACTAAACACCTGTTATTTTCATATACTGATAATCTTGTCAGTGCTGAAGCTGTCCAACTTATATTGTCAGGTATTCAGGGAATGTATGCCACTTAAAACATCTGGCCACAGTGTGGCTTTCACATGAGAGGTAAACTAATCATATCTAGTCAGTTCCTGTACAGTGTCTGTTACTCATTTCTTAACAGCTCTCAGAAACCGTGTCATTCAACCTTTGTGCTATTTGTTTTGACATATCCATGGCAGCATATAGGACAGATGTACCCTCATGTTGTCCCTAAGTGTGTGTGTGTGTGTGTGTGTGTGTGTGTGTGTGTGTGTGTGTGTGTGTGTGTGCACACTCTATGTGGCTGAAATGCTTGAATGTGGTCTGATGTTTCTCTGATGTTTCATTCCATTGATGGAAAACATTTAGGCAAAGAGAGGTAATCTGATGCACAATCTCGTAGCAGCAACAGCTGGGCTGCTGACAGCCTCAATGCAAGGAAAGTTTTTGCACATGTAGGAAATTACAATGTCACCAGTGACCTTTTTTCTACACTTTAAATTCACTTTAAACTCTAAATTGGCCATTCATAAGATGATACAGATATTTGTTATTATCCATATTCATCTTTGTGTTGAGAAATGGAAACAGATGATTGGGAGTGAGATATTTTTTTTTCCACCATAGAATGAACTTAGTGTGTCAAATCTGCATGAACCAACTTTTTTAAGATGGCTGTATTTTGTATCCTTTTTAAGGTCCAATTGTATAATCAAGGCCCATTGTTATCTGTTTGTATAACATAGGATGATATTTCAGCAGCCGTCATCTACCATCTGCTCTGAAGGAGTGCAGTAAACTTGTGGCAGTTGAGATGAATGAGCTGTGATTTAATTTTGGCTCCATCAGAGTGGTGGTTGTATTCATTTCCAAGGCAGCTCAGGTTTATTGTCAATTCCCTATTTTAATCAACAGTTTAAACCTGGAGCTGTAAAATGAACTTTTATTTATTTTCCTTTTTCTCTTACTTAATGATGAGGTTTCATTAATCCGTACTCCTCATTTTGAGAGATGTGCCCCCGGTGACCGAATCTCTTCATAAGGAAGCTTTACTTCTGTTGGTCAAATGGTTAATGAAACACCATCTGTATGTACCATTAGATCAATAATAACTGCTAGAGCACAATGTCACACTGAGATGTCAATCAAACTCTCATTATTATCACCTTGCCATCCCAACCCCCCAAACCTCATTTCACTGTACCATCTCACTGGATCCATGTGCTTGCAGCAAAAGAAGATTTGCAGTTCCAACATTGGAATGTGCATTAAGTACTCAACATGCTTCGGGGGAGCACGTCACCTAGTACCTCTGAACTTAAATGGGGAAGCAGGATGCATGTTCTCGTAGAGGGTTCATTAAACAGGCTCCACTGTTGTGGTAATGAAACTCCAGCTGCTAATGAGCACCGGCTGGATTGTTTTCTCGGCAGGGAGACGGCCAAGACAACTCTGTGGAGCCAGTGTGTTCATGGTACCCCTCCCTGCTCCTACTCCATCCTTCGCCTGCTCCTCCTCCTTCCGTCTTCATTCTTCTACCACTGCGCCACACGGCTGCTATTTCACACCTGCTCATAAACTTCCTCAGGCAGCAGATAACGATGTTGTTTTGTTTTTGCCTCCATTTGCTGTACAGTTACTGGAATAACAAAGTGGTTCCAGCTATCCCATGTTCTTCCATATCTGTCTATGTTAGATTGACTAATCAGATACTGTACAGAGCACAGGAAGCTAATTTTCTATCAGACAGGAATTTCATTTAATAACTGCTTTCCATCTATATAAATGCCATCAATTTACCTTTTGTAGTTGTAAAACTGCTGCCACTGTTTCATCATTTTTGCTGCAGAATCATAAATAATGTCAGTTATGAAGTTTTACACAGATTCATAAACTTCTATGAAGGGGTGTAAAAGTGTAGAGTCAGTGTTGCTTCCACAAATGAAGTCCTAAAGTCAAGTCCCTTCAGATGGGACCGATTAATGAAATAGATTAATCAACATGAAAGTGGTTAATGAGGGCAATAGTCCTGATTTACTATATTCATTGTTTTCAGATGGTATTTCATCTGGTGTGAAATTACAGGAGTTTGGTCTTAATTGACCACATGTTTCAAAGGCTGTTTTCCTTCTCATCAAATCATTCATATGGAAGCCTTAGCAGAAAGATACAGTTTGGACTGTACATCAGTATAAAGACCTCTTATCCAACAGGCCAAAGTGAAAGACTTAAATGTTGTTTTTACAGTCCACAGAACATCTGCAGAGTTAACAAACGAAGTACCGATTGAGCTGGGCAGGTTTAAGTTGTCACATTTCACATTTGCTTGTGTGTGAATAATTCTAATTGAATAATACGGATATGTTGCTTTAGGGTGACTGCACAAGATATTGTGCTGTCAACATGTGACCCCTGTATAAAGTATATTACATATTTCTCCTTATTATTAGTGACACATTGGATCCTTTTTAGCTAATGTAACATCTGATGCACATCTGTCACTGTTGTTTCGATAGAAAACAGCCACTGTAGCTTGATACGAAGACCGTTGCAGAGCTCTGCACAAGTGTTTTCTTGTAATAGTGCTTCACTGTTCCAGTGACACATTATTGGACCGTGATAACACTGTAATTAAATGGCTAGTAGTTGTCATCGGAGTAATAAGGCAGCTGTTTTTTGTTCACTTCTTACCAGAGAGAGTTTGTTGGCCTGCATCATATTTACATATATACTGATTGGAAGAACATCAACGTTATTAAAAAGGATTTGTTTAAAATTAGGATTTTGACCAAGACATATACAGAATGACACAGTTTACAGTTAGACAATAAATCACACAGCACTCCCTGGTGGACAACCTATGACAGGGTGACACATTATGCCAGAGAAATCTTAAGTTTTTCCATGCTAATTGTCAGTTATTGATCCAAGACCTTTTACACACACACAGACAGCCTCAGATAAAGTACATTTACACAATATATACATGTGGGTACATGTGTGTGACTAAACTGCTGTTTGGTAAAAGAACCAGCTGTGAGGGAAGACAGTGGTTCTGACTTGAATTCAGCCTCTTGTCAGATTATCTTGGAAGACAGGTAAACCACTTGCACTCAGAAGTATGTACTGCGGATAGCATTTTAAAATACTAAACCACAGCAGCTCTCTTTCACGCATTGCTTTTCAAGAATGCATGATGTTTTGAGAAACCAATAAACCTCACACTGACCTCTGTCTTCACACCATGTTCTTTATTTTTCACTCGTTGCTATACGTGGATAGGATTGATGTCTGATTTATGATTTATACCTCTGTGTGAGCCCAGTTTCCTCCAGTGGGCCATGCCAATGCTTTATAATATTGATCTAGTTGACATTCTTCTTCTCTATTTATTGAAAGAGACATAAGGCACTGCAACACTCAAATGGCCTTGAGCCTGGTGCTGAATGGGAGACGTACACCACAGCAACAAGTTTAATCTACAATATAAACACTGCACAGGTTTTACTGATGTAGAAAGACGGAAAAAAAAAATAGTAGAGGAGCTAACTGATAAACAGTCTGTTATCTCCATGGTCTAATTCTGTTCTACACCGACAGGATGTTATCATCAGTGACAAGAGTGAGAATAGACGAACAACAACAGTTAATTAGCAACAGTGATCATTTGTGTAGAAAAAAGATGCAAAGAGATCAACATATGAGCAGCAGTAGACTTAGGTAGTGAGTGACAACCTCATGATGACTGAAAGATAGATGGATCATTTTTGTTGCATAAGAAGCAGCAGATAAGATATAAAACAATAATTCTAGAAAACTTCATAATCTGTCGTAGTGAGACCTATTTTATTTTATTTTGTCTCCTTGTTTTCTTCATAATAACATTAATGCATTTGGCCATCATTGCTATCAATAGATAGTAAAGTGGTTAAGATTGATGAATTGGCAACACATAAAAAGCACTGGTGCCTGTGTTAACCATTTAATTTTACCAGACAATAGCCCTGTCATATCATGTGTAAACAGAGGATCAGTCACCCAGTACACATAGACAGAGCTAAAGTAGTCTATTTAATAAACCCGCAGTACAACCTTAAACCCAACACAGATTTCTGTTTTCATATTCATAAATTCATGAACACAGAACACTGAGTAAATTTACTTGCAAAGAGGGGATTTTGTTTGTAGCAGTGGCCGCAGGTAGCTGTGCTTCTGATTTGTGTTGTGGTGTCGGTTCAGCATATTGATGTGCAGAAAGACCAGTGGCATTGTCACCGATGTGGCTCCTGCACCTCATTCTTGGCTCCTGAGTCTCCTGCGTGTCACATCTGTCAGCCTCTCTGTGAGCCGTGGTGTTATCTGTGTCAGATGCCCAGAGGTTCATTCACAGCCTCAGCACGAGTCCAGAACTACCACTAGGTCCTCAGAGACAGGTGGGTTTAAGTGGTTTTGAAGAATCAGGGATGAACTGGTCCTGTCATGGCCAACCAATAAAGAACTGGTTGATGGATTGAATCAGATTTAGCCCCAAAGCATCGATTCGATCTGACCACACAATGTGAAAAGTGCTACCAGGAAGTAAGTCCAATCACAGTTTAAAGAGTAGCTGCTTGATGTTGCGAATAATGTTTTCCCCCTATACAGAAAAATGAGAAGAATCCTGTCGGAGTATCACAGGGCTTGACTCACCTCTGATAGACTCGTAATAAAAAACAACCTGTCACCATCTGCTAATGCATGGTGGCCATAAATGTGTGATGTGTAAGGTGCCCCCTTTTAAAGACTAGGGACCAATTCCCATTATCTGTCCCCGTCCACTAAAAGTTGATGAAGCTTGTGATATGTTGTTGTGTACTTCAAATTATTATTGAACCACAGCCAGGACTCAACATGGATGATATCTGTCTGTGGTCAAAATCACCAACTTTATATACATTGTGAACATAAATCTAAGTTAATACCATTCCTATCGCCTTAATCACTTTCACACGTAAGTGATTTATATAATAATAAGGCATAGTTTTTATTTTATTTTTTATTATAAAAGTTCAAATTAATAACAAAATCCATCCAATAAAGAGGGAAAAGCAAGATAAATGTAGCACTAAACACCCCATCACACACTTCTAAATAAAAAAAAACTATAGATAACATGCAGTCATGTGCTTCTAGTTATTAAGATTTGTGCATGTCATGGGCAAGAAATGGCAAGTGACTGTGATTTTCCTTCGACATGATTATATTGCTGTTTTAAGACTCAACAAGATGTGTGTCATAATCCGGTGACCCTGAATCTGTCTATGTAATCCCTGTCATCCTCGTTCAGGCCTTAGCATCATCCTTGCACCAGTGGTCTTAACTGCTCGTCTCAGGCTGTTACATGAGCAGGGTGACATTCTCTATAAAAGACTGCTTTTCAAAGTACAGCCTTTGAAAAGGGAGTGAATATTCAGCAGCCAGAATGCATGAGGTTAGCATTCAATATTTGTTCCTATCAAGACAAAACCTTCAGTTTTTTTTTTTTTTTTTTTACAGCATGAAACCTTCAGCCTGTTTGATTATTTCCATGTTCTCTTTCAGCCCTATAGAATATTTCACTTTCTCAAACTGAAAGGCAAGTGCTTCTCAGAGGTGGTGCAACTGGCTGAAAAGCAGCGCCAACACAGCAACATAATTACATCAGAAACGGGTAGACCCACTGGGCAGGCGTCAAAGAGGCAACGTAAATATTCTGCACAGTCTAAACTTAGAGATATATGCTCATCTTCAATACAAGTATCTTCTCCAACACATTTTGTTCTTGGCTTAAGAATGAAGGCGCATGCCTAACATGTGCCAGGCCATAATGGCTACTTCTGTTTTGTACAGAAGCTTTTGATAAATTGCTGGCATGGTTTATTCCTCCTTTTAAAACATTTCTCTCGTCCTTCCAGTAGCATCAGCTGTGTATCTTTTTATCACGACCGGCATACGTTAACAAGAAAATCCAAAACCTTTGGTGATATTAAAGAGTGGTAAATCAATGTTCGCCACTTACGCAGTCTGCTTTGTATGTCTGGATGAAAATTCAGCTGATTTTTAGTAATAATATAGCCAGCCCAGCTGCAGGAAATGGTAATAGTGGAATCACTTTTGAATGTACTATACTGAAGCATCATGAGCCGCTGTGATTAGCAGCTTAAGTGGAAGAGTGACGAGGTGAACACGTTGAATGCTTTAGTCTATTTGACTGCTTGATGGTAATATTGACTTAATTCACGTTGTATTGTCTATCTTATTTTATTCAGCCGTAGCAGTAGTGCCTGTTCTTCATTTGCTAACAATTCTCAAAGCTGAAGCATCTTGCTATGCTGCAGAGTTTAAAAGTTTGTGTATTTTTTTTTCCCCATGTGATTCTGTTTCTGATTTTTGGCCAAGCCTCCGTGCTAAAGAATGTTTAGAAAGAGCCTCGGATGACTCTTCAAAATAAAAGCTTCCGTAAAGTAGGTCTTATTGTTGCAAAAAAAGAGTGTATCATGTAACAAACATATAACTTTCAATATGTTGTGCCAATTTTATCATTGGACTGACTACCCAAGATGAGATTACTGCATCATAGAGAAGTGTTTCCTTTATTTAGCCAGCTCCCACTGATATAAATGGAGATGACAAAATTATAGGAACCACCTGTCCATATAAAGTGATGTAGCAAAGCAGCTCCACAAACCGATGCCTCCAAAAGGACAATAAAAGTTGAATAAACGTTTCTCTAAAGTGGGTTCAACACAAATTGAACAATATATAGATGTCAATGTTGGGATGATTTATCGCTGGACTGGACTATATTCGACTATGGTAGATTAAGCAATGTGTGTCTAATAAACTTTCAACTGAGTGTATCTTAGTCTTACCAGTGGGAGGACTGAGAGCAGTGGCACAAAGCAGGACACCCTGTGGACAAGTGGCAAGAATGTATTAATCCTCACCAAGACAGTAAAGGAATAGTTTCCTCAGGGGTCTCTGTGGTGTATTTCCTTACTCCTAAATATTCATGTGTGGGAGCTGGAGGAAAGGGGAGGAAGGATAAGAATACAGTCCATGTTGGCTTTGATTCTCATATACCAATTCTACTTTTATTATTATTATTATTTTCCTCTAACATCACAGCGATTATAGAAGGAACATCAAAACACAAATAGGTATAAATTGCTGCAGCCTGGAGTTATTTACTTGAGTACATTGAGTGAACAATGATGTACCTGTAACCTGTCATTGAGAAATGAATTTCGTTATTCAAAGAAATATATTTTAGATACTGTCCTCTCGGTTCACTAAGACCAGCATCTATATGTCAACCGTGGAGTTAAGTGCACGGACAGAGTCGTTGATTCTCATGGGTCATAAATAGGCAGGTCATAAATAGGTCTTATAGATAGAGGAGGTCACACGATCAGATCCTATGATAATGACATCCGTGACACATGTGCATGAAAAGAAAGCATTCCAAAGATTCACAAGTTATATACAATTAATAACAATGATTTGTGTAGATATATATATATATATTACTGACATATAGAAAGCCAATACATTTATGTTAAACTGAGTGTAAACGATTAAACTTATACTCATTACATGTAAAATGCCTTTACAAACACATCCATTATGGATGGAGGCATTTACCATGATGTGCTCTTTCAGATTGAGCGGTTTTGTTTTGTTGAAAGCAGAGAAGGTCAGTGCAGTTGGAAACTGCATTTAAATGCCTTATTTTGGGAAATTAGGAGGAAAGGAGTTTGGAGTTAGGTTTGATGTCCTAGTCAAGATTACCTTCAGTGCTTGCATTTAAATTAAGATACAGAGAGAGGATATCAGATGTAAACACCTAGCTCCATAAGAGCAGTCAAATGTTTAAAGAGAAGAAAAAAAAATGTTAGAGGGCAAAAGCAAAGCTTATTTTGCAAGCGAGAAATAGGTGATGACAAGTAGAGGATGGAGAGCAGTGTTTATGATGATTTCTCTGTCTCACAGCCATGGTGTGTATTATGAGTTTACAAACACATTTCACATATTAATCATTTCCCTCTCTTCTCTTCTCTTCTCTTGACTCCTATACGATGTGAGCCAATAATTTTTTTTTATCATACTGGAGAATTATCACACCTTTAGTGGAAGTAAAGTAGCAGTAGTAGAAGCAGTTATCATAATGAATTTACATCCATAACAAGGAGGAACACATTATCTGTAAATGGGTATTTGTTTGTCAAAGATGTATATGTGAATATGTGCGTATGTGTGGCTTGTTTTTTGTCTTCAGTGGGGCTTGGCGGTTCACTGTGCCGTTGGACCTCGCTTGTATTTAATCAGATTTACTGCCAACATTATTAATAACTGTGGAAGAAAGAGGCTAAAGGAGAAAATGAAGAAGAGGAAAAGGTGCTGACAGAGAGCTGTATAATAAGCCTTTGTACCCTGGATGTACACACTACTCTTTCTCTCTTTCTCTCCCTCGTGTTTGTCAGGCAGGAATACTTCCACTCTATCTTGACCAATCTACGCTTGAGACAGATGCTACATACATGGATAATAATACACTGTCTCTGAGAATGGAAGGTTAGCACTGTTACCAGAAGGTTCTAAGGTTTGTATCTGAGTTAACCCTGAGCTCAGTTCGAACCTGGCTTTTCTGTGTGGATTTCCCTTCCACAGTCCAAAGACATGCAGGTTAACTTAACTAGTGACTCTAAATTGGCCGTAGGTGTGAATGTGAGTGTCTTGGACTAGTGACCTGTCTGCTGTCAACTGGGATTAACAATCCTAAAAGGATAAGTAAAGAAGAAGGATAATAATGTGCAAAAGGGCAATATGTTTAAACAGTACAAAGATTGAATGCAGTCTCTGCTTGACTGAGAAACTCAAACCTTGAATATATTGCCTAAAAAAGTATTCAGATTTAGACTGCATACAGTACTAAGCTGTGTTGGAAAAAAGACCATGTCCACTCATTGATATTCAGAGGCTCTATGACGGAGAGCTGTAAACAACCAGAAAGCCCTGGAATTGGCACTCAAGGCGTATTGCAGGACACATACACACACACAAAACTATAGCCCCCACCACACCCCCCCCCTCTTTTTCTCTCTCTCTCTCTCTCTCTCTCTCTCTCTCTCTCTCTCTCATCCCCCCTTGCTCTTCTTTCCTCCCCCTCTACAGATCTGCACTACAGCAGCAGCAGCAGCAGCTGGAGAGTGCAGCACAGCATTTCAAAGCAGAACTGAGACGGGCAGGGCAAAGCAGAGTGGCCCCTGTGTGGGCCATCCAGAGTGTGTAGAGAGGGAATCTGCCCGCTAATGCTGAGCATTTCTCCTCTTCTCTCTCTCTTCTCTAGAGCTGCAAGCAGAGAAACAGCAAAGCTCCTCCTCCCCTGCCACCCAGGAACTGATGACAAGGCTGGGCTTTTTACTGGGAGAAGGGATCCCGGGTACAGCACGCATACCTATGGACGACAAGAATGAAAAGAAGGTATTTCATTTTCTCCCTCCCCTCCAACTCCCTCCCTCTTCTACAAGCAGCTGCTGCCACTGCTGCAGCACACAGATAGAGAGATAGTGGATAGTGGAGAGAGGGCAAGGATGAGAAGAGGAGGGAGTAGTTACAATATAACAGAAGAATGGATTTTTTTTTTTTTTTTTTTTGCAGTTGATTAATGTTTCCCCTGTGCATTTTTTTTTCTTTTGAGGATTTAGCAGTACCCTCTGGGATTTATTGTTTTGGCACAACAAACAAACGGTAACTGTCAAACTGCTTTGTTTGAGATGTTCTAAAGAAAGTAACCGGCTATTTAAAATTAGCTGCAAGTGGTTTTATTTCAGTTCAAGCGTTCCAGTGCGGTGTGTTAGTCTCCCAGTAACTTGAGTGCTATTCCAGGGGCTCTTGAGTATGTAACAAGAATGTCTGAGCCCGGGTCCAGAAATAGAGTTATGTTAGGTTTGAGCTTCAGTTTGTTTGGTTCTACTAATTAAACCAGGGCTTTTGTGAAGAGCAGAGCCCCGCACGCTATGCTTGTCTTGTTCATCTCTTGTCTAGAACATGTTTTGACACTAAACCGGCAATTCTGTGAACGTGAAAGAGGCTTGCAAAGTATTTTATGAATCATGTTCATTGGTTCAGATGCAAAAGCAGGAGACAGGAAGTGTGGAAGTTAAACGGATTCTACTTTAGACATGTTTGCATGTATGTAGGTGTGTTGTCAGAGCTCAGATGGGGAGGAGCGCATTATTGTCATCTGCCAGCAATTCTCCTTACCTCCGTACTGCTGTTTTACAGCACATCTTTAGCTCAGCAGGTTGTTTTTTAGATTTGCCTTACAGTAAATTATGAGATGTCACTAAGCTGTTTGGCATAAAAACGGGTTGGACTTGGAAATGGGAAATGTTCTCTTGTTAATACTGGCATTCCACAAGTTGTTAATGACGCTGCCAGCCACGCAGCATTCAACCTTTTCTAGTGTTTGTATTCTGTCAGCATGCCATAGTAGATTTAGGAGAGCAACAGTCAGTGCATACTGAATGAGAGGTTAGACCCACTTCTCTCAAATGGATTAAAAATCACTTTCTTTTTTTTCTTTTATTGGGTTGAACAACATGACAATTCCATAAATGAGGCAAATGTGTCTCAAGTTAAAGTGATGTTAATGGCCTGCAGAGCCTGTCTAGTTAGTTCATTAGATTTTTAGGTTTTGTCATACCATTTATAAAAAAAACAGACGTGATGTTGTGTAGCTGTGTAGACAAATGAATGATTTAGGAGAAACATTTCTATTGTTTAATTAGCTCGATATTAAAATATTCAAAGCGCTGCTGCAGTTGGAGTAAAGATTTTAGTGCAGCAACAACATGGTGAATGTGAGAGAGGCTCAGAAAACAGGATGTGTAAGGATGTTTGAGGTCAGGTATAATGTTAGAAATGGTTTGCAATGTTTTGTTGAGTGTTTAATCGGTGGAGGTTATTTGAGGCAATACGCAGCCTTGTAGTGAGTGCTGCTTGAGAAGCCAACTGTGTGTGAAAGTCCCTCAGGCAGCAAAATATCTGCTGCAAAGTTGGTTTATTGAGAACGAGGGTTGATTTAATTCGACGTGGGATTTTAGTAGTATATTTTAATTGGGGTAATTTTGCTGGAAACGGTTAGGTGTTGATAAAATGCACAAGCATTCCTCTGATTGGACCAAGTTTCCAAAAAGAACAGATTATGGAAGCTAATTATGGACATTTTTGTTTGGTGTTTACTTGTCTGAAACTCAGTGCTGTGTCTGCTAAATAGATTGAGCTTGGTGAAAAATTAAAGTTTGTTGAATTTTTTGGACTTAATGTGAATGGAGCAGGTTGAGGGAAGAATTGGTGAGCAATAATCAGGCTCAGTTTCTTTGGTGTGCAGCTGCTCGAAGGCTTTTGGGTCTTCATGCACCGGGAGGAGAAGAAGAATGACCTTCTTGAGCTACAGTACATTGTGTAGCCTCAGAATACAGCTAAAGGACGACAGGGAAACAGGACAAACCAGCTTTAATTCGGTTTTCTGTGGTTGTCAATCTGCTTGAACAAAGATTCAGCAGCTGTATGGTTGTCACAATGCCTTGATGACACAAGAAAGGTATCTATTGTATCACAACAAAGTTGAGAGCTCTTCCCTTGTGAAATTATCTTCAGGCTTATTTTGCTGCCTTCAGACATATGCCTGTGTAATTTTTCAAGCCCTGCTCTATTTACAATGCTTTGCCCTTCAGCTCATGTGTCATGCTCCCGTGTGAGAGGGTTGTTTATTTGTGAGGGATTTTTTTTTTGCATTACTTTCACATGATCTAGGTCAAACGGGCAACGAACCTTGATCAAATCATTGTTAAAAATTCTCTCTATTCTCCTTCCAAATACACTTGGAAATTTGCTTTTGTTGTATTTCTTACCGCTCACCTGAAAAAATACGAACATGGTGCTAGTCCATTTGAGTTTATATTTAGTTGGCGTCATACTTCATTGACATATTCGATTAGTGAAACATTTTCTTGTTATCATTTAACCCTTTTCTTTGTCTTCCCTTCTCCCCACAGTGCTCTGTAACTAGCCAGGGTATCAGCCCCTGCTCGACACTGACCAGCAGCACGGCATCTCCTTGCACTGACAGCCCATGTTCAACACTCAACAGCACAACCAGCCGCCCCCCTCTCAGCCGCTCCAGCCCATGTGGGACCATCACCAGCCCCAGCTCCACACTTGAGAGCAAAGACAGCGGGATCATAGGTGAGAAATGACCGACTCCTTCATCGTAAAACAAACAGCAACTGGCAGCACCATCGTCCTTAAACGTACCCTGTGGAGCTGTTGGAGCTATGCATCTTCGAGGGGGTCCTTGTTTTGTTTGTGTCCTGAAACCTCATGAGGGTGCATTCATGTTGCAGGTTTCACACATGATTTATTTATTTCTTTTTTTGTTTAAATTGGATGCGGCCAAACATTCTGCAAAGATGCAAATGCTTTCAACGTGTTTGTCAGGCCTCAAGGATACAAACAGCGACACTTAATGTAAACATAACTGCTTGTTTTTCGAGAGAACTCAACTCACTTTTAAGCCAGCAGCTGAAAGTTGTGTCCTGGAAGCGTTTTACCGGGTTTGTATTTGAAGCAATCGTCTCAAATTGTCTCTGGATGATGCAAAGCTAAACCGGTCATTACCGGTCGACATTCATATCTAAACCCACATAACATAAATCAAACTGTAGAGTGCCTGTCATATAAGTAGCTTCAGACGGACTTCACTGCAGTTTAAAACCACCTGTGGCGCCTTTGCCAAAATAGTCAGAAGCCATGCGAGGAATGCCAGTGATGAGCCAAGTCAGCTGCAGATCCAGTGGGAAACCAGGAGCATTGAATCAATAGCTTAGTTAAGAGGGCAGTGCCCTGCCTCAGTGCAGTGACACAAACTTACAACCTGCTTCTCATTTAATAGCCAGTGTACCAGTGGCTACAGTTGTATAGTTTGATAAAGATAAATAATGACGAAGGATGTTCTGTCCTCTCAGTAACTGTCTTTTCTTCACTTTGACATTTATTCTGCACAATACAAATTCTTCAGCAAACACTTACTGTACTTTAATCACTTATTATGATGTTACCCATGAAGCTCTTCTCTTATTTTTAATTTGTAATCTGGGAACTGTCATCTCATGCACACTTTGTGATTCAGACTGAAAAGTCTCATGTGTATCGTGTCAGTCTTTCATCATTCTATTAAACCTACCGGGACTGAATAGCATTTGTGTGAAATTACATCCATCCTCTACCATGTGTCGTTATTGAGTTTGTATGGAAGCTGTTCCAGTACGAGAGCACGTCGGGGAGACAGTTGCCACAGTTTGACATTGTTCGGTATCTCTAGTAATAGCCCTGTAAGACATCTGGGGATTTACACAAGCTGACAGGAAGATGACATCTATTCATGTTTTAATCCATCTGCCGTTTGTACTCATGGAGACTTCACTGGCTATAAAATGTTAGGATTTCAGTCTGAAAAATAAATGGGTGTTGAATGTTTTGTAGTGAGGTTTCAATAGCAAATTCATTGTGATTGTAGGATCCTGCAGTTATCCCCAGATGAACTTAAATCGCTTCTCAAGGAAGTGCAGCAGTGTAACTGACTGACACTATTGTTCTGCAGTAGAAAGCAGTGCATGCTTAAGTCGGATATTACACACAACCAGCAATTCAGAATATCATTCGTGCAGAGTTGACATAAGCGCTTACCAAGAGTCAGTCATTCTGTCCCCCCAGAGCAATATCATCACTCGCTGCTAAATAATTTATGGAAGCTGTGATATGGTATCTTTCAGCGTGGATCATTGACAGGATGCCACCCAGATTGAAACATACAGGCACAGTGCATGTACTGCAGTCTGTTTCAGTGTAAATCTGCTTGTGTCAAATCAGTACTGGTCTAAAACACCTCACACCTTCTGGGCTTTAATAGGACTGTGCAGACATGGAAAAGAACAAAGCTACATGTATGTTTTGTCCACAAGTTGGATTCCAGGCTGTGATTAATGTTTCCTGTTCTTTGAAGTTTCGCTCTCGACTCTGATTTCAAAAGCACATTAATTTGGTTTTGCACAGCATCAAAAGCTACTTGGTGGAATTCAGGAGAAACTTTGCCATTTCTAAACATTAACAAAACAGCTCCCAGATGAGTTTCTGCCTGAGTCTCCTGGGAGCGGACCCATAAAAGGCCTATAGCAACCACAAACAGCTCTGCACATGGTAAAAAAAACAATTTAGCCACAGGTTTGAATATATAATAATGAATTATTCACCAAGGGCAGTAGTTTGACCAAGCAGGTAATCACTGTAACCTCTTCTACACCGTGGTGACTCCTGGTGCCATGCTGAGAGCACATTTAGACGTGACTGCTGTAATGAATTACTTCATTTTTTGCCGAGATAAACAGCACAGTGGTCACAAGGTTGAAGATTTGTTTCTTATATTAATATTAGCAATGATGTAATGTGTTGCAGTATTATGAAATCCAGATTAGTAATGTGTGATGCAAACACCGTCAGCTGGCCAGTAACTTCCTCTGGCTGTACTGATGTTTTTGTACCCAGCTGCCTGTCATTGTGTTGCTTTGGCCCTTCACTCAGCCTTTGGGATTGTGTTTGAGGGTTGGCTTGGCCTGGGGGAGGATTAAAGGATTTGCTGTCATGTAACTGAAAACACCTGTCCAAACTTAAAAAACACCAAAGGCAGTTTTTAACACTGTGTCTTCACTCCTTCCTTTCATTTTCCTATGTTAAAGTTTGAAGTTACAGCATCCGGTCAGTGTTATAGATGGATAGATAAATGTCCAAAACATAAAAAGAACACTGTATGTCTCACCTCTGTCCCCCATCTTACCTCCACACTTGCTTTAATCCACTTCAACGTTTTCTTCTCTCAGCCACCATCACCAGTTCTTCAGAGAATGATGACCGCAGCGGCTCCAGCCTGGAGTGGAGTAAGGATGGTAGCCTGAGAGGCAGCGGGCGCCATGGCCTGGCACAGAGTGTGCGGGCTGACACCTGCTCTCCTGTGGCTGAAGAAGACTCCAACAGCGCCACGGCGACACCAACCGACACCCCATCCAGGACAGACCAGCAGCAACAGCAGTCCAACGTATCAGCTGGGGCATCAGGGCCACCACAGCCTCCCACTCACTCACCTGAGGGACCCATTCCATACCCACCACAGACAACTTCTTCCCTCATGATGCCAAGGCCAAACTCTGTAGCAGGTATGAGCTTTTGGTTTTAAGGTTTTGATCTGGATGTCATCTGTGTCACAGGAACATGAGAATGGATACGTTTCCTTAATGAGGCTGCTTTAATTTAGTGTCAAGTACCATTTATGCTCCTTTTATGTACATAAGTACGTATGTCCGTCCCTAACTTCAGAAATTTTATACTCCCCATGCGTACTTTATGTTGGCATGGTTGTTAACAACACATCCACTAGAGGGCAGTGCCAAACGCAGAGTTTCAAACTCCAACGTAAGTTTCAAACAATAACAAACATGGCAACGGTGAAGGAGATCACAGCTCACATTCTAAGAAAGTGATAAAATGGGCAGCGCAGTAGACGGCGGTGGTTTGTGCAGTCGTTAAATACATCACAGCGTGTGGTCTGAGATTTCTTCTTCTTTGTTCCTCTTGCTGGCCGCACTTGAGCTGTACTGCGCAACACTGCCCCGACAGTTTCCGTTGGTATTACTCCATTTGCTGCGTACTTCTACGCATCAGTAAGGTCCCAGAAAACGGACCAAATTACACATGTAATGACGGACAAAAGGCTCCGTCCGTCTCTGTCTGTGTATCCTGCATAAAGCATAAATGGTCCTTTAAGTGAAACATTTTATGTAAGCTTTCCTCTTTTACCCTTGTATCTGTTGTTACACTGACAGAAAAAACGACTCGAAAATACTGACTTTCTGGGTGTCTTTCCGAGCGTCTTCCTGCATTGCTCTGGCAGTCAGTGCAAGATTGCTATAATATGACCTGTGCCTGAGGCTGACAAGTGGCATGTCACTTCTAGTAACAGATAAAGATGGGGAAAAACATGCAGATATGGAGGAAAAGGGAAGTTTGTGTGTTACAGTGTTACAGAACACGGGACAGGTTGGGCTTTTCAAAGAGGGGCAGGGTATCAAGGCAGAAGTTGGGGATTATGCAGCTGTTACATGTTGTGCCTCGGCCCGGCCCGCCATGTCGGACCTAAGTACAAGCCACTGTCTGGCTGATCTGTTCTGCATTCCTGCTCTGGAACCTCCCTGTTATGGCTCAGCTCGCCATATCCACACAGCTGTCACAGTTGTTGATATCCCACCATCCCCCCTTTTACACATTAGGTTGCCCACACACTGCCTCCCTCTGTTTTTACTGTTTCTAAGCCATAAGGTTTACATGTTCCTTTAAAACCTAAACCACTGCAAGATTGTCCAAAGTCTAAGTTAATGGAAAGATTGCCAAAAATCAAGTGCTCAGTGAATAGTCACATACATATAGTAGAAGCAGTTGTTATAGGGATTTTTTTCAGTTGTGTTTTATATGAACTCTGATCACTAGCAGTGTAGTCTGTAATCACTTACAATCACCTCCCAGTTATTGTATATTAGTCAACATGTAGCGAACCATATTGCAAATGCCTGCTATTATGTTGGCAAGACTAATAGCAATATGTTTGAGTGTTAATTGTTAATTAGAAAAAAAAACACTTGGCTCACTTAACTAATGACCATAGTCTTATGTATGTATTTACACACTGTGTTTTTTTTTTACAATACCTTTGATAGCGTTAACATGGCTGAATCTGTGCCCACATTGTTCACATAAATTTAGAGAAGACATTGTGCTGAACATGCCTGTTCACGGCCCATTCTCTTGTCCATACCCTTGTGTATGTCATCATTATTTTCCGCTGACATAAACCTGAACACCGCAGTCACATACGCTGCCTCATAAAGCTAACACACCAGGATATATTTGACTGTTTATGTGTGTTGGTTGGCGCGTGAGCCCCGGTGTGCTCGTCTCTGTGTGCGCTCCAAGAGTTTATGGGGCTGATGTCATAGTTATGCAGCGTTGCCCTCTAGGGACCTGTGGAAATCACACCTTTTTTTTTTTTTTTTTTTACACCCTGTGAAAATGCTCTGAGAGAAGACATCAACGACATGGTGAGACAACTTCATTTATGGCAGAAACGAATCTGTGCTGGTAGTGTCATGACGCCAGTACAGGGACAGTACCTCTTTTTTGTTGATACTCAAGGAAATTGTATTCAATAAAAAATAATGAGTCTAAAGAAGCAATTACAGAGGCAGGAAGGCACTTAATGCGGAGATGCCATTGTGCAAAGTAAACAAAAAAGTATTCATCATTAGCACTTTTACTGTGTGTGCCAGAACCTTGGTGACTAGTCTCCATTGTCTGGCATTGTACATCAGCATACACTAAAGAATAATGAGAGCTCTGCTGTGAATTTGTCAAGTTTGTCCTTGACATTAAACAAGAACATGGAGATCCAACATGACAATAAATATAATGGCTGAATATTATTCAGTTAAACGTTATAATGCAAATCTTGACATAAAAACAGATATATGATCCATTCTCCCTAAAGATTTTGTGCAGTCTTGCAGCGTTGCTGAGGTTTTTCAAGGTGTTAAAGACTGAAGAAGGACATGTTTTTTTTTCTACATCCCTACAGTTACCTATGATGCAGAGATGTTGCAGGTACAAACAACTAAAGTGAAGTTTCTTTCCCAGGCTGTTAGGGCTCACTTTAAGGCACAGTATGAGCTTGGAGGAGAACTGCTGCTTGCAAGTTAAAGTTAAAGTTGTTTGAGCATCTCTGGAGGCGAATAGCAGACATCCAACTGGGAGGAGCCCCTGAGGCAAACACAGAACATGCCAGGGGGTGGGGAAAGGAAATCATTGCTACCCTGACTATGATGTGCAAAAAAAGGATTAATGTACATGTAGTATGGTTTTATTGATTGGTTCTATCTATATGAAACACTCTACTGTCTTTTTATCGGTTGAGCCTTGGAATATCAAGGTACGACAGACAGTTGTCAGACAAGTTTTTAGAGAGTTGCAGCAACAAAGGAGACATTTTTTTAAATAGTTTTTGTCCATCTGCCTAATGCCAGTCAACCAGGGTATGGCTTGGCCTCTAGAATTTTAGATATGTATGTCGAAGTAATGTCGACATATTACGGAGAAGTGTCATTTGCGCAGGTTCGGTGAACACACACTGACACTGTGACTAACTTCTCCCTGAGCAGCACTGGGAACACTGTGGAGCCTGCATGCGCTATGGCAATTCACACAAATATTGGCACACACCATCTGTCACGGCAGACAGGACTGAGAACTCAGATGCCTCTTTAGGAGCATTTTGTAGTTGTATCATTAGCTGATAGTCTGGGGAGTGAAGGTATCTTAGCCATCCCATTCTTCACAGAAAATATTTTACACCTTATCTTATGAAGCAGCTTTAGAAAAGTTGTCACAACTGTATCCTCAACAGGCATTACTGATATTTATCATCCATTTAGTATCAGAATACATCATTTTTAGCATCTAAAGCTGACAACGTGTAAGGGCTGTGTTGGAATACACAGAGGCAGAAAGAAATGTGAATGGCCCTTTTTCCATGAGCGTCTTTGTGTTTTCACAGAAGCGCTATGGGAACATTATTATTTGCTCACTCTGTACGCATGAGAGTGAATGTTTTTCTCTACAGTCCAGTAATAAAAGCCTGCTGAGACGGCTAACAAACAACATTTTTATGCCATTATAATAAATGGCTGTCTTAACAACAGTGATTTACTTTGGTTCTTGGTGTCTAATTCATTGATTTCTGATTCACAGCCAACAATAACAATTAAACCCGATCGTATACCCAACACATAAATGAGCAATAATGCAGGACACGGCAGGTGAAAAATTGACAACAGAATAACTTAAAAAAAAGCAAAAAAAAAAAAAAAAAATGAGTTACAAAAGATGTGAGTTATTTCATCACATATTTTGAGAAATTGCTCGGTCTTTACCTCTCTTTAAAATCATTGTTTTTGTGCTGAAACTGTGTGTAGAAAAAATAATTGCGCGTATGTGTTTCATGATTGTAGTGTCAGTAGAGACACCTCACATTTCAGTTTCAGCAGTCATAATAAGCTGCAGACGGCTCTGGATATTGTTGACAATAAATATTGCAGTGTTGCATGTTGGGTTTATCCTATAAAGTCTTTTTGTTCAAGCACCATCTCTGCAGCACATTGACAACTAACCTTTTGTCCAAATTGACACGCTTAAATGTCAAAGCTTTGAATCTATAAACACTCAGCTGGACGTAACAGAGTCAAAGGGCTGTATTAGTTCTGGCCACTGGAATTTCATGATTTTGAAATCTTTGCTGGAGCTGCTTGTGGTTGGGTTACTGAGACAGGAAGACTGAGTTAAGGTCACTGTGGCTGAAGATCGTTGCTGCAGTGCCTCAGTGGTGCTTAGCTATTCAGCAAAGCTTTGTGGTCTAAACTATGGTGGTACAGTGAACATTCATTGTTTGTGTGTTCTGTCAAGTCCTTCGATTCTTTGGCAAAACTCATATTCTGTGATGTCTTCACTAGTGATATTAGATCCAAGCTTCTTGGTTAAACTGTGTCCTCACTCTGGTCACAAGCAAATATAAGGGTCTGTGTTTTGTTTTGTTTTTTTCTCTATGAAAATGCTAGAAAACCTTGGTGAGGTAAGATTTTAATACAGCTCACAGCTGAGTTTTTATCAGAAATACTCAGTACATGTGAAAGCAATCTATGATTCACTGATGTTTGCAAAGGTCAGACAGTAATTTTCTCAAATTACAAAATCGTGTCTCAAACTGGTGCAGTGCTGCTGCACAAAGACAAGTTATGGCATTTTAAATTCGATGTGCTGTAGACTGTGTAGTGCTGGAGCAGGAAAGCATGATGTAACCATTTTATCTGATATGCTGTAAGATCATGTCTTTTCTCTTAGTTTTAAAGACAGTGTTGTCTGCTGCAATTTGCGCAACGTGTTTGAAGAGATGTCTGCATCTTGTCGGTGCTTAGTGATGTCTTCAGGTAGCCATGGAATCCATTTCTGCCTTTGGCTTTATGTAGACATCGATCTGTTAGACCAGAGATTGAAAAGAAAGCTAAAAGACAACAGATAACCCATTCATATCCTACAGCTCGCAGAAAAGGTCACAGTCACATCTTTTAAAATGTCCATTTTCAGAAAATTGTTGGTGCTGCTTTGTCACAGCAGGAGCAAAATAAAAACCGTTGCAAGGATAATTCAGCTCGAGTCCTGAAGAGCCATTTTAAATTCTGCTCAGCAGCATCCATTGACAGATCAGAACTTGCCAAATGCCCGATCTCAGAGGGACAGGGTGTAAGCTAACCACTCTCTGCCCCAACACAACCATTTGTCTAACTTTGATTAACAGCACCACACTGTTGAGAATTGTTTAATGGCCAATAAGTAATGATGCAGCTGTTATGATGACATGAACATCTGTTTGTCTCACATTGCCCTTCTTCCTGGTTATTGCTCCTGGCGCAGAGTGACGCATGTATGACCGTGGTGCCTGTGTGTTAAGATCTGCTTTCACTTCCTGTGTAGTAAAAATTATTTAAAGCTGCTTTTTTTTTTTTTTTTATTGTGCTTCAAGCTTGAAAAGTGAATTTATTTAATTGCAATGTTCCCCTCCGGTTAATTTGTAATTACACTGGCGTTAACTAGCGCCATCATCAGAAATAAACTTTAAATGTGTGCATTAATGATATTGGTAAACATTAGCACATTGGCATTCACATTGTGAACACATTAGCATGTTGACATTTAGAAACACATGCTTTTCATTTTTCTGTTTCTCTTTGGAAGCTGCTTGTATGATCAAAATGTTTGTTTAGATTCAGATTATAGGTGGTTTTGGTAACAGTTGAGGACTCAGGGCAGGGTCCGCAAAACCTAGTGATGGAGGCAAGTTTATCTCAGGTCAAGTAAATTATTTTTCACAATCATTATGGTTTTACACAGGGAAAAAAAATCCCTATACAAATCTCATTGACAAAAATAATAATCACTGAAGTCAGTGTAGCCACTGTGAGAGAATTGAAACTTTCTCCCTCATATTAAATTTTCACCTTTGATCAAGAAAGTGGACTATTGCGGCCAGGGGAATTTTTGAGTTTCCATGGCAACAAGCCAAATTTGCATGCGAGACACCTAATTTTCACTTAGAGCCTATTCATCATAACCAAAAGGGAGTCTGACTGCACAGGTCAGATGGCTGCAGCGAGAAGTGGTGTTAAAGTGTTTAAAACAGGGAATATATCTTAATAACTTTCACAGTTTATCTCTTCGTTTGATTTTTTTTGTAACAAGTTTCTTTTATGAGGATTTCCTAGACCATCCATTTGATTTATTTATTTATTTATTTTTTACTTCATATTGATCACTTTACGACATTTAACAATTGGATTTTGCCACCACTCATCACAGTGGGAGTCAGAGTTTCATTTGTGTTGAAGCAACTAAATATTTCAGCCTTGCGCTTAAAACTGTCTCTTACTGTTTATTTATACACGTCACACAATGGTTACAATGAACTAGTGCACTTTTTTTTTTTTTTTTTTTAAAGGCAAGGTGGTTGGCAAAGTGATGAGAATACCGATTGTATCCACTTGGGAAGAGCAGAGGGGAGTCAAGTCAGGGACATGGGGGATGGGTGGGGGGTGAAGGAGTTGGAGCAGAGGAGCTCAGCTCTTTTCTCTGTTCTGTCATGGGAAACACAGACAGAAGGTTTCAAAGGGCAGACCTGCCTGAGGAAAAAAGAATCCCATTTTCATCAGAATACACTTTTTTTCCTTTTTCTCTTTTTTTTTTTTTACAACTTCAAAGCCATTTTAAAGCTTCAGATTTCATTGTATCATATGTGCGTTTTATCAATGAGTCGAGATGTATGAGAATAGCAAGGAATCCAAAGACTGATGATAGTAGGAAGAGCGGGATTGCAGGGATTGTGTAAAAGCATCCCGTGGGAATTCTTTGGCCTTGAAAGAATAACATGAATAACACCAGATATGACTTAACAAAAAGGAAAAGTGCAGGATGCATCACCACAGATAAGAATAAAGGAGTGTGTGCGTTTACATCACTTAAGCAAGTTTGGCTTCTACCCACACCCCCTTTCAAAAAGATAAAGACGTTTTCTTGTGCTCTGCTGTTGTCAGTTGTGAGCTGTAGCTGAGTCTGTCCATCCACTCTCTCTCCTGTTCATACATCACCCATCTCCCACCCCCACACAGTATCTGGGTTATATTCATTCACATATTCACTTCTTTCATATGTGTCTCTGTTATCCCTCGTCCCTCTCTCGCCAGGATCAGTGATTAATATGACAATAGCCGCCCATTACAAACTATAATCAGCCACTGGAGACCGAGTCTCACAGTTTTCCATTTATATTTCCTCTAATTCACTCCTTTTTCACCCTCTGTTGCTTGCTAACCAAATTGCCAATCTGTGTGTGTGTGCATGTGTACGTGTGTGCATGCAGCACTTACACAAAAGCCAACATGTGTGTGTAGTGGGGGTGACACTCACTCCTCTGTATTCATTTAGTGAGTGGCTAATGCTGTGGATGCTGTGACTGGCTGAACACTAGAGTGGGGCCAGCCAAGCCCTCAGCTCAACAGCTGAATGCTACCAGTGTGCCCGCATGGGAGCACTGGGGCAGAGGATTCGCTTTTGTGCCCTCGGTGAGCTCATCCACTGGGAACACTCTACACAGATTTAGCCGAGTGTCTGCACCCTGCCTGCTTGCCTTTATGCCTGCCCAAATATATTCCATGCTAGGGATGAGAGGGGGTATGGCTCTGCTCTTGGATGTAAGTAGCTGCTCGTTTTATCTGTAGGATCAGATTTTGATCAAGTGTTAGTTCTGTATTGCTCTACACTGACTTACTTCACAGCATGTGTTTACCTTTGTTGATTTTTTTTATTCCCTTTGTTGTAAGTTAGACTTTGTTCTTTGTATTTATTTGTGAAAAACTCTATCCACTGCAGCAAAGTAACCATGAGGGCCTTTTTTATTATTATTCCAGTGCAACTTTGTATTGATGGCAGCTTTTTCCATTACTCTGTTGTCAGCAGACGGGTTTTAATTAGTGGGACATTCCAGAGAGTAAGTTCGCGACTGAGTGAGGGAGAGAAGAGAAGAGTTGAGTGTTTGTGACAGTCTCTCCCAGCTGAGGATGATAAAGTAGAAAGCAGCAGCTTTGATTCAGCTCTTCACCAGGGCCAAGAGAGCCTGGATCACCATGGAGATAGCATTGTTGAACAGCAGTTGGATGAGACACCGAATTGCACTAATGCACATTTTTTTCTATCATGTTTACAGACCATATTTCAAAACTAGCTGATCAAGTAGTTCATCTGTTGAATTTAGTTTTTGACAAGGACATGTCATCCATTTGTGGTTGAAAACATCTCCAGCTTTGAAGAAGTCTCCTCCCTCTGTGGCAAAATGACAAATTTGGTAAAAACAAATTTAGTATTTATAAGTAATTCACCTCTGGTAGAAACATTTCTTCTCCAGTACAACACAAACCACTATCCAAATCACTAGTAATGTTTTATGATAGTAATTTGGATAGTGTTTTGTGATGCATCCCTTTTATTTGGCCTTGCTCTTGAATGGCTGTGCATTGACTTACAAATATTGTGATGTGTTCTGCATTATAAGTCAGAGGCAGACATCTCGCTGCTATATTGTGTGTAGCTGTCAGCTCAAATCAAAGAAAAAAAAGGGGAACCTTTCTTCTTTGACTTACAGATACTGCTACAGAATACCTGTACCTGCACACGCTGCCTCGAGCAAGTTAGAAATGTCAGTGTGCGCTGGCTTGCCTCCTCTTCACTCATCTTCTCTAAAAGATGCCAAATGCACCACCAGATCTTACTTCTGTGTGTCTGTCTGTCTTACTCTCTGATGTTGTTGTGGTAAATACACTCACAATGTATAAAGTGTTTGCTTCACTTTTTTTTTCTTTTTCTGTCTCCAGCGACCAGTTCCACAAAGTTGGAAGACCTGAGTTTTCTTGATGAGCAGCGTAACACCCCGCTGCGGACATCCATTCGCCTGCCCTGGCACAACACAGGAGGAAGGCCACCTCAGGACTCTAAAGGTGACTGGAGTATGCATTAATGCTGTCATTACACATGAGCAAGCAAGGGCAAAGTTAGAAACACACATCGGCCCAAGTGATAGTTCATAGTAGTTCATCAAGTTTTAGTTACTGTCAGCAGATTCTAAATGCTAAGACTAGAATGTGGACAGTGGCATGTTTTTGTTTGTTTGTTTTGGCTTTATTCCAGCACATTTCAGATAAATGACAATGATTATAAGGTTAAAATTCTGTGTTTTAGCTTTAATGGTGTTTTCATGTTGATATCGGGTTAACAGTGTAGGAAGCGTAGCTCTTTTATACCAATTAGAATCATTTAAAAAAAAAAAAAAAAAACAAGAGCGTCAATTTGTACATGGCTGATCCAAAGTTGATGCAAACATCCTCAAATTAAAGCTCATGATCAATGTTTAATTTCAAGCCCACAAAGCTCCAGCGCGGAGCCAAAAACAAAACTGTCCAAATTCTAACTAATGCAAAGTGCAGTGTAAACACCACCACCGCATTGAGCCGTATTAACGCTTTACTATCAAAACATGTGTTGGAAAAAATGAGGTCTCTCTGTAGCGTCACAGATCAAATCATTTAAACATTCACTGCTTCACCCTTATGTCTTCATTATATGTTTTGGATTTTCCGTATAACTGGGAGAAATCCCACAGAGTGAATATTTGATGAGAACATGCATAATTTATTACAACATCATTAGGTACTCAAACTATTTAATCCTTGTTTGAAAATCCCTGGTTCCTTTTCAATACGTCCATAAAGATGAAATTGTTACAGCAGCATCGTGCTAATTTTATATCCATGTGGATGGTAAATCATCACTGAGGAGGAGGAGGACTGAATTCATGTCCTATATGTATACATATATTTAGTTTTATGACTCCATTACTACCAAGGACAGCCACTCGCTGTTACAGTAATTAACTATTTTAGACTTAACAGAGTCAAAAAAACAAGGTGTGGTTTGTTTTTTATTTTTTAAAGGAGAGGATAGTGCCCATACAACCACAGCCCATGTAATAGATCAGGTCAGAAGTATTTTGGCAGACTTTGGCAGCAGCCGACCAAAAGAATGTTCTATAGTTGTGTGTATTGAAATATGTATATATCTGACTCTGTTATGCAGATGTTTCTGTCGTATTTAGATACAGTAACGTTTAAGACAACTTTGTCAGTTTTTTGGCAGAAACACACACACAGAGACATCACATTCAATATAAAATGTAGTGGAAATTATCTCATCGAAGGACATTTAATATTTCTTTCAAAGAATATGATAGTGATATTGCATTCCTCATCCTATTAACATAAAATCTTTTATATTTCAGAGTCCTGCCAACCATCTTTCCAAAGCAGACTGATTAATAAATCAATTTCCTCCTTTCCAAGCAACCATTACTTTTGATTTATTTCAAATGTTGTTTTTTTTTTACAGTATGAAATGATAAAAGAGAACAGAGATAAAAATGTATTTAAGCTAAGCAATCCATCATGGTGATGTAGTTATTGGCGTGTGGTAATGAAATTTGGCACAGAGGCAGAAAAGTCTCTTTTATTTGTACATTCAAGGAAGGTTAAGCATCCAAGATGTTTGAAGAAGAATAAATAAACCAATAAATCAGCTTCTTTTCAAAAACTGAAATGTTTTTGTTGAAATCTCCAAAACCCGAAAGTTAAGCCACTATATGCGAAGACAAATGATCAGACTGAAAGAATGCTGGTATTTATTTTCACATTTAGTATAAAAGTTGGCAGAAATATATTGCTTTTCATGTAGCAATGCAAGTTGTAACATTCAGCTTTCGTAGTAGTAGGAATCCAAAAGCACACTGAAGCATTGATTCCCATCATTGTGTGAGAAAAGCAGTCTCTCTGACACTGCACGTCTTTTTGTGTTTGTGAAAAGAATAATGGTATAATTATAATTCCAATTTGTTTTTGTTTCCTCTCCTGTTCTCCTCAGCTCGTTTTGCTCCCTACAAACCCGTGGACATCATGCTCAAGCCCCTGTTATTTGAAGTACCCAGCATCACCACAGACTCGGTGTTCGTGGGCCGAGATTGGCTCTTTCAGCAGCTGGAAGATGTCCTAGAGGCCAGTGAATCCCCAGAGAACCAGGGTGCTGTAGTGGTGGGCAGCGTGGGTTATGGGAAAACGGCCATTATCTCCCGGCTAGTGGCGCTGAGCTGCCACGGAGGCCGCATGCGTCAGATCGCCTCCAACAGCCCCAGTGCCTCCCCTAAGAGTAATTAACTTTATTTTTTGCTTTTAGATATGAGAACTACATTTATAGTGTGTATAATTTTCTTTCAGTGTTTATAAACTATGACACTATGATTATCAAAAACTCCTTCATTAACTGGCTGGTGGTCTTCCTAGTCAACATCCAATAATAATTATTTTACACTGTTTCTATCAGGTGGTGGGGGACCAAGCACAGAACTTCCTCTCAGCCAGCCTCCTCAGCCAACTCCACCTTCCAGCGCGAACAACACACTGAGGACCAACAGCTGCCCGGGAACTCCTGAGTTGCAGCGCCGCAGGGAGGTGGCCGTCAAACGTCTGGCTGCAAAGGTATGACTTAATCCACTCAGCATTTCAAAGAAAACCAAACTATCTTTAAGATGATGATCTCAAAAATGAATGTGAACCGAAACTTAAGAACTGATTACAGTCGACACCTGAGAGTAGTGCGAGTTATAGCGGTGACGCTGTCACATGTATCAAGATCTTCTGTCTGTATTTTACATTAACTGAAATACTGGGCCAATTCTCTATAACAGTATCTGTCTGCCTTTCTTTCAATTTCCCTGTGTGTGCTTGGAAGTGATACTTTCTCATATTACGAAGATGCTACTGTGCAGAATTGCTTTTAGTATGTATGAGATATTCTGCTGAAACCTGATACTGGCTTCTGCACAGTTGATTTATGCTTATATGTTTGTAGATGATTTATGGTTGTTTGTGTCCATTTGTTTGATTCTCATCCTATAAAATATTGATGCTCTTCAGCAATCTGCTGAGACTATGAAAGACGGTGCCACCATAGGTCTTTTGGAGACCTTTAATATCAGCCGCCTGTTGGCCTTGAAAAACGAGTTCAGTTTTAATGACCGCAGCGTCTCTTTATTAGAGCGTGACTGAGGAAGTAGGAAGACAGAAAACTTTGGCCTTCGCTTTTTAGCTTGCCTTTTTAGCTCTCGGATAGAAGTCATTTGCATTAGGGCGCCTGGAGTGGCCAAGTGGCAAGGCGCACCATGTTGGAGTATATGCCGTGCAGTTGTTCGCCAGTTCAAATCCCGACTGAGTCGACCTCTCCTGCGTGTCCTTCCCCCACTCTCCTCCCTGTTTCCTGTTTCTCTACACTATCTCTGATTAAAGGCAAAAAATACTTGGAAAAAAAAAGAAATCATTTGTATTGTTAATGGCGCCGACTTCCACAGGGTCAAAACGTGAGTCAGACCGAATTTCTGTCATGCTTTCTCACATCATGATCAGAATTGTTCAGTGGGCAGGTGAGTCATCACTGCGCCTTTCTGAAATTTTCTCTTATTAAGCTCTACATGTTGGGATGTTTCTATTAAAACTGTCACAGCGGTTTGCTTTTAGCAATGACTTTCTTATCATCTGATCTTTTAATACACAGCGTTTTGAAATATATTCAGAGGGAGAAAGTTGCCTTTTGGTCTGTATTCCTACATTTGGTTACATCTGTTCTGTCTGATTCTCTCTGTTTATATAACAGTACCCCTGAGTACTCAACACTGATTGGCTGTTTAGCATTCAGCACCTGCACATTCAGAGCATTTTGGAAAGAAAAAAAAAAACTTTCTATGTGACAGAGAGTCCCAGACATCTAATAAGTTTGGCCCTTCTTCTGCCTGCTGAGAGTTTTAATAAGTGACATGGGACCACTGTGATTCAGAGAATATCTTGAATTCACAGTGGCGTTGGTTTGATTTGAATAGCTTTGATGCAGCCTTCTAATGGGACTCTTTTCACTGGGCTCTGTGACTGATCCTGCTTCGGCCTGTTTTAACGTCACAGATTACATCCCAGTGTCCCTGTACCACCTTCAAGAGTTTAACACTCATGGATACAGCCTACAGCAAAGACATGGTGCATGAGGCAACTATTGTCACTGGGACTCCTAAGGTTTATGCACCAGACAGCTGACTGTATGCTACTGAGGCTCATCTTTAAATGTCTTGAGCAGTATCCCTCAAGCCAATTATTGTGTAAAGTGTTTCCAACAGGCGCTCTCACAGGGGCTCTGTTCCTGTGATGTCTGAATACTGATGCAACACTGAGCAGCTTCTGTTCAATTCTGTCAGTTCTTTTTAATCATTGACTTAAAAGTGGTCTCACTGGGGAATGGAGGCCATTGCATTCTATGCTCCATCACAAGTTTTATGCCTTCCTCCTATGACACAGGTAGATCTATAGGAGTTGCTTCTAAAAAGTAAATCCATTGTTGTGCCTTTGGATGAAACACTGCAGATGCTCTACACAGTTGCTCAGATTTCTGTTGCTCTGATGAACAAGCAGTCTGCTTGACACTTGCACTGTGAAGCCTTTCACCTCAGTCTCATTGACAGCTGCCTATACAGAGTTAATGTATTTATGCAAACAGCAGACAGCTTTTGTTTACTGTATTCACTCAACATAATTTCACAGCTCCTGTCTGTTGCTCTCTCAATTTGTGGGAGAAGAAATTCAGTCTCTGTCATGTAGCCAGAATTTGAAACAAACATTGTTTTTAGACTTCTCTCTCTTTTGTGCATAAAACAATTAATTCAGGTGACTTGGCTGATCTGCCTTACGGCATAAAAAAAGAGATAATACAAATTACTTCACACCAAATTCCCCTGTGTAATGTAATATTTCATTATCTTTTCAAAAGGATCAAGCAATCCTTTGCTCTGTTGTATTCTTGGTTGTTTTGTTCATTTTAAACCCCACTGTCTCACCTTTTTGCCTGGTCTTTATGATGATGTGAGTGAAGTGGTGGGGAAAGTTTACTAACTACACACAGAAGTTTGTTTAGTCAGACACATTTTAGTCAGCATCCACTTTCGTAGATGGACGTCCCACCTTGAATCGAGCATTTTGTGCCACCTCAACATGTATGACTTAACAGCATGGCAGAAAGTCTTTGTCAACGTCGTTACAGTGGAAGTGCTTATAGTGGATTTATGAGCCTGTGTGGTTTATATTTCCTCCATTACAAATAAAGGAAATATGCCTTTAAATGTCAATGTGGTGAATGTAAAAGAAAGCTGGACACAAAACATTTTGAAGTGCAGTTCACTTAAATTTAAAGGAAAAAAGGGACTTTTTTTCCATGTCTGGCAAATTATTATGTTAGCTTCAGGCTTCAGTCTGTGACTTTTCCAGAAGCTGGTGATCACCTTCGGTGGAGCAGCAGGCAGGTGGAGCCAGCAGAGGGACAAGTTACCTGCTCCTCCTCCTCATGTTGCTCCTGGAAGTGTGTCAGCTCCTCCAGGTTGCCCTGTAATTAGAACACAGTCATACATCCCCATGGTATCTCTCTTTCCTTCTGTCCTGTCTCTGTCCCTCCTTTTTTCTTCTAAATCAGACTTCTAAGGAGCACTGCAGCAGCCTGCTCAGACTCAGAAGATCCTCATTTTAGAAGACCACATGAGGGACACTGACTCCTTTTGTAATAGAGTTTATGTGAGGCAGTCAAGCTATGGCACAGTTACTTTATCATCCCTTCTATGTTGACCGGAGTGGCTCAACCTGTTCTCAACCTGTCTGAATAAACAACATGCATCTTTTCGGAGGCTGTGAATATGCAAACAGCGTCACGCTCAATATTGTATCCAATTAGTTTGGTTTTTAGCCAACATGGCTGATGACTATTGTAAAGGCTTTGTGGTTATTAAATGTCCCAAGCTTTTCATTTTATTCATAACCAAAGCCAAAACTAATTTACACTCTTCACTTATTACTTCAGTGTGTTGAAGTCACTCTGCCCTCATCTGTTTTTTGTTTTTTTTCTCTGTCTTCTTTGTGTTCCAGGTGGTGGCATATCACTACTGCCAGGCAGATAACACATACACCTGCTTGGTGCCAGAGTTTGTACATAGTATTGCAGCCCTGCTGTGCAGAGCGCACCAGCTCGGTGCATACCGGGAGCTGCTGCTGAGAGAACCCCACCTGCAGAGCATGCTCAGTCTGCGCTCCTGCGTCCAGGACCCAATGGCTGCTTTTCGGAGGGGGGTCCTGGAGCCACTGGCAAACCTTCGTAAAGGTAAAAAAAAACACAGCTGTTTGATATTTTATAATGTCACACGTGTACTGTTTCTTTAAGTATGTGTTGTAAGTCAACCAGCTGCCAGTGAAAGTATTAACTGCTTTTATTAAGAGTGCAGAATGAAGTGGGAGCAGTGGCTGTGTAGCTGTTGAATCTAAGTAAACGTCGCTACCACTGAGTCTCACTGCACCACTTAAAGACTGTAGTTTAGCTCCTGCAGTGAAACAAAGCACTCATCTGCACTTTCACCACAGGGCAGTTGAGTTAAGCTAATACTTAAACGAACTGCACCTTGCTGCACATCGTCTCACCTTTTTGGTTTCTCTGTTTACGTTTCCAGAGCGTAAGATCCCAGAGGAAGACCACATCATCCTCATTGATGGGCTGAACGAAGCTGAGTTTCATAAGCCCGACTACGGAGACACCATCGCTTCCTTCATCACTAAGATCATTGCCAAGTTCCCTTCCTGGCTTAAACTGATTGTCACCGTTCGGGCCAACTTACTGGTACGGAAGAACTCATTTAAAATGAAAAACAAGCTTGTGTCTGACCAGAATTATATTTTTTGCACTGTGACAGAATGAGTCATCATTGTTAAGAAATGATGAATATTTCAAATGAACCCGCTTGTGTTCAAAGAGCAATATCATCAGCTCTTGTAGTACGTTGCCTTCATTTCAGAATTGTCCCAATGTGATTGTTGAACAGGATGATACAGAATGAAAAAAGACCAGGTCATGAGGGTCTGCTGTCATTTCCTGATACTCTGCCTGACTGGCATCAAACCCTGTAGGTTTTGACAAGTGTGGAAGTTGAAAGGTCTTCCTGAGCTGCTCCTCCCTGTCACTCTCTGCTCTCTGTGGATTTTTTTTTCTTTTTTTTGAGCATGTCCAGGACCATTCAGGAGGGAATCAAAGAATCAGTGACCTGGGGAATTGAGAATGCATGACAGGAAGAGGAGGGGAGCAGTCTGTTTCTTTGAACAGAGTAGTAGCTTGGCAACACCAGGTCGACGGGTTACAGAGATGTGCAGTGCCTGTGTTCATCTCACACTGGCAAAGGCTGAAGATTTGGCATGCGTGATGAGACCCATGACGGTTTATTTTCTTTTTCGTTGGGACTGAGTGCTGAGCCTTGGATAATGATGTGGTAGCTGATTGACTGACATCCAGAATTCAAGCTATTAATGCTCAGGCAGAAGCCAGAATGAGGGGAATGTCCATCAATATGCAGCGCACTACAAACCAAGATCAGTCCATTTGTGTTTGTCCTGCAACTGTGAGCCAAAATCAATGTTTGGTTTATGGCAAAGTTCTCTGGATGTGCTAAATCAGACATTTTGTCCATCAATCTGTCTGTATCATTTCATGTCATGTTGTATGTTAAAATGTTCCTGTGAAAAGAACGTAGTAGAGCTTTGATGTATGTAACGAATTGGATAGATTTTGTGTCATAACCTTTGAAATCACTGTTCAGTTTTTTATGTCACGAGTTTCCAAATAACTTGAGGCGTTCTGTAGATGAAAAGGTTGAAGCATTAATATTGCATCGGTGAGGCTTCCTCATAGAACTGTATTTGTATGCAGGGGCATCATGAAGGTGTCAGTGTTGGCCTTTGCTTGCTAAACTAATATCTGGCGTATCTGTGAGGTGTTGCTAGCACTTCAACCATCCTGTGGATTATGATCAGTACATTTCATTGACTCTTCGTTGTGCATGTGTGTGTATATGTGTGCACATGTGTATGTGTGTGTGTTGTTCCTTGTTGTGAAGAAGAAGAGAGAAGTGTTATCTCACTGAGGCGATGTTTCCCTACCCTCAGACAGGCAGGGGATAGGAGGATTAAAGTGCATTGATTTCTCCAGCCCCCAGGACACAGATTGAAATGTGAGCTGTGGCTCAGACCGCTGCTTACCTACAAACTGCCATCCCATCCATCCCCTGCCTCCTAATACTCACTTCTTCGTTCCTGTTTCCCTCAAAGCCACATTTCTACATTAACAAGTGTCTGTTTTGGCTTGATAGCTCAGCGTGTTTGCTCCGCTACTGCTCACTCTGATAGTAATTACACACAAGCTTTTTTTTTTTTCATCAAATGGCAGACCTCAGAATGTGGAAGAATATGATTTGCCATAATTTCTCTGCATCTGTGTTGTACTGAGAAATGCTATTCATACTGTAGAGACTAAAAAAAATAATTTGTATTATTATATGTAAATATTTTGATTGGGATATTTTCTCATTAGTTATAGGCTAATTTGCAGTAAGAAGAAAATGCCACATGGTTCAATTTTAATTTCTCTTTATGCTATAGACTCATATTGTTTTTGTTGTGTTTCATCAACAGGAGATCACCAGCCTTCTACCCTTCTCCAAGATCTCCCTGGATGACTTCTCTGATAACAAGGAGATAAGCAACGACCTCAATGCGTATATCCAGTATCGTGTCAGTGGCAGCAAGGACATCATGAACAATATTAGCCTGAATGGCAAAGCAGATCCCATCACCGTTAGCAAGCTCAGTAGCCACCTGATCTCTCGCAGTCAGGGCTCCTACCTGTATCTCAAACTCACCCTGGATCTGTTCGACAGAGGCCACCTGGTGATCAAAAGTGCCAGCTACAAAGTCGTGCCCGTCTCACTCACCGAGCTCTACCAGTTACAATGCAACATGAAGTTCATGACCAATTCAGCCTTTGAACGCTCACTGCCCATACTCAATGTGGCACTCGCCTCACTGCATCCCATGACTGACGAACAGCTGTTCCAGGCCATCAACGCCAGCTTCATTCAAGGGGAACTGCAATGGGAGGATTTCCAACAACGCATGGAGTTGCTTTCATGCTTCCTCATCAAACGGCGGGACAAGACGCGCATGTTTTGCCACCCTTCCTTTAGAGAGTGGCTGGTGTGGAGGGCTGATGGAGAGAGCACGGATTTCCTCTGTGACCCCAGGTCAGTCCTCTGCTTTGCAAGATAATGCTGCAGCTCAGTAGCTCTCCCTTAAGGAATGTGGGCTGCTACTACTACAGGCGTAACAAGTCTGTAACTAGACCTCTGGGTCTTCAAACACTGTAGAAAAATATCAGATGAAACCATGATAAACTGTTTTTTCACCCTGTGAAACCAACACTAGTGATTGTTTGACCAGTGAGACAAGAGTCAAACAAGAGTTTATCAAATCACCAATTGACCAGATAACTACAACCCTGGATGATTACATGGCAACACTCAAATTTTGATTGAATTGTTCTTTCACTTGTTTTTAGAGCACAGCTTGAAAACTTTTTAGAGTATAAACAATAAGCAAACATGTGGTTGAGAATTAGTGATGTTTTTCTTTCTTCATCAGAATCATAGCTGCAAAGTAAAATGATATGAAGGACACATACAGTACAAATAAAACCAGTAAACAAATGTCTGCAGTGTCTCACACCAAATAACTGCTGGTATGAGACCTGATTTAGTAATTTTTCTTCTTCAGTCTGAAACCCTGGCTGTTAACAGTAATAGATTTGAAATAGCAGGATATGAATTGTAAATTTAATCTTCTTAGTGGGAAATGTGCTTAAATCCCTTCCATTGGTTTATGATTAAAGTCATGTTAACCGTTAGTGTGTTTTCCTAACACTGTGTTAGTGTTAAATGAAAACATGCAGCAGAAACTGACCTTAGCCTTAAAGAAAAGGCAACAGCATTCCTTTTAGTCTGGAAAATGTTGGATTAAACATTTAATGAATTGTAAACTGTCATCTAAATCTGCTCTTTATTCCTCTTAGACTTATTTAAAACTTGGAGAAGAGACTTCAGTTTGTAGGAAATTGCATTCGTTCCAGTTGTGACTTTTCTTGCCTGTTGATTCAGACTTATCTTCTGTAGCAGTGTTACCCAACTTTCATTATGGAGGCCTTTCGGATCTGAGACTTCAGTCATTCACACTTACTAAACTGTATGATGTCACTTGGCTTGCCTTTTTTCCCTCCCTGTAGCTCGTCAGTATCACCTCTGTTAACACAGCAGTATTTGTAAATGGACCAGAGCCCGGCTTCATATTCTGGTCATTCACAGTCTTCCAATTCTGTCATTAAAAAACAAAGATTCAGGCGTCTGGCACAGGGGCAACGCACATGTTCACAAAAAGCTTCGCTGTACTGCCTCTTGTGTTTGTGCCTGGGCACGAGTAGAGAGAATTTTAACCAGATCAAAGTGATCTGTAATCATGCATGTCCCTTTAATGAAGTTCTGAATTAATTGGTGTAAGAGTGCCTTAGTGAAGATGGAAAAGAAAATCCAGGGGGTTTGCACTCCTCCAAATCCAAATCCTTGTCGATCATGATGCCAAGGTGCTCATCATCGAACATGCACTTTCATGTTAAGATAAACAGATGAAAGGTGAATTAATCCATCGGTGGATTTACATGACAAAAAAAAATTACCACATTACACACAACTCCGTGTCAGCTGAGGATCTTCTATGTTGTTTTCTTAATCCAGGACCGGCCATGCTCTTATGGCTTTTATGTTGTCTCGCCAAGAGGGGAAACTGAATCGTCAGCAGACCATGGAGCTGGGACATCACATCCTCAAAGCGCACATCTTCAAGGTACACCAATGGAACCTATATGTGTTCTCTATATTTAATGAAATCCATCCTTTTCTTGGAGCTTCACAGTTTTCGCTCTGTTTATTTAGTATGCGTATTGTGACTATGATTTACCAGAGAATAAGCCTTAGGATGTGGAGAGGAATACATAAGAGCTTGAGCAGCTTGAGTTCATCGTTGTTATGTATTCAAACCATATATGCATGTGTCTATGTGTGTGTGTGTGTGTGTGTGTGTGTGCAGGGCCAGAGTAAGAAAACAGGCGTGTCATCCAGCGTGCTGCAGGCTCTGTGGATCAGCTGCAGCGCCGATGGCCTCTCGGCAGCTTTGGCCTCCCTGAGGAACCTCTACACACCCAATGTCAAGGTAAACACGTTCTCCAGCTTTTGTTTGTTTTGTAGACGTGGAGCAGTCATCCCCATGGGCCGATCAGGCGATGAAAACCTAAAATTAATAACACAAACTCTACACGGTGGCAGTCTCTACACTTAACTGATCAACAAATAATTTTCTTAAAACTCTCAAAACACGTCACGAAGCATTATCAGTGATGATCAAAAGCCGCTCCTGAATGCTTGAGGGAAATCAAGTTGTGAGTTATAATAAAATGTTACGCTCTGTTCTTCACTCATACTGAGCTCAGCGCAGACTAATAATTGAAACCACGGTGAAAAGCAGCGTAAAGATAAAAACTTCACCGCCGACTGTTGCATCTTGATTTCTTGCCCTCAGCTCGATTCATGTGCCGTGCCATTAACGGTCAGGCAAAAGTGTAAATGAGCACATGATTAATTAGTGTGAATAAAATCATCTAAATGACCTGTGAAGCTATAAAATCTTATTAGTTTTAGTTCCAAGATCCATTTTCCATTTAGTCCCCTTTTCCCTAAGTACTTTTTATTTCTTGCAATAGTTCCCATTTTCCTTGTTGCTGGTATGATAATAATAATAATAAGAGCATGTGTATGTGTGTATGGGCCAGTGTTAGCTCTAGAGTATGTGTCTCATGTTAGTATATGGAATGAAGAGAGCGTGTCAGTAATAAAAAACGGTGGTTAATTAATGGTGGTCGTCAGGATCACACTGTCACACTGGATGCCTGTTGCTTGTTTGAACACAATAAGAAAAATAAATAAATTGAGAAAGGCAATTAGACGTAACTTGAATCTGTGGTCTGTCGTAATATCACTTACATTTAGTGGTGGAGTTGTCACGCCAATAAAGTCAGTTCCTTGTTACACAGTGAATAGCCAAGTATTTGTCAGATGTTGGCCACAAACTCTCAGTGTCATTAAAGCAATAAGGAAATTTAAAAACGCTTGGAGGAAATAAGGAAGTAGATAGCTAATGAAAGTGCCAGGATGAAGAAAAGAGGAGATGTGAAGCGTTATAAGGTCAGCACAAGTTAAATGAAAAGGGGACAGAAAGTCACATAAACTTTTTTTCCATTAATTATAAATTCTTGAAGCAACTGTATTATTTATTTAGTTAATTAGATCGGCTTCTCGTTGAGTAGTCTAGTAATGATTTGTTGCTTCTGGAGCTCAATGTAGGTGAGGTTCTATAATTACCAAAGCAACTTTTCATATCACCAGTTTGACAAATGCTAATGTTAGTAATAGAGCTTTGAGGGGAAGAAAATCATTGGCCTTTTTCTGGAAAAGCCATTATGCCCAAATAGAGTATTCTGGCTCCAGGCAATATTATCCCACATTTTTCTTTTTCCATTAGTGTTCTCCTCGGTGTTCCATCACGTACTGTCAACCTCATTGTCTGCTTTGCCAGTTGCTGTGTATAACATCACTCGTGGAGACACTTGTACAATGAACTTCTTGTCTTCTCAGAAAAAAAAAACCTCAAAAACAACAGATAATTGCTGTTAATTTATTCCTCAGAGGATCAAACCAAAAAATAATAAATAAAAAAACACTTTCATTTCCTGTTTGTTTGGATGCTCATTTGACTCAGAGGTTCTGTTTGACATGACTGAGCATTTATTATTGATTTCCTGATCGTGGAGGAGAATAACACACTTAATAATCACACTCATCAGAATGTGACCACTTCATTTGGTGCCTGACCTCTTGAGAAAGGTCAGAAAATCTCAAGATTTGATGAAGCAGCGCGAGTAGAATTGAAATTTCAGATTCTGCCGTTATTTATATTAGTTATTGGTCATTTCATCAGCAAATACTTGTATCCACAATGATGTCGTGGGGTGCCTGTAATTATAAATCCATGCAGTCATCCATGTGTCATAGACACTTGCATTTTAAAGCCCCTGTGTAACATTGTCAGATGGATTAAATGCTTTTGGAGTTACTTCAGTGAGATTGTAACAGACATATTAAGTGCATAAAGATTCACATGGTTTAACACAGACTCTTTTCTGTTTTATTGAAATCACATCTCGGCAGCCTTCTGTTTCTTCAATATGCCAGTTACATTCATCTTTAATTCACTTAAACAAAACATTAAAATTCATCTTTTATTGTCTTTTGCTTCCAAATAGAAAAAAGAAAAAAAGGGAGGAAAAAAAAGTTGAAATTGTTTGCAGATACAACCAGAATACAGATGGCAGAATAATACTTTGATAACGTTATTCCAACACCAGCTGTCTGTGTCTTTTGTACGATCAGGTGAGCCGTCTGCTGATGCTCGGCGGGGCCAACGTGAATTATCGAACCGAGGTCCTGAACAACGCGCCGGTGCTTTGCGTCCAGTGCCACCTCGGTCACCAGGAAATTGCTTCTCTGCTGCTCGAGTTCGGCGCCAGCGTGGACGTGGTGTCGGAAAGCGGCATGAGCCCCCTCTGCTTCTCAGCTGCTGCAGGACACCTGGGACTAGTCATGTTGCTCTGCAAACGGGGTAGCAAGGTAACCACTTTTGTAACCATTTCTTTCCATATATATTTAAGATGAGTAAGGGAATACTTTGTGTGTTCAGAATTTGGCCAGTCCTTAGGCTGAGGTCATGTTAAATTGTGCTGTAGTCACCGATGCAGAATGTAGTTCGTCTGCTATTTAAACACGCAGCGCGTTCACCTAGAGTGTTGGCTGAATTTCCTGTTTCTGTGCTGGAAAAACCAACAACCTTGTGTTTCTGCCAGGTCGATCATGTGGATAAGAGCGGCCAGTGTGCACTGGTCCATGCCGCTCTTCGAGGACACCCAGAGATTATCCAGTATCTGCTGGAGCTGGAATGGAGCGCGGAGGGGCAGCAGCAGGACTGCGCTCTGAAGAACAAAGCTCTGCAGCAGGCTTTGATAGCAGCCTCCAGCATGGGACACACACAGGTCTGACTGTCACACACAAACACGCATTTTTTTATTTTAGACACTATTATCCCTCACAAGTCCCCTTCCATGATAAATAAAACAAAGAATTAATATGAGGACATGATAAAGAAGCTCAGCTGAAGTTTTTATGTCCCCTTAATGACTCACAACAAAAAGAGATGTATTTGCAATAAAAGCAGAATTTGCAGTTGATTCACATATTTAAAAAAAAAAACACTGCACAGTACAAAAATGCAACACACATAGAATTTATGACAAGGCCGCACAACAATCATTCTTTCAAAAAAAAAAAATAAAAAATTCTGATTTTTCCAGAGAGCAGATAGAAGTCGAGATAAAATCAGAGCACATCGAGTGCAACTTCATGTAATGACGCCTTCAAGTTTGACGCTTTATTTGGCCCCATATGTGTGAAAGCAGGATTCAAGGATCAATCACAGCACAGTGCCTTCAGCTGTCCAGGTGCGAACTAAGCTCAAGGTTTATTTTGGCGTCCTCATTAGCTGCAATGGGATCCCCAGGCCCGGCTTACAATAACAGAACTGGGCCAAGCTGAGCTGTCAACCCACATGTAGAAGGAAACGCCATTTAAAGTTCAAGCATTAATCAGATTGTACTCAACACTCACAACTTCATACAGTGACTCAGGGACTAATTGGTTCCTTAGTCTGCTTTGATTTACTAGTAAGACTTGTTTTGTTTAGCATGTTCCATAATCTCTTGTAGCCTGATTGGATATCTTATCCTGAAACAGAATGCCATTAATCTAAGTTTCTTTTTTGGCAGGTTGTGAGCAGCTTGCTGGCTTTGAATAATGAGCACGCTGTGCAAATTGATAGCCACGACACACTGTGGGGAGAGACAGGTATGTTTTCATCCATCTTTTTGCATTACATGGCTCCGCTGTATTATCACCTGCTGTTTTAGCATTCTGGACCACACTGTCGTAATTGCACACTGCAGTGGAAGGACTTGACTCTCTTCTCTGCGCTGTAGTGCTCTCCGTAACGCAGCCCCAGTCCAACTTCTCCTTTTGCTGTACTTTCTGTTAAAAGCATTACTTATTGAGCTCATATGGGCTTCTGCTTAGAGTTTGGTCAACACAACATTCCCTCTCAACAATCATTTTCCAGCCTGCTGCTGGATGTCTGCTCCAGTATCCCCATGGTGCTCTATGTTAAGAAACTCCAAGCAGTTTTTTGATATTTTGAAGTTGCTCCACCATCTGTTGTATGCATTGCTAGTCACATGTAGGTAAAGCAGGGTTATTTCTGTAGGATTAAGTATTTTTATAAGCCTGTGGCCACAGACTTTCGCTTTTAATGTATACACATAGCTTGAACCATTTTTTTTTTCCCTGAAAACGTTTTGAGACTTCTGTGAAGTTTATGCTATAGCCTGATTAAATTAAAACAGCGGACTGAGTCTGCCAGTCAGGACTAGATGTTGTGGACAGTGGCTGTTCTTAATGGCCAAAAGCTTTTGAGATTGATGGAAGCGGTGGCTTAAAAAAACACTCCATGGAGCAGCAGGCAACAAACATAAAGTCTAGAATAAGACGGTCTTAGAGGAGAGCGTGGTCAGATATAACAGTAGTTATGTGAAAGCTGAACAAAGAAGCAGAGAGCAATATTTTGTTAAACAAAAAAATTACACCATAAAACCGTAAAAACCGCTTCTGCTGCGTCATCACACTCGACGGAAAGGTCCAAGCATCTTGATTTTGTTCTTTTTTTTCACTCTTTCCAGAGCTGACGTAGAAGTGGTCTTTAGAACATTAATCTGCATGTTTCGTCTGTTTTTCTGGTTATAAATATTTCTGATTCATAATGTGAGTTTCAGACACACGCATTGTCAGAGCCGCACAATGTTTTGAAACAGAGTCTTACATCTTAATCGCGAGCTTTCATGTCGAGAGGTTAGTGATCTAGAGCTATAAACGTTCAAATTGCACCTCTTCTCCTTTGGCAACAACACCGCCTGAAGCTTTTTGTGCTCAACCATACCAGAATAGATACATAACGAATTTAAATAATAGTGTCTTTGTGTCTGTCTCAGTTGTAAGCCAGCAGGATTTAGCAGCAAAAGTTCGGTGCTACAAGAATGTAGGTCAGCCTGTTAGAGGAGCGGCTGTCCACATTGTGGTTAACTGGTGCTGGTGCCCCGCTAAATGACTGCATGACTTCAGACCTTATTGCAGTCCTGAGACAAAGAATCGTCCCTCTGAAATATTTCCTCTGTGGAGCTGCTGCTCTGTTTTTACTGATATGACCAAAATCTGTGTCCTTCTATATTTAAAACCTACCTACTCCATGTTGAAAGCATAATAGACACCTCTACATTTAAACAGAACATGTACATAATGTAGATTTTGGCCATTAGATCATGCTTAAACTATTACCTAAAATGAGTGAATTTTCAGGATGATCCGGGATGTGTTTTGTTATCAATATAAAACGTGTAGTTTAACAGCATATATTTCAAACTTGCATCTGAAAGAAAGTAAACAGCCACCATCAAACTCGCTGGTGAAATCTCTGGCCAGACATCGTGGCCAACATCCAACATCAAAAACCCGACATCTGGCAAACGCTGACCGTTCCAGCTGAGCGTCAACCATCATTAATGTAAACACAGTCCGCCTCCACTCGTCCCAACGGAGCCCTGCACTCTGTCCAACACCTTGATGTGCCAGGTCTGTGGGTGCAGCGGCGTCCAGCTTCCTTTTGTTGAGTGAGCCCAAGTCTTACTATCCATTTAACATACATGTATACATGTATGTACAGTTCAATACAAAGTGGTTAAAGTGACCCCGAACAGAAATGAGTGATATATTCAAAATTAGTTTTGAACTGAAATCCCCTTTTCTGCCACTTACACTGCTGATTTGATCATTCAATTGGTGCTCTGATGTAAAAAAATACCAGAAAAATGTACCTTAAAAATCTGCCCACTTATTGTTGTCTCCAAAAATGTTTTAAATAAAATTCTGTCTGCTTGAAAACTTATATCACATTTAAAATTTAATAGACGTTTCTGTGGTAATAGACAGGGCAGATGGGATTTCACACCTGTGCAAGCTTCACTTTAAAAAGAAATAAATAGATGAAATAAAAACCCAGTTTTAATCGGTGGTCAGAGTTGGTCTGGTTTGAGTTTGTGCGTTGACGTTAACATGTCTCTGTTTCAGGCTACGAAAACGATTCCTCGTTTTTTAATTTGCTTTTTTTTTTTTTTTTTTTTTTTTTTTTTTTTGCTTTAATGTTGTTTTTCTTTTTAAAATATTTAAATTAATTATGTTAAATACTTTAAATTAGATTGTAAGAAAAAAAAGCAATTAAGGGCTTTCTTTTTTTCTCCTCTATCATTAACTTTAATATGTAGACAGTATTCATACTGTATAATAAGAGCACAGCACTAACCCGGGCAGCTGTTGGGTATTTTGGTAAAAAGTTATTCTTCATCTGACATCAAGTGTCAAACACGTGAACTTTAATTGTGTGCACTGAAGCCATTACTCTGTTTGCTGTTTTCAGACAAGAGCAGCGCATCTTTGGGTTTAATTTATCAGCATTTTTGAAGAAGAGATTCATCATCCCAACGCTTATGACGCTTGTAAACAGGAAGTGAAATTCACATTAATAAACGACCCCCCAAGCGAAAAAAAAACACTTTGTCAAACTTATAAGCTGCAAGAAATTTGGCTCATTTCCTTTCATTCGTTTTCACCGCAGAGCACAGAATCAAATTTTTTTTTATTTCAATTTTTTTTTTAAACAAAGCAAAGTGTTTTCAGTAGAAAAGTAATTTTTTTTTTTATGTAAAGTAAGAGCTGCAGCATCTCCAGGCAAAGCGAGCTTACCATTTTTACAAATCACAATCAATTTCTTTGTTTTGCCGTTTATAAATTGCCTGCAACCTTTTGTAATTGACGTTTTGTCAACTGTGGAATCGTACGTAATTGAGTTGTTCATAAATTTCACTCTGGGGAAAATATATTAGAAGCTCTAACAATTGTAACATCACCAAGGACAAACTGAATCTTAACTGTAGATAGAAATGATTGTTGGTTTGATTTGGAGCTTCAGTTAAGAAAAAAAATGTTCCAGGTTACCTTTTTGTCTTTTTTTAAAAATGTGTATATATATATATATATATATATATATATATATGTATGTGTGTATATATATATATATATATATATATATATATATGTATATATATGTATATATAGGTTTTGGTTTTAAATCAGGCATACACTGATCACCTCCTTTAGAAAGTGACATTATCCTTCATAGAAAATGCTGTAGTCCTTGAGAATCTGTTCAGTACATGTCGTAGATTTGTTGAGCCTTGTGTCGGTGATGCCAGCAAAAAGAAAGAAACTGCATTTACAGTTGTGCAAACTGTGCAAACTGTTGTTGTTCTTCTTCTTCTTTTTTTTGCCACGAGGCAGGAATATTGTCCGCTGCTTCATACACCAGGTTTCTCTTGCTCTCACTGAACAACTGAATATATTTACATTGTTCTTTGGCCTTTTGTCCACGCTGGCTATAAAAGAAACATTCTACAAAATCACAGGTAACAGACATTAATGGTTCGCTGACTTACTGCCACGTCTATTTAACACTGCTGGTACTGCAGCTATTAGAACACTGATGAAAACCTGTATTATTCTTTTATCATATTTACCATTGATGCAGTCGATTATGAGTCACTTGTTGGAGGTGTTTTGGTTAAAGATGTCAGTATCTTTTAAATTTTGCTGTTAAAACTATTTTCAATTCTTTGTTACTTTACATTTTAAGAACCTGTTGCTTGAGTCAAACAGCACATTAACTCTAAAGAAGGAAGGTTAAGTTAACAAAGCTGATAAACACCTTTGTGATACCAGTTATCTCAGATCAAAGCAGGTCACGTAAAAAATACTGAGCTGTATCAAGTGTGCTTCGTAGTACTCTCCCTCTGGTGGTAAAACTGAGTATTATTATGTGTTTACTTTGTAAATCAGTGTTTTTCAGACCCTTTTCAGACCTGACTCCTTTGCAAGACACTGTGAAAGCAGCTTCTTAGGTGGGCTTTGTTGATGGGCTCTCCTCAGACAAAGCTGAACATCTTACTGCCCTTAAAATAACATAAAAGACAACGTTACTGATTATACCAAAGCAACAAGTTATACTGATAGAAATAAGGGAGGTTTTTGTCTGAGGAGCAGGGGTGTTGAAATATTCAGACATTACGCAAGTATTCAATTATTTGGTGTGAGTACCAGTATGTGTGAATGAGCTGCATAAAAAATGGGTCACTTTCAAACATCTGCAAACAGTACAGCTGTTAATAGTGTGTTCATCCAGGACCGTCCCAGGTGCTCATGTTGCTCCCAGAAGCACAAACAAGTGGCTAAGTTTAGCTGCTCCGAGTCATTGTTCTCTGCTGCGGCGCGTTTTGAGGATATCCATATTTTGAGCAGATGGAGGGTGGGTTGTTTGGCTCTGATGACTGTTCATCCAGATGGGTGATGTCAGTCAGATATGGAGGCTCAGCGGCACCTTAGATCTCTCAGAGGTGAATGTGAGAGCAGGGCTGTTCGGATTCTTTCGATGGATCTGATCTCTCCCTGTTTGGACAACGAGCGCTCACATAAGACTCGACCCATCTGCTGCCGAGCATCAGCAGCCGCTGATTAACTGTAAGCATCCAACATTTTGAGAATCTGTCTTTTCTCTGCAGACCCGAATAGAAGTTAAATTGATTTTTTTTTTTGTAAGAAAAAATAATTAGACAACGTTCCAGGTTCCAGTTAATCTTGGTCTGAAAACAAAACAATACAAAGTGGTTGTTTAACAGAACAGTTCGACTGTCTTTTTTTGTCTGCTGATGCATAGAATGACTGAATTCTCATCTGTCTCTCTTTCTGTAAAAGACCCATGGAGCTCAAGGCAGGATTGTAATGAGGTTAATAAGCATAACATAATTGTCTGTTTTATAACTCAATTAGCACAAAACATTAGCCTGCATTTCTGTGTTTCATCCTGTCTGTGAAGGATGGGAGGGATTCTGAGATGGCAAACTATTTATATCTGAGCCTTTTCCTTTTCCACATACTTTTGTGTGTTAGTGACAACTCCGTCTGGGTCAAGTCTGTTACTTAAGTCTCTCATTACTGTACATTTTATCACTTTCAACTAGCTTTGTTCATTTCAGTGTCCTCTCCAGCTGAGTGCTGTCGAGTGAAATTGTTGAAATTCTTCTCTTATCTCTCCGTTACACTGCATCCTGACCTTAACTCATTCCTCTGTGTTTGTCTTTGTGTCTTGTTCTGTCGTTTCTCTGCAGCCTTAACGGCGGCAGCAGGTCGGGGGAAGATGGAGGTGTGCAACTTCCTGTTGGAGCAGGGAGCAGTGGTGCAACAGGTCAACCGGCGGGGGGTGTCTCCTTTGTTCTGCGCCGTCAGACAGGGACACTGGCAGGTAATTGATGCTAACCTTTTATTAAAAAAAAAAAAAACTAACCCTCCGCATCTTCTCCTCATAAATCCTTCTCCTTTTACTACGTCTCTAATATCTATTCGTTTTTGCCAGATCGCAGAGCTGCTTTTGGAGAACGGTGCAGACATTAACATCAGCGACAAGCAGGGCAGGACCCTACTCATGGTGGCTGCCTGCGAGGGTCACCTGAGCACCGTGGAGTTTCTGCTTTCTAAAGGTGGTTTAAAATCATCATTTTTTTTTTAGAATAAACCCACCATTAAGTGTCATTTACTGGTTTTGAATGAAAATGACACATTTGACCGTCTGTGTTGTAGGTGCGTCCTTAACTTCGATGGACAAGGAAGGACTGACGCCCCTGAGCTGGGCGTGTTTAAAAGGACAAAAGAATGTAGTGCAGTTTTTGGTGGAGAAAGGTGCGGTCATCGACCACACGGACAAAAACGGACGAACTCCGCTGGACCTCGCCGCTTTTTATGGAGACGCGGAGATTGTAAGAGAAATGAGTTTAAGTTTGTTGAAAACATCCCAACACATTCTGAAGCACAAACACGCACTCCATTTAGCCTTAACTGAGAGCATCCCTGTTCTAATATTGAACGCATACCGTTCCGCGTTAGCCACGCTGTCGACTCTCGACTGTTGACGCAGTGTTGGGGTGTTTTTTCTAACACTGTCGCTGTCATGCAGGTCCAGTACTTGGTGGAAAGAGGAGCAGTGATAGAGCATGTGGACTACAGTGGGATGAGGCCTCTGGATCGGGCCATAGGGTGTCGGAACACGTCGGTGGTGGTGACTCTGCTGAAGAAAGGGGCCAAGCTGGGTAAGAAGTACATTTATAACCAATTGTGCATGAGTACGGCATAGTGCGCCAGTATTCTACCACGTCGCAGTACACACTAAGAGTGCAGCGTCTCCCAGTTTCCATCTTGCATGTCATGGTTCTACGAATAAGAGATATTTTGTGGAATGTTTGTGGAAAAATTTTTCCATTCCTGCTTTTTTCACTCACCATTCAGCATATCTGTGTGTGTGTGAGAGTGTGTGTGTGTCCTTCGACTTCTCCCTCGTGAGCTGCTTGGCTAATTTAAGAATGTGACTTATCACCTAAATGACATTCATAGAGATACGCAAGTCTGTGGCTAATCTGCAGTACGCTCCGCCGTTTCAGAAAAATAAAAAGGAGCGTCATGCAGAAACATTTAAATTTCTCTCCTCGGCACGGTTAACAGTCTGCACGCATTTACTGCTGAAAATACAAAGCAATTTCAAGTTGAGTGACACGTAATTGTACATTGTCACACTACACTTTGTAACACATTTTCATTTTCCTGGAAATGGCTACTCTTGTTGCATGATTTATTTTTCTCCTCACTCTCTTCCTTCCTATTCTTAACTGCTTTCAATAAACTAAGGCTACAGAACTTCACCTTACGATCGATCAGGTACAATCTTTAGGTAACTTTACCTTGTACCAATTTCAAGAGAATACACTGAGCATCTGTTGACAGCAGTTACACCAATTTAACCCTGTTTTTTTCCACACCCAACAGGGAACGCTGCCTGGGCCATGGCTACTTCCAAACCTGATATCCTGATCATTCTCCTTCAGAAGCTGATGGAGGAGGGAAACCTACTTTACAAGGTAATCGAAATGGCTTCCTAAGGAGCACTTCAGTATATTAATGAAATGTGTTGTGTTCTTAAGCTGCAGTGATGTAATAAAAGACAAACTAAGCATTATCAGTTGATGTCAGTATAGTTATACAGTAGGGACATGGAAGATAAGCATTGAACAATTAAATCTGCCATAACAGTGAATGGTTTTGGTTTTCATTTTTTAAGTGTAGAAAATGTGTGTGTTCTGGCCCTGCTCACCAAAGGAGCCATTATCGATGCCTGACATTTAACAGATTGAGTTTTGTGGCAGAGGACAAACCTGTCATGTGTAACCTGTGTGTGTATGTGTGATTGATGAGAATTGGGGGGGGGCTCAAGCCAGAGAACATCTATCGTGCCCTGGTTCCTTTCCTCCACCCTGTATTTTTTTTTCGTTCTCATTGTCACTCCTTTTTTTTTTTTTTTTTTTCGCCCTCCATGTGTCCTTCAGAAAGGGAAGATGAAAGAAGCGGCCCAGAGGTACCAGTACGCCCTGAGGAAGTTTCCTAGAGAAGGCTTCGGCGATGACCTGAAGGCATTTAAAGACCTGAGGGTTTCCCTGTACCTCAATCTCTCCCGCTGTCGCAGAAAAACCAATGTAAGCTTCTTGAGAGACACTTTTTTTTTGTCTTTTTTTTTTTTTTTGTTCCTCAATTAAATCGGTATTTTTGGTTTATTGATCTTCATGATGAGTATTACAGGGCATCCTTGCACATTATTTGATGAAGAACAGACAAAGCTTGTGACCAGTTGTTCAGACAAAAGAAAAAATCTGTTACTAGGACTCGAAAAATATGAGATGATTTGAGCATGTGTGGGCAGTGGAAGCTTGTTAGTGTTCAGATGGTAACAGGGAGAAAGCTGCATGCGTAGCGGGCAGTGGACTCAATCTCCTCACATCTTTCTGTGAAACAGTTTTCAGCTCCTTGCGTGTGCCAACCTGTCTCGGTTTGAGTCCGACTCTGCTGAGAAGCTGCATCTTTTTGTTTGTTAGGTAGCGTACCCAGTGTTTTAGAGAAACTATTTTAGACATACTGAAAATTCCAAACTGACGCCGAAGCAAATGTGAGAAGAACAGTATTTTTTTTAAACACTTGTGTCTTTTTTTTTTTTCTTTAAAGTAATAGTCTCTGCAGAAACGGTTTGTTTTGTTTACGTATGTTTTGGTCTAGCAGCAAACCACGAGCTAGGAGGAGGAATGAGCGAGGTTGTCTGTTGTGTGTTTGTGTGGTAACAACACTTGGGTTGCTTGCCCAGGTATTTTATCACTTTACATGAAACAGAATGTGTTGGGGAAATGTAGAACAGGTCAAATCTTACTGTTACATGGTGTTTGAAAATATTACATTTTGTGATAGGAAACAGACTTGACGCAGTTTTGACTGCAAGGTCAATAAAACCTCCTCAAAGCATCAAAACACTTGAAACAATGAAACACAATTACCAAACAGAGCAAATGTACCAAATATGGAAGCAATATAGAGTTCAATATTAGTCCTTCTGTCATTAAAAACAGCAATATAAAGATCCAAACTTGTTGTGTGTAATATTTTTACTATCCTCATTTTGTAGGATTTTGGGATGGCTGAGGAGTTTGCAACAAAGGCACTGGAGCTGAAACCCAAATCCTACGAGGCCTACTACGCCCGAGCTAGAGCTAAAAGAAGCAGCAGGTAAATATTCAGAACAACATCTGTGGTTGTTCTAGCTGTCGGTGACCATGTAGCTCTGGATCTAGCGATGAGTCATAATAACTTCCTCCATTTTTCTCTCCCGTCCACAGGCAGTTCACAGCCGCCCTCGCTGACCTGCACGAAGCAGCTAAGCTGTGCCCCAACAACCGAGAAATCCGACGTTTGTTGGCTCGAGTGGAGGAGGAATGTAAACAGATGCAGCGCACGCAGACCAAAGGAGGCCTCGCTGGGGCCGCAGCTGCTTCCAGCCAGGCGTCGGGAGGCCACGAGTCCGACCAGGAGCACGACGAAGGGCAGGAGGACCACTCAGAGCACAGCCTTGCCAGGAGCGTGGACGGCCAAAGAGACATCCTGGAAGAGGAAGAAGAGGAGGAGGAGGCGGCAGCGTCGTCGTCCTCGTCCTCGCAGCACGACAGGACAGCTGAAGCTTGCTGGTCACAGAACAGTTATCCCTACAACAGAGTCTTACCCACTGAGGCGGTTAGCAACAATATGGGACATCAGAGTCAGAATCTGACTCCCAGTTCTCCTCCAGGTCCCGGAAGGCTCCCGCCACACCGATATCCCAGAGAACACCGGGAGGCGTTGGCCCAGCAGGGCCTGGTTTTACAGCCCACCAAGCAGGCGCAGATCGTCAAAACCAACCAGCACATGAGCTCCATGCAAGGAGGGGCAGTGGGTGGTCGATCAGGAGGCTCCAAGTCTCAGTACGCTCCTTCCAGTCCTTTACCCAGCCGACACATGTCGAGCATGTTGAAGCCAGGACCAGGAATCGACATCAGCCCTCTGCCTCCACCAGCTGACGAACCAATGTACGGGAACCGCATAGTGCTGGCAGCTGCCTCCACCTCCATGGGTCACAGTTGTGAAAACGAGAGTATCCATTCATCCCAGGCTTCATATGCGTCCAAAGCTGCGGGGCAAGACAGGCTGTCGGCCCACTCTGCATCATCTCTGGATGGGTTGGCGTGCTCTGGTCCTGGACTCCAGGGGATCCACGGCGACACAGGAAAGGAAGGGATGTGTGGAGCGTTGGGATCGCAGGGAGGGGGAAGCAGCAGCAGCATGCACGTGTCCAGTTCCACCAGCAGCCTGGCGTCCAGCAGCAGTCTGTCAGACAGCGGCAAGCTGGGGCCTGACGTCCGCACCAAGACAAAGCACAGCCAACAAGCCAGCTCATCAACAGAGTACAAACCCAGACCCTTCATGGGCATAACCGACAAGACGGCTCGTTTCCAGCAGCAGCAACAGCAGCTTCAGCAACAGCAGCAGCAGCAGCAGCAGCACCACAGCTTGCAGAGCCACCAGAACCTGCAGTCGGCCGGTCGCAGCTGGTTGAACTCCTCCGACGGCCTGTTATGTCACAACATGTCAGCGATGGGCCTGCAGCCTGTTGACTGCGAGCTGCCTTACGCCAAAACAGTGAGCACTTACCAGGAGCAGCACAAACCTCCAGCACCTCAGGGTGCTATGGCGATGAGTAGCTTACAGAACGGCATGCACGCCAAGGAATTCACGGAGAAATTCTGCCAAGCCGCCAACTGTTACAAAGAGTCCAAGCCAGCGCTGGCTTTGCCGCACACTTTCATGGACAGTAAGCCCAAACAGCCTGGCTTAGTCCGAGATAATCCTGCCATTCACGTAGCTTCAATGAAACCAAAGCGATCATTTATAGAGTCGAATGTGTAGAGATGTCCGGTTTATCTCTCAAACAGTCCTGAACACACACACACAAACACACACTAGCAAACATCTAAAGTGAGAAAGAGTTGTTCAATTTTTTTCTTTTTTTTTTTTTTTTTGTATAACCACACCCATAGACCCAAAACAGTCTCATTTTTAAGCCTTGTAAGAAGTACAGTATGCAAGCTGTTGGTTTTTTCCCGTGTGAATACAGGCGGCGGGCAGTGTACCGAATGCTCCAGATTTCTCTCCTCCCAACCTGTCGCTTGTAGCTGTCAGTTTGTTACATGACAACATGTCCGCTGTCGTTCAGCCAAGCTGGAGACGTTGCACTGAAGGAAGTATTCGGACATGTTACTGTACAATCCTCAATCCTCGGGGAAGAAAAAAAAAAAGAAAAAAAAACAAAAACAAAACAAAAAAATCGAAAACGGCGACAGTGAGCACTTTATATACAGCTAAGGCCGCTTAAACAACATATACAGTTACAGCTTAACTTTATTACAGAGCAGTTTTTTTGGGGTGAATGGAAAAGAGGTTTGATCTGTGTTCATTTTGTCCATGGTGCTGAGAGAGAAGTTGGGAAGAGAAAGTCCTCAGTGAAGGTGTAAGAAAGTCTAAAGGACGGGCATTCCTGTGTTTTACGAAGGATGTTATAGATCCTCATGTATATTATATAAATATGTACTTTTCCTTCTTTTCAGTGAAGGTCTATGTTAAGTGTATTGACAAGTTCAGACGTGTATTTTGAGTTTTATGCACAATGTTGTTCAAATGGTGTTAAAGGTTCTAAAAAAAAAAATTGCATTTGTTAAATATGTTTGTACATTATATAAATCACCATTAACATTGAATTGAAAATCCTTTCTGTATCTGCTTGTTGTTGCTGTCTAGTTTAATTTATTTACAGCGCCAATGGCTTGATTAATTGTAAAAGCAATATATTTTATATAGTTATTTTTGCACAGCTACCAAGACATTTTATGATTCTCAATAATGTTGAGTTTAAGTGCATGCTACAATTGCAGTTTATATTACAGAGTTAAAACAAAAAACAAACAAAAAAACGAAACAACAAAAATCTATAAAAACACAAACGGTTTTGGGGCACAGTGCCATCACCTCTATTTTAATATGTGCGTTAAATGCAATTGTTGCCATGTTTTCAGTATTGTGAGCTTTATTAGCTGTGATCACATACTGTAATAGAACATTACTGCCATAGCCATCGTGGGAGAGAGAAATAAAGACCCTCTGAGGAAAAAAAACAAACAGGTCTGCTGACTTTTAATCTGAAGCACAAGGCTGCTTAAGTTAAGAGGACGTTTAATTATTATGTAAACAGTGTACAGCGATGTGGTCAGTGCCCCTGCGGCATTTCTGTATTTAAAGCAGGACCTTATTTACATTTAAGTTTTGCTGAATCCATAAACACACAAACACACACATGCAAAAAAAAAACAATCACATTGAATTTCCATTCATTTCAGGCGAGGTATGTACATTCGAGACAAATATTCCAATTATTGTCCGTGACCTGCTAATACAGTGTAAAAATAGCAATAGTCACACTGGTAATGATTTAAATTTGGTTAAAATAATAACATTAGCCACCTCAGGCTGTAAATATATGTCTCAAGTGAATAGTTAAAGCGAGGGATGTAACCCGGGAACAGCAACTGCTCTGACCATAAGGAACTGTTGGTAGTCAACATTAGGTGTTAAAAAAGTTTACCAAGCAAAACAAGTAGAGAACAGTCTATAATATGTTAGTATAAACAGTTTGCTAACATTAGATACTATAAACTATCCTGAACTAACAGTGTCGAACACAATTCTGATGATTTTATAAATAATTTCCAAGAAGTAATTTGATAGACAGACAGACAGACAACTATATTAATCTCTTTGGGAGGTTCCATCAGGGAAATTATGCAACATTCAAAAGTTACATAGTGTTGCATTAGTGTTGTCAAATGAACAGATAAATGCTTTGACAACCAGCGGACATTTTGCCAACTATCCTCAAGATGTTTCTGAAATCTTCATTGAAACATTCAGATGATATTTTTCCTCACATGTTGAATATATCTTTAATACAGTAATTACCTCTTTTGCTGGCAATAAGAGCACTTGTTATCAGAGAAGCTACTCGCTGTTCAACTATGAAGTACCAGTGGATTATAGCAAGTTAAAAAAAAAAAAACAATCAGCTGCCATCTACTGGCCCGACTTCCACCGTGTTATCGCCATCTTCAGAGATCTGTTGGGAGTGAGCAGCGTGGTCTGCAGGGGCAGATTCGTCATGGGGCTGGTTTTACTCTTGCCTCTGATCCAGCTCTCAATGAATTCACGCTCGTAAGAATACCCATCTGTGGGACAGACACAGACACACATGTTGACACCTTGAGAAAAAAAAGAAAGTTGATCCCTAAAGAGAGAATGACAAGCGCTGGCTTTGAGTCAGTTTTGAGATATTGGACAGGTTAGAAGCTGTTTTCTTTTTTTCTTTCCATCTGACCTGCAGCAATTACAGGATCCTTCATCAGCTCTTTGGTGATTGGACACAGAAACTCTTCCGGCGCGTCTGAACCGCTCTGCTCTGCCTTCAAGGCCTCGATTTTCCTCAGGAGACGACCACGGAGGCCAACAGACTCTGAGGGACCAGTAAAAATTCAACAGCATTCAAACATGGTTACTGGATTACATCACATCCAGAGCAGTTTCTTGTAAAACTTGCAGTAAAGCAACACTTTTTTTGTTTAACTTTAATCCAACATTTATGCAGCAGTTTATCATCAAAGACTTGATATGTCACATAAACCAGCTTGCTACGTAAATGTTATCCAGCAGAGAAGTATGCTCTCAGTTGTTTTCTGGTAAAACACTCGACAAGTTTCTCTTTGGTCTGTCAAATAAAACAAGAGCAAGAATAAAAACAGAACTCAAAGAGCCCTGACACAGTCGCTGTATGACAATAGCTTCACAACCCGTAGTTCAAAATTAATGTGTCATTATTCTACTTGAAAATAAAACTCCAAAGTAGTCTATTGTAAATGGAGATATTGACTCTGGACACAGCTGCACGTCTCTACCTGCTGATTTGTCAGCGACGCCAATTCACCATCGTTTGCAACTGAAGGGTCGACCTTTACTGCTATACACGTTTACAGAGTCAGTGAAGGCCTCACGCGATGACGCAGTGAATTAAGGACACTTTTTCCACCTTCGTCCTCATATCTTGAAGAGATTTCATCTCATACGTTGTTTCAATTTAAACTTAACTTTAAGCCAAGGCTTGTTTTTGTAAATGTATCCACTGACGTTCAATCAATTAATGGATAACAAGGGAACAATAAGAGAAAGATATATAACCCATTGCTACATTATTTCATCCATTTCATGTCTCAGTTTCATGACTCCCAAGTATCTCATATCCTATGAAGTATTGGATGCATTCAAGTGAAATATTATACAGACATTGAGACTCTGGGGGCATGAATCCTACTGACTGTGCTGATGCTCGGATATTTTTTTCCTGCAGTGCCACCATGAGGTTCACATTTCAGTTAAATGTCTTGATAACAATTGTATTAATGACAAACATGATGAATTATAATCATGGTGGTGGTACCTTAACAGTTAAAGTATGGGTTAAGTCTTAACTCGTAGCAACAAATGGCATCATAAGTTGGTCGTAGTTTAGATTTTTTCTTCCATTAATTACAATTAGCCTTTAGCTCAAAACCACTGGTGTGCTTACATGCACACAAAGAGCAGCTAGCATCGCTGACTTAAAATAATACAAAATTGAACAGTACATTGGAAATTATGTCAAGAGGGATTTCTAGAGACATGTTATAGGCTTAAAGTGGGTCTATTTAGTAGTTTGAACTGAATTAAACTAGTATTATTTGAACATGGAATCTAATCCATTTATAGAACACAATCAGCTTCAAATATACTGAAGAGATCGTTTACTGATTCTTGAGGATCTGCCATTTGTCTCGTAGCAGCAAATGAAGTGTTTCTTAATTAAATGCGTCTTAATTTTGTTCTCATTCATGCAGCAGGAAGAAGAGACAGAGGGAGATTGAAAACGCTGCGTTCGTGTTTCAGATGCAACAGAGCAGACCTGCTGTCGCAATCACAAATAGTTGAGATCCTGCGGGAAAATGAGCGTTCAATCAAAACGTCTTCTCTCGACGAAACATGTTGAACCCATTAAGTGCTCTAATTCATCCAAGAGCCCACTCTTGTAGTAGGGAGAAGAAAAAAAAACGGCACCTAACAGCTCTGTAGGGTTTAAGATTCCCGCAAGTTCTCACATTTGTCACAGTAGCACGAGCCATTAGTACTGTACTGTCCACTTTACATTTAGATTGATAATTTGATGAGACTCAGTGGCCGTCTCTGCAGAGATACAATGAATTATAACCAAGGAACTTTTTTTTTTCCTCTCTTATTCAAAGATTCATGAATATTTCATCAAGTAAAGTACGCTGGAATCTAATTTGTTGTCGGTGTGTGTGTGTGTGTGTGTGTGTGTGTGTGTGTGTGTGTGTGTGTGGGTGGGTGTGCTGTATGTGTGATTAAATGTCCATGCACACTCACACATTTACACAAACAGCATGCAAGGAAAATGAGAGTTGTTGGTTGCATGGCGCAGAGAGGACGGGAAATGTGGCAATCTGCTGTTTTCCCTGTTCTCGTTCTGTGGTAATGAGAGAGAGAATTCGATGCTCAGAGTCCATAAGACACGCTTTGCATAACTGACTTCACTTGTTGTTTTTTTTTTTTTTAATTTAACAGTGTTCCGTTAAATTAAAGCAAACAAAACAAGCAGCCAAAAGGGGCGTTTTCACCGTTGATTGAGGGGTGGGACTGTGATGCAGCCAGTTATTGTTAATATTACAGTCAGCACACGGCGTCCGTAATCACACCAAAGACAGCTTTTCTGTTTGATTCACTTGCTTTTCAAAACTGACAGAATAAGAAAGGAAGAATGCAGTGTTCTTAGCTGAAACTACCACTATTGAAAAACCGACTCTACCAAGGGCACGCAATACAATCCCTTCAATTTGTTATTTCAACAGAGAATAATTAGGTTTTAATCTGCACTGGGGATGTGTGCACCTCATTTCTGACCTGATGTACTGAAGCGAACCACGTGTGATATGGTAAAGTGAATTGCAAAATAGGTTGAGACCATATTTAATGATAAAAAATATTTTTTTTTACAGTCTGTACACAGATAAGTGTATTTCACACAGCTAATGATGGGTGCATTTCTTCAGTGGAAGTAATGATGTTGACGTTTGTGCGCTGGGGGCTGCTCACACACCGGTGACCACAGCGTGTCCGTCCACCACAGGGAGAGAGATTTTTTGATTACTGCCTGCTGTTTGTTCTGTGACTTTCCACACTGAGACCTTGGACGACCCAGCATGGACTAATCTTATTTTGAGAGGGATTATCATTGTTTGTGACGTAAAGGTCATTCTGTGCGGGTGCTGTCCTCACAACATGATTTGTGATTGTACAGTGCATCCAGAAAGTATTCAGAGCGCTTCAGTTATTCCACATTTTGCCTTGTTCCAAATGGTATTGAATTGAAACACGCAAAACCTCATTATGACAATGTGAGAAAAAGTTTTGAAAGTTTTTTTTTTTTTAAATAAATAAATTTGCAAAGACATCACATGTACATAAGTATTCACAGCTTTTGCTTAACACTTTGTTGATCCACCTTTGGCAGCAATTACAGCCTCAAGTCTTCTTGAATATGATGCCACAAGCTTAGCACACCGATCCTGTCTGTGCACAGCCATTTTCAAATCAGTCCAGAGATGTTCAATCGGATTCATGTTTGGTCTCTGGCTGGGCCACTCCAGGACATTCAGATTGGTCCTGAAGCCACTCCTTTGAAATTTTGGCTGCATGCTTTGGGGTTGTCCTGCTGAAACATGAACCATCTCCCCAGCCTGAGGTCAAGAGCAATCTGGAACAGGTTTTCATCCAGGATGTCTCTGTACATTGCTGTATTCATCTTTCCCTCCATCCCAACTAGTCTGCCAGTTCCTGCTGCTGAAAAACATCCCCATAGCATGATGCTGCCACCTCTATGCTTCACTGTAGGGATAGTATTGGCCTGGTGATGAGCGGTGCCTGGTTTCTTCCAAACATGACGCCTGGCATTCACACCAAAGAGTTCAATTTTTGCCTCATCAGACCAGAGAATTATGTTTCTCATGGTCTGAGAGTCCTTCAAGGGCCTTTTGACAAACTCCAGACGGACTGCCATGTGCCTTTTGCCAAGGAGTGGCTTTCGTCTGGCCACTCTAACATACAGGCCTGATTGGTGGATTGCTGCAGAGATAGTTGTCCTTCTGGAAGGTTCTCCTCTCTCCACAGGAACGCTGGAGCTCTGACAGAGTGACCATCGGGTTCTTGGTCACCTCTCTGACTAAGGCCCTCGTCCCTCGATCGCTCAGTTTAGACGGCTGGCCAGTTCTAGGAGGATTCCTGGTGCTTCCAAACTTCTTCCATTTACAAATGATGGAGGCCACTGTGTTCACTGGGAGCTTGAAAGCAGCAGAATTTTTTCTGCACCCTTCCCCAGATTTGTGCCTCAAGACAATCCTGTCTCAGCGGTCCACAGACAATTCCTTTGACTTCATGCATGATGTTCTCATGGTGCACTGGTTGACATGCACTGACAGGTATGTGCTAAATCACGTCCAATCAACTGAATTTACCACAAGTGGACTCTATTGAAGCTGTAGAAACATCTCAAGGATGATCAGTGGAAACAGGACGCACCAAAGCTCAATTTTGAGCTTCATGACAAAGGCTGTGAATACTTACGTAAATGTGATTTCTTTTCTAGTTTTCAATTTTTAATAAATTTGCAAAAAATCTCAAAGGAAAAACTGAAGCATAGTGAATACTTGCCAGATGCATCGTATAAACATGCTGAAGCGTCACGTCCTTAAATCAGACCCCCCCACCCCTCTTTTTTTTTTTTTTTTTTGGAGGAGTTGTGAGGGGGAAAGAAATAAATCAGAGCATCAATAAAAGCTGCTTATATCACGCCATCGTATTCAGGGTTGACATGTTTTAGGATCAAACCATAAATCCCTGCAAAAACACTGAATCCCAATGTGCCTCTGTGTGCGTGTGTGTTTGTGTTTGTGCGTGACTGTGTTTCATATTCCATCCTTTACCAATTCCCAGCTCTGCGGCTGTTTCCTTGTTCAGCTGGCTTAGCTCTGACCCGTCGATGTTATTGGCTTTAAAGTTGCCGACAAGCTCCTCCAACCCTTCCTCGCGCAGCCAAGTCTGCACATCATCCTCTGACCAATCAGCAACCAGCAGCCTGGAGTGACCCGGCAGCTTCCTTCCTGAAAAACACACAACAGGAAGAGAGGAAGTGCTCTGCTATTATAACCCCACTCCCCTCACCCCCTCCTCCCCTTTCGTCTCCTGCAGCAAAAACTTATCTGATGCAAACAAACAATTTCCCCCTCACACTTCACAGAAAAGGACGTACTCCCTCTGCGTCGGTACGGGAGTGATAATTAACTTTCACACACATGTGCACGCATACACACACACACACACCCTGACCTCACACACAAGCATACAATCCAGAAAAAAAAAGAAAATTGAACCCTGGGTTGTGTTATTTCAGACTGTGCCAGCGTCTGTGGCTCATCAACCTTCACATGACACCGTGTGTATGAGCAGTCATCATTTATCATACATGGCTGAGATAAACTGGCCTGTTGTGCGCCCGATCCCCGTTAATGGCACCTCACAGCGGCTTACGGTTCCCATCGCCCATCATTAGCTGCGTGAAGGATAACCCTGAAGACTGGGAGATGTCTCTCATTACCAAGCTAACCACATGGCAGGTTTCCACTTCACCTCTCACTACCTCTGCTGGCTCAAACGATTCGTAATAAATGAGAAGAAATTCTGTCCTGAGCGTCAAAATGCAATTCTGATAACCTCACATGATCATTAAGAAGAAAAGAAACAAGCTCGACTCACATTATGATAAGTCCTGTTGCTACAGAGACACTGAGAATATCTGCATCTTCGCTTCTTTTATAATTTATTTCATTGTGTAGGATTGTAAATACTCACAGCCTGCTAAATTCTCAACCTTGAGCTGATAAAAAAAAAAAACCTACATGTGAATAAGACTAAGAGTCTGCAGCCACACTACTGAGCCAGTGAAGCTGAACATGGGCACTGGGATGTATTTTGCTCAAAAATCAGGGAATCACAAAACTCCTGAAGTCACAATTCAGTCAATCCATCAAACAGTTTTCTGGCTATTTCAGTTTGGACCGAAGCATTGGACTGACCAATGCAAAATATCCACTTATTCAGTCTGCATAGCAGTAACACTACCCCCCCTCTGCAGCCCGGCCTGATAGAGTGTGAAGCCTCCCAGTCTAGGAGGCTGACTCATGGAAACACTGTGCCAAAAGCATGAAAACCTCAGAGCTTCGCTGCAGACTGGGACAGCTCAGACTGCAGTGTTTAATTATTTGAACAGATGCACATATGACGCTTTCGTCATCATCTTCATTCTTTGCAGATTTAAGGATAATAGTCTGCTTTTCTTATTATCTACAAACCCCACCAAAAGACCAAAATCAACAATGAATTTATTTTACTAATACGTGTTGCACGTTGAAGCCAAAGCCTGATTTGGTTTATTTCTCTGTGCCGTACTGTCCCCTCACGGTCAAAACTAAACATGGAAAAGCAGCGTTTTGTCTGCACCACATGTCGCTACGTCAGCTCCAACTCTCAGCTCATTTAAAACTCTTAAGAGACGTATCTGTTTTCCACTGCGTGTTATTTAAAGCCCTGTCTACAAACACACGTTTTCTATCACTCTGATTAGATCATGAGTCAGGCCCCCAAATCTACGCTACGTGCTAATTCTAAGCAGGTTCGAGTATTCAAACTGGAAAAGTGACGAAACAAAGTCAACTCAAACCAGACAAAGTAAATGTTACAGTCGAAGTCTGAGGATTGCTGTTGATGGATGCAATTCTCCCATAAAGCAGTTCACAAAGAAATGGAGGGAGCAGGTTGCATATGGCAAAAATTAAAGTAAATCGTGGATAATGGTGAAACAACCCTAGATAGAAAAAAAAGTATTCAATCTTCAGGAAGATTGAATTCAGATTTCTATTTGTAAAGTTTATTTTGGTGCAATTTGTTGGGTGTCTGATATTGTGCGTATTGTGCCATTTCCTGTTCACATAAAGTACATAAAGTAGTTAAGTGTGCTGCTTTATTTTTTTGGACAAGTGCTGAAACAGTATATTGCAATGATTAGAGTGTAATGTATAGCACCAGTATGTGCTATAGATGTGAAGATCTAATCTTGCAAGTGGCAACATCTGTGTTGGCGTGTAAGCTCTGTTAATCAGATCTTAGACTGTACCCACTTCTTTTCCTGTTTTGTTCTAGTTAACCATATATTTTTTAGTCGTATTTATTAACTTCCCTTAATAAATCTGTGTACAAATCTATTGCTCATGGCTCTGTGGAGCTATGCTTCAGCTGAATGCCAGTAACAGCATGCTAACTTACGCAAAACAGTAGCAATGCTAACATGGTGATGTTTAGCAGACATGCATTTCCCCTATTTTCAGTTAAAGAATGTTAGCATGCTAACTAATGTGCTAATTATCACAGCCTTGACAGCCTTGTTATTTGTGTTGAGGCTGTGCTAATTAGCACATTAGTTAGCGTACAAATGCGTTTGACGGATAGAAATTACATTCCATTTTCATTTTGTGATTTTCAAACAGCTGCTGAAATATTTCAGTCTGAACCAAAATGGTGGACAAGTCTCAAGGCTGTAGGAGGGATAAGAACTACAACGTCATTTTTTCTCCTACAAAATTAAACTATATATTGTATTTCGTTTACATACATTTGAATGTTTTCAGGGATTTGCTGACATATAACGTAATCATTTAATCATTCAAGTCAGATAATTGCTGTTTCATTTGGTTTATTGATTTATTTATTAGCTTTGCCACTGCAGAACCTTTTCTTTGGGTTCATGTAACATAATGTACAGCGTGATAATGCAATACACACAAAATCGGCAATAGCAAAGCTCTCCATCACATGCAATAAGGAAAAAGTTTGTAAAACAACAACAAAAACTATATTTGCAGTGGATCAAGACATTAAATTATCTAAACATTCTGGGAAGCCATTCACACACACGCGCGTGCGCATGTGCGTGTGCGCACACACACACAACATAAACGCATAGAGTACAAATTAAAATAAAAGAGCAGCACTTACTAGCTCATACTGAATAACGATGAAGAATGAATAAAGGCTAAAACAGAGTAATGCATTTATTTACCTTGGCACGCTGTCTGAGTTGATTCAGCCGCTGCAGGAAGACATAAAAGGGAATACGTTTTAATATGTGAAAAGAAAGAAAGGAAGAAGATTAAAGAAAATGAAAAAGACCAAGAGAGACAAGCGCACACACACGCATACATACACACACACACACACACACACACAGAAAGAGAGAGAGGCCTAAAAGAGGCAGATCTTCTTTGAGATGGAATTTGCTTTGTCAACATTAGCCTGACTAACAGTAAAGACGGAGCTTTTCTAATGAAACTTCAAGGCCTCCAGATGTCTAATGATTGCACCTTTTCATTTAGTATTCCACATGTTTTCTTTCATGTCGGACTGAACTTTTTTTTTTTTTTTTTAAAGAGGATTCACCTCCATAACAACAGCTCTCTGAAGCTCAGGGGCAGACTCCTCTAGACGCCGCAGCCAGACAGCAATACACATCTAATAGGAGCTTTTCTTTCTGGATATCTCCCAAAACACTCTTTTGGGGGAAGCTTTGGCGCCCCAAACAGCTTCTGGGCTTTGAATCATTGCTAACAGTCTGTTATAAAAGGAGGAGTGATTGCGCATTTGTAGGCGCCAACTTCAACAATTCTCTGTTAAGTATTTACCAGTTCTGCTGTCTCCATCTCCTATTCTCCACACATTGACTGTTCTGTCCATGGAGCCGGTCGCAATCCATGGCATGGTGGGAGACACAGCCACGGCAGTCACATACCTGCAGTGTGGAGGAAGAGCAGCAGAGGCATTATCGAAAACCATACTATTCTTGGAAAAAGAAAAGAAAAGAGGAAATCTAGCTCAGATCGTACTGTATCTTAAATCCTTTCTAGCACTTCAAAGTGCTGCTGGTGCCTACCTGTGGTGCCACTTCAGTGAGCGACTGAAAAGCAGAATATAGAATATACTATTGCATCACTGCACCCAGTGAGTCTGGGAAAAAAAACTAATCAAGCAAAAATCACACATTTTGATCTGAAACACTGGGACTCCTGCTCTGTTGTTTGGCTGATAGCGGCAGAGATCTCACGACGACGGGAGGTCGGGCCATTTACCTGTTGTGCTGTTTCAGTGTGTGGAGAAGGATTCCAAGGTTCTGTAAATTTATATATATATATATATATATATATATATATATATATATATAGAAACATGGACAAAATAGGAATGATTAGCATTTATGTGTTTACAGCTGTATTATATTTAGAGATTTCCTGCCACAGTTAAACCAAGCAGGCAAGATAAACAAAACTTTGCTTACCGCATCATATACCGCAACAGTTTTATCCACTGAACTGTTGAATAATTTGAGAATAAACAAAATCGAATTAATATGCAGAATCCATATGGGGACATTTGCATTACAGAATAATATCTACAATCACCTAATCAAACAAGAAACATGCATTTTTTTTCAAGTATTTCTCTCCAAGTGCAACAAACAGGAAACAGATTAACCTTCAGTATGTTTGAATTAAAGCCAGAAATGGCAGAAGGAGCCAAACAGAAGATATATACAACAAAATACACTCCTCCTGTGGCTGACTGAGGGAACAGCAGGACCAGAGCGCAGCAGTGGCATCTGCTGCTTGCAGCTCAGGAACAGAAGAACATTTTAAACACAGAGGAGAGGTTTATTTAAACTACTTATATTAAACCAAATGAGATAATTATCTAATAGGAAATAAAACAATATTGTTGAACATAAGCCTGACGGGCGCAGAGGTCAATGCTCAGTTGTCGACGCAGGAGGTGTTTATTACTTATTACTTATCTTACCCTGAGACGACCAGATCGCCGTCAGAGGAGAAGGCACATGACAGAACAGGAGCAGAATGGCTGGTGAGAGTGTGAAGGAGCTTCAAGACGCAGACTGGGGGTTAAAAATACACACACACACACACAGATACACACATATTAAAATGTGCTGATCCACATTATGGGGGCTTTTTGTCCTCATAAGATCGATAAGTCCCTGTAATGTGAGTGTGTATACAGATTTAAGTCTCCACAATGTGAGGACATTTCATTGACTTACATTTATTTCCTGGAGATTCAACCTCACTCAACTACTACCTAACCTTAATCCTAACATAATCCTAAATACTAAAACATAACTTCAACTTAAATTATGGAAAAAAAAAAATCCATCATGGGGAACTTGTCCTCATAACGTCAGTGTGTAAACGTAAGTCCCCACAACATGAGGAATGCCTAGACCGCTTACAGACAAGACAAAAGCTTTGTCTGTATGTGTTCAGAAATCAACTCCCCTGAAATTTGACCATGAATAGACCAAGAAATACTAGACAACCAACACACACACACACACACATCAAAGGTGTCTGGACCCCCACCCCAACCCCTGCAGTCTGACAACCCCAACCTTTTTATCAATAACTTTTTTGCCTCTTCCTGGCTCAAAGCTGTGCCACCTGCTGACAGCTGATGGGAAACAAAATAAAATAATAGCAAAATAAAGCACTCTGTAAATAAAGCTGCGATACTCACAGCCTCAGATATAAACATTTCTTAGAAATAATCCACTGTGCAGTGATTCATCTGTATGCGGCAAAACTAATTGGGAGTGTAGCAGCATTTAAATTATCAGCCTGTAAACACACGTCTTAAATCAAACCATCCCTTAACTTAATTAGGGTAAAAATATTGTTTGCAGGCTCTGTGGAGGGCGAATTTGCTATTTACATACATATTCATGATGCAAAGTGAAATATTTACAGGTGAGTAAAGAGGCAAAAAAAAAAAAAAAAAGTGGACAGCATTATTAAACCAGATTAAAGATTTAACTGTAGATGTTAGAGAATAAAATGAAGCAAATGTGACGTGTGAATGTAGGGCCTCAACGTATGCTGGGAAAAAGCTGCAAAACTGTGACCCACAGAGCTTTCAAATAGCCCTAGAGTATGACTATTTCCTCTGGATATGGAGCCATCAAAATGTAGGTCTCACAAAGTAAGCAGGAGGCTAGAAAAATGTTCCACATCAGCAGCAGACGCAGCAATCCCAGCTGCAAAATTGGTCCCTTGCTTCACTGAATCATCTGCACTTGAGTCTCTTTCACATAAAACAGTGAAAGAGGGGTTCAAGCATGCAGTCTTCTTGCCAAGACAAGATAAATGCACATTTCACAAAGGGGAAGCTTGTTGCAGACTCCCTCTGCAGAGAAACGCTGCATGTGAAAGGAAACTATATGCGAGGACACAGACGCGTCTGTGTTTCCTGCTACACGCTGCTTAGAGATGAAAAATCCCCATGGACCACAGCAGGTCACAACACAGGACGCATCGCATCCTCCCCAGAAACTGCTGTTACCACGGCAACATGTCAGATGAAACTAACAACATGGCGTATTTCAAAGACAGTATCAAAAAAAAAAAAAAAAACAGTCTGAAGGCTGGTTACACAACCTTTGAGCATACAAGAAATGTTCTTGTTAGGCCATCGGTAGGACAAGATATAAATGTCACAGTGGATATATGCACCTGATTTTCTTCCTCCCGGCTCTTACACACACATACACACATGCGCGCTCTCACTCACTGTCCTCCACTGCAGCTGTATTTCAGCAGAATGTCTTAAAGTGATGTATTATTAATGAGCCAGACTGCAGCTGATTTATTCCACACACTAATAAAATTCTTCTATTCTGCAGAGAGATTTCAAGGTTAAAGCAGTCAGCTCTTTCTCTCTTAGTCTCTCAGTCTCTCTCTCTCTATCTTTCTCTCTCTCTCTCTATCATGTGATGGAAGCAGAGGGCTCTACCTGCTCCTTCATGCTGGGAAACGATCCATATCTTCAGCTGGCTGTCCTGTCCGCAGGAGGCTAGTCGAAACTCCACATAGCGGCCGTCTGCAGGACAAACACACCAACACACACACACACATACACTTTTCTGAATGTTCACACTTGGCTGAGTTTAATGGCAAAAGATGAAAAAAAAAAAACCCACTATCTGACGGATTGATTGTGAATGTATGGTGAGCATATTTTATGCTGGAAGTGGCACAGACACAGCGTTTGGATTAGAACCAGATTTCTATAACAAATGCTTGTGCTTTTCATTTTTATACATATACTTATACACACACACACACACACACACACATATAAATATATATATATTTAAAATAACATGCAACAGGTTGATGTTAGCAGCTGGGACACATCTAAGTTTTATTTGTTACGGATGGATTTACAATATCTTTAAAAAAATAAATAAATAAAAAAGAACTGAAACAGTTGCAGTTTTCCAATTTGGAACTTTAAAGGATTACTTCACCCAACATATCAAACGCTTATAAATAACATCTGGCAGCTTTAAAAAGGAAACTATTCACAGTGAAGTCTGTCAGAAAGAACAGGAGGAAAGATACTTCTGTTGGGTTTAGATTTCTTCTTTGTTGATTAATAAACCACTGATTTTGGCCTTTGACATATAATAAACACTGAAAACCGTAAATTTTTACATAAGATGGTATTGTGTTTGATAATTTTGCCAGACTAGGGCATCATAAATGTAATTCCATTCACTCCTGTTGTATTGAGGTGGCAACAGGAATCATTAGAGGTAAATTGAAAAAACTGGTGATTAAATGTCTAAAGGCCACTGGAATAAATGGATTTGAAAGAAAATGTGTTTTTAGTGATTTGAGTGAATTGGCCATCTGTGAACTCACCGACTTCAAACATGGGTGCGGAGCTGCAGCAGGTGACTCCCAGGTCATGGGCGTCTTTCTGAGTGTACAGGAGGCTGATGTCCACATCCCAGAGTTTAAGGTCTCCACGGGAAGTGCCAGTCACAAAAAACTGGCTACATGGAGAAAAGCAGCAAGCGACGATGCTGTCATCGCTTACTGCACTGCATCTGTTAGGAAAAAAAACATTTAGACAACTAGACTTATGGGCTTTATCAGAATGAGAGTAAAAACAAACAAAAAGAGCAGGATTTCATCCAGAATAAAGAATCCTACTTTAAAGGTGACAGAGAATCAAAAAACGTTTTTATCGTCTTTGACCTTGTTGAAGGGCGGTCGTCCACACACATTCAGGAACAGTGTTAGAAATTCTGAAATTTCCTTTTCATAGAAGTTCATCTTTTAGAAATGTCCACTAGAAAATGGGTCAATTTCAAAAACAGTTGTTTGAGACGCAAAATGTGTCTCACGGCCCCCCCACTCCGATTCCATTCCCTCCCCTTCAAAGGCGATTAGCTGTAAAAAGATGATCTGTCTGTGTTCAGAAGTGTGTGTTCATTCATTTCAGTGGCAATGAAAGAGCCAATCAGTGTCAAAGTGTTTGTATTTCATAATGAGGTTGCCAGTTAAGCCTGAAAAGATGCCAAATAGGTGCAAAACCACGCGTTTAAAATCCCCCACCCTAAAATATCTTTCTGAGAGGTTTTTAGGAAGATTCTGAGGCATTCAACCAAAATTTTATTGTGTATATGTCACATCACAGAAAAAGGATCAAAACCCTGTTCAACTATTCTCTGTCACCTTTAAAAACTTGCTGTTTTAAATAAATTTGGATTAAGCCATGGAGTCCTGAACTGACTTCAATATGACCTGCAAAAGTCCTAATTAGAGAGATAGAGGATTCCTGGGGGGGCGCTTGTGGAATTAGAGGATTAAAGACAAATAATCTTAATAAAAATTTTTGCATCCAAAGACAAAGCTTTCATGAACAGATTTCACCAGATTTATTGTCAGTTCTGTCTCTTAACAAGTATTTGTTTAGCTTGTTGTGCTCTTATATCTTCTTTGGACCTTTCTCTCTGCTGACGGCATTAACCTGAAGATAAACCGACTTTAGTGTCGTCGTGAAGTAACTCTAATCTAGTTCAGGTAATTAATGACTTCGGTACAATTAGGACCATTTCCTAACAACGTCTGAGAAAGAAATTCCTTTTTTCCCTCCTTGCTAGAAATGTTTTCGCCAGTGCTCTTCTTGTTCTGATTGATGGAAACAATTTGATGTCACATATTTCAGTGTAGCAGTCAAAAGTTTTCGATAGGTAGGTGGAATAACAACCACTGTGTGACGACTCTAAAGTGCTGATGAAGGTCGCAGGATGTGGCCAAAGCTACATAAAAACCAAAAGGAAGTGGAGCGTGTGATTAGAATTTTTTTTCGGACTGCTTTTTCCAAGGTCAAGAACAAACCTCCAAGCTCAAGTTGTGTAGTTGTTCACTTAATGGAGACTCATTTTCAGTTGAATCTCAAACACTAGAACTGGATCGGTTACATGACTGGTAACATAGTTGGAGAGAGATTTAAGAGGAAAAAATACCAAACATGTGCTCGGTCCAGATTCTACATTTGATCTTTTTGTTTGTCACATATCTTAGTAAAACTTCAACAACAACAGCAAAAAAAGAATTTATAAGGACAACCTTACACTGCGCACTTTGTATAAAAGACAAACAGAATACACCCTCTGAAAAACGTGACCTACACTAACAGTCAGTCTTGGAAATGGTGGACTCCTCTGGATTGGACTTTGTCTTACCTGACAAACAGCTGGGTCTGATGAAGGCTTCTTTCCATAAAAAGGAAGTTTTTCCTCTCTGGGATTTTCTCTAGAACATTATAAAGTCTCAACCTGACTTTGTAAAGTACCTTGAAAATGAATAGAAGTTGTGATTTGGTGTTGCATGAATAACATTGAATTAAACATTGGAACTGACCATAACACTTTATGACACTAAATGTAACTAAATGTAATGGTTGTGTGCATTTTTCTATTCTTTTTTGTATAAATGTATGTACTGTATAATACATAATATATTTTGTGATTTGGTTTCCATTGAAAAGTGTCACGGAACTGACAGTGGCATTGGTCTATTACTTTCTATTTAGTTTATATATATATATATATATATATATAATAGGATATATAATAGGCTATATAATATATTTTGTGACTTAGCATTGCTCAGAAACATTGAATTATAAACTGAATTGAACTGACTATGCCAATTTAAATGTAATCTGTGTGTTTTTTCTGTTTTGTTTAGTATAAATATGTCGCATATATATCTTGTGATTTGGTGTTGCACAAATAGCACTGAATTAAACATCAGAACTGACTGCGACACTTAAAATGTAACTGTGCGTGTGCATTTTTCTGTTTTGTTTTGCATAAATATACATAATATTTAATATATAACAAGTTATGTAATGTATTTTGTGATTTGGTGTCGCACAGATAACACTGAATTAAATGTCAGAACCATCTATGACACTTTTAATGCAACTTTGAACGTGTTTTTGTTTTGTGGTTTAGAATTGCACAAATAACATTGATTGAACCATTCAAACTTACTAATATACTTAAAGTACAACCATGTGGGTTTGTTTTTACTAATTTGTTTTGTAGTAGGTGTATCTTTGCTGCTGTTTTCGCTGTAGTTTGTGATGGTTGCTCAGTAACTACAAAAACAGGTTCTGTTTACATATTCAATAATGGAAGTATGTGTGATGTTTACCAAGACTTCAGTTAAAAAAGAACACAGGAAATTAATGTGGTGGCTGGTAACAGAATGGTATTTTAAACAGTGGGTCAAAGTGAAGTGTACCTGCGTAGTGTCTTGGTGGGGAAGTCCCAGAGGGCCACGGTGCCATCGCAGGCCCCTGCCAGCACGAGGGAGGAGTCCGGGGCCAGCGCGCACACGCGCATCGGACTGCGACCCGGATGTTGCAGCACCGCCACAGTCTCACCTGTGACCGAGCTCCACACGATGACGCATCCATCCGTGGAGCAGCTGATCAGGTGAGCGCCACACGAGCTGAAGCAGCAGCAGTGAACTCCGTATCCGTGTCCAGTCAGAGGAGAGTAAGGAAGCTCCGAGAAGTCTGAAGTGTTGTAAACACGTATGGTTTTATCTCCGGAGCAGGTCGCCAGCAATGACGGAGAGAAGGCGCAGCAGCTCAGCTCGTCCGTGTGCTGTCGGAGGGTACAAATTATTGACACCATTTTGTGACAGGAGCTGGCCTCGCGGGTGGAGGCTCGTTTCACTCACAAGGTGGCGCAAAAAGCTCAGATATGCGTCTGTGAGGAGGCAGACGAGCAGAGACGAGTGACAACAAGAACAGTCTGGCTTCAACTTGAGTCTGATACTGAACTGACCATGGAAAAACTGAGCCTTCTCTTACAGACTCCTGCCCAGTTCTGGACAGCTGTAAAACCTGTTTATCTCAGTCTTTTATCAGTCATGTGACGCCGAGTCACGTAATTTTCCTCTGGTTGAGTTGTTTCCCAACAATTTATGGCTGGAAATGACTTTACCTTGATTTTCCAGTACATTTAGGTGATATTTTACAACATCTAATACTACATTAGAGTTAATAGAGATGAAATGGCTCTAATCATAGAAGTTATAATGTTGCGTCTCAATTTAAACATTATAAATAATTGAAGACAATTTACATTTACCTATATTAATCCAGTAATTTGACCTACTTCACATTAGGATGAGTAATAACACTGTTACATTTTAATTGTTGATTATATTTAGTGTGAAGTGTAGTGTTCATTCTACTCTAGTTCCTGTTAAATATAGGTTGGTGATTAAAATAAAAAGCAGGAGGTGAAAAGTATGATCATTTTCCCCCCAGGAAGTGGCTAAAAAAAAAAAAAAAAAAGTATAAACAATATATACATTCAATTACTGGCATTTGTGCTTTAACACCAATTTTTAGGTTAATTATCACTGCAAGAGCAATAGCTTTAACACTTCAAAAAATGATGATGATAATGTGCCTACAAAGGGTGAGATAGTGTTATTTTGAAAAAAAACAGATTTATTTTATCCGTGCCGCACATCCACCGTTTAAAAATAATATTCCCTACAAAAAAAGTTGCTACTCATTTCATAATATTAACGACAAAATACGATTACTTGAAGTCTTCTTTCTGACTTCAGCAGTGTTGAGATGCCTCCATTGGACCGCGACTCTGTCCAACTCTCTGCTGGATTAAAGCCCAGCGCAGGTTTCACGTCTGTCTGCATGATGATTTTTTTTTTTTTTTTTTTGTCACGACTTGGGTTGAGGGAGACGCTCAGTGAAGATGAAACACACCAAAAATCAATTGAGTTCCTTACATTTTGTGTAAGGGTTTCTAACAGTATATTGTGCGAGACACAGTACACACACTGAAAATAGAAAAAGGAAGAAAAAAAAATAAAAATAAATTCCACTCCTCCATACACTGTTCAAAGGTCAGGCACTACAATACTGAGGAGACCACAGTCTTTGTGTGGATATTCAGCACAGGCAATGTGTTAGACATGTACTGTATTAAATGCTACAATCATTCTTATGCATTGGGAATATATTCAACGAGACTGTTTTGTATGTACACACTATACATTTTAGAAATCAGACCTGTAAATAGTGACGTAAATGAACACTATACATGTGTTGGTGATACCTCCTTGTATTTTACACAGTTAAGTCACAGATGCAGATGAATGGAATGCTGCTGGCACCCTATAGTCACAATGCTGTAAACAATTCGGTTTTTTTTGTTTGTTTGTTTTTTTTTTTTTAAAGCTGTCTGCCATTTCCTACTTTTTTCTTAGAAAAGACTGAAACATAAATACTTGAAAAATAAATACACATATACACAAAGCTATACTGCAGCACTGGTGATAAAAAAAGTCAGTGACTGATCTACAGTGGAAATCTTTGATTCACAAATACAATATTGAATCTAAGAGTCAGTGCATTTTGATAAAGAAAACAGTATTGCACTTGAAGATATTAATCTGTTTTTTTTTTGTTTTTTTTTTTTCTTCTCACCAGATACAGCAGAGTGTTTGTCCTTTGTTCACATTGCACGTCAGTCTTATTATAACTGTATACTGATTTAGTGTCACAGGTGACGAGAAGGCCTCCAACACCAAAGAAGTTTGATATGTAGAGAGAAGTCAGAGTCCACAGGATTTTGTTTGTTTGTTTTTTTTTTTTGTTTTCACTTCAGCAGTTCAGTCCATCGTTTGTCGAAGAATCTCCTCATGTTGTGTCCGGCTCTTCCGATTTCTGAATCATCTTCGTTGAATTTTTCGCAGTTATCAAAAACCAGGTTCACGTCAATGATAAAAGTCTCCAAATTTAAGTACCTGAAGTTTAAAAAAAAGGCATATTTGCACATTTAATACATATGGAAAACATACAACGTACCATCCTTAAAATACCGACAGTAAAAGAAACCTACTGGTTGTTGGTGAGTTTTTCTCTGATGGTGGAAAAGTCCATGGGCTTCTTGATAACTTTCTTGTATCCAGGTACAGCTTTAAGGTTGACAGGTGTGAGGAAGGGCCAGGCATCCTGATGGGCCTCCAGCTCAGCCAGCAGCACTCTGAAAGAAACACGGTTGTCAAAATTTTTTTATTTATTTATTTTTTCCCCATCACTTGATTTTAAGGATTTAGCAGGGTGTGAAGTGGTAAAGTTAAAAGTTTTGATTGTCAGCTTCATAGTTGTGCAAGAAAGCAGAAAATCTTAAAAGTGATGTAAGGTAAAATAATAGGTCCTCCACATGCACCGAATGTGTGTCTATACCTACCGGCACATCGCCAGCCCGTTTGTGTTGTCCTTGGCCATTTTGGCTTTTTTTGCACAGGAGACAGGGCTGTCATGCTTGGCCTGAGAGCTGGGCGGGCTGTCGTCTCCTTTCCTCTTCTTAAACTCCTTGGTACCTTTCTTTGGCACGCTGTTGCTGCTGGCAGCTTCTTCTCTGATGAGCTCTCCTACCACAGATGGCTTACAATTTCGTTTTACCTCACTGCCTTTCTTCCCTCCTCCAGCTGTCCGGCTCTGTTGCTTCCTACTCCGGGGGGATTGACCACTTTCCTGAAAGATGGAACACATAAATGACTGGTGTAGACCCACACAAAATACCCAAAAAACCCCTTCAGATCAACTGTGCTTGTAGACTCTTGATAATTTTATGAAATGAGAAAAGACAAAAGAGTTTTGGCTCTACAGTCCCGCTGGTGTACCTTTGCCACACAAGTCGGACAAAACCAGTCGCCGTCAGGTACAGTGGTGATCTTGGGTTTATGGCAGTATGTGTGGCAGCCTTTGTCACAGCCATCACAAAGTAAGAGCAGTTCTTCATTGTCGCCCTTTTGACAGAGGTGGCAGTGCTGGAAACGGGACCAAATATATGTAGTTAGAATATCAAACCCAGACACCGAACACCACCATGAAAATGATACAGATTTGTTCACATTTCAGTTATCCTGTATCGTCGCATGCGTTGTAAATTGATGCTGCAAGCAAGAGAGAGAGGGAGAGAGAGAAGGAGGGACAGAGATAAAGATGGAGATGAGGAAACACTAACCACTTTCATGATGGATCGCTCCCAGGTGATGGATTTCTGCAGCTGCTGGATGCAGAGTGACAACTGAGCGGAGCTGCGCACTTCACCCAGGGCTTTACGCCACAACCTCATTCCAGGAGCCACCTCCTCCTCACTGTTTTGAGGTTTCAGAAAATAAGAATGCAGTATTACTGTCGAGTACTTATATACACACTTAGAATCATAATTACACTGAATGATGGCAGCGGATGCCTCATATTTGATCAGATTGCTTCTACTTGAGGTTTCTCTTAACGTACCTTCGTTCGATGTTCCTCTCCAGCTCCGCCAGCCTGATGACAGCTATGTCGAGGGGATTGTTAGGCCGACGCACTACAGAGCCAGGAAGTTCCTCAACCCAGGTTTCTCTCTGGTTCTTATTCTCTGGAACTGGGGAAGAGAGGATCTTGTGCTCATGATAGACTAGATCCTCCCTCTCTGACTGGGGCTGAGGGTTAATCCAACCCTGATGGACACAGTAGAGAAATTCAGTTATAACAATGTAGTGTTTGGTGACACAGACACAGTGGGGAGAGTGGAGACTTTCCCAGCATACACCGGGACTATACGAGTCAGATGAAAGAGTGGGACGCTGCCTTGCCTGTACCTTGATGTGAAGGCCGGCAGAGATGACTTTCCTCTCCAGATCCTCGACCTGCTGCAGCACACTGATGTCCACCTCCATGGCCTGCTCCTCGACACACCAACTCTCCACGGTCTTCTCGCTCACCTCGTGCTTCTCCAGCTTTGCCACATCAATCGCTGCCCCCAAGAAATGAATACAAAAAAATGCATTTATACATATTAATGTACAGCAAAGTGACACATCTTGAAATATAAAATAAACAGTATGATGTTTGTTTATATCGCTGTATATCTGCCGAGTACAGACTTAAAAAGAACACAGGAGACACACCGTCTTTGCTGTTGGCGCAGAGCCGGGTCATGTACTCCATATGTTTCTGGAACTGTTTCTGCAGCACCTTCTCTCTGATGCCTCGGCTGTGAAGAGCCTTGACCAGACTGTGAAGTTCCTGCATGTCTGACACTCGCCACCAACCGTGCAACATTTCTGCCAAAACACACACACACACACAGCGTTGATTTAGAGGCTATTGTAACATACTCGCTTAAATTTAGCATCATAGAGAAGTTGTATAACTGAGTGACAGTCATCACAGCATGTATTTCAGCACTGCCTGGGTAGTGAATGTTTTTAGTGTTGCATATTTCTCTTGTGTGTACTGGCAGCGAGCTATTCTTACCCTCGGGGATGGGCTGAGGTCTAGGGTAGTCCTGGGTCTTGGCCACCTCCGCAGCAGGGAATGAGGCACTGTGGGGCTTGTCACTCAGGGCCTCTGGGGTCTCACTCTTGTTGACAGAGTTGTTATTCACCAGGAAGAGGACCTTGTGCCCATTACCCTCTGCATGCTGGGAGGCCAGATCCAACACGGGGGGTAGAGAAATGCCAGCGAAGGGTTGTTGCACTGGACACGTCACACAGTGTCAGCCGGTTTTGATGAATGCCAGGCTTTACTTGCTGAGAAGAACACACACATTTATTCTACTACCACATGCATAACACATGAGATAATCACTACAACAAAGCTAAGAGTTTTTCAACATGAGGAAATGGCCGTGTAAGATGGAGTAATACTTTCAACACGTCAGTGTTCTTAAAAAAAAAGCACAGAAGAACAGTGTGAGCTGAAATAATTGTGACCCAAATAGAGATAGAGTTATTGTTTATCCACCAACCTGAAGGACGGCCGATTGTACGTTACTGATCCCAGCAGGAACGCTGAAGCTTGCTGTAGCCAGAGGATTAGGGGAGAGGCAGGATGGGGATTTGGTGCTTATGGTCTGTGAAGAAGACAAGGAGGCTGGAGGACTGGAGCCAGAGGTGAGTGAGGACTCGTCACAAGGAGAGCGAGGCAGGAGGCTGAACCACTGGCTGCTCTTTTCCGCCAGTATCTTAGAGAGCTGGTCGTCATAAAGGACAGACCGAGGGCTATAGGTTATCCAGGGACTGTTTTTGAGCTGGGGGGCACTGAGCAGAGATGGCACTGAAGTATCTGTTTTATCTGTGAGCCCCTGCTGAGGCGATGCAGACGGGGGGCTGGGGGATATTTCTGTCTGAGAGGTGGGATATGAGGGATATGATGCAGTGGTAGGGATTTTAGCACTATGACTGTCCTGACTGGGAGAGCTGATGTCTGAATCTTGAGCCTGTTTGGCTACTTCAAGGAGTTTGCTGAGCTTAGATAGAGAGCCAGGTTTCTGGAGGAAGAGATTGAGACTGTCTTTGTCCTGCTGGCTCTCTGATGTGACTGTATCACTGTGTGTGCTCTGTGCTGGGCTGGATACCACAGGCTCCTTTGTCTCTTCCAACTGCTCCTCCTTTACCCCGACCACCTGAGCAGTCTCCTGACTTTCATTCTCTTGCTCCATTTCTTCATAACCTGAGTAACATTTAAAAAAAAAAAGTGCATCAAGAGACATTCAAACTTACATCCTGCACAAAGACAAAAGTGACTTAGAAACTGAGAGGTTTGAGTTTGCACCTTCGCAACTCTCAATGCCTTCAACAAAGATGCCCCCACACTGCGGGAGGACCCAGTAACGCCTCTTGTATCGATCCTGTCCAATCATCATGGAACGCAGTGAGTGGGATGAGTCGAACAACTTCTGTCTGATCTGACTTTGTTGCTAAAGAGACACAAAGTAGAAGAGGTGTTGGATTAAATTCACTGATGGGCTCATTATGAGGAAAAAAAAAAAACTTGTCTTGAAGGTTTAAATTCACCTTATATGTTTTCTCAAGCTGTTTCTCTAGCTCCTCCACGCTGGCTGAGTGTACACTGTCATCCTAGATCAAAAGATCTCATTAGTGTGAGACCAGTCGACTGGCTGACATTTACTATAACAAACACTGATTCAGCCGCTGGCACCAGTTAGAAGCATCATGACTGACCTCCTCCTCACATATCTCCGATTTCTTCCCTTTCTTTCCCACGGAATCTTCTTCCTCCTCGTCATCGTCGTCTCCTTGGTCATCGCTGTCATCATCCTCGTCCTCCTCTTCCTCGCTGTCCCCCTCTTTTCTCTTGCATTTGCTTCTGGCGGCGGGGTTGACAAAGTTGTGGCTGTCCTCTCCGCCCACACCGCTGTCTCTCTTCCCTGTCCTCTTGGCGTGGATGCTCCTCAGTCTTTGAAGACAAAAATACACAGAGGAGCAATGGGCTCAGCTGTCAGAGTCTATTTTCCTCTGAGATTTGACTTGACGCTCCAGTGACAGTATACTCACTTGCGAAGTTTCCCCTCAACAACCCACTTATCCTTCCTCAGGTTGGTCATGTGATCAATGTTTTTGTCGATCTCACTGAAAAGTATAATTGAAAAAGATGTTTCTTTGACCTTTACGTAGAATAAGAAGCACATGACACTTTTGCACCACACGTTGCAGTGGGCACCAGATGTGTTTCAAAGTGTTACTTGTCCTAATGAAAAATTGATGACATGTAGTTTGATGCAACCTTGTGAAACTGCCCATCAGACTATGATTTGTCATATTCCTTTTGATACATCTGATATTTCATCAAATTTTAAGTCCCCATAAATAAAACAAGTCAATATCTTCCTCTCTCAAGCAAACAGATTAATTTGTTTGCTTCAGGCACTTAAGAGACACTTGTTTATACAGTGCACTCAATCAATTTAACAAGCCAACAATGATTTATTAAACACAAATGTATCAGAGCCTTAAAAAGAAGATTTGTTGTGAACGTATCATTTACATGACTGCTGCACAAAACTGAGATGTCAGATGGCAACAAATAAAAGGCGACAGGAGGCAGGTACCTCACCTGATCACAGCTTTACTGCAGCAGAGCTCATTAACCAGAAATGCCAACATGGAGGCCTTCTGAGACGGACTGTGGGCCTGGAAAGCCTTAGTCCTGAGGCTGAGGGCCAAAGCAGTAAGCTCTGTGTGCTCACAGTGACTGTCCATGTAGAGCTGCAGGATCTCAGACACATTGTCTTGGTTGATGTCCACATTAGTCAAGTGGTCCCCTAAGCTGGTTTTGCTCTGAAATAAATAATGGAGTTTAGTCAGTCTGGTGGATCTCTTGGTGCTGTGCTGAAATGGCATGTGTTGTCTGGAATGCATTTATCCTGTATGGATTATGAAATGTGAATCAACTGATAGTCTGGCTATCAAATGTCCCTTATTTGTGAATATCTCATGTTCTTTCTCAACAGCCTGGGAAAGGCACTTATGCACAAGATTATATAAAATACTGTAAAGGCATAATTACATCCTACAGCAGAGAACGCTGAAAAAATGGACTTGGGGGGATAAATTCAAATTGTGGTTTGACTAAAAGCTCTCAACACTCATATCCTGCTAAACAGATTCTTCATTTAGCTGCAAAGTGCTGATAAAATCTAATGTGTTCCCTGACTGGTTAGCTAGGAGGAGGCAGTCCACAAGTAAACAAAAAATAATGACAGCTGAGATCCTGCTCTTACAAATAAGGCCATTTCCAACATTCCCAATTATTATATACTATTTTATTACTATATTATTATTACTGTACTGCCCCTGCTATCAGCTCTAACACAAAATTATACTCTTCCACTACTCTGTTTATGGTGCATTAGTTAAGGTCAATAACTGAATAAATAAAATGTCACATTTAAACAATATGTATGTTTGATTCATACAAATATCAAACTGTTCACTCTCACCTTGTGACCTGCAGGTAAACCAGGATCACATACGGCTGCAGAGAGCATGCTGACGAGCAGGTCCTGCACTTTGCCCATACTGTCCCCGATGTTGAGTAAACCCTCTTGAAGGTCACTTAGGTTGAGTTCGTTTAAATTTGTATCTAATCCCAGGACCTTTCCGAAGCTGTGCAGGAACTGCAACACCATGAGGCAGTCAGAGAAAGTGCTTCCTGGCAGGACCAGACCAGGGATACGTGACAAGCCTGGAAGGAGCTGCAGAGAAACAGGAGATTATATATAACTATAAAGCTAAATATTAAAAAAAATACACTTATTACATTCTTTTTGCTATATCAGGTGTGGGCCATACAAAATCAATTGCTTTTAAATATCTTTATTGTTCAAACTAATTTGTCTGATAAATTCAGTTTAAAAAAAAAAACAAATGCAAGGGTAGAATTTCTTGGGTAAATGGGCATGTATCAGATCAGTGACGTTTGGAGTTATGATATCATTAGCCACTTGGTGGCAGTATTCTGACCTGCACCTGTTCTCTTTTTAATAAATTACAGATGCTTTCAGTGATATTAAGAATCTATTTTGGTATATCTGACAGTGAAACAATGAAACCATAAATTTGTCAAAAGCAATTCTAATCTCCATGCCTATAGCTCCTACGGTGATTATACTGATTGATTCCCGTGTCAAAAAAAATCCCCGGCCTTGTGGGAAATCCAATCTTTCCAAACATATCTACTCCACAGATGGAGAGTGTGGTGATATATATGAACTCTCATTTTCATCTGCCAACAGCTCCACAGCGTGTGAATACCTTATGATCTGCTAAACACATGTCTTCATTTGGCTTCTTCAGCTCCTTCGCTTTTTCCAGTTCCAGTCTTCGGAGTTCTAGTTTCCTCTCCTTGTTTAACCGTTTCTCATCCTTCTTCTCTTTCTTCAAACGCTCCTTCTCCTACAGCACAGAGGAAGTACTGTTCACAACAACTCTCGATTTTGTTGCTTGGTTAGATATTACACATATTCTTTTGGGAGGATGCCCACTATGAAAACACAAACTATGACCTGAATCACCACCACTGTAGAATCAGCAGTTACTCACCTCTGCTTTCTTTCGGGTCTCCACAGCTTTCATGAGCATCATGTGCTGCCTGCGTCTTTCTCTCTCCTAACAGAGCACACACACGCATAATTCCTCTTCTACTTACATTTTCTATTGTTGTATTAATATAAAAAAGCTTCACAGATGCAACACAGTATAAACAACTTGACGAGCACAGTAGGAGACACAGCACAAGTCAAGACAATATTTCACACTGTAATGTAGTTGAAGTGCAAAGACAAACATTATAGTTAAACTAAATGGGAACATAAATGATTAACAAAAAGCAAACGGAGGCAGTGATGCATACAGAAAGCATAAGCTCAAAGTTACAAGCAGCCATTATTAATGAGAGCTTGCTGGCAAGCAGCAGACTGAAAGCTGGCGCAGGCCAAAAAGTTTCAGAACTGGAAGCAGCACAAATTAAATATTACAGCAGGGAGCAAAAGAATGAGTGCATCTCACATCAACTAACAAACACTGTTATGTGACACTAGCAAGACATCTTGGAGATTAGATTTATAAAGTTATGTCTTCATTATATATTACTTAGAGTGAAAACTGAACTACAGAAGACTTCTACACTCACAGTTCCCAAATACTTGAAATGACACGGCTGCGCTAGAATGACAGACAACGACTGTCAATGAGAAAAACTAACAAATTTGCTCTGGTCCTTAACTGTCTCCATTAACTCAAAAGGTATAAATCACTGACAAGAATACAAACTGTATGTTGACATTTCCACACAGTGAAATAAGGATAAGGATGGTTGATTCACCTGCTGTAGAGACAAAGGCACCTACATTTATTCAGTCCAGAGACACAATTCAATAGGTAGTCAGTATTCTTTGAAGCTATCAGAAATCTTTTCATCCTTGTGTAATTTCTGTGGAGTCAACAAATTTCTGATTGTACTGGTGAGATAATGGATGCGTTTTCTCCGAGAGACAAATAGCACAAACACAGGCAGTGCAGTGTTCTGGAAAAGCCATGCAGAGGGATGTAGTATGACTGCGGCCGATGCAACACTTAACACATTGCTGTGATGGCAGCCGTTTATCACACCACGTTCACAGTATGTCGTTAAATGTACAGAAACAAACATACCCATACCATATCTAGTCTATGCCTCTCCAACTCCTGGTAGAAAGAGTTACCAAAGCATTAAGAAACAGAAGAATCACATGAGAAAATTAATTACACGAGAAATCCAACCTATAAATGAAAATACACCAAAGAAACCCAAAGCATGATTTGGCAGAATATATTACACAAATGATTAGTTAAGAGACCATCTCAGAGACATTTAAGTAAAGTGGTCCAGGGCAAAATACCCACCTGGTGCTTCAGAATGACAGCTTGCAGTCTTCGCATCTCCTTCTCCTTTGGGAAGAAAGTAAACAAAATTAGAGACCAAAACATAGCGATTCATTGTAATTTGCATAATTTTATATCGAATACAGAAATCCAAGTCCATTTTAATTTACTGGTTGAGCTTGTGAAAACAAAAATGCCATCATTTTAGAGATCTATGTGTAAAAGTTGAACCTCTTAATTACAGTGATAAACCATGGTAAAGAGAAAAAAAAAAATCACTTTTGTACTTTTTCGAGAAAAAAAAAAAAAAAAAAAACAGAAAAAGAAACATTACAGGGCAGACAAGCAGGGGCAAAGATTGAGAGTCGGGGGCATATGGGACACTGGTGGCAGTTGAATAAAAGAACATGTTGACTGATGGAGCCAGAAGCAACAGTGACAAAAACTGATTTGCGCATAAATCTCGTCTTACTCACTTTGTTTCGTTTCTCAGCCTCCAATAATCTGGCATTGGCTGCTTCTTGTTTTTTCCGTCTTTTAGCCTGTGTATGGAAAAAGGCTGCATTAATAACTAATCATGGCGGCTAATGTTGATTAATAAAAATGCTTGTAAGAGAAATGATTAATTAAGTGTTGTGCTTTTATATTTTATATTTATACACAAAGTTTGGTGGAAAGCTGTTACTGGGACATATTAGGATATTCTACAAAAAAATTAAATAAATAGAGCCAGAGATAGTATCAAATCTAATAAATTGAAATTTTGAGTGAGGAGATAATTATTCCCTTCCTAATAACACTGAAAGACAAAATAGCGGGGACGATGTAAGGTATTGCTAAACACCAGCAGGCAGTAAGAATAAATTAAGTGAAATTTCAATCATTAACTACAGCCTCAATGAAATCCTGTTAAGAGCCGCTGGCCAAGCGTGTCAACTCAAATTTGATTTATAAAAGCTAAAATACTTCACAGCTTCTATTAGTGAGGGAATGCAAAGCAGGTATTTCACCTAACCATGGTAAACTCTGGGCCACCTCTTACTTAATGAAATACTGTATTTTGCATTAAGCTCCATCACGGTCCGAGGAGATTTTCATATTCAATGGCACTTTTGCAAAAAACCAATTAAGCATTAGTCACATGTACTCACTGAATGTGACCAAAAGTGGGACGCCATAATTTAGGAATAGCCTTTGGTTGTGTTTTTTTTTTTTTTTTAAAGAAAAAAAATCCTATCAACAGCAGAAAGGAAGTGTTTTAAAATGTTTCTGCAATAACTTTCAGGACGAACCTCGAGAATTTGCTGTGCACGGAGTTCTTTCTCCATACGAATTTGCTGAATGCGCTTGATCTTCTCCTGGTAAAAGGATGAGGGCAAGATCAAATGAATTAACTGTTAAGTCATGCATGTTATATAGAGGCGGAGGGGAGCAGGCTGTGGGGTGAAGAAGTACAGTGGGTCTATGCAGATGAGGAAGGTGCTGCATTTTGAAGGATGGCAACTTGCTTGTAGAATTTCAAAGCAATTCAACAGTGCTTTAAAACCTCCCCACCTTGGAATGCACAAACTCTGAATATGCAACAGAATAGAGCAGCTGCAGATGGTTATGAAGCAAAAGTAAAATCCTTACTTGCTGTTTAAGAATCTTCATCTGCTCTCTCTTTTTCCGCCTCTCCTCAGCAGCCATTATTGCTGGAAAATACAAACAAATTAGGCTCGCACACATCACATGATCTATTGTAGAGTCTGACTAGACAGCAGCTGTTTACCTTGTTGCTTCTTTGCCTCCTTGGCTGCCTGTGCCATGGCCTGCTTTTCCAGTTTTCTCATCAGTTTGATCTGAGCTGCCTGTCGTGCTATTTCTGCAACATGATGAGATGGAAATTATGAAATCACAGATTGTACTGAATGAAAAACCTTTAATGAAACAACTGGTCCACATATACCCCTTAAATCCTGATAAATGATGAGGAAAAGCCAGCTACAGATACAGCTACAGCTCCGTTATGCTTTTTGTTATGGACTACTGAGAATCGGCTGCCTCCTGTCAAATATTTTTTTGCTATGAATGTTTTTCCAGCTTGATTTTTGAGGTGGCGACACTCAAACATTCACCACATATTTTTGACAGTTGAAAATGTCTTTTGTAATTAAACTCTTGCACCTGAGCTGAAAATATCTTAAACTGTTATCACATATCTCCAGGTGTCCAATTATCCTTATGAAAAAAAAGGAAAAGCAGCAACCCACAAAGTCAATCGGTGTGTGTCTTTTATGCTGGAGTTGCCTGTTTTTTAACAGGTGGCACTGAAACGTATCGAAGATGTAAACTGACCTTGAGCCTCCAGCTTGCGTAGCAGCTTGGCATTGCTGACGTCATGGAAGTTATTTTCACCAACATGTAGAGGATGAGCCTTCCATTGTCGGGCACCTGCAGCATCACCTGTGGGCTGGTGCTCAGACTTTGAGCGGCGGCTGCGCCTCCCATCCATTGCTATAATGCTGGGAGCGATCTGTTCCTCAGTGAGGAGGAACCACTTTAAACCCTGCGAAATACGAAAGAGAAGAATGTCAAGTAGGGTAATTACTCTTTTGTAACAAACTACATATGAACTGATACTAGATAATGACTTGATCACAGTGAAAAGCCGTTGTATAGTTATTATCTAGAATCAAAGAACTAAAAAAAATAAGCAAAAATTTACCTCTGGTCCTTCTCTGGCTTCATAGAAGTCACCAACTTTAATTTTTGTACTAAAGCTGAAGTTATCCCGTGAGATCTCAGTTATTCCATTGCGGAGTAAGTACTGCAGACAAAAGGATAATACATGCTAATTAAACCAGGAGAAGGAACTTCGAGGTCTATTGCTGCTAAAATGTTGTAATTTTCACCTGTGGGTAATTGCATAAAGCTGCAGTGATGCAATCAGTATGTGCCATCATTTAAGACATTTTAAACCTAGAAGTAATTTTCATGAATTGTTTATTCACCTTCATTACATCAGGATACTGGCGCAGCTTCTTGCCACATGGGGCAAAGTAAGCCACTTCTCCTTGTAAGCGACCTGTCACTGTCCTGATACGCGTCTCTCTCTGCCACCTGAACAAAGAAATTGCAAACAAAGCACCATATAATCAATGTAAGAACATTAACATAATCCCATTGTTACAGCTGTGACTATCCATTATTAAGATATATCTTAAATACCAAAAGTTCCCCTCCTGCGGTCTGATGATCTAAGAGAACAAGGACACAAACGATGTGAATGTGCACAGCTGCAAATGTCTCTACAGCTGTGTACTGTATCATCTGTGACCCTTTTAGGATTCAGACTCATAAATGGCTATCGGCCAAATGGAGTAACTCCTCAGTCCCCCATAAGCTCCACTGGAGAGCAGCCATAGCTTACAGAAGACATGTAGGCCGTTATCGCAGACTAAGAAGGGGCTGAAACACAGACTTGCGGCCTCTGTTTCCTGTGAACCTGCTGATGAAAACCATCCCTAGAAGATGAAAGGCTGCTCTGATCCGAGGATACAGAATTTGTGGGCAGGGAGCTGCTAATGTTGCATGTCTGTGTTGAGGCTGGATGCAATTAACCCCTTGTGTTGAACTGCTGGGCCTCATTTCATTTCCTGCCTGCTATGACCTACTGCTCAAAACTGGCTTTTTAAACCTCCTTACAGGAAGGCAAGGATGGTTTCTGTGGTCTGCTCATACTCAGCCAGAAAAGAAGATTTCCCAGCACTGAAATGAATTAGAATTGTTTTTTTTTTTTTTTTTAGCCTAAAAAATGACCTGTACATGACTATAATCTTATAGTGTTTCATATATATATATACATACACACACACACTGTAGTTACTCACATACACATTGAGAAGTGGAAAACAACTTGCTCAAGGACATGATGATAGGATTTTTTTTAATTTTTTTTTTAGAGAATTGAGTATTCATTATTCATTTTTTTTAATGCCATGAATGTGTCAACGCTGCAAGTTTACAAAAACTCAATTAATTGTCAGTTGTAGGTAGCAAACCCAGAGATAGTGAGGCAGCTGCACAAAGAAAAGTTGACCATAGAGGACCTTTTAGAAAAGGTCAACAGTCAGTCCTCAGTGAGCTGACATTTAACTATAGCACCCACTGCATAAACACAAACAATGCAGCACGTATGACAGCTAGGACAAATGGGGGATATGGTCAGATCATCCAATCACTGTGTTTCACTTTCGTTTGATATGAAGCTCACCCAAGCTCAAGAGGCAGTCGTAGAACTCTCTCATCTGTCACTCTCCTCCTCTTTCCAGATCCTAAAAACAGGAGAAATGAGACAAAACCTTCAAACAAAAAGTAATTCACTGCATATATCTACTGGTCAGTGGCAGTAAATAACATATACAATAACATACAAGAAATGTCTCATTATGGAAAGTCAGAATTCCACACGGTTGATAATAGAAAATGCTCCATGACTCATCCAATATCATATTTACAAAGCATCTTCCTGCCAGAGATAATCAAAACAATGATGCAACAATTTTCTTTCGGTGAGCTCATTTTAACCAGGAACTATGGAGACACATACTGTACATTCATGTTTGCATACTGGAAAAATAAGCATCCTTTTCCTCAATCTGAATAAATAAGAGAGAGAGGGCACCATGCTGACGCTGGACATGATTAAATGAAAGAATAACACTTTCCTGAAGCCTGAACAACACATTTATGGAACTTAGTGAACTGTAAATACAATAAATCAGTGATGTAGATAATGATGGGGATGTTTGGTATTTTATAAAACAAGTAATTGTTACCTGGTAGTGTGGCAAATGTGAATGATGGGGATGGGCTGCTGTGGTTGCCCAGTTGCCCCGGGCTGGTTAGTGCGGTGGAGGAGAGCAGACCACTGGGTAAACTAGGAGGCTTGATGATCTGCAGGTTGAGCAGGGAGCTGCTGGCTGGCATGTTTGAGGAAGTCTTGCCAGTAGACGATGATGACGACATCACTTTAGCTAGTTTCAGGGGAGTCTTTTCAGCGTCACTATCTGCTTCGGTCTCACCGCGATCTTTCATGTCATCCTCAGAGGCATCAGACCCGCTCTCCAGATTGCTCTCCGACTCTGCAGGGAGTCCCAGTGTGACAGTGGAGGGGGAAAAAGGAGAGAGAAAGAGGATAAATAAATCCTAAATGGCATTCCACTCAAACAAATCATACAGAGCATCTCCGTTGACACGTAACCGGTGGCATTTCTTTATCATAAAAAAGTCTGTTTAATCTAACCTGAGAGACTACTACCAGTATCTTCATCCTCAATGTCATCTTCATCTTCATCCTCATCATCAAAGTCATCTCCTAAAGAGTCTGATTCAGAGTCTTTGCTGCTGTGGATGTCAGACTCGCTGCCTCTGACCAGGTTTACAGGTGAACGGGATGAGTGGGTTTGTGGAGGATGTTTTCCTGTATGTAGAGATCTGGGAGACTTTGTCTTTCTTGATCTGTGAGTAAATACTGATGAGGTAGAACATTTTTGTGGCGAAGCAGAGCTACCAGATGGTTCCTTGGTGCCGGTGCTCAGGTTGATGGGCATCGGGCAGGAAGGGCTGGAACCCGCCAGAAGCAAGTTGCTATCGGAGGTGTTGCTCAGACTGCGGGGCTTTGTGATGAGAGCCAAAGGGGCGTCCTGAACTTCGCTGTGAATTGCTCCATTTGGTTGATGGTTCAGGAATATATTGGTGTCACTGCTATGGGAGAAAGAGAAAGAGAGGGAGAGAGAGAGAGAGACAGCAAGTGACTACTCAACATATATGATGAATATTTAACAGGTGTCCGCAAAAGAAGAAGATGCTGAATATTTGTGACTTTCATACCAGTTCTGGCTCGAAGGTTGCAGAGAGAAAGCCTGCTTCAAAGAGTCCTTAGAATGGAGGGGCTAAATAAAAATGAAAAAGAAAAGGGAAACAAAGAAAAAAAAAAGGAAGTAATTACACAAACTGTCACTCACATTACATGACTGTGGGCTGTGAATGAAGGAATTTAAGGTGTAATAAGAGACAAGGACAATGAAGAGCAGGCTCAAGCCTGTCAACAACAATGAAGAAAAAAAGGACGCTGAAGAAAAATATTTTCAAATTGTTTGGCTTAGTGCCATCATGCAACTTTAGCTGTCATCTTCTATTTGTTGCTATTGTCATACTCTGGCAACCAAAAGCCTGTATTTAATGTACCACCATCATATGAATTAAAACCCTCTTGTTACAGATTGCCACATTTTTCCCTCCTTCTCAGAACAGTGACAATAAGTGAGTCCTGTACAAGAGGCCAATTTCTCTCTCTTGATAACAAACATACTAAAGCATAACAGAGCTAATTGCTTGTCAGTTTTGAGAAGTATTCCCAATAGAGCTATGTGTATTGTCACTTCTGGAGTTCTACTCATGTGGTGGTCAGACTCTCTCTTAGTGAAATAAAAGCCCTGATAATAGTGTAGTGAAGGAACCCACTAATTTTTATTTATTTCATGACAGAAAGAATGATGGACATTAGATGAAAACATAGCTCCTTCTATTACAAAAGAGATGAAGAAACTTTATTAATTCACTATTGGAATTCATTTTCTGTATCTGAATTAGCTTTTAGAAAAATATGAACTCAAATTACAATGTAGAAAAACAACCTAACTCACCTGTTTCGTTTTAAAACTGTTGAAGTGTAATGACATTTCATCTGGGAGGTTTTCACTGCTGTCCTTTAAGCTATCAACAGGCTTCGAGTGCTTCAGAGCAGGCATCAAAAGTCTTTGTTTTGGTGAGGGCTTTTGTGAAGCTAACAGTGTTGGTGGTTTGGCTAAAAAAGAGAGGGAGCGGGGTTTTGAAGAAAGAGATGAGCGTTTGGGTGAAGAACCCAGAGACAGAGGTTTCGTGGGGGAGCAGAGAGCAAGAGGTTTGGGACAAGGAGAGACAGAGTTTTGCTTTGGTGAGGACGAATGCGAGAAGCTCTTTGGTGAAGTGGAGGGAGGTAAGTGTTTGGGTGAAGTGGAGAAGGACATGGGGTTGGGTGAGGATCTGTAGGGCAGAGGAGAGGCCTCACTGTGGGTCTGTGCTAATGGGCTGTTGCTGGTCGTCAGCCCTGTAGCCTGGATGACACTGATGTGCTTCTGGTTTTCTTCCTCTGCGGTCCTGGAGCTGTGAAGGAACAGAGACGTGGACTCTGGCCGGCCGGCAGGATGAGAAGACGAATGGAGGCGGTATGAGGAAGGATGGACGCTATCGCGATGACCATCTTGAGTTGTATTTCCATCAGCAGTGCAAGGTCTATTCTTTTTACTCGCAGAAGAGTTCTGTGTCAGCCGCTGAGTAGGAGGAAGAGGAAAACAGGGAGAAGACAACATGTCATGTCAGCTCCTGCTGAGAAAGCCTCACAGTGGCAGCTCTGTCAGCTAACACATACTTCCAGTTTGCCACCCACCACTAAGTCTGCTTTTGACAATCCAACTAACATTTACTGAACAGAGAGCAGTTTTAAACAGGGACATTTGCACTTTGTACAAATACATCGAGACAAAACTTAATAAAACTACTTATTTTATCAGAAAATGAATTATTGTAGAATGGAGGAAGGAAAGCCTTTTGTCTTTGTCAAGCTTTTTTAAATTCCCTCAATTCATTTGCAGAACTCATCTGAATATTCCTCTGAATGTTTAAAACCAACCTCCAACACAGTCTTTACTTACCTTGACTTTCTGTTTGACTTGACTCTCCTTTTCTGAATCTGAGCCCTCGCTCTCGTTGCTCTGGTCATCTTCATCTTCATCGTTGTCCTCCTCCTCATCGTCCATGTCATCAGGATCGCTGCTGCTCTCCTCACCATCACTGGAACTATCTGACAAAGATCCTGACTGGCTGCCGCTCATGCTTGAGGTCTCTACTGGTCTTTTGCTGGGTTTCTAAACAAGAAAAGTCAGTGAAGTGAGCTTTCATGCATATACTGTAAATTAAAAAGTTATATTAGTGCTTGACTAAATATTAACCTTTTCTTTTGTTTTCTGAACAGGCCTGTGGTGTAGTTGGCTTAGATCCTGAACGCTCTTTTGACTCCGACTACTGTTGGTTTTAGTTTTCTCCTTGTTTTCCTTTGCTGGAAATGAACTGTTGCTTGCTGCAGACTTCCCAGGAGGAGAGGAAGCGCTTCTACCATTTACTGCTCCATTCACGCCTACAGAAACTGACAATGTACATTTCTTCTTCAGATGGATACTCATGAGAACAAGCAAAATGAGTCAAACATATTAAGAGGACAACAACAAAAAAAAGAGTAAAAGAGTAACTGCCTTACAAAATAACACTGCCATTATCACTCATTGACATGTCTTTGTTACTCTGTCATTGAACACAAAAGAGCCTCTTCGTTCTGCTGTAACTACTACAACATGTATGACCTTTAATGGGAACTAACCTGAGGTACGGGACTGTGAATGAGTGGGATCGCGGCTCTTGAAGGTGGATGCAAATACAGGATGTAGACTCAGAAGAGGAGGGAAAAAGGCTGCTGAGCCTCTGGTATGTGCTTCAGATGTCCGCCACCAGTCTAGAGTGGAGGAGCGAGATATTGTACAATCAGGCAAAAGTAGCCACTCTATCTACACAGATATGTGGAGAATTCAATCTGTCGACAAGCTGTAAGAGCAGCAGTTTATCTAACTCGATAACAGCACTTGCCAGTCAGTTTAAAGTATGGGTTCGCATTTCTGCTGGAATTCTGTGGTTTCACTCCATTTTTCTTCATTTTGTCGTTCGAAATTCACACAAAAATAACGCTAAAGACATTTCAGACAGGAAATTGAAAACTTTCTAAGGCTTCAGCTTCATATGTAATCGTCCTAACAGAATGAGATGACAACATAAGGTAAGGCATGCTGTTAGATGCACCTGCTTTGTGATCTCTAGGTTATATCACACGGATAAGACACTAATACTAATAGTACAATATGCTTCTTTTAACAAGAACCAACAAACACATTTTTATTACAGACTTTAAAAACCTTGATGAAGCAGATTGTTATCATTACCTTCACTATTAAAATGAAAAAACACTCCACTTTGACTTTCTTACCTGGAAATGTACCAAATTGAGAGTGAGCAGCCAAGGCAGACAAACCCAGACTGCCGAGGCCTCCAAACTCAGACCGGCCTGAACTTGACGTGTGGAGTCCAAAAGCCGGATGGTTGACTAAGGGAAAACCATTGGAGCTGCCAGACATATTTAAACACTCCTCCCCTGTCATCTGCAGCAAACGGCCTGAGGAACGAAGGATTTCATCTTGAGATCAGACACTTTAGATTCATCAGAATCATTGTAACCAATAACATACTAGTCACTGCACTGAAAAAAGCATGTGGACCCCAAATCTAGTGACAGAAACAAAAGCTCTGGTGTGAGTTTGTGAACATGGAGTTTGGATGTTTGGATGGACAAATGCTACTTTGGTTTATAAAACACGTATTATGAGTGTTATTCTTCGTAAGTTGTATTTTCTGATGTGATGTGATTATGCCAGATAACTTTAAGGTTCAGGTATTGTGGATTAGAGTTATACATCGGCACACGGTGAGACATGCTGTCTGTAAAGTCTATAACTGGAGACAACTTTTCCATAGCACTTCTCCTTAGAAGTGGGCTCTCACTTAAGATGGCTCCAAAAGCACAATGCAGATGCTTAATGAGGTAAAAACAGAAAAAGGAAAAAAAAAAAAGGAAGAAGCCAGAAGGAAAAGAGAAGGATCAAGAGTTAATGACTTCAAGAAGTCATTGGAGATGGTTTACATCTGTGTTAACGAGTCTACCACATGCAAAGCATGGTGCATGGCTGCACGGAGTATGGCAAGACACCGTGCTCCATATGGTGCACTACACATGGCAGGAAAAAGGCATAGCATATAAACATGAAAACACCATCCCAGCAGTTAAGTACTGGTGGAGGAAGCATCATGATCCGGGGCTGCTGTGCTGCCTGTGGGCCTGGACGGCTCACTGCCATCAAAGGGAAAATGAATTCCAACTCTATCAAGGTATCTTACAAGAAAATGCCAGGATGTCTGTCCGCCAACTCACATGCCACAAAACAACAACCCTCAATGCCGAATTAAATCTACTACAAAATTACTTCAAATACAGAAAAGCCACGTTTTTGGAGAAGGCCAATTCAGACCATAACGCCATAAAGATGTTGTGGAGTGAGCTCAAGAGAGCCGTTCACACCAGACATCCAGCTGTGCAGTTCCTCCTAAACATCGTGCTGATCTCATCCACAGCTCCCTGAGGTTTTGTTTGAGGTTATTGCTGTAAATGGAAGTCGGACCACTTATTAAATGCAAGGGTTTGCTTTCTTTTCTTACTATGAATGTTTAATGTGTGTGTTCAATAAGGATACATGACAGTTAGTGTTTCGTGTACTTATTGATTCTTTTGTTTGTGACTGCGTTTGTCTGCTCCTGCGATCTAGATACTTTCTTAAAATATACATGTGCAATTAAATTCAACCATGATGACAACGCTATTTGCCTGATATGTTTAAAACAGACACAGGAAATCCATTTCTCTATTTTAGAAATAATTAGGTTTCAGGAGGGGGGGGGGCTACAACAGAAAAAAGAAAAACAAACAAGGGAAACTATGGATAGTTTACTATTCACTAAATGTAATCGCTAATGTGATTACATTTATAATGTCCTTTTTCTGTATTTACAAAAGTCAGCAATACGACCATTTAAATGACAAATGTGGAGCTGAAAGCTCTAAAACTCACACTGGTTTTAAGATTTAAGAGTCTGTCAAGGCCTTGACTTTATATAATGCATTCCTGCTGTACTAGAACGATGAAATCTTTCACCAGTTTCTTTTAAAATAGCCAGGTCATGACTCTCCTCATAAGCCATGTTAAATACAAGACAGAGACAAACTTGTACAGTGGAAGCAATTACAAAGCTTTTAAAACAAACTATAATTCTATTCAAAGAGGTGTAGCCATCACTGCATGTGATATCTTTCTTCTACTTTCTACAGGAGATTTAAAAAAAAAAAAAAAAAAAAACTCATTTACTTGATACTTTTAACAATGATGCGACTGCAGAGGTGCCAGTGTACTTTCAGTATTTAGTGCTCAGGCCAAAATAAATTATCTGGGAAATTTCCGTTCACGTTTAGTGTGGAGGAGGGTGGGTGGGGGGGCTGTAAATGAATAATTTATGAGAATGTCTCTAATGTGTTCCTCATTGTCACAGCATAACAAAAAAATACTACATTTTTTGGCGCATCTTATCATGAAAGAGAGAGAGAAAAAAAAAAGTCACAAACCATGGTATGTAAATTTGCACATTATTTTGTGGTCAGGGGTAATCTGACAGCTTATGCATCACTGCAGCTCAATGCATAATGGCTTTGACCACAATTAGTATTCAGAGAAAACAAGAGGATGTTGGCGGCTGCATGCACAGTGTGAGGCTGACAGACATGTCAAATCACACAGGATAAACTGGAGCTAAAGGTTGTCAAAAGATATCCGCAAGGGCGTACGCAGCTTTTTAATTGTTGGCATTCATTAATTCAACAGCCTTTCCATTCCTATCAAAATTGTCTGTAACATGTTAAGACAGGAGGAAGGTGTCTTAAGCCCCTTATTGTTGCACAGTTTTAATTCAGTGTTTTTAACATATTTTTGTTGGACCCCCCTCCTCCTCCCCGCACAGATTTTCTTTTTTTTTTTTCCATCTCAAAAGCTTCTGTATAAATATAGTACCAAAGTACAGTGACTGTAGAATCAGACAAAGTGGTGCATTCATTTACGTATACTTATTAATCATTTTGTTTTCCGCCTCGTCCAAAAATAATAAATAAATAAAACGTGGACAGATTAATCGAACGTACTAACTAGAAACCAAATATCATAGTAAACAATCATCTAACAGTCACATTTGATCTTGTGCTCTTTGATCTTAACACTGATGAGCAGTTTCTTGGGTGTGTACTTACCACAGGAGGTGAGAGGGGAACCGTCTGCTTTGGGCTTTGGGGCTGTGCTACATTTGGTGGACGTTGTCTGTGGCGGAGCAGGGGAGGAGCTGGCTGAAGATGAGGCCATGTGAAGGGAGGATGAGGCTGAAGATGGGGAGGCCAGCTGCTCTCCAGACTCCATATCTGTCAAACACAAAGCAGTCAATACTTAAGACATATGAAAGAAGAGGAGGGGAAAAAAAAAAAAAAGCACTGATGCTACACAGGTTTCTCTGTGACGCATGCATAAAAATGCTATTTGTTGTCTTTGGTCGATGATTCAAATAATTCACTGGTATTGTTTACTGACTCTGAGAAGTATTGCATTGCAATGATATGGTTAGTGATGATATGATTAATCAACAGCCAATCAACAGAAAATTAACTATCAACTTCAATATTCAATCAGTTGCTAAAATAATTTATTGGGCATAAAAAAAACTTCTCAACTGTCATATATATATATATTACATTACCACAACCTTTAAATGAAGTGCACACAGGTAAATATAGTCTCCCCCATCTGACTCTAAGACACATAACACTGATTTTCTGCCTATTGTCCATATTCTGCACAGATATTCTTGTACTTCTCACATCCCCAGTTTAATGCTTTTGCATTCATCATCTTCACATCCCATTGATCATAAAAAAGCCTACACCTGAACACATCCAGATTTTATTTCACAGCCTCCCTTTGTTATACCATTGTACATTACACCAACAATTTCGAGATCTCCCTGGTGATTCTGCTCTGCACAAGAAAACAGGAGCAGCTGATTAATTTGAGGAGACAAAGCTACCCTCTGAATATCAAGTATCATCCCTCACCAGGAACAGCACTGATGAGACGTAAATGACATGAAAGCTGCAGCTATGCTTCACTGATAAGGCCGTGTTTCCTATGGCAGTGAGAGTGGGAGTTTGTGTGGAGCAAAGAACAAAGGTGCTTTCATATTTAAAATGGATCATTAAAAAAAAAAAACACACACACACACACTCAGTGTATCATTTTGACCTTGCAACATCACCTTTCATTTGTCAAGCTAAGATGTGCAGTATGCTGATGGCAAAAAAACATAGCTGTGTATCAATTATAAATATGCAGTGGAAATCAAATTAAATATTTAAATGTGTGGCAACGGTTTTGACAAGGACTAAAGGTAAAATGTGTCACTAATAAATTCTGCACCGTCTACATTTAGTGTTAATTTACCATGATATTCTGAAGACATCATCTCCAGTTGGGTAATTAATTTCAACTGGATGATTAAACTGGCATTTCCGATCGATATGAGAACGTGTCAGTGTTTCTTTTACAAACCTCAACAACTGATTTACAGTAAGATGCTGTGGTGCAAATCAAAAGAATATATAGATGAGCAAAAAGCCAAATTGCGATGAAGAGAAAGATTGTTTTGCAACACGTACACTGCCCATCCTGACTGCGAGAAATTAAAATGAAACAAGCAAATATGCATGAATTTATGGGTAATAAACGTAAAAGCACAGAGGCAGCAAGTTAAGTAATCTGAGGGTTTTATAACCTAAACAAACGTTTAGAATTAAGTTGATGAATCCATGTACAACATTTTGAGCTAATGTAAACTAATGAATGTGAATAGCAAGTCACACAAAACAAACATCCCAAACATCAGGATGCAGGTCCTGTGAAAGCACAAATGTGTCAATACACAGGGGATGATTTACAGAACAAATAACTCCGACTGGATAGAAGTTGTGTTCACTGATCCACAAACACACTGCAGCTTGTCATCTGTGAGTAAAAATGTCCCTTTATCAGAAAAACAATGAACTCACACTATCAACCGAATGTGAGTCTAATGAGACAAAATACAAAACACCATCAGTCATTTAAATGCACGTTGTTACAACTGCTCAAACAAACCATCTCTCCATTAATACAAACACTCGGCGAGGATTATGATGACACAAACTTTTACATTAAACATAAATTCTTATTAAGCTGGCTGGAGTGAAGCACACTTACATTACTTTCTGGGTAAGAGCTTTTTTTTAAACATACACTGTGGTATAAATGCTACAACTTCTCATGACACTTACAATAAATTAGGAACATCAAATAATGTTCAGTTAATGGAAGGGAAAATCTACCACTTAGATATTCTTTCACAACGTCATGCTTTGGAGGGCAATGTTTCCTCACACAAGACTTTACTTTGGTGGACAGACCAAGTATATTAATGGCTGCTAATGTTTAATTGGTGACCCATTTATCTTTTTTTTTTGCCTGTCCAAGAGAAAAATGTAACACCCCAAGTCCCCAATTAGAGTCTCCAGTCTCCTTGAAATACACATCTTTGTAATGAAACAAAACAGGACACATATACAAGTACAGGGAGACCAATCAGATGGAGCTATTCCCCACTGTGAAGGGGCAAAGCAAACTAAACAGCTAAAATGTTGCCTTAGATACAAAAACAGATAAGTAGATACTTGCATGGGATCACACCGGCTGTGACGTCCATCAACATGCAGACGTTTCAACCTGTGAGTACTCAGTAGTCGTTACTACGTTAGCTGCATTTGTTTTGGACACTGGCGGACTTTGATTGACTGGAAGTTCGATGTGAACTGCCGGTGACTGCAGGGGTGGAGCATAAAAAAAGACTGCTGTCAAGTTGGGACGGACACGTTGTAATTTCTGTAGCGTGACAGAGCCCAGTACATCGGCGTCACAGCAGCAGGTTGTTAACACAACTTGTCGTGGTAAAACCACACAGCTGTTCTGTGATGTTTGATTTAAAAAATACAAACGTTAACCTTAGTATGTCGGAGGGTTCGCAAAACCCATGCACGCCATTTATTCACTCAGAAATATATACAAAATGATTGTAATGTTCTTTGAAAATATCAGGGCAAGTCGGTTCCAAAGGGTGAAAGTCTGACAACATTTCTCTCTGGTTTATTGTGGGTCATGGATTTGAGAATTCTATAAAAAGAAAAAAAAACAAGGAGACTATATTCAAATAACAAAACTATGACCTATGAGATAATTATTTCCTCTACAAGTTAAATCTATAATGTTGGTGCACATGTGAAAAATGAGCTGCCAGAACGAGATAAAATAAGTTACATCCCCTATGGGAGAGATAACCGTTGATAACCACTGGTGTGGAGTTCTGAACATAAAAATGTACCGCATGTTATACATGTCAGCCAATAAGGACAAAGTCAGAGGTGGTTCCCAGTCAGTAGACTACATGACTCGGGAAACTGCAGCCGCCTTGCTTTAGCAAGGTTTTAATGTTATCCTATGACAACATTTCTAATCAGCATGCACCGTCTTAAGTCAGCACTGTGCAACACAGCATTAAGCCAAACGTACCTATTATTACATGAGCACTCAGCAGTCATCGGTCAGACCTCACCCATCTTTGATGCTATCGCAGTGACAAAGTCCGTCCACAGATATAGACATATAAACTCCTGCTAAAGTAATCAGAACCACTTCCGTTGTAGCTCAAAGAGAAGGTTATTAAACCTCTGCTTGAAATTAAGCACGAACCAGTTTCATTCTGCCACCTACCATTTATTTGGACCATTAATATATACAAAGATCTTCTAGTATTGTGCCTGACTAAACTGTTTAGTGGTTTAATAGCTTAAATGAATAATGTGTTCAACTTCTGTTTGATCAACTGTGTTGACCTGATAGTAATAGATAAACTAGTACAAATGATGTAAATTTGAGAGTTTATCTTGTAATGAAAACAGAAGCATTTTCAATTTGTGTGTTTACTCTTACCAGCTATATCTTTATGTAGAGCTGTGCATATTTCACATACTAGTTGTTTTGTTCTGGGTGCACATAAGCATTTGTTTTCCATTGTGTGTTTCCCTTGTCCATGTTATCTTCTTGCACAGTAACAGATGGCTGATGCTAACAATGATAATCCAGTAACACAGTCATCATCATGGATCAGCAGTATTCTTACTGCAAACACAGTGTCTTTTCAGCTAATGGAAGGTACATGGCACGAGACAGAAAGAGGTAATGTATAAAAGTGTCTTAACATTGTTAAAGATTAGGGAGCAGCATCAATCAAAGGTCCTCCTACGTATCTGTTTTCCATCAATCTGCGATGAAAGTATTGTGAAAATACAGGGTATGCTAAAAAAAAAAAAAAAAAAAAAAAACACAATATTTCAAGTTCTGACTACAACTACAATGCTTTCCTGACGGCCTTCTAATTAGAACTATATCACAATGTTAAATCACCCTCCTTATATATTAACATCTCTTTGATTGATTCTGTACATGGCTGCTTTGACACCAACTGCAGTCTCCCAAGCCACACAAATCACTGCTGGTGTCCGCGATCCCACTTAACACAATTAATTCTTTCTGCTACCACTGGAAAAAACAGCAACGCCACTCACTTTTGGCCTCGGTGATTTTCTGGATGGGATGAAGTAAAGGGTGTAAAAAGCAGAGAGACTGAACCCTTTCCCAGTGGTTGGTGGCAGAAAGGCAAATTTAATAAATAATTTTAGAAAGCCATTCACTCTTCCACTCGTCATCTCCTCTTTGAGGTCATCCAGCAGACCAGATAAAATGAAGCCAATTATTTTGAGGGTTTCCATTTTTTTCCCCCCGTTTGTGTGTACACCCACAAGTTGTGCAGGATGAGGGCACACTGTGAGGCATGCTCTTATAGTCGAAGAATGACAGAAAATTGAGTGTGTACAGTTGCTGTGGCGAGGTGTATGACGGGTTCAGAGGTACACCCACAGTTCAGCTGAAATGCCATGCTCCTATGAGTTTCAATCGGTTTTTCATTCTGTCATCTCTTCTGATGACAAGTTATAGTTCCTGGCCCTGACTCCTACTCCACCTGGAAAGTGATGAAGTGTTCTGTCTGATCCATCCCACCAGCTAAGGAAGGAAACTACTGACTGACCTGCACCATGGGCAAGACTACAGCAAAACACAGTATTACTCAGAGTTAAAGTATGAGGAGGCTTTTCAAGGCCAGTAAAGCCTGCTGTGTATGATGATGATGCAGCACGGGGGATTTACGTGCCTTCTTTTCTTTTCCTTGCTTAAAGGGAAGTAATTTTATATAGAAACTTAATTGTTTAGACATACTGGAATAGGTGGTCATCATGAGATAGGAGCTGTGTAGACACATTAAACAGGAAATAATTTCATTGCTGCACATTTAACACTCTGTCAATTCAGTCTTCCTCTTTACAGCGATGACCCCTTTTTTGACTGATAGATTCTGTCCACAGTCCTTCACTTTTATTGTATTTTTTTTTTTTAAATTTGTGTCACTGATATAACAAAAATACAAACACAGAAGATGACACTGAAGATGGATGATGACAAAGAAAACATAATGGACAAACCTACAGATAATAGCAGTTATAGTGATGTATGTGCAGATATGATAAGTGTCAGGGGAAATTTATTAGGTTATGTAGTGTATATGTGATGACCCCTTTTTATGACTGCTGGGAGGAAAAAAAAACACGTGCTTTAAGGAGGTTGGGTACTTGAGTGCAGGAAAGCTGCTTGTCATCAAGTGCAGATGTAGCTACTGGATGCAGGTTGTAAATAAGGAGTCTGGAGAAACTGATTAACAAGCCAGTGTTGGGTGGCAGATGGCAGAGGAGTGTTGGTTACACTGCAGGGCCTGTGGGATGTTCTGTGACACTGATACAGCAGCAGTCACACTAAATGTGATCCATAGCAAAGCCTGCCCCAGTGTTACTAAACACCTTCAAACACCACCTATTTCACTGACTCACTCGTCTCGGCCATAGTCTTTTATGCATCGGTGTAATCACATCTTTGACCTCCTATGCAAGAATGCACACAGCGAAGAAATCCACCTGTGGTCATAATGCCTTGATAATAATCCATTTTTGCTCCTGAGAATTGCCTGCAAAACGTAAAGTGTAGGCATCCTGTTATTATCATTCTTCAAGATACATCCATCTTTTAAAGAGACCTTCACTCCAAAAATGAATTCCTGCTTGTATCGACTGCGTCAAACAAATATTGAATGCTGCCATGAATGCAAAGGAAAGGTTGGTAGTTAAGGAGCCAAATGGGCTCTGATGAATGATATGAGGCCTTAGTATGACAAATGCTTCAAGAAATGCATTTGTCTTTCATGGCAGCATCAGCACCGTTTGCAGTTTGCATGTGCATCATTTTCATGAGGAGTAATTTGGGGGTGGGATGTGGCGCTGGGACACGGGAGTCCCACATGTTCTGCTCAGACTGATATTCATCATGAACATGTTTCTGGAGCTACTTGCCTATTGCTGCCCCATCAACAGCGAGCATTAGCCATAAATTGTGTAGCTCAGCCTGCAGTTTTTAATTAGACACACAGAGAGAAGACGGTAGAAATGGGAGGTGGAGAGGGAGAGAAAAGGACAAGGAATTTCATGCATCTGCATGCTACATCCTCACTGTTTGCTCCTGCATCATTTGCTGAGGGCATCTCTTTAATTTATTCCTGATAACTGAGTGAGGAAATAATATTGTTCACTCAGGCAATGCTAAAAAATGTGCCACACAAAAACATAATATCCATGGTTTTTTATTCTATTCTTCAAAATTACAGACACTTCGTTCCAGAACACAGATTAGGATTATATATTTGGGAGGCAAATAAATGAATAAGAAAGAAAGAAACTTGTTAATGCACTTGGGCTGTAACTAAAAATGCGACACGAATTCAGCAGTCGAACATGTAGGTTTAATATTATCAGCCAGAGAACGGTGTTCATTTGCATATAAACAAGGAAAAAAACAGGTTCAATATAAAAATATATTGCGTGCAAATCACCTGACAGGAAGCATAGCTACAAATTAATCATGAGAGTAGGACGCTGTTGCAAAGGTTATCTGTCATTCCACACTGCTAAATAAAACACACCAGAGCAAAGGACAACGTCTACTATTTTATTATTTATATTTAACTTAAAGAGGACAGAGACATCCTCGTGACATTATGATTATTGCTTAACAAAAACAAACAACTGCGTGGAGGCAGTTTGGCGGATTATATCAGAACAATATTATCTCAAAAATGTGCCGGTGTTATCTGGTATCTGTTAGTTGTGTGTTGGTGGAAGTTAGTATGATGACATCAGACGGTGTCATTCATTCTGGCTGCATATCAAGACAGAGACCGTGAGAAGGAAAAGTCCAAGACAGTGTAAGCTTTTAAGGCTCGACTCTACAGTTTCAATGTCCACATGATTTAGAAGATCAAGCGGCATTTACGCACAGTAAATAAAAGAGGCGTAACGGGGACTTAAACCTGTTTCTAAACCCTATGTCCAAGATGAAAAGAAAAAGGCAATGCAAACACTGCTACTACAACATTTCATACAGAGCTCCTCTCTCATTCTCCAAAGAGCACAACATAAATCACATGACAACTGTAATGTGAAGTAGGACTGCACTGTGTCAAATAAAGCCATAAAACAGATCCAACCTTTCAAAGCACACGTCAGTGTCCATATGTCCACTGCTTTACCAAAGCAGGCGACGCTAGTTATTCAAACCAGCACAAATGAGTACATAGCGTCTTAAAAGAAGGTCACGAAGGTAGAAGAAGAGAGATAATCAGGAAATTTAACCTCAGAAATTGGCACAGCACCCTTACAGCCAGATAACGTCTGGTTTGCCGAGGGGGCAGGGGAGGGGGGGGGATTTTCAATAGCTGAGCTCTTACATCAGCTTCTTAATAGAGAAGCGTAAGGACTGACACATCGCATCTCTACATCAGACGCTTTGATGTGGAGAAGCACAAGATTACTCACATAACAAACTCTCAGAACACAGAGGAACAAGGAGGGCCATCGACACTCCAGATGACAGACCACAGCAAACATGGTAAAGATAACATGCAGGAACTTGGCTCACAAGTGAAGGTGTGAGAACGTCCAGTTATGACAGATTTTTTCCATCATTGCGGTGATTATGTGCCCGTAGTCGTAGAAAACTATTCCCCCGATAAAAAGTAAAAAGTGGTTGGTGACAACTTCTATTATCAGCACGTTTTGAGAGTAGCTACGTTCATAAGCTGATACTATAGGTTCACAGTGGTTTTGAGTTAGAGCCAGGCACTTCACACTGTCAGAATATGCTTGGACCTAAGCTTCAGTGGAGAAAAAAAAAAAAAAAAAAAAAAAAAAGGAGGCGGCGTCAACATGCAAAACCCCCTTTGCCATTTTTACAGCACACCACCTACAAGTCTGATAGTCACCTGTATATTGTACCACTCAAACTCTCTAGTTTCTAGTTTGGAGGAAGTGGAAAATACTCTGAACAGATTATAATGCTGTGTGTTATAGGTTACACCTGTAGACAACCTGTGACTAGCTGACAACTTTTCCAGGGAGCCATTTGAAAGTCATTCACGGGGAAAAAGAAACAATTAACTCCTATAAAAAAGGCGTACAACGCAACAGTTGCCCACAGCACAGCTGCTACAATTCTCCACTTGTTAAGTCTGGATGTTAACGTTACGAATTCACTTTGGATCCACTACGGCGAGGAAAGGAGACGGTGTGTTGATTTTAGAACTTGTGTTTCTGCTTTAATGTGCCTGTTTCTTGAAATCCTAAAACTGAGTCTCTACACACAGATAAACAAGGAGAATGTTTTCTGATTGTAGGGAAACTTTTAGGCACAGAAAAATCAGGTTGGGGAAAGAGTGTGGGGTGGGGATTCTATCTTTAAATATAATAATTTTTTTTCAGCAGATAAGCCAGCGAAATATTACACTTAACAGATTACCTAAATGTGAGAAATTTGCATTTATAATCAAGAGTGGAGATACTCAGATACTGGGAAATGTCTCTATCACTAGTGCCCCTAGCAAAAAAAAAAAAAAAAAAAAAAAACATAGTAGTAGTTGTGAATTAATAATTCCTGCCTGGATAGAGCTGACTTGAATAACACGGATCTGATTAGTACAACCTGATTTAAAAATCACTAACTTGTGCAAAAAAAAAAAAAAAAAGAATAATGAAGGTCGTTTTTCACCTTTTCTAAAACAACGAGAAAAACAACACTTCAACAAGTCACACGGCAGCATACTGACATTCAAAGTGTTGTACATATTCATTATTAAAGCACGTATACTTTATCATAGGACATCCATATCTTCATCAAGGACTATAAACAATATCAGCTTTAAATTGGTGGTTGGTGGGAAAAAAAAGAAGAAACATGGTTAGTCATATTTAAAGTTAGTGTGACAAATAAGTGAGTATTTAGAATATTTCTGTTGTTGTTAAATCTGATGATGATGTTGAACAAAAGTTCATCATTGAATCACGAGCAACTCTGACTCAATTACCGGGAATTGAGAATTGCTGAAATTTCGAGTGACTGCTATTCTTGTTTATCCAGAAATGTCAAATAAAATGAAACCACTAAGGCAATACATAAAAGAACTCGCTTTGTTCCCTGCAACAAAGCGCACTGCTACATTTCCTGTTATAGCAACCTTGTACTTGACAGACCACAAACAGAGAAGGAGAACAATCAAAGAAAAAACACTGTATTATGTGCTCGAGCTTACAATGGTAACAGTTTTACTAATTACATGAATAATGAAATTCAACTTGAGCCCCCTGAATAATTTTGAGCATTTCTGCATATTTAAGAGCGAGTATGATTGTGATTTCATACATGCACCCCCACCCCCCGCCCCCCGCCCCCCATAATGCTCTGGCAATTCTGCATGTCATCATCAAAATAAAAGTGTTATCTGCAGAGGCTGCACAAGAGCCACAGACTGAATAATCTAGCACGCAGACAGTCCCTCTTGACATTCTGCCTCTCTTAGTCATTAAATCAGGGTTATCAGAGACTGAAGAGTCAAAGGCAAATATCTAACAGTTTTACCATTAAGAATTCTTTGTTCTCAGCTCTAGGATGTAACTGTGTTGAACAATAATTTTGGGAAAGTAATAGGTGAAGGTTATAAATTAAGTAGGGCATTTCATTATTTTAAATATGCTAATTCTTATGGGATGAAACGTAGGACAATGGCTTTGAGATGAGGAAGAAGGGGAAAAAAAAACCGGGGCTTATTTTAATGGTGCTCAAAAATTCATTTGAGAGTTAATACTTAACACACAACTACACAGCTACATACAACTGTGGCTTCAATAGATGTGGGAGAGTCACTTGGGATGCTCATCAGACTATTTTTATTTTGATGAATGAGCAGAGAAAATTTTCTGTCTGCCTTTGAGCCATCTTCACAAAAAGAGCCTCTTCTCTGCTGCTAAATGAACATTTCCAGCACCTGCCTGGACTACTTCAGACACTGTGTGCTTTGTCAAGTAGCACTAACAATGACGACATGGCACAAAACACCACTGTCTATGCTAATAGCTGGACATTTAATAGCTGTGAAACATTATCATACTGGGTCACAGAGCGGCGACAACTACGGGCCACACAGATTGAGCTACCGATGCACCTTTGATAAAAACTAATCAGAGGGGTTTTAGAATATAAGAGGGAATGTAACTAGGATATGAACTGAATATGACACTATTGTCGATTCAGTCTCTAAGGTCGGAGTTTGCAGTATTGAACTGCCTTGTCAAACACAACCCACTATATAAATGTGGTCATCACTGAGACTAGTATTAAACCCATGAATGGAAATTTCATTGATTTTAACAGTTGTGGAGATAAAATCTAGACTACAAAAATAATTGCATGACCTTGTGTGAAAGGCTGTGAGAAATGAAAGTAATACTTCTTATTTGCTGATAGATTTAAAGGAAATGTTTACTAAAGCAGGATAACCAGAGAAAACCCCCTAAGCAGATCATAACTGCTTTGGAGACATATGTGGTTTTTCAATCTCACAATCTTTGCATGTCTTTCCCCTTCAACATCAATGCCAAAAAAAAAAAAAAAAAAAAAGATTTCATGCGAAAATGTCTTTTGATCCACCAAAAATTTTCAACCTTTATCTGTGGTGGGAAAATATAAATGTGCTGAGAGTCGATCAGGGACCATCGTGTGATTGTGATGACATTACACCAGCTGCAGTTCATCAACATGATGTTTTGACCCACGAGGGCTAAGCAGTTATTACTTCATTATTTTATGAATATTCAGCTCTCGTGGGTCGGACCACGCCAGTCTTCAAGCCCAGCCTTAACTTTGAGCTCAAAGTTTAGTGACTTTATATTGCACGACTGTGTCAGTAGACAGACAGACACATTAACAACTGCCAGGATACTAAAATTATCTCTCCACGCTGAGTTCTACCTATAATGGGTATCTCAAAAGCCACAAGATGACACGGAGACAGACATACACAAGGTGAAAACAAAACTGGCCCCACTGACGCAATTGATAATTATACTGTTTGTTGGTACAATAGTGTGCAATGCAATTTCAAGCTTTCAAAGCCTTGAGTGCCTTAGTAACCAAACAGTTACAGTGTATACCACATAATGGCAACGCCCATCACCTGTGTTGCATGTTAAGCCCCTCTGTATCTTTGTTTCCTGTCTACCTCATTATTACTGACAGTTCAAGGTGAAACATGCCCAAAGAGAATTTTACAGAAACAAAAAGGAAGAGAGAAAAGCACTTAAGACCAGGGGATATCTTTGTTGGTTTATGTGCAAAAAAAGCGCTTTATTTGTGTACTCACTGTCCTCAGAACAGTGATTCTAATCAAAGTCATGCAGAGTCACAAGTCACAACAGGCTGCAGACAAAACAGCTCTACAGATATGTGTTACTTTAACCCAATTCTGGACACAATATAGAGGTACTGTTTAGCTACATTAGTGTCAGTTTATGGCCTTATCTTTTTATACATATCATCATGTTACTACAATATGACAGATACCAAAACATCTATTTCAAATTGTCTACAGTTTTGTCTCTAGAACAGTAAAAGAATAGCCAAAACTAAAATTGATAGACAACATGTCCACAATTTAAGTGGGTTACCACCTGTAAACTAAATGAGGAGCAGCATCTGTCATTGCTAATATTGTCATTGCAGGGCAGCTGTATGAGGGTAGTGTGAAACACAACACCTCGCGCACACACAGAGCCTCACTAATGGAAAATTTTTCACACAGTTTCTGTTCTTGAAACTCAACAAGCACTGGTCTCTGAAAGCTGTGTGCAGCCAGGCCTGAAAGAGGCAGGGAGGAGGAGAGGTGCGTGGCATGGCAGCTTAATATCATCCTCCCTTACAGACTGAAAAAAAAAAAAAAAAACAACAACCTGCTGGCACGGCCTGCTCCATACAGCTGTCTCGCGTGTGTTGGGACGTAGATCTTTTTCGAAGAGGAAATGACACTGAAAACTGGATTATTGCACCTTATGCACAACATTTTTTTTTTTGCATTTGAATGAGGAGAGCATGACCGGAATCAGCTGCAGCCAAAACAAAGCAGACTGGCCAAGACTTGTACTAAAGTCAGTATGACAGAAATCCATGACCATACGACCAAAATCAATGCAAAACAATGAATAAAACAACACAACCATGTATAACTACACCATATAATACAATATAATATAAAACATTATTAAACTCTAGGTGAAGCAGAGAGACAACACTCTTGTCTGAGGGCTGTCACTCAAATACAACCATTTCCTTCTAAATATTCAGACTACATGAATACAATATTCATTTTACTGCAGGAGGACAGTCAATGCATAACAATGAGACAGGCTAATGAAATCAACCATCAAGCCAAAAAACATACATATTAAACTGGGGTCTCAATGTCATTTACTTTTTGCATTGTTTGCTCCCTCCTCCCCCATTTTCCTCCGCAGGTTAATTCAGCATTTTAGTCTTAATTGAATAATCATGTTTTATTCTGAGTGCCCATGTTATGTGTGTAATGAAGAAGAGCAATTACCAAACTGATAGTATTTGCATTAACATCCTCACCTCAGTAAATTATTTATTTTGAGTCAAACAACGTTAGCGAAAACCACTTGTCAAATTGATGCCACGCGATATACGGGTTTCTCATCCATTAACAATGTCGCTGAAAGAATTGATGGAATTCAGTCTAATCAATTAGAAGAACTGAGGAGAAACATGAAATAAATGGAGCTTCCATGAATTGGTTTCATATGCATCAGTCTTACACTGGTTTATTTCTCCTACGGTGCTTACAAGGATGCAAAAACATGCTTGTTCGCTGCCTATAATTTGCTTTCTCATTATACACAAACAACAAACACCAGTTTCATGATTGCACATGTAATGTCTCGCTAAAAACTGACATTTAAATCCTTTTCCACTAGCTTAGTAAACAATGGAAATGAGATAATTGATCATGTGCTGGGGGATCTCTGCGAGCGGCAGAAGGTCACCGCCTGCCAGCAGAGCTGATAGGGAAAATGGCATTGATGCTCCTGAGCTGCCATTTTTCTTCCCTGACAAAGACTCCATCTGCCACCGAGCCATTTGCAGCCTCCGAGTCAGAATATCAATGATTTCCAACCATTCGACAACTCAGCGTTCACCTTGCTGTCACCTCCACACCGGTCTGAGCGCTGACACCGCAGATCGTCTCTGAGCGCGCTGCCAACAAAACTCTCAGCCAGCTAAGTGGCATTTACGCGACTCAACTATAGTAAGCATTTAATTAGCACTGATAATATTTAAGTGCTCTGGAGATCTACGTTCGGGCAGATGCAGGGTTTCAGGATTTCTGGTCGACTCAAACAAAGAAGGGATTCATTAATGACATCGTTTGTCAGTGGCCTTGAAAAACATTACATCAGCAGCAAAACTGACAAAGATGGTGTTAAATCTTTACTACGGAGGTTTGGCTTTTTGTTTGTATAGCATTTTTGTTTTTTTTTTTTTTTTTACTAAAACACATTGCAGGATCTTCAGCGTGTGATCCACGGTGCTGCTATGAGCTGATAAAGTCGGGAAGACACAAAAAAAATCCCTGTTGTCCAATAAAGACTTCATGCCAACAGTAAGGAAGGAACAGCAGGCAGCTGGCCATGCTTGCCCAAGAAAATTCAATTTTCCTCAGTACCATCTGCACACCTCGGAGACGCCCTTGCAGGTCCACAGCCGTCCAAGAAACCCCCACCTCCCAATCCCCACCATAGGCCATTCCAGCACTGACCTGTCACCCCAGAGGAGAAGCATACATAAGGCACACCAGCTTGTCATATATTCTACATTTCAGTTAAATTATGCAGCAATCTCTGTCTGCTATTTGCACTCCTTTTTTCCCCATCAGGGGGCATGTTTCCATAGCGTTCTGTGTTATTGATTTAAAGGTACACAACTAACAACAATGTGCCACCTTGTTCATCAACTGATGACTGGTTATCTGACCAGATCGACTGTTTTATTTGTAGGCTGTGTGTTAATGTAAAGATCATTCATCTCTTATGGAGACATGATGTAACCATTGGTTTTGGATTACTCCACAGATACACATCATGCATATTGCTGCTATTCTTAGCAGCTGAACATGGCTCAACATTCATTAAACGTCTACGAACACTCACTGTCAATGGAGTATCCATACAACTAATTCATGTCATGGTTGCATCATTCACGAGACTTTGATTTACCATTGACAGAATTCTTTCATCACTTCGCTTTTCTTTTCCTGCATGTATTTTTGCTCCTTACTGAGTGGAGAAAGAGCAAAGAAGAAAAGGCTTTGATATTTAGTACCGCGATATATTACAGTACCACAGCAATCTGTTCACTCCTCTGGCAAAGTCACAAAATATAACCTACTCCATGAAGCTGCACTCTTAAATGAAGGTCATAAATATTTAAAAGTGACGGGGGGGAAATGTCATTTGTGCAGCTCAATCTCACTCTTTTATACATATACAGGGCATACAGTACAAAGTAATGATGCATATTAAACATTACCAGTCGCCACTGCATGAAGCTTTCCTCCCTCTCATTTAAATCTTGAATATCAATAAAGTAACCACAAATTGTGAATAACAAACTCTATACCAACTCAACCCGACATTAATCAGAATTACATGTCATATAATAGACCACTGTGTTTACTGGATTCGAATTTTTAATAGTGCAAGGCAACAGACTCTGCTTTCATTTCTGTTCCATGACAATTCTCCAGAAAACAAGCATTGTATCTTTGTCTGGAGCCAGACATGTCCTTTGTGTACTTTTATTTTATCTCCGCTGTGTCAAAGTGTGGAAAAACAAAAAGAATCAATGCCAGTACTGCTGGGCTTTTACTATAGAGCTGCTGGAGACATAGAGACACCTGATATACACTAAAGTGCTGAGTTTCAGTCCTTTTTGCATAGCTCTCTCTCCCATATATATATATATATATATATATATATATATATATAAAATATACACACATGTCAATACACACACACGTATATGTGTGTGTGTATTATGTAAATTTTAATACAAATGTGAAGAAATTGCCTCAAGGTGCTCCTGAGGATGGGATGGGATGTAAAGAACAGATTGACAGATGGTGTAAATGATCTGAAGGCATGATGTGATAGCTGTTGTTGGTGTTGGGAGTCAGAGATCTTTATATTTTGGTATTTTGCAGAAATCTGGAAGGGATCAATCAGCTCTCCCACTTGTCTTGAAATACTTTTCATCAGTCTTTTCTTAATTTGTTTCCTTTTACCTCTATTTTTTTTTTTTTTTTGCTTCACTCTTCCTGGGAACAATGGAACCAAATTCATCAAACCAAAGTGACCTTTCATCAGATTTGATGGAGGTATGAGGGGCAAAGGGGTGACAGACAGGAAAGTGCAGCTAAAACAATCACAGGCAGGGACCGCTGCACAGATACACAATTCACACAGACTTCAGAATATAACAACTCACTCAGCTCTTCAACACCAGTGTATACTCTGATAAACAATGGGCTGTTTTCACTCTCACCTCACTTGACACAACTGATAAATCAATCATACCGATCAGACCTGAGCTGATGATGTTAAAGAACAGTTCACTGTACCTGTGCACGGTATGAGTAAGGAGTACTGTGGCCCCATAGATAAACTGAAGGTTACCGGTAACTACTATAATAAATCCTTGAGGGCTTCTACGACACCCCCGCGTGGAAGGGAGAGTGCTCAGCTTTAGAGATGATGAGATTTGTGTGGCTACAGTCATTTTGATATTGCTGTTTCGACTCAGCTTGTCTACAGCGATACAGATGACCTGTCTCTTTCCAGGGTCACTCACATAAAGAGTAGGAGACTTTTCCTCTACTGTAGATTAAGGAGTTGCTGTGTACATGTCATGAATTGCATTGCAATCCAACACATTCATCACTGAGATAATGCTAAATGTTGAACAACATGTAACAGGAATTGTTTCTTGTTAAACTACATTGAAACTGTGTAGTTTTAGTGTGAGACTCGAACGCAATTGTCCTCATCTCTTCACTGTGTCAGCTTTTCATGATAAATATATCTGATCCCACCCACTCTGCAATGAAGTATGTACAACAGAAAAGTTAAAAACTAAACTTTGGTTTCAAACTGGAAATTCATTTAGCAGCATGTGGTGCAGTCAAAAAGAAAACCACATGTCACACTTTCCACTTTCCGAGTAGAACTCAGACTTAAGGGAACTGAATTTGTTATATCCACCACTGTCTCGAGGCAACAATTTAACTTTTAATAACAGCCAAAAGAAATGTGTGCATAAAGTTGCTATATGTGGAATAGCCCACATTAAATTTTAAAACAACGCCAAACAATAGCTCCAACACCACCAATTACCCCTGTTTAGCTCATAGTAATTTATCTTAAAATACCCTATAGTCAAAAAAGTTTTCTTTTCTCCCATGAGATTTAAATGTGTTCTGAAGCCTTGACACTCTAATTCTCAGACAGAAATTAATTAGATGCACACAAAATGAGTGCAAAGTGTAATGCAGCACAAACTAATTTCATAAAGGAGGACTTTGTTAAATCTCATCCTAATTGGAAAATTCTAATCCTATACCTAAATAATACTTTAAAATGAGGTGTTCTGCTTAGTCTGGCATTTCCTTTCACAGGTTACTTTTTCCAATTTCACAAAGCAAACTGCTTTTCCCTTTTCTAATCCAAGAAGGGCACATCATGCAAATGGACAATGGGTAGCAGATGTAACCAGACACTTACTGTATGAGACGATCCTCAGTTCTGGGACATCAATGCTCTGCACCTGAAACACGAGACAACAGTCAGATTTATTGCTTGATTTTATTGATTTACTCATTCAGCATCGTTCCTGAAAGCTCCAGGAAAATTAAATAAAAATGGTAATATAGACTCAGGGGAAGATGAATTGTAAACATCAGCAAAAATAAATAAATAAATAAATAATCAAAATAATATTCCCACAGAAAACACTGGGAAATGGGACAAAACAAAAACACTTGGGAGAAACTGGATTATGGTTTACTGTGTAACAAGAGCAGTTATGTGGCTATGTAGCTGGCATCCAGTGACATTAAAAGGTTATATATGTGATATTCTGAACTAACAGATGTTTCACTAGAGCACCACCATCACAGACCAAATCTAATGTGTCGTCAGCAACATACAGCGAATTCCTATAAACCACAACACCCCAGTCCCTTAGCAGGGTGTTAAAAGTTCAGTGACACAGCTTCCTCAATTTGAAACAAAAAGCACAACTGAATAAGATCAGCAATTTGCCAAATAAGACATTTTTTTTTATCTAGATAGCTAATGTTACTATGTGTCCTCTGGCCTATCTGGCTGTCACTAATCAAATATATAACAATATATACCCATCATCATACACCCTATTCATCAAGGAGAACAAAAGCCAGTTCCAGTTCCAGATGGAGCCCTTTAGCTGCTCATAGGACCAATATTGACTGGTTTAGGGTCAGACTGGGGAGGAAATTCAGTGCTGGTCTTATTCAGTGCTGCTTAGAAAGGACATGTATCTAGAATGACACTCAGACGTGGCCAGTAAAAACTGTATCAAGGGATATAGTGTGATGAGCGACATATTAAAGTCTACCCTTAATACTCTGTTGTTTAATGAAGCAATTTTCATCTTAAAGTTCAACCTCTGACAAAGCAGTTGTCATGGTCAACAGATTGTATACCATGATACAGATGTGCTGTGCACTACAAACATTTCTGACCTACCATCACATGTATACCATTTATACTGTCGAAACCTCTTGATTAATTTTGTCTGGAATGTGTTTTTGAATCAACCCTGAATCTAAATGCTTTCAAGTCTTCATATATCACTCAAATCATTACCTGTCAGCCTCTCTGTGTATACTTTCTAAATCAGTAAAGTCTCTCATAACCTACTTGCCGCCTCCTCTCATCAGTAGGAGCGATGCTTGTTTTGTATCATATATGCGTTCGGGTCATCCTATAGTTCCATTTGTCATTTTGTTGCGTGACTAGTGTAAGATGATCGTCCTCCCCTACACCTGAATGCTTAATCCAACATCAACAGTAAAAAGGTCATCTTTTAGTCTCAGAGTAATGGGCTGTTTACAACAAATCTTTGAACTTCTGCAAAGATGAGCCATCTCAGGTTACTCAGCTATCCATCAATGTGGCTCTATGCCATCATTTAAAGAGGAGATAATGACACTGGCCTACCTGTACAGAAAACTGTTTACCAAGTCAAAAGTAATAACAGGTAGCTCCTCTGCCACCAGCGGGTTCTTTCTAAACTGTCTCCTTGCCAGTCCTTGTGTTAGATCATTCACGTCTTGCAGCTTTCCGGTGAGGTCAGGCTGAACATTTTGTTTGCTACAGCTCGGCCTGCGGCATCTCGAAATCTTTTCTTCCATTTGTTAATACTACTCTCTCGGCTCTAACAAACCAACACTGTCTCTTACTAATTCGGATAATTCATCTCCATTAATGGCAACAGTCAGTGCCAACATAGTGTGACATTCATATTGCAGCAAAGACAAAAGGTGTATTGGCTGATATTGTGGATGGGCTCATAAGGATTTGTCCTCGGTTTGTGTGCCAACTCCTGCCAGTAGTAAGTGTTAATGAATGAGTGCTGATGCTAATGACTGACAGAGATGTTTCACTAAAAATTAACCGGTTTGTTTTCAACACTTTACAACATGTACCTTGGTTCTTAGGCGTGTTATTACAGGAAGTTGTTGTTGCCATCAATCAAATGCTAACATTTTAATATATGTTGAGAGAAAAAAAATCATAACGTATGCAACACTGCCTTATACTGTTTGTCTTATTTGTTCTAAATTGTTCCGTATAGACATGACTCATAGGAAATACAAAATATTACTGTCGTATTGGGTCAAGGAACAATGTTGGAAATGTCCCCTACAACAACATTTAAATCGTTAAAACCAATATGATCAAAGACTTTGCAAAACAAAAAAAAAAAAAACAAAAAAAAAAGAGCAAGCTCCGTCTTCACATTCAGCAAACCCACGACTTCCACCATAAAGAATGAGCAACAGTCATGTAGGTGTGCCCACATGTTGCTGTCAAGTACCTCATGGAAATTATAGAGCTAAATACTTACAGTCCATTACAATATCAAAAAAGGTCTAATTACGGTTATACACCCATAATGATCAGAGGTCTGTACTTGCGAAATAAGATGATATGTTATTTAAAACGAAGAGACAGAATTGCAGCACACGGACACATTTATTTTCTCTGGTCTCTTATTGGGACAATGAGTGTTGAGTAAAAATTAAATATTTAAAAATGTGGCTGCAGCAGTACGCCTAAAGTGGGAAGTGGCAGCAGTGACCAGATTTTAAATGCATGCAGATCAATAAAAAGGGAGCTTCTGAGGCGCAGTCCTTGTGTGAGAGAGGAATGGTTTACAATAGGAACAGGACAAAAGGTCTGCATTACTGTATGCCACCACCTAGCCTGGAATTAATTCATCCATGCAATACCTGCAGCAAAGAACGCAAATACATACTAAACAGCAAAACAAACAGACCTGACCAATAGCATTTTAGACATCAGCCCCATTAACACAGCAGGGAGACTTCAGTCTCAGAAGCATCATTGGTTAGGATAAGCATCTCCAGGCGGAGAGAAAATAGACCAGGAAGATGAGTGAAAAAGAGTAATCACCCTGACATATTCCTAATAATCCACCTCCCTCGTGCTGCTCCCCCCCAAGCTCACCCAATCATAAAGTGTCAACACTGACCTACAAAAAGGGAATCCTGTCAAGCCTTACATGTTTAAAAACATCAATCACAGCAGACAAAGAGGGTGCATTGAATTATACAGCATTAACCTTCAGGGCTTGCATATAAAGACCATAGATTTATTTATGCTTGTGTGTTAAGAGCCTCTGCACTGCTCCTTACAGCAAGCTGGCTGCCAAATTGATGAACCTGCTCAGCCCTCAGCAGGAGTCCAGCATCTTTGATTAATGAGTGCAAACTTGTGGAAAGGGTAAGAATAGAGAGACAGGGTGAAAATGGGTGAAAACACAATTATTAGCAGACCTGATTTTTTTTCCTCTCCTTTGGCCCATTCGAAAGGCCAGAGGAAAGAAGGGCGCTTTTAAAAAGAACATTAAAAGGGGCCGTCTCATATTCTGTAAAAATAAGCCAAGAGCTGCATCAACAGTCAGGCCAGCAAGACATGTTAAATATGATCCTGATTTGAAATGATGACCACTGTGACCACTTTAGCAAAAGAAAAACACCTGCACATCTGGTACACCTAGCTCAGCTTTATAATCTAGTATTAAGCATTTTGTAATAGAGACACTACTACTATATCTCTGAAATATGACTGAAGTGAAAACATGTATTTTTGCTGTTGCTGTTTGCTGCTGTTGCTTCTAAAACTTAAACATATTGCTTTATGTATTCTAATGACCATGAGCTACATCTGCTTTTAGAGGAAGAACAAAACCCTGAATGTTAAAAATATTTTTAACATTCAAATGGCAAGATGCTGACTCTGATTTCTCAATATTAAAAAGCTCATATTAGGTGCCCAGTACACAGCACTTAAACATTGTTCTCTCTGCAGAGGTTTTCAAGGACATGGGCTCTGAATAAATTGGAGGCAAATTTAGTGACCTTCTACCTGTGTTTTGATTCATTGGCAGTTACTAGATGCATGCATAACACATCAAGGTTGTGATCTGATTTATCTCACTGCCTTGGCTACTGAAGCCATTTAAATGATGAACTTCATCAGGAATAATGTTTACTGCCATTTCACTTGGACTGTGTGCGCAAAGGGCACACGCTAATTCATTACTATCAATTATATCTGTAAAGACAAATCAGCTCCACTGCACTGTGCGAGAGAAAATGATGCCTGCCAAAGCAAACAAAATGATGAAAGCTGAATTAATACAAGCAAAAATAAGCCCTGTCATCCAATTTGCACTCTCTGAGACCAGCTATTCACAGATCACCGTTCAACACAAACACCTCTGAAAAATAAATGTGGTTGATGTCGATGCTGTCGTGACAAGGTCACGACAAACTTTGACAAGATCTAATACATGTTCTTTGATCAGAGAAAAGACCTTGTCTGAGATTATTTCAACAATCTTTTTCACAAAAGTCATTTTTGACATGTCGAGGTAGGAAAAATCACAGATATTAATAATTATCGCTGATTTCTGCTTCAGTTCCTGTGTCTTGGTTTTTTACTCATGATGGTTCACTGTCACACTTATGGTTCAACAGAGCCTCTGTTAATAATGTTGATGTTTATGTTTGTCATCACAAGCAGTGTCTTAATTAATTTCAGGAGCAATAGGTCATGACACTTAATAATGGAACCTTATTCACTTAAAAGAGACTAAATATGTTTTATTTTACTACTTTGAGCATCTGTAGCATGTGCGTCTAATGAGAATCCAAAAGTCCCTTCAAATTTAGAGGGTCAGCAGCATAAACATCATATCGTGCCCAGAGAAGAAATCAGGGCAATGTTAAATTGCCCCACTTTCTACACTGGAAGTTAGGCCTGGTTTGTGCTTCTGGTGCCCTTTTAGTGAGAGTCACTACAAGGTTTAAAAACTGACTTACTTAGGACTGAGTCAAATTATGACATGAATGTTATCACAGGAAGATAAAAGTGGTCAGATTGCAGTTTTATAGAACAGCTTCAAAGCAATACTCTAACTCCCCAAAAGTCTAAAAAAAAAAAAAAATTAATTATGTGATTAAAATAGAAATCAGAAATCAAGGTTGTGTCTATGAGATCTATTTCTTCATTGAAAGTTTGATAACTTTAGTTAGAGATAAGCAGCGTTTAAACAGACAGCGCTCATTTAAATGGCCCAAGATGGCGAATGCCTTGTTGTTAATATGAAAGCAGAAAAATGGAGGGTATTGTCATAATCTCAAAGGGTAAATTTCAGCCCAGACCGCAGCTGCAGCATTAGCTGCGCTTTCTTTTAAGAGGAAGCCACAAAAAGAGAAGATAGCAGAGGGAGAGAGAGAGAGACCAGCGGGCATGATCGGTTATAATACTAATAAAAAAAAACAAATAGTATAAGAAAATATTAAGAAGCTAAAACATTAAGAAAGCCCACCTGTGTTACATTCAGTTGTTGGACAATTTCATGACATGTTGTCACTCGAAGCTAAAAAAAAAAAAAAAAAAAAAACAAGCTCTACCGTACACAGACAAGCAAGACGCTACTTTCTACAAAATGATACACGGAGAGATTTAAATTTAAAAAAAAGAAAAAAAGAAACATACATACATGTAAAACTAATACGGTAACAAGCTTACTTATGTTTATGTTTTCATCGTCCGGTCATTCATTCCCGTTTGTGGACAGACAGACGGTGGATGCGCAGAGTGGACCAGCTGGCAACAAAGACAAGATCCATGCTGCAAGGTAATGACAAGGCTGAGCAGCGCTGCCTGACCGCGTCCAAGTACCAAGTACCGGTGTCGTGTTAACGTTAGTTGCTCAACACTTTTTTTTTTTTTTTTTTTTTAGTAACCAAGTTACACTTTCAACACAAAAGCGATGCCATTCCGGACACGACTACGATTAGCAACAACCGAAAACTTTTTTTATGTATACTTTAAGACGTTAAGTTTCTTTTTCCATTTAAAAAAAAAAAAAAAAAAAAAAAGAAATAAACCACAATTTAAGTCAGGGAGCTGATAACGTTTGTGGTGTATCGGCAAGTGTAATAGAGAGAGAGAAAAAAAAAAAAAAAAAGATGATGCCGCTGGTTTCTAGCAAAGGAACGTTAGCTTAGCTGTTAGCCCCGGCAACAGAAACCTGTGAAATCACACGACTGCCCGTAACGTTAGTGAGAAAAACCTCAACGAGATAAAACAAGGTTACAAAGTCCCCACAAGGAAGAGGAGATTTAAACCCACCTTATCGTCGAGCTGTTTTTGTTTTTGTTCAGAGAGAGAGAGAGAGAAAAAAGCGAATTAAAAAAAAAAAAAGAACAACTACATTTACTTCCCGGTTTCGCTGAGCTTGAGGGACGTTGATAGAAGCTAAATGGAGAGAATTGGTGAGTTAATTGTGTCCGGGTGTGGGAGTGACTGAGTGTGTGTTGGTCTCTGGTCGCAGATTGAGACGCTCTCCTCCGTTTCACTCCGACACACTCAAGAGAAGTGACGTCAGCTCGAGGCTTCTACAATGCAAACTTTTGTTCCTCAGACCTGCAGCCAGCAAGTGCACTGACCAACGACCAGCACCGTCAGAGGAGACCTCATAATGAGACACACACATACATCTGCACAAAAATCATATTGATTATTATTATTGTACTTATCACTACTAGTTTCCTTCATAAACATCCACACATTCCCTGATGATGAGTGCAAGCACTTGCCTCCAACTACATTGACTGAGTTTATTTGTAATCCCTGTGATTGATTTTTAAATAGATATCAAGCTATATCGGTCACCCATGCCCTGGTGTAATGATGATCCTTTAGTCAAAAATAAGTACAGAATGAGGTTTAAGGGCAGGCTGCCAGGTCTACTTGGTGGTAGACTAAATATATGTACACTTGCTTACACTCGCATACTCTCATAATCTTGTTTTGTAATTAATACCCAAATGGATGCAGACACAACAGGTCAGGTTGACAGTGAGGCAGCAACACAAAGTGTAGTGTAATATATGATGGTAAAACTGACATAAACTGATAAAGATGAATTAATAATGGATGTTTATTGAGCAAAAAGAAACATGAAGAAAGATTATAACTATGAGAGAGATGTTAAAACGGTGCAATACTGTTGGGGAATGCAGTGCAAATAAATTTATACTGCAAATTAAGTGATTTGAGTCAATAATCTCAAATATTAATGTCAGTGAAGAGTCCGTCATCCTGAAAGAATAAGCTCTAATTCATTTGAGCCAAATCAGTGTGAACTATGTTTACCATTTGTGTCCTCTGGTCATAAAAAGACCAAATGAAGCTTTTCTTTCTTTTTCTTTTCTCTTCTCATTTTACTGTTTTAAGGAAGCACTTAGAATATTAATGAAAATGTGTACGGCTGTAGATTACATACAATATAAAAGGAACTAAGGGAATGAGGTTGCAATTCTGAATGTCACTTGTAATTATAGGAAGTGGCACCAAGGGCATGATGTGTATAAAATAAGATTCGTTTCTTCTCAAAAGTGAAAGAAGAAGCAGTGTTTCAGCGTTCGGGACACAGATTGATCGTTTTCAATTCATGGCATGCCACTTTTTTCTATAGCACACTGCACAGGAAGTTATACAAGGAGTAATTAAGGCAAAAAGGTGCGTTTGAATTAAAGATGAGAGTAAAAAAAATCTTTGGTCAGCATTTATGATTTAAAATGGGATTATTTGCTCATTCACCTTATTCACCAGATTTTCTTCCCATTTTAATTCTGTGTCATTTTAGACGCTGCAGTCGCAGGAGCTACTGAGTGGACTGAGTGAAACACACATCTGGCAGGATCAACACACATAGCGAGGAAGGAGAAAATGATTTGATGAATTCGTCAGCCGAGCCACAGGATACCTGGGTTTTTAATTATATTGGACAGTCTTCATTAGTGAGAATGTGCAGTGTGAGAGATCAGAGAAACATCACTTTCAAAAAGCTTCTTACAGCAGTGGTTTTTCATATTGTACAATCAAAATGTCAGCCTACCTTGGTCATTTGTAACATAATAAGTTGCAGTCGATGGCTACAATGTAAGCAGCATGCTGGGGGAAGGGCAAACAGTCTGTCCTCTTTAAAGGGATTTTTAAAGAGTCTTGATTAGAAAGTATAATGAGATACCACAGACACAGCAAAGATGATCTCTCTGGAGACTGATGGAAAACAAATTAAGATGGTGCTTTTGTTTTTAATTATTATTTTTCTATCAGTCCTCAGAAAGCTCAGGATACCCTTAAGGCACAGGAGTTGGACTCACTGTCATTGATTTTTTTTTTCTCCTCCTGATATATTTAAATAATACAGATTTTAATCACGTCAGCACACAGTGCTCTGATCCTTTAACACCAAAGCCTCCCAGCTCTGTACATCTATGTGATTTAGAAAATGACAATGGGTACATTCATCACTAATGTTTGCAGCTTTGTGTGTTGTGTGTGTGTGTGTGTGAAACATACAGTTTAAATCCAACAAATCTGAGTTGAACAACGCTAACATGCCACATTCATTGATGCATATACAGAAATAAGTCTGTACTTACTGTTTCTACTTACAATACAGTTACAGTTGTTCAATATGGAAACCAGTAATGTAATGCAAGGATTTTGAATAAAACACATATAAATATGTGGTATTCTGTTCATTATAACTAATAAAGAAGTCACTTTTAAGCAATCACTTTACACAATGTAATAGTGTTAACCTAATTAAGATTAGCTCTGCTCAGTGGGTGAAAAGAAGAAAAGAAGAATAGTATGCCTTGTCTCGACTTAAAATAGACTATCCAATAGTACCATTCAGAGAGCAATCACATAAATAGAGGCCCTTGTTTCCCCCTTTTTAATAGAAACATGTTCCAGGATAGTAAATGGGGGAGAAACCTGAGACTTACAGGACATGGGAAACAGATGCTCTACACTGTGTACAGACACCTTTCCCAGGAAAGACACAAACATGACGGATGAGGAAGACAAGGGGAGCAAGGACGGAAATAACATATCTTGTAAAATTCAGAGAAAAAGAGACACAGGGGTGTGGAAAGACCAGAAAGGTAGGAAAGTCCTCTTATTTGTCCTTGTGCTGTTTGTATACAGGCCAGAGTCAGAACTGTTGCTTATGTGATTATAAATCTAATACATGATGAAGCTAACAGGTTGTTTTTTTGGTTTGTATTATATTTTATTGGCAAAAAAACCCCACAATAAATCACATGCTTGATGAACTTACTGTATGTCTTGTGACTCTCATCATCATTCCATCTATCACACCACCACATGTCAAATTTAATTTATGCATATCAATGTCCATTTTAATTTGTCATTCTGGGTCAGAGTAGACCTCTTCCAGCTCCAAGCAATGGTGTGACAGATGTGTGAATGAAATCATTTCTGCTATTTCTTTCTTTTTTCTTTTTTCCATCAACAAAAATAGGCCATTACATCCCCACTGTAATACTCACTGTGACAATAAGACACATAAACCCCATTTAAAGATGATTTTTAGGTATGTAAGAGCTAGAATCACTTAAGTTGCAGTGTGTTTGTGGAAAATAAATGGATAGAACTTGCAAGGTTAATCATAAATTAAAGTCAACCCTATTATTTAAAAGACCTAAATAATTAAATGGGCCTTTTTGAGGCACCCAGTGTTAGTGTTACAAATTATTATGATAATTATCATAATTGCCTGTGCCTGTTTTTACTTCATTCATCATTCTTTGACTTAAATCGCTGAAAAAAATTCAAATGAGAAAGATTAGGGCAGCAACTCAAGAGGTCAGGAAACGGACAGTTGTGAAACAGGAACATTTACAATAAAGCATACTTAACTGCCAGTTCATAAGAGCAAACTACTCCAGTCGTGGCAAAATGACCTGAGTTGTTAAATCTGTGTTTTTGACAGTAAAAATGATATTTTTACTGTTTAAAAAAGCCTTACAGAGAGTCCAAAGTTTTTGTTTGTAGACTCATGTCACACATGTTAATTATTGGCTAACAGTCGTTATTCAATCTCAGCTCGGGGAAAAGATAATCTTTCAATTTTATTCTATTTCTGTTTCCTCTGTAGTCACATGGAAACATGGTTTGTCTTTTCAAACCTCAGGCATTTGAGGGAATAACAGTTACTCTGCAGTGTTAGAGACATAATGTGATTCACTGTCCCACCTGGTGGCCAAATCTAGAAATTATCTGTAAGGTTTGGGAGTGAAAAAGTTCTTCTTGAGATTCTAATAGGGAAGGTGGCACATTTTTAACTGTTAGTCTGTGAACAGCTTTTGATAAATCATGTCTAGATATTAAAAAGAACACAACAAAAAGAGGTACGCAAAGCCAAGATTTAAAGAGATTATGTCAGGTTACAGGTGTCTTGGAATTCTAAAATTAAACGTGCATGAATGGGAAAGAAAAGAACAAGATTTTTTTTCTTCTCTCAGGTCTGTTTTAATGCTGTGATATCAACAGAGACAGTGGACATTTAGAGGTAATGACACTTTTTCAGATGACAGTGATTTAGACATCCTTTCAGAACTAATTAGACTCCATCCCCGATTTTGGTGTCCTAATTCATCTTATTCTCCTCAATTATGCATTGACATATATATATTTGGCAGGAATGTTCTACATGGATCACACAGAACGGATCGTGGTTGTCCCTCCTTCTCAATTTTGCTGATTTTTGACACCACTGTGTCAGCTGGAAGGCGACATACTGTAGTACTACAAAAAAAACTTCCTGCTTGGTAGAAAGAAAGAAAAAAAAAGTCATGTAGTCAAACATACTTTATTATGGAAAAAAAAACAAAAACACAAAAAAAACCCCACTCAGATTCTCCCAAATTCATGTCGGGTATTGCACAAAAGCATTCATGATGATGTTGAAAATATATAACAGCATTTAGAGGGACTTCTGTCATTATTCTGCTACATACGCATCACACAGCCCAATCTTTGATTGTCTTTAACATTACATCAAAAATCATGAGCACTCAATTCAAAATAAAACTATGATAATGACAAGAATAGATTTAGATTCCATTAGAGCAGCGAGAGAAAAAGAAATACTGTATCTTTAGACCACTTAAACAATACAAAAATGACACAAGGATTGGTGATATAGATGATCATTACAATAGCCACCTATAAAATATCCTGGAATGAGTGTTGTATTTAGTGGTTACTGGTTAAAGAAAAGAGGCTGACAACAACACAAAACAAACAAACAAACAAAAAGACTCAGTATAACACAGCCAGTCCCTAAAGTCCACTTGGCAAAATACAGGGAAACTGGAGGTGAATGTCTGTGTGGCAATATTCATTTTGGATGGTTTTCCATTTTAGTAAAATACCTGTGAAAAACAATTGGCTTTATGGACTGTGCAATGCCACTTCATCGGTTGCATTTACCTACATGTAGTAACCAGGTGATTGCTCACACTCTGGCCGGGCTCTCATTCGTATCGAGCTATTTACGTGTGTCCTTGATAACTTGTGACTGACAATTCCCTTTTCTATGAATACTATGTGAAGGGAACACGCTGGTGATTTTACAGTTGATTCATCACAGGGATGACTGCTCAACCTTTGAAAACGGTCGTATCATGCCTGCTGCTGTTCTTAAGAGGAAGCTGTATAATGTCTGAAAAAATCCTGTTGATGTCATCAGGGTTAACAAAAGAATTTATACCAGACAGGCAGCGTTACAAACTGTCCCAAGACAGGAAGGAAACAAAAACACTTACTTTGTCGCATTAGTGGAAATGTACAGTACAAATAGACTATTTTCAAGCTGAGATATGAATCAGCATATCTCAACCTTTGCTACTTGATTTTTGATCATTTAAAAAAAATCTGCCTTTAAAAAAATATACTATCTGGGCGTGTCCCATAACAGAACATTTCTGTCAGCTCACAAAAAGTACGAACATTTTGATTTCACATTAATCTGTCCCCCCTTTTTTAATAAGCAATAGTATGTTATTTTTCTATAAGAGAAGCAGTGGTGATGATAGTAACCTTGTGTTACATCCAGTGACACGTGATAAAAAACACACCGGGGACAGATGTTGATGAAAATGCAATGTACAAATGATTCTAGTGAGTCTTGGTTAGTGCAGTGATACTGACATGTCTTAACCACCCAAAAAACTGCTTCAGTAACTCCTTAAACTCCTGCGTGAAACACCAAAGTCTGGTGTTTCCTGCTGCGTGAAAGGGAGAGAGAGGAAGTTCTCCTATGGAACGCTGTCAGTTTCCTCAGCTTCCACCAGGCAGGACTGGTCTGTCTCCAGGACTCTGAACGGTGGGTGGTACTCGAACGCCGTGATGAGAGTGGAGCCAAGATTGTGCTTCTGGTGCAGGAACCAAATAACTGCCGAGATTCCCATGATAGCCACCACGCTGAGAATGACCAGGGCGGACAGCAGAGCGCTGGGTTCTGAGGGGGAACAAGGTACAATGAAAGGAAGGTTGTTGCTATAAACAAAAAAACTCACAAGAGAATATGTAAAGAGGGGGGAAAATAAAGCTCAAAGGTCTACTTACTGCGTTTTGCTTCCTCTGCTTCTGAGGAACAAAAAAACATATTTTCAGGCAAGTGTAAAACAATCCCAGTCATATTGTCTGATGAGAGATTTCCTGAAATTCTTGCCACATTCTAATACCTCTAATGAACAGGCCTGAGACATATTTTGACTCAACATGTTGCATTTAAAAATATATATATATTTAAATCTTACTCTGAGGTGCCTCACAGATCACTCCATTCTCCACGTCTTTCAGACAGCTGACAGTTTCCCATTTTCCCGTTTTGGTGTGCAAAGCCACACACGTATCCAAGGGCGCCAGGTCTGCTGGATATGAGCCGTACTCCCAGTTGGTATACTTCACGGGGTCCTCGCCGAGCCACCTCATGCTTTCACCTGACAAGATACGTCAATCATGACTCAAAAATTGACAGGCAGTAAGAATACCAACCGTCGTCACGGATAATGTGAAAGGTAAAATGAAATTGCAGCATCCGCCGCCCCTTTTTTGGCTCTGCTTTCCAAAATAATGTTTAAAAATGTTGAAATAAAATATAATAATGTATGATTTTTTTCCGTGCCCTCCCTGATGACCTCATAACAGGATTTCCCGTTGCTAGTATAAATAACAAGTATAAATCAGTTTTGTCATCAGTGCTTTCAAAAGTAGCTGGCACTAGCAAAAGAAATGGAGGACGAGACAGATAGAAATCTTAACTCTTGAGATTAATATTTCCCAGGTCAATAATAAACATTGAGGCTCAGTTTTCTCGCTGGCACAGAGAGGAAGTCCTCAAACTGAAACCAAACCGTTGTCCCCCTTATTACGTCCAAACCACTATAATCAAGTTGTTAATTTATTGCAGTTTTTGATTGTTATCAAAAACGAGACCATGTTTTCACAGCCCAACACACCCCCCTTCCATTCCTTCTTCCTGATCGTATTTTACTTACTGTCTGTGTCATAATACATTCCCAGCCACACGATGACAGTACAATTCCACACCTCTGGGCTATATTTAATGACAAAGTCATTTTCCTCCTGGCTCTGGATGGTCAAAAGATCTAGAATGGAAAAAAAAAGTAACAGCAATGAAACAATCACACATAAATATTAAGAAAACTCAATTTGTAAATTTGAAATAGCTGATTAAATAAAAATGGTTCATTTACCAAAGCCTACGCAGATAGTTTTTGCCCTGTCCATAGTGTAAGATTTGATCGTCTCCTCTTTCCCATGGACGAAGTGGTAACATCGGTTCTGAAAGGGCACCCAGGTACGTCCATCTGCAGGACAATCTGAGGAAGGTCATGACACAAAAGATTAGTATTGGAAACAATGAACTGTTTTTATTTGAATCAGGGACAGTTTGAATATAAACAAAGAAAACATTGAATCCATATAAGACAAAACTTCAAACTAAAACTAAACCAAAGTATTATGAGTGACATGTTTGGGTATAGGCCAGTCAACACCATTCAACAACCCCTTCTGTTCACGTCTGTACTTTCACCATGTGACCACTGTTCCTCTTTACTCTTATGATTTTCCAAATTGTTCCCGAGTTTATTGGTGTTTCAACTGTCCTGCACCTGTTATAGTGGATCAGATGTTTCCCCCCATGATTGGCTGACACGTTCCCTGTTGTAGGTGTTTATACACTGACTTTACACGTTAATACTTTCGCACTTCCTAATACTTTTTTGCAACGCCCTCGCTCCACCAAAGAAAGAATGTCCTACTTTCTTGTGTGTAGTACTCGTTTCTATGGAAAAACGGGTTGGTTTCGCAACACTGGCAAATACACAGCTTTTGAGGCGATTACGTGCACAAGGTGAAACTGGAGTGTGTGATAGTTCAAAAGTTCGGTTGCCATATGCAAAAACAAGTGCCGACATTTAGGAAAGTTGATACATTGTTATCGGGAAACGTTTAGGTCCAAAGAGCGCAGAGAGTTAAAACACAGGCCTGTGCGCACACAGCTGGATCCAACTGCAAACACAAGGTTCATTTACTTGACAAAACGCATCGAAGATTTCAGTTGTTTAAAAAAAGAAATAAATCTTACCTCCGCTCAGACATAATGTGAGTTGACACAGCACGAAAACGCAGCGAAACAATGATCCAAGATGGTGATTTCTCTTCGGCGACATGACAGCGACAAACACAAAAAGAAGAAGTAGAAGAAGGAAAAAAAAAAAAAAAACTCAGGCTGCAACAAAACTACTTTTGCGACTGTTGCTGCACTCAAGTGCCAGGAGCAACATGAGAAATCCGTGAGATCCCGCCCACACACGGCACGACTGCTCACCAGCACTCACACTGCGTAAACCGTCCACTCAGTCCACCCCCACACACACACACAACACACACACACACACACACACACACACACACACACACACACACACACACACACACACACACACACACACACACACACACACACACACACACACACACACACACACACACACACAGTTAGTTTATACTAATATCTATTATTATCACGCTTGGACAGGAGTTATTCAATCCAAATCTATTACATTCAGATAATAAACCTGTATTATCTACACATTTTAAACAAAAGTAATTCATACAGATCATTTAAATATATATATTTCTGCAACAGTATAGGCAATCTTCTTTAGTAATTATTCAAATTTGTTAGTACAGAAACATAAAAATGCAGTATTTGTGGTTTGGATTTAGCAGATTTTACGCGCATGAACCTCTAGATGGTGCTGCACGCACAGTGAACGTCAAATGGCAGAAGTTTGTGGATTTATACTGTTTGAATGTAGCTCATGAGACACTTAATACCCACAAGTGATCACAAGTGACACAGTTGTTTTAACTGACTTATTTTTGTCTGATTCTGTGGTTAAAAATCTTGGATTGTGTCAAGGTTGAGCTTTTATTTTGAAATTTTTACCACCATTGTGATGTGCGTTTTTTTTGTTAAACCATTATTTTATTTCTGTATTTTAATGTCAGGTTTATATTAAGTTTAGATGTTTTCAAGTTACTGATCCATGTTAGGAATGTATTATTTAAAAATTCACATCACATCCACCGTATCTTTTGGATTTTTCAAAACAAAGTCATTAAATTAAGTGTCTTGTTCACAGTGAATGTGCCATGCCACCACATAGTTAAATCAACAACTCTTGAATCCAGTCTTACAAAAAAAAAACTTGTAAAAACTGAATAGGTTTTACTAAAATACTATTTGTTGAAGACGTGGTGCTGTCAGTTGTGAACCCCCGTATCTACTCATCTGCTGTGTTGTTACAAACATATCTAGCAAAAAGCATCAATCTGGTCCAAGAAATAATTGCTATAATATGTGCCCTGCTTGAGTAATCACAATATGTTTTGCAGTGACTTTTTAAGACACTGTTGTATAAGACAAAGGACTTTCCTCTTCCTAAACAGTTCAGATACTTAAAACTGAATGGGTGTAGGTTGCTTCCTACCTGAGCAGCTGAGACAGGGGCGAGGCAGAGAGCCTCAGGGGCAGAGCAGTTGTTGGACAAGGGGGGAAGAGGGGGTTTCGACTCTATTGCTTGTGGGCGCAGGTGGCACAAACACAGACAGCTGGAGTGTGAGTTTTGCTCCTCGTCTGGAGCTGGTGGCTTCCCGTAGGGTGGCACAACACCCTGCGGGATACCGTGGGGACCCATCTGCCATGGCAAGGCCTGCTCGCAGACGCCCCCCATCCACCCACCCACCCCTATGCCATACCTCTTGGTACCCATAACTCACCCTGTTCAGGCCATGCGTGTTGTCTACAATACCATGTGACAGTGTTGATATAGTCTTTACCAGGTCCTCCCCCTCAGGGTTGAAAGCACAGCAATTCATAAATACTGGTAGTCCATCTCAACAAACACAGTTCAACTATGCTGACATGTTCATCAGAGGAATACAGTTCTTAGAGGAGGCTCATTTTAAGTGGAAATATTCAAATATATATTTTGTTGCATTGAAGACGGCTGAAATATATTTAATTTAATGAGTAGGTTTCCTGTAAGCAGAATATCTGGTCATATCTTTGATTCTTTTGTAACGTTCAGTAAAGACACATCGCATTTTAAAGGAAAGCATTGTCCATCATGTAAACCCATAAATCCATTCCGCAGCAAAATGTTAGGCATCTGAAAGAGATAAGAATGTCTCCATTGTCTCCACTGAGTGGACTTCTGAAACACTGGATAATGTGTAGTATGTGCAGTATTTATGTGTAGGAGACGGTCACTGTTACATTTATGGAGCCTGGTGTCTGACAGCAACCAGACCTCTGTCAGCTGAAGCTTTGATTAACATGCTAAACAGATGTTACCTTTTTTGTCACATTTTGTTTCTTTAATTAGTTATTTCAAAATGACTAAAATTAACTTATATTCAAAGCAAAAGCTCTTCTTGCAATGGAAATTCTCTAGATGTACATCAAAGTGAAGCACTTAAAAGAGCTGTGAAACCTTATCTTGTTGCTCTGCACAATAGTGGGAGTTGGAATGACAATAAAAACATTCCATTATTATTCTTTTGGTTTATATTTCTATCTTTGTAAAAATCTTTGTAAAAAATATTTTTTTAAATATTCGGTTTATCCCAAGAAAGATGTTCAATAACACACATATTTTCCAGATTCTGAAAAGGCTAGATTCATTATTGAAAATAACATACAAAACAATTTTAAAAAATATTTTACAAAGACTGTTAAGTAAAGAATATATTTTGATAATTCCATCATTAAACAATGGAAAGTTACCAAATGACTATTCTTACTAATAGACCCTGGGTTCAAACTACTCCAGACCATCGCTTTAACAAGAAAAGATTAAGGGTTTATTTAGAGTTTGTGATAAAAAAAAAAAAAGATGCAGTCCTTTTTTGCAAATAAGCACAAGACTTACAACAGATTAAAAGGTGAAAATTTTGTACATTTTTATTCAAAAAAAAAAAAAAAAAGTCAAAGAATAAACCTTAGCCAACAAGCTACTACAACAAAACAAAACAAATGAAAAAGTCTTTGGCTTTAACAAACACTACAAACCAAACATACAGAGGAAAAAAAGACTCCTTAAACTGTACATACAAGTTACCACTGGCATTTGTGTGGCACAAGTAAAAAACAAACATAAAACAAAATTTAAAAAAGGAAAAGAAAACCACAACTTTCATCTGCCACTATGAATCTCTTCCTTTCCTCAAGCTGTCTGTACAAAAAAAATTCATAAATTAGATCTTATTTATATAACTTAATGACTGTTCAACATGATGGTTACTTATATGAGCTATTTTCTTTGATGCACCTCTGCAACTCTTGATCCAGATACTATGGCACTTGGTTCAGACACCATTAGCAGCATAAACCTCAAAAGACAGTATCACTTCAACTCTGTCTCTGGCATTACACAGAAATCTCAAGTATAGCGGCCTTATATTTGTTGCACGCCCTTGTTAACTACAGAGGAAATGCTGCTGTGAGTTTGTCTAGACCCAAGACAAAGCAACAAACGTGTTTGTTTAAAGGAGCACAGGTCCACTGAACTGCCACAAAACTTTGTTGTTATTGTTGGTCTTAGATCAGCCTCTGGAATCTATTGTCTAAAAATAAAATTAAAAAAAAATTGATAGCAGCTCCTTTGAAACTATATAACTGAATGCATGAACAATGTTTACAATAATACATCATAAAAAATAGGTCTGATGAAAATCAAAAAGAAAAAAAAAAAAAACGTATTCAAAACAACCTGAAAAGGAAACAGCTGTATGTGGCCAGCTCCTGAGCGTGGCATTTGGTCTGGAAAGGGCGGGCTGGACCTGCTAACCCGACCTAATACAGAGGAGAAAGAAAACTCTGAGGTAGATAACTGGTCAGACTGACCACCAGGTCAATTCACCGGCTTATTGGAGGACACCTTAATCAAAAAAGACTGCTTTAATCTAATAAAATCAAAATAATTATCACTTATTGTTTTTTTTGATTGCTACTATAGCACTATCTCTTTTTTTTTTTACTATATAGTTGCATTTTCTGTTGGTATGAAATTCATCTGTGGCACTTGTCGGATCCAGATCTTCCTTCATGCTCGTGTGTGTCCGCGCTGTACTTACATACCTATGAAAGCTGAATGGAAATGTACAAAAAAAAAAAAAAAGGCACACTGTCCAAACTGCAGTCTAGTTTGCAGTCACTTATGTCCTGGAGACAAATGATGCCATTTCCTCAGTGTACTAGCTCACAATCTTTGGTGAAGTAAACTACGATTGAAAGTGCCAAGTTTGTTTGTTTCCTATCAAAGAGCGAGGTGCAATAAAATACACATATTCATCATTTTAACCCCCCCACTCACCCACCAACTCAGTTCTGTTACAAGACTTTGATGAGTCTTTTTTTTCTTCCTTTCTTTCTCTTTTTATGCACAATCAAGAGTCCGTGTTTTCCTGTTTGTTTGTTTTTTTCAAATAAAAGTGAAAAAAAGATACACCCCTCCAACAAAAGAACAATTAAAATCACCCCCCACCACGCCCTCCAAAAAAAAAAAAGACAAAAGTACGACCAGCAAAACAAAATGCATCAGTCTCGTCTCATTTCATCCCACCACCCCAACAAGATCAATTTCAACTAGTCTGCAATACCTAGTATTCAACAAAAGTGTTAAAAATTAAAACAAAGGCAAGATTCAAAAAAAGGTGATCTTTCAGCAGAGTTATCATTCCAACATCCAGACACATTTAGGTTCTTCTTACGAAATAAATATTACATCCAATAAAATCATCAGATATAGAGTCATTTCCTTGAAAACATTTTTCTCTAAAATTACTTCTACTTTTCTAGCAGGGAGGGAGGGGGAAGCAAAACAAAAAACACAGGTTTTATTTTATTTTATAATTCTAAATATATATATATATATATATATATATATATATATATATATATATATATATATATATATATATATATGTGTATGTGGCTGATTTCATAGGTAATAGCTTTTTTCTTATTGTCACTCTATGGTGGTCTGTACAACAACTGTATCAAAACTATTAAGGCAACTTTTTAATCAGACAGCAAGATCAATCTAAAAGTACTAAAAAGAAATCACTTTACGAGAAAACATTTAATACTTCACCATAGCAACACTCACACAGCAAGCACAAAAACACCATTTTCAAAAAATCTTCAGAAAAAAAAAAAAAAAAAAATCTGGAAATATTAACAAGAGACATATCGACCATCATGCACTTGGAACAACTAGTCACGTGATTCTTTCTTGTATCCTGCAGCAGTCCTTGGTAAAAAATAAACGTTCTAGTATGAAAATAAAACTTTTTCAAAACTTTTTTGTTTTGCTTTTTTTTTTCTCTCAATATAATTTGAATATTTGATGAATTCAGATATTCTCTCTGAAAATGATACCAAAAATAGTCTCACTTAAACATTTGCAGAACCTGTGCAAATCAGTGAAAAGATCCTTAGCGTCCATTTGCATTTGTAGACATGATTGTTTTAGCTGTTGTCCAACTGTTACCTCAGCACTACTTGGTCTGTTGGTATGAATACGGGGAATGATTTCTGGATGAGTCCACTTGTGACTGCGCACCATTTTCCTGGAAGAGAATGAGACAAACCTTGTTCTTCTGCCATATTTCCGATACTGAGCCATTGTTTTAAATGAAGATTAAGCTTCTTAAAAAAAATGAGGAAACGTTAACATTTAAACATTACCTCCACAGGAACAGTAGTTGTCTGCATGTGTGCATACTGTGGGATGTATGCTCCTTGCATAGCTGTGTTAGCAGCCACAAACTGCAGTGGAGAAAAGAGAAATAACCATTATCTAAAATATTACACCTTCTTTTTCAAATGTGTATAATATATGAGCATATTTGAAACTGTTTCTGATTCTATGCAGCATTGTCTCACCGTTCCTGCACTGCCCAGAGAGAGGTGACTCATCTGCTGCGTGAGGGGGGCCATCATGGAAGTAGGCTGCAGTGACATGGATGGGTCCATAGAGGGGGATATCACCGTACCCTAGAAGAAAAAAAAAGTGTATATGAGAGAGAGATTTTTCTGTAAAAAAAAAAAAAAAAAGAAGAAATATTTTCCAAACTCGAGAGGGGAAAAAAGATCATTATATGCCCCCGAGACTTGTGAATCTGAGGCGAATGGGAAACTGAATAATCTCAGATTTCTCATCTCATAACCACAGCAGAAGGTGAGTAGTCACAAGTTGGACAAGTTGTCTCTCAGCATCTTGACCGGCCTGTTGCATCTAACAGGGTTTTTTTTTCTCATGTATGCTGGCTCAATTTCAAACCAGAAAAAGATCCATCTCTCTCAATTCAAACCCATCTGTTAAGAAATATTAAGCATCTGTCATCACTTACACATCTTTGTTTATTCTCTCTGATGCAGTAATTTTTTACAATCATATACAAACACTTAAGCGCAGTAAATCTTCAAAGATCAGCGTCACCTTATGTGTAACTACTACACTTCCATATTGTGTCTATTTGTTTCTGAAAAAAGGTTTCTGTAACGACCAAAGATAAAAATGTTTTTTTTTTTTTTTTATGAAATAGAAGAAAATTGCGATGATACAGTGATAATGAGGAGATTTAGCTCTTACTGGGTGCTGCATGATGTACTGCTGATGAGGCACCCAGGACGGGTTCTGCACCTGGAACATTACACAAACACACTCTGTAAACACTTCTGAGCATCTGCTATTTCCAGAGATCACATGCTACCGTGACTGGCACAGCATCAAGCACAAAAAGCCACAGTGCCCTTTGTAACATTTAACCAGAATTTACAAAAAAAAAAAAAAAAAAAAAAAACCAAAGGACATGTTTATCTATCCTGATGACACATAGTCAAAAATTGGCTTTTTTTTTTTTTTTTTTTTTTAAATCAGCACTACGTAAACATCACTGAAGAGAAGTATTCAAACCTGGTATGTTGAAACTGGAGACATGTATGGAGACATGGACGTCTGAGCAATCATCCTGTTTGAAATACTGTATGCTGGTGGGAAAAATCTGTGGACACAGAATGAAGTGAATAGTGAACTTAATTAGCTACAACTAAATATACTGGCGGTGCAATCTAATCTGCTGGTTTAACTTACCCATTTTGCATAGCAGCTGCACTAGGGTCATATGTGAGTGTCATACCGGCCTGCAGGGGAAAAAAAAGGACAGTACAGGTTTGGCAACTTGATACATGCAAATCAAACATTTAAACAACACAACAGGATTGTTCTATAATGTGAGGTGTAATTATTACGCCCAAACCTGTGAGAGGGCACCACTGACTACACAAGATTACACATCAGTTGGAGTATATTATAACCAGGATGCAGAACGACAACATTCAACAGCAATAACACGGCTTGTCGTGGCTATTTGTAGTCTACATAACTTCCCACATATTTACATCTACAAATATCCACTTGGTATGGACGACATGAGACTTAGTTTTACACTTTGAGTTGACGCATATTGCGTTAGCACCCACAAACGTATGGTGAAATAACCCATGTCGCTCCTGCATTCACACTCGTTTGTTTTTCTTTCATTTACAACTTAAAAATAAGCTCCATTACAGATGTCACAACACCAGTGAATCAGTGAAAAAATAGAATTAACAAAATTCTTAATATTAAAGGGCGCTTACGTTGCTTGTTACAAGTGCTTTTTGTTTTTGGTCAGATTGTAATATTGTTTTACATTCACTGTCATTCATCATCTCATACCTTAAGTTTATCCCTTATTATTCATATCTGGTCATGAATTGCTTTCCATTGACTCCATCCTGGGAACAACTTACCAGTCTCGAGTCACCATCTCTTCCCCAACCCCGGCCATTCTGGGCAAATTTATTCTGACTCTGTCTCTTTTTCTGCCCCCCATCAGCAAACTTGCACAGCAAGGGTTCAGAGGGTGCTAATAAAAGAGAAATGGTGAGAGAATTAAAAAAAAAAAAAAAAAAAAAAAAGATCTGTCTTAAACAAAGACTGTCACAAAGACAATGCTGTCTGCCATTACTTGCCATACAGTCATTCACTCCCTGAAGCCTGGGAGTGCACATTTACTAGCCAGCCTGGGAACACAGACATCTAATTTGGCAGCTGTGTAGCTGTAATCCCCTCCCCTTCCTAAAGGAGGCAAGGCCAGCCGAGACTATTTCAGTCTAATAATCCAATTAAAAAGCTTAGAGAGGGAGTGGAGGCCACACAGAGCAGGTCTCTCTCTCGTTTCTTTGTCTGGGCTCTGCCACTTAGGGCTGAGTGTATATGAGCAGACTCAGTGACTCCTGTGAGAAGCATGAATCAGTTGACTTCCCCTCCATCCTGTCTATGAAACTCCACCTAGTAGGACTGTGCGCATTACAGTCATTATGAGACAAATCCTGTGATTTTTTTTCTCCCCAACTAATCGTTACATAGCGGGGCAGTTCAGCAAGATCATTTTACACTGCATTTCTGCAGCGTATGTTTAAAAATATAATCATTCGCTGTGTCTTACCTGGGACACCTGGAGGTGTCTTAAGAAACTTTCCATTGAAGTGAGAAATGACTGCGTCACATTTTTCGGTTGATTCCATCCTGATGTTACAAAAGAAAAAAAGCATGAGCACATCATCAATGTATGTGGCCGTGAGGGTGAGCAGGTGCTTTCCAAGCCCAGCTTCCTTTGTAGGTGGGTGGAAAAGGTGGTTCAAAATACAAGATTTTTATCTACATGCCCAAAGTGTACATATGATATGAAATCAACCTGTAAAAGTCTTCATAGATTGTTTATCATTAGTGCATACCCACACACGCACAAACATTCCCATGATGCAATGTGATCTTTCCGTTTTATCAGTCATGGTCCCGGGCTTGCCTGTCAGGTATTTCTGTCAGACGTCAGGTTACACAAGCATGACTGCATCACTACTATAATTAAATTGTTCAGTCATAGCGAAACTATTTTTAACTGAGTTTCCATTTGTCTTTACATGAACTCTTTTTTCTGCCTTCTTATTGACAGCATGACTATGTATTAATTAGAGAAATGAAACACGCTGAATTGAATTAATGTTGAGAAAACAGTAAAATGTATTCGATCAATGTAAGTAACTTGTGTTTTTTTTTAAATGTAACTTTCCTATTGGTAATTTAGAACAATAGCCAAGATCTTAATCCTGTGGGTTTCTCGGCACTATTGTCTCAAAAGTAATTTCCTACACACTTTGTTGCTAAATGTTGTAAAGGGACTATTGCCACTTGAATCATTTCCGCTGCCTATGGCACAATTTCCATTTCACTGGTCAAACAGAGGTTTCTTCCTGTTTACTGCTGTAAAGGAGGTTATTTTTGCCATCCAACAAATTTCCTGCAAAATTTGGATCTGATGGCAAATCATAAAACACTAGCTAGAAGCTGTCTCTTATCTTAGTTGGATACCATGTATTTGTGATATGTGTATAATATTTAACACTGTTTTGATTCATTGACATTAAAACAGCGACAGCAACACCAGTAAAAAAAAAATCTCTCATTATTGATTCAGCTGCATGAGTCATTCACTAGTAACTGACCTGGCAAAGCCCACTCCTCTGCTGGCTCCAGTGGAGTCTCTCAGGATGCGTGTGGATATGACTTGGCCGAAGTGTTTCAACATATTCTCCAGCTCCTGTTCATCTACGGACATGGGCAAGTTGGAGATGTACAAGTTTGTGGGGTCTTGTTCTTGTTGCTGTACGAAGGGGAGAGAGGAAGCCAGAGGTGATGTGATTATACTGTTGGAAATGTTTGAAACACACTGATAAATATTAATAGTTCTTCATTAACCTGTAAAGAGGAGGGAGGAAAAACAAAAAAGAGACATTTTTGCGTAATTCCGTATTATTTATCACAAGAAATAGCTAAACATTCAATGGACTTTTAATATAGACCTCAGTAATGGGGTTATCGTGGGTCTGTTTCTTCTTGCTTGTCTCTGTTGGGGGTTGTAGGTAACAAAAGGTCACTATGAGCGGTGATAATTAAGGATTTGCATGCAGCCCACGGTGGCTTAAGGCTCACATCAGCTGATTTCTTGCTGTATTTTAATAGCATCAGCAGAAACAAAAGACACAGCTACAAGTCCCTGGGGAGCAGCCTCTCACGATTACTATTCATCAATGTTGTTACTGAGCTGAGAGTCAGGCTATAGGACCAGACTACTTTAGTTAAAAGTAATACACTGGCAGAAAAATCAACATTTGAGAGTTAAAGGACAATGAATGAGTCGCAGTCTGTACTGCAACAACACCAACATGAGATTTTCCGCCTCCTCTGTGTGGAGATATCTCAAAAGAAGGACTGTAGTGAGATGAGACATCTGGTTGTCAGACAGCGAGGGTCACCACACATCAGTCTCTTATTAACTGTGACTGACACATGCTTGTGGATGAAGAACTAGGAGTGGGAGGATGGGGGGTGGGGGTTTACTCTCAGTCTTGCTGCAGAGGCAGGAAGTAAAGTATGGGATGCTGCAAAAAAAAAAACTGATCTACTGCAAAGAGCCTAAGCTCAAGGCCTCAAGGGAACACTTTGCTGATAGATGCTTGGTACACCCTCAATATCACCTGCTGACCACTAGAAAAGTTTGGACATTAAGCGTCTTCCCTAAAATGCACTACAATGGTAAAAATGAAGACTGAATGCTGTTATGTCAAAGATTTGTCCTGCAGATTTGGGAATTAAACTGTAACTTTCTAGTCATATGGAACAATATAAAACTACACAGTTTCTCTGTTAATTTCACAATAAACATATTTCCTTATATTTAAAACTTCTTATACAAGGCCCTGTACATATATCTTGTGTATTAGGTGAATCCTCTACCTGGAAAAGGAGACATAATCAAGTATCACAACATATTCGCTGAAATAATATAAGATAAAAAGAGGGGAAACTCTTATCTGGCCACTTCCCACCACTTGCCTTTGAAATAATAATGAGAGAAAGTCTGTTGAAGGATGCCTGGGCAGATTAAAAAAACAGGAAAAGGGACCTTTGTCAGGGAGTCCATTAAGCCCAAACAAGCCTCTGCAATTGTGAGCATAAAGCTGGAGTGAAAGGCTCACACTATAATGGCATTTACCTTCCACAATACAAAGATTAAACTTGGGCATGCCCCTCCACACTGCTCTCTTTTAATTAAAAAAAGTAAAATGGGTGCACAGAGGCATATCAAGAAGCTCCGCATATCCCCCAGACAGGAAAGCGAGGCGCAGGATTCTTGCTTAGTCTTGTATGGGAACTAATTTTCCCCTGACTTTCCCTGTTACCATAACAACTCGCAATTATTTACATTCTTTTCTGGGGTCAGAGAAAAAATATGAGGCGAAAAGCAGTACAGCTTTGCTTTAAAGCTCCTCAAATGACAATCTCTTGTATTAAATAGTGAATAAATAAAGCCATATCTGTAGTGTGTTGAAACCTTGAATGACCTGGTGTCTTTATTTCTTGAAATATCTTGTATTTTAAACATTTTCTAAACTATTTATTTTTTTGAGATGTTTAAGTAAAAATAATCTTTCAGTGGGAGACATTATGTTTGACTAGTTTCAACTGCTGGACAGATTTGCTGTAAAAAAAAAAAAAATACATTCACATGGTGGATAATTCCTCAGCTATGTCATCCTGCTGTCAGCAAGTCCAATATCTATATGCTTTGTATAGTCTGACTATGGGCGCCATTCACATCTGAAACATTTCTGTAAGCCTGGCTGGCAGCTGGCAGAATACATTTAGGAGCCATCAGTGATTTATAAGCATAAAACAAAGGCGTACATATATATTTATATATATTACACACAACAGCACAATGCCAAACACATTTTGACACACTTTGGAATTAGTGAAGCACAAATGTGCATAATTCTTTAACCCTACGCCACTTATACTATTAATGCAACAGGGGTCAAATGAAATAGAAATAAGGAAGAGTCAACCACAGAGCATTTAGGCAGCTCAAGTGCGGGAGCTGGTGGGTAGAAATGGAGTTGATATAGCACCAGTGAAAAACAGAGTGAGGGAGGGCCGAGCAACGACCAATGACATCACTGTAGAAATATGAGAAACAGGAAGTGGTTTCCATGTGGTGCTGAAAACCCCCTCAGTGAGACTGTGAAGCTTAACAGTACCTTTTTTTTTTCTTCTTCTTCTTCTTGTTCGAGCAAAACTAAACCATTACGTCAAACTTAAAAAGGCCACCTATGCAGTCCGCCGTGCAGCTGGTTGGTTTTTGCTGTGTGTGCAAAGCTGTTCATTAAGTAATTCGCACATTTGCAACACGACCATTTTTTTTCTTAAAAGTATGCTTTAAATTCTTATCGATCCCTGGACGAAGCTCTATTTAGAAGAATTTCTGTTCTCAATAATCTCTACACAGAGACAATGTACCAATGTACCCTGTAGACAAACAGGAGGATATGTGAGCTAGGGATTACACTAAATGCCAAACTGGGTGAAAGAGCAGGAACATAGGACCTTTCTTTCCTCTGAACTCTAATCTCAAGGGGTATTGATACAGCAGTGTCTCACTAGTGTCTGACAAACACATACTGAGAACGGCTGGTCAAAAAGTTGCTAACACAGCGAGTCGACAGTTAAAACAGTTAAACACAAGTTAAAATCTGCTATTGTTCATTTGCAGTTACAGTTATCTGCTACTGTTAATTAAGAATTATTACATATTCTGTGACTGCATCTTCCCCAACAGAACACGTACTCACCCAGTATCAAATATCTCCAACTAAACTCAAGTACTGCAAACTGCAATAACCTGGTTCCAGTGCACCACATATTCTCGTCAAAATGTATAAAAAAAGTCTCTCCGGTGCTGAACAGTACAAATGCCTTAAATCATATACAGTTCCATATAGATGCATGGAATTTCGTTTTTCAGGATTGACATTATGATTCAATTAAGTGAGGTCAGAGTCATTGAGCAGCCAACAGACCAAGTGTTGGGGAGCATACACCTAACAGATAAGGATTCATCAGTCGTGCTGTTTAATGCCACAAGGATTAGGTTTTAAGCAGCCTGACCATCCAGATGGAGGAGAAACAGTGTTAATGGGTGACTTGTATGGATGCGATATCGGGATTAGACTGTAATGAATCCTCACCTTTGCCATCTGAGCTTGGACACCAGTAGTCTTCAGGGCAGCCACAGCTTTCTGAGCTGCGGCAGGGCTGTCAAAGTCCACAAAGCCATATCCTGAGGAGACAAGTCGCACAGTTACAGCAATTTTCTATAGCCTGCACAGATAACAGCAGAGCTCCTGTTTTGTGTGGGCGAACCTGTGCCTTCCCATTGTGAATGGTGGTGATCTGTGTGTCACTATAACACAATTTTACATAATTATGTTACTGACAAGTTGTACAGTAAGTACATATATCTGTCTGCATTCTGTATGTCTAGTTAATTTCATATATGTGCTTGTGTGTGTGTGTGTGTGTGTGTGTGTGTGTTGTGTGTGTGTTGGTAAAAGGAAGAAGTAGAAAAGTGCTTAGGATGCAGATAACGTGTGACATTCATGGCTCAGGTCAGCTCTTTTGTCCTGCGAGGTACAAACAGGGTGAAACCATGAAGCCTGGCCTGTGTGGCTAATAGGTCAGGGTTTTTTCATGAACCACATTGTGCTTAAAGTTGTTTCTTTTAGTAACAAAAAGTTCTAGATGAAGTGTGAAGTAAGAGAAAAAAAAACATTGATTTTAGTAGAGATAAGAATTTTGTGAGACATAAGGTCAAACAAGTCCATCTCTCTCTCTCTCTCTCTGTCTTTTCTCGCAGTTCTAATTAAAATTCAGCCTGAGCTTTACAAGGTATTAAATGGTGTCCCATTTCACCGAGAGCCTTCGATTAACTGGCATCTGTATAATCCAGAAGAGAGTGACAAAACATTCTCTTAATCCCACCAGCACTAGACAGAATCAGCCAGTCTTTCTTTAGCCAGGTGGGCAGTCTACTAGAAGTGGAACAAAACCAGCAGTGTCATTCAGGAGGGAGGAGTCAGCTTCTCCCCAGGAACCACCCACAGCAGTGACACACCAACAGACAAGGGCTGAGGCTTAAAATAACATGAGCTGGGAGGCAGCTTTAAGCAGCCTGGCTGTCTTGTTTCCTGATGTGACCGGATCATCTCAGACAACTACACAGCCGTTAAATGACTTGAGGTTGAGGCAGAATTCACACACTGGATGTCTACTGGTATTCTCTCTTACAAGCGAGGTGTTGAATACCCAGCAGGACTGTTCATGAGATGTCTTTATTCATAAAATAATAAGAGGGTGTTGTTGGAAATAAAAGAATAAAACCATGTCACACACCTTTACATTTGTTTGTGGCCTTGTCCAGAATAGCTTTCGTTGAAACAATTTTTCCATACCTAAGGGATGAGCAGAAAGGCGAGGCATTGTTAGCAGGATTATACACCAGACCAAGCCAGTTATAAAACACACAGAGTTGAGAGTTGAGCAACAATCTATGACATCACAGTCAAAATATGAGAAACAGGAAGTGGTTTCCATGTGTTGCTGAAAATCCCCACCATTTAAGTGCATTACAAGTTGCTGTGCTTTTTAAAAAGGGAATTCATGTACACGCACAATCCTGACGTATAACTGCGTTTTACATATTTTATATTGAGCAACACCTGTGATCTGCAACGACTTTGTGGTTTTTCATAGCACAGTGTTTTCAAAGACAACTTTTTTTTTTCTTTTGCGCTGATACCTGTACGCATATGTGAAAAATTATGTTGCGCAGCAAAGATTATGACATTCAAAAGCCTTGTCTGGTTCCATAGTTTCAACACACCCGTATTGGTATACACACAGACCACAGGAAAGTGCTAAGTAACATCCGAAAATACCCTGTTCTTATGGTGTCTTTTCTTACAGGAAGTTTTGATGTGGTACTTGTTAAAAACTGAAAACATTGAGGTAAAAGTGAAAAACCCCAAAGATTTGTCCTTTCTTTTTCTCTCTGACACAGAAATAGTTTTATTTTACTATTAAAATATTTTGTCTAAAAAAAAAAACTTTAACTGTAAAATTGTGTGTTTTATTTGGGAAAAAAAAGGATTTTCTTGTTTTGTAAAAATGTTATTTCGCAGGACAAACAGTAGGAATGTAGATAGTTATTCAAACTAATCAATGAAACACTCAGAGGTCTCGGGGGGGAAAAAATCAACAAAAGCAGCAACTAAATCCTGTGACAGATGTTTGAAAAAAGGTCACGAACGTGTTCTGCTTTTAGTTGAGCATGAGGTTTGCTATAAAGTCATTAATTAATTTGTAATATAATTATTTTTGCTTTAGAGCTAAAGAGTTTCTCTAGTCATTGTTGAGGAGAAATATTGCTTCTATACATATTGTGTTGAAATTACTGTGTAGGTGACAGTGATAGTGATATAAGACATGACATACCCTACAGTCAGCAAGGGATTATGCTAAATGCTGAACTGGGTAAAACAGCATCAACCTGTGACCCTGTCTTCATCTGAACTCTAATCTCAAATCGTGTGTGGCTACAGTAGCCCTGCTTTTACGATGTCATTAAAATGTGCCACATTGATTTGATTTTACACACTCGGGTAGTAACATGCTTTAGGATTATTCGCTGTGACCCTGTGACAGTTTGAATGCACAAGAATAAAGAACGTCCTGTTTGCCAGGGTGGTCTCTCTCTCTCTGCCTGGTAGTTATAAAGCATTCAGTGCACACAGAGCTGCTGTTGCTGCTGTGGACAAGCCCACTGCTGACAGTATCTCCCCTTTATCCACACACGATATACGAAGTCTCTGCTGCTGTCCCCCAAGATGTTAAGCAGCTTCATCTACACTCTGTGTGGTCTCCAAGATATTTTTTCATGTCTTAATCAAATAAGGACAGTAATACTGTTGGTTTAGCTCTAATCTTAAATATAAATTTCATAATATGCTATAAATATTATTTTATAAGTCTTACTTGGAATATACGTCAACACATAGGGTCTACGGGGCTTAATTCATTATTTAGAGTTAGATTATTAGGAGAGGAAGAAAATTTACTATAACAATAAATAATGACAAACACCACATTATATATTTTCTGGTCATTCAGAACAATATGTGTGCAAATTAACTGGTAAAATGGCATATTTACATTACCTTTTACATTTTAACACCGTGTTTATATCTGACCAAATGCAAATCAATAGGTGACTTAAAAAACTAAGTAGGTCAAAAAATCAATGGCCGATCAATAGCAGATATTGACGAGAGGAAGGGCAGTACTCACGGCTGACAGAGCTTGACCAGGTCATGGTCTGTGGTTGATGGGGACAGGCCTCGGATGTAGAGGTTGGTTTTGCTGAGCTGGTCCCAGCCTGCAGTGCTGCTGCTGCTGCTGTTGTTGGTGCTGCTGTTGGTGCTCGGGCTGGGTGGAGCCATGGGGTGTGACGATGAGGCAACTGGTGGCTGGAAAAGGCCGGAAGGACAGGAAAATTAAGGTTGGATTCAAATTACTGGGTGGTAATTAAATAATACAGTGACATATGCACCACGGTAAGGTATCAACACAGCTCAAGTTTCACGTCTAAACGAACAATCAGCCAAATTCTCCTGTTTAGTGAAGAGCAGGAAGTGTTAAGTAGTAATATTTTTATTTGCAGAAGTTGTAACCAGAAAATTATGCTCTGTCATGGTTTGTTCTTGCTTATATCACATATCAGACCAAAAAAAAAAAAAGATTTAACTCTATACACTTCTTGATTAGTATCACTAATGATGCAACGACCATCGTTGGGGTTCTGTCCAATGTTACTGTTTTACAGACACATATCTCCGTCACAATCAGCACAGACAGACTCCACAGGGACTTGTAGCTCCGACATCAGTGTCACATTGATGTCACACAGTGGTGGAGTGTTGAATAAGTTGTAGGTCTACACACAAAATCGTCACAGATGTAGCTCCAGAACTTCTTGACCGTTAAGAATTCTATTTAATGAATAGCTTTGATTATGAGAATGATTTGAGTGGCTTCAAGAGGGAATGTGTCTATGTTTTTGGCCAAGAACTGAACAGAACAGAAAAAAACTGTTGGTAGATTATGATTTTCAGGCATCTTGGCTTAACTGTTTGTCACATGCTTCTCAGTTTTGGTAGATTTTCTAAATATAGTAGTATTTAGTATTTCATAAGTATTGCTAGTAATTGTGACAGAGGGTTATGGAAAATAAAGTGAAGAATCATCCTTGGTGATTGTGAAACTCTGTACTTCATGTTTACAAGACACAGATGTCCTGGTCTGAGAACTTTCCCCATCAGGGATTTGTCGTCCTCTTTAGTTTCTGATACTGATTATCCCCCTTCCCCCTCCCCACATGCACACAGACACACATGCTGAGGAATATGATGGAATCCAAAGCATGAAGTGGTGACAGGATTGAGCAACCCAAGTCTGGACTTCTGCCTGGAGAATCTTCTCTTGTGATCGGCTGGTTGACTGCCTCTCACATGCCTTCACGGTGGAATAAACCGGACCTACTGTTTTCCTCATTGCAATAATGATAATAATAATAATAATTAAATTTCCATTTTGGTCTTTTAGGACATAACTACTCATCTATCTATTTATTGTGAAATGGAAGATAATAATGGAGCACATAGCTACAGCATCATTCCATTCAGTAGAGGTACAGTTGTATCCTCCACATATATCTATGGAAACGTACATTGTGCTCTCTAATGATGTTACCCAGGGGCAGCATGTATAGCAAGAATAACAATGCACCGTGGGAGCTCCCTTAGGTAACTCCAGAGCAGATGTCATGTTTTCCAGACATATGATTTCCAAGACAGATGTAAAAATTTCTCCCTTTGATTTATGTTTTGAAGCTGTCTGAAACCAGACAGAGACAACAACCCAGGTTTGTAGTGTCGAGTAGCTGGTCAACAGTAGAGAATAATATTTCTTGGAAAAGTACTCCTTTCTTGCCAGACATATTGCTTTAGTGTAGGCAGCCATGGCTTCTTTGTATATATTCCAGTAAACTGTGAGCCTAGTTTTCCTCCATTTTCTTTCAGCTGCCTGACAGATTCTCTTAATCTCCTTAACAGTGTCATTGTTTAACTGTGGGGAGAGTCTGTCAGTCGACCTCACTTTAACCTTTGGTGGAGCAGCGGCGTTTAGATGATACTGTTGAACTTTTCAATCATTGAAAAAGCGTCACAACTGCAAGGCTCAAATTCTCTTATAATACTAGTGAATTTTTCTCCATTCAGCCTGAACATCTAGGAATCTTTTTTTAACCAAGAACTGCTTTTTAATCTTTAAGACTAAGCGACAGTCAGAAATGTGAATTTGAATACTGAAAATTTTGCTTTGTTTGACGCTGTTGCTACTTATGTTAGTGTGAGTTCAAAGCTGTTCAGTGATTTTTTTTAGTTTTTATTATCAATGCGAACATTCAAGTCTCCATTCAGCATTAATCCATTAATCCATCATATGTACTGATAACAGAGATCAGTTCTTAGAATTAAGAGATATACAAATGACATGATGATTTCAACGGTCAATGTCATTACACAGAAACGGTGAAGAGAGAGTGGCTGCTGTACCCTTTCGTCACTCAATCAAACAGGGGACGAAAGGGTACAGCAACCACTCTCTCTTCACCGGGATAAAAGCTATAGCCCGGAGGATGAGCCTACATCAATGTATTTATTAACCAAACAGACACTAAATAGAACCAATTTCATCGTTAGGGATTCTGTGGCAGGAAAGGAGACTGGCTGTGACAAATACAAGATTACTCTCACAAGTACCAGACAGTCTGAGATTGCTAAAATGTTTGTCTCCGACTGAGGCCGAGAGGGTCAGCCGGTCTGCCTGTGTGTGCAGTCCTTTGCGCTAATACACAAATTCTTCCTTGGGCTGAGTAACCCATGATACCATCAAATAATGATGTGATCCCGAGTTGTCTGGATCCAGTAACGGATGGATGAACCCCATCAGGATTAAAGAGTTTTTCATGGCTCCAAAAGATTTTGAGAATTTCAATAGGGCCAAGCCGATGTTAGTCGTGTAGACTAACATGGCTTGGCCCTATTGAAATTCTCAAAATTTTCAATTTCAATAGGGGCAAGCTGATGTCAGTCGTGTATTCAGGTCAAGGAGTCTGCTAAAAGATTCAAAAGTTGGAACAGGGCCTGAGATGAATGCATGTTGTGACTGACAGTTGCACAGTCTTTTTTCCACGCTCTCAGAGCCAGGCTTCCTTTGCAGACTGTCAAAAGACCCAGCATGGATAATAATCCTCATATAGCTTGGTTGTGTAGAGAGGATAACTGACAACAGCTCTGTTAGTTCTCTGACAGCTGTGTCAGCCATAGTTTGATTTTCTGTCTTTGCCCTTCTTACATTCTTGGTTATAAGATCCCCAATCACAATAATGTGTAGCTTATCACGTGTGGACTTAGCAATGTCTCTTCTGTCCCTCAGCCTCGCAGTGAATTTGAGGCTATTTCTTTGGTTTTATTTAGCCTTAATGCTAGCGGTGCGATTAGCTTCACTGGGTTCATTTTGTTCAAAGTCAGTGGATCGTACTTGTTTTGCATTAAGAGTTTGGGTGGTGGGGTGAGCATTGCTGCTCTTGCATATGATTTCTTGCTGGATTTGGCTCCGTGGCAGATGACATCAGACTAAGTTCTGTCTGGAGCTGATACTTTTGGTCTAGCGCTGTTGCTGGCGCCCAGGGAGGCCTGGTTTGGAAGCCGCCGAAGCTAATCCAGTGGCGTTAGGATACATCTAAGGGAGAGTGTCGGCCAAGTCTGTGATGGGATGCTCTGCATTTGATGAAACCCTGTGTAACCGTGTCTGTCACTTAGTAGTTAAAGTACTTTGTACAGTAGCTACTACTAAGTCTGTGAATTACTCACTGTCACGTATTTGACAGTGTTTCAATCTTCTTCTCAAGCTGCAATATCCTCTCAATCACTTGGTCCTATTCATTGTAGTTCACAAGTTTTACTCGGTTTACGTTGTCATTCAGTGGTCAGAGAAGTTTCATATGCTAGGCTAGGCTAGCAGCTAAGTCTGTAGCACGGTCTGAAGGGTTCCCATGCCAAAAAAGTAAACTTTTGCTCCATTATTCTATTTCATTATAGATATTTTCATTTTCGCACCACTCTACCAAGGTTTCTGAGAGAACATTCAGGAAATTACACAACATAAGAAAAAAGTATAACCTAAAGCTGAGGAAAACATGTTGGCAACATCCTTATTTCCAGCAGTTCATTATTCTCATTAGTATTACCTGCGTCATAGAAAATTATTGGTAAAATTATTCCCAATGGATTTTTTTTTTGTAAAACTGAAGTTTACGTCTCCGCCCTACAGTTACCAACACATAGACGACAGTGACGATGTTGTTATAGCTGTGACATTAAAAGCGCAGTCACAAAATATTTTTTAATTGTTAAAAAAAAACAAACAAAAAAATCCCACCTCTGCCTGACATTAATTAATCACTGCTTGAGTTATGTGGAATAAAACTCTCACTGCTGTGCCAAAGTAACGGTGGAAGATATTACGTCATCATTCTAGTTCAGTGGTACTGCATCATTTTAACATGGAAACAGTGTCTGTTAATCTTTGGTTTTTTTCCGCCATTCAAGAGAAATAACACATATACCACAAAATTACAACTTGTTTCTTGGCATCTAAATAGGGCAGTGCTTATTTAAGTTATCGTTGGCTTTTAATTTTAAGCTATGGGATTTCAGGTAGATGTTATGGTTTCTATATAACATAAGTTCCCTTAAGTCAGTAGAATAGAATAATGACAATAATCTCAAAACTCAATTGAATAGAATGAACACAAACCAATTGTGTGAATTCATAGGGGTAGAGATAAAGATTTAAGGTATATATTAAAAAGCTTCATGTTTCTATTGTATTTATCTTACAGTCTCAACTCCATGTGTTAGCTGAAAATACATTCAGTGACATGCCAGACAATGCCTCACTAAAAAACAGACAAAGATACATTGCTTACATTCCAGCAATAGTTTTAAACATGTGAACCTACACAAGTCAAGCCAGTCTTTGAAGAGAATGTCGGCATCAGTGCCCCGAGCTCCATTTGCATTGTCTGGTTTTCAGGTGACTCCAACTTCCCTTTTTAACAGGACAAGTAAATTTTGTTTTCATTCATCCGCTTGACTACTTAGATGCAAGACTGTGACAGACTTGTGAAGAGGGGGAGAGGACGGCATCTTATCAGCCAGTTCCAGACCAGCACAGTCCGTCATATCCGAGCTGGAAATACACAAGGCTTCCAGTAACAGGCCTCGCCCCATGGAGCTCTAGCCACAGGATAGCAGCATAAGGACGACAGAGTAAATATGCTTATTCAAATATTCTGGCCAAAGGGAGTTTTAAAACTCTATATGTAACTGGGACAAAGTGAATGCATCAGTGGGCAATTAGTCAACCATATTGTAATGTTGTACAACACAGAGAAACCTAATACTGCAGCCAAGTCTGATGATTGAATAACATTTTATGGAAGGTATACTTTATCTATGAATAATTACCATACCTAAGTAACAACATAAGAGCTATTACACTTAATACAAGTTATACTCTTCAATATAATAGAAGTATGGTAATTACATCTGTTTGATTGAGTTACAGGGAAGTGTACTTTATACCAAAGCAAATCTAAATATTAAATGAGGGTTGTGCTTGAATAGGATCAGCCTACTGTTTTACTGTGTTTTTGTATGTGTGTGTGTTTGTGTTTAAGACGAGCCTTAAACATAACATTAGCAAAGCATCAACTCAAGATATCGGCCTTTATCGTTCCAGCTCTATCAGACCTGCTGGACCACAGCCCGAGCAGCAGCAGGTATTCTCATTATGCATGATGGCCTATCTGGATCTTACATCAGACAACAGGAACACACCACTACCATTTCAAATAACACAAGTAAAACAAAGTAAGTTGTTTTGTCCGTTAGAGCGGTCGGGTATACATTAGGTATACAAAACCAGTGAGCTGCTGTCAAACAAAACCTATCTAGCCACTTCAACTAGTCAGTTTTGGTTGGTCTTTGGTAAATATTTGTGTGTTTACCTGTTTGCGATAAGGAGTCCTCAGCGGGTTTCCAGTATTAGCAAAAATCATCCTCAGTTCGAAAAGGGGAGGGTATATTTTCTTTAGTTAAGCTACAAATTTCTAGCGAAATACATCAAACTCCTCGTACAAGTAGAAAATTAGTTGACATATATGTCCTCCTCGCTCCGCTAAAGGACACACAATAGGTTTCTAAGCATATTAGCTCTATAAATATCCTTATTGTCGTCGACTATCCAGCAACAGAAACCTCCGTAAATTGTCCCAACTTCGACCGCCCAGCCCCGTTGCCTTGACTGGCTTCATTGATTTGCAGTCGGCGCTGCGCAGGACAGACGCTGCTACGATGGACGAAACCATTCGCTCAGCGGGAATAGGGGGGTTCTTTTTAAAATGTTCCCACAAATACGTTTCGTTTCGTTGACCTTTAGTTGAATGGACATTTTAAAACACGTTTCCTCATAATAATAATGAAAAAACCCAAAACATTTTCGACTAGTGATATTGTTCCTGTGACCTGAAGAGAATATTAACACAACCTCGGCTGTTGTTTGCGTATTAAAGGGTGCATACCAAGCATTCCTCCGTGCGACTGCTGGTCCTGGATGTGATATTGTGACAAGTTTCAGTTTATTATTATTATTTTTATTATTTATTTTTTTTTGCGTTCCACAACGCAGTGAAGATCATATGAAGGACAAGTAACAAGATGTGACAGATAGAAAATGTAGCGAGGAAGTTCTGCAAGGAGGCGATCCACCGATGATAAATATAATCTACAATGTCGAAGGACGTGATAAACGGTGTGTTTTTTTTAAGACGTCTGAAAAAGATCCGTGTTATCACCTTTGAGATACTTTATGAACATCCCTTTCGTTTAAAATGAGATTAGATTGAAAATTTCCCTGCTTAATAGGCAAGCTTATTTGCATTATCTAATCTAAAAGCAGATAGTGACATAGGTCATGGGAAGTTGTAATAATACGTCTTAATTCTTAATCCAAAATGTTGAATATTTAAAATGTAGTTTCATTATGAATGATTTCTTCTTTAGAAAAGGATCAGTCCAAAAAACAAAAGAAAAGAAAAAAAAAAAAAAACGACCGCCCCAAGACAATGTGTCTTGTACATAAAATAGCCTAGTGACCAAGGGCAATCAGTTTGGTAAAGAAAGAAAGAAAGAAAGAAAGAAAATACCCATATTACCCAGACTGACCTTGTTTCTGGTAGATGTACGATGATTCGGGTAGTGTTGTCGTTGTGTTTTATGGTTGACTGTCTTTGGTGACAGTAATGTATATTTATATATGTAAAAATTGAACCTTTAGAAAATCTGCAGACTAGAAACCAGAGGAAATTGTGTGAACTGATCTAAAGGTTTCACAGAGTAGAATACAAGGTTTTTTTGCTGTGGATTATGAGTCAGCCTCTCTTAATGTGAATGATGGGTGGTTACAGTGCTGCTTGTGTGGGAGCCTTTATTGGATCAGGTAAGAGGGGACAAGCTGGGCTATAAATCATGGGTAATCTACCCACCACTGATTGGAAAACCAACAGTGCTGGCAGAAAATGTGAATAATTGGTGACCTTCAGTCAGGTACAACCTCTGTGTCGCTCTATAACCACTGTCTTGTTCTGCCTTGACAGTCTGTCAAACAGTTGAACCTGCTGGTTTCAGTTTAGCTTGATGCTGTTTTGTGTCACTACTATCAGCTAGAATAAATATGACAATCCAAATTAAATTTGATCACGATGGTTTTCACTCTTTTACTAATATATCTAACCGCATGTCCAATTACTAGAGAAAACGAAGACACAGCGTGTATGTGTGTGTGTGTGTGTGTGTGTGTGCGTGTGTGCACCGGTATTGGATGTGATACATCAACGTAAATGAAAGCAAAGGTCATGGGTAGAGCATGTAGAGAAGTTCACCAGGCCAACAGGAGTCAATGGGTCAGCATTAGAGGAAAGAGAGAGAGGACTGATTCAGCACTCTGCTCAGGATACTAAAGGCAGGGTGGGGGGTTGTGTGGGGGAACTGAATCGCCACCTTTTATGAAACAGTGAATGGAAAGGTTATCTCTCATCCCATTGTTAAAGGTAAACATGTAGCTGTTTACATGTAATAGTTTCTGATGCTTTTCATCATATTCATCTTATGTTGAATATAACACACTACTCAGGGGAGGTGGGGTGTTTTACCACTAGTAAACACCAGTGAGGAAGAAACAGGTATCCAGAAAGCACGCTTTTCGTGAAGATATCCTCTCATTATACAGATGCAAGTTTAGATTACACGTGCTCTCAAACATGCACATACATGAACAGAAGCAACGATTACAAGACACATACCTATAGTATACTCATACTCACACACTGGGTATTTCCAAGGGAAATAAGATTGTGAGGTTATTTTAGGACATTGCGCTACTTATTCTCACTCCTTCCAGAACTAATGAAAAAAGTATCTACTAACAAATAACTCTGAGGTATATGTGAAGAAAGTGTTGCTCTCTGTTTGGTCCTCACAGATTATAACAGCAATTACAGTCTTACAGCTCAATCTGTGTAAAGGCATGGAGAGATGTTTTTCCTCACTTCCTCTCTGGGTAAGATTCCTGAGAAGTGACACCACCTCAATCAGTGTTGCCGGGACTTTTAGCGGCTCTAGGAAGTTTTTAGTAACAGCTCTTTACCTTCCTGCCTGGATGGAAGGTTTTGGGGGCATGTAAACCCACTTTGGCAGCAGCAGCAGATTCATTTCCCCTGACTCTTGACTGTAAATTAGCCACAAAAGAGAGTTGTGAGTGCCTATGTGTGTGTGTCACAGAGGGAAAAAAAAAAAAGGCCACATTCACAACTCTTTAATTGAGGTGCTCCGACACCAGCTGGTGTGGGAGTGGTGTTCATGACAGCCCTGCTCAGTTATCCAAAATGAATGAGTCTACTTCCAGTAATAATCAACAGTTTCTCAATTCTTTTTTTTTTTTTAATGTTTTTGAATACCCATGAAATACACAATAAATTATAGTTAAATCTTTTCAGTGCCTGGTGGTCTCTTATAGGGTTTCTCTCACCATATGGTACAGAGTCTGTGTTTGATTTACTGTAACAGGAAACTTATATATAATCACGCAGGTGGCGCAGCAGTAACGGTTTGCCAAGTCCGGTGCATTTTAACAGTGTTTATCAATTTGTTTATGTGAATAAATCCTTACAGTTATTAGGAGTCTATAATCTATTTATATATAAAGACAGCATAAGAACACTTTTATACATAAGTTATTGTAGCTGTAGGAAAACTTTAGACTTGTTTATTTTGAAATGACTTTCATAGTCTTAATGTACAAAACATGTGGTGAAGCCATTTATGACTCTAGTAGCAGCAAAAAGCAGCAAATTGAAAATCCTGCAACCATCTGATGTGAAGTGCTCGTTATTACGTCTCATAAATAAGTTATGGCCTTATGAAAAGATACGCTAAAGCATTTGATAATAAATAAAACATTATATTTTATTGATCTCCATTATCATTTGGAGACACACAAATGTAGGCTCATGTGATGTCACATGTTTTGTTTTTCAGTTCTGGCTTTTTAGAATTGTCCCTAAATACTGGGGATTTGGATGATAATGTGACTTTTATTCTGACATTTTTAGACATATTTGGAGCATTGCTGAATACTTAACAGCAGCGGCAGGAAAGGTTTTATTGTGAAGCTCACCCCTCATTTTGCTCATGTCAAATGTCCTGAGAATGAGAGTCATATGTGTACAAAGGCAGCTCTTTCAGGCCTGAACACAGACATAAAGAGCAGCGCCACTGAGCTGTTTCATTGTGTACATTCTGCAGCCAGGCAACTCTCTGAACTTTATTGTAAACATTGTATGGTGCTGTTCAGCCTCACCATAATGCCATTGTCTACACTCTCACCACAACATTAGATGCATTTACCACGATACTGGTCTACAATTTTTCAGCTATCACCAAAATTTTACCAAATTTTCACTACTAAGTGAAAGGCTAAGGCTTGTTATTTCTGAACAGTTTTAAACAATAGGATGCTGTATTTCAAAACAGTCTGGACAGAGAACAATAGAATAAAATCAGTGAGGTCCGTTCTCCAAAAATAGCATATAATTATTTTGCTTAACACTGTACAGTCACATTTATTATTGGTATAAATACATTTATTGTTGAGGCAAAACTAGAACATTTTCCGATGACAGCTATAGGGATCTCAATAGGAGAACTGGACAAAGTAAAGTTGTCTGCTGTCTAAAGCTGTTTGTTGGCTGACATGACACTTTGTTACTGTCAGTTTGAAATAACTGAAATGCTAGGAATTGCCCAAAAAACAAATTGATTTCATAGCCAGCATTGTTGCTCCTTCTGCTCGGTCCTTTTGGTAAACAGCTGAATAATGTCAGCTAGATCCTAACATCCCTTGTAATCATGAGAGCTGCCATGAATGAATGGCCCCATTCTATAAAGTCCATTCACTGATCACTTCTCAGGAAGTGTGTTAGAGGATGCACTAATGCACCAGAAAGTATGATTTTCTGTGTTTCCTGGCAAAATGTGTCTATCTTGAGCCTTGAGTCTTCTGCTGATAACATTTTCATGAGCTCGGGTAATGAAGAGCACTAGAGAGCTCTTTATGTATGAGGTTAGCTAGGGACTTTCCTCTTAACCTCACATACCCTTTCACTTTTGTTCCATCTACACAATTTGTGTTGTACTATTTTACTTTACAAAGCCTTATACCCAGCCTGTGTGTTCTGGCCTTTTGGGGTTGTTACCTAACAGTTGGTTGTTTTAATATCCCGAGTTCTAAAAATATTTGCAAAAAAGGGCATGTTCCAGATTAAATATTATCTCACTGGTTTTCACTTTCACTAAGACACCAAACCACACGTGCAAAATGAAAGAGGGCTATGCATGTTCTACAGCATCTATATCACGACTTTCACAACAAGGATTCTGTTTTTGCATTCTGGTTTTGTTCAGCTTATAGAGATAAGATTTATTGGGAACATCCCACATGCTTCATCAAGTCCTCCCAGTCCCTTAAATAACTCACACAGCACTGGGGATGGTTGTGTTTTCCATCTTTTCCAACCAAGATAGAAATAAAAGCCATAGGTGGGGTCTGCTTTTTAAATCTTCTGACTAGTTTCACATCGGTTAAATGTGACCCTCTGTGGGAAAGACACACTGTTGTGACCCTCCCTACAAGACTATTGATTTTATGCAGATGTTCAAAATGTCTTGACTGACAAATTAGAGATCGATGCATGTGTTGAGGACAACCACTAATTTATCACTTCAGGGATGTTGGACTGTTGATACCTATAAAACAAAATGAGAATTTGCATAAAGTTTAATTACAAACTCTAATGATAGATGTGACAGAAAGCATGTTTTTTATGTAATACTTGACACAACAGGATATTTTGTCCATAAACCTGTAGAAGGATAGTTTTTAGGGATATTAGCATTTGTCTGTTTGATGTACACTACCCTGCCAGTGCAAAGTTTGTGGTTTAGCTCTTATACAACACAATCAGGGAGAGAACTTCCTCTTGCTATCAGTCAGGAAATTCTATAAGCATGCATAAGCATGCATATAAGACCTCTTGCAGCTTTTCTGCATAGTAACAACTATTCAGGGCATCTTATTTAGGTCATCACAGGGGTAGAAATAAATATCAATTTTTATTTCATTTGAAAATATTCAGTCTGTGGATCTGTTGCACATTTTTTTTATCCTCCTTGGAATTTGTTATATATATTTAAAAAAAATAGCCTATAAGAGGCTATAATCCAGTACAGCTGAAGATCATAAAATTCCCCATAAAGAAAGTATAATGAGTAATTGTGTCAACTTCTCAGAACTACAGAATCTTCTCACAGTTGTTCAACATGCTCATCCCCACCCCATCCTCTTCAAATAGCAGGAAGCCCCTGAGGCCAGAGCCTCAACCCAAACAATACTGTGTGCAGCTTTAGCTTAGGATAAAAACCAAAGTGGCTTACTGGTCTGCTCCGATGCCTGCATGGTAAGTGTGGTGTTTTCCTGTATTTTTTGCAAATAGAAAAATTGCAGCCTGTCGTAATCATATTCATTGTGTTGGAACTAAAATTAAGATAAACAAAGGCATATCTATTTAACAAGTGTAAAACCACAAATAAGGGGATACATGCTGATTTTTTTTTTTTGGCTTTCATATATAGTTTGTGGGTCTCTATAGACAACCCGGTTTCTTTTCATTCGGCTCCACCTCTCTCTGGGCTCCTGAAACCTGATCAGCGTGTGTTTCCCCCTGCATTCCTCCTCCCCCAGCATGCCAGAGTCCTCGGCTCTGCCCTCTGTCTGATCTCCCATTTCTGCAGACCTACAGCACATTGTTTATTTTGCTAGACATGGGGGAAACACTGTTGGAACCTTCATTGGCTCAAGATTTACTGCTGAGCTCCAGCCAGGCTCCAGTGTGATGTGTATCAAGAACAGGGCCCCCTGTAACAGCAAGCTTAGGATCCTTTCCACTACAGGCATATCACAAAGGACAATGAGATTATCTGCCTGGGGAATACACCATTAGATGATCACATCAGTTGATACGCCACAGTTCTGTGCATACAAATGGTCTCTGCTACTACTGCTAATTGTGAAGATTGAGGGCATAGATCATTCAATGAATCACACACACCAATGCCCTGTAATGGACAAAGAGCAAAAGACACACATTTGACCCTTTCAGATGTCTTTCCAAGGTAATACTGGAAAAGGACACCACATCTCTCCAGAGGTAATTTTTGCTAAAATTTATGAGGCCTCTGCACTGCTGATGTCCCCTTGTAAGTGATAAGATCAGGGTATTATATAAAAATTGCTGTGGGAGACTCGTTTCTCACTAGAAAGACATCTCTCTGCCCTCATTGAGCAGATATCTGTTTTACGTGGCTGCACGTAATTGATTATGGTGTGGTCACAGTGGTTCATAATGAACATTCAGAACCCAGTGTATTTTACTTCTTCTTATTTTCAACTCCTCAGTGTGTGTGTGTGGGGGTTATTGACATGCTTATATTCTGTGGTCTCCCAGTGCAGGAAATGCATATTTTGACGGAAATGCTTCAGTGAGAAGCAAGTAAAATAATGGTGCATTTTTGCCTTTTAGCTCTTTTAGTGTTGTAGCTGATAGTAATGCATGGTGGAGCTTTGTGGAGGCAGTTCTGATTTATTGGTCACACGAGGAAGATGTAAGTAAGTGCATTTAGTGCTCAGTTTGGAGGAGAGAAAAACAGAGAGAAAGATCAAACAGAGCAGATCGCCACATGAAAGAGAGCCAGGGTCTTCATAAATCTCTCACATCGTGTTTGCATGTTTCTCGTCTTTAGTGTGGTTTATTCACACCAAAGCAAAGCTAGGTAAAGTTGGTAAATAGCGCATGACAGAAATATATATATTTTTTCTTTGGTCAGATTTTCTCAAGATATTTTGTAACATACAGATATCCAGAGCAGCTGTCTTGGAGAATTGTTTTTCTCCTCAAGCAAAAAGGACAAAAGGGGATTGAGAAGTGAACAGAAAGAGGAAAAATGGCATTTGAGGTAAAAGATAGTGTGGTCATTGAAATGACTCGGCCAATGTTCAATTATCAAATCACTGGTTATAAGCATACCACAGACTGAATGACACTTTTCTTTACCAGAACCACAAGACTAGAGTCAGGGTGCCATGAACTCAAAGCTCAAAATAGAGTTCATATGAGTTCAAAACAGCCATGATAGTCTGTGGCATTGTTATGATGGCCTGTGTTAGGAATTCTTAGGATTGTTTTTTACAAGGTTATATATTTGAACAGGGGTTATTTGTGGCATCTGGTTGTGTAAGTCATTCTTCGCAGGGGGAGCAGTTGGGTTTGTGAAGGTCAGCGAGGGTCAGCGATGACAATCACTGTGGCAGCTTGCTAGAAAACGATCCTTGGATGAGCCAGGATACTGGAGCCCCCACTGTGCTGGACCAGCCACATCAAGGTCTGCAGCTCACTGATTGATACTTTGACCGTTAAGGAGACTCAATCACTTATATTGCTATGTCATTCTTACACAGTTATGGGTCAAACCAGCTCTGAGACGAGTTCATTCCAGCTCACAAATGTACAAAATAAAAAAGGCGTTGGTATATTAGTTATTATTGAGTCAATCTAAGCCATTAAAATAAGATAAAGATTGCTGAGCATCTTTTCTTTGCACAAAAATATGTCTAAAAAATATATCTAAAACCCACTTTCTTTAACAGGAAGGAAAGAAGTGTAAGAAGTATGTGTTATCACAGATTCACAGATGATAAAGGGTCTAACTGATCATCTATTACAGTATATAGTTAGATAATGTAATTGTGGATATTTGTATTGTATAAAGTAACACGTTTTTGTGGCAATAACACTAATAAAATACATTTCAACAAACTATTGTAACCAAGTTATCAAGTTAATGTGTTTATCCCTATGTGGATCCTATTGATATCCACCCTCCCCAGTATGGTCACTTTTACTGTTACCATACCAACACTTAAAATGATCCAGTTTGACAATAGCAATGACTTGTTTCATTTGGTTCCATAGCTTCAGTCAGTGGCACATCAGACTCTGCCTTTAAGGGCTGAGAAAACTTAATAATCTAGATGTCCCCTTAATAATCCAGAAAATCCCCTCAAAGGAAATTAAGAAGATACTTTACATGAATTAATCACTCTCAGCTGCCATCTAGTGGTTTTGCTTTTGTACTGCTGTACATGTCTTGCCCTTTGTTGAGGCAGAGTTAAGTTAAGGTTATGGGTGCATTTACTTATAGTCAGAGGTAATACAGACCACACATCTAAACCTAAAGCATGTACAGTCTGACCTCAAATCAGTGGGAGGTTTGTATAAAAGCAGTAATTATACTGAAACAATAAGGGTATTAAGTATGATGTCACCAAGGAAAGGATTGTGTCACTCCTCACCACATGATTATAGTGCAAACAATAAGGAGAATAAAGTATACAGATGTGGAAATTATTCATATGTCAAAAGAATTCATAGCAAAACTAATTGTAGTGTTTTCCTGGATTCAATTACGATCACAGTGAGATGTTGAAAGAAATTTTAAAAATCCATGTGTCTTTATTTTTTTACTTTGTTATTTCATTTATTTCATTAAGTTTAATAGTCTATATCAATACCAAATTTTAAAAAATAATAATAAAGGAGTGTAAATATTGTACGTGGCCTAATTAACTTATTAACTTAATATTCTGTCATAGTCATTCGACATTTCTTCCTCATTAAGTCTTATATTGAGCAGGTTTTCAGAAGTGAACTGTGAAACAAGGCCTTAACATCAGAAGTTACCGAGTCTTTGCCACAACATAAGAAACTGATCCCATGTGGTAGAAATTGCAACCACATGATACTTTTTTTGTAACTCACCAGGGGGCACTAAAACTTAGCAATGCATTCCTCTGGAAACTGGATACTTTTAATCTTTGTTTGTTAGTGAAATTTCAGATTGAGGTCACTCAAATGGTAAATGTTGATGATAGTATATATTCAAATATATATAAATATATGAATATAAACTAGGCAACATGAGTAAGATCATTGTGAAAAAAATCATTAAATCATTCTGGAAAAATTAAACAAATATGTGACCCTTAATAATCGTCCATTAGAGTTGTATGACCTGAAAGTGCACTACTATAATGTTTCAGCAACAAATATCACAAATAACTGCACTTAATTTCTCTAAAGAAAAACTATCTTTGCTTCTACTGAAGCTAGCATGCTAATCAACTAGCGTCAGTCCATCTTGTGTCTTCCCCATAGTGAGTCACTGCATCATCCAGTCTGCCCTGATGAAGCAGCACGGCTCAGAGGACGTATTATAACCTCTTGTCTTGTAAACGCGACCATGGCTGAACCTGTTGGCTAGCGACCATCAACGCCACCTGCTCCCAACAAGAAAACACGCCTAGCAGCAGGAAAAAAACTTACATATAGCACCTTTAAAAAAAGGGTCCTGAATATATACTTTCAATTTAAAAAAAAAAAAAAAAAAAAAAAAAACTTAAATAATTTCCTAAAACAGCTGTAGTTTTTAGTACATATCATTCAAGTGTGATCATGTGATTGGACCTAAGGTTATCATATGAATACCTTTATATAGTATGCACTTGCAATTACTTTAAATTGATGTTTATTACACGTATATACATACATAACATACATAGTCAGCTTCTTTGATATTCTCCATGTCTATATTGTTAGGCTGCTGTTGCTTCCAAATTACCATCAAATACACAGTTAGCATGCCCCAGGTTTTCAGTGTGTTTACTAGTTAGTGGTGATATAATGATAAATAACTTTATTTGGAATAATTCACCACTGGAGCACAGTATAAACAGAAATTATAAAGGTCTTCTTTGTTGACACAGGCCTGCTGCAGGACAAACCAGGACAAACCATTTAACTGCTGAAATAAGTAAATGATCAAATCTTCCACTACCAGCTGACCTGCAGCCAACCAGTTTATTCTAAAGCCTCCAGAGGCTATATACATATATATATATATATATATCTTTATTACTCTTTTATGACTTGTGTCCATACCTCGATATATCTCGGAGTGTTTTGAATATCCTTGTTATTGAAAGCTATAAATAGCGTTAATTTGCATTGCCTAAATTAGAAACTATTATTAGAAACTAAATTAAATTAGAACAAATATATATTGATTTATAGGCTTTGGGGTCAAAATTGGTGCTTAACAACATGATTTTTGGTTTGTTTGCCTGTGGGCTTCCAAATAGGTTCATTTAACCAGTTGTAGATTTATTTACAAAGACGCAAACCAAGTTTTTTCTACATAACTTGATTAAAGTTTTGTAATATATGTTTAAAAAAAAATGTTGGAGAGTAAAATGAGTACAGTGAACCTCTTGTTTGTGGAGTTTTCACATGCACAGCACTCGGTTTCCAGACGCGTAGGCTGGAAGAACCCTCAACCAGCTCGTCTTAGAGCTCGGCGCTGATTGGTCGGGGTCAAGTAAAGGCGGAAGTTAACAGAGCAGGGGGATTCCCCGAGGGAAGTTCCCAACTCAACTAGGCTATGTAAAACATACATTACCCATATCCCCTCCTGAGCCTCGTAACTTCGCATTTCAAGATTAGCCGACGACGCTTGCGGTGGTGTCAAAACAATATATTCGACATTAGCTGTTATTCGAATGAAGGTAAGAGGACGCTGAGTTACTGGCAGCGAGGTAAACTGAACTGTGGAGTTAGTTGCCGCTCGGTCGCTTTATCCACCGGTTGAATGAGGCTAAGGCTACACTTACGTTGTAAAGAATACGGAACTGAGTGGATAAGGTTTTTTTTTTTGGACGACACATTTTTGAGCGCTTCACTGCTGTGTCCTGGTTGTGTTAGTGTTTATGTCATATTATAGCTCAACCTGAAGGCTTATTGTGGCTTCATCCTGTGTAGCAACTAACACTGACAGGTAGAGTGAGTGTGTGTGTGTGTGTGTGTGTGTGTGTGTGTGTGTGTGTGTGTGTGTGTGTGTGTGTGTGTGTGTGTGTGTGTGTGTGAGAGTGTGTGTGTGTGTGTGTGTGTGTGTGAGTGTGTGAGTGAGTGTGTGTGTGTTTGAATGACATTTATTATGAAGGTCGAGCAATAATTGATGTGCAGCTCAGCTCAGGGTGAGACTGACATCAGCCTCTTTCTTGTTTTGCACCACCTCAACACTTCCATGTTCTCTGTTACAAGAGTAAACACGGTGCTGCAACTGCAACTAAAGTTATTCAACAGTTGCCTGAACATCTGCACAGGCAGGGAAAAACTTAAAAAAATGTCAGTGGTCTTATAGCCTGTTTGTTGTGCAAGATATTGCAAATGCATTGTGTAACTTGATTTGTCATTACCTCTCAGCAGCTCATCTAGATCTTTTATTTATTACAGAGCTACAACATAGGAAATGCAATTTTGCTTTTGCACGCAAGTTGATATTCAACCATTACTGCCAACAATCTTGTTTTGTGTGTGTGTGTGTTTAATCAGTTTTGTCAAATTTCTGTTATTGCATCAGTATGTTACATAAATCAAAAAAAAAAAAAAAAAAATGTTAGCAGCACATTATTGACTTTTGTTCACTTTAAACCAGCAGCAGCCGTTTTTAGTACAGGCAAAAAAGATTCACTCAACATCTCGATGCTTCTTTCACAGAACTGAAAAGAGAGTACTATTCTGGGAACAAAACGTTGGTCTGTCTTAAAACATTTTGTTATTGCACTCGTAGGGCTCATGTCTGCTGTGTCAGTGATGATTGTGGAGCACACGGCATGGAAAGGAACATCGGAGACCAGCTCAACAAAGCTTTTGAAGCGTATCGTCAGGTCTCCATCGAAAAGGACAATGCTAAAAAGGAGCTGCAGAAAATGGTAAGGAACGATAAAAAACTTTTTTTTTTTCAAGCTCTGTTTAAACTGAGCCAAACATTTGGCAGAAGGATAAATTTCAGAGCAGCTCGTATTGCCAGTTAAAAAAAAGAAAAGAAAAAGGTTTCGAAAACCCCATCATGCAGAGTTTGTTTACTTGTTTAATGTTAATCAGCTGTCAAAATGCAACAAATCTGATTTGATTATTTCTTGTAAATATGTAGAAGAAAATGTCACTCATGAGGATATACAGGTGTTTACAGATAAGAGAGTCCAGATATTGGTGCTTGAAAAAAAATAATAGAAACTTCATTTTCACAGACTGAATATTATGAGGGATACACTCAAACACTTCAGAAGCAGATCGAGGACCAGCAGCAGTTGATTTCAAAACTTCAGGCTAAGTTGTCAGCAACAAGGCAACCATCAGGTTAGTGAAACGTCCCAGATGAAATCTCTGTTTATATGTGACACAAGATAATTAACTCTTGTGTTGGGCTGTGTTCTGGACACGGAGTGAGTGAATTGTACTAGATTGTCATAAATTACACTTAGTATCTTTAATTTAACAGTTTTTACTGTATAAAATGATAATAATTTCCAGTGTTTTGGATTCTAAGGGGAGATGAAATGTGAGCCTTGCAACCATCTCCTTGATGGGGCCAGTGCTTATCGGATAAAACAGTACCAGGTATGTTCTTTTTTGCTACACTGTGCTCAGTCTGTGTCCACACTCATGTAAAAACCAATACATATTGGCTCCAAGACAGGTTTTTTTTTTCACTCTCACTGCTTCCTCTCACACACAAACATGTTTGATAATACTTCTGCTTGATGCTGCTGTACTTGTGTCAATGAGGATGTTTAATGAACATATTATATTAATTGCTAATGATTAACTTTGAGGGTTAAAATGTGGTTGGTCCATATGTGATGTGACGTGTGTTTTTTTTCCAGTGTTTCAAACCCTTGTTTACACACACTAGCTCTTCAGCTGCTTTCAGATAATTCGATAGTTAAGGAAACTCTATCCTCGTTCGCTCATTCACTCTGATGGGAAAGGAATGCTCATGTGATTTTTTTTTTTTTTATAGTGTTACTATGCTTCTCCTTTTTTTCTCAATTATACAAACAATCAAGAGGACCTAATATTACACTGCTGCTGTAACAGTATCCATCCTGTGTTTTACTCCACACAAGGTGTATCCACTTTTACTTCACCAGATGGTGCTAGAGGATAATATCACTGCACAGTTAAACAGCCTGAGCTTCACTGTACATAATTTAAACAGGCCAGGAAACATTTTTCACTAGTAAAAAAAAAAAAAAAAAGAACTTATGTTAATAAAACTGCAGATGTTTTAACAATATGCCCCTGGATAATTGGTGTTAATGATCACTGTAAATGTAATGTGTCTTTTTTCAGGAGAACATGGGCACCGTTGGTGTTTCTCCTAATTTACCAGTCAACAGCGTTGACTAGTATGTGTCACTTTTTTTTCCCCTAGAACACAGACATTACACTTAAAGATTGGATTTTTTTTCTCACCCTTTATGTATTTATTTGTCAGCCAGGACATGCTGGATGTATTTGAAGCAATACAAGGGAAATTCCGGCAGATTCGATCTTTAACCCAAAGACAAAAAGATCATCTAAAAAGATTCCATGGAGGAAATGATACATCAAACGGTAATATTAATATTTATCGAATATTCCCTCAAGCCTTGACTCTTAATTTCTAAAAATTTTGTTTTCCTTATTCAGCTCACATAAAAGAAATTGTGTTAGGTTTGTCACTAACTTATGTGTTTATTACCTATTGAGTTGTTTATAAGACAATTAGTTAGCAACATCTCAACTAGGATTGTGCATGGATTTTTATTCATATAATAATGAATATAAAGTGTGATACAAATATTTCTTTTTTCAGTTAGTGTGAGAATATTCTCCAACTATATCTTGAGATGTGTATTTGTCTGTGCAACTTCTCAAATCATTGCCAAGCTTAAATGTCCTTAAAGCCAGCACTGAAATACGTCAGCATGTTGACTGAGACCGAAAAACTGTGTAAAATCTCATGTTTTTCCTGCCATCTGACAGATCAGCAGTTCTCCATGCCCATCCAGTGCACAGACCGTACAGCAGAGGCAGAGAGACCCTTTCCCTCAGTGCTAAGGTCAGCAGTGGATATCCCACTCCCGCCCACGTCTCTGGCGTCCCGCGGTGTCAGCCCTGAGGACAGGGACTTAGTAGACTCTCTCACCAAACTCAGTGTCAAATTCCCGCCCTCTGCGGACAGTGAATATGACTTCCTGAACAGTGCTCCGGAGAGAAACATGGCTCTCACCATGCCCATGAAGCCGCCTCTCAGTAGTGTCCCCTCCGCAATGACAGAGGAGGAGCCCGTGGAACTGCCCATGCCTTTTGTCTACTCTACATCCCCCTCCCACTCAACATCATCTTCGCTCTCCCAGGAGAACGTGCGGGGACCCCAGCAGGTGAGAATCGCAGGAGAAGGTCTGAGAAAACTAGTAGCAAATTATCAGTTTATGATTGGTCTTTGCTAATGGAGGAGTGAAACAGTGTGAAGTCCAAAAAAAATCCCCTTGGCTTAACTTGAAATGTATTACTGTGTAATGTGTGCTGATTCTTTTTTTACTTAAGCATGGATGCTCTGGTTATATTTGGCATCTTTGCTGGAAAGTGTGAGCCAGATGGAAGCACATTACAGTGTCTGAATCTGATGAAGCAAGTATGATGGTTAAGTGGGATTTTTATTTGCTGATGTGTATAAATGCCGAATAAAATATTGTGAATGACATGTGGTAAAAGGTGCTAAAAGTTGGTCCAGTTCTTCGCGATATGATTCTTTCCCTGGATTACATCAGCAGGGGCATTTATAATAGACATGACTGTTTTGATAGCTTGGATGAACATATAAATAGTAATAACAATAATTAAACACTTGAGAATACCCTTTTGCCTTTAGTGTTGCTGAGCATTTGTGCAGACTATTGGGTTGACAGAGGACACGTTCTATTCATTAAAGCATCAGATACTTCAACATGAAGGCCAAGTGGTCCGCCATGCTTTAACAGAGGGAGTGTAAGGATTGTTTAGAGCATGAATAATATATTGTTTTTTTGGTTCATCCTGCTCTGCAGCCTCTCTGGAGCCCTGATCTGTGCGAAGTAGTTGACGTGGGGACAGAAGTGGCGACGCCTCAGAGCAGCAGTCCTGATAAATGTGCTTTCTGCCACGCTGTGGTTCCTCAGGACCGAATGAACAGCCACCTCTACTCGCATTTCTCTCATAAGAATGAAGCCGACAATTGACAGTGCAAGCAGAGACTGACAGGCCAAGGCCTCAACTACTCCAAGACTTTACTGTATTCATGGTCTGCCATGATCCTGCTTGCCATGAAGTACATGCGCTGTACTGGATTTGAAATGACACTGCAATAAGACTTGAATCCATTTATTTAATACTGAAGAATTAAATGGTACACTTCTCTGCCCATTATATTTTTCTAATACCGTGCTGAGATTTTACTATAGTAAGTGACGATGATGCATAATATGGTATACATGAGCAAATAAAGCCGACATTTACTCTTGAAACATTTTTATCATTTGAATGGTTTTCAATACGAAAACAAAACACAGTGGGAAATCGTGTGTGTCCAACACATCAGGTGAACACAGTATGCGTGTTTATTAACTTACTTTCTTGTCCGTTTTCATACATATTTACATTTTAAAATATAATTTGCAGTCCAAAAAAAAAAAAAAGAAAAAGAAAAATATCGATAATTTCTGCTGAAATGAGACAGCCCTACCCCTTTTATTATTGGCATTATGATTTTGACATCTCTCACAACCACCATATGTTATGTATTAAACACGTCAGCGACGTGCATCAAATCACTCAAACAAAAACCAATCATGATTCTACAATTGTGGACATGCTGATTAGCACTATTTTCACCTGACTTCCCATTGTTCTTCTATATCATACGCCGGGATTATTTGAAGCAGATGCGTGTAATTATTTGTGCACAGTTGAAAAATATTTATAACTTTGAAATAAGTTTAAAAGTTAGTGTGCCATATGGTCATTAAAAATGTCCACACAGATGGCGACACAAACTCATTGTTCAATTAGTTGTCCAGTTACCTTGCTATTTGTATATCAATTGTTTTGGCTTATGTAATATAATACTTATATTATTATACTATATATATATATATATATATATATATATATATATATATATATATATATATATATACATATGTATGTATCGAAGCACATTTATTTTATTTGCTTAATTTCTACACAGTTTATACATTGTCATAAAATAATAGATTCTTTCTCGGTTTATAAATTACATTATAGGGTACATTTTAATAACTATTAGAATACGTGACAATTAGTAACAATTTGTTAAAAAAATAGTTTATTAAACTGCTGGACTGAACAGGTTATTATAATTTCTATGTGGAAATAGGTGACGTGTCAGTCACCGTTCACCGTGTGAAAGTTCATCCTTCACAGTATATACACCGATCATCCGACTAAACCTGAGTCTTTTCTAAACAGCGACATCAGCTTTTGATTTCTACAGTATTTATTCACACTTTTGCAAACAATTGCAGTGATTTTCGCTATTCAGCGTGATGATGTTTAAAGAAGCGGGGACGCTGTGAGTGTTGGAACACTTAGTTGTGTGGAGAGGACCTTGCAGCCCTTCAGCTATGGGCTGGTAACACTTGTGCTGGGTAGATGAGCTGGTGTGAAGTCTGCAAACAACCTATTTTTTTTCCTTTTCGAGTGTTAGTGCATTATAACTCACTTCCAATAATCAAATACTGTTTAATAGACTGATTGATTTGTTATATCAACCCCCACTTGTATTTGGTGCTGAGCATTTCACTGTTTTATAAATAGCTCAGCGGGGTGTAAAAATGTAATGTTTTAATACTGTTACCTTTTCTTAACTAATGAGTCACTGGCCTAAAATAGAAGAACCCTAGTAAAACTATACCACTGCATCGTTCCTGTGAAGGAGAGGACTGGTATATTTACAAAGGTGAACATTACATATGTGTCTAATATAATGTGCCACACATAATACTCGTCTGTCTTTTAGTGATGTAGAACTACATCATTTTACATTTCACATTACATCACGGACGATGAGGGGAGAATTTATTCATATTTTTTGGCAAATACATATCCCTAATGATCCTCTCTGGTTAATCTGAGAAGAGTCGAACATTGTGCAGCCTGCAAGCTTTTCTCTCTGGGATCATGAACAGCTGCTTGCTCATAATTATGTTGTCATTCATTGTTATTTGGAAGATGAAACTTGTACTGACAGCTAGGGTTTTTTTTTCTTCTTTTTGTGTGTGTGTGTGTGTGTGCGTCTTTCCGTACACTGTATTTTACTCGTACTTGCTTGTACAGTAATGTGAACTGTTTGAAACTCCACTTTAGCTCCGAGGCATTGTTACTGCAATCATTTCCAGTAAAATATAAGATATGTATGTGCCACATTTCTCCTTGGGACATTTTCTACCAGGGGCAGTAGATCTGAAATAGATTTAAGAGGCATAAAAATATGAAAGAGGACAAAAAAAAGGAAGAAAAAAAAAAGCAGAGGGATATGGATTGAGACGGAGAAGTAGCAGGCTGATTACAAGGTGTCAAAATTGCCAGGAGCAAGAAGGTGAAAGCAATCAGGGGTGAGAAGAGTGCAGCATTCGTGAGGGGCAACTAATTATCCATCTCATTTGTGGAGAGAAGCATTTGAGGCAGCTCTAGCCCACTGAATGGTGACAGATTGGTGCGGAGGAGAGGGGAGGTGTTAGAACAATGGAGCCCAGCTCACCATCATTACTGCATGCTAATCAGCAGTGCTTCTGCACCACCAGTCGGTGCTGCAGAGAGTTCGGGGAGAAGGGAAGTCACTGGCTTCAGGGGACCACAGTCATTTCCAAGAGAGAGAGAGAGACAGAGAGAGAGAGAGAGAGAGAGGAAACTGACACATGGTATAGCTGTTGGCACTCTACCACTGCTTGTTTGAGCTTGCAGGTTATCCTATGCACGGGGTGGCCTGCGCTATCGGCTTGTACTTGTTAGATGAGCTGATTGTACTGGAGTGTTTTTCAGTAGATTTAGTGTAATAATAGGTCATCGCATAGTGTAACACAGAATGCATATATAGTGTCACGAAAAGTTTGAACAATAAACAGAAATAAAAACAAGAAGTTTTGAGATCTCAGACACTAGCTATAATTTGCTGTAAATGCCCACTGGTGTATACCAAAGAAGGTTCACAACCCTTGAATATTATAAATACACCTGCTGTGTCTAAAAGTAAGTTAAAATGATAGAAATTAGCAGTAGAAACATAAAAAATTGATATTCTAAGCAGTTTAAAAAGAACAAAAAAAAAAAAAAAAAAAAAAAAAAAAATACCCAATATTTTTATTTACAAGATTTTAAAAAACAGTCACTATATCAAATACATTCTGCAATACTCACTGAAAGAAAAAATAAAATAAAATCAGACTCAGCACTATTGTCATTAAAGTCATGCACGGCCACCAGCAGGTTTACTATATAAACAATAGTATTAAAAGGTGTAGGATGAAGCTGTGAGTTTCTGTTTTTGAGAATTTCAAATCTCCACTCCAGTCTGTGAAGTAGTGGCACATTTTATAATCACAGTATCTAAAAGTTGAAACATAAAGTGTTGATTAATGTGCAGACCAGCTTTTAGTGCCAAACTGCTTGACAGACCTTTAATACAATTTTCCTTTGATGTTTTCAATAAACAGTTGTTTATACTTTTGTAGAAATTATAAACAAATTATATTATAAAACAAATTATAATACAATCCAGGAGGATTTATATATATATATATATATATATATATATATATATATATATATATATATATATATATATATATATATTTCTATCAACATCACATTTGAGTATGTGTAGGTTCTGATTTTAATTGATATCAAAAAGCTGATGTTTGTGATTGAAATATCTCAACTACAAACATACCTTTTTCTTCATTGGTGTGTAATTAGGTTATAATTGTAGTAGATAACAGACAGATGAGACACCATTCCACCATGTAATTATTTCCAACAATTACTCTTCTCAATATTTTATTTCTAAATATTCTAGCAATGTTTATCAGATCATGCCACTGCCAAGAAGATATAACGCAAGTGGGAAAAAAAGAGTTGTTAAAGGCTCTAATCAAATCGAAAACAAAACAGAGAGATAGCAAGTGGATTAAGGTCACCTGGCTAGAATGCCCTCTTCACATCAATGTCATTTAGATAATTAACAACTTAGGAGAGAAGCATATTCAACTGTCTGTGCACTGGTCACCGTTGGCATGAGAGACTGCCAACTCTCATGGCGTTGCAAACTGAGAGTATCACCTCACAGTTGTCTTGCCATGCGTTGGGCTCCTCGTGCTCTCTGTGCAGAAGTGGTGGAGCTGACTTTGTGTTCGATTAAATGTGTTGAAGCCATTGCTGCCTGTGTAAAGTCTCAGAACAGCCCCTCTCCATTGTGTTTGTTTCAGTGCTGGTCTGAGAGCCCTGATTTCTGGAGCAGAGATTTGGCAGTCACAGCAAGTGATGACAGAGGCAGTGGTGAGATCGCACCCAGAACCCCAAAGGAGGCTCACATTTCAGGCGGATGAGAGACTCGCTCAATACACAGAACACAAAAGCACTGATCGGTGGAGTTTGTTGATGCCATTGTTCTGAAATTCTCATTGTTCATCCACCACAGCAAAGACTTCTTTTATATGTTTACCAGGGGGAAAATTGGAGTGTTGGACATTTGTAAACTTCTGAACTTTTTAAAGACATTTGGCTGCCAATGTGAAATAATTGTAGGACTGAAAGTCTGGCTCTCAAGATGTCATCTTCCTGTTATTTTATTGTCACTGTTAAGTCAGTGTAGGTTGTTTTTTCGTCTTGACACATGGGGGTGGGATTGAGCATGGGGATGTTTGTGGAATGGTAACTCGCAATTCAAGGGTTAAGGCAGCATGAAAGAATCCATTCTCGGTTTAATGACCTAGCCTCGCTGGGCGAGGACGACAGGGAGCATACTCTTGACTTGTACTGAATTTGCCAATTAACACCTCCAATAACAGGCTGCCTCTGAACATCACCAATGTAGAAAGAGGAGGAGCAACTCTCATGCACTTTGTTTTTCAGCCTCTGATCCTGTAACGATAAGGTCTGTGGTTTCTTCAAGCAATGAAAAATAATTTTGCCTTATACACAGTTTGGTGAATCTTCTTTCATAGTAGAATTTATCAATGCACAAAATGTTGGAGATAAATCCTCGGTTCATAAGTTATACATCAGACTGCCAATAATGTTGGGAATATTTTATTTTTCCATGCGATGCTTGAATCCTTATGTAGGTATTGGACATTCTATTTTTTGCACATGGCCATATGGCCGTGTGCAGCTTCAATTAGACACATGGCTGGTAACTAAGATACACTGTGCTTGATTGGCTTTGTCCCTTCTTATTGTTATACATGAAAATACAAAACAACATCGCTATCCATGATGGATATATCTAAAAAGATCCGTCTCTTCAAATAAGACCCCCATTCCAGTCACCCCTCTGGTTTCACACATGCTTATCAGACTCCCAAACAACACCTAGTACAGGTGTGAATATCAAAATCCCCAGTGAAAATCACAGTGGGTACTCTTGGGTTGTCTTCAGAGTCCTCTTACATGCAGCAGTGGTTTTGCGTTGGGGCTGGGATACTGCTGGCTAACAGCAACTGCAGAAACACCTTTGGCTAAGTGTAAGGTGGACATCCTTACACCAAATGTGCTTAATGACTGAAAAATTGCCACCCAGATCTAATTGAAAAATGTGCTTACGTGTACAGTAGCTGGTTATTGCCCAGTACAGTCACACCATAACACAGTATTTTCACAATTCATTAGCACATTTTAAAACAATATACAATAATTAAAAGATAGCTGCATAATTGATAGCAGTTCACACCACGGAGAAAGTGCATCACAGTATCGGAGCTCCATTGATGATGGATTTTTTCCCCCCTTAACTCTGACTGAACATATTCAGAGTTGATTGAACTAATACTTGAACTCATATCAGGTGTAATGAAAACTTGAAACTCGGGTTATAATAGTTCAAGGTTTCCTCTATCTTAACACTTTGTCAACACAATGGATACAAACACGGTGAAGACGTCGGTTAGCTGGAGATTGACTGCGTTCCTCCTCGAGGTGAGCAGATTACGGCTCACTTATTCTCATGCTGACCACCCCTGCGTCATGTGCAAAAGAATATGAACCTTTTACGAGATGCCATATTCAAATCAATTCATTTATTCAGTGTTAAGAAACCATCTGGCTTGATTAGAGCTGAAAGTCATTCTGGCAGGCCAGTCCTGACTGACACCTCATAGAATTAGTGGGAGGACGGCTTCATTTACTGTATTTGCTTAGCTCAGACTGAACAGCTTATCATCTCACTGCTACTCGAGGCTCAGATACAAACTGAAGTCTCCCACAGGCTCAAGTCTTTGTTGCAGTATTAAACAGATTCAGCATATCTGGGTTGTTGTTTATTCGTCTTAGATATTGAGATATAACACTTTTTGTGTTCTCTTTGTGGAAGCTGTGAAAATGGCACGCCATATGTAATCCACTTGCTTGCTGTTGGTCTTGCCAATTCCCCCAAGATCAGTAATTCCTGTGCCAATGCTCACACTCTCTCTTTGTCCTTGTGGTTTGATTGGGCTTGTTGGATTGGATTGGTTTCTTTTTGATGCTGTGTCTGGTGTTTAGTTGTTGATTTGATGTCACTTGCAGTCCGGTTAAAATAACCATTTGAACCAAAACATACGTGTTGAGATGTACCTCCAAGATACCGAAAAACTGAAGAAGGAAAACAAAAAACAAAAAAAACTTGCTTTGCACATTGTAAACATCCGACTGAAAGCACACAGGAAACAGATATAGATAAACCAAAGCATATTCCTGTAACGTTCTAATTCAGCACAAAACAAATTGGCTGCACATTTTGTTCACACCTTGTGTAACCTGGGGATAGCAAGCGCAATTCTCCCTCGTCATACCTGTGACAACAACCTGCAAAGTGCTCCCAATGCCCTAATCTGCAGAGTAGAGACCTGCTGCTGCTGCTGCTGCTGCTGCTGCGGCTGCGGCATGTAGATGTTGTTTTCTTCTTTCTTTGCTGCTTGTCCCTGTGGTTTTTACATTAACACACCCACAACAATCACACAAGGTAAAAGAGAATATGTGAGTGTCTCGCAAGCTACCAATTTTTTTTTTACCCTACCACTCAAAAACATGTTCTCGTTCAGCAGAAAGCAATAAAGGCACACTGATGGTGTTTGATTTAGAAATGGCAGTAGGACCATGATTTTAGCATCAACAGATGGCCAGTAGATTGGTTTAAATGAGTAACACCACTGCCTGCTTTAGAGTTGGCTCAAGTAGTAGAGTAGTGTACTACTGTCTTCTCATATCTCCTTGTGTGAATGATGATGTCACTGATAGATGCTACTCAAGTGCGATCAGACCTGCTCAGTGATGCCTGTAGAGACCAGCTCTGGGAGATCCCTGTCTAGTTGCATTATTCAACAATATTCCTTTACCTCTCCCAGGGAAAAGGGGACTGTTGAATATTTGAAAGATAGATTTGATTTTTTATTTAAGTGTATAGATGTGGATAGGAGAAAAAGGGGGAAAAAATAGAGAGTGCCAGTCGGTGCAGGCTGGATGGTCACCAAGGCAACTTGCCGAGTTTTTCTAACTGATCTACGGGACTTCTTGGACGTCTCACTGGGAAGACGTTTTGGAAAAATGGGCTCCTTTGAGCACCTTTTGACTGCAGCGATTTGATGGGCTATTGGTCATTTTAGGCTCATAGATACAGTGAGTAAAGAAACCGATCAAACCTTTGTTTTTTGGAGTTTTTTTTTTTTTCACTTGAGTCACTGAGACATTCCCAAGTTTGAAGTTGCGACCCTCATAACAGTGCAATGTGTATAAAAAACTATGTTGAAAATGTACAAGTAGGTAAAAAGGTTCTGGATCCCCTCTGGAATCCTGGGCTGTTTTGTTAAAATGAATGAATCAATATTTCAGTTGCAACATAAGAAAGAAAATCTGCTCATTGAAAACGTACCAAACATTGTGCGAGACAGTGATAGCCTATTTTCAAAATGGCAGTGTAAAAAAAAAAAAAAAAAAAAAAACATGGCTGCAGAACCACTGCTCAGATGCTGACGAACCAAGCTGGGTATTGATCCATCTGGCTCTGAAGACACTGTCATGTCACCTTTGCATTTAAGTGTTATCTTGTCAGCTTCAAATGATCTAGCTGTCAGATCTGGAAAAAGCTGGCCACATGATGCTGCTTTGTCTCTAATGTCCAGATGTTGCTACAACACTCTCCACCATCAAGCTATTTTAGTCCAGTGTTTAGATATTTTTTTTGTATGTTAGGATGTACATCTAATCTGTTGATCTGCTCATATATGTTATATGCTTTTATTCTAATTTAATATTTGTAATTGTGTGTCTGCGCACAGGAGGTGTCAATAAATACACATGTGTATGGGTAAAATACAATTAAATCCCAGATTATGCATGACAGTTGATTCTTTATGTCCACAGTTTCAGTCACATTTCATCTTATTCTTCCCTCGGTGTCACCCACTCCCTCAGATAATTAAAAAGACAACTTACAATGAATGTTATCAGACGCTCAGTAGCAGCACAAACCAAGTGCAAATTGCTTCAAAATTGATTCCTTCTTTACAGCAGATGTAACTGATAGTTAAAGGGTGAGAATCCAGCCTCGTGGTGAAAGGGCACAAACTCTTTCAACCAAGGTGTGGTAACAGGGTGAAAATTTGAAAGCAAATTCACTCCGTGCTAATGTCGACTACATTGCCCCTAATGATAACACACCCACCGCATTGCACTCACAGCATTAATTTTCATGTTTTCTCTCACATTCCCTGTAAATGTTTTTAGTTGTTCTATGATTTCTCTTTTCCCTTTTTTTCTGTCTCCTAATGCACAGTGTCCAGTGTTTAATTTAGTCCCAGTGCAGCCTCTTCGTTTCCTGATCATTTAAAGAGCCGATCACTTCCTAAAGGCTTCTTGGAGATGGCTGCAGGCCGGGGGAGCTGCTATGAATGCAACAGCAGGACACTGGGCAGTAGTTCACACTTGTTGGAGCATATTGGTGAGGCTGTGAAGATGGATTCTTTTTTGACGATATGGTACGGTCTGTATTTCTCATCTTTTCTAATCAGTGTGAAATGATGACGCTGTGTAATATATTCTTTTCCCTATGCCATTTCCGAAACGCATGCCGTCATGTAGCACCTGTGCAGCTCTATGGACGAAGTGTTCATTCCGCAAAAAAAAAAAAAAAAAAGAAAAAAAGAAATTAAATCCCCATTGCTACATTATTTCTTTATCAGCCACACCACTGGCAAAGTTTTTCAAGAAAACAAACTGGTTTCCACGTGTTGTTTGTTTGTGACAGACTAGATGTGAGTGCTGGAGACATAAATCATGTCACATTTATTTTTCCTTTCAACTTGGAACATGGTTCTCTTCCCTGTAGAATTCAGAACTGATCATTAACCTTTCCTTTAGTTCCTTCCCTTGCCTGGTCACATTTCCTCTCTATTTGGTTCCTGGCCCCATATGCCACTTTCCTATTTCCTGCCTGCAGACAGCAGGGAGTAGCTCTATTATCACCTTCCTAGAGCTGTCTTTGAATGTGAGAGGCAATTCCATTTCACTCAGCCATGGGGAGGAGGAGTAGTAGAGAAAAAAAACACACCATAGAGCACACAGAAATTGGTTTAGGGCTACTTCTTATAGTCGAATGTAAGACTATTTTGTTTTTCTGGTGTACCATCTGCTACAAAGGTACAGGTTTTTTGTAGAATAGCTCCAAATCAGAGCAAAGGTTAAGTGCTGTGTATCATGTCTGTTGTTGTGAGAACATTTTATCGTCAACTCCATTTAGAAGTCATCTTCTGAAATATTAACAATCTTAAAACAGTTATATTACACAACTGTGAAGCTGCGCTAAACATATTGAAGATGTCTCCAAAGCTTTCACTCTCAAGTGTGTTCTCTCCATTTTGCAACATTTTCCTTTAAGCCTGTGTTATTTTTGGGTTTCCCTAAGTCTTATTCCAGCTTTTATCAGCGTCTAGTTCTTTGGAATGGTTGGGCTCTTGACAATATTGCTCCTGGATAAATTAAACATGAGTTACGTAGAGTGATAATCTGTGGGCCTCTCTTTTCACACTGCATTCCCAATGAGCTGTGTGTTGGCCTTGTGTTGTTGCCTGTGATTTTAATGAAGATTATTCTTGTAACACGACAGTCGCCTGTTTGCTCCTATTCTCCCCAAAATATATTCTCTTCAAACACAGAATTTTGTTTTCCTTCAAGGCATCTGTGCAGCATTTATACTTTATTATATAAGTATTTCTTTTCGCAGGTGAATCACTGGTTTATCATGGTTGTAATTAAAGATATTTAGGTAGCAAATCTTAGACGCTGCTTAATCAGATGGCAGATTTTGGAGTTGTTGTTTTTAGATTAAGCATTCATCAGCGTGTCAACCTAGTTATCGATTAAACAATATGCTGGCAGACACAGCTGTGACTGGGTAATTAGTACTTATTTTCATCCTGTCTAAGCAAAGTTGGCTCACATCAAAAAAGGCAAAGCTTAAGTTACTGGACGGGGAGCCTTCTGTTTTCTATTGTTCAGGTTTAGGCTGCTAGTGCTCGGGAAACCTCAGAGGATTCTCACAGGGGTAAGTGCACACTTGATGGCACGGCCACTCTTAAAATGGAACTGATGTTTTATAAATAATTTCAAAGTTACAAACATCAGCCTCACAATCACAGCGATTCAATGATATTCATTTGGCATAAGTCAGTTTCATTTCTGTGTGCTTTTCATCAGAAATGGCTTAAAAAGTAGAGTTAGTCTGAATTTTTTATGCCATGGGCTTACTGGGGACAGTGGCCATGTTCTTCACTTGGAGACGTCTGACGGTGCATGGCAGCAGCAATAACAAAATGGTCACAAACCCCAACTGCACTCGCTGGGTCACACAGGCTCTTTAAAATTTAAAGAGACCAGCAACAAACCAAACAGTTGATAACAGGTCAGTAGCAGGTGATAAAAGAAGTTTTCGTTGGAACATTAGCCTTTCGGCTAACTTTTTATGATTCCTGATATTATATCCTCGCCATTTGTTAAACCAAATAATACACATCAGAGAGCAAGAAGCAGTTGCAGGCTTTACTCTCTGGGACTGTAGTGCCCTGAGGATTACTATATTTTACAAGTGTTACTTTGCTGCAGAAGTGGTATGAGACAAAATTCACACATCTATAATTATACATGCATTTTATATACCATCATCTGTATTCATGTTATTCTAGTTTTTGTAAAGCACAGAGCTCAGCTGAGTTCACTGTGAATAGCTCAATCTTCATTCTCCTGCTGAATTATACTATTATTTCCATAGGAGTGTGTTAATTATCATGCTGTCACCGTCCTGTGATGTAGAAACAACTGACTGTGACAGAAAAGCTGGGGTTAAAAATAACTTACAACAATAAGAGCTTTGCCTAATTCAAGAAATATGGTAAACACTTGTATTGAATATGATATGGCATATTAATGATCTGTTGCACAGGACTGTGGTTATGACCTTGCAACAAACCGCACGTTGAATAATGAAGAAGTGTATGAGATGACAAGCCAATAACTGTGAATAAATGCACAGCCACGCACAGAGTATTAAAAGGAAATTATTTTGAATAATTAATAATTTACAAAAAAAATGTTGTTTTTTTGTTTTAAATGTTATATATATTTCGGAAAAAGCTACAAAACAGTGTAAATTTGTTCACTCAGTAAGGTAATAATTGGAGTGATGTGTTTAAATAGGTATAATAGGAAGATAAAACTAATGAGGGGCAACAACCTGGTTTAAATTGTTGTTTGTTGTTGTTGTTGTTGTTTTTTTTAAATAAAATAAAATTGTGGTTCTAGTCCAGATAAAGAATCAGATGTATGAATATTTGTTTTGGGTGAACAGTCCCTTCAGTACAGGCTCAGGTATGGTATTAGCACAGGAGCCATGTCACTTGTATTTCCACTGAACATCATAATCACCTGTCCTGAGGTTAATTTGCTGTGAGCTTTGTGGTAAAGAATCACGGCTGAGTCTGGTCTGGCTGGGCGACCCTTAAAGGCCATCAATAATGAGCAGGTGTAGGAGTGCACGTCTGCGTCGACGTGTGCCTCGGTGTGTCCAGGGAGGACGGCTAATAAGGATTTAAAAGCCACAACTGTCCACTCCGCCCCTTAGCAGGCCTCCAGCTGTCTTTTCTGTCAGAGAGCACCCTGATTCCCTCTGACAGAGCAGATCACCGATGGCAGGAAACCACAGGGGGCGATAGTTATGTTAGCATAGCACAAAGCACAACTACATTTGACCCGAAGTCATGCTAGGTAATTATAGACTTAAGGTAAATACAGGTTTTGGTTTTGTTTTTTGATTTTTTTTTTTTTTTTCAAATCAACGAACCAGGAAGACGTCTAAGATGAAATACTTCACTTTGATTTATTGATGGAAATTGCAATGTGACGTCTGGCAAACAACATATAAATAACTTAAAGGCCATCTTAAATGCATTCCCATGAAATTTTTAGTGCCGCTGTAATATAAGCCACTACCTGTCATGAATCCCAAATAACCTTGGCTCTATCCTCTTAGTTCAGCCCAGTGTGCCTCATTCCTTATTACTGGCCTGACAAGGAAATGTTTACCCATCCGACAAGAGACAAGCCATTTCATAGTCGGAAAAAGCAATTTCACCTGACTGGAGTAGCACACTATGTCCCCATATCCTTGCTGGCTATAATTTTGTTGTCATTTTGTGTGCTGTGATCATATCATTGAAGTGACAGTACTGGGCATTAGGTAAAGTCCCTAAGCTGGTGCTCACTTTCAGGCTTTTTCTCTCCTTGTCATTCACGTTGATTAGATTAGACCCAGGTGGCAAGCAGAATCCTTTTGGCACAACAATAAAAAATGGTGATATAAGGCTAAGAAAAAAAGCACATTGTTTTGTGCTTAACTGAACATTAACTAGAAAATGTTTTATGAAAAACCATGTTTATTTGATTTCCTACAGATTATTGAAAGATGTTTCTTACAGAGATCTTTTGTTTTAGTGTATGTCAGAATACATGTTTATATGTACTCAGACATATACAGACATAAACTACAGACATATACATGCGCTGTTAAATTGTAAATTAAATATACCTTATAATTATTTTGAACCACAAACAGTGTAAACAGAGCTCATCAGGAGATCCTGTGCATTAAGCTCAGCTGGTCAATGGAGGGTTTGTGGAAGGCAGGGGACAGAGATCCTAACCTGCACTTTACTGTATCCCCAAGGGATGAGGCTGGCGATGGGCATAACAAATCAGCCCCCCTCCTCTCTGGGTATGTCCACTGGCTGACTGAACCAATAGAAAGCAAGCACATACACAGTAGTCTGATAAACAGGCACCAGAGCACCTGGGGAAACGCACTGAGTTGCTGCCCAGGTGATTCAACAATTGGTTTATTTGTGGGGAGGAGGAGGGGGACAAGCCCGTTTTTGCTTATTAAAGATCAGTGTTGGAAGAGAACCATAATCCTGTAATGAGAAGAGCACAGAGTGACCTCTTTTTCTTGAGCACAGACAAGTCTGTGCTTGTATGTTTCACAGGAATAGATTGCTGGACCCTATAGCCCTACTGTAATGACCCCTCTTGTTAGCTTCAGAAATTCATGGCTGTTCATTAGAGATACAAACTCGTGGATGTACCCACTGGTGGAACAGGCCTTGATCGGTTTTGTCTTAACCTTGTCTGGTTCATACACACTCACTGGTTAACAACGTTGGATTATAACCAAACTGAAAGTTATTCAGTGAAGTGGAAATGATGTTGTACCAGACTGTGTTATGTTAAAAGATATATCTAACATTTATTCTGCAGTCTTCTGCATACATGCGAGGGATGTAAACACCTTTAACATGAAGCAAATGAAAACACCTCCATATACTACAAAACTGCACATTATGAACTCTGTACATGCTGCATGAAAGGAAATTATTGTTCAGATCTAGCCTGATTTAAACAGTTCTTACAATCATACAATCAAAATACATGTAACTTGGTTATAGGTTGGTTGATCAGCAAGGTGTTTATATTTCCTTACTTTAACCTGGAGCCATTCACACATGCTGCAGTTAGGATTTCAGGAAGTTAATAAAAAGGGATTAATTTTAAAACAATGATTATTTTTTCTCTCTCTCTATGTAAAAAAAAACAAAAAAAACCAAAAACTTGTTTACTAAAGCTCCCCACAGTAAACTCATACTCTTTGTTCTAATTGTCAGTTATCTGAAAGATCTGTACCCTGCTGACTTCAAATGTGATCTTTATTTGCACATATTTTGTGTGGGATATCTTTTCCAGGAAGAAAAATGTGGAAAATATATCTTATTATGAATAACCAGTCAAACTTTTTGTAGGTCATTTATGAGTTATTCTTAGAATAATTTATCCAAGACAAAAACTAAATTATACCCAAAAATAACAGCCCAGAATATATACATGTACATATATATCTATATATATTTAGGTTTTTTTTGCCTTTATTTCTGTATTTGCTGTATTTGCCACAGCAGAGCCCGTTATCAGTGCACTGGTTCATAACTTTAGTGCATAAAATATTTACCAGCACTGGGACTCATAAACACATCTTCAGTGGGACGCCATGATTTCACGCTATATCACAAACATTTTAAGGCATCAGATGCACTGCCTGTCATGGACTGTCATTTTTGGCGTGTTAATAATATATCTTGGTTTCTTCGGCAGACATACTTTGGCACTCAGCACATAAATAGGTAAATAACGCGGATAAACTGGTAAATATACGCAGCTGAATCTTCATACCCCCTGCCATTATACTTTTCGTTTTAGTTTGGTGCGTCTTATGTTATTTTTTGCGCCTATATATTAGGAATCCATATGTTTTAATCAAATATAGGCCCATGTCACACTGCAAACAAATCACTTTGCTCACAGCGCTCCTCATATTGTCCTAATTAAGAGCTGTCTAATTAAATTACAGCCTTGAGATAACCAATGGCAGTACTTGTTTCATTAGGAAAGCAGGCAGAGTGATGGAAAGAAAATCCTTCCTGATTGCAGGATGGTGTCAATTGGCTAATTTGCTGCCTTCGGTACCTCAAGTCATAGCAAGGCGTTTTCATAGTGTTAGATTAGGAAAGGCGTGCGCAAACACTTGTGATATAGGTTGAGCTAATAGTGGCTTCCTATTGAGCTATGCAGGTCGAGAACTGCATCTCGCCAGCGAGTGATCCCTCCAAGAAATTTATGAATGTGGGCAGTGGCTTTTCGAGCTCCGATGGATCAGAGCTTTCGTTGCAGGACCATCCTATTATATCTGCAAGTGACAACCTGGAGAGAAGTTCACCTCTGAAAAAAAACTCTAGGGAGATGACGAATCAGTCAGAGGCAGACAATTTTCCCGACTCCAAGGACGCATCAGGGGACGTCCAGAGGGGCAAACTCTCTCCTGATCTTCACGGAGTCTCTGACATCCGTCATAATTTCGATGGATCTGCAGGAGAAAGGTGCATCTTTTCTCCATCTACCCAGCCACAGCCAGTCTCCGCAGCTCCCAGTGCCATGTTTCCTTACCCGAGCCAGCATGGACCAGCGCACCCGGCTTTTTCTATTGGAAGTCCCAGCCGTTATATGGCCCATCACCCGGTCATAACTAATGGAGCTTATAACAGCCTTCTGACCAACACTTCTCCGCAAGGCTACCCGACGGCGGGCTACCCTTACGCGCAACAGTATGGACACACTTACCAAGGAGGGGCTTTTTACCAGTTCTCATCAGCGCAAGCGGGGCTCGTTCCGGGGAAAGCGCAGGTGTATCTGTGCAACAGGGCCCTGTGGCTGAAGTTTCACAGACACCAAACTGAGATGATCATCACAAAGCAGGGACGGTAAGTGCTCGCACGCTTCTCTACCACACACCTGCAGAACAAGGCGTTTTTTGGCTTTTCTTTTCGAAGTATAAAAATCAATATTTCTAAACATTAAAACCCTATTTTCCCTCAGCTAAAAACGAATAAATAAAATTAAATGACGGATCTGATATTAAACCGAATCGAGCTGATAAGAAAAACGTAAAATTTAATATGATTTTGTTTTGTGTTTTTTTTATTTCCATCAACGGATGCGTTTTTTTTTTTCTAAACCTGTGTCTCTTTATTTTTCCGCAGACGAATGTTTCCATTTTTAAGTTTCAACATTTCTGGCCTCGACCCAACTGCTCACTACAATATATTTGTGGATGTTATACTCGCTGATCCAAATCACTGGCGATTTCAAGGAGGAAAGTGGGTACCATGTGGAAAAGCAGACACAAATGTAATAGGTATGATCTGTTATTTATTCATTTATCTATTATTATTATTATTACTATTATTATCACAATCGTTGCACAGATTTAATAAATCAATTATCTGAGTTTTACAGTGTAAGAAGTTAAAAATAAAATCAGATTTCATTTATTTTAATATATATTTATTGATATATACATATTTATGTTATATATTTATGTTTTTTTTTTCCTATTCTTTACAGGAAATAGGGTTTACATGCACCCGGATTCACCAAACACCGGTGCGCACTGGATGCGACAGGAAATTTCATTTGGAAAACTAAAGCTCACAAACAATAAAGGAGCCTCAAACAACACGGGGCAGGTAAAACCCGACATCCGATCTTTTAATGACCTGTATGTTTTCGCAAAGTTAATACATACAACGACACATAAAGAAAAACAGATGAATATTTTCCCCCTCTTTCACAAATTGTTTACTGCATAGCTTATCATGTTTAATTTGCCACCACTGATTGCGCAATAATATTTCGAGTTTTATTCCATTGATGATGAAATGAAGATGGATATGTTTAATATAATGTTTTAATGCAGCCGTTCTTGAAAGTTTTTTTTTTTTCTTGAAAAAATAAACGAGTTTCTCTTTTAACTGAATCTCCAGATGGTGGTTCTCCAGTCTCTCCACAAGTATCAGCCCAGGCTCCATGTGGTGGAAGTAAACGAGGATGGGACAGAGGACACCAGCCAACCAGGCAGAGTCCAGACTTTCACCTTCACAGAGACGCAATTCATCGCCGTCACAGCTTATCAGAATACCGACGTACGATCCCTTTCAATTCCACCCAAATAGACAACTCTCACGTTTTCCATTTTGTACGATAAGGATAAAAATGTCGGTCGATTTATATACATATATATTTCTTTAGAATTTCAAAACAAAGTTGAATTGAACTTAAGTCGAGAAAAAACAAAAGTCTCCAATTCTAACAAAGGGACCATTGTGAAGACTCATCCTACACACACACACACACACACACACACACACACACACACACACACACACACACACACACACACACACACGCTTACTACTAAATAAAACTCCTATTTGGCAGCGCTCTGATCTCCACACACGATTCTTTATCTTCTAATAATTGATACATTATTCTTCTCCACAGATAACACAACTGAAAATTGACCACAATCCGTTTGCTAAAGGATTTCGAGACAATTACGACACGTAAGTTTATCCTTTTATTTGGCTTTTTTAGTTTAGTTTTTCGTTGTTGATGACAGGAGCTGAAGAGTCTAATATAAAATCAGGCCACAAACAATTTAAATAAATTTTTAAAAATTACATATTTGTATAATTTTGCTGAATTTTGCTGTATAAATATCCACTGAATTGAAGATTTCTGAATAGTGACAAAATTGTTCTGTTATAGTCGTGTGAATTTTGGTTTTATTTTGATTAATATTATGATTTTCAATGATACGTTGTGCTCCTTTTCTTTGTAGAAATTGCTTTTACTGTTTTAATATCCTGCAGTTATGCCCTGTTTTTTTTATTGTTTTTTCCAAATACGAAATATTCGTAGTACGAAAATCTGGAATATCTCTACACGAGAGATATTCCAGATTTAATAAGTGAGCTGGTCAAATGGATGCTCGCCCACATTTCTTTTCTTTTTTTTTTTCTTTTGATTTCGTTAGATGACCATCTATAGCGCACGGTCTAGTTTTTCTGAATTGTTTCTCTGTTTTTCTCTCCCATCTTTACAGTGTCTACACAGGCTGTGACATTGACCGCTTAACTCCATCACCGGGTGACTCTCCGCGTTCACAGATCGTGCCGGGTGCGAGATATGCCATGCCTAGCTCTTTCCTGCAGGACCAATTTGTCAGCACTTATGCCAAATCTCGCTTTCACCCTGGCGTGGGGACTGGTCCTGGCACGGAGCGCAGCGTCCCACTCGGCAACAGCTTGCTATCCCCGCAGCAAACCGAGGAGCCCACTGTTGCCACCCCCCCGCAGCGATGGTTTGTCACCCCTGCCAACAACCGACTGGACTTTGCTGCCTCGGCATACGACGCCGCTGATTTCGCCGGTAACGCGGCCACCTTGCTGTCCTACGCAGCGGCCGGAGTAAAGGCTCTTCCCCTGCCGACTGCAGGCTGCTCCAACCGGCCTCTTGGCTATTACGCAGACCCGTCAGGCTGGGGAGGACGCACGCCGCCGCAGTACTGTGGTGTAAATAGCAAGTCCAGCTCGGTCTTTTCCTGCTGGCCCGCCAACTCAATCGGTGGCAGAGCGGGCACCAACTACCTGACCGAGGAGGGAGACTCCATCCCGACGGAGAGGTCGCCGATCGCCGGCTCAGAGGAGACCAAACCCAAAGACATGACGTCTGAATCGAGCTGGATAGAGACGCCGTCCTCCATTAAATCCATCGATTCGAGCGATTCTGGTATCTTTGAACAGGCCAAAAGGAGGAGAATCTCACCTTCTGCCACACCGGTGTCAGAGACAGTGTCCCCGTTAAAATCTGAGCTTCTGGCACCGAGGGAGTGTGAGAAGAACTGCACAAAGGACATTGGTTATTACAGTTTCTATCCTCACAGTTAAAACAATGAAAAAAAATCTATCTATCTATCTATCTATCTATCTATCTATCTATCTATCTATCTATCTATCTATCTATCTATCTATCTATCTATCTATCTATCTATCTATCTATCTATCTATCTATCTATCTATCTATCTATCTATCTATCTATCTATCTATCTATCTATCTATCGATCTATCTATCTATCTATCGATCTATCTATCTATCTATCTATCTACAGGTTAATCAATAAAAATAAAAAAATAAAAATGATAATAAAAAAAAAGATAATAATGACTGCCACCTCCTCAGTTAATGGCCAAAGTGTAAATTCTTCCACTGACAGCTCAGTCCTTTCAACGATTGGGCGTTTTCTTTTCACATTGTTAAGTAAAAAGAAAAAAAAGAGAAAAAAACAAACAAAAAACAAACAAACAAACAAAAAAACAAAGAAAGAAAGAAAGGGAAAAACAAAACATCAACAACACTGTAATTATGAATATAATGTACATAAAACTGAACATTTGGTGATAGTGACTGTACACAAAGATAGATGAAATCTGATTCATAAGTAGTGTTTTAAAAAGCGATCCATCTTCTGTTAAGTAGCCTAAAACGCTGTTAGTAAAAAAAAAAAAAAAAAAAAAAAAAAGAAAGAAAAAGTAATAATAATAATAAAAAAAAGGAAAAAAAAAAGATATTGCAATTCTGTACATGGAATGTTCTTGTGTAGCATATACTGGCGTAAAAAATAATCCCTGTCAGTGAAAAAAACAAACAAACAAAAAAACAAACAAACCCCAATGTATTTTGTACTTTATCCAAACTGTAGGCGACCAAAAGTTTATGACGTTACCGATCACTGCTACATTCATGATACATGTGGTTAAAGAAGTTATCAATGTTGGTAATGTAGATTCCTTAGGGTCTGATTTATTTATTTATTTACTTATCGATTTATTTATTTATTTATTTCAGATGGTTATTTTTCATAGCTCGTACGCTATGCTGTTGTGACAAATCTCTGTATCTGCTGTAACGTGACTGAAAAACATAATAAATGATGTTATCATCTGGATTATGTGACTGTATGTGATTTTATTTTATTTTATTTTAAAAAAATCAATATGATAATCAAAATGTATATATTTTAATCGCGATAACACAAACCGAACTGTTTCTCTTTATAATTTTCATTTATTTTTTTTAAATTACGGAAATATAAAGTGGTTCTATCAGGAGGGCGTCAAAAAAAAAAAAAAAAAAAAAAGAACAAGATGTGAAATATTTTTAATATGAATATTATCACAATCACACCTCATCTCGCCCATTTAAATTGAACTGGAGGGTGTTAGAGTGCAACTTTTATTTCCGCCATGATTTAAAGTGATACAAGGTTGTTAAGATTATTTAAAAAAGAAAGAAAAAGAAAAAAAAAGACATGGAACATCTGAATGGATCAGTCTATAACTCTGACTCAACAATAAAAATTGTTGCAGCAACATTTGGTTGCAATGACTTTGGCATCATTTCCATAGTTTTGCCAAGATTTTTAGGAGAATGAAAACTTTTTCTTTTCTTTTTTTTCTTTTTTTTTTTTTTCCTTCTTCTTCTTTTTTGGTCAGTCATGCACACTGAAAAAAAAAAACCTGTGAAGTTCACAAGTGTTGTTTTTCGGCGGCCAGAGGAAGTGACACACCAAAAGAAAGTGTAATTGTGTGAAAATGTGAAAAGGAACAGAACAAAACCCTTAACACACACACACACACACACACACACACACACAGAGAGAGATGAGAGATGAGGGGGGTATAAACCTCACAACACTAGCTTTTTACACAATATGTGCAGATAGTAAGGCTTATTATATTGACAATATAAGTGATTGTAAACTGATTGGTTAATTGGCGAATTTGAAAGAGAAAATATTGAACGCTGGTTGCAGATTAATGACGTTAAGAATGCGTATAATTAAAACGGATGCATAATAAACTCGCTGCGCACCTAATTGGAATTTCAGTGTGAAGGACATGCTCACAGCTGCGCAGTCAGAGCTGCGGCATTTAGTTGGTCGCAGAGCGTCTGTGTGTATTACTGAGTGTGTGTGTGTGTGTAAGAGAGAGAGAGACAGAGAGAGGAGTGATAAAGGCCTTTCCAGCGACAAACAGCAGATGGCGATAAATGAATGCAGGTCTGGTAATAAAACATCTCTTTGGTTTTTTTTTTCTTTTGGCGCACAGGAAGGTCAGTGGCTACAGTCCAGGAGCAGCCACGACAAATATGATTATTTAAAAAAATAATAAATTCTATAAATTAATAAATTCATGGCTCGGTTAAAAACACTACATCACTGCGATTTTCGTCAGGATTGAACTACACAGCTTTGTGATCTACGCCAGATGGCGTCACTTTACTGTTATTAAATGAATCCCTGCTTAACAAGACTTTAAACAGGAGAGTCAAAGTGTATTTTCAGCAGCAAATTCTCAAGCTTCTGACTCCCTGACAAACGATCACAAGTTAAACACCGTCAGGAATTACTGATGTAAAAATAACAAAGTGTAATGAGCTGCTGGAGCATCTCACCTGCACATATTTGGACCGGATTGAGTCTTTTTAATGTGGAGGCTTCTTGATCCCCCGCATCCTCGTTTTTCATCCAAGTTCAGTAACTTCCCTCCCAAGCCACGTGCATTTTCTCTTTGTCTGTTAACAATAATATATTGTGGACCTCAGGGAGAAGGTAGAGGGAGGCAGGGTGGAAATGTGCCAACGCAGTTACCAGTGCTTTAGCGAATAGGGTGAAAGGTGGCAATTTCAGTGGCTTGATGCTGGAGGAGGGAGGCAAATACCCGTCTGATATACTTAAATTATTCTCATCTTAAATTATAAGGTGATATTCTGGTACTGATCTACTCAGTGTGTGTTTTAGAGATGTACTGTTCTTTCTTTCCATCTTCATACAAGTTTAATTTAAATAAAACAAAACAAAACAACAACAACAGCACAAAGTTAATGCAAATCATATAATATAACATACATTTTTATTTGATCTGTTTCTTATGTGACTTTTTTGGAGTTCAAGTCATACAATGCAATTCAATGATACATTGTGTAGATGTGAATGTGTGGGAAAACACAGATGGCAGAGCAGAGACTGCAGCTTTTTCCCTGCTGATGACTGAGTCAGAGTCTAATAATAATGATAATAATAACGATGACGATTAAAAACTATATTCTGCAACAACAAATATCATCTCTGGGTAGAAAAGAAAACAGTGTCTTTTTCTGATTTCTGTGTGTTTGTGTTTCAGTTGAAAACAAAGGCTAAACATTTCAAGAGTGACGCGTCCTGCGTGGCAGAGATGCGCATGTTTTTTTTTTCCTTCTTTTCCTCCTGTGGACGGACAGAGCGCGCGAGAAGCGCTAATCATCTCCACTCCGCTGACCGACCGACTATGATATAAACATGTGACCGATGTGTGGTCGCTCAGTCTCTGCTGCTGTTGCTGCTGCTGCTGCTGCACCTGACGTGGATCCTACACAGCGCACATCTCTGTGACCTTGAAGAAGATGATGATGATGGACAACACGGATCAGGGCGCACAGGTAGAGCCGCTGCTGCCACTGGTAAAGAGCTCTGATATCTTAGGACAAATATTTCCTCATGTTTGAAATTTTAGCTATAACTGTAGAATATATGATCACAGAGTGTTAAAGTGTTCAAGTCATACATTGGTAAGTCACCTGTAGAGTTGGACTCACCTACAGAAAACCACTGCACTAATTTTTACACATTTTATTTATTTGATGAGACCATAATGTGAAAAATAACATATTTTTATATTTCACTATGACTATCACTTTATAGGCCCATGCTGTAGCTTTGATTAAATGATGCCCCATTATTTTGTGCTATGTGATTTTAGAGACAAATCCCTGCTGTGACAGATGTCCTGTTAATACAGTAAATTCAGTCAGAGTTAACCTCGTGCCATCTCATTATCTAGATAAACTGTCATATGTCAAATGCAGTAGCATACATATGCCAGAGTCAGAGTCAAACATTTCCACTTTAACATTTCTGTCTTCTGAGAATTTTTATCTTTTTAGATCTACTCCAGATAAAAGATGATAATGTCTCTCTGGGGGATGTTCTCAGACCCCCCCCTTTCCCCTTTTTCCCCCTTTCCCATTGGTCTTTGCTGATCATTTCGGAGGAGATTTATTGTCATTATCCATTTGCTGTTTACAACAAAGTAGATTTTTTTTCCATTCCACATTAAGCTGAAGGTTTTAAATTGACAGGCTTTTGGATGAAAGTTTTTTTTTTGCTATTCTTTTAGTGGCATCAGGTCACAACCTGAGCTTTAAAAGTCACGGAACATTTAAGAATTTTAAAAATGATATTTTTAGAGTTAATCTTTTATCTGATTTTGGGCATTATTGGGACATTGTGGGTGGCTGATCTTTTTATTTATTTTATTAAAAAAAAGCCAAAAACAAACAAAATTTGCAGCCAATGTTCATGATCATTTATTATCTTTCAGGCTAACTCTTCCTTTGGTTCATCACCTGGAAGAAGAAGTTTGGTGAGTTACATTTGATTGATTTCAAGAGGATCAGAGTTGACCTCAAGAACGTTTTGTTACACTGAGATAAGTGATTTTTAAAGAGGTTGACCAAGCTGATTTGATGTTATATGACATGTTCATCTATATGTTTTCTGTACATACAGTTGATGCGAGAGAGAGAGAGAGAGAGAGAGAGAGAGAGATAAAGGTGTGAATGAGTCAAACTTTGACACTGATGTCAGAGCTATAATCTCACGATGAGAGACTGTTTGCCCTGGTGATAGATGCTTAATCACAAATTATAGTTGTTTGACACAGCAGAAGGGCATTAGTATTTATCAGGCATGGTGTGAAGCAGGTCAGCGGGAGTTCGCACTGCTAAAGCTCAGCTTCTACATTGACTAAACCGACTACACAGCATAGGACACAGAAGGAAAGCTCATGTTTTCTGAAAACTTGGAGGCTCCATGGCTTTTCAGAGATGAGGTAGGAGAGAATCCCAGGTGATCTTCACTGTTCTGAGATGACTGAGTACAGCTGTTGTGTGGTTGGAGTTGTGATGGAGTTCTAGTTGTTGTGTGGTTTACAGAGGTCTGTCAGGACATTTTCTAAAGAGATGCTTTTATCTGAATGAGTGTTAAAAGCCAGATAAATCTGACAACTGTACAAAAGTGAAATAAAGCTTTTTCCTACTGACCACAACTGGTCCATCTTGTAGTTTAGCGAGCAGAAGCAGATATTAAATCTGCCAAAATCAGGGCTCAAAGCTGCAAAATATATTAAATAACAGCTGTGAAAAAAAATAATAAAGTCGGTACTAATGTGTCCTCTTACAGGATGTTGAAGTTTATAGCAGAAACATTGGGGGATTACAGTGCATTTTGCACCACATGAAAGCCTGTGCAGTCAATGACCTTGCTGCCACTGATGGATCCAAATTTGCCATAGTTATCTGTAGGCATCAGATCCAAATATGTGACACATCCTGTCGTATCTCTTCAGCTGTCATTCAGACATTTCTCACAGTTTTGCTGATGAGCAGTTGATAATTAGCTTAAAAACTGAACAGATGTGGGGTTTAGCATACTTTTATTTGATGCAAATCAAGAATATAATAATGTATGTACAAATATAAATATGTACAACATAAAAATACCCTCGATATGGTTATAAGAAAGGATATAATGTACTGTAACTCATAATAAAGGTGCTAGGCATATTTTAAATGTTGTCATTGTATGTGAGCAAACAGCACAGTTAATATGGGCTAATGTACCAGTACTTTAGTAACAAATACTGACAGTTTAATCCGAGCAGGGCTGTTGAACCATGTCCAGTGTATTTGTAGACAGATTATCAACATCAGCCTTGTGCTTTGGTCAGCCCATGTGGCACTGCAGCTGTGAACAGCAGCACTCTTCATTATCATAATGCCTTGATGGTCAACTGGTGGTCAAGATGGCTCAGGGGGGAAAGCTGATGTAAAGTGAGCTTACAGGATAAAAATAACTACTTTAAAAAGTGCCTTGAATCTGTTTTGTGATTCACAACAGAACTCCATCCAGCTCTTTGTAAAGACACTTTTATGTCTGATTTGCTTTCTGAATCCCAGCTGTTGCCACTTGGATTTACAGTCAACAACGGTCATCAGATGAGTTTAACTCTTAAGTCCACATCACTGGTGCACTAATCAACATCAGTACGGTGGCAAACACTGATAAGTAATCACATCTTCAACGTCGGCAGCGTTTATATCATGTATCTCACAGACTGCTCAGTAAACACTGTAGCACTGAGCCTGGCTGTTTCTCTAAAACAAACCATTTACCTATCATTCACTGGGCTGGACTGTAAATACATCATTAATGCAGCTCTATCAGAATAATACACTGACTACTTAAATTTAAATAATAACCTATATAATCTAATATAATTTGAGTAAGAAACTAACAAACTACCTATGGCTTTTTGAAGGGAGCTGGATCTCTTTTCCTTTCTTAGAGCCAAATGTCTTTTCCTTGTTGGCTGGAGTCCATCAGTACAAACATGACTGTCAGTCTCTGACTCTCTGAGTGAGTGATGAAGTTTAAATCATTACTGTCTTTCATGTGGTGGTCAAGATAGTTTACTTGTTGACTCTGTTATAAATGAGTCTACTTTCTTAAACACGTGTTCCTCTTGCAGCTGGCTGGTTGTCACTGTTCATTAAAGAGAGTGGATTTAGGGCAGATGCTGAACCCCACCAAAAAAAAAAAAAGCAGTGAATTTTTTTTTTTTTGAATTCTTTTACCCTTGGGGGAATCAAAAGCACAAACAATGATTTTTTTTTCAACAGACCCTGTGGTTTTTAAAATATTGATCTCTGCGAAATGGCTGAGATTTCACTTAATGGTTTAAGCACAGAAATTCATAAAAAATACCAGAAACAGTAGATACATTCATATAAAATGCTAATTTATTAAGACAAAAAATGTATGGGATACTGTCTTGGACTAATGTCTTGGATTCACTTTATTTCTGTCAGTATGCCACAAAACACTGCTGGTTTTTATTTCAACCAAGAAAAATATTGCTTTGAACAAGGAAATATTGCAATTCTGTCTGTCCCATCTTGACTGTATCTGTGTTAAAGTGCAACAGCATAAAATTATTTAACATATTAACTTATAAAAAAACATATTAAAACATTACATTTCAAGCCTTTTCACCTCAACAAACCTCATCTATGAGATTGTGCAACAGCACAAATGCTTTTTGTACATCAGATCCACTTTATCTCTAGTGATATACTGTAAAACATTCCTAGTTTGCAGTCAAAAACAAGAAAACTTTGCATTTGCTACACTTCCACCTAGACACTCATTTTGGACAAAGGTTGCATCGCCCTCGCTATTCACAGTGACGAGGCCAGTGTCGTAGTTGTTGTAGTGCACATCTGGTTGTGGTTCTGGTCGTGAGGGTCTTCTTCTCTGGTGGTGGAGAGTTGATTGGTGGTCGGCCAACTGTGGATGCTGGCTTGTTGAACTGGTTCAAACTGTGGGCAACTGCCAAGTGGAACCGTTTGTGAGACACCAGTTTCTTGTTCAGTAAGCCACTGTCCCTTTTGTAGACCGGCCAGGAATTTGTGATGCAGAGGTCAAGGATGTATCCAAACAGGGGAACATACCATCTCCTTGACCTGGCCAGGGTCTTGTACAGGTGTACGAGCATGTCAGACAGTTTTTCCTCCCATATGCTCATTGTAGGCAGGGATGAGTGACGGGCATGGGATGGCGATCTTAGCACGAGACGTACAGTCGTACAGTGCCGATGCACTTGACACCAGGGTAGTGTGCAGGCTCTGGATCAAGTTGAAACTTGTGAGGAAGTTATCACAAAACACAACAGACAACTGGGACTCTTTTTATGGTTTTGCATAGCGTTGTCACCACTTTTGCTCCCAGAGGTAGAGTCTGTTCCTGTTCACAGAGGGCAACATTGAAGAACGTGGATACTTCTTCATACAGCAGCAAGTCGTGGATGATGCCAGATGGACTTGCTCGACAGAATAACTTAAACCCCCACTTGTCTGGCTTGTTGGCGATATACTGGTGGAGGGTGCTAGCCCTTGTGCCTTTATATGCTACCATGACCTCATCCACACTGTGCTTGTGAGTGGATGGTATAAGGAGACACCGTTCATGAAGCATTTCAAAAAGAGGACAAATTTTGTAAAATTGGTCCGGATTCTCATTGCACTGCTGATTATCATTGAAATGAATATATCGGAGTAACAGCTGAAATCTCCTCCTTGGCATGATGTCAGCTATCATGTTGAAACGTAATTCGTGGAGCCAGTAGTCCTCCAGCGATGGGAAATTGAAAACACCCATAAAGAGAAGGATCGCTAAGAAATGCTCTGAATCGTCAGGGCTAGTCTTGATTGGATCCCCAAACTCTTGAGCAGAGTACAAATTGGTATGATGTGTGGTATGTTCAATCATCTCATCAGTGAAGAGCATTTTGAAGTACTGGAAGGGTGAGTGTACAGCTTCAGGAGGTTCAAATCTTGAAATTGTAACCTGAAACTTTTCAATGTCTTCATGCTTCCAGATCCTTCTTGTGCTTTTGTTTAGGCCTGGGGTGTAACTTGGGTCAGGGTTGTCATCTGGCTCTTCCAAAGAAATAGTTTTTAGGCTGTGTTTCCCTTTCCTGCCCTTCTTACGAGGTGGCTCTGTAGAAGATCTGCTTGTTGAGGAAGCCTCCTCTTCATCCAGGGATTCAAAAGAGCTGTCTCCAGTACAATCTGCTTGTGTGGGCTGATAATCAGGATCTTCTACTGGGTCATCACCATCACTCAGATCACAATCAGACTCTTAAGGATTTTCTGGTACAAGGGCCAGAAGAGTGTGTGGCCTTACACCATAGAAGGTTTTAGCATCCATCTAGTTGTAGAACGAGTTAAAACCCACATTCATTATAGATTTTTTACCATATTTACTAATATCAACCCAGAATGTCACAAAAATTACTTCATTCTCTCAGCATAATAATGATGTTGGTGATGTAGGTAATCTTTCATATTTACAGCAATAGATCTAAAAAAGAATTGATTTTATGGGAAAAAGTCAGTTTTAACTACATTAGCTTAATTTGCTACATTTACTATAAAGCGACAAATCAACCATTTGGTTGAGGTGTTTTTTAAAAAAAAATATTAGACATTTAATTTAGGTTTTTATATGGTATAAAGTAACATAATTCTGTTAAGTAATGTCTCTAACACTATTATATGTAAGAAAACTATTCCTATCTTTTAAAGTTTTACTATTAGCAGTAAAGATGTCTCCGATGATTTTAGTGTTTTTGACTCCTTGGACGAAGGGGAAGGAAGAAGAATAAGATTTAAAGATGCAGTGCCACCTAGTGGTTTTTTTTAGCCTAGCGTACTTCAGCCAAAAGGTAGAGATGGCTTAACTAGGTTGAGCTAATCTAGGCACTCCTGTTATTGAGATATAGTGACCCAAAATGTGCTAAACCATATGGTTGAGCAAGTAGTTAAAGAGTTACGGTCAACAACGGTCATCAGATGAGTTTAACTCTTAAGTCCACATCACTGGTGCACTAATCAACATCAGTACGGTGGCAAACACTGATAAGTAATCACATCTTCAACGTCGGCAGCGTTTATATCATGTATCTCACAGACTCACAGACTAAACAATAAAGTAAAGCAGTTGTTTGAGGAATGGAGTTTTCTTCTTGCATTCATAAACTGATCCATACTGACTTATAACACTATATTACTTATCATATTATACTTACTGACTTATACTACTATTATATTATATTATATTATATTATAGGTGGTGACGCTCTCACCTGAGCCTGACTGTTTCTCTAAAACAAACCATTTACCTATCATTCACTGGGCTGGACTGAAAATACATCATCAATGCAGCTCTATCAGGAAAATACACTGACTACTTAAATTTAAATAGTAACCTATATAATCTAATATAATTCGAGTAAGAAACTAACAAACTGCCAATGGCTTTTTGAAGGGAGCTGGATCTCTTTTCCTTTCTTAGAGCCAAATGTCTTTTCCTTGTTGGCTGGAGTCCATCAGTACAAACATGACTGTCAGTCTCTGACTCTCTGAGTGAGTGATGAAATTTAAATCATTACTGTCTTTTATGTGGTGGTCAAGATTGTTTATTTGTTGACTCTGCTATAAATGAGTCTTCTTTCTTGAACACATGCTCCTCTTGCAGCTGGCTGGTTGTCACTGTTCATTAAAGAGAGTGGATTTAGGGCAGGTAAAATGGTAAAATTTGGGCGATATCAACGTTAACATGTGGCCACTCTGGACTCCTGATGTTAGTGAAAGCGGAGTAAAAACAGTTTGTGGTTGAGTCAGACTGACTTGAAGACCTTGAAGAAACTGTTGATGTGTAATTGTTCAGAAAATCTTAGGAAAAAATTTCAGAATGTGTTTTGACAACACAAGCTTTTGTACAAATGAAATAAAACAAGATATGTTATGTTAATTAATGGGCATTTTACTACCTTTAGATAGGGCATGTGTATTTCCTTTGTTGGAAGAATATGACTGTTTTTGTATGAATATTTTTGGCCACATGAACAATGAGTGAATGAGTGACATATGTGCACAGTAAGTGTTGCCAAATTAACTCTCTGTCACTACATTTACTGTCTTTTCAGGATATATTTTTTCCTTTCACAAATGTTCCTTTGTTTCTTTGAGTTTGTTTTACTGATCCAAGTGAAATTTGGCCTATCGAGGTTTCATAAATTACCCTACATTGGGTAATTATGTATGAGATAATAATATCAGCCTGCTTATTCCACTTTTGTCTAGTGCTGTCATCACTATGGCCATTCATTTTTTGAGCTGCCACACTTTGGCTGTAAGTGTTCGTGCTGAGATTGGGTATTATGTTTAGACTCGTGACGAAAAACTATGAAAGTTTAATTAATAACAGTTTATTTAGAAAAGATAGAAAGATAAAAGCAAGTATGTTTGTATGTGAAGTGATAAATGACAATGAAATATTGACTTCTGATGGTTTCACTGAATCTATCTCTCCTCACTCTCATCTTCCTTCTGGGTTTACACACCAATAAGCCAACATTCACACCACAGAATGATGGTTTTCTCTGTGACTCTAATCAGCTGGATCCATGTTCTCTCTAAGTCTCCTGCTGCATTTCTCTTGTTCTCTTGTTGAGCTGTCAAACAATTATAGCAACTTGTGGTGGCTGCTTATTAACTGCAGTTGCATGTAGAACGGGAGGATATCAGCCCAGTTATGGTATCGGAAATGTTCAAAAAGCCTTGGTGACATTTTCAGCGGTCATTCAGTATTCTCTTTTGTAATCTGACAGAAGCTCAGCACTGAGGATTATGCTCTTTTTCCCTTTTTTATGCTTTTTTTTAATTCCTGTTCCCTTCTGTAATCTTTATTTCTGCTACATTAAACCAGTCGAAACCAATCCATTTATTTTGGCATATAATATAAACAACTGTTTTATTTTTTATTTATTTTTTCTCTCCTCCAATTAAGAACAACTGTAATCTCTTGTTATAACAAAAAGAATAGCGGTGTCGGAAGAAATGTTCTTGGTTAAGTGATTAAAATTTCGAATTATAAGTGTTTTTTCTGTGAGTGTTTTCTTTAAATAAATGACACAACATAGATAGCAACAATATAAAATAAGACATAACAAAAAAAAAAAAAAAAAAAAACAGCCACTTAAGAATATTAGCTTATTTATTTATTTATTTTTTTTTACATTTTTGAAATTAATTCAAGTGGTGATTCACCTCAAGAGCTTGGATCCCGTTAACAAAGTCACTGCAAAGAAAGCACTATGAACAGCAGCAAAACTTTAATTGTAGGTGGGTAATTTATTGTTCCCATTATAAAAAGCTTTGTGTTTGGACTAAGATCATATGCTTTCCCTCTTCCAGATGAGACGTGCAATTAGTTTCCATGGCAACCATGCTATTCGGTTTGGATAATGTGTTTGTTCATAATGCCCCCGTCTGTGAAGGAACACCAAGTCAACAAGCATTTTTATTTCATTGCATCTAATATACTAGAATAAATTGTATCATGTTTTATCATGTCCCAGCTGTGAATTGATGTGAAAGATACAATATGACATATAGGTTTATTGATCATCATTGTGAGTGTTTGATTGCGTGTGTGTGTTTACCAATGTGTCCAACAGAGGAATGATGACGAGGCTGTGGTGGACAGAGGAGGAACTAGGTCCCAGCAGAGGACCAACTTCGAACAGGAAGATCTTGAAGGTAACTGGACGGTCAAGGAACCAAACGCATGAAGAATTTTCACAAAAGAGCTAAAAAACACTAAAAGGCTGCTACAGTCAAGTCCGCCCACTCTGTCCTTACAACTGCTGCTTTCCTCTTGACAGCTTTTTTTTTTCCATTGTTAAAAGATAAGAGCGGGAGTGGGAGGCAGAAAAAAAAACTGTGGGTGAGATGAATTCACATCATTAATTTCATAAGCACTGAATAACATGGATAATCAAAACAAAGACACAAACATTATTGTACAACTGAGTAAGCTCTTGCTCATCTGTATCTGCAGATGCACATAATGATACACAGCTACTTACACAGTGAAACCTGCAGGGGAATATAAAGTTCCACAAAGGCTGCAGTCAAAAGAAAGTGACCTTTTGTTTTTCCTTTAAGAGAATAACAAACCACACTATATTTAGCCATGAAATATGAACATAATGTCTTTATGTTTGAGATATCTATGTGCTAATCATGTTGTTATAGTAGGTGGACTGAACCATCTTTATACTAAGGTGCTGTAGAACATATAAGAATTATTTTAGATGTATCAAAAAAGATTATATTGTGTATGGTATTTCTTTAAAAAACAGATTTTTATTGAAAAATATAGGGACTTTTAATTTTTTTTGACAATATTGAGAACAACATCCTATGTCGTGTGTTTGTGTAATGGAATATTTTTGCTTAAAAATGCAAAGGGTAAAATAATAAATGGCATAACTGTAGCAATCATCCTGGAGGGAACTGTAGATACTGTACGTGGTCATGTGAATCCTCATGCAGCGAGCAGAGTGGGCTGACTCACGAGTGTAAAAACAGATATGCTTTCTCTCTCTCTCTCTCCTACTCCCTCCATCTCACTCGCACAGTCTCACACCTGCACAAACACAAACATGGACACACATAACACGCCTGAGCGAGGCATTTAAAAGGCAAAAAGAATGAAAAAAAAAAAAGAAAAAAAAAGAAAGATACACCAACAAACAGGCAACACAAATTCTCGCAGCAGCAGGGGCATCAGTACGTGCACAATCATTTACAAACAACTACGTTTTGCAGCAGAAAACCAGGCTACTACTTATCACCACAGCTTTTTCAAACATTCACACTTTCTTGAAACTAATTTGAACACATTTTGATACATGTATTAATTGTTTATCTGTAAATGATACAGCAACTCAGGCCAGGATTCTATGGACCATGTCTCAAGCTAACACTCTACATTATATTGTATTTGTACATTTATTTGAACAGAAGCTGAATTGAGACGTCAAATATACGAATATTCTTCTCTGATGACAGTTTTTTAGATCAGAACTCAATTTCAACACTAGAAAACCCTTTTCATAACCTTGTTTTTATGTTGACAAGGTAATTCTGATAATGTTTTGTTGTACAACAGCATAACAGGAGGTAACCTGACCCTCAGCGAGGCATGAACAATTATATAACAGCTCCACTACAGGAAAAAATGCAGAGGATGAAGCAGAAACACGCGAGGAATGATATAGTAATGTAAAGTGAAAACTGTAATGATTGTAAAGCTTCTGAGAACACACACACACACACACACACACACACACACACACACACACACACACACACACACACACACACACACACACACACACACACATTTGATCCACCTTTAACCACTGTGGGGCCTCCCTCTCTGCAGGCCACAGGACTCTCTACATCGGGGTCCATGTCCCCTTGGGCAGTACCAGGCACCGCAGCCATCACAGGCACCGTCACCATGGAAACAAGCATAGGAAGAGGAGCAGGGACCCTACCTTCACCTTGGTTGAGGGTAGAGAATCCCCTACATATGGTACTGGCCACAACTTGCACACAATATGACATGAAAAGGAGATTTTGTTTGTCTTGAAATCATTTCACTTATTCAATTCTTTATGTTCCCAGACACTCCATCCCAGAGAGTGCAGTTCCTGCTGGGCACTGAGGATGATGATGAGGAGCATATTCCTCATGAACTCTTCACAGAAATGGATGAAATCTGTGTGAGGGACGGAGAGGATTCTGAGTGGAGGGAAAGTGCAAGGTGCTGTTTGATTGTTCTCTTGTTGACACAGCATGTGCACACAGTCATGACCTATATATCATTACTGAAAGCTTTGATTGAATGGACTGGTCAGGCCAGTGATCCCACTCACACTGATGAACCATGTATCTGTGTGGCTAATGTTTATATTTCCATTACACTAAGTAATTGGAATTCATTATTTGGGGAATTAACTTTATGTTTTTTGCCTTTAGTATTTGTCAGAATTTATTTATCAAGCCTTCTGTTAAAACAGCAAATAAGACATATTTCATTTACAATCATACCCTGATGACAGGCAATAAGAAAAGAGAGTAAATGAATAAAAAGACAGCTAAATATGAGCTAAATATGAGAGGGGATGGATCCAGAATGAACGATTGTTGTTGCAGCAGTCAGAACAGATTGCCGGTCAGTTTGCCATCTGCTGGCCTTCTCTCGTTGGAACTCACACTGCTGTTTGCAGGTGGCTGAAGTTTGAAGAGGATGTTGAAGACGGAGGAGAGCGATGGAGTAAACCCTACGTAGCCACTCTGTCTTTACACAGTCTCTTTGAGTTGCGGAGCTGCATCATCAACAGCACGGTGCTGCTTGACATGAGGGCTAATAGCCTTGAGGAGATTGCCGGTATGCTCTTCTACCAAGTGACAAAATTGCTGATTTTGTCAACTAACAATGAAGATTTATCTGACATATTAATCTAAATAGCCTTTGTCTTCCCTCAGATATGGTCCTGGACCACCAGGAGTTATACTCACCACTGGGGGATGAGCTCAGAAAGAAAGTGCAGGAAACACTGTTGAGGCAGCACCATCACCAGAACCAGAAGAAACTGGCAAACCGTCTACCAATCGTCCGCTCGTTTGCTGACATAAGTCGCCGGGCATCTGAGCTTCATCTGGACAAGAATGGTGAGTTCTTACATTAGTTTCCAGCCTGAAGATTTAAACCAATCCAAGATTTGTGAGAGGTCATGCGATGATTAAGGAGATAGTAAAGCAGGAAAAACACACGGAATCTTACTGAATCTTACTTTGGAGAGTCAGTCTTTGGTTAAACTTTCCACTACCTGTGGATTTACCACATGCAAACACTTTAAGTCACAAGTCAAAAAAGTTTGGAACTTTTGCTTTATTTGAATCAGTGATTAATCTGCTCTGTGTTATTTAAGGGGTAGATACTTTATTAATGTGCAATATGTGCATGTGTCTTACATGCATATGGGCTTAACTTGAAATCATTCCACCAACCATCTGCCCACCCACCTGCTACAGCCCCACTGAAGTTCACAGGTGCAGATTTTTGCTCTCTTTACTAGTTTATTCTTATAAAACATATTCCAAAAGGGAATATTCTCATGGTTTGTGTTGATCTTAGCAGCTAAAAATAGATTGTTTTTGTTAGGTTCAATAACGGTTGATTAAAAAAACAATGTTCATAAGTAGATTCTATAAATATACAGATTTGTTTGCTATTGATCTTCGTAGTACAAAAACTGCTTGGTTGAATTCTGGGATAAATTTAGTCCAGGACAGATTCATAATTGGAAGCATTTCTTTCCTATATCATTGCCAATAACATTTGATGAGCCTCGGGTCTGCCAGAATTCCACATGACAAAATTAGGTGTGCAAAACATGCCAAACTGTCTGTTCAATCATTTTCTGGTATGCTAGAAATCTTAGTGGCACATCATGAGCAATTTAATTTGACTGGTGTGACATTTTAAAGCTAATTTCAAAGTAATATTCTTTGATAAACTTCTCTCCATGCTTCACAGGCAGATCAAACGTTTGTAATTAGTGTTAATTTTTGACCCTCTTGTTCAGTGACTGCAGAAATTAAGCCAAACCTGTCTGTCAGCTTGGCAGTAATCACATTACCAGAAACAGGGATGGAAATTTGGGTATTTTATCCATAACAGCACTGGTAGAAGCTGGCCTCCATGATTTGTATGTGATCCTTATTGATATTGTTTGTACCTGGTTAGTCATAATATTTAAGTCATTGGTTCAGAAAATTCAGTTTTGTTGAAAAAAAATTGGGACTGAGTCGTAACTCTTCTTTATGGATTATCCAGGTCAGATCTCTGCCTCCCAGTCTCATTTAGCGGTTTCTGATGGGAAAGTGGACGCCAATAAAGAGAACAGTTCTGTTGACTTCAGCAAGGTATGGTACACATAATGTAAAATACATTCAGTTTCTTAAGATATGTTCATAATATTACATGTCTCATGTATATGTATCAATTTTAACAGACAATTACAGAGGGAAACTGTTGAGTACTGAGTATGAATAATAAAATACTTTTACCAGAAGCATATTGACAATGTGGGAATTATTTGTAATCAAGTATCTTTGTATTTCTGTTTTGCGACTTTTACTTGCATTGTCCACCAGTGTCAAATTGGACTGGTTATACGCTATTCAGAGTCAGGATTATAGTGTGAAGCTGTCAGGATCTGTTAGTGTACATGTAACAGCAGCACAAATGCAAATCTTTGTAAAATATACTGTATGTATATGAGCAGGCTGTGTTTGAATTGTATGTTTCAAACAATGAATAGTAGGTCACTATGGGTCTTTTTAATGGAAAGGTCATCTAGTCGGGGATTAGGATTATATCCACGTTAAATATTATAAAAGTTATCAGAACATGATAACCACACATGAGAGGGATAAAGATAAAAATCTGTGTTAAAACCTTTGGCCTAATGTATATGAGTTTATTCTTTTTTTCCCGCTCAGTAATTGTTTCCTGTGCTTTAGCTTGATGAAACTGTTATAAAACAGTTTGTTGAAATGTTGAATGTCCATCCGTCACATACAATTATACACATTTCATATACTTTTTATCTTTCATATACATTACATTAAAGAGTGGAAAGCAGATATACCGTAGTTTCATAATCAGTGATAAACATTTTGGGGCATCATACTAGTGGATAATGACAGATACCCCATGCTTACAAAGTATTATGCAACAGGTCAAGCAGACGTTTACATTTAAATTTATATAAATAAAGTATAACACATCTGTGTCACATTTCATGTTTTGTTCTCTGGGAAGAAAAGCCTGGACGGCTGTGCTATATTTAGACAATAATCTGGTTAAATCGCTGCATTTATGGCTTAATGTGAGGAGAACCTATAAGAAAAATTACATATTTATAGAACATACTTTTTTACAAACTTTTTTTTTTTAATTTTTGAAATGTAGTTCAAGCTGCTTAGATATAAGATAGCTGGGAATAATGTCTGGGTCTTTTGTATGACTTTCTATGAACACTGTCTTTTGTGTCTTGTGTGCTCTTAGATAGACCTTCATTTCATGAAGAAGATTCCTACAGGAGCTGAAGCGTGTAACGTCTTAGTGGGGGAGCTGGAGTTTCTCAACAAACCAGTGGTGGCGTTTGTTCGCCTTTCACCAGCGGTTCTGCTCAGTGGGTTGACTGAAGTTCCTATCTCCACAAGGTGACACTTAACACATAATAAACCTCTTCTACAAACATCTGTTACGACTATCTGCTGAACAACTGATTTCAAAAACAATTAAAAAAAAAGATTTATTTTTACCTCTAGGTTTCTGTTTATTCTCTTGGGGCCGTTGGGACGTGGGCCTCAATATCATGAGATTGGAAGGTCCATTGCAACACTTATGACAGACGAGGTGAGAATTCCTGAAAATAAAACATATCAGCAATTGGCTCAGTTTAAATGTCAACCAGACGTCAAACTCTCATTTTCTACGCACGCATCCGTTTGTCTGTGTGTAAATTCACAGTCGAGCAGAATTCAACAAAATGGTGAAGTGATGGAACATTTCTCACATGCGTTTGGCTATTAGTCAGCCCTCATGTCCTCTTTTTTTTGTCTGGGATTTAGGCTGTCATCCATCACTACTGAGGAAAAGATGGGCTTTGATAAAGTGTAATCTTTATTATGAACACTTTGGAATGAGAACATTTCAGGAATCAAATTTGAGATCTACAGTAAGGTTGAATTACCCAGAGATGCTAAGTTGTCAAAATGTGTGAATTAGCTTATTGTTATTTTATTTAACATTTAAGTCAACATACATCCCCTACATTTACATTTAAGGAAATCGGTGTAAAAATCAGACCTGCATTAAAAAAAGCATGGCATACTTTTTCGTTTCCAGGTTTTCCATGATGTTGCATATAAAGCTAAAGACAGGAATGATCTGATCGCTGGAATTGATGAATTCCTCGATCAAGTGACAGTGCTGCCTCCAGGAGAGTGGGACCCATCCATACGAATAGAGCCACCAAAAAATGTACCATCTCAGGTCAGCAGGACTTTTAAATTTAGCTGCTTACCTTCTTATTCTTACGGGTGAGTATCCTGAAACATATTAACAAACTGCTGTGCATTGTTTGTTAAACAGGAGAAGAGGAAGAAAAGTAACATCTTACCTAATGGATTAGTGGACGGTGATGAGGAAGAAGAACATGGTGGACATGGTGGTCCAGAACTTCAACGCACTGGAAGGTGGGGGAGTTACACAGGGAAAGACAAGGCACAGTGTTTTGGTTAAGCAGTAGAATAAAGTGAAATCACTGATCACTGATACAGAGGTAAAGAAATCTTATTTTGAATATCTATACTATACTTTATGTTGGTTCATCAGAATAATGTACAGTATCTAATATAAAATAAATATATATGTTGATGTAGGGCTCTAGATATTACCTTGAAATGTGAATTAAATGAAAGTAAATTTAATACATTTAATAGTTTATTTGACTCTGGTCTTTATTTATTACAGTTTTTTCTGAAAAGCACGTATTAAAAAATTAAACAGATAAACTGAAAATATAGCACTTTTCTACAAACCGTGTACTGTAATGCTCCTTTTCTATTTCTGGGTAAACTTGGTCTGTAGTTGTAGACATAAGTGGTTTCCATAGAAACATCCCGCATTGAGTTCTCTATTTGCAACTAGACATCTATATTACAGAGACATTTCACACTAAGCCAGTCAGAGTTGAACGTTGGGGAAAGGGCAGTAGAGGGAGTGGAAGTTAGGGAAACAGACAAAACAAACAACAAATCTTGTACAGTTATTTAACCTATACACTTTAGTTTTAGTTTTTATTTTTGCTCTAACTTTTTGGTAGAGAATAATTTGTCATTTGTGAGTAAATAAACAACATGAATGGCTTATTTCTTTTTATATATCCGCAGGTGGTTTGGCGGTCTCATACTAGACATAAAGCGAAAGGCACCTCACTATCTGTCTGACTACACAGATGCTATTAGTTTGCAGTGTGTGGCCTCATTCCTGTTCCTGTACTGTGCCTGCATGTCCCCTGTCATCACCTTTGGAGGACTACTGGGGGAGGCAACAGGAGGACGCATAGTAAATCACCTGCTCTTTCCTCTAAATGTTCACAGTGTTGTGTTGAGACTACTTGTACATAACTTTGCACTGTACCAGCCTTATTCTACATTAAACAAGTATGATTCCATATGTTTAACTTGGTGGAGATAACTTTTTTCTTCCATTTCCCAGAGTGCAATTGAGTCGCTGTTTGGAGCCTCCCTGACTGGAATTGCTTATTCCCTATTTGCTGGGCAGCCCCTCACCATTCTGGGAAGCACAGGGCCTGTGCTTGTATTTGAAAAGATACTGTTCACATTCTGCAAGTATGTTCTGATTTAATGTGATTGTACACATGGCCGCTGACCTTAGATTATTACATAATTGTGTGATTACATATCAGATATGTATCAAGGTCGCACGTGGAAGCACCCTCTCTCTTACATCTGGCCTTCTGTATACCATTTAATGTTCTGATTGCAGAGACCAAAGGTCATTACATTTCATTGTGATGATGAAAACAGGAAATAATCAATATATGTTGTAATTTGATCTCATATATATTACACAGTGATTTATTTTCTCTCTTTTATCTCCACACAGGGAGTATGGATTATCCTATCTGTCACTGAGAGCCTGTATTGGACTGTGGACAGCTTTCTTCTGCATTTTGCTGGTGGCCACAGATGCCAGTTCCCTTGTTTGTTACATCACACGTTTTACTGAGGAAGCCTTCGCCTCACTCATCTGCATCATCTTTATCTATGAGGCCTTGGAGAAACTTGTCCACTTGGGGGAACACTACCCATTCAACAAGAACAACAACCTGAAGAAACTCACCTTGTACTCGTATGTGCACACTTGATTCTCATGTCTTGTAATGTTTAATGCAGAAAAAAAAAAATCACCAAATACCAATTCTTTGACGAACAGTAAATCCCCGATTGACAAAGGATTATTTACTTAGCCAGATGTTTGTGTGCTTCCACAGATGTTCATGTGTTGAGCCTTCTGACCCTTCTAATGGCACCCTGAAGTACTGGGAGACCAACAACATCACTGCTTCAGAAATCTACTGGGAAGCACTGGAGGTCAAGGTACAACCCATACTGACTTTAACTAAAGAGTCAGTTTTAAATGTAAAAACAATAAACATCAAGTTACACAAAGAATGTCACCTTAAAGTGATAGGCTCTTTCACATGGATAAGGCTGGACAGAGATCAATGGCATGTGGAACAGATTATATTGGACTGCTCAGTGAAAATCAATCTTTTTTATTATTACAGATGTGGATGCTGATTATTCCAATCTGTAAATTCCTAATATCTGCTGATTATTACTAATCATATGGTAAAGTGGAATAACTGCCCTTTGTCTATTGTTGCAGGACTGTATTGAAAAACAAGGCGAGTTTGTGGGCAGCGCCTGCGGCCCACATGGACCTTACGTTCCTGATGTCCTCTTCTGGTGTGTCATTCTATTTTTTGCCACTGTCTTCATGTCTGCTTTTCTAAAGGAGTTCAAGTTCAGCAATTACTTCCCCACTAAGGTACTGTTCTTCTTACATTATTTTCATTTAACAGAGTGAGTAACATGTAGCATGGTGCTATGGTACACTCTAGTGGACCAATTTTGGTAGTGCATGGCAGAAGAAAAATTGATATTGTGGATTTGGTGCACATTGGATCAGCTTACTTTGGAAAAATAAAGGAAACTGTAAGATTCACAACGTTTGTGATTTTTGTCAGGTGAGGTCCATCATCAGCGACTTTGCTGTTTTCTTCACAATCCTTACAATGGTCTTAGTTGACTATGCCTTAGGGATTCCCTCTCCAAAGCTAAAGGTTCCCAGTGTGTTTAAGGTAAGAATTCATGAGCAACACCATCATTAAAAAAAAAAGATCCTCTACTGGTGTCAAAACAACTATAATCTTACCTTCATTAGCCGACCAGAGATGATCGAGGTTGGTTCATCAATCCGCTGGGGCCCAACCCCTGGTGGACAGCAGTGATAACGGTGGTTCCAGCTCTGCTTTGTACCATCCTCATCTTCATGGACCAACAGATTACAGCTGTCATCATCAACAGGAAGGAGCACAAACTCAAGGTAAATTCAACTCTGGTAGAACATGTTGTTATTATGATATCATTTATAACATCTTGAATTACTCACGTTCAACTCCACATATTGGTTTCCCCCTTTAAGAAAAGCTGTGGTTACCACCTGGATCTGTTCATGGTGGGGGTAATGCTCGGTGTGTGTTCTTTGATGGGTTTGCCATGGTTCGTCGCAGCCACTGTCCTCTCCATCACACACGTCAACAGCCTGAAGTTGGAGTCAGAGTGCTCGGCTCCTGGAGAGCAGCCCAAATTCTTGGGGATCAGAGAACAACGCTTCACTGGCCTCATGATCTTCACCCTCATGGGCTGCTCTGTGTTCATGACGTCTGTGCTGAAGGTCAGTCACAATAAATAAATAAAAAAATAAATAATTTGTCTATTTTAATGCGAGAATTTCTATTTAACACCTACTTTTCTTCAGTTCATCCCGATGCCTGTGCTATACGGAGTATTCCTTTACATGGGAGCGTCTTCTCTCAGAGGAATTCAGGTAGGAAACTAGAGAAACTAACTAACTCTTCATATTTAATGCAGCCTTTTTAAAAAAAATATATTTCTTTAAGAACATAAGGATGTAGCAATTACCTCATTAGATATGAAAATCTTTGCAAATGCTTATCGTTTTGTTACAAAACCTAAATGATGTGGACAGCAAATCTTTTATTGTGTCATTGTTTGTTTATCAGTTGTAATTCTCACATAAGACGTGAAAACAATCACCTCCACTACCAATTTCAAGATGTAGTTTGAAGACGAACCTTACAACCTGCACTAAATTTGGGTTGTATATGATATTTTTTCAGATTATCTCTGACACTGAGATTATACAGAAAGCTAGTCAGTGTTGGCTAATTTATAGACCCTTACTTCTACTGGATAATCTGTGTAGACTGTTAATTCTCTCCAAACCATGATAGGGGATCGCCTCCATATTGTCTGGCTGCCCAGATAAAAAGTGTTAATTGGCCACTAGTGTGTTCCCAGCATTTACAGAACACCTGTTATTTAATTGCCCTGTTTACTTCTTGTTTTCTTCCATTTGTACTGTCTATTGTTGGTCTTGAAAATTATATATAAATTAAGACAAAAATACACTTATATCGGGAAACCCAGCATGTTGCAGCTACACATCCAGAAAATATAGAATAACTTTTACTTTTAGCTCGCTAGAGGTGTGACTTCCTCCACCAGCTAGTCAATAACTTTGTCTGTTGGGTGTCATGATGGAGAGGCAGTGTGATGTATAAGAGATTCTTAGCTAAAAACAGATCATGTTTAACTGATGTTTTCGCTCCCACTAACCATTTTACATCTGCTGAGATTCGTTAATCACTTGTCCTCTGCAGTTCTTTGACCGCCTGACACTGTTCGGCATGCCGGCCAAGCACCAGCCAGACTTCATCTATCTGCGACATGTACCCCTGAGGAAGGTGCACCTGTTCACCATCATCCAGCTCAGCTGTTTGATTCTCCTCTGGGTCATCAAGATGTCCAGGGCTGCCATTGTCTTTCCTATGATGGTGTGTAAACCGTCCAATTATACCATCTGCAAGCCTATTGCACAATCAGAGCACCTCAGTGAAGCGTTAACAGGGCTCAGTGTGTTAGCACAGGTATGTTAGTGGGATCAGCTGTGCATAATGCAGTAACTGTCAAATAAAATATGACATATGACCTGTAACAACCTCAGCTCTAGTCAACATCCTTTCAGTGTCTCTTTTTTAATAGATGGTTTTTCTTTTTTTAATATTTGAGATGAGAAAATTTCTCTCGAAAGAACCACATGTGTCAAATTTAAAGATTAATATTGTATGTCCAGTTATAATATATAAAGCTTCACTGCAGTTTATTCGTAAAATGTTTAAGTCCTAAGTACTATACACATTCATTACCTTGTTCAAATACAAGTTATTTGAATTGATTCAGTCACTTTTCTTCTCCACTGCCTGCTTCCCATTTAACTAAATATAAATTCATCTACCTCCTCAACAGAGCCTCCACATTCATTAATTTAATTTGATTTTTGTGCATTCAGCTGTTTTGACTTACTGTGCACATGTGTGTGTGTGACAATCCTGCAGGTGTTGGCTCTGGTGTTTATCAGGAAGTTAATGGACTGTATTTTCACTAAGAGAGAGCTGAGCTGGTTGGACGATCTCATGCCAGAGAGCAAGAAGAAGAAACTTGAGGATGCCGAAGAGGTACTGTGATTTTAACCACACAACACACCTGTCAGTTTTCATTTCATTACATTACTATTGACTTGCATTTAAACTGTATGTTATTCACTCTGCAGGAGGAGGAGCAGAGTATACTGGCAGAAGATGAGGCAGTGGAACAAGTGCCATTAGAAGGTTATAAGTAAGTCATATCACATATGTGAAATTTTAAAAAATAAATATCAACTACTGTTTTTTTTTTTTTCTAAACTCCAGGTCATGTACTGTACATTTTAATTACAATTTGTCAATCTGTAAATAATTATCTTGCTTCTCGTTTCTCAGAGGAATACCCATCATCAACATCACAGATGAAATGTCAAAAACTTCTTTTGGAAATACTTGGAATGCAAACAGCTAAGACGTCAATATAAAAAAACTACGGTAAGAATCAAACATCAATCAGTTTTTGGAAGTTTGTGGAATTTGTATTTAAAGGGATAGGTTGTGTTTTTGTGGGGAGAACTGCTTATTTGGTTTCTCATCAAGAATTTAAGTTAAAAAAAACTTGCATGTCTGTACAATATATGAAGCTGTCACCAGTAGACAGCTAGCTTAGCCTAGCACAAAGCTTCAACTGCAGGCTGTAAAACATGATCAAATAATTCAATATAAAATTCAAAGTATATAATAATATCACACTCTGGAAGGTGTTTCACAATGTAATGACTTATTTTACTTGTGTTATTGTAAGTAGATTTTTCCAAATTAAGTAAAAATGATCTTTTGAAATATTTTCTCTCTTGATTCTAACAGTTTACCACAACACACCACAGTATTTCCCCCCTAAACAAATGAGAGTACGAGATGATGAAGATGAAGGGCAGTGTTGTGAGTCTTTATCACTGTTCGTTCTGTGTGTTCATGAACAAATCTGCTGCAGTTTGTCAATCCTTCAAGTGTAGTTTTGTATAAATCTCTGTGCAATAAGTAAGTGACTAACTGTGTTCTCTCATGTGTCATAAATAAGCTGCCTGTTCATGAACCAGTGAATCCTACACTATGAATTTCTCATGTTGTTGTTGTTTTCCAAATCTAGATACTGTAATGCTACAGTGAACGTAGACTACAAAACCTGGTAAAGGTCTTGCAAAAAAGACTGTTTTTCAAGCAATTTGTATTTATTTTGTTATACACTTTATCTATTTATATACTGAGGCACTATAATTCTCTATTATTCAAGATATCTTTAAACCCTGAATATGACTGGAACTTAAAAATGAAGCTTTAAGTAAATGTTATAAACTTAGTTTTTCTTGACAATAACTATATTGAAACATTCTGAAAAGCCATTCATAAATGTATAGAGTCAATAATTTACAAAAACCTGCAGAAATAATATACATTTCTGATATGTATTTAATTTCTTCTAATGATTGTGACTACTAAAGCTTAAGATGCAAATAAGTGCTTTAAATAATTTGATAAAGTACGATCTTTATTTGTTCAGAACCAAACACAAAAGAACCTTTGTTTTTTTGCTAAGAACATCAATACTCCAATACATATTTATATGAGAAACTATTTATCTATATTTATTTTGTGGAATAAGATAAATACATTTGCTACAGAATACCTTGTATCTTACAGTATTTTTGCTTCCTTGTGTCAGTGTGTTGCTCATACGGTAAAAGGTTAATAGAAATAACGTTTTAATGTGTTTTAAAAGTTGGTGTGAAGTTCAGTTTGTCATTAGTAAAGAAACGCATCCGTATAAGCATTAAACTATAAAACATGCACATCGGAAATTTTGTAAAACGTCAATTTTAAAAGAACTAGAAATGTTTTTTAAACTCTTAAGCACAATTTCATTATGTATGTTTTGTCAGTGTTATTTTAACTTATATAATAAATTTCTATGAGCAACATTCTTTGTCTTGTTATTGTCTCACATACACTCAGTCCTATCAGTCTTAACTTAACCTACCTTATAATGAGAGTACAAAACTCAAATATAAAGTATAATTACAACATGAAATAAGAGTCATGGTTCAGTTACACATTAGATTTCAGTTTTGTACTATAAGCAGATAAGCAGATGTTTATGATCAATCTCTGATTATTGTTAAGATAAGAACTTTAAATCAAATTACTGCATCAAAAACAAACCAATACCTTCAATCCCACGTTACTCAGTCAACTCAACTTAGTCACAGAGAACTAATCATCTCTTAACAGTGAGGAACATATAAGGACTTATTTCTCAACAAGTCCTTATGTAACAACCTAAATACTTTAACTGTGTTGCTTAGGTGATGATCACACATCACATTAGCTGCCAAATAACTAAACAGATGCACGTGTGACCATACGCTGCAGCTATATACTACTATATACCTACACGGAGAATGACATTAAGGAGATATCCGGATTTGGTGTCGCCAAGCAGAAATGCCCATTTATATCCCTCAGAGATTTGGCCTAGACTAGAGTGGGCAGGGCTTTTGTAATCAACAGATGGTTTGATGTGCTACGGATGACAGCTCAGAGATGTGGCACATCCCTAAGCATGTCAAGCTGCTGGCTCATGTGAATTATTGTTTTTGTCTCAGTGCCAGGAAGAAGTGGAGAGTGTCGACCCAGTCACTGTTCCCAATGAGTCCCAACTTGATTGACATAATTTCCTCTTCTTTCATTTAGTGTAAGCCTCCTTGGCATGCTGTCAGAGCATCACACTGGGAAATCCTTCTCCAGTGAACAGCTGACAGGTGACACACATCAGCTTGTTACCAGGTAGTAAGCCCAAAGCTCAATCATCCCTGGAGAGCGGAGTGTTTATTGATTATTTTTTCTGCCCCTTAAACAGGCAGATAAAGAGAGTTTGACCAAAGACAAAGTGGTGCATGCTTGCCCAAGCATCAACACCTATATTCATAGTAATATCTGATTGAAGATGCTCTGCAGCTTTTATTGTTTTTTTTATCAACTGATTATGTCAAATATGTCGTCTTTAAAGCTGCTATTGATTTGAATGACCATGTTTTCATAGTATTTATATTTTTATTGAATTATTGATTGACATTAAAAGACGGATCCTGTGCCTAAAACATCATTTTCATTCTGTTATGGACGCAGCAATGGGCCAATCAAGTGGATATATTTTTTTCTTTTTTTAGAGGGAACACATAGACTGTACATATTTCTTTATTGAAAACCAAATATGACTCTTCTGAATAATAAGAAAAGCTACCGAAGTAATTATTAAACTTGTAAATCAGATCAATAATGTGATTGTATCATCATCCTCAAGTTAGTGTGAGAATGATAATGAACTAAGTGAAATAAGAGTTTTTAAGATTGAGACACATTTCGAACACACTGTAGCATTTTGTATTTTTGACAACATTTCCTTCAACCACTGAAGGCCGACAGAGCTTCTAATGAGGGGAGTTTAATAGCATTACCAAGGAAAATGCTCGTACAGACTGTGAAACATTTAATGGCACAGAGTCCATGGGTATTGTTGCATCATTTAGTGAGCTGGTTGAGTTTACTCTCTTCTGCCTCGTCCGGTCTTGAGCCAGGACACAAACTCCTTGGCTGCCTGGTCCTGCAGGTAGGAGCTCACATCACTGGTGTAGGTGCCATCTGCATGGCGTCTAAGTAGACTCCTACAGAAACAAGCACATTTAGATGATATAGCAATACAACTACACAACAGTTACATATACAGTTATGTATACTACATAACTGTATATGTAACTGTAAAAATTCACATTTGGGAGAAGCTTGATTTGACATCACTGATATAGATTCAACCAGAAGCCATTAGCAATCTATAATATAAACATGTTTAAATCTGAACGTGTGGTTTTCTCAATACAACAACTTCAAATTAGACATATCGTTTGTTTGACATCAATTAGATTATTAGAAATCAATAGATTGAGTAAAAAAAAGGACAAACTCACCCGTTCCTTTTAGAGTTTTTTAGCCACTGGACAAAGTCTTGTGCTCTTCTTGTCTCCAGATATTTACTGTAGTCATTGGAAAATGTTCCCTCTGAATGTCTCTTCATGTTTGAGAGCTCAATGGGTTCAGTCAACATGGAGTTTTCAGTCAATAACCTGGAAAAAGACACGTTATCCAAACAACTGTGCTGAACAGGATGAGCCTCATTTCCTGTCATCTGTTAATAAAATACCCGTTTGTTCTCATTCTTTCATACCCTAAGTTTCCTGCCCTCTTTTTCTCTGTTATTTTTCTGTCTTCAAAGGAGGTTTCTACTCATTGAGGTCTCTTTCACACCACAGCTTTTGTGTCAAAAACTGCTACAGTTCCTCATTATTAAAAAGTAAAACAAAAATTCCTGAAAATAGCTAAACCAAGAAGGCATTAATATACATTAAACATATTTGTTTAAAGTGTAAAAAGACACCTCTCACAACTCCTGAGCTAAATGTTTTACTGAATATTCAAGTTTTTAAAACACTTTTTTTTGCAGTTCAGGATGAAGCCAGTGAGAATGAGAAGCAGAAAGTTGATCTTACATGGTGTTCCGATCTGTGTCCTGATCAGGGACCTGCCAGCTGCTTTGGATGATGATAAGAAGCAGGAGTCCAGCTAAAGAGTGGGCGCTTTTCATTTTTTGAGCTTCAGACAGATGAAAGAGGAAAAACATTGAAATTATTTCACAGAAGCTTATTAGCATAACAAAGAAATAAACAAAAACAAACAAAAACTCCCCTTGATAAAGATACTATAGGTTTTAGAAAGTCCCTGAGGTACATACCCGTGCTCCTTTCTGCTGTGCGTCTCAGAGAGGGATTGTAAATTGGGGCTGACTCGTGCCCTTCTTCTCTCTTGGCTTCTGGAGCTGTTTCATGATCCCCTCTTGATCTGCTCACTCTTATATAGTGGAGCTGAGGAGCGTGCTCCCAGGTGACACTCCCGTCACAGAAACATCAGCATATCCTCTGTTATTCGCAACCCATTAGTCAGCTTCCGCCTCAGTCCGCTGTATTTGACTTTTTTTTCATCAGGTACAAACATCCTGGAGATAAAAGCTGCTACTTTAGCTGTCACAATCAAACATGACCTCTAACCTGACAAATACAAGCACTGACGCCTACATGTGTTTCAGATAATGCCTCAAACTGTCGTCGATTTTGTTTTGTTTTTTATATTTTATAGAAATATTTCTGTATTCTTTAATCATATTTTTTTATTCATTTATAAATTATTTATTTTAATTTGATCTCTCTCTATCTCCCTCTCCACACACACACAAACACACACACAATATTATGTTATATATTGTATTTATATCTAAACTACACATATATATATTTGAAATAAACTAATGAAACTGTTATATTTCAAACAAATGTTTATTTGACCTTCATTAAAACATCACTGCCGAACAAAAAGAAACCACTCCACAGCAAATGAGTGCAGTGCAATTCAGCTATTATATGTTAACATTTTCACAAAATTTCTTCAACTATAAATGCATGCGACGGCTTAAAGTATGACATAAACATCAAGTATTTTGTTCCATAACACCACATAAAATACAAATATTTGTACCAGCAACTGAATATCCATTGCACATGAAAATGTCTACAAAAGTTCGACTCAACCTGATGCTTCAAAATATCGGTGACAACAAAACAAAACAAAACAAAAAAAAAAAAAGAAAAAAAAAGAAACAAATACACAAATTAGAGAAGTAAAACAATGTGGATTTTGTTTTTACTACAAATGCCGTCATGTTCTTCACATCTATTTGGGATTAACGAGGCATTTCTGCAGAAAGTGACTCATAAGGGTGTATGTATGAAGACGGGCTGAATCACCGAGACCGTGGTCCTTGTCAGTGTACCACTGAAATTAACAGCAAAATTATGTTTTAGTGCATAGATGACAAAATGAAATGAAAAATTTCATTGTAATATATGGTTGAAATACACATTAAAAGAAAAAAAAACTATACGAGATTGTGCATAATAAATAACATAATTTTTTTTTCCATTTGAAACCTTCATTAAATCAACACCATCAAGTCCAATATTAGTCCCACTTCCCTGAGCCAATATTTACCATTGTCTCAAAGTCCACTTGCTCATCCACCAGAGCTTTGGAGATCTGCGCTGCCTGCTGGAAATGGACATTGTCTACAGGAAAGACAGCGTTCACTACGTGACTGAACATCAAAGCTCAAGTGACCATCAAGACAAACAGAGCCTATTTTTTCACGTCTTTGCTGTTACCTGGTAAACTGATGAGAAACAGAACTACCATGTATTCTGAAGAATATTCAAAAGAAATGTCTAAACGTACCATCTGCTGTGCCGTGAACCAATAGATAGTCTACGGTTTTGAAGTTCTTTGCTCGGGCCGTCACGGTGGAATTCTGTGAAATTAAAGGGAGATTTTTTTTGGCTGAAAACAAGTCTCAGAAAGGTCAGAAATATGCTGGACTCTGACAAGATCATGGTACTACTATAGTAATAAGCTTATAAAGTATTTACTATGTAAGCATCTGAATTCTCTGAGGGCTTGCCCATGTAGCGTTCAGTGTACACAGCATCTGCAAAAGAAAACCAATATTATAATTGTACACGATAGACTATACAAACATAACAAATGAAGTAGAAATTTAATAAAATAAGGCTTTCAACAAATTTAGTTGGAAACGACGTTCTTAAAAGAAACTCCACTGATCAGGTGAGCTGCAGGAACACTGTCCACCATTAGTGTATGTCAATGTCATAAGGTCTCTAATATACTTGATTTGTCTGTAATGACGTCATCATTGTTCATGTAATGCTTGTTGGAGGTGTGAGTGGGGCCTGATACCCTTGATGAAAACATAAATGTCAATTGCTTCCTTGTGAAATTCCTTTTTTGCACAGTAAACAGGAACCATGACAACACTAGAGGAGGTTACAATGCTGGTGATGTTGAAATCAGGAAGACAAGATGCTGATGTAACTTTCTGACACTGTCCTCCACTGGTTTTGTGCTAAATAGCATCTTTAAAATTTGTAAACCCAGTGCTCCCAAGGAAGGTGTGTAGTGAAGTAACCATGATGTAACTGAGGAGACATATATAAAAAACATTTCTCTCTTCTTTAAGTTTGTTGTAGAGATTATGTCAAAGAAGAAACACAAAAAATACTTTAGTTTACAGACATGTTCACCTACCATAATATTCCCACTTAGCTACTGGTGCAACTGCTATTCCACACTTGAAGAGCCCAGTTCCAGCACCCAAAGCCATTGAGGTCACGTAACCACCGTATGACTGGAGATGAAAATTGACAGACTGTTGTGAATGCAAAAATATTAAATGCAAAGTTAAGCTTGTGAGCAGACAAGACAAAGTATAACTTACCCAGCCCCATATTGCTATTCTGTCTTTGTCAATAAAACCCATGTCGATGAATTTCCTGTAACATAGAAATAATTCATAATAATAACCTAGACAGAGCGACAGAAGTAAATAGGGAGAGTGGTTAACCTCATGAACAGTGCATACGATGTCACTGAATGTTGAGAATTACCTCACAGCTGTGATCTGATCCTCCACTTCAAATGTCCCAAGGCGCTTGTAGATTGAATGCAGTACATCATCACCTTGGTAACCGCTTCCCCTTCCATCAAAGCTGGCGACGATGATCCCATGTGAACTGGAGAGGTACGTGCCCCAGTTCAACTTGAAATGATAGGACACCCTCTGACTACACGGGCCACCATACCTGCACAGGACAGCAGCAATAGAATCGTCATCATATTAACAAATAGTCACTCATTTATATTAGGTTGGAAACCTGAGGGGGACCATTCACTTACACATCAATGAGGAGAGGATATTTTTTGTTTTTTTTAAAATTTGGTGGTAACATCATTTGATACCAAAGATCTGTTGATGAGAAAAACAAAAGTTAATTCAAATGTGACAGTGTCGTTAGAAAACATAATCTTTATTTCACTACCAATCCACCAATTACAGCCTTTAGGTGAGGATGACATTAGGTAAAACCTAATTTGGATATTCTTATACACTCAGACTTGGTTTACTTTACTTAGATGTTATCTATCTATCTATCTATCTATCTATCTATCTATGATCTATATCTAAAATGATTTGGAAAGTCATTCATGGTCCGATATTCAAGTGTAGAAATTTTAGGGCACAAACACAAAGAATGGACTTTACAAAACATCTATATGTGCTTTTAATAAAACTGTATCTGTAACTGTATGTTTTTTTTTTCTTACCAAATCCGGCAACCCTTAGTGTGCCGTACTGCATCTTTGGCATCAGGAATTCTGACAGAATATTTTCCAGTTCCTTGTTTTCTTCAAGGACAGAAATCTCTGAAAACAAACAAGAGAATTACAACTAAACCAAAGCTGGTCACAAAACATGCTTGGTGTAGCCCAGTGAAACAAGTTTACCAAGTTATCCTTTAATAACCTGTTTTGCAGGCTTATACTGATCTGTGCCCTGGCTTACAAAAAGGAAACACATGCATGAAACAGACAGAAGAACACGCTCTGTCTGTAATTCAGTCTATCACATCCACCACAAACATCTTGTGGGCTTTGCAGATGTACAGTTTTGAAAATTGATTAAATCTGTGTCTGTCCACAAAATGGGCAGAGAGTATGAGCGCAATGTAAAATGACGCACTTATAGTGACAGGATTAAACAATATGATGAGCTCAGTGCACGAAACTTGGCAAATATTGTTTATGTTTACATACGTGCACCTGAGTCCCTGTTGTTCATGAGAGTGAAGAATGGCAAACCAGGTCCTGATGAAAACAAAAATAGAAAGTGCACAAATAGCTGTTACAAATCAAGTTTTCTGGATGACTTTATTGACGACTATTTTAGCTGAGATTATGGTTCGCAGATGCTGCACACCACAGATGAATTCCCACAAATGAGTCATCGCTTGAGAGGAAGAAGAGTAAGAGGAGGGGAAACTGACCGTAGCAGTCCATTCGGTAGTAAGAGGCGTCAAAGCTGAAGTAACCCGAGTTGTACTGACATCTGTCCGTATCGAGTTCACAGGTGAGGCACTGAGGAGCAGAATGGCTGCTCCCACGCATAACCCTGATAAACAAACAAGCAGCAACTTGTGTCATTAAGTTTCGGTGCTAATTCTGGGATATATTGTGACTTGGCTCTTGTTTAGTGATTAGCCATTAAATAGATAAAAACTTGTAAACTTGTTTCTTACTTGTAAAGATTTCTCTTTACAGGTGATCCTTGGTACTCATTACTCACAAAATATCTGTGGGAGAGCATTAAAATGCACATAATATCGTACAATACACTATAATTTTATTCAGCTTTATGTTATTTTTCATTTATCACAACATGATATGGTCACTCACATGGCATGTGTTGTTAATTTGGATATGTAGATGACTTCCCATTTCCCAGAGCTAACAGCCGTTGCTTTTCCCTTAACAAAACACACTTAGTGAATATAAAACTGAAAAAAGACATGGTGAAAATGACTGGATAACACAAACACACAGACAGTCATTTTTTCATGACTTCAGGGGACATTTCATTGACTTGCATTAATTTCCTGGAGACTTTCCTGGAAACCCTAGAGCTCTCATTGTTGGCACCACTGTAAACCTGACCTTAACCAAACCAAAGTCCCCCTATGTAGGAATAACACGTACAAACACACACACACTCACACACATACACAGATATTTACTATGATTGAAAATACTTACATCTTTCACATAATGAATGTGTTTGTAACCATGAGTATCACTCATCACTTTGTAGAAACTAATGTCGTCTTCAGTAAAGAAAAGCGGTAAAGGCGTGTACTGAGGGAAAAAAGACATAGTTTATCACCAAACATTAGGTCAAATACTCAGGATCAATTTATTCACATTGATGGTGGTGACTTACATGACCAACCCAACCTGTTTTGCTTGTTTGCTCGAATTTCTACAGAGGGTTGAGAGAATAACATTTAACTTTTTTGGTTAGGATTCTTGACATAATGTAGTTGGAAACCTAAAATATTCCCTGATTCCCTGACCAGACAGGGAACCATAGAAGTAACAAATACCTGAAATTCTTTCCAGCTGCTTCCATCAAAGTTATAGATTTGTATGACCACGTAATTCTGCTTTCTCGTGACCCACTGCACAGCGACGCGTTCATCTGTAACCCAGGTCACTGAGCACAAAATGTGATCACTGAGTAAAAGGCAACAGAAAGTGACAAGGTTTTCAAATAAAGCAGACCGTGAAGATATTGTATTTGTCTCTGCTTTAAATGCAGCGTGATTTAAGTTGTGTTATAATCAGAAGAAGCTACAGACCCAGAAGCGATGGATGCGGGAGGCAACACCTGCTTCCGTTGCGATGGATTTGTGGTGTCAACCACAAACAGTTTCACCTTGGTGAGGTTCGATCCAGCCTGCACAAAATACAATAGCAAGATACATTCTTCATGAATAATCATATATCATGAGAGTGTGAGGTACTACAGCCCCCAAAATGCATTAAAGCCCCACCTTTGGATATGGAAAAGCAACTGTCTCAGGGTACTGATCAGATCCATACCAGGAGAACTCCACTTTATGAACTTGTGTATCATTCAACTCAAGATAAGCCAAGTATCTTCCAGTTGATGACCACCATATCGCACCGTTGGACGCAAACACCTCCTCTGAAATTGTTGGTAAAAGAATAAAAAACATCAGCAACAATGTTACACATGGCAGCACACCTGTGAAATAGATGATTGTTACGTACCCTCATATACCCAGTCAGGAATACCATTAAGGATCTCGTTCTTTTTGCCATTTTTAGTCACTTGTACAACTTCAGCACTGATATCAGATTTCAGAAAAATATTGTAGTCCGAGACGTAAGCCTGCAGAACAAAGTGAAGTTATTGTTTTTTTTTACAATGAAATCCACACAAATGTATTCAACCACAGAAAACACAGATTTCACAACCAGTGATTTTGGAATTGTTACAATTTTGTTCATGCCGTCTGAATGTGGTGATTGAGGGAACACGGTAACATTTTGTAAACTCACATATTGGTGTCCTGTTGGAGCCCAGACAAAATACTGCACAACCCTGGGAAGATCTGCTGTTGTAACAAATGTTCTGCAATGAAATATCAAAATATGAAAATGGCTGAAGGTCACAAACAAATGCTTTATTGTTTTCTTTTCACAAAATCACGGCAAAATGTGGCCACTTACGATTTCTCCCTGTCAAAGATGCTGTACGAGGCTGTGAATGAGTGTCTCCATTTCTGTTGGAGGTTACGCACAAATGCTGTTTTCAGACTTTTGTGATGAGGTTTTCTATGATCAGAGTTAAAGTGACATTTACAGAGAAAACTCGAACGTTCACCAGAGATTTCTTACCTTTGTGAAATTGCTTTCAAAAGCGACGTATTTGTAATCACCAGACAACAGGTAATGTGTAGCATCCACTTGGGCCTACAGAGGTAATAACGGATAATATTAGTAGGCCAATAAACTATAATCAGCATTGATACAATTATGGCTATTGTAGTAAACTGGTAAAATGTGGGGGAAAAAAGTATATTACAAAGGTTGAATTGCTCAAATATAGCGACTCCTCTTTTGTCTCGACATTGTGGAGAAAGATATTTCTGTCTGCTGTTTTATGCAGATATTGGTTATCTGTAGGTAGAAAGAATAACAAAGTTTTTTTTTTTATTACACCTCCTAATATGATGTCAAAACTAAACTGGTTGTCTATCACAGGAGATGTAACTGGTTGTGTTACCTGATATCCAACGCAAGTTGTAAGATTTCCATCGTATGGTGTCGTTGAAGTAATCGCTCATGGTGAATGCCCTTCTGGTGTCACTATAATCTGAAATGATCCATATGCTGAATTAGTTTATCTCCAGAGCTTGTTGCTTATAATAATGTTACTAAAAGTGCCCCCCCCCCCTTTTTTCCATTCTTTCTTTCTTTTTTTTATTATGAAATATGAAATGGAAAAAAGAATAATAACCCGTCACAGGGTGGCGCTATTTGTACTGGATTTTCATAACGCACATGAAGGGTCATATAAACTATTTTTTTTTCGTTCTGACATAAGTTTGTCATTTTAAGGAAAACAAACTAAGAACTGAGAAATAAACGCATTCACATAATCAGACAATGCAACAGATTTAATGCAAAAGCATTACAGACACACACACACACACACACACGGAGAGGGGCCTGAATTGTAACTTACGGCCGAAATAAATTGCTGGGATTGCTATTAACAAGATGACGGCAACCGCCACTACCACAGCCCACAGAAACTTGTTGCAGCCCTGTGAAAGGTGTGACACACACACACACACACACACACACACACACACACACACACACACACACACACACAAGAAAAGAAGAAGGAAGGAAAGTTGCAAAAACATTTTATGAATCTACAAAACATGTGATGACGCTGCAGGTTCTCATTGTGTAACCTATTCATTTGTCCTGAAAGTGACCTCAAAACAAAACAAAAAAAAAACAAAAAACAAAAAAACAAAAACAAAACAAAAAAAAAAAAAACCAAACAAAAAACACACATATTAACAAATAAAAACTGATTTATTTATTTGTTCCCACCACTGACAGTGAATCTGTTTACTGACCATGATGTGGATGGAGTCGCGGTGAAGATCTCAGCCTTTAATAATCCTCAGAGGTCGCTGACGTTAGGGTTTAAAATGACGTCTAGTGAACATACTCTCAGCTCACGTAAAAGGAAAGAAAAGAAGGAAGAAAGAAAGAAAAACACCCGGAACAATGACTCTAAACTAAATACGAAAACACGGAGAAACCTAAGCTTCTGTCCTACTTTTTTTAGTTGATGCAGACTTCTCAGTCTTCCCGCTGCATTCCTGAGAGGAGTCCGACACCAGACAGAGATGAGTCCCTGAAGTCTGCAGCCCTGCAACTTTCCAAGAGCGCACAACTTGCTGGTATTTAGGAAGTGGCTTTTTCACCGAGGGCGCAAGTCATCCACTCAGCAAACGTGAGAAGGCAGAAATACTAAAGCTAGTTTTACTTTACCTCCCATTTCCATTCAGTGTGTTTATTTCACATCTTTCTGTTTTATTCTCTCTTTTTTTTTTTTTTATTCCACTCTAGTAGAAAAGTAAGATAATTAAAAGTGGGTACTTGTATTACAACTTGTATATTATAACATTACTCTAAAATATAAATTGAACAACAACAATAGTAATGATAATAAAGGAATGATTGTAAACCAGAAAGTGGAAACATTTTTAAAACTTGAGGATTTCCCAGACAATTGAGACAATTGCATCAGTGTTTGCATGCGGAAACTAACAAAAAAAAACCCCAAAAAACAAAAAACAAAAAAACACTTCTATTAATAGCTCTGACCGGTTGAGTAGTAGTGACTCACTAACTGTTGGATTTCATAGAAAATCATCAGCATCTGTTTGTCTGCATGTGTGTTGACAGGTGGGTGCTAAGGGGCTATCACAGGCTCAGTGGCTCACATCTCATGAGACCTCAGGGGTTTAAGAGGAAAATGCAATCCTTTGTTTTTATTATTTTTTTTCCCATTTAATTTTCTATCAGTACATATATTCTCTGTTACAGTATTTCACCTGTAATTCAGGTAATCATTGTTGTCACAGACATCACCGATCACAAAGCCAGTAACTCATTGTTTTTTGATGAGATCAGAGACACGGAATAAACCAGTACCATGATGAAAATGTTATGATCTGAATAAACACTGTTTAAAACCGCTGCCTTCAGCAGCTCTAGTTTTCATGATAACGTGGCATGCAGAGAAAAAAAAACATTGCACTTAACAGTGGACATGGCACAGGATTTAAAGAGTCAGTGTTTCCCCTTTTCCCCTAATAATTCTAAATTGTTTTTATTTTTCATTCTGTCTCCTCGTCGTCTGAGGTGTCTACCAGCTGGCTCGCATGCTCAGCGTAGTCAAAGGCAGAGAACTTGACGGGGAGCTCGCTCCACTTGGTGCAGTTGGCGATTTTCTTTCCACTGCGTGTCACCACAAAGTTCTTCACGTGCAGGCAGGGGCATTCGATCCCACGGTACATCATCATCGAACCCCACCTCTGTAATGTAGAACAGAAGGTAAAACAATAAAGAGACTGAATAGTTGTCTGTGTCAACCTCAGCTGAAATATGCTTCGTGAGGAAAATGATTTGTTGAAAGTAATTCCATGAGGGTGAAACAGTCTCTCTGGTGGTATTTGTATCATATGATTCACATGACTCATGTTTTCTACCATTTTAACCAAATTAATTTAGTTTTTGTGGCTAATCTTGACTAATTTCCTCCTTTTCTCTTCTTCTGTTTAAAAAGTCAGCTGTATGCCATTAAATGAATCTATGAGTGGTGCCATGCTGGGTATAGTCTCTAGTTCACACCAGGAGAACACATGAGGTCCTAAATGTTGATCTATCTGTTCCATTAAGATTTACTAACAAACCCAAGTAAAAACAACCTTGCCAATAACAAATGACAATCCTGAACACATTTACCTGCCCACACTTTTTGCATACGATGTAGCCATTGGTCTCATAATCCAGAAGTCGCTCTTGAAGAGTGGTGTTTTCTCTCTGAAGGAAGAGTTCACTGCAAAAAAAAAAAAAAAAAAAAAAAATACAGTATAAGTAATGATCAGAGCAGGTTTGTAGAGGCACTTAGTTCTTATGTTACTAAACATAAAGAAATGTTCTGAATAATGTAAAAGTCACCTTTAAATTGTATCTATTACCTAAACTGTGGTGAGACGTTGACCCTGTGCATGTTTTCGATGATCTGGATATCTTCACCGGTGCAGACGGGTATGCTGCAGCCTCTGCAGTTAAACTTCACTTCGGATGGGCTCTCGTTCTTCACGTCTTTCTGCTTCTTCTTCACTGTTCTCACCTTCTCCTCCATTATAGCCTGAAACTGGAACTCTTTGATCTGTTTGAAGGGAGAGAACATGGGATGGACAACATTCTTAAATCAATGTGGAATTCTAGTTTGGCAAACATAAGAAAAGGAAATGTACCCGTTTGTCGTAGTCCCCTTGCTTTAAGGATCCGATTTTTTCAATGGCTTTATTCATCATGTCCTGGCGATACTCATTGACACACTCCTTCTCAGTCACCCCAGAGTTCTTCACTTCAACCAGAGTGTAACTGCTGTCTTCAGCTCTTCCTCTGCCTTTAGCCTGCAAAAGATAAAGGAGTCAAAAGGTCAAAACAAAAGGTTTGTAATAATTGGTACATAATTATTCACCATACTCATGTCTAACTAATACTAATGACATCACTGACCTGAATCATAGCGATTTCATTGGTCACAAGGCCGTATCTGATGACAAAGTTGCAGTCCGGTATGTCCAAACCTTCCTCTGCCACTGTGGTGGCGATCAACAAGTTGACTTCACCTTGGCGGAACTTGTTCAACACGTCCCTTTGCTCTGCCTGGATATCACACATTTGTGTTGGGAGGCAAAATGTTAACTGCATCTGAAGTGCATGAGATACAAGAAATAAATGTAATGTGTGGTATGCACTCACTGAAGTCATCGGCTTAACAACACTCTGGTCTCCTCCTCCAATGACATACTTGGCTTTAACTCCAATGTCAGCAAACTTGGGGTTTTCCTGGATCCACTGGCTTAGAGCGATAGCGCTGCGACGTGTTTTTGTGAAAATGATCCCTCTGGCCACCTCTCTGTTGCTGAACTCTTGTAGAATTTTTGTTCTTAATTTTGACAGGCTATCATTTTCATATTGTGGATTTTCTGCGAGCCTCTGCAGCTCATCCTTGTTGTCTGCATGAGATATATTTTGAAAAAAATTACTCTTTGTATCATTTTAGAGGTAAAATAAATAGTTTGACATATATGTCCACAACCAGCAGCTTGTTAGCTTAGCAAAGACTGGAGGAAGTCTGCATCGGCTTACTAGCACTTGTAATTAGCATGCTGTATCTTGTTTGTAACACATACCTCTTGCAAATTGCTGTGCTTAATCTTTTTGTTGTTCTGAGAAAATATTTTAGTGACCTTTAAAGGTGCCATTTATAAGATTTTGTTGCCTTCTGACAGAACCAAATTAGCTCTATCCCTCTGTTTCCAGTCTTTATACTAAGCTATGTAACAAGCTGCTAGCTTTACATCGATACCTTTAAATAATTCGAAGAGGAATCTCTCAGTGTCTGTAATAAGTATCTTGTGATCTTCATCTGTGGTTGTTTTTTTCCTCATTTCCTCCTTGTGGAATTTGTTCAGGAAACTCAAGGCATCACACATGCGAATGGTATTGCTGAGATTCAGGCCTTCATTGTATTGTCGAAGGTGTTCTGCGCAAACGCGCAATTTATGATCTTCCGCAGTTGCAGCTTAAAAATGGATTGAAACAGGTTTTAAATGGATAGAAGCCAGGTATTAATCATCAATGTGTGGGGATAATAACACATGCCATTAGTTGTACTCACCTTGTCGCTCCATTTGAACAACCCATTGTTCATAGTTCTGCGAGCCAAGATCACAGGAGGGGTACAGATCGGCATGGGTATGAATGGCTTTCATGATCGACTTAATTACATCACCAAATGGATCCTAAAACAAATACATTGGTTGAACAAAAAGTCAAGACTCTGCCAATGTCTCAGTTGGAGAAACTGTATTCAAATCCTGCCACTAGGACATCTTCCATTTAAATATATACCTCTTTCCTCTCTTCAACATTTAGGATGATCTTCTTTGGATCCTTTTTGTGTTCCCCAAGGTTTCTTGTCATGATTTTGGAAGCATCCAAGTTTGCACAAATCTATGAGACACACAGATTTAGCAGATTACATTGTCACAATGAATCAAAACCATACATCTCAGTCACGCTGCTTCTATTAGACTTCTCTAAGCCCAACACAGAGTTAAAACCAAGAGGGTGTTTTCACTTTTTGTAACAGGAGGAAATTTTATGGCCGCCTTCCCCGCGCGGACACTGTGGAACATTGGAAGCAGCTTGGCTTCTTGATGATTAAGGCACAGAAAATGGGGAGGGATTTGGAGGAACAGAAAAAAAAAGAAAAAGAAAAAAAGGAAAACAGAAAATGATGTTGTTTGTGGTGACACACGGCATAAGTGTGGACCCAGTTAATAGCCAGCTGTAATATGTCATGCATTACAAATACAAAATATTAGACTGCACTCAGTAATAATTTGTCCAAGAGTAATAAATGTGGTATTTACTCTTAGAATGTGCTCCTCTGCTTTGTCCATTTTCTTGGCTCCTCCGACCCCCGGTGAGGCAGTCAGACCCAGTATCTGAGGGAGGGGCACCGTCTTCTTCTGCTCCTTCGCCAGCCTTATGTTTTTGTGCTTCTGCTTCAGGTAGCGCATCATTATGTGGTTGTAAACTCCTTCTTTCTGAGTGTGGTGACACTCATCTATTACCATCAGTGTCAAGTCTAAATGAATAGAAGACATAAGCGCAAGTTTTAGAAGAAGAATAAACACTGTAACATTGCTGTTTAGAGACAAAGAGGCAAAGTGGCTTACATCTTTAAGAAAGATGACAATTTTCTCAACCAAGCTGTGCTATTTGAATCTTATTTGTTTAAGTTTCTTAAATAAATAGAGGTGGTTTCCCCTCACAGATTAGAGCATCTCTCTGTAAGAAGGTTCCTCCCACACAAACCAGCACTTTTTCTGGAACTTTTGACACAGCAGTTTAAGCCACACAATAACATATGCTGGAAAACTGTCTACTTCAAAAATAACTGAAGTTCCTTTGTATTTTAAGTGTAAGCAACGTGAATTATAATCTGTCATATATACAAGTTTACCCAGAGTTATACATAATTTGTCCCTGGAGAAAAAGAGCATGGAGATTGGCAGCTTGATGTACTGTGGGTGATAGAGGCTCTCATGTGAATTAGAACAGCCACACGCTGATGGCTTGAACAGACATGTGGCCTGGAAACCAGTTTCAGGCTTTCAGGCGTTTCAACAAACAGCATATGTTCCACTGAGGTGGCTATTCCACCTTGGAGTGGTGAGTGCCAACAGGAGTGAACAGCAGAGCTCGGATACTTTGACAAGATCCTGTCAGGTATCGTCAAGGGAGATGCTGCGGAGATGAATCCTCAGTGCTGCTTTTTAATCCCAAACCTGTCAGAGTCTGTGGTTTACAGATCTGAGTTAAACATTTAAGGAAATCTTTTATTTAAAAAAAAAAGCATTTAGCAAGTTTATTGAAACAAATCTATTTAGAGAGGGAAAACTCTTGTGCTGGATCTTATTACGTTTAGTGAAATCATACTGTAAAATCATACCGCTTAATTTCACCCCTTCGTCCTCTCCACTGATGGACCTCTCCAAGTAGTTTTCCAGAATCTGGGCTGTGCAAATGATGACGTCATATTTCTTCACAATCTCTGTAAAAGAGATTTTGAGCTGGCAGTCTCCACTGACTCTTTCCACTTTGTATGTGTTCTTCAGAAATGGCAAGAACTCTGTGGAATAATGCTGCTCGACAAGAGGAATCTGCAAGACAACAGTGCAAGGTCATTTTTATGTTCGTGGTGCTACGACATAAGTCATTGTTTCTTTTACCACATAGATCTTGGTGATGGGAGGGTGTGTTCCTTCATGATCACAATAACTGCACTGTTGATGAATTCTAAATATGTCTTTGACTTTTTTTTTATCCACTTTGGCTGGGACTGGGTTTTAAATTAGCAGCACGATGATTTAGATGATTTTATTGTTTATTGTTTAAGGATCAGGGAATAGACACAGCCAAGCAAGCCAGCCAAGTTATTTCTCTGTTCTTTGTACACTTGAAAAAAAAACACTAAAACGACTTTCAGTCACATTCAATCACCATTTCACTCATGCCATTTTAAAACTCAACGAAACGGTTTTATAGCTGGAAAAAATGTAATCACAGAAGGAGTATGAATTGTTTTGGGTTTTTTACAGTGCACAGTAACTCAGTGCCAAATAGTGACAAAGTGCAGAGGAATATCTAAACCACGTGGTATGTAATTTGTGGTGAGTTAACCCACATGTGAAAATTGACTGAAAGATAGTATGTTGTCTTTGGAGAGGAAAAGGACATAAATAAGTTACTATCGTAGAGCAAAGCCACAAGTCAGGTACATTAGACTTGAGCTGTAATACCTTGTTAACCAGGACGACTACTTTTCCTGGCTGGCCCTCTGCTCTCCTGGAGTCCAGATGTTTTTTGGTAATATAAACTGCAACTCTGGTTTTACCACTTCCTGTCGGGAGGCATATGATGATGTTTTTCCCCTCCAAGGCAGGTCTAGCGACGTCCATCTGATAATCTCGAAGAACAATATCAGCTTTTTCTGGGCCTCCGGCTGCTGCTGCTGCTGCTGCTGCTGCTGCTGGGTCAGTTCCATCTGTAACACAGAGCAGAGGTTCAAGCAGACAAAACCTCTGTGCGTGTCAGCAACCCACAATTACAGCAGGAAAAAAAGACCATGCTTGTCACTTTTGGTGGTCTTGTAATAAAATGTTTTCTTAATGCTGCTATTGAAAAGTCAAAATTTACACACTGTTTTCACAAATTTGAAAGACATAAGCAGGGAGTGGAACACCTATAAAAGCACATCTTGAACACATGAGTGCTGTGCACTATAAATCATGTCACTGAGAGGCACTGTTGCACCATTTCTGCTCAGTCCAAATAATAAATAACTGCAGGACAATGTGTACAAAAATATGTAAATGTTGAAAGTAATCAGATCTTTCACAACATCAGAAAAAAAAATCAAAAACTGTAAAATCACATTTGAAGTGAAATTTATTTGCTTCAAAAATAAACATCAGACAGTCTTTCCATGTCTGAACCAACATCTGTATGAGTTTAATAATCATTTGGATCAAATTAAATGGTTCAAGGGTGTATTATTGTATCACATATTTTTTAGTAATATTTGTAAGGACAGCAGACTTTCTATGATATACTCCAGTCAGCAGGTAAATTGCTGGCAAACTATGACTCACTTGCTCTGTCTGGGCCAGGGATAAAAAAGGACTAAGGAACCATGAGCAATCCACATGTACCCCCCTCTTTCTGTAACCCTTCCCTCCAGCTTGAAGTTCAACATATCCTCACAGTTATGAGTTTAGTCACCCCCCTTCCCCCACCCAGTGCAGACAGCTTTTAATTTTCTCTGACTTGGTATGCCAGAGGTTAAAGTGCTGTTTCAAGCAACTACATAAAGCAAATACAGGTCTGTGGCGATGGAGAGATAGAGCTTTAACAACAAAAAGAAGTAAACAGCTTCCTGTGCAGCTCCCCCCCACCCCACCCCACTCCCTCAGACTTTTACCAGCAGTTCCCAGACATTTAACTTATTAGAGAAGGAAAGTCAACAATCAGCTATTTTTAATACCAGGAAGAACAGAGAAGCCACAAGCCTAGTTTTCAGTATGTTTCAGTGCAGGGAAAAGTCAGTAAATTTCAAGTAATTCTGTACTATAAAACATGCACTCTGGCAAGTATGAGGTATTACTCACTTTAATTTACCTCATAACAATTAAATAAAAGACATATCCGCTGTTTCTTCCTCAACTGCCTCATTTGTCCACATAATGTGCCATGTCCCTGTCTCCCTGAGACAATCATTTAGTATGTGAACACAACAAAAAACATTTTACTTAGTAACACTACAAAGAGAGAAGCTATGCTAAATCAGTAGCTACTGAAATATTGAAACAAATTAAGCGTGACAGTCACCTAGAGATGTGGAGGCCCCGCTTCACTGTGACTTGAATTAAACTTTGCGTTTACATTTCTCTGCAATATGGTAATATAGAGTCAGCATGTGGTTTTAATTTGAAGCTCTGGCTATGCTCTGTTCTCTTTGACCTCAATGTGGTTTATCATAGTACACACATGGAACATATTCTTTAGTGTCAAACAGGCAGAACAGGCAAATGCTCCACATGAAGCACATTCCAGTTACACACTGCCTTTATGATACCATGAAAGCATCTATAGATCTCATTTAGATTTTTCTTGTAAATGATTTGTGTTTGCTTTTTGCGTGTGGCCTATTGGGGCTATTCAGATTACCGATATATTTTAAAGACTTAAAAAAAACCAAAACAAAACAACATTAACAATATCAAGGGTGAGTGAGGCTGAATCAGTCCCACCTGGTTGTGAGGACTCCAGGCTGTTTGGCAGCGGTTTGGACTCAGTGTTTGCACCTTCGTACAGGTCTGAAAAGATATCAAGCGAGGTGTTAAAATCACAGACCAGAGATGCAGTAGATGCAGTAGTACCAGCGTTAAAGGGTAATTTCATCAGAAATAACCAGGGTAAGTGAATTTCCCTTTAGCATTTTCAGAAGATGCAAAAACTAGCTTACTCATGATGCTCCACCTGTTTTTTCCTTTTTAAATTTACTTTTTAATGGACATATTTTTATTATTTTTGCCACTGATCATTGAACAAAGGTGTTCTGTAAAACTTGTACCATTATTCTGAGAGTCCTCAGTGACACTGATGTCCATAGACTCTGGACTTTCACAGCTCTCAGGTGCTGGACTTGTTGACATCTGCTCATCACCTCCTTCACATCCTGTGAAGTCTTTCAGTGAACAAAGTTTCTCATCTGAGCCGAAAAGAAATTCGAAAAGACAGGGGACAAAATTGTAACTGAAGATCAATTTTAAAGAATAATCTTAAACTACAGCAAGCATTAAAATATTAGAGATTATCACTGTTAACTATTTATATCTCTATACAGTTGATGATCTTTGAACTTTAGTAGCTCCAATAAAGTTGGAAGGCAGCTGCAGACTTTATTAAAGGTTGTCTGATTACATTCTTCTGATGGGTGTGTGCTCAAATTAAGCTGATCACCTTGATCATTAGAATCAGGACATCTCCCTGTCAGCTCTTCATACAGGCCCTGGTGTTCAGTTTTAAGCAAAACCATAAGAAATTGTGAAAACCAGCCCGGTGGACGTCTCACGATTCTGTCTAGAAGTTCTCGGGCTCCACTCCTGGGTCCATGAGTTGTTTCTGCAGCTTTAATCTAAAACATGATGAACACAGGGAGTGAATTACTGTTAGTGCCAAGAGTGAAATGCTGTGCAAATGAGAAACAAATAAGTGCATTTGTCTGCCATCTAGTGGTCAACAAATGCAAAGACAGTTCCTGGGGGTTTAAAAGTTAAACATTTAGTGATAGAACTTGTCAATAATTTACACGTGTCATTTCTGTTAAATTGTTTCTGAATGTATATTCTTGATTATCTTTTTTAGACAATAGGGGAGGGACTGATTGGCTCAAAAATAAAAACAATACATTGCACTTACATTCTCAGCGTCTTCTTGTGTGATCAGGCCTTCAGCTAAACAGTGTACACACACTTCAGCAGTCTTCATGGTCACAAGGCTGGGGCACATTAAATTAACGAGTTTGACACAGTAGTTATTCTCTGTTTCCTCCTCGGGTTTTGGGAGTTTGCCCTCGACACATTTGGCTGCATATTCACAACCCGAGTTTGACAACGCGTCAACAAATGTCCTGAACCAACCAGGAGGATGTGGTTTCTTCATAACTGCGACAATAAGGAGATCCGCAGCCTCTGTTTTACACCCATTCCTCGCCTTCTGTCTGATCGGCTCTTTCTGGTCGATACTGATGAAGTCGATGTGATCCAGAACCGGCTCCACTATTATAAGCTGTCTAAGCTGCGGTTTCAAGGCTTCGATGAGATTTTCGTGCATTTCATCTTCATCGGACGCCATTTGGACTCACTTTACTGGTCACACCGACACGACCGACGAAGATGGCAAAGCTATGTCCAGCTAAACGGTGCAATTGATGACTCACTGAGCTCACAAGCAGCAAAAATATACTCTTTCACTTTCGTTTCTCCAAAACAGAGAAAAATAACTTCTTTGTCCACTAGGGGTGAGTATTGAGACAGAACATTTTAAAGGCCTCACACATCCACAGCCTGATATATTCAGGTTGATCAAACGTAGTAAAAGATCAGTAACAAGTAAATATGTTTTGATAGTATCTGTAGGCTACTTTGCTTTTTTTTTTTTTATTATTATTATTCTGTCAACTTTAACTTTAACTACACTACATTTCCCAACCTAATTGAATACTTTAAATACATTTTCAGTGGGCCTGCCGTTACAAAAATCAGCTGAATTTAAATTACCTGGTTGATGTAGGCTCCATCTTAAAAGGGTGGATGGATAAACTTGGATAAACTCAAGCAGAAGTATTTTGGAGAAAGAACAGCTTTTGTACTTTTGATCAGGCTCAAAACATTATCTATGTAGACTGTTGTAGGCTCCATGTTTTAGAGTGCTGGATAAACTTCATAATATTCAGAGCTCTAACTGTATTGTTTTTATTAACATGTACTTCTATTTTCATTACTTAAGTACATTTAATTATAGATTACTTGTCATACTTATGTACAGCACATACTAGAAACTTTAAGATTTTTTACTTGAGTAATGTTGTAGTCAGTGACTTGAACTTCTACCAGAGTCATTTTTTGATTGGGTATCTGTACATCTCCACTGTGACTTTCAGGTACTTTATACAACATTGTAAAGGACAATGGCCCATTGAATACCTAGTGCTGCAAGAAAACTAAAGTTATATCCACATAATGTTTTTAGGTCAATCTGCAAAAGTTTTGTTATTGTAAGTAGATTAACAAAAATAGTGTACTTAAAAGACAGTTTCAGGTACTCCACTATTTCTGTTTTATGTTAATTTAAGTTTCCACTTCACTAAATTTCAGATGGAAATGTTGTACTCTTGACTCCATTATATTGATTTGACAGCTTTAGTTACTTATACAGTGATCTGTAGGTGCTAAAACTCTACTTCGGTCCCCTAGAAGGTAAATACCTGCAACTCCCCACTGGCCAGACAGAAGTGAAGAAGTGAACTGATGCGAGGTGAACGTTTTCAAGTAGTCCAGTCGCCTTCGTTAGCATGGATTACGATGACCTGGATGATTGACTTTCAGACATTTTATGCAGTGTTTAATTTAACAAGCTCTTAAAATACAACACACAACTTGAATAATTTAACGTCAAAGGATTTTCATGATTTTTTTCCTGTGTTGATACTTTTACTTAAGGATCTTAATACTTCCTCCACCTCTGATATATTCACAGAAAAATTCTACGCACAACAATATTTGCTTTCTTTCTACAAATGCTTTTTGTTGAGTAGAATTTTCACAACTTTTTCCTATGTTGACATATTTTTAATCTGCTAAATTGCTACCTTCACTAAAAGATCTGAATACGTCTCCTAACTTGGGTACGTTTACAGAAAAACATCTCAGCTGGAGGCAGCACCACTTTTACAGAGGCACAAATATTTCACTTGGAGGGGAATATTACATTTCTAATGCATCGACTGACACTGTAAAGACAATGAAAACCATGTAAAACTGGAAAAGGCTTCATTATAACAATGCAGTGCTACTTTAGGGTTAAATTATCAACATAAAACTATAGAGAGAAGAACTTTGCTAAAGTAACACTCAAGAATCCTTGGCTAATTTGTGCTTTCAGTCCATAAATATTGTAGAAATACAATCATTATTTTGACTGTTGATTTGGCCAAATGAATTAAAAAAGGGAAAACCAGTGACAACTATAAATGTGTTTCAATTTATTGTTCCCACAGCTTCAAAACAAACATATTTACTACTGTTTCGCTAAAGAGTTTCTCATATACTTTACTCAGTTAAAAAAAATACTTTTTTGTTTGTTTTTTTTTTTTTTACATCTGGCAATATGTTTTTTCTAACAATATTCTAACAACATAATCACCTTTAATGTCCAACGCCAACAAAAACAGTACAGGGAATTAATATGACTTGTTGTATGGTTGGTTATACATCAAGATGCTTGATTGAGCGTTTGGATTGGTTGTATAGGCACACGACCCTCTCTGGGGCCTGTTTATGCGCAAGTACTAACTTTCTATGTGCTCAAAAGAAGAAAAAAAAGAAGAATAAATAAATACCCTCTTGTCCCAAAACACCCTTTAAGTGCATCCTAAAAGAGACAAGTATGCTGACATCATTTTATAATGTAATGTGCTACTTTGGGCTCATAAGCAGTGCAAAACAGTAAATATATAGATAATAAAACACATGCACTGCATTGTAGAAATGCCTACATCATACTTGTTTGTCAGTAAAAATAATCTTAAATCTGCAGGTTACAATATCTACCTGGACAAGCATGTATGCTGTGTTATTGGCTTAATGTAATACAGTAGGTGCACATCAGTGACCGCAGAAATAATGCACATTGTTTGAAGAAGAAAACTACAGTATACTTGATACTATACTGTATATATTGCAGTGCAATTGTCCATAACCCCTGAGTCACACTTCAGAGAAGACAGGCATACAACTAAGGATATGAAAATTGTTCTCACACCTTTGTAATAATGCTGTATTACACTAATAGCTGCAGAAAATAGTTTGTATACTATGTTCAAACATGGGCTCAGGCCCTTTAAGAAGTACAGTCTTTATATGTCTCACACACAGGCTTTAAACTTTAATGGGCTCTAACAGTGATGAGCAGGTTCATCAATGACTTTTGAGGGTTTTTGTTTTAGTCAGATCTTCTATCAGAGCAGAGAACATTCACTGTACATGTTCTAATTATGGCCTCACCAGTGCCTCAGTTTTAGGAGCAGGGTTAATATTTCAGCCACTGGAGGACAAATGGCTGAAGCTGTGTAATTTTTTTCCCCTTATCCTAGTTCGGGTTCTAACACCTGTGCAATGGCAATGATGACACAAGGCGGCACAGATTTGGCTCATAGTCTTGCTGCCAAGTCTCCCTTAGCACTTACAAGCTGCCTAAATGCCAAGTCTTTGTCCACCAGCTGGGAGACTGCCTTTGTGACAGCAGTGGGGTGCGTCCAGTTGGCCTTTTACAACCTGTTGTTGTGGCCTCTCCAGCTCTACTTCTGTTTTACTGTCTGGAATGTAGGAAGCTGAGTGATCGGTTACATCGCTCTGTCTCTAGGACCACTTTGGCAGTGAGTGGTACAGTAACTGCTCGCTGTTGACACTCAGCCTCTGAGCAGACAACTGCTCCTTCATATGACTGCAGGCATGAAAAGGAAGGGGAAAAAAAGGTCGACAGGTCTGTTGGCAAATTTCTGTACAAATACAAGATCACTGTTAACAACACATAACATTTCACTATTCTCATTCTGTCCGTGGCCAGAAATTCTGCTGATAGTGCATTTTTCCTAGAACCCCAGATATCTCGAATGTACACCAGTGCGACCTACTTGTGTGGCCTATCCTGCCTCTCTCCCTTTGTTTTTGCTTTGCTAGAAATATTGTTAATGATGAATTGGTGGCTTCCAAATGTTTTTGTGTCTGCTAAGTGACTTAGTTTTGTCTTTCTGACCTGATATCATGAGACTTCTGTGTGGCGCCGCTGTCTTACTTCCAGCTGGAACAGTAAATATGAGTTGAGTGTCTGGCTTTGCCATAAATCTGTTTTTGGTCTCTTTCTGCATCTTTGCCATATATGTTTAATACCCACTGCTACCTTCTCCAGCTCTGCAGCAGACAAGGGAATGATATGACGTACTAATTCCTGTATACTGTAGCATGCTGGACAGTGGGACCAGCCTAGTGTGAGGTAGGTCAGTCTGCTCCTCTTACCACACAAGTAATAACTGAGGGAGGGAAACATATTCAAGATAAAGTTGTAAATGTTGATAATACTCATGTCCAACACTGCAGTCATTACAATAGGTGATGTGATATTCACCCAGGTGACCCACTTCGATGTGACCAATTGGATGCTAGTACATAAAATGTAAGAGCCCATTAAAGTGTATAAAGCCCAGTTAGCTGAATGGTGAGTTGGTTCGCTGTTGTAGTACTAGTTCTATCACAGCCAGGTGGAGCCCTGTCACCAGCACCTCTGCGGATTAAACAGAATTCATCTCAGAAGCTGTAAACGTAGATATTGAGGAACTGCTGTTCTCATATAGGGCAGTATCCATTGGGTTGAACAGGTTAATAAAGAAGTGAGTGATGACATTTATAGACTCGATCAGAGGGCTCCTGTATAGATAGAACTGTTGTTACAATATGTAACCATTGTTTTTACACTGATGACTGCAGCAAACACTTTGCAAATACACCGTTAACTGCAGAGAACAGTGTTTTAATCGCATGCATAATGAAAAAAACAAACATCTTATTTCTATTACCAAGGCATTGCAAACAATACAGATGTCTGTGCCAGCATGCTGATAAAAACTTGCTACTTAGTAATTACAGCATTACAACCCAGATATTAGAACTTCATGTTGCTGAAAGGTTTATGGTCCTGGAAACTCTGGGTCTGAAACAGGTCTATGGAGTGTAGAGGTGTTAATGTGGGAGTCAGAGGGGCATGAGGAAGAAGAGGAAGAGGGGGTGGAAGAGGTTTCAGTTTGAAGAACGATCAATGCAGACTGTTGATGCCCTGTGATCTGCTGTTGTTGTTGCTGCTGCTGCTGTTGTGGCTCTGTATGTCTCTGTACAAGCAGCGCTGTAAGGCTGTCCTCGATGGGTGCATTCGTATTGGCCAAGCTCGACAGTGAGTCTTTGGGTTCCTGAATGGCGCTCTCCAGTTTGTGGTTGGGGCCCTAATGAGAAGAGTGGCAGAACACATACAGCTTAGAAGCTTGTATAAGTGTTAATGGACTTACACTTATTCTTCCGCCTCATGTTCTTTTTAATTTAAATATTTTATTGTATTGTATGTTACCAGTTTGATTTTTTTTTACCAACCTGGTAACGTATTCCACCAAAATAAATATTTGTTGACTGGAAAAAAAAAAACAACTGAAAAACTCCACCTGGTAGCCTTAATAAACCCTAGCTTAATAATAAATGTTACATTATAGTATTTGTTATGCATATTAACTCATGCAAATCTAAATTTTGGACCAAATATGTTCACACCCAAAGCTCAAAGTATTAAAAAACATGAATGTTAACTGATGATTACTGTCTAATGATTTGCTTTAGGGTTGTTCAGCTGTGATAAGTAAATACATTTCAACAAATGCAGCCACAAAAAGACATCACAGACAGTTTGTAGCCAAGTCCAAGTAGTTCTAATAGTATAATAATAAATATGTATGCTGAAAATAATGAATCAATACTGTTAGATTATTGTTCTTAATGAAAGTAACACCAACACATCAGTCCAATGAGACTACAGAATTTCACTGCAGCTATAATGACTCAGATCATATTAAAAGGTTGGTGTGAAAGTTCCCTAAGATGATGTCAGGTAAGTAGACAATCATTGAAAATCAGTAACAATGACTTAGATTCTTTTCTGTGACATCCAAAATGTTCCAAAAGCCAAACCAGTACATTCAGACATTCATCAGTAACAGCGTGAAGCAAGTAGGGGTGAGGCTTTGTGAAACAGTGGGAGCCTGAAAGATTACAGTGACTGACTTGCTGTTTTCCTGGATAACACATCAATGACTTGGTGAGAATGTGATTGATAATTGTAACAGCCAGCTGGTGCTTGTGTTCAGTGTGGAAACAACGTGGAAGTATTCACTCATTGTGTGTTGTCGCAAATTGTGTGAGAACATTCTTACTTGAGTTGCTGTATGGCTGAAAAAATGGCTTGCAGTCAGAGCAGCTGGTTGAACCTTCACAGCAGGTCTGTGATAGTCTGGACTGGCAGTCACTGTGCTGTAGGCTGGAGGTCCTGGAGTCGGCTGTCTCTGTAGCAGCTGGAGAATGGTCTGAATATCTGACATCAGCTGAGACTCGAGCCTCAAAAGAACATAACAGGGCAGAGTAAGAAACACAGTTAGAGGAAATGAATGCACAACTCAGACTGCTCATTTAAGCACCGAAAATAAACGCAGTTGTACTTCACTGAGCACTAGATGGAGCTTCTGCTCCTCAGCCGTGGACAAACGTCGACATGGTTAAAGGTGTGGAAACATATTTGCCAGAGTAGTAGACGAAATACGCTGCTCCTGCTAGGAGTGATAATGAGCTTTGTGTGGGAGGTGTGAACTCAGCATTTACTGTGGAAATGACTGCATCACACTCGTTCGGTCAATCTAATTATGACTAGATTTCATCCAAGCTCTATATTTAGGGCACCAGGCAAAAATCGGGAGATGCTGAATAACCTTTTAATTACCTTATTCCCATTTAATGTACACAGAATGTAAAACTGGTTATGTTCCTGGTCCCTGTGGTGAGGCAGTATTTTTGTTTCCTTGGAAATGAGTGATGGGGTAAAGTAAAAGCAGTCACAGAGTGGACATCCGTTGCAGGTGGAGCAAACTGAATTTATCTTTGCTATTTTTATGGATTTGTTGAGAGGACTGCTATGCAAACATTTTTCCCCCCTCCGTCATATCCTCTCAGACTAGTCAAAGCCACAAAAACACAAAATGACAGAGAAGTGCTGCTCATCCTGCAGCCTGCCAGCATTAGAGGGGGAAAAAAACAAGGTCAGGTAGAGTGCAGTGGATAAAATGTCTTATTTGAGCTAAATAAAATCAGCCACTCCTGTATTTCAGGCACCCTGATGCCATCTCTTGATGTCTGTTGATAATTCCAGTTAAAATACCACCTGCTGTTCATTTGTGTGTCTCTGTGTTTCAGGGTGGGAGGGGGCAGGGGGGGGATCTACTGCCTGCAGGTGTGTTGTTAAAACAATAACCAGCTAGTCAGCAAGGGACCATGAGGCTAAAATGTGATTTATTAATACTGTAAAAGTAGAGTACTTGTGTAATAAATCGCAGTGAGTCTTTTTTGTATTGTTTTTTTTGTTCAAAGATGTTTCAGACACACCTTTGGTGTAAAATCAAAAACCGATGACTGGGAACGAACAGATCTTTTGTACCAATTAATTCTCAAGTTTTTTTTTTGAAATGTTTTGGTTCTATTGTGGTACATCCTTCCTCCGGTAGATTCAGCATCCCACTCCAACGGTCCAACAACAGTCTATGCCAGATACTTGCCTTCGTCCACCTACACACAGACGTTAGCAATTGAACTGCACGCCGCCAGTGGTGGCGGAAGTGAAGCTAACTTTTAACAGTGTGGGAGGTGACAACTTCAAAAAAACGAATAAGAAACTTCATAATCATGTACTCACCAAATGGAAATAAAAAGGCAGAATAATTAATAATAATAATCACAAATTTAATTATGGTACTTCCGTGGACTTTGACTATAAAGGGTAAGAGTGTCCGCGCCTCACAGCCTAAAAAGATTTATACAAATGTTATTTTCACTTTACTAATTTCAGCAAAACAACACTAATTTCAAAATATCAGTCTAAGATGTTCTTAGAACTGTCCTTTTTATATCGTTTTAGTATTACAGAAAAATCACTGCTTATGTATTTATGTGCAACCTGTTTCAGTTACAATTATCCTGCTATCGACCATAATTTTACACAGTCTCACAGCGAGTCTGGTAAAGTGTTGTTAGTCCACAATATCAACCAACGTGACTGTCACAAGTTGTCCACCTTAAATAATAAAACTATGTTAGAGAAAAAGTGAGTCTCAGAAAATTACATTACTTAAAGAAAAATAAAAGCACTTTTATCAAAACTGGTTATGTTTACATTCTGGTAATTCACCATTCACAGCAATTAATTGAGGATCGACCATTGTAAAAATACATACCTGTTTAAGTGTTCTTGAAGCTGACCTAAGCGCTGTTCCACCTCTCCATACGTGATTTCGCTGGCAGAATTATCATCCTCTCTCAGGTCCTGGAACTGTGCTGACTCATCCAGGTAGTCCGTAGGCCTCTTGCAGGCCCATTTATCACAGCACAGATCTGGAAAGCCAAACCAACACGCATGCTTTACATCCTCACATGTGGGTCAGAACGACGTCATCACTAAACAAGAAAAACCCACTAAAATAGAAAGTAATTAATCTCTACATACAGGAGAGCTGTGTGTAAGTTCTTTATTGTAATTCATCAAGCCCTTGTGCTGGGAGGGTCGTTAAAGCAGTGTTTTCCAGTAGCAAACTAACCCTGTTGTTATCTCTGCTGGGCACCTGGTAACATTCAACTTGTTGTCCAGTGATACGGGTTGAGCTTTTCTGATTTCAAACACATAGATTGTTTGTTCTGTGATTACATTATCTGGGGAAACAGTCTGTGCACGAGGCTTTGTGTTACCATGATGAACCAGACAGATATGAGCATCCTGGTTTGCTCTTCTGTCTGCCTTCAGCATGGATGACACTTACCTTTCTCTCCCTCGTGTTCCCTTCCTGCAGTAGAGATTAACAGTAGCTTCCGCCTGTCACTCAGCAGTTTTATCAGACTACTGGCTCTTGTCAATCAAAAATGTCATGTCCATACAAAACACTGTGATTTCTACATCAGATCTTCAGTTAAGGGAATTGGAATTACTGTGCTGTATTTCAGATTGGCTGAGCTTGACTGGAAATAAAAAATGCATATGTTAAAATTTAGAAATTGTGTCTTTATACAGTTTGTTTCATTGAATATTAAGGATATTGCTTCAGTAAGTCTTTGCGTATCTTATCCAAGTTTATGTCTTGAAAGCTCGGCCAATTTACAGTGATGAATACTGAACACTTGAACCACAAAAATTAGCACAGTGTTGAATCACATCCGTTGTTTATGTTTGCTTGTGTCACGGTTGCTGTCTATAGTAGAAAAATAGGCCACTGGATTGGCTTATACTGATGTTAATGTATGGGTGTGGGAGCACAAACATCAGAAAAATGAAGCTATTGATGACAACAGCTGTGTAATTATCTACTGCTTTTGTGAAGCTTGTGATATACAGCTTTTGCTGGCTGTACAATAAGTGGATGATGATGATATCAAGTTGCTGCTATGATTCAACATTACCATTACACTTTCCCTTTTAGAGATTACTAATGCCCCTGCGCTGAGATCCTTGTCGTTCATAATGATGTGTACAGACCAATGTGAGCACTATGTGGAAAAAGAAACCTTATCATTGAATTTAATGTCACAACCGTGTCAACAGATGAAATTTATTCCAGTGCATGTTCCTGGTTGGTGACTTTTTAAAGTGAATTCTAATGTTCTAATGTTAACCGTGAACACGGAGGATAGAATAATTGTCATGGTGCCAACTGTTCAAAGATTTGTTTTCGTAAAGAGGAGGATTGATCTGTTATTCAAACCAGGCATGGAAACTGGAGAACACAGTAACAACCTTCCACACATTTCCTCTAATGATCCAATAGGAGGACATGATCTCCCACTGATTTCCCCTGATCACCAATTGTTTTTTTTTGTTTTGTTTTTTCAAACTGCAACATGCAGGAACAGCTAACAACACCCTTTTCCTCTCCTCTTAATGACGACACAACAACAAAGTAATTATAGCTAATTGGTACACTAAGATACATTACCTTCAAATGATGGATTTCTCTCCACACTGTCTCTGACAATCAGATCTGAATCCAGGACTGGAGGATTGGGTGAAGACGGACCCAGGACTGATGAAGATCTCTTTAGGCACGAGTTTGATTCCCTCTCCCTGACCGTGTCTTTAAGCACTTCTTTGTTTTCTCCTGCAGAGAAGCAATCAACAGGAGTTAGCAGAACAACACAGTGCTCTCAATTCCACAGAGAATACATGTTCCCAGCGAGCAACACGCCATGTAAAATAATAAATGAAGGACAAATTTGCCAATGCAAAGCTGAACAAGAGTGTTTTAAACCTGTGCAGATTAGTTTCGGCTCACCTTTATTTACATCTGGTGTGAAGGAGATTCTTCTTTTAATGCTTTTAGTGCCCTCGCCATCTGAGTCACAGCCTTGGGAACTAGACGGCTGCATAAATGTGAGAATTAAAATCTATTATGATACAGTAAATGGTTCTTTTCATTTATTATATGAATGCCCGCGGTCATGACGATGTGAATTCTTGTTAAATAGTTCCAATTGAACATGTAGCTCTGATAATATCAATGTAATATTTTCTACCTTGGGAGACTCATCTCTCAGATTGAAGGTAAGTTCCAGATTGTTGAAGAAGTAGTCGGCAAACTCCGGGTACATGTCCAACACCTCGAGCAGATCCTCCCTCTGAATGGTGCTCAGGTCACAGTAACTCAATGCTCGCACATCAGCATTGGACTTTCCAGGCTTGGCGAACAAGTGGATCATTTCTCCAAAGATGTCATTTTTTCCTAGTAATGACACAAACACACACATAATAAATCTTTTCAAAAATGTTCGCAGACAATTTGTAAAAATAACTGTTCTATTTGCATTGACTTTTACTAGTAATTATGTTTTCTGTGGGGGTTTAATGTGTCTCCTTCCACTAAAAGGAAGCAGACATGTTTGTTTTTGTAGATACTGACAGTCAGACTTTCCTCTCTGTGTAGATTTCTCCCACAGCTTATACATCAGTTCCATCTTTCTACCTTTGATCTATCATTTAATCTTAAGAATAGCTCTTAATTCACAGCAACTTTGATGTGGAGAGAAAGGAGGGTTTGATTGTTACTGACATTCTTTACTTATTGTGTACTTATTGTGTAAAAAAAAGAAAAGACTCGTGCTGAGAATTGCTGTGACTAAATGAAACCGGTTCTTTTGCAAACTTCTGGGTGGTTATGAAATCTAGTTTCTAAACTAGAAAAAAAAGACTTTCCTCTGCTGAAATGAACATCCACTTTGCTAAGCACCAGAGGTCCAGTTTAAAGGCCAACATGAAAAATCTCTTTACTAGTCTGCGGTTCACTAAATGCCAACACTGTAAGCGGGGGTTCAGGTGAAAGAGATATGATATGTTGGCTGCCAGTGTGCCTTTCACAGCATGCACCGGACACCTTTCTACCACAGAGGACAGCCTCACACAGAGTGGTGTATCTCTCCTCCACACATAGCTCTCACCACCAGGATTTAGATCGTGACTATTCCTCACTGCTGGAACAATGCTACTAGCCTCATTGGACCCGATATAATTACAAGAGAAAAATGCTTAAGCACGATTTGCTGACCAGCACCTTGTTAAATTCTGGGGCGGTAAGGCAGCTGATAAGAGACTTAGCAAAACACAAGTTTTCACAAACAAACTGGAGCAAATGATGCTGACAGGGCATTATATTACAGGGTTTGCATTGGGCCAATAAAATCCCTGAAAGTTTTAGAAGAGTTTGAAAATAACCATGGGTTATTTTTTGACTAATTTGAGGGAGTTGTGCCTCTGAAACCATTAAAAAGTTATTTACTTTGATGCTTAAGTTGGAAGTGTTGGATCGCTGATATTAGTATCAAAACATAAATGGGCTGATCCACCAGATCGTTGACTTTTCCAGTGTGTTTGTTAATAATGGGTTTTGTGTGATGCAGCAGCTTTTGCTAAGCTTAAACCCCATTCTGTCAGGTGCAGCTTTGGAGAGCATTCATCTCATGAATAATGGCAGGTTTTAATCCAGGCTTGGCCTGTAGCACCTGGCTGCAGTTCATCCATGAAGAAAAAGATAAATACTTATTATTCTTGTAAGAAGAACATATATTTAGTTTGGTTATATTCCTAACATGATTACATGATTTCAGATTTAAAGCTGGGAATTGTTTTATTCAAACCTTTCTGTTACTATTCTTTTTTTCCCCAGATCTATATATATATATATATATATCCCATTTTGCAGCTTTAACTCATTTTCCTGTGGTGTCAAAATAGTGGCAGCTATTTCACTGTGGTCTTTGAAATTGCCAAACAACCTTTCATGAAGCCACTTAATAGAAATGTCAGTCTCATACCTGTCACATCAACAGTCCTATTGCCCAGAGGACATAAATGGGGGAGGGAGGTGGCGACGACAGGCACACCTTGCTATTCTTGTCAAAGTGTGTGAACATGATGTGGTTTAGCTGCTGTTAAGATCTGAAAATTATTCATGCTTGGAAAGATTCGCATAATAACAGTTCATGCCTTGATGTGCACACAAGTCACTCTGAGCCTCTTTGGCAGAGCCACTGTGTTAAAACAGGTTGCGTTCATTGGGGGAAAAAAAAAAAAAAACAGGAATTGCACTGCTCATCTTTTTCTGAGCTTATAATGGTAGGATCGCCACATATTTGCAAATATCCTATGCAGGTTTGGTGGCTAACGTGATCAATAATTCAAACGTTTCCATCAATCAGAATAAACTGCATATTTAATACCTTTCACAAAAAGTCAATGGTGGCATCCGGAGGGAGCGATAAAACCTCAGCCTGTGTCTTCTAAAGCGTTTGATCTCAGTATATTTTGCACATTTTCAGGCAAAATGTGAACACTGACTCACATGAAATCGACTATATGTCCAAAACCACCTCTTGCCTTAAATTTACATGTAGACACGTGACCTTTTATAAGTGCTTCCTCGCTAGTTAAATAAACCACAGTAACCTTACAACAGCGGTTACACACAAAAAAAGAACACAAAAAAACTGAATGTGTTAATGTCATTTTAGACATTTTATCATTACCACATTTGTTAAAGAGCATCAAAAAACTAACTTACATACACAAAAAATTTGTATTCAATTAAAAAAATTACATACAGAAATACTAATGAATAAAAGAAACTCACATAAATAGATTTAACAGGAGGTTTGGGAGACTCTGCATTTAATAACAATATATCACAGTTAACTTATATGAAATCACTGTGAACTTGCACTGCAATGAACGTGGCAAAACAGAAGCTGCCATGGTCTTGACTAACGTTACCTTTCCACTTTCTCACCTGGTTCTTGCTCTCCATCCTGCTTTTTCTCCTTCTCTCCCTCTCTAGTCTCCTCTCTCTCTCTTTGTGCTATCAACCAAAAGGAAAATATTAACAACCAAACAAACAATGACTATTTTTTTTTTGTCATCTAATGAAGGGAAATATAAATGGATCCATATAAATTTATAACATTTTTTCTATTTGAATATTGGGCTGCTGTTGGTTACGGCAACCAGACACATACAGACAGTTGCACCTTGGTTTTAGCAGCCTATAACCTGTAACGTTAGCTAAATAGATGGTTAACTCCTGCCTAACAGCAAAAATAAGGACTGCTGACAATTATTAGGATATGTTGCTACTGGGGTGGCTCAACGCCCTTTAAAAGGGGCTAGATATGCCTTTGCCTTGCAAACAGTAAATTTACATATGAAGACAAATGAATCAAGAAATAATAAGACTTTTTTCTCCAAGATAAGCTCTCTCCAAAAGCTGTGAAATAAGGGTTTTTACTTTGTCTCAACATGTTGGATGCTGACATTCAACACACAATGACCTTCTACCCGATAGGGAGGTGACTTTTACAGTTGTTCACACCACTAAGTGGATGGTGGAGGAGTCTATCTTTGTGCTTACACTGCATACACCAATTTTAGCTTCCATTAAAGGACATGCACCACAGCATCTCCTCATCAATTGCTTATTAAAAATTGAGGCAACATCCACTCAACTGCAGAACTGTCCCCCGGGGTGTGGCAACAATGGCAGGAACACAATATCAACAAGGGATTGTATTTACCCAGGATGGCTACCACAATGTCATCTTTCAGGATCTCAATCGAGCCACGGGACAGAAAGTAGAGAGCGGTGAGCACATCACCACTGTGGACCAGAGTGTCTCCGGGAGGGGCATGAGTGGTTCTGAAGCGCATGGCCAAGGCCCTCAAGCAGCCTTTAGTGGCTCCCTGGAAAGCCTTGCAGTTGTGAAGGAGATTCCTGTTGAGGTGAAGGCAGACATCTGCCTGCAGGCACTCGGGAAAACCTTTTAACACCTGCGATGCAGAAAAAATCCAGTTAGTCTGATATCCTCAAAAATCATTGTTCAGCAGCTCAGCGCACACTGTGAGCAGCAAATGTGTTGAGCTGAATGTGCTTTTACTAATTGAAGTTGTAATTAAGCTTGACACTAGCACAGAGATGGAGATATGGTACAAAGCCAAACATGTTACAGTGTCATAAACCTATTAAACACAGTTGAATACATATACACTACACATTCAGTGTATCGCTTGGGAATATATAGCAATACAGACACTTTCATGTTTCATAATTGAGACACTGATATCGTGCTGTGTCAAAAATAAACGTAGAATACAAAAATAACTGTCACTTGGATTTATATAACCGCCTCCTGAGCTTAACACACAGCACAATGTCTGCTCAGTTTTGGCTTAGACGCTTTCTTTTTCTGAACTGGCAACGCAAGATATTGGAGTGAGAAGGAAGTGTACTGTGTGATAAAAGGCAAGAAACAATGACGCCACCAGTTTTATACCCTAAATCCATTCATCTGTAGGAGTGAAAGATTAAATCCAGACTTTGGATGTATGCATCCATCTTAAAAAGGAAGGAATTGACAGCAGGCAAGATCATTAACATTTTTTTTTTTTACATAACTAACTACAAGTCTAATCGATTATAATGGAGTTTTATAACCACATCTAATAAGTAATGGTTTTCATGATTCATCCCTCTCCTTTCATCTTAAAATCATCTTAAAAGACATACATTAGGAGGATGTGAAACCTTTTAGTTAGATGCATCTATCAGATATCATTAGGTACATGCATGTAGGCTACTGAAGATTGTGAAGCTGAATTATTGCAAACAGAATTACAGATGGATATTTAAGACGGTATGGATAAGACGGTAGACAAATGTAATATCAATGGAGTTTTTCCAATGCAAACATACATATTCAGGTGAAACTGCTCTAACAGAAATCATGCGTAACTGATGGAATTTCTCATGCGTGTTGGGTAATAAGGGTTTATTTTGAAAATGCTGAAACCCATCCAACTATTAAAATGAGGAGAAATAAAAATATGTACCTCCTGCTCTTACCAATGAGGAGATGTTAATCCAGATGAAAAGCAGAAAGAGAAAAGAAATCTTGTTTTAGATTATTGGAAAAATAATAATAATGAGTGGTTATTCAATAACATTAGTTGATTTTGGTTGGCATGCATGTGTGTCAATTCATTTTATTTACCGTGTTCATATCAATGCCGTTAGTGTAGGTCCAGGAGTGCTGGAAATACTCCTCCAGCCTTTGCCTCAGTGGGTTGGGAATCTGGTGAAAGCGGATGAACTCCTTGACCCGCAGCATTTGAGCATGATAACGGGCCGTACCCGAGTACAACCTCTGGATGATGGCAGAGACGTTACCAAAAATACTGGCATACATTAAAGCTGAAACACAGACAGTGAAATGAGATCAGCTACAATCTACTGACTGCTTTACATTTTTATTGGCTTAACACACAGACACACAGCTTGAACGAATGTGAACAAATGCTGCCATAAACACAGACAATCTGTTGTGCAGGATCTGATTAAGGGAAATTTATGCCATTAAACTATTTCAAGGGCTAGATATAAAGATAACTACAATATAAATCTTAAGTGCCACATATAAAGTAGAAGAAAGTTTAACTATAAGAAAATAAATGCTGTAAATAGACCATAATATACTTACATCCAATCAACATGACACAGATGGAGAATATCTTTTCTGAGTTGGTGTTTGGGGAAACATTTCCAAAGCCCACACTGGTCAGACTGCTGAAGGTGAAGTAAAGTGCTGTGACGTACTTGTCCTTGATAGAAGGCCCAGAGCCGGGATCACTGTAGTTGTATCTCTTCCCTATAGACACACCCAGATTGTCTAACCAGCCAATCTTGTGCTCCAAATAGGGCTTCTCCACGTTGCCAATGGCGTACCATATACAGGCCAACCAGTGGGCGATGAGGGCAAAGATGCACATAAGCAACATAAGCACTGCAGCTCCATATTCAGAGTAGCGATCCAGCTTCCTGGCCACACGCACCAATCGCAGGAGCCGAGCTGTCTTCAACAGCCCAATCAGAGTGGTAGTCTGAAAAAAATGTACAAGGGGGATTTATTAGTAACAGCAGTTATGGTGTCCATATTAATATGTCAGACAAACAATCATTTTACAGTATTATGACACAAAAAGGTGCCTCTCATTTCGTCTGCTGTCATCTTTTCTCTCCTGTTACCACAAATGAAAGCTGCGACAAACGAAGAGTGACACCTCACAAACTAAGATGAGTTTTTTTGACATCAGGAAGCAAGACTGGATCAAAATCCGTGGTCGGACTGTGAAAAATAGGAGATACTGAAACTCTGAGACACATCTCATAGACACAATCGTGTGACAATACTGGCAACTCTCTACATCAGGAAGTAGCTCAAGTTGGTCAAAGTTGTTGACTTATGTGTTTTCTAATAGCTGATGTAAATTATTTTAATGGGTGGTGTCAATACATTGTTGTTTTATGTTTACATTATAGCTTTATATGTTTTCACAACAACCAGCAATAGGTTTAGATCAGATTTGTTTCCATTTATTAAAGGAGCAATGCATTAACATTAAGAACAGATCCTGATGGGCTCAAAACTAACTTTATTATGAATCTAACCTTTCCAAAAACGAAAACGCAAATGTTTGTAATAAGTTATCCAACATATTCAAAGCCAGAATCGTCCATGGCCAAAATGTTCAGAGCAAAACATGAAATTAAGTCTTCATCCCTTGCGCCAGCTGTCAGCAGCAGCTGGATTTAAGCTAGCTGCTAATGTGACTGTTGCTGGGAAACTTTGCACAGACTCGACCAGGTAAATGAGCGCCGCTGATGAGTGAAAGTGAAAGTATCGTGTTAATTTAAGCGCTAAACAACGACAGACCACGGGTAAAATTAACATTGTCTTTGCCAGAAACGTCGCAGATAACACATCTGGTAACTTCAGTGTGGCTGCTTAACGTTAAAAACCGCTGCTAACGTTAGTAAGCCGCATTTTCTCAATTTAAGGCGAATTCAGTTTAATTATACAGACAGTAAATGGTGCACGCTGTTTAACAACGGTCGGTTTAAAGTTAAGTGACATTTAAGCTGGAAATGTAAGTCTTACCGTTTTCTCTCTGGTAACCTCGTACTGGCTCTAAGCCCACTGTTCACAGCACCAACCCGTCCCTTCACACTTCAACGTATCTTTATTGTATAGAGGGAAAATTGACCCAAGCGGGAGGACAGACATGGTCTAAAGCAGCCACAATGGTTGACAAAGCTGCGGGGTGCGCGGACTATTCAGCAGACATTGTTTATTGATGGTCTCCTGAGCAGGTGTCTGCCGGTGCTGATTTATTAAAAAAAAAAAAGGTGAATATGTGTCTTTTAAAAGTTAAATGATAAACGTACAGCTACATGTAACTCACCCACTACCTGTACGTGTACGTGCGCTATTTACCAGCAAAACCGTCCGTAAATGGACGTTGATGATGACATCCTCATCGTTCAAATAATTCATTTTGAAAGAGTAACGGCCAATTAGAAAGCGCCACGTCACGTGATCACGTGGTATTCGGCCGCTAATTGTGTAACTGGATCACGCGCAACGCTGTAACTCAGTCAGTCATGGACGCTCCAGAGTTTGAGGCCTCACATGTTGCAGGTTTTTTTAATCATGGCTACTTCCCACAGCGCCTTGGTTTAGGGCAGATGAAGACAGAAGTGAAGAAAACAAATATCTCACAGGTAAATCCTCAGCAAACGAGCAACAAAACTCACTTAGTGCTCACTGGGGGAGTTTGTGTTCTGTTTTATCAGGAAACACTACCACCATCCCCACTTGTATAATCGTTTATCTCACTAACAATTACAGAATGACCTTTAAAAACGAAGTCAGTTGTCTCCAGATGACACAGCCTCTCATAACAAGTCTGTTAATATTGTGTTTTATTTCTTTGTTCTGAAGTCAAATGAAAAACAAAATCTATCTGGCTTTTCCACTTTGTTTCTTTACCGTTATGTTTTTTTTCTCCAAATGCTGGTTTTAACTATGTGCACACTCCAATGTAAAATATAATGAAAATTAAATTAAGTCTTAAATGTACCTGCACATAATAATACTGCAAAATCATAAATCAAACATCCTCCCTCTCTCACTCACTCTGTTCCTCTCTAATGGGAACATCAGTTCTGAGGTTCAAGTGGGGACAAAGCACTCAACTTTTTTCCCCCCGTCATATTCACACCAAAGCAACTTGAAATAGACCATTCTTCTTTTTTTTTTTTTCTTCAATTCTACAATATTAATATTAATAATTATTATTGTTAACAAAACACTGTTGGGTGCCAATTTTTCATAATGACTCTCACAGCATGTTCAATCTTCTGGTAAGACTAAGTTGTTTTGTTTGAAAGCAACCAGACATTGATTGAAAAATAATTTCGAATATGTTGCCTTGTCTGATCAAAAGGTTTACTTAAGTGCTTGTAGGTTAAAACCATCTTATTAAGCAGCTGAATTAAATGTGCCTTGCAGAAACCATCTGCTGCAGTCTCAGTTGCTTTTATTTTATGAATGAGAATGCAGTTGAACTGGACTTTGCATGCTCAGCCTAAAAGCTATACACAGCCAGCTGGATATATATCTGTGTGTGTGTGTTGTGAACGTTGGCTATCCTCATAGTATCATATTATATGACAAGACCAGAAAGGGGAAAGTTTTATTTGCCACCTCAATTAATTTTTTAAAATTAAAATCAAATCAATAGGAGCAAATAGCCATGGTGAGGAGACTGGGATGACAATTTACTTGCAACTTATTGTGCATCTTTTTCCAGGACTGTTTTGCTGTTTATTGCTGTCTTGTCAGAGAAAAAAAAAATGTGCATTTCCTTTTTGATTTGTTGTTACTCACTGAACTGACTCAGCAGTAGCAACAGCAGCAGCAGCAGCCGCCGTGGTGGAAAAGATGATTATGGTTTATAATCAGGAGCTTTTCTGGTGTAATGGAGTGCCTACAAAGCACGATAAAGCACTGAAGTGGATCCAGATCCTCAGGGGACATATCCTACCAACAAACAAGCCAGGAGGCCTGGCAGCCGGCCTACCAATGGCCATCTCACATCTGCATGTAAGCTGTGCACACAGCCCTGTTGGCCTGCTCCTCACATAAATGCATCATTGATTGCCATTTGGTAAGCCATTAATCCGTGTAAATGTATTCTAGAATGAGGGCCATTCAAAAAAAAAAAAAAAAAAAAAAAAAAAACAAAAACAAAAAAACACATGCAATTTAAAGTAATCCTTTCAGAGCAGAGACGGGACGATTCAGGCTTTAAGTAGTGGCCCAGGGGGCACAAGTCTGGACTTAGTAAATGGATAACCGTGCAAGCATGACTGGGTGATGTGTAGTAAAGCTCGCTGGGAGAAAAAAACAAGCAAAAATGCAGGTAAAAAAATATATGTATTTAGAGATGACATACCTCATCTGATCCTGAGCCAAAGATAAGAAGGTCAAAGGGAATTGCTGCCACCATGTCTATAAGGAACCACCCTTTAAAGTAATGGATTGCGATTTTAGCTGGATGACTGACCACCTCTTCATTGAGGTTTACATAAGTGGTCCTGAAGTTTATGAGGATGTCAATGATGAACATAATGTCCACGATTAAATCCACTACGTTGAGAGGACTGCAGGAGTATCCGCATTCGCGCCTCTTCTGCTCCTCTTGGTCATTGAGGAGAAACGCAGCAGAGTAGGGAGTCAGGATTGCTGTGTAAATGACCAGAAGCAGAATCAGCCAGTCCCACACGGCTTTGAACGGGCTGTAGTGAAGGATGGTGAACTTGTCAATGCGGGCTGTTTGAAGTTTGTACTCTGGCAGCACATCGGCTCCCAGTGACAGGACCTGGAGGAATGATAATGAAGGGTCAGAAGAGTGTGGGAAACCACCTGATTATGCCACCTTACCTTGATCATTGGTCAGAAAATGCATATTACTTTAATGTCAATAAACCTTGTATTTGCCTCGAATGCCTGATAATGTAAAACAGTTCTTCTGTTGACTGTCTTAATTGAAGCTTACAGTCTTTCTCTTTTCGGTGTGATGAAAATAATACCATGTACTTCTACTATATTTGCAATAAGTGCACTGTGTATTCTTCTGTAAATCTCTAAAACACTTTATTGTAGAGATGTGTGGCTGCGGTTCAGAAGCTTGGTGGCTCAGTTCCTGTCCACCTGTTGAAGTGTCCTTGGATAAGATACAGAACCCTAAATTTCCCTAATGATGGACCATTGGTGTGTGTATGTGTGCATTAGTGGGATGCTTTATGCATAGCACGAGTAATATATAAATATGTGTGTTAATGTGAAATGTACTATTCAATAACACTAAAAAAGTGCTGTGTAAATTCCAGCCATTTACTATTAAGTTTATACACATTAAAGGAACACTGCACTGAATTGTTTTGAAAGGTATTATTTGTATACTTTGATAAGCAAACATTTGTTTTAATTTCACCATATGAACTCTGACTGAATATTAAATTATTCAGCATGCACAGGAAAGCTAAGCCCTCCCCTGTTTTGGGCTTAATAAGCAGTGGCAGACACACACTGAGAGAGGCTCTCTTATGGCAGAAAATAGTACAGGAGCAAGGATGAGGGTGGTCTTTCTATTCATTTCAGCACATCCCTCTATCTTCAACACATGAATTATAGATTTCCCCATGTTAGCAGTCAGGAAGTAGATGCAGTGTTCACATCGCAGTGGTGTCTCCAAACTCTGAAGTAAAGTCAGTGGGGATAGAGAGAGGGTATTTAATCATGATGATGGTTTGTCGTTATTTATGAATGAGAAAGCTGTGTTGAAAGAAGTTTAAATATAAGCTTTTCTGGGCCTCTCTTGTGCTTGGTTGACACTGACATTGCCCAGGGGTACTAGAGGTATTGTTTTTGCATAGTGGTGTGACCTATACACACATTAATATTTCAAATTAAGGTTGGATATATGTGTACGTTTTGCTGTTTGTCAAGTTAACTCCAAAATACAACCCTGTATATTTTTGGCTTTTTACTATATTAAAATTAATGAACCACAGCTATTTATTGTACTTTAGAATCGAGATTGTGATGAATATCTGCACTCCTGGCCGTCCTTGGTATGTTGGCATCCACTGTGCTGCTAGACTGGTCAACAGGGACTTCTGCCACCAGATAGTCCTTGTTTTAGCCATGTGACAGGAAGTCCTGGGCCTGCTGCATTGTCCTTGACCAAGAAACCGAAAACCCTGCTGTCTGCTGAGCTGTTTACAAATCTGAACGTGATTTCTCTTACCCATAGATCATAGTGATGGGCATGAATTTGACTTTGTTTTGTTAATAATACCCCCAACTTCTGTGTAATTAAGAATGCCTGATTACCCTTCTCTTGTCTTTAACGTCACCGCTCCATGGATGACGTGGGTAGGCATTAGACAGCCATGTGTTACCAACATGACACATGGTATCACCAGCTGCTTTTTTAACCTGCCAACAAGATATTTCACTGACAGGGTGTAAGATGTCCTGTGTATCAGTGTATCACACTATCCTACAACCTGCTACCGAACCACCAGCCAATGATTACGTTAGGAATCATTGGTTCCATGACAAGAACGTTATCCTTTTGACTGTTTCCCTCTCACAAACACCATCATTTATATCCTTTGTAATACAGGACCAAGGACTTTTGGGAACGGGAGTCCCTGGTGACATGAAGGTTGCTGGGAAATTCACCTTGGTGCTACATATACAAGTAGGTATTTCAGAATGACCCCTTGCAGATATGACATGGTACAAGATAATGTTTTACAAAGTCCAACAAAGTAAAACTTCATGACTCACCTGTGTGACTTTTTCTGTGACATTGTGAGTTCTCTCTTTGACCTTAGGTGCTATAATGGTTTTCTCAGATGTTGGCGGTGAATGAGTCTTTTTGTCAGTCCCCTCAGAGAAGTTGAGTGCAATCAGAGGGATCTTGTTGATGGTGCTGTACTTGTTGATGTTAGAATCAGAGGTAGAGCCAAGCAGACTGGACTTCACATGATTAAAAGGGCCTGGTGATTTAAAACAAACAACAATCACATTTGCATTAGTACCCTTGGAAAAGTGATCATGTCTTTGTTAACTTAACTGTGCTGTATGATTGGTAATTAACCTCACACAACATTTCAAATGAATCAGATGACAGTAGCACAATCCAATATGGCTTAGCAACTGATGGTCAATCAACATGACATGGTTATAAAATAGTTATGGTGAGCAGAGCTTAAGCATTTACAGTTAATGTTTTTAGAGAAATTTTGTGAGTCATTTTCAGTTTTAAAAGACTGTAACCAAGTGTAAATAGAACACTTAACAGATTTTAAATACTTCCATGTCCTTACTTCCATGTTTTGAATATTGAGGTGACTGTAGGTATTTTGGTGTAGCCCGCCGTGCAGTATCAGCCTGTAATACTTACACTGTTCCAGAGTACTAATATATTACAGCATCAGTTGATTGTTTAATAACTATGGGGAAATGTACTGCAGCTCAGCAACTTCATTACTGGGAACTGTCCTGAAGTAGAACCTGTTACAAATTTACAGCATCTGGTAGTTCATTCAGAGATATTTTCATTTTCAGCAATTCCTAAAAGCAAAACTCTCTGCCTTTTTTTATCCCTGTTTATGCGTGCATCAACAGAAGTGTTAACTGTACGCTGGAGGGGAAAACTGCTGAGAACAGTGTAAGTTTTTCTTGTAACCTAACATTAAGTTTTATGGCACCTATGCAATTGTTTGGGATTTCCCCACAGATACTATGTGCTTAATGGCTAGCAAACGCAACTTGGAATATTAGCCAGTTAATGGAGCTACAATAATATTACATAATAAAAACATGTGTTCATGCAGGTTAAATTAAAAGCAATTCCTTGATTAGTATGTAATGAGAGCATAAATGACACTCGTGAGATTGCTTTATATGAATTTACAGACTGCTGATGTGACAAAACCACTACACTAAGTACACTAAGTCTAAGTATACAATCATTTCACATAATTAAGTGCAGTAAGCCCATTCAAACTATCCAACAAAAGTGGATCTGTGAAGAGCATTTATGCTGATTGCCTTGCTTTGAAAGTCATGCTCCAAAATGGCACTGAGCAATGAAATAATGGGCAGAAATACACCATTACCTCTGACATGGCTACCATTGTCTAAAGGAAGCATTGTGTTGACAGAGAAAATAAAGCATAAACATTTTAATAAACCTGTTCACATATAGGAAAAATATTATTAAGAGCGAATCATATCTGTGAAACATTATTTTTATAGAACAACTCTGGAATCTGTGTCCATTGCCTTGTTGACCTCAGTAGTCCTTCATGGTTAAGTTAACACTGGTCTTCATACAAACAGTGTCACAATTCAGTAGGTTGGTTCAATGTGACACTATACACAAATCGCAGATTATAAGTTTTACTTTTATGGTGTAGTACATACCTTCACTTGTATGTCGATCCCTGAATATACCTTTAGAATTGGAGCTATAGCCCTCAATTTCATGGGCAGATGAGGCTCGCCTCATGCTGCTGATGCTGCCTCTGGGGAAGGTGTTTGACAGGGAGGTAGAGGACTGGTGGGGCTCTGTCTGGTAGAGCTTCTCCCAGGGGAGTTTAGGGGATGAATGATCAACTGGTTCAGGACTGACACTAGCCTGGGAAGAATGGTGGCTTGAGCCTATGAGGGCATGTGTGTCATTTGCTTCAATTGGACTGCAAATGCTCTTGGTGGGTGAGGGGAAGCTCTGTAGAGCAACTGAGTCTTCATTCTCTTTGGGCGAGTCCACCATCACAGCATCTGGGTCCTCTTGTGGAAGAGATTGCTTGTTGGTATTCATTAGGCTCAATGCAGCCTGGCGGAAGCGGAAGAATCTACTCCTCCCTGAAAATTAAAAGAATAAAGTAGGTTAGGTTTTTGTTGTACAACACTGAGGAAAAAAACTCTTTAATTCGGCAATCATTCTTGGTTAGACAAAGGCATTCTTCAGCCAAAAGCTTGAAAATTAAAAAATATATTAATCTGTCAGTGAGAAGTCAAAGGATACTTCACGGCCCATTTTACAAAGGTTATTATGACCCTCATGCAACCTGTTATTGGAAAGGAAGTTTGTTGTGCTTTGTTAAAGTTCTTTTGGTGCACACACACACACACACACACACACACACACACACTTTACAACAATAGTGGCATGAAACAAAGTAAGGTCGTACATTGAGAACAACAGGTGCTGAAACATATTTGCTCATAAATAATGGAATGAGCAGATTATGGACCCTGGTTTCTCGAGCATCTGTGCCTCCATGTTCTTTTTTCAAATTAATCCATCACCGGACATGCATACTGAGTATGTCTCAAGGCAAACGACTGTGAAAATCTGGTAATTTTCACCAGAATGTCTGTAACCAATTCTAGTATTTATAAAACAAAAATCACTTTAAGAGGATTGGTGCACTAAACTTTTAAAATGAAGATGGAAAACAAACGATTTGGCCAAATTGAAACACATTTATTTTAAGCACATAAAACAATGAGATGGAGCCATTTGTGCAATTTCTTTTCTATGCCTCATTGATCTGAGACGGAAACCCAATTTTCGTGGATAACCACATCATCACCAGAATGGACACTCTACGCAAATGTTAATAACCACTTGGTCTACAGAGTGAAAGTTTTGGCTCATTAACAATAGAAAAAGGGTGAAAGTGAACCCTGCCTCACATGTGAGGGACCCATCCCTCAGCACCCTCCTTACATAATGTCATCGCCATCTGTTTCCATTCCCTAGCCAAATGTGCTGATGTTACAACTATAGGAGCTTACAATAGAACCATGGCACTCAACAAGTTTCCTGGAGAGGAACCGAATGACATCCTGAGCTGGCAGCAGATATGGACAACCTTCCTGTCTTTTCTCGGCATGGACTGAGAAGACAGGTGTGTTATCTGCACTGAGGATGATCTTAATGCAGTTTGTTGTTGGAGTGGCTTATGGAAACAGATTGCGTGACATATTTTTCTTGTGCAACGTGTTTCATTGAAGTACCGATGATCTCAGCTGAACCATTCTACAATGACGACACTATACATTTTATAATAATGACCACCAGTATGCGTACACTATGTAGCAAAAGAATACCACAGTACTAGATAAACGTTGTTGGTAACTATAGCTTTATACAATACAAACTTTTTTTATGCATAATTTAGTTTTACTTTATTGAAATGGAATTCAATTTGGTGCCAGTTTCCTGTAGACCCATAAAGTTGACATTTGTGTTAATGTGTGACATTTTCTGGTAATCACAATGAAAATTTCATTTCTATCAGAACTTTGGTGAGCCTCTAATTTTATTTTCCAGATTAAAATTTGAATTTGTCCGTATTACCTTATTTTATGATTAAACACATACAAAACAGATGTCATTTCCATGACCATTGGTTTTACTGTGTGCTTAGTGCTATGTAGTAAATATTTGCATAAAAACATGTTCAGCTAAAATGGTGAAAAACACATTTAGCATTGTGGTTGTTAACTTGTGAGAATCCAAGTGTTAGACCTTACAGCTGTGCCCCACAGAATGTAAAGCCTCACTAATGTGGCTCTGGGAAAACACAGGTTGTCAAACAAAAATAACTCTATAACAAATAATTGTTTAAATGTATTTAGTTCTAAGTCATCTACACCTGTGCTGGTCATAAGGACGGGTCAGTGTTAATTCAAGAGGCTTCATCAGTTATATTGATGTACACAACATCTAAAGCTTGGTTTTTCACATAAGAGTTATATTCAACATTCTATTAGTTGTATATAGTAATATATTACTGAGAAAAGTAAGTCCAAAAAAAAGGATATCATTATGGCATTATAAGTTGTTGACAAGTGGTGACACAGCCACCTGCCTCAGGTTGGGGAATTCAACTTGTAGATTGCTTTTTCCTCTCTCCTCTATTTATATCCTGGAGGTATACTGCTGAGTTACGCTTGTTTGCTGGTTTCATATCATTATTGTTGGGCCTGTATTTCAGGATCAGAATTGGCCAAGTATGTGAACATGTACAAGGAATTTGGCTACAGTTCTTTTCCTTTGCTCCAATGTACAATTTAAACATACAGACATACATAGAATAAACATTATATACACAAAAGTATATAAAAATTATATGGACATTGAGCTGGAGGACTGCAGCATAGAATAAATATGAACTAATGTGAATAATGAATAGAAGTGTGTTGATCTGTCTGGTTTATTTAAATATTAAATATATATTTGTATATGTATATGTATATAAATAGTACTTATAGTGTGTTGTTTTTTGTTTGAGTTTATAATCATTAGTGTCGACAGGTGTCTGCACTAGTGTGGGTTTATGTTTCAAACTCAGCAGAGTTTCTTTGTTTAGTAAAGATCCTTTTTTTTTTTTTTTTTTTTTTTTTTGGATATTCAGTCCACATATAGGATGACAATTTACTCTGCTTCTCTCCTTTAGTTTTTTGTTACCAGAACTGTTTTGCTGCTATTTTAACCAAAGCTCTTTAAATAAATGTTGTCAGCAGCATACAGTGCTGTCTAGTTTCAAACGTTAACATTTCATTCACATTTTACACTTTGATTCATGGGACCCTGATGACTCATACAGAACTGTCATGTGACCTTAACAGCTCAGACTGCATGTGGACTTAATGACTCTTAAGTGAGTTTTAAGTGTGATGGATTCAAAGACATTCACCTACCTGAGACTCTTGACCAGAAAAAGACTGATTATATCTCCTTGGTGAAGTAGGTGATGGAAAGTATTCAAGAATAAAACAAAGTGTGCCTGTGATTTAGTACATTTTAGTACCTTATAACTAGGATGATTGATAATGTCATACAAGGGTGACTGATTTCCCATAATACTGACAGAGATGTGTCCACCGATCCCACACTAAATATACATTTACTATTGTTAGTGGTATAGTTTAGAGTTAGTGTAGTGTAGAGTTAAGAGTAATGAGGTTATATGGGCCAAATGCTGTAGCTGTGATGCTGCTTCAAGTGAAAGAGTAAATGTATCTTTATGTCTCCACAAGTGAGGTAAAAAGATGTAGTGTGTGATCGACAAGTGCATTGATGTGACATTAGTAATCATATTCACGGGGGGTTGTGGGGAAAAAAAATGGAGCTGAACCTGAAGGAAAAAGCTTGCCATTTACCAGTTTACTGTGAGCTGTAGATCGTATTCCAGAGAATAAGATTGTGGATACAAGCAGACAACATCGTTTGTCCCTCTAGGGACAGTGTGATAAGCTTGAATATCTAGGAACGTCTGGGAGTAGAACTGCTGCTCCTTTATATCAGAGTTTCAGGAAAGCAATGATTAAGTTAAAGCGTCGTATTTCTATATTTACTCTGCAGCTTAAATGAGTTTGTACTCGAGCAGAATCTAGTTTTACCCTTTTAGGGTTTGTCAGTGACTGTACAAACACAATTTCCAATTTTATACTGCATGAATCAAACATTTGGAATAACACAGAGCATTTCAAACAACAAGCACAGGGTTTGGGGATGATCACCAAAACATTTCTAAATAAGTGAATTGTTATATTGTATCGTATAGTTTAAGATATATTTTCAGTGGTGCACTGAACATCAGAAACAAGTCTCTAAGTGTGATATATCTTTCTAATGACCATTGTCTCTGGTTTAAGCCTTGAAAACATGCTGAAACTGCTAAATGCTGTGTTGTAGGTGGCAGCTCAGGGAAAGAGGGATTACTCTCTCCCAGGTTCAATATTGTGCTTGTTGACACCTGCTGGCTTACAGCCTGCTGTCAACACTAGATCATAATTAGCCCCCCAATGTCCAAAAAAAAAAAAAAAAAAAAAAAAATTTTGAGAAGCTGGTACACTACAATGTACAACAAAACTATTCAGAACAATGTTCTCACTGATTTTAGGTGAAATTCTTTTCTTTTTAAATTGGTGATGAGTCAAAGTTCTTCAGTTATGCCAGATAACCTGAATAATATTGTATTTGTAAGGTTAATTGTAGCAGTTTTTACTGTCTACTATGGTCTAAGTGCTGTTGAGCATGCATGTTGTTCATAGATCAGAAAAAATACTAAATATATGTCCCGAATGTAGTCAGTATGTAAGACTATATATAGTAATAGTCTGATGGGATGCAGTCTTATAAGGTCATTCTTTAAGTGTGATGTATGCATCTAGCCCTAGCCTTTTCTGATCTGAAGTCACATCATATGTTCATCTTCCCATCTACCTACAGGTTCCTTCACTGAAGCATGGTCACAAGGAATCAACTCTGATTAGCAACGTTAGCGACAGACACAGGTATGCTCCTACACACAGGAGGACACAAATGCATGCGTGCGCATATACATATGCATGAAGCACACACACACACACACACACACACACACACACACACACTGAAAATACACACAGTACAGCACAAGCGGAATGTCACTGCCTTGGAGGAATTCATGCTGAGTGAAGTGGATAGCTGAGCTCCAGTCAGAGAAGAGATGCTGAGTGCCTCCAATCAGGGAGGAGCAGGAAAGTCTCTCTGACATTTACACCTCCTGACACACAGCCAAATAAAAAATAAATAATTAAAAGAAAAAGAAAAGAAAGAGGAGCAGACTCTATGCTGCTCTCCGAAAAGACATGAAGCAGATATAAAGAATTCAACATTCTCAACAAGATGAGCTTATGTAAGTCAACTTGTTCTTCTCTCAGTGTGCACAGTGTGTTTTATTGCTGAACATATAAACTGTGTTGTACTGGCAAAATACATGAGACTCAGTTTTTTTTTTGAGAGTAATAGAAAGTGGCAATATGTTTAGAAGTCAGACCGAGCATGACAGGGAGCTGAATCAAATGCTCTTTTGCTTAATTAGTGATGAACAGATGTTGCAGCTCCCATTTACACAAGCGCCCTTTGCTAGGAGCTAAGCAAGTGTGGTTTTAGGAATCTTGCCATCACACAAAAGGTACACAGATTCAAACAGAGAACTGACAAAAACAAAGGAGACAAGACAAAAACTCCATCTTTATACTTCACAACAATGTTTTTTTCATGTAGTGTCATCACAGAAAGGACAGATGGTACAACAAATACTCACTTTGGTCTGATTTTGTTGGGGATGTGGGGCTTATCTTCTCGGTGGAGCTGTCACTTCCCTCATCCACGACGTAGTCAAAATTTAAGATGAACATCATCACCACACCTTCCTCATTCTTCACTGGGATTATGTGAGTGTTACATTGAAAGTCAGTTCCTGAAAGAGAAATGAACAGTCAGTACCAAAAAATTAAATCAAACATCATCCTTCTTTGTCATCTCTGTATCTACCGTCTTTGAAAGGGAGTGTTTGCCTTTCCAAAGATATCTTTATTAGATTCAGTCTAAAAGCACAGAGAAAAAAAAAAAAAAACTTGTCTTTGCACCTTGTTTCACATCTGGTTTCACATGGATGACGGTAAAGCTGAGGAGAAGTTGATCTGAGTTAAAGGTTATTTCCCTGCAGTCAAAGTAAATGAAATAGCTCTGATAAAATAAGTAAGCTCAGGGGGTTAAACAAAGTTTATGTGTGTGCTTATGTGTTTGTTTGTGTTGCATGTCTATTTTTTGCTCATATATATTCTACCATGTGTATTTTAAAGATAATACACAGCATGAAAATGACTCAAAGTGCACAAGTCGGACAAATATGATGCCATAGCTGCAGTGCAGAGTAAACAGCATGGTTTAGTAGAATAGATCAAACCGGAAGGACAGATTACAGCCAATTTAGAGGACTGTGATGTGCTCACAGGAATAATCGCCAGAACTGAGTATCGCGTAAAGCAGCCAATTCGTGATCTAAACTTAGTCATCAACCCAGAATATCACTATTTCTTAACCGCACTGGTTATAGCTGTGCTGGCGAAAGCTATTGATGCCTCCGGCCACAACTGCCAACTAATAAAACTCTCTACCCACCGGACTGCGAACAACAACACAATAGCAACTGCACAGCGAAGGTGACAAGTAATATCACACTGACTATTTCTGTTGCAGGATAAAGCTATTTTTACGTTTTTTTTTTTTCCATGTCCAAAATTACTCCAATTTGCAGCACATCAAAAACTTACTTTACATATATTTAAAAATGTCTAACTGAATCTGTGATAATAAAGATAATAGTATTTGTCATTTGGCACTCGTCTTTAAAATCCAAAACGTCTAATGCTGAAGCTGTCCCTCTGTCACTCCATGTAGGTCTGTCTGTCTTTCTGTCTGCCTTGTCGTGTTGCTCCTACTCACAGAGGACACATATTACCAGTGTTCACTGTAATCTCCTCAGGCCTCACAGACACCCTGCCAGCAGCATTCATTAGCAGTAGACTTGCTGTCTAACTAAATATAACAAGCCTGGTCTGCCTCAACATGCCAGAGTTCTGTTGGAAGGATTTCTGCATCAAAACTCCCAGAAGTAATGCTGCGTTGTCACCCCTGACAATGTGATGTGGTGATTTTTTTTTTAATACCACGGAAAACACGAAATGATGTATGAGTCATTGTTTGAGAATACAGGTAGAATTCCATGCGATTTGAGATTTGATGGGAATTAAAAAAAAAAAAAAAAAAAAGAAACACTTTTGAACACTTTGGAAAATCGCTCTGAATGTGGGTAATGAGACCAGTGGGTCTGGACTACACACCCACTTTGTCTCGTGTCCTGGGTGTCGGGTTATGTTATTGTGTAAAGTAGGAGAGCAGTGCTTAGAGAGCAAGGGAACTGTGAGTCCTTCCCCAGAAAATCCCCATTTCATAAAAAGCACTTTCCTGCATTTCCCAGAAATCCTTCATCTAATTCCACATTGTCCCTTCTATAAAAGGGAGCATTTTTGTTGTTGACAGTGTTCTCATTTTTTAGGGCAAAAGGGAAAAAAGTGAGACTTTTAACCATCCCATAAATAAAATTTTAATTGTTAGTGATAATATAATGATTATTATGGTTATTGATTCTTTGGCCTCTATTTTCATCCAATTCGTTGGATAAATCTTGTTGTAGGCTTTTCATATTGAGATTAAGATGAGATATATATAATATATTATTATTGTTATGTATAGTATTATATATATTATTATTTCTCAGACGCTAGTTCCTCAAGTGATATGTAGCAGCGTATATGGGTCTTTCTTTTTAAAACTGATCACAGGCAGCAGTAGAGAGGGAAACAATGAAACAAGCTAGAGCAAGAGAGAGATGCAATAAAATATCCTGGTCCTGAACTGAACCTGCAACATTCACGGTCATTGTCTTTACCCTTGAGCTACAGAGGTGCCATAAGTTCCACAGTTCCAAGAAACTGTGAAATGTTTGGCCCTCTGTCTCATAGGTGAGGCACCAAAACACTTCACTCTCGCTCCATATGGCGTCTGCGTCAATATAGATCAAAGGAGAGATGAATAATCTGAAAAATCTATGTGCAGTAAAGGTGCAAGACGTCCCTTTTGCTCTATTGCTCATGCCTGCGAGTGCATTTGATCTGAATTTGGCTCTATGTCAGAAATACTTTCTGAACAGAGCAACACCCAATGCATTAAATATTAAATATGCTTAAATTCACTGAAAGCAGCAATCAGACATGAGGGTTGTTGTTGTTGTTGTTTTTCTCATCAAAAGTAAAATCTAAAAAGTATCCTGTGTCTTAACATAACCGTCTAACAAAGTAACTATATTGATACCTGATGCTGAGATTCTACTGTATGTGTGAACAGGTAAAATTTTGACAAAACGCTTTAAATCATCCATCTGAATGGAAATAAAACACTGCACATCACACACAACTATGCTACAGTACGTGTTCAGTAATATTTCTGGCCTGGAGTTTACCTTAACAGATGGGGAAACAATGGTCATGCTTAAAGGCTAAGCCATGGGGGTCTCTTCTCATCTGGTCTCCTGCTGAATGTCACCTCTACCAGAATGGATCAAAGTAAAGCTCCTGTATAGCCGCTAAGGAAAATCAGCGGAGACTGTGCAGTTCTGAATTTGATCTTATAAGTTCTAATGACGATATTCGTTATTTAGTAACATTTGCGTTTTTGTCTACTGTGCTATGACCCTGCTAAACATAGAGATTTTTTTGTAAATAAACAGACAGAGCTCCTCTTTCCTCCACCTAAAGGCAGCAGCAGTAAAGCGTGTGATCAACAGAGCTACTCATGACCCGAAGAAAAAACGGTCAGTGATTAGGAACAATTGAGTTACTCAGTTCCTCATGTTCGAACAGTTCGAGTAAATTTTTTAAAAGGAAAACACTGGAAGAAATTATGTGAACTCGAAGCTTCACTTGTATTCATTATTTCTCTTTAGAGCCTCCATATTTTGTTGTGTAAAGTAACTATTCGATGATTACTAAAGAAGATTTAGATCCCATGGTTTATAAAGAGAGCCTAAAACCTAATATCATTACATAATATAGCACAAAAAATGAAAATCTAAATTTACATTTTAAGTCAAACTGCATCGGAAGACTATATGCAACTAAAAACTGCTTTCTGGACTGATCCAATTTCCTGGATCTGTGATGCTACCCCCTGCTAAGAGACAAATTGTTTTGGCAGACATTACTTCTCAGCTGAAGTGTCATTACGAACAAAACTGTCAGACGGTTTTGTGAGAAGCTATGGCCTTTTTCAGATTTATCAGGAAATAATATTGGATTTTCAATATGACCTATTTACAAGCTGTTTGCTGACTTTACTGTGTTCTACATTTGGTGCAGAGGGAAATGTTTTGGAGAAATAATGTACGTTTTTTTGTGGAACAATACTATGCATTCCTACTCCACTTGGTTTCCTATCCTCATTTTATTTATTTATTTGTGCTTTTTTACCAGGTTTATGTCATGAACACTAACATGAGGAAGTACAAATATGCCTTTGGCTTTTTTTCTTTCTATCATCATTTTAAGTTTGTTCGTGTCGCAAATAGTGTCGTTATTACATCATTAAACTCTAGCCGTGCGCTCTGCACCCCATTTTAAAACTTCAGTATGCTTCAACGAGGTACCAGAACAAGCCCCTCGCTGAGGAGAGCCCCATTTATATTATTAATTGTGTCTTGCCCCTGTATTTGATGGCAGGGTTTTTGAGCATGGCCACACAAAGAAGGGATGAATACTCTTCCCCCTTTTACTTGTGTGAACATTTTATCCAAAGTAATTTGTTTTTAAAGCAGTGCGTTTAACTCTTTGCTCTTTAGAATCTTCTCTACTTTATCTTTACATTTGGCATGATTAATATCTGACCCTGATAATATTCATACAGTACAATGTGTTTCCTACTGTCAACTGCAGGGGCGGTTGAATTTTAGGCTACGTCCATAGCTGCTGGACACAGTTAACACCATTTACAGTAAAGCAGCCGGGAGCAGTGAAAGAGTGGATGTTCATTTATTCCCTGACCTTTTATACACAGTGTTTCCCTGTGAGCCAAGAAATGTTATTTACACCTGCTTGAATGAATGGACAGTGTATTAAGACTAGCTCCCTTTTCATGATGGAAATTTCATTACTGTAGATTCCATTTCCATCATCAATTATTAAAACATTGCTGCTTAATCAAGTGATCCTTTGGGCACTATTACATTGATGAGTCACCGGTTAAACAGAGTTGTGGTGAAACTTAAGATGTTTTAACATAAATATATATGTGTAGGCATCATGAAGAAAAGAGAGTGTCGCTATACGTCTTTTAATCTTATTTCAGAGAGAAGCTTTTTCATATTTGAACCTCACTTTTCCATTTGGATGTATTAATCTGCATAAGCTGATCTGCTTTAGGGAGAAACATGAGTAATATTGTTGAGCGCTGATTTTTGTTTTTGTATTTTCCTACTAACGTACTGTCCACAACTGCAGCATTTAAACAGTGCAGCCGCAGACTTCTGCCTGGTTGTAAGTCTTGTATAATGTAATCTGACATGTTTCTCGTTTAGGGCTATTCTGCTTAAGCCAATACACAACGTTACTGGGGCATAGCCAATCAGGACTGAGGCATGTAGGGAGAGGCCATGCAAGCTAACCCTTTGTTTAGAGTCCTTAGGCCTTGTGGCAATATCTCGCCTCAGTAAAGACTGCCGTAAGCTACACAGCATGGCCTAATTTCATCTTCAATCAGTGTCTCCAGAGCCATCAAGGATAACCAGCAGCTCGTGTTCAAACTACATTTCATTTGTGTTTACATCTATCAATTAATAATATCCATGAATTTTTTTTTCTACATGAGCTTTTATTCCATTTAATTTAGCCGAATTGTTGGCATATTGAATGCAATGGATGGTTTTAAAAAATTAGCGCACATTAACTTATTAAAAAGGAAAAACACAGATGGTATGGAGAGGAATATTAGATTGCCACCTCCAGTACAAACATCCCATGAGATGAAAATAGCCCATGGATGAACATTCCTATCTGATGCAAAGTGAGACCTGTATTGTTACAGTGGCCAGAGCTCCATCTGCTCATCCCCACCACCAATAAATTTGTTTCACGTCTTATTTGTGAGCAGCAATGCTAGCAAATGATTTATTACCAAAATAAATATGAAAAATTTGCGATAATATTAATTCTCTCTCTGTAAAAGGAGCCAAGGGTATTGTATGTTATCCACACTTATCCACTTACCACTGTTGTGTTTTCAATTTGTCACATTTACTTGGACAAGCTGATTTCTGTCCAAAAAAAAAAATGAATGAAACTTGATCAGGAAAACTCTGTGTATGTGTTTCACCTCATACTGCGAGACACCAAAGAGGGCTGAGTGTGATTAAAAATGAATGTGCTCTTTTGGATGCTAGTCATCCAAGTGTCCTGCAGCACACCTTATGCACTCTGTATCCTCTGTCCTCTTGGCATCCACCCCCCCTTCCCGCCACTAAACCCTCAGCAGGGGTACGAGGCCCTACAGTCCCCTCGGTGGGGAGTCACCTATGAAACCCTGCACCCACGCATTCCACATGTCCCAGATCATTCAGCACGGTTAGCTAAGCTGCCGCTGTTATGTAGCCATTATCCATTTAACTTCTCTCTGCTGCATGGTGTCAGCTTCCTTTTGTTAAGACTCATTCGGGTACAAAGTATTATTACACCCCGTGGAATAGGATAGCTTTACAAAGCCATCGAGGGAAAGCATTTATCTCATTGATTATGTATCATACTTGGAAGAAGAATGCACGTGTGGTATCTTTTCACACAAGCCTTCTTGGTTGTTCACATGGACGACAAGCACAAAAATGAAACGAACATGCCCTTGTGCTGTTGCAGCGCTCTCACGGTCCTCATTGTTCCACCACTTTTAATATCTAGCATACGGATAAGCAGCTTAACTTTTTGCATTTTTAGCATAAAAAGCATTTTTTTTTGGCTCCTGACATAACAGTTTCCTCAAATCCTAACCTTTATTTGTTAAGATTCATCACTGTAGTTATTGATCACACAGGAAAAAACACTACTGTGTGTTTAAACATCTTCCTTTATGTCACATCCATACTTGAAGTGACTGCATCTGCATAAAATTGAAGTGACAACTGGTAACTCGAGCCACTGCTGATTTATTTCATGTCCCTTTTTTGGAAAACGTTATGTGTAATGGTGTAAACCTACAGTAGGTGCATGAAAAATGGAGGGCTTTAAATACAAAGGATTAAGTAATTTGCATGAAGGCTGATAACTTGAAATACAGTTGAGAGAGGAGACATGGAATACATCCACTTTCCACCCATCAGCTTCAATTTGTAGAGTGACTTGAGTCAATAGGGCCATCGCTATCAAGGATGCCATGAATCTTTCATTCCTCCATAGCAGTGGGAGCGTGAGGATTGTGTCCTCCATACCAGTTTAATGCATTTACTCTGTAAGCTGCTCATTCCCAGTCACTGCACTGTCAGCCCTGACATCTTTATTCATGAGCACACGCGCTCACTATAAATTCCTCTGAGGAGTATTAAGAGTTGTATCTTGAAGCCTGTGATGTAGACCCAGGGAGGATTGAGAAGAGACGGTAGGGGACGATTATGTTGAAAGGTTTCTGTAGTTCTCATCCAGGGCGCTTTAAATATTACAGCCTTGTGACGTTTGGATGGAGTAAAGACAGCAGAGGATAGAAGAGGGAACTAAATGAAGCTGCTCTAAAAATCATGCTCGTCAAAAACCCAAGCTGTTTGTGCACTCACAAACAGACCCTAGAGTGTTTTCTGTAATTGTCTCTCAGGTTTTTGAGACAATTTATTTTAGCAGTGTAGCAGCTGGCTCTTGGTTTCTTCTTGATTAGTGAAAAAAAAAGAAGGGGGGGGTGGAGTGGCTAGGCTGATGGCTGCTGATAGTAGATTAAACATGTATCCATGGCCTAGAATCTAATCAAACTCACAATTAAAAATTAAAACCCTGGCTCCTTATCATTAAATAAAATATTACATCTTTTTTTTTTTCAGGCTGGGACTCTTTACGTATAGTCTTGCTGTTAGAACATGCATAGGAAGCTTTCACAGAGTATATAATGAGTTCAAAGGATAAATGTCAGCCTCTCTTGGCGCAAAAAATAAGAGAGGGGAAAATGGTCTTGTGTTACTCTACAGGAGGAGTATCTTTGGATGGACTCTGTGCAGCTATGTCATGGTGACCGTTAAAAAAAAAAAAAAAAACTCATGTGAGAGCATGGCAGGAGGTGGTCAATCCTGGGATTTATGCCACTGAGCGGTAACATCATATTAATTCTCTCTGACTCAGTATTGCTGTCTCTGCAGTACAACCATTCATACCAGGACAAGGACTGGACTTTACAGGGCAAACATGTGTAGCAATTTTACAAATGGCTGGATTGATCCACTGCAAGCTAAAGGTACTAGACACCTTTTCTACAAACCACAGCATGGTTAAATGCATCATGGATCCTCACAGACACACTCACTTTACAGCAGATGTATTTAATGTGAAGTCAGGAAACATCATAAAACTCATCACGACTCAACCACTGTCTCTCACTCTGTTATCGCATCATCACCTGATCTAACACTCGCAGTTTTATCCTATTTCTGTACTTAGTCAAATCTAAAATGAAGTAGCGCCATGTGCCGTAATTTTGGCAGTTTGTTTTGTTTTTTCTTTCTTGGTGTCACCCAGGCATATGATGCTGTGAATTAAGGTGAACACCAAGAAGAAGTGTCCTTTATTTCTACTTCTATGCTTCACAGTGTTTTTATACGGAGCTATTTACTATTGTATCTTGACACAGTGACAGTGAAGCCTCCTCTAGACTGCACACATTACCATAATTGGTGCCATTTCCACACGGTAGCGTACCACTAAATATGAAGCAGGAATAGGGAATGGATTAAAAAGATGATGTGTTATTGTTTAGATGTGGATACTATAGTGTATATGCTGTATATTATTTGCTGTTTTACCTAACAAGGACACTGTTGGCATCTCAGCCCAGGATCTATGTGTGAAAGAGGCTTCATTTGTTTACATCAACATAGGACAAACAGAAAGTAGTTCATTTAGAGCTGGCTGTTTTCTCCATCAGGTTAATGTGCACTATACGTCTTGTAACTGAGTGGCTGATTAGCATCAAACTGGCAGGGAACATCATGAAATGGACACAGCTTGGAGCGTCAGTGGGTGCTCTCTCAGTAGCAACATGTCACAAAAAAGCCCTTTTGGCTTAAGGGCATGCTGTTACAGTCCAGCACTGTAGTGCCAGGTCACTGACTTACCATCTTTCCGGTAGTAGGTGATCTCCACTTTGCGCTCCTCAGATCCGAGCACAGCCTGGGACACCTGGCTGATGGCCTCTTTGTCGGTGAGGTCACCGTGGAGGAAGTCACAGGTGCACGGCTTCTGCATGATATCTGGTCTGGAGAAGCCTGTCATCTCACAGAAGCCATCGTTGCAGTATATGATCGCACAGTTCTCCACCCTGGCATTGGCTATCACAAATTTCCGATCTGCACGAAAATAATATTAAGAATAAATAAAAAAATAAAACAAATAGCTCTGTGCTTGCCTTTTGAGACACATCTGACCTCAGAGCTTTACATCGTAGTGTCAGCTCATGAATAGAGCCATTCAGCAATCAAACTGGTTAACTTCAATGTCACTTCTTCAACCATATAGGAAAAATAAGCAGCTTTGTTATTTTGTCCAACAAAATACCATAAAAATATCTAAACTCAATTCAGACTACTGTTTGAAAACTGTCAGGGGAAAAAAAATCATCTTTTCAATCATTCTCAAATTTTATTACAGAATGAACTGTTGTTCTGTAACACATTCATTTTTGTCTTTATAACGGTCCTTAATCCGCAAGCAGAAACTGTAAATAAAAGGATATACTTACTCTGACCCTCGAATTTCCGAATGATTATTCCCAGGAATGTATTTTGTGGCGCAACGTGACCTCTTCTCACAGGCATGTTTAGACTCGAAATATCCTCACGATCTCCAATGAAAGCGCCTTTTTTCCTTGCAAGTAAATCCCGAAGTTACAGATGTTGGCTCTTTGTGATGCTTCTCTTAACACAGACCCATACTCGACGCGATCACTCTTTCTCTCCCTCTCTCTCTCTCTGTCTCTCTTACCACTTTAAATGACCTTCTTACTTCTTTAGCCCGCTTGTATGCCTGAGCATGTGAACGCTTCCTCGCCGAAACACACGGAATCGGGGAGGATCGCTGGAGTCAGATTCAGTGCGCAAAGCATTTCGCGTTCAGGATGGATGCGATCCCGTCGTCTTCACGCATCGGTGTGCTGAGCGCATACAACGGAGAGTGGTTGATGTGCCGAGGGGAGTGACGTTGCTCCCAGGGGGCTTAGTGCCATCCACCTCTGGTAAAGATAAGTCTCAACCTTGTGCACCAGTACTGAGCGTTGTGTGCGCTTATGTGTAATTTTATACCCTACACCATCCTAACTGCTGTGGAAAAAAAACAAAAAACAAACTCAGTTTTCTCTATAGTCATAAATTGTGTTATACATACAATATATAGTACTTTAGATAGTTACATAATTTTGCATTTCATTGCAAAGCACTGGTTATGTGGATTATCTAAGTGCACTGAAAAAACCCTTCATTTTCTCCATAGTGACAAATGATGTCATTCATTCATTATACAATACTTTGTACACAGAATAAATAGTTTTATATTGCATAGTTCATAAGTGTTATCCGGTACAAAACTAGTTTATTGCAAGATGGTGGGATGTGATTTCTTTCTCTTCTTATTGTTGAGATTATTATGCTCTAGGTCATCCCTTGAGATGTTTTGTCACTTTGTTGGTCACCTGATAACCAATTCCTTCATGTTTACAGACATTGTGCTAAGCTAACTAGCCCATGCCTGTGGCTTGGTGACATGAAATTGATTGATTTGCTTGCCAACTCTTCTTTTTCTCCCCAAACGTTGAACTGTTCCATTAAAGAGCTCATGTGAAATCAGTGGACACACCTTCGCTGATCAGTTAACCTCATTCATGGCAACTATTGTATTTTGTTTTGAAGGCAAGATTCGGCAAACTCATGTGTATCCCTCAGATTGTTATGTACTGTCTCGCAATAGGGCTAACTTCTGTTGCTTCATAATTAAACCATCATCTCTGCCACTTCTTTTTGTATCATTTGGGAGATACAAGTGTTTAACATTTCATTGGCGTCTCCCCAGCTTTAACAAACGCAGTCTATATTTCTCAATTTAGCGGTGAAAAATAGATAAAACTGTTTTGATATTTCACAGCTACTTATCTCAAATTGCAGAAAACAGAATTAGTTCAACATTAACTCTTCTTCAGTAAAATATACCTTGCCAAAAGCAGTGATTAAATATCAGTCTTGCTTCTGGGCTACCTTCCATACACTACACAAGATCTACACACACACACACACACACACACACACACAAATCAATTCAAAACTCCACACATACACCTACAATACTCTCATAAAGTGTTTTTTGCAAAACTTATTTTACCTGAAACAACCTTTTCACAGGACTGTGTAGGCGAGCACAGACTGTCCTTGATTGACATCTCTTTTATTCACGTCCTAGTTTTAGTGTAGACGAATTACAAAATAACACCTTAATAATTACTTGCACATAACCTTGGATGACCTGATATTGCAGCCATATGCGGCACTCTGTGTAGTTTGACCATGCTTCAACCTGAGATGAGGCGTATTCAGCCAGAATAATTGAAACGTCTTGTTTTTTTGTGTGCAGAGCCTTTAAAAGCTGGTTCAGACATTTAACTGCTGAGGTTTTTCGGTGTTGCTGAGAATGATACATTCAGGTGACAATGGAATTCTGTATTAGATTTATATTTGGAAAATGTGGGCAAAAATCTTTCTGCAGCAATCATCTTTTTCTGAAACTGGGAAGAAAAACTTGACACTGAGGGTTTATTTTATTCTGCATCTGCTCTGCTGTGTAGCAATGTTCACTGTCACTAGCTAACGTGAATCCTGCTGAGCTGAAACGTGAAATGTTCTTCGAGGAGGGCCACTTAAATTAACACTGAAACTAGTGTTTCAGTTTAGTCTTGTTGCACTACTGCTGGATTGACCGCAAACCCATACATACATTTACGATACAAATATAAGACGCATATAATACACATACACATATGTGTTTTCATTAGTTTGGTTGAATACTTCACAATTATTTAGTACTGGATTAGTCCACCAAAACCTGAGGAAAATATCAAACATTTACTAGCTTGTTGTTGGACCTTAGTGGTGGGACCATTTAGCTTTCTTAGCTCATGTGCTAAAATCAGCTTCCAAGTTTTATAGCAAGGCTTGGGTAGAGTTTCAAAGAATTTAATGTTATAAATAAGAAATACCAGATTTATACCTTGTATAATGTTTTAGGTAGGACATATAATATTATTTTGGTTCTCCTGTTACTCTATATATCTGTAAAAGTCTGTAAAACACAGCTGATTGTGTGCTATGGCAGTTATTACTCTTTGTGTTATCAATTTTTAATCCATATAGGTTTTATATTTGAAAATTTCCCCCACAGTCTAAAAAAGTTCAAATCTATTGGGAAACAGCCTAATGTACAGTAGATTGTACAACACAGAGGTGGAAACCCAGAAGGTAGAAGATAGTTCTTTGGCTTATGTTCTCAGTGAACAATTTTCAGTTGAATGACTTTTAGTGCCATTTAGAGTCTGGTATGTAGTTTGTATAATTAGTCCATGTTTTACAGCTACATTTTACAGGTGGTCATATTTTTGAGGCTGAAAAGAGCCTGTAAAAGTAATTTTAAAAAAATATTTTAATGTGGTTATTACAGCTGAACTGGCTTTCAGAAAAGTATACTTAGGAAGTACATTTTATTTGATATACTTTCTACTTCTTTTTCATGTCGGAGCACATTTTAGCAGATATTTTAAGAAAGATGTTTTAGACTGATTCTTAAATTGAGTTGTGAATTTTAGACTTCTTTTTTTTGTCTCTATCTTGGGGAACTCACAAAAGAGAAGTGAAACACTGGCTCAAGCCGAGGGTTGACTGAGCGCTGTCCATGGTCCTGCACTTTTAGTTCCACTGACTGGGGAACAGCTGGTGTACTTCACTAATGTGTAGTTGCTTGCACATACTTGTACAGACATACAGAGATCATAAGTTCTTAATAAATATCAAGATGTCTTGTGTATTTACATGTTGCATATTTGTGTTTGAATCTTTCCACATCAGGCCCTGTTATCACTATTGTTCCATACTTACAGCACTAGTTAACCTTGTTGTTGTACATTGTACTTCTCTGGTGTGTGAAGCTGCAGGTGTGTGTCTGAAGGTGAAAAAGAATTAAATTTCTGCCTGCAGTCTTACTGGCCTACATTTAGAACTTGTGGCAGTATTTGTTATCTTGCTTTGCTCAGCTCTGGGTGAAGACATTACTTTAAAAGTCAGCTTGAACAGCAATTTTGTGACTTTGCAAGTATCGTGTAAGACAATCTTTTTTTTCCCTTCTTCTTCTTCCTGTGCCCATAAAAACAGACCTCCCCGGGTCACAGTGGTTTGTCTGCTGTACTTTATTAAATCACTGTTGCATTAAACCAATCTGCAACTCACAGTCATTACTCACAACAAAGCTACAGTTGATGCTTTCAGAGAACAACCATTACTCACTAACAATTAAGTTAGAACCTCATGGTTTTTGTGTGTGTGTGTGTGTTTTTTTTTCCTTTAACATCTTGGGAAGAAAATTCAATTCATTGCTTGTCTGTTCTACAACCTGTAGTCCAACATATAACTTACTGTACAGTAGCTTATGTGAGAATGTAATTGTTGTGTACATCTGCCTTCCAGAAACATGCTTGATTAATAGTGGCACAAATGCTGACTGGTGAAAGCAAAGTGGTAGTGGTGGATGGATGAGGGAGTGATACTTACTGAGAGCTGCACACAGGGGAAACTTTGTCCCATGGAGAGCTGTGTGCCCTTAGCTAAAGACAGAGTGTAGAGTACAACTACAAAAGCATACTCACTCATCTCACCGTGCATCTGCACCTTGCACGTGAATTGTGAATTACTCTTTTACACTACTGTTTTATTCTGCCTCAGCTGTTTTTTTCATCACAGAGCTAAAGCATAATCTTTATTTATTTGCTAGTTATTAACTTATTAACCATTAACTTATTATTATTTTATGTGGTAAATGTTATAAATGGTGTATTAGTGTTAAAAGTACTGTTTAAATACTATATGTGATAGGATTGTTGTTCAGTTTACAGAGGATAGAAGTTGGGATCAGAAATCTGATGAGCGCACTGCTCTCCACTCAGCTATGTAGAATCAAATTAAGTGAGTGAAACCCCAAACCTGAATCGTGCAGACCTTAGTATACTCTCAAGAGAGCATTTACTCTAATGACTTGGTACCTGATCTTTTATCTTCAAATGGTGCAACTCAGACAAGACGCACGGACGCATTAATTCCGTCAATGACAGGTAGATGGGCCTGTGACTGAATTAGAGGATGACATTCATCACGCACTGGCTGCAGGACTAGTAATTGGCCTGTCGGGTTACAATAGTTTCAGGTTTGAGTGATTCCAAACGGGAGGCTTTAGTGAAGAAGCACCCTGATTGAACGCTCAGCGCTAGAAAACATCCATCTTTTTTAGCAACAAAAGTGAATCCCTACTCCCTGCTCTAGTGGTGATTGCTGTTTCATAGCTGAAATCACTTATGTGAAAAGGGGAAGTAATCCACATAAAGATCAACAGTCATATTACATGATATAAATGTTTAAATAGTGGGGGAAAAAAATCTTAAATAAAACATAGGACATCTGTTAGTTTACAGCATAGTATAATGTGCAGTTTTAAAGGGCTACAACAACTACCTCAGTACTGTATGGTTGTTTTTCACATCATGTTGCCATTCATTCATTCAGTCAGTCATTCATTCATTCTACATAATCTCTTTGAATTTAGAGTAATCTGAAAAACAGTGGCAGCCGCAGCAGCATTCACTGACCAGAGCCTAATCCAGGTCTCACGGCAGTATAGCTCCCTCCCTCCCCCTCCCTCCTCCCTCCCTCTCTCTCTCTCTCTCTCTCTCTCTCTCTCTCTCTCTCTCTCTCTGTCTCTGTCTCTCACCCCTTCTACTGTCCCTGCTGCTGTGGCCCGTACACATACACCCATGGAGCACAATCATAGGGCTTACTCATTGTCCATATAAACCATTACCACCCTGTCTCCGAGAATAATCCACTAGTGCCTTACCCCATATGCCACTGCACACATTCTCTACCATCTGCCCTCAGTGAGAACAAATGGAGCAAAAGAAAAAGAAAAAAATGGTCACAATGCACTTTTGGCTTAGTACGTGACTTCACAATATCATTTAATCTGCCAGAGGTTAGTCCTTTGCCCCCGTAGTCCTAGTTAGACTTTGGGTAAAAAAGATGTGTTTCCTCAAAAATTGCATACTGTAAAACAGCACTTTACACGGTTTTGTGATTAATTAATAATGCATCAACAATTATTTTCTCCTGGTGCCTTGGGCACAAAGATTGTTTTGAACCAACCTCAATCGTTTCCATTAATTTGCAGGGTCAGATACTCTGCAGCATCTGTCCCCTGCGTCTAGGTCCCGTGTGAATGCAGCTGTAGTCTGTAGGCACAAGCACCATATGCTGCCACCCACAAATAGGCTACAAAGTCATCTGACAGTGTGCCACCGCCTGTGTGACTTGCTTTGCCATTTGCCTTTGTCCAGCTTGCGAACGCTGATTCATCACAAAGCCAGGCATCTTCTGTAGGTCAGCCATCCGTTGTTGTACATCAGACTGGCAGTGGAGGGAGAATGAGTCCTGATACAAAAAGGTTGCACAGTTCCTCGCTCGAAGCAAATTACATTTGTGGATCACACATACTGGCAAGCATAATGTGAAATAAACATGTAGGAAATATTCAATTTGAAGCTCATTTTTCATAGATCACCTGAACAAAAGATCATTAAAATCAGAAGTGACATTACCAGCAGTCATCATCAATCATCACACACACTTTGAAATAATTAGGATGTATGTAAAAGTACTCGAGGTGACATTACAGCCTTTCATGTTTTTACTAATGGTAGGAGTTTCCCACTGAGGTCGTTAGCAGTATCCCTTCTTTTTTTTCCTCCAGTGAAAATGGCTCTCTGAGGCTGTGGCAAAACATTATTATAGATCATTTATTCAGGGCCTTGTAATGCCAGATGACATGCAAAGGGCATTGTCACTGAACTTTTTTCCCACTGAGTAACAGTTTACGTTTATGAATAATTAAAATGTCGCCAATTAAAACCCAAAGCTGACTAAAAAGAACACCGTCTCAAATCACTTTGATGACCTTCTGATCCGACTGGAGATTAATCATTTAAGATGAGATAAACAACAACTGTTGTAGGTCTTCTGCTGCCACAGCTACAACAGAAAGCACTGAATCTGTGAAGAGAGATTAAAGACACAATGGTTTCAGAGAAGCTAACTCATTAGCTGACTTTATACATTGTTCATAGTAGCATTTATGTTGGCAGCGGATAGTGAAGACTTGGATTCGCTCATTGTTGTGAGTCATTAGAAAAATAGGGAGATGTCATTTGTTCTCTGGATCTTCTCACTTTGTTTTCTGCTTTGTGTAGATTGGATGATAAAGAAGAAAAAATGTTATCTGAAACTAATGCAGACAGATAGACCAGCGCATTTTACAATGTCCCCACCAACTCTTACATCAGATCATTAGTAGTATATCCTTACAGGATACAGTGACAGCATCCTCCGCACATTTCAGGGGTAGATTTACAAAATAGATGTTAAAGAAAAAAAAAAAAAGAAGAATGAAGTTTTAGGTGGAGCAGTTTATTATCACTGTTGTCAAATCACTGGCAGGGCTCAATGAAAGTGATTACCTCATTTCAGTTATCCCCTCTGTGATTTCCATGTTACCATGGAAACTGGTGTGCCCCACTAGATGTGCTACTGTCCCTCTCCCCCTTCAAATTAAAGCTACTTTTTATTCATTTGTGCTGTGGTGGTGTTTTCCTCCATAAAAGTGCTTTTATTTTAACTTCACTGAACCTGTGAATTTATTATATTTAATGATCTCAGACATCACATAAAGAATGACAGACTGAAAGGCTTTGACTTTCATTGCAAGCAACAGGTCAAGATGGATAATATAGAAACGCTCAGGATTACCAAACATGACCCTCTGAGTGATTGTGTACTTGATAACAGTGTTTTTCGAGGGTGTACATTACGCTTTAGAAAAGTGCTCTATCTGTCTGATACAGCTCACATGAGGGTTTCTCACCATAAATAGTCTCCACAGCTCTGCATGTCTGGAGGGCAGCCAATAAGTGCTTTTCCCCATCTAAGCTAACTGACACACATGTTGTGGTGCATCCCTCAGAGAATGTGAGCACACCCTGGACAGACAGCTGTAGGGAAATGTTCACATGAATGATAGACGAAATGGATGAAACGAGGTAAGTTGAGGACATGGTCTGTTTAATCACGAGGACAGGCAGCTACATGCACGTATTTTCAGCTGGTGAGATATCCAGCTTTTGCACCAACAAATGTTATTTAACATGGAACTGTCATTAATTATATGAGACTGAAAAAGGCATTGAATCTTTGTTTATTTTCTTCTTTCCTCAAAGTGAAAAGGTTTATTTTTGTACCGAACTACCAGAGCATTTTAATGAGTCTTACTTGTGCCGTACTGTATTTCTCTTTCATCTCACTATCATGCAGTGTAGTATCAGTGATGCAAATGTAATTATCTGCAATATCTAAAAATAAAACACAGGTTTATGATCTTTGATATCTGAGAAAAGATGAGGAGACACTTGAGAGTGACCTCAGTGTAAATGGCCCAGAGGAAAATCTCTCCAAGCCTTCACTGTTTTCATGTAATTCATTGTAAAGTTCATTATTATTTAAAAGCAGAGAAAGAAATGTGAAGCAAAATGTGATACAATAGTTGTGTAATTTACACTGTAATATTGTCTGACTAGTGTTGGTTTAAGTCAGAGGTAGTCAGTCAATGGTATTTCTGTCAGTGGTAATTTTTGAGGTGGGTTGTGTTGTTTGTCATCATTTGCATTGTTCAATCACACTTGAATGATCTATGCTTCATAAATGTGTGATTTTCTGCATGTGAACTGTAGTGAATTATACAGTACTTGATGGCTTTGTTCTTTTGTGTTCTCTCTGTGGTGTATAAACAGTCTATAATATCTCAAGTGAGGTATAGAGTGAGGAAATGTCCTGGTTGTTGTCCTTTCAGTCGGTCCTGACTGTTTGCAGAAACTTTCAGGGTGCGGCATTTAAGTGGCTCTTGCCACTTGAGCCTAATGGAACAGCTATGTGCCTTATATTTTATAGCAACATTATAAACTTTAGATTGAATCACAACACTTTGAGAATTAAATTAGAAACTTGCAAAAGAGTGATAGCATAGTCTTAATCTTTGCAGGAATGAATAGTTCTATGCTGACATCGTGTGGCTACAGAGGGAAATTACAAGTAAGATTTTAGATGCACTGGCCCAACACATGATGCAAGCATGCGATGTCCATACGAAGCCTGTCAGAAAACACGATGAGGTTCAGGTGTTGGATACTACAATGTAAACATTTAGTTTATTATTAGTTAACTATTAGTTATGCATAAGTCATGGCAGGTAAGGTAGAAAAAAAAAAAAAAAGATATTTAAATATTGGCCCAAAATGTTCTAATTGACTGTTTCAATTGAAAATTTATGTCAGGAAATGAAAACCTCTTTTCAAATTGAGCTCCAGTTCCTCATACCTTTTTAGTTTAATTGATTTCTCACTGGTTTTGTGTTGATACAAGATACAATACAGTGTTGATTTTCATGTGTTACAATATGTGAATATCTGTGTTGATGATCTTTAGGTGAATGTGTGTGCGCCACAAAGTACTTCAGTTTCAAAACAAATCAACAGCAGCACTGCAGCAAAGACCGCAAACAGTTTTGTTCACATTGTCCTTCTCTGACCTGTGTTGCTTGCAGTTTGAGGATAACAGCAGCTGGTCTGACAGAGAGTCTGTTTAGCTGTGGGTGACGATTGAGCAGGTAGATCAAACACGGTTCAGCATCAGAGTCTGTAGAACAACTTCAGGATTTTTGATCCTGTGCAATGTTGGTGTGTTTTACTTTTAACAGAACCAGTGCATCAACAAAAGCAGTTTGAGCGAAGAAAAAATAATTAGAATAATGTGTTTTTAATTGGACTCGTTGTAATAGTTGTATGTAAGTGTATGTGCAGATGTTTTTTTTTTTTTTTTTTGTGCATGTTATAATTATTGTACCTCATTTCCCTCTAAATGAAATACTGGTCGTACATATAATCTCTAAATCTGTACAACTGACAATTACATTTTAAAGCTTCCTAAACAGTAAAAGTCATGTTTTATGGATGGAGCGTTTATAAAACATTTTTAGCAATTTAACTGTCACAGAAGATGAATGGTTTCAAAAAATATATAATGATATTCATTAAACGTAATTGAATAAACTCTCTTTTTAATATATTCACGATCTTTAGACATTAATTATCAGTTGCGTCGTGTTCTAAATGCTGAGTGAAGCTTTTAAAATTTACTCTGCTTAATGGAAAGTAATGGGATGAACACAAATGAATATTATAAATAAAAAGCTATAACTATCAGAGGTTATATCAGAGGTTAAAGAAAATAGTCCAGAACATACATGCATCTGTGTAAGTAGCGATAGTGATGTGTGTGTAAGACTCGTGGAGAGTGCTGCGCACTACACGGAAGTATTTTTGACTCCCAAGGCTTTCGAGTCTAGACTGTGTTGAATAAATTTTGTTTAGAATTCAATCCCCCTCCTCTGCCGCATTAAGCGATGTTGTCCTTAAACTTTATTGGTATAGTCATTTGGGACTGGGCACAAAAAGCTGTGGGAGTGAAGGTTGTGATTTTTCAAAAACAAACTCAGCTGCATACAAATATTGGAAACTTGCATACAACAGAAGAGGGCAGTGTTGACCAACGCATAAGAAAGTAGCCAGAAAAAAACTGGTGAAACTGTTTCATCTGCTGTACATTTATCTCAGTTAAAATAGTAAAAAGTTCCAAAACTAAATAAGTGCTGTTAATTCATTTCATTTATGATCATTTAATTACATTTCTGGGGGCCTACAAATTACACAATCGAAACTGCTTTATTGACATCTGTAGAAGGTTTCAATACTTATAGTTGAAAGAGACTGTTCTTCATGACACATGCATAGAAACAATCATTGTACAGTAACTTGTCACTCATTTCATATTATGCTGGATATCCTCAGACTGATGCTATCAGAGTGACCTGAGTGGAAGGACCAAACTCATGGCACAGTGTGTGTTGGATTACCACTCTGGGAATTAACAGAGGAGGGTTATAAGCCTGTCTAGGCTTGCCAGAGGCAGGGTGAGAACTATAGAGACAGTCAGAGACTAACAAAAGACGGGCAGATGGATAGATGGATGGATGGATGGATGGATGGATGGATGGATGGATAGATAGACAGACAGACTGATAGACAGATAGACATTTCACAATTAAATGTATCTTTTTTTTTGTTCCTGGATAATAACTGGTAAATAATTGTATTAAAATGTCACGTATATCTCTTCCTGGTGGAGTTAATTCTTAGTGAGAAATCTGTGTTAGAGAGCAGAGTAAGTATACTTTGAAGTTGCGTCTCCAATGAAGAGAGGTGGATGGTGTTAAAAGTCATTCTTAAGTGTGGCACTGATGATAGAAAGTTGTTCTTGTGAGGAGGAAACGGTGGCATACCTATGTAACATTCATATCATTTAAATTATGAATCAGAGTACGGAGAACTCTATGTTCTAAGCTGATGAATATTTAAAGGACTGAGTATACAGATCATCATATTGACAAAGGAAGAATACTAATGTCCTCTTCTCTGAGTTTGATTAGAGGTTAAGCAGAATGCAAACTGCATAATTTATTTTTATTCTTGCTTTTTGTACCTTTTGATTTGGCTCTCCTCTCTTTAGGTTTGATAACTTCTTTGTGCAGAAGTCCACCCTGTTTTAAAGTGAAATCTGACACAGTGCAGAATGAAAATGAGGGATAACTGGTGGCATATGAAATAAATGCGTTAAATAAAGTTAGAGATATCTTTTAACTTTGACTGTGCAAAATATTATTTTTGTGCAGAAAACCTTACTCTGTAGCGATGAGTCTTCCATCTCTAAGGCCCACACTCTAGTAGTTGACATACAGAGTACCACACTGTCCCCGCTGACACAGACATTGTGCACAATCTATTAAATTGAATGTTGTATTTAACTGGTTTGGAGCCAGGGCAAAGTAACATGCTTTTGTATCATTCTAACTCTTCTCTCTGGTGGAATGTGCTTATTTCTGGGAGAAAGAGGCACAGAGAAAAGGTGGGAGTGAGAGCCCATGCAGGTGAGAGTGTCTAACAGTGAGGAAATCAATATGATGTAAATTATTAAGAGCTCAGGAATGTGTCTGACCCCTACTGTCTTGCAGCAGGCTGGACTCTGAAGGCTGGCAGGTGGACGCGAGCTTGGACTCTCCCTCTAACACTCATTAGTGGCTGGGATCTGGGGCTCCTTGCGAGTGGGAAGGCAGGGATCACAGCGGGGAAGTGATGGCCCAGGCCTCTCACATCCCGGCTCAGTCTTCGCTCTGGCTCTGCCAGCCTCTCCCTGGAAGCTCATTAGTAAGTGCACTGATGCATAAGAGCTAGTCATTAGCTGGGCTTTTTTTCCGTCTTCATCTCTGTTTCCCTCGACACCATGTCTGATCCTGAAGACCGGTGGCAGTGCTGGTTTAAAAGACGAGAGAAGTCCACATTACCGCAGGTACTCTAGACATATGGATATGAGACAGTGGTAGCCATCAGATTTTTTTCTTTTCTTTTTTTTTACAGGGGCTGTAGGGTGGGGGTGTCAATTTGGAGTTCTTCAAATGGAGTCCATCCATAGCCCTTCAAACCAAAGAGTAAACATTAGCACTTGACCAGGACTTTGGCTGAGCGCCCCTTTCTTCCTCCATGGTTGGTTTTGATCTGGGGTATTTGCTTTTGCTGCTGGCCAGATCCCTTCAGCACCTGATGGTTGCCCAGGCTCTGAGTAAATAAGATCTGGGGCCCAGGCCTCTTTGGGGGCTGCTGGGTAAATAAGGTCTCTGGTGTGTGTAGTGTGCCTGGCAGCAGGGTGAGCACTGGTCTGGAGGCCTCCAGAGACGCGCCATCCCCCTTTTCTATATCTAGCTGTTTAATTCTGTTATCCTCTCTCTCTCTCTCTCTCTCTCTCTCTCTCTCTTTTACTTACTCCATTCCCCCTGACTACACACACACAGACACTCACACAACACACACAGACGGACACACACAGACCTCCCTCTCAGCAGGTGTACTGATTAATGTTAGCCAGCTCTACTTATGAACATTTATGCCTTCTAAGGACCCATGTGTCTCCAATGTGATGGAATTAACTTGATCACATGTTTAGGCAAATTGTTCAAATAAAGAGAGAGAAAAAAATCCCTGAGGTTATGAAAATGTTCATAATCTTTATCTCTCATGCTTGACGTTTGTTGATGGACACTTCTAGAATTTAAAGATCCTGTAATTAAAATGTTTGAACATTGCATAGGATCAACTCGTTGTCTCTGAGGAACAGTTTGGCATTTAGTGAGTCTAAAAATGTCAGAAAGATAAATGATGATGATGATAGCACCTGTAATAATGTAATTACTTTTTCAATGGTAATATTCCAAGCCCGCAAACAAATGGATTTCATATAGTGCTGAAAGATTAAACAATTTAACACCTGATGTTTCTGTGACTTATATAAAGAAAGGAAAGAAAAAAAAAAAAAAAAAAAAAAAAAACAGTGGCCATTTGGTACCTGCAAAATATTGTAGTTTCATTGCTGAGCCTATGTATGGTGTACAATGTTGTTTCCAGCTGGTTTTAACAAAAAGCTTGCTTGTGTAAAAGACACCTGTTTGTTCCTAGTTTCCTCAGTGAAAGTATATTGTTAAGCCATTGATTTAATATATGAATGTGTTTTCATTGGAGGAGTAACAGATAAGTGGTTAAATCTTAGTGCTATAGTGTCATTCAGTGACTGTAACGAGGGATTTGCCTTTGTGAAAGTTTACTGAGTCAAATCTCATCAGCTTAATGTGATCTGGCGCTAGCCATGCTGGATCCCCTTATGCCAATTAATCCAGGTTGTAACTCACAGACTCCTGCTGACCAATTCACATCCATTGTTGATAGTTTTTGGCTGCAGGAGCCTCAAACCTCCTTGTTAGAGCCAAAAACCACAAGAAACCCACCACCTCTCTCAGCCCCATCAAATTGTCTGTTGATTGCCAGCAATTAGTAAAGCCAGGCAGGCTGAGAAATGACAAGATGGGGCATGGCTATTGCAATGCATGGGCGGTGTTGGCTCACACGCCAGCTGAAAGCCTCAACAATGTTTGTTAACCCAAGGGGTCACGACTGATTCACTGGCGCAGACAGAAAACAAGATTTATGTAGCACAAATCAATACGCAGTCAGACTTTTACCATTGTGGAGCGCCAATCCGGGCACTTCTCTCTATCAGTCTAACATGACACTAATGTGTTTTTATTCCTGTTTAACCCAGCCTGTGATGAATCTGTTGGCAGGCCAAGACGGAAACGTTGAGAAGCGGGATGCCCTTGATTAGTTGGGGAACACATGGCAACATGCAGAGGCTGATGCAGTGGCATGTCACAGAGGCAATGGCCTATCAGTCTTCAAGTTTCCTGCTGGGGGTTGTTTATCCACTGTTTATCCATCGTAAGAGAAAGCATCTATTTCCATTCCAGTGCCTGACAGTGTATCAAATGGACTAATGACAGTGTACTTGGGTGCTGATCCCTCTCAGTGCTGTCTTAAGTAAATTAGAATGAATACAGCTCTTGCAGTTCTCCTCACTAGGAGTGTTCACTAACCGACCGATGCTAACGGGTCCTCTTTATTCTCCCTGCCATCAACTCTGATTTCATTAACATTGCTTGTCAACAAAGCACAAAAGGACACACACCTGGCAGAAGACTCGCTGCGAACAACTTCACAACAAATTATTGTACAGTAGGAATCCACCTCTTACAAGCTGGCAGGCCAATAATGTAAAATTTGTTTAACGTCCTCCTCGCTCACCCTGTTAAAAGGAGAAATGGGAAAGTGACATGAGTGACGGGTGGTATTCTCCAAGCGCTGACCAGCGAGTACAATGGAGGAGTTCAGTCTGGTGCCAAGTTCTATTTCAGGGGCTGCATTCCAATTGATTAGGAGGCTTGTGAAACAAACGCTGGTGACAGAAACGAGACTACGGCCCTGGCAAATGTTGGGCATGGTGCCAGGTGTACAGTCTTCTCTTGCAGCATCTCCCTCTCTTTCTCTCCCTCTCTTTCTGTCTCTCTTTCATACGCACATTAGTGACACATTAACAACGCACACAATGTGACCACTGGGATAACTTAGCAGCTTTATTTTTCTGCATATGATTATCTATTGGACCTGCGTTGCTTGGTCCCTTGAAATACACTGATAGGCATCTTGGGAGCCAGTATTCTTCAAATGTTTCATTTATATTTAAGAAAATTATGAAATTAGGAAGTTATTCTAATTAGATTTAGAATTATGAAACACAGAAAAAGTCCTGAATTGTACTTCACTCAGATATAGTTTTGAAGTACTCTGAATACTTTTTTATTATCTGAGCTTCAAACCATATCAGGTTGTATATGTATGTGTTTTGCGTGGTGAAATTGCAAGGGCAAGTAAGTGCATGTGTCCGTGCATATGCCAGGTCTAGGCAACAGCACACTGCAGCAGCACTCCAGCTTGTCTTTGTAGAGATGTTGATGATTGGATAAACAGTCTGAGTCTGGATTATTGTACTGGAAAATGAAAGCATATGCACAATTTGCATTTTAATGAGCATGTGAGCATTACAAAACAAATTGTCCTGGCAACAACTCTCTCTCAATAACTCTTACAATAAAGCTACGGCTTAATATAGCAATCACATGTTTCATTAACACGTTTGTAGATCAGTTATCATTATAGTTCTGCGTTAAACACAGTAAGGATGCATTGATTGTTTAGAATTAATCGGAGAACATGAAACTGATTTTCATTTTGTTTTAATCTTATATTGATATTTAGTATACACCAAGTCATGTGTTGCATCTGGCACTTTTCAAGTCTGTTTTTACTGAGACATGTATGAGGAAGTCATGCATAAAATTTATGCATGGCTGATGAAAAGTTCAGTAGGCCTGTGCCAAACAAAACACTGTTCAATTAAAAGGAAAGTAATGGCATCCTATATAATAAAGGATATCTGTGCATACATAAACTGACAGAAAAGCATGATGGCTCATTCACGTCATGCTATGTAATTTAGTTAATGCATTTCCCCTTGCTCTTTAAAACACTTGCACATTCAAATTTGCCATCATAATCTCTATGACAGAGGACATTAATTATGTTCGTTGGCCGATCGCTGTTTCTTCACAACATCTCTGATTAAAATTTCACACATTGTAATGATGTGCTTCAGAGCTAGAAGCTGTGAAATTTACTAAGCAGTCAGTGTGCTTGAATTCTTAGTCTTGGGAGGTTTATCCAGCTCAAAAAGAAAAAAAAAATCAAAACAACAACAAAAAAATCACACGAAACACATATTTAAAAAACACATCCAAATCAAAGCTGTTAAGTGCTTGAAGAAAAGCTTTATTTACATGCAAATAGCAATATATCTTAGCAACTTATTCATTAAAATATTGTGCAAATGAGGGAACAATAAAGCAGTAACTTCCTTCCAGATATGTGGGTTTAAATTTCATATTTGGGAAGTTTAATTAAGCAATAGATTATATTTTGAAAGGAGTGTTCACTTTAATGAATCCCCAGACACCACAGATAAACACTGCAATGGTATCAAAGCATTCATCTCTTTAATGGATGTGAAAATTAGGGATGTAAATGGCTTTGAGCCTTTATTTTCATTGCTCGTGGGAATATTTACTGGATAAAGACGACACTTACGTAACCTATATTATACATATACTTTCATTTTTGGAAACCACATAAATAGTGTTCAACCATTTTCAAGGACAAACACTAAACACTTATTTAAAACATGCTTTTAACAACTGCACCTGTCAAAAAAATTGAAGCAAGTAGGCTTTGCTGCTTTTTTTTTTTTCTAACCTAATTCCGCATGGATTTAAATGTGCGCACTATCTTTAACATTGTTATACAACACAACAGCAAGAGTATCTGACTCTCACTCTTCACTCTGGGTGAGTTCTTGTTCCAATGAAGAGCGTACTTTGAGAGAACCACTCATTTCAACTTTTTCAATAAGATGTTTGCCTGAGTGTGGCTCTATATTCTGCAATCCTGAAACAGTGCAGAGTCAGTGAACCCTGGTACATTGTGTGATGGAGTGCTACGTGCCCAACATTCACCTCTGCGAGGCCGGCTGTTGTTTATCCCTGTAATGTCCATTTTATTGGGAATCTCAGCGAGCCTTCACACTACCTGCTGTGCTCAGCAGTGTGGAGAAGCCGGGGCCAGTAGAGTGGTGGTCAGTGCCTGTCAATCACAATCACAAGGATCAGTTAGCAGCCATCAGTCTGAGAAGCCATACCCAGATGTTGCCTGTCTTCTATCTCCTCATGTTCTCCATCCAAAGGCTGCCCCTCGTCCATTACTTGTTGTTCTTGAGTCTTCTACCTTCGCATGTCATAAAATAATGTTGTCAGACACTTTTGATTACTTTGTTGTTGCGTGTTATTCATGGTTTAAAAAAATATATAGAAAGAAATATATTCCTTCAGCTAAAAACAGGTGAAGAAAATATGTTGTTTTCGACCTCAAGGGAGGCTGTTTGTTTCTGTGTTTGTGCTGGAGCCTATAAAAGGGAGGGCTGATGTTGAGGAAGAGAGCAGTCAGAGGTGATAAGAAGGGAACACCACAATATACTCTTGCTGCTGGAAAACAAACACAAAACATTGATTATATCATCTTTACAGACACCCAAAGCTCACCATGGTTGATGTTTACCTGACACGAAGTAAACAGCATGGTGGACTGTAGACTTCTACTCTGCATTTCATTTGCTGCCGTGCCCCCAGTATACGTACGTCTATGACCTGTTCCCCCTAATTTCTCCCATCACATTCAGAGCAGACCTGCCAACGGTCAGCTTCATTACAGCCAATATCTTAAATCACCTCTCATGTGTTTCCCACCAGTTTGGAGCTTGGTCTCCTCTGAATCGCAGTCATTTAAATGTTCCTGTGCTGATTGCGGGTGCAGGTGGTAATACATTAAGGGACTGAGACAGCCAGTGGCACAGTGCTGAAAGACCTTTATCCATTTGCGCTAAGTTTCCCCTCACATTCAGAAGCATGTCGGTCTAATTAGGCCAATGGTTTTGACTGTGGCCATATTCATATGGGACAGCTCACTTTAAGTTGTACAACAAGGTGATTCTACATCATATATACTCCACCAGGCCAATAGATTATGCCATGGTCTAGGGAATTTCAAGAAGAAATTGTACATTAATGAAAGCAGAGAATGGCTGCGGAGAGGAATTGCGACAGGGTTATTGCTCTTTTCCTCTCCATCTTTTAAGTAAAGGAGCCTCAGACCTCATGAGAGGTGCAGCAGTCTGGGGTGTAAAACACTACTGATGATGCCTTTTTGTTTCAGTAGAAGTATAAGTGAACATGTGTTTAGCTACTTAAGCAGAAAATCAATTTACAGATTTGCAAATGTGAGTGTTTTAATATAAAGGAAAAAGGTGCTTAACAGTGCTGCATGTCAAATCAAAGGCTTTGCTTCAGTTTTATAAAAAAACAACTTGTCTCTGTGTTTGAACCACAGTGAGTTCCCAGTACGTCTCGCAGTTATGAGCTCTTCTAGCAGGTAAAAGCTTCAGAAAGCCCTCGGTCCATTTCCATTCTAGCTTCCAGCAGTGTGAGTGGTGTGACAGCCTCTTGGGGCAAAGGGATTATTGAGATCAGGCCTCCCCCAGCTCTATGCCTCTGGCCCAGCCAGCCAAGCCTGCCCAGTCAGTTCCTCAAGCCCCCCGGTGCCTTACAGAGCAGCCCACCAGGCGCACAGAGAGCAAAGAGGCACCAGGGACCCCTCTAATTGTCCATGCTTTGGGCGGCTCTCTGGCAAGCCAGCATGAAGAAGGCCCCCAGTCCCAAGGCTGTCCCACTGCTCCCTACTCAGCCCTTGCTCAGAGATTCTGAGGACGATATATCTTCTTTGAGGCTTTACATTTCTGAGGCCATCCTATAGTGCAGCTGGAAATTGTGAATTTCTCTGAAAGCCTGCTTTCAACATGGTCAGCGCCAGTGTTACAGCAGGGTCATATGCTAAACTGCTGAAACGATCCATATGAATTGTGACATAATATGCATTGTGAATTTCACCCCGTGTCTCTCTTTTTTAAAGTTTTTTGGTTTTTGCTGCTATTGTTAGTGTTGAAAAATCAGCCTCAGGAAAAACTGAATGTATTTTTTACACAGACACTGACACACACACACACACACACACACACACATATACATACATATATATATATATATATATATATATATATATATACACAATTCTTTTGACAGATATTTCAATTTCACATAAATATTTGTGGTTACACTGCAAATGAAAATAAAGTAAAGGCACAGGGGTACTCTAGAGTTTCTAGATCTTGGACATATTTATTTTCAGTCGCTGAGGAATTAGTTTATGTTGATATTGTTTTAAATGCCACAAATCTTCCTGCAATAAAGCTACGATAAGTGGAATGTTGGCTTCTTAAATAGATTCTATAATTAAAGTATCCATTAACAAAAGCACACATCTTGGTAATTTATTTCTTTGTGTTGTGTCTTGGAGATACAGTTATGTTCAAAAGGAGCTGCTGTTAAGCTACTAGTGAGAGCAGGAAGAATTGGGGAGGCTATGGCTGCTGGGAAAAGGATGAGGACTGACAAGGCCACCCATACAAAGGAAGGGTTAGCCTCTAGTCATCCAGTTGGGGGAGGGGAAGCAAATGAATGTGTACAGCCACAACAATAATCACACAATTACTTTGATACTTGCTGCTTGTTCTCTTTTCTCTATAATATCCAGTGTATGCTGCTTTTTTTCCTTCTATTGGTCTTAACAGCTGTATACCTCTTTTTATTTATTTACCTAACAGCAGCCACACAGCAGAAAATGATGCTTCAATCAAATGATGCTTCTTATTATGATGTGCTACTCGCAACATTTACCAGCCGAAAGAAAGACAGGACTTGGATTTGTAAGATAATAACTGTGGAGTAAAAGATCGCAGAGCAGGAGCTTGACAAGGCAGTAGTCGGAGGATGTTAATCATTTACAGCTTACGTGTGGCTTTCTAGCCGCATGATCAACCAAATTGAACTAAAAGCAATTATGAAGCACAATAATATTTAGGTAAGCATGCCATTGCTAAGACTGACAAAACAACTCAATTACTGTGTATGTATTAGCAACTCATTAGCAGCATACATATTGCACAATGTCCTCAGCCATTTAATTAAAGTGATTTCAACACACCCCCTCCACACACACACACACACACACACACACGCACGCACGCACACACACACACACACACACACACACACACACACACACACACACCTACACCCCTGTTTGTCACCTGATCGCTGACAAATTCCAGATCAAAATTACATCCAAGCATTTGTGAACCAGTTATTGTACAGTGGTCAATAATAATCACACTGTGATGAGAAATTATTATTTGTTTCCTTGTCTATAATTCACTAATATCTAAACCTATCATTGCTGCAGCTGCTGTTTTTTTTCTAGAATATCTAATGCAAAACAAGACCAAACGGGCTCACATTGTACCTATTGTGCAACTACTGAGAAAGTTATGAGCTCAGTAAATAGGTAGTTAGGCATGCTGGTCATGCCAGTAATGGCTATGCAAAGGATAGCCAGACAATAGTCTCTAACTGGACTGTGACAGGGTAATTACTGTGCGCACATAATAAAATTCTCTTTACATAGGTCACTCAGAAAGTGTAATTAAAAAAGCGTTATAGATTATTTTTATTGAGGCAATTAAAACAAAAAGCAAAAAGTAATTAAGTGTGGAGGTAATAATAGTGTTAGTCAACAGCATTTGTTTTGAGAGAGAGATTTGTCAGCCACACCTCTCTAATGCACCACAGACATCCTTTAATTTACACTCCACAATTTTATTATGTTAAACTGTTTTTTTTCCTGCTTTTTACTGTGTTACAATTATGTTCATAGTGCCAAAAAACTGGACAGGTTTTAATGAAATCATTATCATGGCAGATAATTGTGAGTAAATGCTAGATTTGAATTATCGTCCTCCTCTATGTGCTATGTGCTGAATTAATGAATCGTTACTATTCATACTACTGGTTTATAATTATGTTAAATTGGCCGTCTTATCAGACGTCAAAGACTTGGGATTATCAGCGTCTTGACTGTGTGGACTTTGCCAAATTCCTTGTGGATATACGCCTGTCCCCTGCACAAAGAAAAAAAAGGAGAGATAATATTGGGAGGTTAAACTCCACAATTTTCTCTTGAAAGATGTAAGGAGAGCTATTGCTCAAATGCGCTCCTGCTTTATGAGGGAAATCAGACCGACAGGTCTGTGGGGCATTAACATCCACTTGACTTTGAGTGCAGCCGATTTTACAAGCCAACACATACATGTAGCTGACACATCAACTGTGTTGATCTCTGCAATTGTGTCAGGTAACTGAATTCAGATGATATGTTAATGTGGAGGGGAAATATGTTGCCCTAGTTAGCATATGGGCCACTTGCATTTCAGAAACTGATTATGATTCAGTGTGCACATCTCTGAAAATCACAGTAATAATCTAATTGTCAGCTAGGAGGAAAGAGAAAGAAAAAAAAACTGCATCATTTCATTCAGCGAGGTCGAAGATAACGCGGTTAAAAAAAAGATAGATGCCTGTGCAAATCAAATACTCGTGAATGAGGTTGTTAAAGGTTTTTCCTTTAGCATGCATGGCAATGATTAATGTCAATTAGCAGAACATGAGATTAGAAGAAAAAAATATATAACTGACAAAAGATAAATAATCTTTATGTCTTCTTACCTATACCATTCATATCTCACTGGAAACATCTGTCTGTGTCAGATACAAAGCAAGTTAAAAGTTTTATCCACTAGTCGTACCTAATCATCTACATTCTGTACCGGTTACAACTCCAGCATTATCACTTACATCTACATTCTTGGTGCCACTTACATACGAAAAAGCAGTGATAATCACCCTTCACACATGTCCTTTGATTGCTCTATAAATACCCATGTAACCATGACACGTAGTGAGAGCCGTTTGATATAGCTGTGTACTGTGAAAACAAGCAGACCACAGTGTCTGATGAATCTAATAGTAGCAGGGTTTGTTCAAGCAAAGGAAGCTGCATGAAAGTCGTAGGGTTGTGCTACTGATTTCACATGTCAGACAGTGGGCACCATACTTGTGATTTGACGTTTTTGTCTTTTGTTCCATCTCTTGTCATTGGGAATGCGAACAGCAGAGGGCAGCTTGAATACATAAATACAAACTAGGGGGTGCATCTTTCAGTCATCAAAGGCACGCACTTGTTTTTTATCCCTGGGTTCCCAACACACTGCTCAGCTCCTGCCTGACAGCTGGCCTGGACCACAGAGATCTGGGGACTGTGATCAGCATCAACCCTATCACAATACCACACAGGGGACACAGTGGAGGAAGTGGGGGAATAAAAAGAATTGTAGAGTGACAGGTAATTGACCAACACCAGCCAAGTAGCAGGTAATGTTTTGAAAGCTCTGTGTCAATTTGTAAGTCACATAAAATCTCCTGGTCTTTTTCCCCCCCTTTTCTCCGCTTCAGTCTCTCCTGCAGGTTGCAGAGAGAGTTACAGCACTTTGCTGCTGCAGAACAAACCTCAAAGACAACACTCTTTGCTGTTTTTATTGTTAAACCTGTGTTCAGCCATTGTCTGCCCTCCCTCCTGAGCTCCATCTCTTTCCCTCTCTCACGCACACTCTCTTTCTAACCCTCTCTCTCTCTCTCTCTCTCTCTCTCTCTCATTGTGACTCAAGATGAATCTGCCAGCATGTGCCCATGCTCTTCATCACTGTCAGGTGCCCCATGGTGGTCCTCCTCCTCTTTCTCAAACTGGGCACCAACCGCTGGCTGGAATTATTCCTCACCTCCAAAACTCTCCCCACTGTTTCTAAATAAATGTGGCTGTAGTAACCGAGGAGTGTTGCTCATCCATCTTTACCGTGTGGTGTGTGGAGAGTTCAGTGTTTACCGAACTAGACAGAGAGCCTAATAAGCCATGCAGTCAGTGTAAAGACACAAAGAACACAATGTAACGTAATATATTAGGTTCCTGGCATTTACAGTGACGGTTTATTCTGCTCTATAATTTAAGGAAATTATGTTAGTTTCATAGTTTTTGTAACGGATCTATAACAATCACATGAACTCATCTACATGTGCTGTGACTTTTCTAAATTTAAATTAGTTTTTCAGTGTCATAGCAACTCATTAGCAGATGTTTTGCTATTAACATATGTTCGACTTGCTAAAGGGGCCTGTTGATAGTTATAAGAGCTTTTGTTTCACTTCACATAAGAATAAAATGCTGATGTTAAATTTGTAATTAAGGCACAAAAAAATCCAGCAGCTGCACTATTTCTTGACAGGTTGGTGCCTGTTGTGTTTGTGAATGTGTACGCTACGTGGGGTGTTGGTTGTTACAGTTAGCGATGAATGCATTGTAAAGATACAACCCTATATGCTGTAGCTGTAGGAGAGTCAGAGACACCTATGCGCGCTGTATCACGATGCATGCTGCTGCTGTCGAACAAGGTGCGCTGTGATTTCTTCCCTCTGTGTTGATTATGAGCAGACAATTAAAGAGGATGCATTAATTTGTTTTTCTTTGAGGTAATTAAGCTCTTCCGCATGAGTGATGTTGTCCTTATTGTCCCCTGCTTCATGCAAATGTGATTTTCTTCCAATCTTTCGTTACATTCACTTAAAAAAAAAAAAAAAAAAAAACGCCTCTCGTGAACATTCAATCAAATTCAGGTAAAATACACACAACGTGAAGTTAAATAGTTTTATTTTCACTTTTGGATAATGCTTAAAGAATACAGAGGTTGTAAGTCACCTAAATAAGGAAAGCACCTGCGATACAACATGATTAGCGGCTAAATCAAATGACCTGCAATACCAGACCTTTAGTTGATCTCATGTGGAACACATCAGCCAGTATTTCTTCCCTTTTCAGTGTGAATCTCATTCCTTAACACAAATATGCACTTATTAAGTTCCCCAAGTTCAATTTGAAATGGGTTTGTAATTAACAAGTAAGCCAAGCTTTAAAATGTCACATTTATTGTATTTTCATATCTCTGAAATTCAGTCCTGAAACAGAATGATGTGTGTTTTATAGCAGTTATGATAAGAGGCTTACACAGTCAAAATCTCAATATAGATCATTTGACAAACGTCTTTGGTGGCCACTCGTTAAATTGGTTTCACCCGCATATTTGGGCCTTATTTAAAAGATATCTTTGAATAATGGTAAGCAGTTTAGCTCCTCTGAAAAGAGGAGGGTGATGCAAATGAACTCCATTTCACTCTGTTTTGTTTAATCTATAACATTGTAGGTTTTCTGCAGTCTTTTCTCATAGAGTTTATAGCTTCTATATTCCAGCATAGATTAATACAGCTTAGACATACCTATCTCGAATTTAAGTCAGTCTAATACTCCTCATTGCATATCAAGGGCACAAGAACATATTATCTGATCACTCCTTGCATTCATTACATTAATGAATCAAATATGAATAAGTGTCCCTCTTCAAAAAAGAGTTAATTATCATAAACATTAATATTAATGTCATTATGTGGTGATGCTGAGCTAAAACATTTAATGATGTGTTTCAATATGCCAGTGCCAGGAAACCAAAATACTCCTCGTAATTGGTCCCTTAAATATGCAGTTTTGCAAACAAAAGTTGTAACAAACTAATATCTTTTTGTAGGAAAAAAAAAAAAAAAACTCAGATCATAAGTAACAATTTACAGTCTGTCACTTGAGTTGCGGGCAGGTAAGATCTAAAAGGCATTGTCTGCTCTCTGTGTTTCTGTTTCTCTCTCAGTCACATCTGTTTGGACTAACAATGTGCATCTGCTGAAAATCACTGGATTTAAAGCAGCTGCATTTCATTCTGTACATGGCTGTTTTTGGCAAATAACATAACGCGTGAAGAGAGAAAAAATACCACGAATTCTACAAGATCAAACAAGAAGTATACATTATATTCCACTGACATGGAGCAACTTAGCATATTGGTATTTACACACAGTGTCCACTCTATATACTGCATATGTAGCTCACAAACATTGTGCAACTTATTGTGAAGAAAAACAACATGTTATGGGATGAATCCCAACAATAGGCCCCCAAATATTCATTATCTTTATTTGAGTACCAAATGCATCAACAAGCTGGTTGTGTTTTACCCGTACTGAAACGCTGGCTGTCAACAGAACTCCCATCAAAAGCAGCAGTACCATCCAGTGCCTAGAGCGTCTGGCTCTGTCCTCTTTTTCAGCCAGACTGGTCTCTGGCAGCTGCACGCATGCACACTGGCCGAGGTCAAAGCTGTCACTTCAGAGGGCACTGTCAAATCTCAGCCAGTGCTGGATGATGTGGGAGTGCTCCCTACAATCACCCAGATGTTTCCAATCAGCTGGGCTTCTCCAATCCTCCGCAAACCACTTTCAGCACCGTCTGAATGTGGAGTGCTACCATCAACCACTGGAAACACTTTATGAAAGTGAATGAGAAAATCGGATTAATTAAAAACCTGCGCTGACATTTCCAGTGATAACTTCCATTTTTATTTGTCCTGCAACGCATCCCCTGAACTCTTGGCACGTTCCTGTTCTTTTTGATAGTGAAACTAAAAATAAATAAATAAATAAATACAGGAGAAAAAAAAAAAGTATTGTGCAGATAATGAGCAGTTGTTTGTGAAGCAAGCTGTACAACAGATTTTTTTAATTGAATATTTTAAAACTTTACTTTAAAAATTATTTATTTAATGTCAGGAAATATAATAACAATTTCAGGTACATTTCTAATTGCTTGATTCAGTAAGCATGTGCTGCTGTACTTGACTATAGTGTGTTTTTGTGCCTTTTAACCTTTTTATATTGAACCCATATCCATTTCCTGTGTGTGTTAACAGTGTTAATCAGTGGGAGTAAATTTACTTCAGTTTGACTGTATTTTCCATTAGCATTACAGATAACCAATTAGCTTGATTAATTCCAAGTGTAGTGTAGTTTATATATGTGTGTGTGTGTTTTATGTTTATGTATGTATGTATTAGCTAAAAACATGTTTTTTTTTTTTTTTTTACAACTTGGAAGTTGAGTGAGATGATACAATAATAGGTATAGCGAAATTGACTGTGTATTTAAAAAAAAAAAAAAAAAAGGATCGGAGGCTTGATATAGCAGTAAATCTGTTGCAGTGATTTGACAGTAGTGGGAGAGTGTGCCTTAGACAAGTTGGCACATTCTGCACAATGACCTTGTCTCTAAGTCAAACGGACACAGCAACAGTGCTAATCATTTATAATAGCAGGATAAAGGGACTGAGTAAAAGGTGTGATGTAGACCACTTAACATCAGCCTTCACAGTCCACATGGACAAACTTCAAAGTGTAAGGAAATGGTGCATGTAATTTTGTTAGATCGGGCACTGTTTAGAGAACCATAAAGTGCTTTGTGCTTGAAAATATTTTAACCTTGTAAAAGAAAAAAAAACCCAGACATAAATAATAATAAATAGAACATACAATAAAACCTAGAAAAAAAATACTAGATGAATGACATCACTATGACCCTTTAACCTGCCTTAAGGGTAGGATTAACCACTCAATGGAGGCAACCTTAGGGCTCCAGATCATCAGGGGCTGCAAAAATATGCTTTGATGATTTGATCAATTTCTTATCAAGAAAATCAGTATCATTACCTCAACTATTTTAATTTTTTTTTGTCCTCATTTGGTGTAAATGTAATAGAAAATACTACAACATAACTGTCAGGAGGAGTACCTGTTGCCTGGACATGTTATTCTACTATAGGAGCAGTCTGAGTCTGAGGGTATATAATGAATCTGCCATGTACTAGCACTGTTCTGAATCCACTGCACTTGATGGGACTTTGGAGCTGCCTGTATGATAGTAACATAATGAATAGGGGAAGCAGCTGAAGGGTCATTATGGGGCCCAACAGCAACTGTTTGTCCACGGGTCCCTTAACAGATTAATCCAGCCATACAAGCAGCAATATTTTACCCAAAAAAGATCAGCGTTTCCTGTTTCAGTTGATGGTCAGCGGCTCTGAAACTTGAAGCAAATCTCAACAATGTTCCCATTTTTTTAACAGAACAGCTATAGAAATTATTGCCCCGCAAAAAGAGCATGCGTTAAATGTGACGGATGGCATTATTTAATTCTGGATACTTGTACCTCAAGGAGCAAAAATGAATCATCCTTGACTTCACAACGGCACAACAGTGAAACAAGGCATGCCTCAACCATCTAATGCAAATTACCACAATTTAGAGTGTTGTATTCAGCGGGAGACCATTGCTAAATGGTCAGACAAGCTAGTCACAGATATTAAAATAAATTATGTCTAATTTGAATTTTAGTCACGCTACATTAACTAATAGAAAGTTATTAACATTTCAAAAGACAGAAAAAAAGCTTTTGCCTGCAAAATTAACAGTGGCTGGGCTGACCTGTAAGCCATGCAGTCTGATCACTGTAATGACAGCGTAATGGCATATTTACATTAAAATCTGGGCAGCTAATATGGGATTCAGAATGGGAGGCTCAGTCAAGGATTATTTAGTCTGGCCTGATGGCCTCTCGCTGAATGTTTCTTTCTTAACTTCAATACAAAGCAGAAAGTTCTCATTTCATGACTATTTATGTGGCTGGTCTCAGCGGCTTGCTTTCCCTCTCACCACCCTAATGTTCTCTTTAGTTCCAACCTTTTATCTTTCATCTCTCCTCTCTTTCCCCTCCTTAGTCTTAAAAGCCAATTATCATTTCACTTCACAAATGTCAGAATCCTACATTTCACTCGTATGTTGAGGAGCCTTGTTGGGATGAATGGAATTCTTCACCGACAAAGATGAGTAGCCTTCTCCCACCAGCCCCCGAACCTTCTGATATTACAGTCTTTGAAACAAGAGAAGAGTTTTTTTTTTTTTTTTTTGCATTTTAAATATTCCTTATTCATTTCCCCTTCTTTGCTTTGATTTTCTCCAAGAAACTGTGGCGGGTTTTTAAGATATCGGATGTAAGCGCAGAAGTGATAGGATCACACTGGTAGGGAGGTTTTAGGTTCAAAGTTTAATTGGTGTGAAAGCAGTGATGGAATAAAATTCCCTATAATGCAGAATGTATTTTTCCTTCTGAATAAGCCTGGATGTGTGAGAATGCATGTCTGAATATGAAGCATACCTACTACAGAATCACTAGGGCTGCAACTAATGATAAACTGACTAACTATTTAGCATTCAAAAGCACATTAAAACTGTAGCATATTATAGCTAATAGCTATTCCATTCATAATGATATAAAACAGATGGACTACTTACTACTTAGAGCTTGCCAGCCAACTGAAAGCCAACAACTAAGCAACAAACAACAGTGTCAATCTATTGATAATTTTTGACTCACTATGATATGTAAAAACAGATATAAGAACAGTCTGTGTTATAATGGTGTTAGTGTCTTTCAAAGCTGTCCTCATTTTACCTCAGGTTAAATTTTACCATGTGTCGATTAGAAACAAATCTATTATTGCCACATGCTCTCCGCATGACTGCTGGCTGTGAATACTGGACTCTGACATCCTGCAGGTGGGAGGAGGTGATATGTATTTAAAAATGCAAAATGACGTCTAATGTTTAGCGTTGCTGCTTGTTTCCCAGACCCGGAGTGGACCTGACCATCTGCTCCCCTGGTCAGATGGAGCTCTACTTTTGGCAGCGCTCAGAGCTGTTCCATTGGCCTCCATCTCAAAGGACACCCAGTATTATCAGATTTCTCTTCCGTAGAAAAACTGAGACGGTGGCACTATAGGAATAACAATATGCTTAGAGGAAAGAAAGGGAGTGGAGAACGGAGGGGGGTGGAGGATAAAATGAGTGGAGGGAGTAGGGCAGCAATAACAACAAGTTGTCTTGCTAGCAGCCAGATACTGTCACATTACGGATGGAATCACTTCAGAAACGTGGAGAATTAATATCCTAATGAAGCTTGGAGTGGCCATTAGGTGTGTGTAATGTGGCTCCAGGGGGCTGGGATAGATGTCCAGCAGCTTTAGGCCCTTATTTGTGCGTAGTCACCTCAGCGGTTGCTTTTATTAGGGTAACATTAGAGGAAAAGAGAGGATGCCACAGAAAGATAGCGTTTTATTGCTCTGGTTCCCAGGGAGCCATGCTCTACCTGTCAAAGGCACACAAAGCATGCTGTTTTAGTTCATTTTACAGCTAAATATCTCTGTTATAAATGTCTCTGTCTATGGAACAACATTTGGGCTATTATCACCAAAGTGTTCCAGCATTGTCTGGAGATGAGTTATTTGGTATAATGTTTCAAACTGCGTGAAAGGATTTTTTGTGCGGACAGCTGTGAATACAAATTTCATTCACATTTTTCATTCACATTACTATACTCTATTTCTCTCCTTTTTCCTCATCTCTCCCTGTCTCTCCCTTTTTTTCTTTTGACAGGACCATTGCATGCCTCTGCTTTTTATCTCCTTACATTTTCAGGGAATGAATTGCTCTCCACTGTCACTGGGCTCTGGCCGAGAATTCATTTTTAGTGGGTCAAATGTTTCAGAATGTCATCTTTGACAGGAACCAACCAGCAAGATGAATACAAGGAAAGGCACGGCCTGCTGAATTTTTTTTTGTTCGATCACTGCATACACTTAAAGCACGGTAAACATGCTGTACACAAAGCAAAAGGCACACAGTGTCTATGTAGAAATCAATATTGAATTAAAACACTCCCCACTCATGAATAAAAAAACTAAAATGAAAAATGGTAAAGGGGCTATTGGAGCTGCAGGACTCTCCAGTCAGCTAATGAAGGTTATGTTGCATGGCAGAATTCAGTAATTGCAACGCACAAGTGAGGTATTAGACAGGATGTAGCTAATGGAAAACAATCACATTTAACATGGCTCCTTGGTTCTAGCTGTTCAATAAGTGAGCAGCAGGCTGGCTCACAGCAAACAGGAGGCAGTAGGGGGGTGGGGGGTGGTTTTGTGCCGCACAGTGTTTTAATGTGATCGGACTATAACAGACAATCTATTTACAGTGTGCTCTGGGGAGCTAATAAACAAATGTTGAGTAATTTCAGCCAGCAGTAATTACCCTTGCAGCTGACAAGGAGAGTGTGATACTCTCTCCTTCACCTCCGGCTCGGTCCAGGAGGTGTGGGCTCTTCGGAGTGGTCCTTCTCTGCTCGTATAGATGTGGCTGCTGGCCAGCAGTCAAATGCACAGGATCATTTACAGTACACTGCTTCTCTCTCTCTCTCTGTGCACCAGGGTGTCAGATTCTACACCATTGTTCTGTTTTTTGCTTTGGTAGCCCTAACAGCCAGGCATGAATGAATATGCCAAAACTCTGGCATGTAATGATTTTAAGTAAATGTAGAGATTCACAACTTGTAGAACTTTTACATGGACGTGTTAAAAGAGTTTCCATACAATCCAATTAGGCCAAAACCCAAGCAGCAGGTTAGTAGCTTGAGTGGTAATTAACGTTTGTGCATGATTTCTGGGAGACTCCTCACTTCCTTTAGCCGCTTGCTACTGCACTCTTAACCTCATTTATAAATCAGTGGGAGACTAGAACAAATATTAAGTTTAGGAAGCAAACAAATTACTTTGCAGGTTTGACAGGAGAGAAGGCCAAAGTCATCTTTATCCAGGGAGATCAGTCTTCATCCTTCACTTACAGTGGGATAGATTTTTATGCAAATATTCTCTCCATCGATCACTGCCCCTTCTGTTCTTTGATGGAACAGGACGGAGAAAACTGCATGTAATTAGATAGAGATAATCATTACGCAGTAATCATTAATGGTGCATGTTTACATCAGTGCAGAAAAGATGATCTGTTGCCTACAACTACTCAACAATTTCTAATACACATGATTTTAATTTGTGGCTAGATTCTGATTTGGTTTCAGAGCAGTGTCACGCAGATTAAATTTGTGATAGATTTCCTGTTACTCACAGGGTTTTGTGCCAAATGGCAATATTTTCTGTAGCTGCTCATGGCTAAGACATTAGCCTTAGTCCCCTCTGTCTTTCTGACCGGTATGGCACAAACAATGCCACATATCAGATCCCTGCGTTCTCTGCAGAATAACAAGGAGGGAGTGGAGCAGTGACGTGAGGGGTCCAGTCTGAGGGGCTGACAGACGGATAGTGAGCCAGCCTGTCCCTTATCCTCAGACAGGCAGATGTCCCCTCTCCCTGCGTGGCCGGCTGCTGACCAGGGGAGAGCCAGGCGGCTGCTGAAATGAAGAAACTTGAGAGCTCCTCAGGGGGTGAGCTGGTCATTTGATGTCCAGCACAAGGGCAGGGAGTGATGGTGAATGAGCTGAGGGAGAGAGGCAGACTCTGCAGTCTGTTACAAAGGCCCAGCCTGACGGGTAGGGAAGGAGGGAAAAATACTGAGCACAGACAGACCATTACTGTATTTCATCTGTTTTGTCACAGAGAAAATGGTTGCAAAGCGCATGTAGGAATTTGGTGTGGGGCAAATGTAGGGTAATTTTTCTTTTACTCACCGCATATTATTCTGTTTTATTACTACGTGTAATTAATTCTATCATTATTTTTTGAAAAACTTCAGCCATCATCACCTACCAAACCACACAACCAAAAACTGTCCATGTCCACAATAAGTCGGTGGACGATGGGGGAGTGATACCGACACAATCTACGACTTGAAGTCCCACTGAAATACGTGAAGTACAGGTACAATGGAGCCGCGGCGTCTTTCTTACCTGGCCTAGGTTCAGTCTTGCGGGCAGTGGAGAGCCCTTTGAAGGCTACAGAGAGGCTGAGATGAGAGGGAGCCCTGCCTGCAGAGGGATCAACCAAGCTGAAGTGCCAGCACCACAGTGCTGTAATTAATCGCCAGTGATGGCAGCCTCAGTCCTGCAGCCCCGTTCAACTTCTCCCCCACGACAAAACCTACAGTCAGGAGATGTTAGGCAACATTAACTGCCCGTACCATTTCCATTTTCTAAAAGGGGGCGGCGGCGGTGATGGTGTGTATGTGTGTGTAGGTAGAGCGGGTGGGGGGTGTCCCGGGGTGGGTCTGGAGATATAGGACTACCGTGGGGGCTCAGGCGAGGAGAGCGACGGTGCATAAGCCATGGCTATGTACCTTTCATCTTGGAGGAGATTTGGAGAGGTTTCAAACCACAGAGACTTCTTAATTCTCACTAATTCATTTGCGTTCCAGATTCACTGGGCCTGGGATAACCTGAGAATGATAATGAACTCGCAAGGGGAGTGCATGGTCCCTTGCCTTTGAATGTGCTCAGAATAGATTCAGATAATCTTTCCTTGTGAATCTTTCTGGAGGAGAAGAATCCTATTAAGAGTGATTGCTTGTCATGTCATGAGATGTCCTCCAAGTTGGTGAGTTTTTTAACTTGTGAGCACACATGTAACCTCAATATGGTGGTTCTTTCATGGCACAAAAAAATACAATACGGATGCAGCCATGAGAAAAAAAAAAAAAAAAATCAGATCTGAGTAAGTTTTCGATTTTAAAATCATACTTTATAATGAATATTTATTTGCAAAGCTGCATGAATCTGCGATCAATAATTTCTACCCACTTGCCTATATAAAAAGTGTTTTTTTTTCTTCTCTCCTTGGATATCAAGCTTCATCCAAACAATATATTATCATTACAAATGAGGGAGCAGGCTATTTACATTTATGGATTGAAATGCCACATTTTCAATACCATATACAAGCAAACAGGCCTACGTGTTTACATCCTAAAGGCAAAAATGTTTGCTGTTCAAATATTGTTATGTTATCATTATTTCTTCACTTTCACAGATTCAGTTTTGTAATGTTATGTTTACAGTTACAGTTACAGCTCAGTTATTAACTAGAATAAGAGATATTGTTCAAACTGTACTCTTGACATTGACAATCAAACTGTTTTCGTCCTTTGCTGCCAGATTGTGACTGAAATTTCAACTGAAAGAATTTTCCATATGCTTCTTTATAGCGGGCTGACAATGAATAGAGAGATTTTCAAGAGATTTATAGGTCTGTGGAGTTCTAAGAGATAGACTGCAAACTCTTGTGAGAAAAGGGAGGGAAAGCTGTCTTACTTCAGGGCTGGTCTCATCTTTGGTCAAACAGAAGTGAGCTTAATTTGTGGGTCTGCCTGGGGAATTTCAAAGGAAAAAAGCTTTGAGTGACGCCAAGCTTGAGCTCCCTGATGTTAGTGAGATGAATGAAAGCAGGGGTCTATAGGCTACAGGCCTTCTCACACTCCCACATTAACAGAGGTCTTTCAAGTTCTCATCAGGATAATTGTATAGGATGCAGTAAAACGCAAGGCAATGTTTTAGTGGAGCCAGGCAGCGCCTGTCATCAGTGTGATTAAGACACATTTACTTGTGGTATAACATTTACACTTTTATGGTGATTATAAAGCAACAAAATTATTGGTTTTTGATAAGTGGCTGTAGACGGATCATCACTTATTATCCACTGAGAATGTCATTACAAAAAATAGCTTTTTACTGTCACATTATTTCTTTACAAAAATATCAACCCCCTATTCAGGATTTCTCAGCAGCATACAAACACTTGACACATGACCTTTAACACACTATACTGTAGTTTAACTTTAAAAGTAGTGTAGTTCAACTGGAAATTTAATACTGAATATTTTTACAGCTGTTGTTCTACACTTAACTTGTGGTGTATTTATTTGTATTTTTATGTGTCTCCACTCATTGGTCGAAACGGAAACGTCGATTAGGATTATTAATGAATTAATGAATCTGCTTACAGTTACATTGTAGTGTATTATGAGCCATTTATTCATTGTTTACATAGATATTATGAATAGTAAATAGGAAAACTAAAAGTAAAGTTTTGCCACAGGCATCATCATCATTATGCTGATTTTAATTAGTGCAAACTTGCGTTTAGTTTACTTGTGTTTTTTTTTTTTTTTTTGTGGAGAACCTGTTTGGATTAAAACACAGCAAAAATGTGGAGTTTACTCATAGAACTATGCTATAATATCTAGTGGACAAAATAAAGGAAACTCATTTACTGGCAGGTTCCTATTGCAGAAAATACAAGAATTCATTCTCTGCCTCTTGGTGTTTTTCAACAGAAGACTTACTGTGCTATTGTATGGAACTGGCTGGCCTTGATAGAATGACCTAACATTTTGACAGGACAAAATATAAAGCTGCTCTTTATTCTGCGGACAATTCAGCAGATGCAGGCATGGGAATGGCTTTAATCAATAGAAATGTGGGTGTACTGTGTGATTTATTCCGGGCTTTGCTTTATGTACAAAGAAATCTCGGACATTGCTAAGAGTGCGAGCATAATGGGACCCACTCAATTTTCCCTGAAAGCTTGTGTTGTGATGGTTGTTTCTGCGAGTATTTACAAGTGCTATCTGATCAGCCTCACAGGCTTCTCAACAAGACAGATGATTAGGTAAGGCAAATGAGCCTCATCACCGGGCCAAAATTGATGACTCAATACGGGATGACAGACAAGTCTATTTGTATCAAGATAAGGCACTGACAGTTGTGTATCAATCAAAATTGAGTTATTATTGAGCATAAAGAAAGGCATTTGTAATATCATTAAATCCAAATATGCCTCTCTTCACATCTGGCAGGCAGCCATGCGTATGAAGGGGGGTGGGGGTGGGGGCTGGGGGTTAAGGGACAAAAAGAGAGAGGCAATGCAAGAAAGAAAAAAAAAAACACTCGGGGCAATCATTCCTGGCAGTGTGCTGGCAGCTGCAGTGCTTTTTTTGTAATTTCAATATGTTTCTCTGCACCTCAAGCTTGGATGCAATAACAGCTTACAGATTGCTTATGTCATCAAATTTTGACAAACTTCTCAATTGGTTTTGACCTTCATCTTTAGCCATCTGCTTTCTACGCTTTCTTCTTCTCCTTCTCCTCCTTTCCCTCTCAGTCTATATATTCTCACCTGACAGTAATTGTGTTCCTTACATAGGTTGTAAAACACTAGCTTAAAAGCTAGTCTTAGATTATTGTCAACAACAGCAGTTGGCAGCTGGTATTAGTTTATGCCATACACTTATTTGCCATTATTTGTTTAGAAGTCTCAACACTGATGTATTATGAGGTTGATATGACTGACTTGTTGCCTATTTTCACCTCCCATGGCTGTTGATGAAGCTTTGAATCTGTCAATGATGAAGGTGAACTCCATATTTAGCTTTGTTTTTGGTCTCCAACATCTACAGATGGAAATATGTGACCAATAACTGCTCCACAAGTACTACAGTCAGTTGGCAGCTCCTTTTTATTTTTTTATTTTTTGTCTTACAGCTATTACTGTAAGTGATTGTGAACCATAACGATTTAGTTGCAGGCCACAAAAAAACAAAAGCAATTAGCAGGGAGATGCTAAAAGCTCTGTAGAGCTGACAGGACCTGGAGTCAGGTGATAATTCTCTGTGGGTTTGTCGCCATTAGCAACCTGTCACACTCAAGTAGCCATGTGATACTTTAATAATGTAATAATATTGATTATGGCACTTTTATTAACAACAGTAAGATCAATTTTAAAGGTGTTATTCAAATTATTAACTTCGGTCCAACATCTGTGCTTTTCTTAGATGCTGTTACGTTATGTTAATCATGCATATCAGTTCCTATTAGTTGAGTTGTTCTGGTGTTATTCTTATGAGAAGACTATCTACACTCATGCGGATCAAAAGTGTAATAAAAACCTCTTAAATAGTCGAGTGACAATGTGGCATTAAGAAGCATCTTGTTTCCGGAGCCGGTGATCAGAGTAAACAACACACTGCGCATAATACAGTCTCTTTGCAGTTTGACATTTCCCTCTGATTTTCATATCTTTGCTTGAAATGACAGTCTATGTAACATGTGGAGGCCTTAAAAATGCCATGGCTGATATGAAATCAATTTGCATTTCCCCGGTGTCTGGATAACATGGCCCTGTCAGAAGACCCTGCAGATCTGCTGGAGATAATGGCGTTATAGAGGGCGGCTTTCACAGTGGAAAGGATGAAATTGAAAGAGTGACGTTCTGTGTTTCCCATGATTGCCTTGACTGGAGGATGTGTGGCTATTGGACATGTACTCCTCTGTCTGTGCTCCCCATTAGCTCCACTTGTTCCCCGCCAGAGGTTAAGACAGACTAAAGAGATCCACCAGTGAACTTTTAAGTAAAAGAAATGGTAAAACTGTGAAAAAAAGATAATTAATTCCACCCTATTGGTCACCCCATTGAATTTTTTTTTAATTTGCCTTGATCTACGGTACATAAAAGCTCCAAATATTACAATTAATTAGGGATTTTATAATTGTAATTAAGATGTTAAGAAAAAAAAAATCCTCTATCAGACTTTTAGGTCATTTTGATGTTAGGTCTCAATTGATGGACATTAATTAATAATTCACTGACTTGACATGTTAAAAGAAAGAGAATTGACACCATTTTGAATGTGATTTTATTTAAAGGATAAAAGAAGAAAAGAAATCCCTCCTCACCGACTGATCATCATCTCACTGACTTACTGTAATACTGTAGCACTGCCTCGGCTGTTACAGGAATAAATAAAAGTGATGGCATCGTTTTCAAAGGAAGACTTCACAGTGATGGTAACTACATACCATTTTGGCCACTTTGTGAAAATGTGAAATGGAATTATCTGAATTGTGGAGATCACACGCAGGAGTGCACTGCATTTGTAAAGCCTTATTACACCGCACAACCTGAAATTTGTTATAAACATAGGAAGTGGATAGTTGACGGCACTGACCTGGCGACATTTAGACGTGATCACGCTGTTGCACGGGGGCCAGCTTGTTATCGAGCTCGGCGTATGCTGACAGAGAGGGACATCTCTCCTGCTGCCACAACACTATTAAACACTGCTACAAACTACAGGTGATTCCAGCTGATATTTCCTCACTTTGGTGGTCGAATCTGAAAATCTTGACCTCTACCACCCCTGTGTCAGACGGACCCCGCTCTCTCTGTGACAGCTGAAGAGGAAAAAAAAAAGTTGTGAATACTTTACCTGCTTGTGGGCAGCGATGAGTTAACTGCTGAGAATACCTCTCAACTTTTTATCTGGGCTGACGGTTTTATAAATGTACTGTATGTGGCCAAAAGTGAAAATCAACCCCAACCATTATCATAGCAGTGCAAATCTACAAGGAACATTAAAGGGGGAATGCAACAGAGAAAATACTACATAAAAACAAAAGTAATAACTGAACTTTAAGCGCAATTAAGTACAATTTTAACAGCTTTGTTATTATACTTCCACTCCACAATGAAACATTATACTTATCACTACATTTACTTTGCAATTATAGTTACATTGAAACTATTTTTAATAATTAAAAATACCCAAAAGTGGGTAAAGTTGCCACAATTTCCTTTTATTTTAAAGCATCTGCTACTTCTACAAATTTATGTAATAATGTCTGTAATATGAAGCTTTGTAATAAATAAATAAATAAAAAATAACAATAACTGAGCTGAGGAATAAAATGTGAACAAAACGTGAACAATAGGAATGGTATTTCATTGTTTTCAAATACTGTTTGAGAACATGTATAGGAGATATAATACTATTAATGATATTATGCATTTGAGAAATTGAAACAGTGACAAGATGGCTCATTAATTACAAATGCCTGTAAATTCTAGATGGTCTAAAAGTAATTTATTAAGTTGTTTTTGTTTTTTGAAAAATCTTTTTTTAACACAAAAAACACTGAAAGTCATGATGAAGACATTCACACGCTAATTATATTCATGGGTCACAGTTTGACTTGCGAGTATATTTTTTTCTTTGTTTCCATACATCTCATTATTTTTTGAATCAAGATAAAATTGCTTTGAATGTCTGGGGATTAACAAGGTCAGCATAAGTATCTAAGAGTATATGGTTGGTTTGATGTTGCAGAGGGATCTCTAAAGCACAAAATGTGCTGTTTTCCATGTTATTACAATAAATAAACATAGTCCAGTCTGTTTACACAAGTGGTCTATTGGGTCTAATGTCCACCTTAGGCGAGCTGTCATGTGTATTCGAAATACACTGCAGTACACCAGAATGATCCATGTATAATAACAAGTATACTCACAATATATGACAGAGACCAGCTGATAATGAGACATCCTGGCTCTAATCAACCTTATGAAAGTCTGAAGAGGAGCAGAAATTTGTCTGTGGCACCAATAACAATTTTCAATTAATAAAAACATAATTTTGTCCAATCCCTTAGGATGGGGATAACTCGAGGGCCTTCCCTCACATAGTGTGAAGAAACCTTTATGCTCTGTGAATGTGTGAATGTGTGAGTGAGACATATGCTCAGGCAGTCTCTCTCAATTGTACTCAAAGACACACACACACACACATACGAGCACACACAGCAAGGAATTATACTTGTCTGTATGGTTTGTTAGCACTCAAGAGATAAAACTTTACATGTTGCTCCCAATTAGCACAGCAGTGACCGTGCACCGTCTCCTGTGCTCAGCTTCCCTTCTGAAGAGGGGCTATTTATGTGAAGACTCATGAGAATGTGAGAATTGAGGCGAGAGAGAGGAGATATGGACTGTGTGAGATAGTGTGTGTGTGTGTGTGTGTGTGTGTGTGTATGTTGTGAGGGAAAGAGGGTGAGAGAGAGGGAGTGAAAGAAAGCGATAGAGAGAAAAGGAGAATTGAAATGGCTTAAGCATCCATTTTGAGTAGAGAGACAGGTCCTATTAACATTTAACAGCATTTGTGCAACTTGGTGCTGAGGTTATGATGCAAATGAGGAGGAATTAAAACTGGCCAGAGGTTTGTCATTGATGGATTGCAGTCTGGCAGTGCTCACACTTCCTAGTGTCCATCAGAAGCGATTACTGTGTAATTAAACCTTATTTCTAGACTCTCTAGTGCATAATTACTTTGTGAATGTAACCATCATCTAAAAGCTACAAAAATGCTTTACCATTTAGTCTAGCAGTCAGTTTCATGGGCTTGTGTCAGATATAGCCATCAGACAGAGCAAAAGAACTGTCACTTTTAATAAGAGGCAAAAAATTAAATGAAACAGTATGCTTATTACAGAAAAATTAGGCTTTCAAGAGTCCTTTCTGTTATTTGCATAATTTATCCCCCCCACCCTTCCACCCCAACCTCCCCTACACACACACATACACACACCACAAGCTTTAGGCAATTTCCCTCACATTTAAATAGATTGCACATTTAAGGCTACTTAAGGAAAATTATCACTTTGCATATTTTAATTGTTATGAAGGAAGTGATTTGAGAGGTCCGTGGCTCATCCTCTTGAGCCATGTGGTTGCGGAGCTGTCTGATTCGACTGCTCAGCGCTGCAGCTTCACAGATAACCTCTGAGTTCACACACATCCACTCCAGTTTCATCAGAATGCAAATGAAGCACAGAACACTGGGACAAGTGGATCTTTGATATTTACAAAATAGCCACTAATAACTTGAGTGTAATTTGTTTGACTCAACTTTATTTTTTCTCTTATCGGTCCTGATTGTTTTTTTTTTTTTTGTGTGTGTGTGTGTGTGTGTGTGTGTGTGTGTGTTTTTTTTTTTTTTTTTTTTCTTGTGGTCAAATGGCTCTTGTTTAAAAATTCAGTGAAAAGAAACAAAAAGGGCATTTGCCATTTAAATTTCAGAAACAAGCGGATGGAGAAAAGGACATGTTTTCTACATATATTTACATCGATATAGATATAGATCCAGACGTTCTCACCATATGTGTCAACTACATGTGGCTCTTTCCTATAACAGACGTGCTGCAGCCATGGTACAAAGCCAAGACAGACACTGTGAAGTGTTAAATAGAAAAACAAAGCATGCGCATGCACATGCAGTTAGGTCTTTTGATCTGTTTATCAAATCACCAACACCAGTCACACTTCACTCTTAACACTGTGGCAGAGACAGGCTGCCAAACGAAAATATTAAGGCTGAGCTCGGCTGTGGAGATTCACTTTAAGGCGTTGCTTGCTAGGTAGTGGCCACAACTGATTATAGAAAACGGATTCAACTGTCATCACTGTCATCACACATATAGAAATCATTTACATATTCACCTCCCTGTCACATGTGAATGTAGCCAGTAGTTTGCAGGATTAGTTTATGTGTAGTGTTGTTTAACACTTATGGATGTAGTAGTGATTATAAGCTTTTGTTGTTTTTTTTTGTTTGTTTTGTTTTTATTCTTGACTGAATTCCTCTTTTTCTTTTTTTTTCTCCTTCGTAGTAGACATAATGTGTCAGTTAATGTGTCCGTGGCTGAATAAAACTGTTTTCCTCCAAGGACAGCTCTCCAAGGGAGGCTGCAGTGTTTTAAGTGGTCGTGTACTAGCCTTGACAGGCTTATCAGTGCTCATGAGAGGAGAGTTGTCAGACACGCACACGCGCTGATAATATAAAACGACCTTTTTTCAATGACCCATCAGTTTTGTGAATTGGTTAATTTTACTCCACGTCATTTACAACTCAAGTCTTTATTTAGAAAGACTTCATAGAAATGAAAACACGTTTTGTTTACAATTTGCTTTCAAAAGAATGGATGCCCCCCGATTAATACATAATGAACGCAAGTACAAATTTTATGTGATACGTTTTTCCTTCCTGTGAAACCATTGTTATGCATCCCAGGTTTAGAATCATGAAATAATAGAAATATGTTCTGATCTGATGATAAAGTGCACCCACGACATCCGATATTGACATACTCTCTTACCAAAGCTGTCGGAATATGCAGTGTCTTCTCTCATTAATGGTAATTGCACAGAAACTTCCCACACATATACTACTTAATGATGCCATGAAAGAGGGATTTTTAAGCACAGCTGTTCATTTTCTAATAAAAAAAAAACAAAAAAACAAAAAACAACCAGCATAAGTTTATAAATGATTATGTATCATAGGAGGTGAGTTGGTGGGAGGAATGCAATAAAAAAAAAAAAAAAGTAAATTGCTGCAAACTCTCTTTTTTGTTGTGCTAAACACAACTGAAATAAAGAAATTATGATTTAACTTGTCATGTATTGAACACGTTGCTTTGCACAAGAAATCGCTTGAAAATGGAAATAGCACAAGCTTTAAATCAATCACACCAATTTAATCAAGTGAAGGTACAAAATGCATCCAGTTTTCAGGAAAAAAAAAAGAAGAAAACATCTTTATTCAGTATTTCAATAACCTTTATGTACCTTGAAATTAAAATACATTTAAACCGACTGTACTGTAAGTATGGCAATACATACACACATATAAACATGTATGTGGTGCATTTTTCGTATGTCTGCTGTATATCATTAGCAAATGTACAATACATACAGCTATGTGCAAGTTTATTCTCTGTACATGTATATGAAAAGTGAAAATTCAAATTTTTCATATCTTAATGTTATCCCCTCATACTTGCATGTACAATTGCAAGTGCACATACATACACATTAACATGCGCACTACAACAATTGACGAAGGATTAAAGCAATTTGTTACTTTTTAGGAGATGAGTTTGCATTGGAGACCTTGTAGAAGACCTACACAGTCCACAACAATTCATGAAAACATAGTACTGTAAATAAACTGTATGTCAGTGCTGTGTGTGCAGGTTAACTTCATTTTTGCCCTCAAGGTGCTTTATTTTTATTTTATTTATTTTTTTCTGTTACTTGTATTCGACAGTGTAAAGACAGTCTTTTTGAGGTAGACTGCTCAAATTCTCGGGCAAGCTTTTATTTATTTATTTATTTTTTTGTATTAGTATTATTCTTTTTGTTGTTGTTGTTTGCTTTTTTTTTTTTTTTTTTTTTTTTATCCACAAATGCATGACATTCAAAATGAGAGGACATAAGTACTACATGTACAATATGTAGTAATGAGGTAGAAATGGTTATAAAGAATGCCGGACTATAAAACTACATAAGGATGGAATCAAAATCTTAAGCAGTTATCAACACGTGTAATTACAGAAATACTGACAGATCTTGAAAAAAAAAAAAAAAAAAAACAAAAAAAAAAAAACAAAATAAAAAAAAACAAAAGCAATTCAAGTGACTGAGTCAGCATCACCGTGACTCAATGTGCTTATCAAAGGTTCTGCTCAAGTGTTGTCTGTAACTGTAGGCCCTTTCATCACATCGCCATGAATAATGAATGTCTATTTTTAATGATAACATCTACAGCATGTGAAATATACACCTCATATGGATAAAAGTGTAATTGTTTTCCTCCATATCACATGTCGCCTTAAGCGTTTTGACTGTCTACTTGTGACGTATAAATGTACAAATGTAACTTTTTTTTGTAAACCCATGTGCCTTGTACTACACTGTGCTCTATTTCGCTGTTTAGGAGACAGTTTAAAAAGGGGGGAAAAAAAGGAATATGTCACAAGATCTATTGTTGTCTAAGCGATTCTAAGTACTACTTAATGTGAGTGGAACGTTTCCCTCTTTTAACACGCATCTCTCTGTAAGTTCATGAACAGTCAACCTCTTAAACTCGTGAAATCTGTGCTTGTTAATGGCACTTAGGGCTTCATACCGTCTTCTTGTCAAAAACCTTGCAATGAACAAAATTACTTGTTGAAATTAGCGACCATGGCCACAAAAAACAATTATATTCCAGTTTGACAATACATCGCGTGGTATGTGACATTTTCTGCTAATATCTGTGTTGCATTTGATTTTTAAATATAACAAATTAGTCGTGTTTCTGTGAGTGCTCCAGGCAGAGGTGAGGGACTGTTCATTAACTCTGACCATGGTAAAACTGGAAAAAAAAAAATACACAACTGTTTCACAAATCTCACATATATCTTGGAATTATCTGACACAATAATCTTAACAATGCCCGACGAGAGTGCTGTAAAATGACCCATTTAAAACAGCCAAAGTTTACAGTGGGTCATTAAGGGACAGTAAAAATCTTGAAAGGTGTGTTCATCAACATTTCGAAAGAAAGATCTTTTGCTTTGGCTTAAAAAAAAAAAAAAAGATAATAAACACCTAAAAGTGCAACAATTAATGACACAATAACTGAGGGGAAAGCTGCAGTTTTTAAGTTTTCTACTCATTATCTTCATTTCTCAACAAAAGCAGTAAAAACAACAATCAAAAAAAAAAAAAAAAAAAAACTTTACATGAATACTAGTTGAATTTTGTATGAAGTTTGCAATAGAATGATCTCATCTGAAAACAGATTTGGATACTGACATGGCAGGTTTGGTGTATACAAACAGTATATCTTGCTGATAAATGACACAACAGAAAAACAATACTTCAAAGTGAACACAAATGGGCATTCATATTCTACACTGCTGTCTGTTCAGTGACATGTAAAGTGGATCCACAAAATTTCTCTTGTGGTGAATGTGTTTTTTTTTTTTTTTTTTTTTTTGTTTGTTTGTTTTTTTTTTTTTCTTTTTTTTTGTAATTTCACATATGAAATGATGTTGTTTCTTGGCAAATCAGATTGTGTGAGGCTGGGATAAAATTTACCCATTAATTTCAGTTGTGCACATTCAATGAAAATGCTGCCACTCACATTATGACTGGAGTTAATATCTACAAATACAGAACACAGATTGCGTGGAACTACAATGAAACACTACTGTTGGCAAACTTGCTTGCTTTCTTCGCTTGCAGTGTGGATTCTCTGCTATTGTCTTAGATGCTCTGTAAACATCCTGATAAACGTCCAGAGGAGTTAATGGTAGAAAACTGGGTGGCAGTGAATCAATATGCACACTGTCCAATAAAACAACAAACAGATAAAACATGTGCAATAGACAACAAACATGAAGGGACCTCCTCTGAGAACAAACACAAGGTCCTTTAGTGCCTCTGCAGTATTATACACATACAGTGCTTTCTACTTCAGTGGCATTTTTCAATGTGCAAGTGCTTTGCTTTTCCTTACTGCTCAGAAGACAAAATACATTCAATACTTTTACTTGCCAAATCAGCTGTCACACCAGCCCTCTCATTGTTGGAAATGTACTAATTGATGGCAGCAAGAGTAATAACACTGTAAGGGTTTAAACAAGAAGATGACATAATGGAAAAAGACAACATGAACACATGGAATTGTATTTAAACTAGGACGCCACTTTCAAGAGTATTTCACATGTCATTTCTAGGCATTTTTTAACCACTTAGGTTATCTTTTAATGATTTAGTCACTTTAACTTAGTCAAGGTTGTCTAATCAAGGTTAGATATGAGCAACAAAAGCACTTTGGTTAAGGTTTAGGGAAAGATTGTGGTTTGGTTGAATAATTGAACCAAAATTGTGATTTTGGTTGAATTAACCAAGTGCTATGAGTGCCCATAACAATATAAAAAGCTTGATAATCCTGAACTCACAAGTGGACATTTACACTGCAAGCTCATTTTAGTCATAATATTTTCAGGTTGTTTGTTACGTAATTTATGCAATTAACAACACACTCTCAGTAGAGATATAGTGAGGCATGTAATAAAAAAAAAAAAGAAAATCGCAACACGTGAAATGACTTAAGGAAAATGGCGTGCTACTCGTGCACCATTGCGTTAAATCAGGCAAAGCATTAAACAAACAACAAAACATTTTGTGTACATACAGACCATGTGAGAGCAGCCCTGAAGACATGTTCTTAAAAAGGAATGCCACTTAATTCATCAATGTTATAGTTATGGCCTAAAGGGGTCAAATCAGTTCTTCTGGATACATTATATTTAACTAATGGAATTGATTTAAATATAGGAAATAGGTATATTAAATCACTGTGAGCATTGGCGCATTTAGATTTTCTATTTCACATCACAAAGTTGGGGGCAAACTAAACAATGGTAACATGCTCCATTGGTAGATGTTGGCTTACACAGACCAAATTGTCCTAAGGCAATAGCATACTGTATACCAAACCTGATATTCAGTGGTATTCCCCTTTAAGTGCATTATGTGGTGAGAAACAGGGCTTTTGGGAGTTATCAAAATGTAAAGCTAATAGATTCTGCAAAGAGAATAATACTGTTGGGAGTTCTCTCAAAAGGTTTCCACATCAAATAAGCATAATAGGTGCTGATATTTTGCTGTCTTCATGAATTTGTCTTTCAGAGATAACTAACAAACTGAGGTAGAAAGGAACTTAGGCTATACATAATCCTTAGGTTTCATTAATGATAAAACAGCAGCAGGATGGAATGAAATAGCTCAGGGCAGATGTCTTCCTCAACCCCAAGATGTTTGTCTGCACTTTTCAATTTCTATCCACTGTACATCACCATAAGCTGAACAGCTGTGTTTGCAAACAGCGAACTAAAGAGCAAGATCGTTGAAGGTGATGGAAATGAAGGTTTTACCCAACAGAAAATACAACTACGTTTCAAACAGAAATGGCCTTGATGATACAATTCAAGATACAGTAAATAATGGTGCAATTCCTTTCAAAGGCAAATCTCTTCTCATAATGCAACTTTTAGTATCAAACAAATCCAAATGCAAATAACCCCCCAAAAATGTACTTTTTGTGTTTTGCAAATATACCACAATTATACATTCACTGTAGGAACCCTTAAATTTCACTTGGAGCTTTTTGAGGTATTGTATAACCTTACGTGGTTTGATGATGTCATTTTAAATGCAAGCCAAATGCTCTGATAATGTGTAGTGCTTTGACACAAGCTTATGAGGTACGGTACATATCATTATCACTTTCCTGAGTTTTCAAATAGAGAATATTGAAAGAAAAAATGGTAGAATTTTACATTTATGTGAAACACTGTGAATTACTACTGTAACAATATTTTAACGGCAATTACATAGTAATTTATTGTTTAAGTTGAAGTCACATTGTAAAATATTTGTTTTTTTTTTTTGTTTTTTTTTTGTTTTTTTTGTAATTTCATCTATAGTGGAGAGGCTAGTTAAGCATACCAAATTCACCTTAGGTTTCCGAGAAAACAAATCACATTATTACAGCAAAAAAGTCAATGTCAGTGTTATTGTAATTAAATGATTTGCACGTACATAAAACCTGTGTAAGGTAATGAAGCCCAACTGAAATGATGCCAATAAATTTAATTTACCTCAAATTAACCACAACTGTTCACAGAGAGCACAAAACGGACACAGCTGTAGAACACCTTTCAAATGGAAAAGAGAAAGCAAGTTTTTTTGTCTCATTTTAAAGCTTTTTTATATATATATATATATTAGCACGTCACCAATGAAGATTGTGAAGCAAAAAACCTCAAAAACAAAAAACAAAAAAATCCAAAAACAAATAAAAAGAAGAACAGCACCACCTCAGGCACTTGATAGCAACTAAATCTCAAGATCAGCAGAATAGTATATATATATTTTGTATATATATACAAAACAGGGGCATCTTCTACAAGTCGTTTGCGCTTTAGTGAGCACATGGCTTCAGCCATATAAAGCATTTTATTCTTTTTTTTTTTCATTTTTTACCAATGTGTGATATCCAGACTGTCATTATCTGTCTTTCAAGGACAATCCCTTTGCTGTATATAACATGTTCATGTCATCATTGTTTGCTATTTTTCTTGTTCACTGAAGGCCAAATACTTATTTGTATTTCACTACTGTGTTTAAAGATGGGTCTCTTTCATTGACTACAACCAAACATTTTATTCCACTCAGTGTACATGTCAAGTTCTTTTTGTGATATGCTAGGCTGGAATTTGCACAACACATTGTCAAAGTCTTGGTAGGAGACCGGTCTCATCTGACTCGGATGGATACTTGACAGGTCAGTACCAGGAATGCCATGAAGAGGACCTACTACAGCCTCTTGACACAGTTGGGCCACGTCCAGTCCTGAAAAGCCCTCTGTCCTCTGAACCAATAGTGACATCTCTTTGTCACTAAGACAGTAGTTATTCTGTGAGAGCAGTTGGCTGATTATCTGATGGCGTGCAGTTCCATCAGGCAAAGGGATGAGCAATCGCTTGGTAAAGTACCTCCGTAGGGACTCTGGTATCTCTTCAGGCTTATTGGTGGAGCAGACCACAAAGACATGGTCCTCAGCAGAGGTCAGAATACTGTCAAGCTGCATGAGGAGCTCAGTCTTCAGACGATTCACCGGGCTCTCCTCACTGAGCTGAGCTGGCAGCAGCAGGTCCACTTCGCTGATGAACACCACCGCTGGCTGGCGACACCGTGCCACCAGGAAAGAAGCCTGGATGATCTTGTCTCCTTCCCCCAGCCACTTTGTCACCAGGCTTGAGCTGCTGAGTTGCAAGAAAGCAGCCCCCAGTTGGCTGGCCATGCAACGGGCCAGTAGCGTTCTACCAGTTCCCTGAGGTCCAAATAAAAGGAGGCTTCGAGGTAATGTGGCAAGTCCACTAAACATATCAGGCCTTAAAATGGGCCATAGTATCTCTTCTTTGATGGCTGCTTTGACCATATCGAGACCTGCAATGTCATTCCAGTCCACTGGAGGACCCTGCTGAAGGATTTCATTGGTCACCATCTCCACTAAGTTGGAATCACTGTTCTTCAGTTGCTCCTCTGCAGCATGGATGGACGAGGTAGCCGTACCAATGTCGGGCCCTGTTAACGAGTGAGAGAGGTGCTGTCTGTGCTCTTCAGTTTGCTCACTCATGATGGGAGATCCAAACTTGCTGTAGGGTTCACCAGTTCTGAGATCACCAGCAGAGCTTTTGGTTGATCCATAGGATGGAGGAGTTAGTGCTCTGCCAGAGTGCATGTTGAATTTTCTTTGCTGATCAGAAGACATTGGCTGTTTGGTTGGCTTGAACGCTAAAGACGAAGCCTCAGCATTTCTTTCAAAGCCATTGCCCCTGTTTGAGTCAGTGCTGTCTGTTATTCTGTACATTGGGCTCTGCGACGAGCGCTGTTGGTTGTAGTTAAAATTACCATAGCTAGAGTCCATATCTCCATGTCCACTCATGTAGAAAGCTTTACGTTTTAATGAGTTGGATGTGCTGCCATTCAAAGGTGTTGGTGCAATTGGTGTATGATTATGGGACTGGTAGGTATAGCTAGGCAGTGTGGAGGGAGGAATTGGTGTAGGAGCTGCAATACCGGACGGTAGATAAGCAGGAGGGGGTGCTCCCCCAGGGCTATAACCAGGGCCAACAGCAGTCTGAGAAGGATACCCTGTTGGAGGATAATTGTAGTTGGGAAGGTTTGGAGACCCAGCGTTGTAGCTCGGCACTAAGGTAGGGGGGGGAGGTGGGGGTGGTGGTTGTAAGAGCCCAGCACTGTGCAAAGGAGATGGATGTGGGGAGGGGAGGGCTGGGGTGTTCTGGCCACTGTAGCTAGAGTGTAGGTAGGAGCCGTTGTAGCTGGCAGTATATTCCTGAGAGGGGAGGCCCGAGTGGAGAGAAGTGGCTGTGTGGCTCCCACAGTTACTGCTGGAATAGCTAGGCTCAGACAAGCTGCTGGCCACCCCTGGGGAGCTGCCCATGCTAGCCGACACATCTGTAGGGGGTAGGGCAGCTGTCATTCCAGCTTTGCTCACAGATATAACATCTGGAGCACAGTTCATTGGGTAAATCCCCTCCTGCCAGGACTCATTCTCTGACTTTCGTCCATTCATGAGTCCAGTGGTGCTATCAGAGTAGGAACACAGCAGGGCTCTTTCATTTGGGCCCTCTAGGATCCCAGAGTACTTCTCTGCATATTTCTTTAACAGATTGGAGGCGGTCAGTGCAGAGATGTCATCGTTTGCCCACGCATACTGGTACGTTCGCTGTAAGTGCCCCCGGTAGGCCTCTACTTTGTGTGCTGGCGAGCGGGTAGTGGATGAGATGTCAAAGTGTTGCTCTGCCCATTGTGTGTGCTCTGGGGTCCACTGCATCTTTAGACCTAGATATTCCGCATAAGGGAGAAAGATGTCAACATAAGCATTAAACCACATAAATCATTAACTAATTCAAGATAATATTTCTGATTTTTTAATATTCTATGATGATTAAATAATAAATTCTGAAAAAAATAATATCTTAAGTAGTTATCAGTGTGAAGAAAAGGTGGGAAAAACATAAACAAACATATTATACCTAAATTCTATAAAAGTTTTTTTTTTTCACATTTTCTTTCAGGTGTCTTAATACAACACAATTTATAATATAAACAATACAATTTGCAACATAATGTGTAAATGTCCCAAATGACAAACATACAATAGTATCTAAACACACATCATGGTCAGTATGAGGATGTGGGATCTAACACCTGGTTAGCGTAGTATAATCTACCCGACACAGAGCAGAATGACACAGACATTGCAGGTCAGTCTATAATCCAACTCTCATCTGAGGCATTCTGAGACAGTTTCAAATCTGCTTGGAGGAGAGCAGCAAAGCAATCTTCCTTGGCAGCGCTCTGTTGCTTTCATCACACAAACCCCTCAGCCCAGCATGAATTACATCCACATCCAGTCTGCCTACTGCTTCCTAGTCCACAGAGTGAAGGAGGAGAAAAAAAACATGCTTGTCTTTTTCTCCGCAGCCTCTCTATATGGCCTTAAGGGTTTGAATGACACAAATAATCAAGTTAAATCCTAAAGTCAATCTGCAAATAAAAGTTTTTTTTTTTCACATGCTGTCATCTTTTACTCCGTTTGGGATTATCAGAGGATGTAGTATACCCCCAAAGGATGGAGACTATTAGAGAGATTATAGCTCAAAACAATCAGAGATAGTGTGCACAGCCTCACACATCTTGCATCAACACTAATCTCACCAAACACTACAAGATGATATGAGAGGGAGGGAAGGTTTACGTTTAACCAAACCTTCCCTTGCTGTTACAATGTTCTTTGCCTTTGCTAAGCGAGTGCCGCACTGCTATACTTTACACTTCAGTGGGTTAAGTCTGTATCACAGGATTTAGGCAACAAACAGGGACTGTCCAGAGGCAGTGCAGATTCCCCTCTGACTCCCCCCCATCTACTTGCCCACCCGCCACACTAGACACCAGAAGCTAATTAGCAGGATGATGCTGCACTAATTGTGTTAATTTACAAGGTTTTAGTCAAAGAGATCTATGCTATGGCTCACATGGTTGTCAACTATCAAAGCTAATGATTAAGATTAAAGCACGAGACAAAAAGCTGGAGCAGACAAATATGGTAGCCATACTGTGCTGGAACACAGGATGAAAACACATTTTTATCACAGTCCAATTACAAACAATGTTACATTTGAATTATATATTTCAATTTATTTCTGTTTATAATAATATTATATTATATTATATTCATTCATTCATTTATATTTATTATATTATATAATTTAATTCAATCCAATAAAGCCTTATGTGTTTTCCCTCATTAAAATGCCATTTTATAAACTGTTAAACATATTTTCCCCATTTAATTCCCGATCCCCCCCCTCCCCAATCAAATAAAACAAAAGTGGGTAACGACATCTTGCAGTGCACTTTTTGCCAAAAATGTCAGGTATTCACAGCTTTTACTGACATCACAGTGCAAGTACCAGGATAATGGCTTTTGTAAAATCATTGAGTAGAGTTCATTAACACTCAAGGCACATTTTGTCAATAACAAAATTGCACACGTCTTATTGAGTGAGATTCTTCTATTACTGTTAATCCTCTCCGAGCAATGTGCCACTTTGGACAATCAAAGAAGTGCTACTTGCAAAGTGTACTTGAGATCGCTGAGCACCCGGTATTTTATAGAATGGAAGACATTCATGATGATTATCCACATAAAAAAAAAAAAAAAAAAAAAAAAATGACAGAGAAATATATTCACTTTCTATATAGAAAATAGCTACGGACCACGCTATTAACACATAGAAAACAGAAGGATTTTGAACCACGTTAAATAAATACATTTCAGTATTTCATACAGTAGAAATAATATAATGTTATAATACAAATTGTATTATAACATTATATTAATTCTGCTGTTGTTTTCATAAATTCTAAAATGATTTTTTCACATTTCTCTAAAGTATTAAAATAAAATATGAATAAAAGCATCCACATACAATTATGAACGATAAGACATAAATAGAAACATATGTATCAGTGCATACACACACACACGCACACACACACTACATTAGTATAATGATCTTGTACTTCGGTATTGCAATAAAACGTCGTCCTTTCTTCCACTTGCACAGAAATTCAAATACAACATCCATAGGTTCCTTTGTCTTTCTGGGAAATGGTACAATTACAGAGCACTCTATTAGTGGAATGTTTTCAGATAGCCTTGGGGCTTGAGCTTAAATTCCACTCATCAGCCACCAACAAATAAGGCCTTTGTCAGACTATCTTGTTTGACCATTCAGAGATCTGAACAATCCTCTGTGGCAAATGTAAGATGACGGTCGTATAAGAAAATTATTTTTGGTTCAGAATATGTACAGTTATCTCACAGATCCACTCATGTTTGAATGATTCCCTATTATATGTGAGTTTTATTGGAGAAAAATACAAAGAATCATCAGTGTGATTAAAAGTGATGACAATTTATTTATTTTTTTTTCATTTCATACACAATCTCGCACTCATTAGAAAAAAGAGGACCAGGTGGAGCCGAAACGCGTTTGACATGTGATGCCATGGTGTTATGCTGCGCTATGGTGTTTAATTTCTGGTTCAGTGATCATCATCGATGAAACAGAGATGCTGACCTTTTTGGGAACTATTAATCTGGTAGCCTAGGCCGTTTTTAAGCAAACAAGAGTGGGCCTCCACTCTGTCCATCCAATTTCCCAGCGCGTAAATTGGACCGCCGCTTGCACAATTCTCTATTCATTACTGTGCTGCTGAAAGGAAGCACAGAGGTGGCTGAGCGGTTTTCTTTTCCTTTTTCTGTGCATGGGCGTGCGTGTGTGTGTGTGCGCTCACACGCATGTGTGTATGTGTGCATTTGTGTGTACGTCTGTGTGTGTGTGTGTGTGTGTGACGGAGAGAGAGAGAGAGCGAAAGAGGGAGAGAGCAAAATGCCTTCCAGGAGGATTCCCAAGTATATAGAGCTGGACTTTCCTTCTTCTTTTTGGTTTGGGGGAGGGGAAGGTGGAAGGGTTGAGGGGGGGAGGGAAGTGAAAGCTGTCGTAATTGAAATGTGGCCTAATCAGACTCATTACCATTTTTACCAATTTGCACCACCAAAGATGCCTATTAGGTAACTGTGTTTAATAAGCCACTCTTTAGAAAACTAACTGTAATGAGCTCTTTAAAGTCAGACTTGCGCGTGATTATGCATTGGAAGGGTTTTTGCAGATCCGAAACAGACTAGTACATTTAGTCATGTACAATGTCATAATTAAGCTGCACAAACTCTGCACTTCACTCCACACAATAGTCCCAGCTGAGGCAGTAGACATGCTGAAAAGTATTTATAATTACTGATCATTACAACCCTGGGATTTTCATCGCCGGATGTAAACATAATTATGGGAGCTTTTGCTTTTATTCTGCACACACAGACCACTCTACTTGACAAGCGTGCAAATATTGCAGACAGACAGTAATTACGTTTATAAATAAAAACAAGCTCATATTCATATTCAAATTCACTGGAGATATTCTAAGTAGGGGTGGAGCAAAACATTCTAATACAATGTGAAATGGTAATCGGTCTGGCTACAGAGTCTCATTCATCTCACATATCAAGTTAAGACTATTTAAACTCAATTTAGAGCTCCATGTGGCAGTAATTCCAATCTTTAGACGGCAGGGTGCCATTTAACCCCTCATTTAGAAAAGATATGCCTTCCTCAGTCACTGTCTTTTCCAGGGCTACTGCCCATACATTTCACAGTCTGACCACCCATGGCAGCAAATTACTACATGTCTCAACACTATCAAAGTCCACCGATCCCAGTGGATTCTATACTAATCCAAATATAAAAGGTGGAAAATCACTGTGCAAGAGCACACTTATGGTATGTTTATTGTAGTTAAACTGCCAGTCAGGCAGACAGCTTCCCATGACAGACTGTCTCTTTGTAATTACAATAATGCAAAGTGAGTTAGATGGTCCCTTGTGACAGAGCTGTGATCACTTAGTAAACTCGGCTATCTGAGAGCATTTATTCATAAACACCTTTACCCGTGGCCGCTTATTTCAGATGAAACTGAGTGAAAAAAGCTAAAAGTCTGTCACTGACATTTACTTGATCACTGTTCTGTGTATCCTCTATATTTCTGTCTGTCTTTAATTACTGAATAACCCTGGAATGGAAATAAGTCAAACATTAATTAGCGACTATACTGAAGTTCTTTGATGGAAAGTGTATTTAATACCTTTGCTAGAAAAGAAATGAATGTGTGGATGTCTTTATCTTTCCCCCATTTATTAATTTGAGGGTGCTGTCAATATTGTTTGCATGTGTGTGTAGTATCTCATTCTATACGTGAATGTGCACAAGCACCTTGAAGTATGTAGAATCACATAACAGTGTGAAAGAATCCCTAAATGTGATTAAGATATGTGTAAAAGAATCTGTAAATGTATGCACTCAGAGAAAAATGAATGTAAATGCCTTGTTAGTGTAAGCAGCAGAGTGAGTGAGTGTGTGTGAGAGCTGCAAAAACAGATAATTCTTTATTTCCATATGGCTCTCTTTTGCCGGATTATTTATTTATTTATTTATTTATTTTTTGCATGTGACTTTTGCTACACTCCAGCAATCTGTCTCTTCTTGGGGTTTACTTTGCCTTGAGCTTAGCCTCGCAGGCTCATGCTGCCAGGCTCAAATACCACTCGCCTTGCATTGTCCCTCAGTAGCTGAACAGCCCACATATCACCAGAAAGCATCTTGTGATTTTTTTGGTGTGATGTTGCCGGGTAGTAGTAGTAGTTTGTGATAGAAAAAATATTTTGACAGTTTGATGCAGTCACCAAATATGTTGATAATACACTTCTCTTTACAAAACTCTTTCTTTTCACCTGTTCAGACCCGACCTCTACCTCTTCGTGCACTCACCCTGACCAACCAATGAGAGCTGCTCGTGCAGGTATGTTTTCCTTTACTACTGGAAACACCACCCACTGTGGTGAAGACACCACAACTTCTCCTGCTTTACTACTGCAAGTCTTAAGGTAAGTGAAATTAGTCATTAAACATCAAACACTTGTCATACCCCGTTCTCATACACTTAATTAAAAATCTCTGGAGTCAGAGACCACTGCAGTTTTCCTGTTTGCACAGATGTATATCACACAGAGGTTAAAAAAAAGTCACAAAAAAAATATGCAAACCTAAAAACAAGGAAAGTGTTTTCTTAATTGCAGATGATAATGAGTCTGGAGAGAAATGTAGCATAATGGCTTTGCTATTTTTAGATATAATTGTTTTGTTTTTACCATTATACAAATTGCTGTACAATCAGTTTATGTGAACTGATGTGAACAGAGTCATGATATTATTATTTCGAATGGACAAAGATGGCTCTCGTACTTGTTTGGCAGTTTTACTATACTGACAATATCCAGGTCGCCTGAAATGGTCAAATTGTGGCTTAAGCTCAGCAGTCCTCACTATATAGAGATTCAGTGGCACATAGATATTGCCCCTTGGATAAAAGTATGGATCTGCAGTATATAATACATGTTTTATGTCCAGCTACAGTAAATTCACTCCTGCACTTTAAGTAATGTCTTGGGTTTGCTTTGCACACAAGATGGTGGTTATGAAAGTCAGTCCAAAAAAAATAAAAAATAAAATAAAATAAATAAATAAATAAAATAAAGTGTATTAATTTACAGAGCAATGCATTATTTAACAGCAGCTGTAACAGTTAGTAACAGGATGAAACTTTGCTGGCACAGAGCTGTTGATGATTTGAATAATTCATTTGAAATGTAATGAGAAGATGTAAATGTTCCCACTCAGAAATCATTTCATAAATTTACTGTACAAATGCCCACTTTGGATTTTAAACGACTGTTAAACAACTCTGTCTTTCAAAGAGGTCATATAAAACCTAGGACTGTGTTTTGTTGGAGAGTAGCTGTGTAAATTCATAAATACAAAGAAAAGTGCTGGGGAGAACACACCAACACACGGGCAGGGGCGTTGTATTTCATTCTGAATCAGTTTCACATGCTGTAAATAGAGCTCCAAATGTCTATTAACTGGCAGCTGAGAGAAAAGAAAAAAAAAAAAAAAAAAAAAAACTCAACAAATAAGCATTTAATCCTGTTCCAAAAATTGTTGCCCAGCTGTTGTTTTTTTTTTTTTTAATGTGTAATGAAATATTTGTGTTCTGTTTAAGATTTACATCTTCAGTAGGAATGAGTGGGCTCTGGGTGAGACAAGACTAACAAACACTGTTCGTTTTTAATTTTTTCATAAGATTTGTTGACAACAGAAAAACATGTTTGCACGTGCGACTTCTTTCTCTCTATGGTTTAAACCTAGAGGATCATTTATGTACAGTTATTACATTTAATTGGTTGCTGTTAGTAACAACTGAGCCTTGAATATAGTATAATCAAATCTGTGCACAAGATGTTCATCATATTCGTGACATAACGATGACACCATATGCCATTCACTAAACTCACTTACTAAACCACAGATGTAGAAAACTTCAATTTTATAACATAATTCATTCTTTGCTGCATCCGCTGGATATTTTTCAATCCCCGTGGGTTCTTGGTCTGAGCTAATGATAAACTATATTGGCTAGAGGGGAACATGTATTTCTCATTTTTCCTTGTAATACCGTAAATCGTGAGGTTGAGAGATTCTCTGAGCTGTCATTTCTCTGTCTCAGCGATGCTCATTAAACCATGACTCTTCAGGCCAAGAGGCCCCTGAGGCTACATCTTCCATTACTACCCTAAGTATAGCTAAATCCACACACATGCTAAACTAACAGCACTCCACACACAAGTAGAACTTGTACATCGAATAAAACTAAGACAATTATAGAAGATAGGCTTCATAGTGTTCTGTAGTGCATAATACTGATGTGTACTCGAATGGCTTGTTAGTTAAAAGAACACAGTCGTTGAACTCAAGTACTTGGTGAAACTTGTTTTACCATAGAGCGCACGTACAGTAGAGGCTGTGGGTTTTTATTTATTTTATTTTTTTTGCGCAAGCCTCTATGAACTTGGCTACTCTGCCTCTCAAGGGATCACTTACACACTTCAAAAGAGAAAAGAGGCAGATTGTGACCTTGCTCCATGAAGACTCATTGACCAAAAGCTACTCAGTAACATCTTCAATCCCCAAAGTCCTGTTACCCCAAAGGAAGCTCCAATCAAAGAGGAACATGCCGGTGGGAAAAAATGCAAAGAGTGAAGTGAACATTTTGGGACATGTTTTGAATCTTTCAGAAGCGGGATTTTCATCACATTTACAACATGTTGGCTTTTACTATAATTGCTCCATGAACCGACCGCCTGATTTACAAACCAACAGGCCAAGCCCCACTGGAAATTAACAGATTATCTTGTTCACTGGTCCGATTCACAACTGTGATTACTTCATACTTCCAACCATTAGACTTTACAGCTGTGTTAACCTGGTAAAGACGGGAGGGAAATCACATTGTAAAGATACGTCATTGTTCACGGTGTGATCTTGAGACACACATCAGAATGAAAATGAAAATGATTTATTTATTTATTTTTTATTTGTCAAACCTAGCTCCACAGCCACTGGCTTTACTTTAACCTTTCCCAGAAAGGCTGTTCTGCTGCTCTGCTTTTAGATCTCTGAACTTTAACCTGTAGCTAACTAAAAACTTTCAGTTGCTATATACAAGTGTTAACACCTTTACGCAGAAAAAAAAAAAAAAAAAGGGAGATACATCGATTCTTCCTACAGGTGCGAAACAGAAATATATATGATGGGGAGAGGGAGTCATTTAGATAAAACAAAAGAGTATTTTAAATTCTTTCCTCTCTGACAAGAGCATGATAAATAACACTGCTCATCATTTCTGTATGTTGACCGCTCTCACATTAGGTTCAGTTGAAGAAAACAAATCTATGAGAATTTGCCTGAAATATTTCCGTGTTTTTATAAAGAAATGAATGCAAATGCACTTATGGAGGTCAAAGGAGAAATATGCTTTGCTTATACAAACAACGCCTCAGCTTTCTGTTGCTCTATTTATTGTTTCCTACACATTAAAGAGATTTAACGTCTGAATTGAACTCTTAATTGAAAATACCCGAGTGAACAGAAAAGGGATGTTTGCCTGTGACTGCTGCTAGCTTTCTGTTGAAGCATTCTGAGGCATTCCGTGGTATCGACTGCATGTCTCAAAGAAGGTCACTTCTCCAACACAGGCCAGACAAAAGGTGAAATGAGACAACTGAAGCAATCTTAGGTCAATATGAAATAGAAATCTCTCAGCTATACTGTAATAAAGTTACTGAAGTGAAGTAGTGAAGCCATAAAGGGGAACTTTTACAAGGAAAGAGCTGTCTAGAAGATTGGTTCGCCCACTGGCAAACAATGGCTTCAAAGAGCTAAGGTGGCATGCTCAATACAGTGCCATGGAGCTAAATCTGCTTTTAAAAGTTCTATTTTTTTGCAGGGATGTATTTTATTTATATTACTTATTTTATATATACATGACAAAAAAATATTGATCTAAAAAACAATTTGAAACGAGTTTGAATCTTGAGGTAGTCTTTAATTTTACTAAATGTTGCTTTAAAGTGGTGAAATAAGAACATGATAATTATATATTCTGTATCTGCCTGTCATAACGCATACTTGACTAATGTGATGAGTGTGACTGTAAAATATTCACACTCAAGATGCCACGCTGTTGCAGCTGCGCTGTCAAAGCAAACCCAGTAGTTTTTTTTTTTTTTGAGTTTTCTGCATCTTTTTGTAATTTAGCATGATACATCGAGTTACGTGTAACTTTTTGTTTAAACAAAACTTGTCCGCAGAACATCATGAGCTCCTCGTGAGGTTCAGGAAGGTAACTAGGACACCGACAGCTGTTGCTAAACAGAAAATAAATATTGACACCATGACCAAAAAACTGAGAACACTCGCTGAGCGAGTGACAATTTTCTGAAGCTTGCACTCATCCTGCCAGCTCATTTAAGTGCATAATAAATAAACTAGTCTTCTCCAGGTATATTCAGTCATGAGATCTTATATCTCATGACTGATCTTATATATATATATATATAAATACTCTGACTGAACCTGCTGTGCGTCTTTTTGATGAGAGCAGTGAATCCTAGCAAACCAACAATTTAAACCTTTAGTGAGTTTTTACAGCTTGAACATAATCACAGTGGTTGTTGTAATTCCTGTAAGAAGCCGCTGCACAGGAAATGATCACTTAACCTTCCCATGAACCATCATTGAGACACCCCCCCCCCCCCGTCTCTCCGTGAAACAGTAAAACCAGAAGATAATGTTACAGCTCTTATTTTTTTTTTTAAGGTTAAGCTGACAAAAAACTGAAAATCTGTTATTGTTTATTATACCACGATGTGACTCCATGTTCACATTTAATTACATCACGACAATTATTGTGCGTGAGATATTCACATCAAATTATTTTGAGCAAACAAAATAATACAAAATAAAAATTAATTACAAATATTTCTCCGTTATGTAAATGACTTTCACTGTCAAACGGTGTATCCATATGCATGCTGTAGCCCAGCAACACCAACACATAGTTATCATCCCGATAGTGCAATTTGTACTATAAATGGCAAAAATAAATGAGAACTGTCAGCATCTATTGAGAGCAACTGTAAAAAAAAAAAAAAAAAAAACACTGTGCGGCAGGTGGATGAGAGCATGGCAGCCTGTGAAGAGTTCAGTGCTTTGACCCAAATGAGGCAAGAAAGCAAGAATGACTGAGCCATGAAAATTATTCCAGAGCATTTCTTAATAAATTATGAAATGAAGGAAAGAAAAAAGGTTAATCTGTGGCACAAAGCAATTGTAAAAAATAAATGAGATAATTAATAGAAATTGAGAGGTAGGCATTTCAAATATTTGAATATTTTCTTTGTTCGGCTAATACCTTTTGGGTGTTATTCCTCAGGTACCATTCCTCAGGTACGTTTAGAAGAAGTGAATTTCACTTTACAAAGCATAAATTATCATTAACAGAATAAACAGACACAAAACAGTTCCCACTTTTCATTATGTCGACCTCAATATGCAGTTCTTTACGCAGCTTAAAGTAATGATTGTTCTACATTGTGCTGCATTTGCATGTTCAGAGTTCAACCAATTAAAAGCTAATTAATTAGACACAATTCTATTAAGAAACAAATCCCACTCATCAATATACACAACCTGAGGTCGCCCATTGCTCAAATGTGAATTGGCGGTTTGCACCACACGGACTAGAGAATAGCACAATAGCACTATCGGAGCACACAATAAGCAGCTTGGCATGGATATATTCGATGGAGCATGAACTCATCAGTGTTGATAGATTTTACTTCATGGATAGAAAGCAGAACCAGGAGGCGTCACCTAGACAGACAGCTCTCTCTCAAATAGTCTCTATTAGGAAACGAGATGAGCCAGTCGTAAGATATCCCAACTAACCCTCACATTACAACAGACACAAATGTTTCTATTCAACATTTACTACACTGTACATTGTTTGATTCAAATAAGATGAAGTTTATTAATCAAGAATTAGATGCTTTCAATTTAAGTTTGCTCTTAGCTCTTATCGGTGACCTTTCATTGCACCCTATCAAGATATCGACTGCTTGTAAGTCGTTCCAAGTAATATCAGGCTGAATGAGTATACACTAAGAGGTTATTTTTCACTTTCATGTGTATTCTTGTTCCGTCTTATTGTTGTTATGAGTCATTTTACCCGCCTTTTCTTTCTGTTAGCCCCCCCTTTGCCTTTGCACAGTGTGAAAACTGGACCACAAAAACAGTGACTAGAGCTACACTATAAAATTCAAATTTTATGTTATTTACTGACAAATATTTTTTAAATTAACACTACCTATGTAAGCTGCAGCAAACAAGGAGTTTAGGTTAAATTTTATCATAGCGCCCTGAAATAATATAAGATTTTTACTATTATTATTATTATTATTATTATTATTATTTTTTTTTTTTTATTGTTCCCATACTACACTTCGTCTACGATGGTAAGCCTTACATGAAGTTCTATCATTGCTTGATTCTTGATTCACTGGTTGAATGTCTTTATTACATGTTCCAGCTTTTTATTTATTACACTGAATGCTTAAAAGAGGAAAGTGGATAAATAGCCCCCTGGCTGAAATATGCACTAAAAACCATCTACTCCACAGTTTTTCCTCTCTTACAGGTTCTGTGCATGCTGTTAACAAATCTGCCTCTGGCTAGTGTGAGTTTCCTTGATGAATTGTGAACAGCTAACAGTGAAGAGTCTAACTTTACTGGTCCACTTTGTACAAGGCAATCCGTACAGCCTTGCTCATTTGGGTATGCATGAAATAACAATATCCTACTGGGAGCATTCTGAGTTTCAAACACTTGGGGTCAACTACATGAGCAGATTCCACATGTGCAGCCGGTGGCCACTGAGGTCTGGAATCTACCTCCCTCCCGGCTGGGTGACGTTGCATGTTCTATTTCCAGACCGAAGGTTGAAGTGAGGCTGCAGGGAGTGTAACACTGACCCACATGACCTGTGGCCTAGAAAAGCTGCCTGGAGCTGTGCACACTAAAAAAACTCCTCACTCCTTTGCTACAGTCTTTCAAAGGCAAACAAAACCTTTGCACATAGCCTGTGTCTTTTCATGCCAAATGATTTGCATCCTTTTTTTTATTCACATCTTTGACTTGTTGTCAATGTATTCCGTGCTGTTGCGGAGCCTGATGCTCAGTCTCTTAAGTCTCAAGTGGGAAGAAAGAAAGGGAAGTCGAACGGGCAAAAAATGCTTTACTTTCAGGCTCAGTGTCTACAGGCCACATGTCTCCAGTCATCTGTCACTAGTTTACATACATACTATGACACTTCCTCTCTCTGTGGGAACCCGTTGTCACTACTTGGCCGCCAGCAGAGGCTGACTGGGTGCTAGATGGGTCTCCCCCAGGTACCTCTAGGGAGCCGCATTAGGCCTATTGACAGACTGACTGACAGGAACATACAGACGCACAGAGGCAGACACACACACAAGCGCACACACATAGTCCATCCTTTGCCCGAGCACTCACTCCTCCTACAGTGCGCCAGCTCACATGCTCCCAAGGCATGGCACACTTTGCATAAAGCAGTGACTTTGCTCTACATCAATTTTTTTTCAGACACAAAATTATTTTTCACCCCTCTAGCCTCTCCATGCTACATGGAAGTTTTGAAATGAATAATGGAAACAACAGAGCCGAAGACTCATGGGATCCATTTAAAGATGTGGGAGAGGCGATGCAGTCAGGGTTTGGACTGCAGAAACATCACGCTCCAAGTAAATGAATCTACTATTGTTCTACACTGTACAGAGAGGCAGCTATAAACCGAGTGCAAGCCTATTAATGCCAACAATGACATGTTAACAAAATTTCCTTTAAATCAGGAGGGCGTTAGGGTAAAAATATAACAATATCCTGCACAAAGAAGGATCTGTGGCCAAATTGAGTTAAACATACAGTGGCTAAAACTCAGAGGAAATAACACCGTCGTACCTTTTTAAGCAGAACATCAACTTTTGTTTATTGCACACAACATCCCAGGCAACGCAAACTGACAAATGGCTTAATTTCCTTTGCTAAAGTGGGAGTTAAATCTGTGTTAAGCTTTTCTCAGCAAAACCCTCATTTGGTATTTCCACCTTGCCTCCCTAGATACTTAGAGTGGAAGTGAGCGAACGAGCGAGCATGGGGCAGTCCACTGCAACAGCTATTTTAGACTACGCGAAGTCAACACGACTCCCCGAGGTGAATTCCTGATAATGAACACAAAAGATGTGTCAGCCCTCATAAAGCTCCGTGATGATGCTGAACTCTTGAGTGCTCATTTCTCTGCACTTATTTCTTTCCTTCTGATTTTAAATTAATCTAATTCCGTGTAGACTCTAACAGGGATTGTCAAATAGGCCACACACCAGAGAAGAGTCTCAGTGACTATTTATTTACATCATCTAACTGAGACTCAGGATGTGTTTATATATATATATATATATATATATATATATACTAAAAAGCTTGATAGAATGAAATTATTAAACGTTTATTAAACGTTTTCTTATTGTATCATATTTAATTATTTTGTGCACGGCAGAAGTGTTTGCGAGCAGCTAATCAGTCACGGTTCACCTCCGCTCCTAACAACCACCTTGAAGCAGATAAAGGTTATTTGTGGTTTATGCAGCTTACGAACACAAAACTGCACACCTTAATCAGCTGACCACCATCGCAACACACAACACACAACCAAAATATCCGGTCGCCCCGCTTCACTTGTGCACAGGCTGCTGTGTTCACGTCACAGTGTCACTGCAGACACCCGCTGCCTTGCCGCAGCCTGACACCTTGAACCTCCATGGCAGCATGTACTCATCCCTCCCTCCCTTCCTCCCCCCTTTTTCCTTCCCTCCCCTCCGATCATTCTCACCCCCACCCCGTCTCCCCTCCACTCCACTCCCCCACCCCTTCTCCTCCTCCTCTCCACACCATCAGGCAGACCTCAACCCATCCTCTCCCATCCTGGCACTCAAGGCTCCCTCCGCCAGCACCTGGCACGGTGCCAACCTGTCAGCGGCCCCGACGCCGCGGAGGATGAATGAATTGCTGAGAAACTTTGCGTGAAAAAAAAAAAAAAATCCCTGATAGCTTGCTTCTCATCTGATGATCGCTTTAGCTAATTGTCTCAAATATCAATTTGAGGCAATTAGCACGGGATGTAATGAATGGGAGGATGAAAAACAGTCAAAAGATGAACTTTTATATTCAAAGCAAATCCACGCATGCCTTTGAATATGAATGTCAAAGTTAGTTCAAGCATGTATTTCAATACATGAATTATAACAATATTACATTACCATTACTATGATGGCAAATTAAAATAGTTGCGATAAACGGCTTTTATCTGAGAGTTATGTTTTCAAAACTACTTTTTTCTCACAGTTATATATTTAATCTACAAACTATATTTTTCTTCCTGAGTTCCTTTTGTTTTATTTGAATTGAGAGGCTAGATTGATTAAGGCTCGACAGCATCAAAACAAATTTGAAGATTTGAATTAAAAAGCTGGCATTTCAAATATGCACTACTTAGGATGACCCATGATGAAATATGGTGGGGGGTGGGAGGGTACTTCAAGGTTCTCCAGTTGCATGGGTTTTCAGTCTGGCTGGAATGGCGGCCTCGATTACCAGATTAGTCAGATACTGTTTTGTGAGAACACAAGAGGAATTTCAATACAGCAAATGCAGTTTTCTCTTATCCTCTTGTGAAGGGCTCGCTGCTCTCTCACAATACGAAACTCACCAACAGCACGCAATAATAAAAAACACCTTGGAAGAAGGACAGGAAAAAACACCTGTCTTCACCAAGGTTATTCAATGATAAGCAACAGCACTCAGGCGCACAATGACGGCTCAAAGTGCCAGCTATTTTCAAAAGTCATGGAATTGTAGATTTTGTTAATCATAGTCCTTGAGCGACGGATATTCACTGAGCTTGAGAGCAGCAGTAAATCATTTAGCCAAAGATGTAATTGAAATATATGGAAGCGGATTCAGTCCTAAGTATGTAATTTCTTGTGGACAACGTGTTCATACTGTTGTTTAGAGCTGTCTGCTGCCACTCCTTTCAGATCTCGTTCATAAAGCAAACCACCGATTTTATTCTCAGCTACAAAATACTGCATTAGAAATCATTTCAAGGGGACAGAAAGAATGCTACATAAACAAGACAAGTTTTTCTCTTTTTTTCCCAACTTTCAACAGCCTGGAAACACTAAGCATAGTTGATCGCTGTTAGACTAAAGAAAGGAAAACCTCAATTCTTTTTGGCCACTTAAAAAAAAAAAAAAAAAAAAAAAAAGAAAATTAAGAATTCAGCATGTCTAATTAAAATGTAAACAGTGTAATGAGGACATCAGTGATTTAGGCAAACATCTCTTTGGATGCCACTGGGGGTATGATAATTACAGAGGCAAATCTATGAATGCACATGAATCTCCTACAAGTCCAGATTAAAAGCCTTAGTGCTAAACCTAGTTTAGTACACCTGGGGATTGTCTATTCTAGCCAATCCCCAACAGGCTCGAGCTGCCTTGTCTCCTTATGAGTGCAGAGACTCTTCATGTGACGGAGATGAAACAAAGCCTCGGTTTCAATGTGGTGGAAATGAGGAGAACAAGGAGTTTAAGGCAGGAAATGCTATAGTCTATATAAATAATATGCCCGGCAAATATGGCCTGAATAAACCAGCCATATGATATGACTTATGACAGTGTCTCTACACTGTCATTTAGTGACCCCTAAGATCTTATAAGCACATTATGCATTATGGTATGGATTATAATAAGATCATAGCATGTATATGGAAAGGAGTAGTTTCCATGTGAAGAAAAAAAAAGAAAGAATTAAGAAGAATCAAGAAGCTGTGTCCTCCACCAGACTGGTTCTGGAAATAAAAGCACAAAGAAAGACAGAGGCAGACCTACACACACACACACACACACACACACACACACACACAATTGCTAGATATGTTTGCACATAATCTTTTAGAAAATACAATATTTTCTACAATAAAACTAAAGAAATCAATGAAGTGATTTTAATTACAGGCTGCAGAGAAACTAACTCACAGTTTCTGCCTGCTTCCTTATTAAATAGTCTATGTTGCTTTATCCACTAGAATCTGTTCAACTAAATTAAACTGTAAGTGTTTTGTCTGAATTAGAGTTTAAAAAAAAAAGAAGAAAAAAAGAAAGAAAAAACATGACACGACTGTAGCTAGGAGACATATGAAGGGTAAGTACAAGCAGCCAATGGTAGGCACATGCATTTTAGAAAATGTCTATGCCATATGCTGTCACTCAGAAGAAAAAAAAAAAACAAGTCTGAGCAGACAGTCGCTGTGTCTAAATGAGATGGTAGGAGGAGGAGGAAGAGGAGGAGGAGGAGGGGAGAGAAAGGGAGGATGTCAAGGATTCATGGTCCTTCATCTTTGCAGTAGAGCAAACACGTCCCTCAGTATAGCAACAGACAGCTGCCTCCACTTTCTAATGCAGTCCTACTTAGATCACTGCAAGAATTGTCAGTGTAGAGAGAAACACACAAAGATAACATAGCAAGCTGCCAAGAGGGAAACGACAAAGATGTGGATACAAGAGAGGGAGACAGACAGAGAAAGAGAGAAAGAGAGAGGGAGGAATATGATGAATACTTAGAAGAAAGACTGGAGATTTTTTTGTCTCTTTTGCTTCAGTCTGATTCCACTGGGGACTCCCTCGCCTTTTTAAAATGAATAACAGGAAAGACGCCACTTAACATATTTGCTTAAAGATGACAATACTGTGCAGATAGATCATTTACAATAAAGTCAGGGAGGCTGAATGGGTTTTCTTGTAGTTACTGACAAATAGATCCTTCTGTAAAGATGAACATTTCATCAATTTACAACAGCCCTGCAGTCGTCCCAGGGGGTGTTTACACAGAGTCGGCTCGAGGTATCCAGGAGCTGCCTTTAATTGTCATCATTAGTGGACGCTGTATAAAGTGTTGGTCCTGCCGTACACCACTTCCCCTGTATTAATGGTTTCAGTCATGTTGTCGGTTTCAGCAATCACTGATAGTGTTACACACTTCAGACTATGGACAGAACACTTACAGCTGCTAAATTACTTCACACGGACGGATGACACTAACGAGTCAAAGATTAGCTATGCATCAAGAATATAGGGTGTGTTTAATAGTCATAACAGCAGAAAACACAAGCACTAATTTCTACAGATCTAATTTGATTCATGTGATCTACAACTTAGTTCACACACAAGTAAATCTGAGCTTTTAAAGCGGCAAGAAAATACTTTAAATTCAAAATGACATTGAATTATTTTAATCCATGTATAACTATGCACTTACTTAACATCTGCTTTGACCACCATCGGCAAGCAATTCCTTTGTCAGTATAATCCAACTCAATCTAACAAGTATATTTCTATATGCTCGTGTCACTGTTGACTAAATGGATGCGACTTAGTTTACTTTATACAAGTTCGTGTTATTATTTAGAGTCCCTCTTTAGCGTGGACATGTGTATCGCTCCGTGAAGAAGATGATGAAAACAGGAGGGTCAGCGTCTGTCATCGAATTCCGCTCAGACATTCACATCGAGCAAAAAAAAAAAAAATCTTTAAATTGCTATCATATGTGTTGCTCTGTGAAAGAGAGAAACAGAGCTCTGAGCTTCTTGCTATGCACATCAGAGGTGTCTGGGGTTAAGTAAGGACCTGCAAGAACCAGCTAACATGCTGCAGGAGCTCACACATGAAACCTTTCTACTGACTGGACAGATAAATATTTTCAGAATCGGTTAAAAATTAGGATGCTAAAAATTTCGGAAGAAACGGTTTGATGGTGGCAAGAAGATTGTTTTTTTTTTTTTTTTTTTTTCTAAACATATTCTAATCTTTACAAGATACAGTTACTTTTACACAACACATTCAAATTCCAACTTCTATTAAAATTATACGATGTCAACATGCGGCAGCGTGAAAATATTCTCCTCATCGTGATGTTTATGAGTTTGCAATTTAATTACGCAGTTCCAGATATGAAATGGTATATTTAAAGAGATTGCACTTTAATGTTTAAGATTTAGAGTGTACAAGCTGTGACTATGGGCTTAAATATATGTTAGTCAATAAACATTTTCCCTTTATCTTGTTCAGTGTTAATGTCTAAGCTGCAGCTCAGATCAAAAAAAAAAAATTCTGTCATAAAAATACCCACCACAAATGCATGAAAAGGGGAGGGTGGGGGTGGGGGTGGGGGGTCCTAAATATGAAAAAATAAAACATAAAAATCTGACCAACAAATTTAATATCCACTTTACAAAAACACATTACAACCAAGCACTCAAACATAATGAATGTGGTAGTAATGTACATTTTTTCCCCAACTGAGTGACAGATGCTGCAATGCTGGTTATTTTTTGAAGAGGAATAAAAACATACTTCAGCTCACTGCTGATGATGTTAATTTCCTCTCAAAGCAAAACATGCAAATGAAATGTGTGCACACAATTAAGTAAATTGTTCTATGGAGGTGGAAAAGGTTCACTTAGTCCAAAGTGTTTGCAACGGAAAAAAAAAGAGAGATACAGAGAGAGAAAGCACACAACTTGTTACTTCTCCTGACTTTTTGTGTCCACGTTCAGATCCATTTACTGGTTTGTCACAAACCACTTCCACTGGAACATGAATAACAGCTATTTGTGAAAACTGCCTTTGAACTCATTTGCAAACAAATCAGTTGAAAGTTTCGCAAGTGAATTGTCACAGTCTGTGACATGTAAATAAATAAAAATAGCAGCTAAATCTAACTTTAACTAAAATACACCCGTGTGTGTGAGTGTGTCATTCTATATCGCATAAGAGGATTGACAGACTGCCTATACAGTAATAATACTGTTGACAAATTACAGCTCTGTTTATAATGTGAGTATTTTTTCTTGCACTGTTCGCACTTCACATTTGCTGTGGTGTGTTTATGATGATGTATTGTTCTGTCCTAACCATTTCACAAGAGATAATAAGTTCATTTAAAAAAAAAAAAAAAAAAAAGTTAGTCATGACTTCAGTTTTTTATAAATAAATGACATAAATAAAGCCGCCACAAGAATATATTCTAGAAAGTCTTAGAATTGGGGAAAATTAAAAAAACTGCCAGTTAGTTTAACATTTAGTCTTTTTGTAAAAATGCATGAATTCACATCCATTGTCTATTAGAGTTAAATACCCATATTGTAAAGTCATGCATGCAATAATATGGGAGCAGTGCAGCGAGAAAGAAAAAGTTCAGCTGCACATGAAGAATGTCAGTGAGACACCAAACTAAATTAAACATGTGGGCAAATTCTTTCATCACAAGCTTCTATGAACCCAAATGAAAATGTCAATAGTTTGAAATTAAGTCGCATATTATGTCCTTAACCTTGGACTGTGGTCATTGAATTGTTATAACCTGAATGTAGAAAAGTTTTTGTAAAGATGAAGCATGCACAGTCAAAGGAAAAGTTAAATTACTGCAATAACAACCTGTTTTCAAATATGATAAATATGAAATAGAATAATGTCACAACAGTAAAGATATAATTACAAAATGAAACATACCATAAATACTGGTGCTAGTGATCATGTCTTCAAGCCTAAAAAACAAAGAGGAGAGGGAAGAAGAAAAAAAACAGCAGAATCGGAATTTTCACGAGGAGGAATTCCAAAGGTTGCTTCTCATTACAGGCACTTTTCTTCCTCAGCTATCGGATTTCACAACTTTAAAAAAAACACACACACACAAAAAAACGCACGGTCCCTTGTTCTTTTTTCCTCAGGTATTCATTGCATTTGATTGCATTTTTTTTTCAAGCCGTGTAATTAAAAACAAAAACAAAAACAAGGCGGGATGGAATACACAGATATATATATATACATACACACACATATATATATATATGTGTGTGTGTGTGTGTAAAAAAAATAAAATAGAAAAAGCCAAAAAAGAAAATGCGTTGGACGGAGACGCGAGAGCCACACGGACGCGGCCGGAGCCTGTCACTTCTTGCGCGAGTTGGAACAAGAGAATAGGAAACGTGTGAGAGACTAGATGACATAAAACACACATTCTTCATGCCGCCCATTAGAGGAAGAGGCTAAAGCAGCGTGATGCCCCCCCTCCTTCTCTCTCCCTCCCTCTCCTCTCCTCCCTCCCTCCCTTTACTTTTAAAATAGATTACTTGCCAGCAGTTGTCCCACTAAGAGCGCAATGACAACCCATCTATTAACCTCCCGCCTGCGGTTATCGCGGCAAGTTTTATTCAGGCTGACATGCAAAAAAAAAAAAAAAACTTCTCGTTGTGGGAAAGTTATTTAGGAGACTGGTTCCAGTCGCCTATGTAACCTTCTCCTCAAATCGCGAAAGGGTAAAAACATTAATTGCAAACGTCGGTCCGATCTCCAAACTACACAGTTAATATTTCGTCTGTTTCGTTTCTCAAGCGATGACAAGTCGTTTCTCCTTCGGAATAACGCAGAGTGAGCGGACGCAGACTGCGCTGCAGTTTCTGTGATGCGCGACACGGTCTCTCGGTCTCTGAGCGAACGTTTTTGCGCGTATACGGAGCTGATCCGTCTCCCTCTCTCCCTCTCTCTCTCTCTATTATTTTTTTTCTTTAATTGTTAACATCACTGATAGACGGGATAAGACTTACCTGTGTTAGGTGACAGGGGCAGCGTTAAAGGGGGCGTTTTTGTTTTTGTTTTGTTTTTTTTTTTTACAGTAGCATCGATCCGATGAGTGCAGCTGATGAATGGCTCGCTGGGGTTAAGCGCGGCTGCTCGCCATTTGAAACCATTCCAAGTTAGTGAAGGGAAGACTGACCACAGCCTCTGCCATGTTGGAATTCCAAACCCTGGACAGCTGCTCCACTGACTGAAGGCAGCACACTGCGCACTGCGCATGTTCTCTGCGGCGGGAGCCAAATTCAAAGAGATCAGATCCTAATGAGCAGCAGTTCACAAGCAGCCTATCATGGCTTAATGTTATAGGCAGTTTGGTGTAGTTACAATATGATTGTACTGTCTGCAGGCACCGCTGGAAACTGCCTTCTTTTGCTCCCTAATGTGACTGGTGTGTATATTTAATTACGTCTGTGCTTTTCTCCTATATATATATATATATATATATATATAATTTACTTTTTTATATATGTTTATATACTTTTCTACATAGTTATCCCTACACTTTTGTTTGTTTTGGAAATAGTTATCCTGAACTAATCTTCACTAACCAGCCTGTAGACTCTATTTGTCCTTAACTGATTTTACTACAGGGAGCATTAGAGTTGTATGTTTGTGTGCAATAGTTGGAAATACTGCACAAAAAGTTGTTTTTTTGGTCCCTTGCCGACAGTTAGAAGTTGCAGGTCTGTTACAAGTTCAGAATCTGTCCAGATATTATGAATCGACAGCCAAACTTAGCTTCGCATAAAGACTGGAAACAGTGGGAATCTAGAGTCTGGAGACTTTAGACTTTTGAGGTCATTGCACCCCACCAGGAAATAGTCCCTCACATCCTAAACTACTATTTGATGTTTATTAACTTTAGTTTTTGTTGCAGGTTTAACAAACACAACATAATGTGATCTAGCTCTACCAAAATGTTAAAACTCTTGCAACCCATGTCTAGTTTATGGTTTCACAACATAAAAACAGTCACGTGACTCTTTGTTGTCAACTTTCTTTGAAAAGTGCTGACTGCTAACCCCATTCTAGATTGTTTGATGTTGATAGACCAAGGTTTCATATTTATATTAATGTCTTTGTCTTTTTTGTCATATATGGACAAAAATTTAATTCTTGGTTAAATTCTTGTGATGATTGTTAGATTCATTTAGGTTCTCATGTAATTGTAAAATAGAGACAAAAATCAAACGATATACAAATATTACAATTACATAAGAACCTACCTGAATCGACATATCCCATCGTTAATATGGTATTCAAAGGCAAATGCAAAATTCAACATTGATTCAAAAGATTCAAAATTGGCCAAAATAGCCCCACTATTCTAAGGGTTAACATTCTCATTCTGAAAAGTTTAAATAGAATATCTCTATTTTGATGTTTTGCCAGATTCTTTTGCAAAATGTGGTGGTGTGGGCGTTTATCGTAACATCATTGTTTCATCTTTTTTTTTTTTTTTTTTTGGTCATATAAAGAAACGTTAGAGTAGGATCTCAGGTTATTGTAAATATTTGTATATTAAAGGTTTTTTGTCTCTAATTTACCATTGAATGTATTATGTTTTTACTATCTGAGAACCTTTCACACTCCGGTAATGGAAGGCCTGTTATGCAGGTATATACCACTTTTTTTTTTTTAATACAGTACATTAAGGCAAAAACAAAATGATTGCATGACAGTCAAAATAACTCTAGTATTGTGAGGGTTAACATTTGTTTCCAGAAAAGTTAAAATAAACCATCTTTGTTTTATTGCTTTGACATATTCTGTAGCAGGGTATTCTCTAACCTCTCTCTATTATCTGTACGTGGCCTTGAAAGAGGGAGGTGATCTCTTCTCCTTTGGGGAGGCGTTGCAGGAAGACCCTGGTTAGACACATGATATGAGGATCGACACCAAAAGTCCCATTATGCTCTCTCATATCCATACCCAAGGCCCTAAGAGTGATGCATTGATTCAGCCTTCACTACTCCCTTGACTGCACCATGCTAATTCCAGCATGAGCTCTTTGGAGAAATCCTACCCATAAGGCAGGACATGGAGCGGCCACTGAGCTGCTTTAGACAGTGACCGTTTGAGCTCATGCTCTTCGCTGTCAGTCAGTCATCACTATTGCGTGGTATTTTCTTCATGTCTGTAATTCCTTTCAAACACCGTAGGGTACTTTGCTAATTTGAGACGAAAGCACAGAACAGTGCCCTCGTAATAATAAATCCTGTCGCAAAAAATTGAGAGGAAAAAAAAAAAAGCGTTTTCAGATTTTTTTTTTTTTTTTTTTTTAAGATTTAAGACATTTAAAAGAGGAAGAAGTTATCATAATAGCAGTGTCTGTGTGCGTGTGTGTGTTTGTGTGTGAGTTTGATTGTTCAGCTGCTGGCAATCTGCAGATGTTAGAGCTCATCAGGTAATTTTCTGTCCATAGTGGAACAATATTGCATTAATACTCCACTGTCTCAAGCAGAAGTGAGTGTCCAGCGCTTGTAGGAACAGCCTGTGAAAATCTCGGTGTGCTGTGGAGGTCACGGTGAAAACAACAGCAGTGCATTTCCAGGTGTGGCCACGTCCATTGTCTCCTTCCTCATATGGGCATGTTCAGTCTGTGCCTTTGTCCTTGTGTCAGCAGGCAGGACATTCTAAATTATTTTGCTCAGCTGCCTCCCTGAACTCTTGCTACAGCACGTCAATACACACATCATGCACACAACCGCACATACAGCAACAGGGATCACAGTTCATGTCCATCACACACTTGAATCCTCCTTGACACAGATCAAACCTCGAGAAACTAAGTTATCAAGTTGCTATGATTTGATGCCATTCAGGTGAATTCAGATCAAAACATCAGATTATGGGTTTAGTTAATAAAGAGATCAAATGATTTAAGACCTTTTTGTGGCAAAGGAATAATATTAGAGCATTTTTAAAAATGAATATAAGGTTGTATTTTTTATAACACCTGCAATGAGAAAATAACCTTTGAAAGAAGAAAAACTGAATGAAATCACAACATTTGCTCATATCCTCCTTCCTGTCCTGCACACAGACACACTTAGAAAAAAATGTTCATTTCCCCAGGAATGAGGTTAGGGGTTTACGCGTCACGTGACAGGCTGTTTTTTACCCTTCTGCCTACAGACTTTTGTGTCATGTGCGATCACTTCAGCTATGTTGCTGGGCGGATATTATTTCTGCCATTAACGACTGACTTTAGAGAATCTAGCTGCATGATGTCTGTCCTTTTTTATTTATTTTTTTCCACAGGAAAACACATCTTGATATTAGTTTTTATTCCCCTGATCAGTCCCTCATAGAACTGTTCTCTAATCTTTACAGAGATTGTTGTTTAACATTGAATTACGGTTGCCGCACCTAGTGTCAATCTTTAACTGAAAGAAAATATTTTGAGTAATTCCCCTGCTGCCAAATAGTGATCCTTTCCTTTTTTTTCAGAGTTCATATTATATGTGATTTAACAAATTAACCAAATTAGATTTGGGGGTTTTTCATGGAGCAATGCTGTAAACAACATTATTTGCAAAGATACTGTACCCTATCTCTGATTATACCTCTGCTCTTATCAGGAACAGAAATCTCTGAGTTGAAATAATACACACACTGAGCTGTGAGCCTCTCATCTAGTGTCAGTCTAATATATATTACTACAAAAGAGCACCAGTTATTATGGAGAGGAAAATGTGCAAAAAGTGGGAAAAAAATTACAGGCTTGATTTCCCACATTATTTAAAGATGTGTATCCAAGTCCCTGTATAGACCAGAGCTAAAGTCCTAATAGGGACAAGCTTGAAGTGAATAGAGCCCACAGAGGATAAGCTACTAAATCTTGCAATAAAAGCAATGTGATTTACAGTAAATTCCACAAGGCTGACAGTGCCACAGCTGAGGGCATAAACAGTCCTTTCAATGCTGCGCCTCAGCTCTGTCTGCTGTGAACTACAATCACACAGGCATGCTGCTCAGCAGCAGTGACTTTGATAAATCACCAGGAAGTCCCACTGTTGGCTTAAAACTAGAACTTGTTCAGTTGCAATTCTGCATTTGTCCCTCTTTAATGTGTATGGAAGTGGCTTTAGCAGTAATCTGTCAGTGATTGATTAGGTGTGGCCAAATCCCCTCTCCGTTCTCCTCCGCTGGTTCACTGTTCAGCCACAGCTGTGTATTTACAGAAAGATGGCTGTATTAGCGAAGAGGCTGGCTTGTTTACAGGCAACATAAACATGGTTACTTTCACTCGGGCGACTATACACTCAGGATGACCAGCAGCAACAACAAGAAACAAGAAGCGACATGTTCTTGTAGGTGCTGAATTCACGCACCAGTGGATAAACCAACAGGTTTATTATACCTACAACTGAGGTGTTTTACAAGGTAGAAATCATATCCTAAACTGTCGTCCATGTTTGCAACAGCAGAAATGCAAAGTAATATCTTAATGCAATATGACCGCTTTGTATCTGTGATGTAAAACCTGAAATGTAATAGATGCTTATGCAACTATTAAAACATATTTATTTTGTATGTGACACAAGAGGTTGAAAAAGCAATTTAGACAGGGTACTGGATATTGATCACACTTACCAGCAGATCCATTTTAATTAAATATTAAGAGAGTGTGCTGCATTGATAGCAACTGAGCAGCAACTGTTTCTTGCCTTTTCTTTTTCCATCATTTGAAAAAAAAAATCTACAAGCTAGAAAGAATACATGCTTTAATAACACTCACATGTAATTATACTTGAAGTATGAAAGCAAGGCTAGGTTATATCCGATGCATTTTGTATTCAAAGAATATTTTAGTTATTTTTAAAAGAAGGTCTGAGTATGAACATCCGTGCATGAATTTTAATGGAGATACTTAAATGGTAATTATTCCACTCAGGCTCAAACGTAGGTAACAAATGGAATTCAATCAGTGTCCGTGCATAATGATGGTCATTAGGAGAAAGAAAATAATAATGACATCCTATCTGTATTAAACCTGCAGACACTTTACACAATGATCCTGCAGCCATTATTGATCTCCATGGAGATAAGCAGTTGTCACTTTTCAGCATTGTGCCTGAATGTTAAATACAGCTCATTTTGTTTTTCTGCAAACTATTTCAGCCAACACTAAATTTTCATTTAATTTACTTCACTACTTGAAATCCTTGGTCTCGTTCCACATGATTGTAATTTTGCTTCATTGTCAGAGCTGCCTCTCCAGTTTTTTTTCCCCCTTACCATTTCAAGGTTTCATAAGGGTAGCATAAAAATGAACATCACACCTTTGTGTGGCTGCAGTGTTACTTTATGGGCTACTCATGCATGTGCTTGATGCTTTATGCAATACAACGCAGCTATAAAGAAATCATTGCACACTTAGTGAAAACTGCAGCTGCTTCCTCCTTATCACTGCTTTATGGTTTAAAAAGTAAAACTGACTGCGAAATACATAATGGTTTCATTAGTTCATAAGCTGAAGTATAAAAGATATTTCATGTATACTCCACAGGCTCTTTAAACAATACAGTTTTCATCTTTGTATCACTCATTATTAGTTGAATGCTGTAACAGTTGCTTACACATATTGTACAGTAGGCAGCATGCATTGAGTCTTCTCCAAGCCACTTGGTTGAATAATTAAATAAGATCTCCAATCAAATGATCCATGATTTGCATGCCTTCTGTTGCCAACTAGCTCCATCTGTTTGGTTTTGAGAGCTCTGACACAGTGGCTCGTGTGAGTGAAACAGCAATAATGTAATTGTGGATGTGACAGATTCACCAGATGATGCAGGGACTGTTCGAAAGTCTGGTCCAAGGCATACTGTACAGCACAGTGTCATATGGTCTTGCAAGAAAGCATGACAAAAACAGTCTCATGAAGGCTCTGCTGTCTCCTTATCACGATTAAGTTTAAAGAGCCTCTGTAGTCACTTGTTCATTCATTTTAAATGCACGCAACTAAAACTGGAGCTGTGTTTTGAAACATCTTGTGAAGCGCGGATTACAAAGTTACTATATCTTAATTGAATAGCAGCCTTCAGAGCTTGGCGGGTGAAGGACAATAGTAGCGGGGCCAGTTTGGCTGGATGCCAGTGGACAATGCAGAGCAGGCCTCAGCTCTCAGCAGCAGGCAGAGCCCATGCCGAAGTCCACATCAGGAGAGACAGCCTCTGCTGCTTTGATGGATCTGTGATAGCAGCCAGTGTCTGCCCTCAGCTGGGGTTCAGGTATTCACCACAAATAACATGATACTATCCCTGGTTAGATTTTTAGCCTATTTTCTCTTTTTTCCCCTTTATTGTTGCGGCTGAAGGACAATATAACTGTGATCACCTTTCAGCATAACCTAGTACTATTGATCAGTTAAAATGATAAATACAAAACAACTCTCACAGATTTCTATCCTGTTTCTAATAATAAACAAATTTACAATTACCTCTCACAAACTTGTGATAGTTTCTAACATAATTTATTTAACTTTCTTGATGTTAACTCTAGTTTAACATTATTTATATTGACTGTAAAACAGCTCTGAACCTTTGGTCAAAGATCTGGATGTTATACAATTATCTCCATTTATATTAAAGTAAGTCCATTTATTACAATCTGTGGTGCCAAGTTCATTCAATTAAGAACTGATGCATGTAGGAGTGTTTGCCAAAACACTAATCCATTGAAAGGTTCTGTGTAAATGTATTAATTGCTTATTTACTTACTCATTTGTGTATGTGTGAACAGACAGAAACTAGTGAAGCCTTCTCAGATTTATTTTACCAATGCACCTGCAATGTAAAGGATCTGGAACAAATTTGTGAGGAAAGTCTAGAGATTTCTGCTCAACTACAGGCTACAAGCTAACTTTGGTTTGCAGCACGTTAGCTTGGAAATGGAGTCAAACAAAACAAAAGCAAAAACTCAAGATGTCAGTCACATTCCAAACAGGCATATTGGAAAAACAGTGTCAACATCAGATAATACAGATAATAAATTATACATTTTAGATTTAGATTTAAATTTTTCATTATTTATTATTATTACAAAATAATACTAATTCTAATAATAATTTTTTAGCCAGATCTGTCCCTGTATTTCATTTTAGCAGTGTGCCAATGCTGAGGAGTCAAATATGTTCTAAAATACAGTTGATAGTAAGTACAGTTCCTTCTCCTGGTAATCCCTAAATTGGCACAATCCAAGCACCATACAGGGCTAAATTTCTTTCCCAGTCCAAGCCCCATTTCTCATTTTTGGCTGACGCCCAGGATGTTCGCTTGCGCCTTCTTACAGAGTGCAAGCACATGTGTGAGCTACAGTTCACTTAATGGCCATTTAATAATAATACTTAATGGTATCATTAATTTATCATTAACAAGTGTTTTCTGAATGTTACGTACTGAATCATTAAAGGTAAAAATCTATCTAATGTCAGTCATGGATGTGGTAAGTAAAATAGAATCATGAAAGAATGATGAAATGAAAATAAAACTCTTAATTGCACAAAAATCCCAAAATGTAATTTTTCCTTTGTCTTTTCATTTATTCTTCTGTTCCTTGGTGCCATGACAATATTTACATAAACCTATAAGCATTGGTAAGAATAAACAGACATAATTAGACATAGACATAATATATTAACACTCACATCACCATATGTGCTGCCTTGTACGGCTCTGACAAACGTGGGAGAAGCAGGGGCTTGTGAAACACAGCGCCTCGAGTTGGATTCATTTTGCAAGCCAATGCTTTTCCAAACAGCTCCAAGACTTCCTGATCGGCTGTAATCCCCAGCTTTCACACATAAGTCATTGAGAGCGATGGAGTCCCCTCTGTTTACTCACTCCAAACCAAATGATCTTTCACAAGTAGACCACTTCAGATGTGAAATGGAATTTGCCAGGGTGTTCTATCCCAAGTCTATTTCTCTGTACGCTTTACCAATTCCCAAATAGGGTTCAGTCGCTCACAGATAATGTCTGTGAGGATTGAGCCTGGCTCCTCTGCTGTTTTAATGGCCCACGGGAAAAGGTATTTGACAGAAGTAAAGAAGTACTCTTAAGCACATACACGGCATTGGATTTTATTTTGTTTTAGTTGCATAAATGATTTAACATCAGAGCAGTTGCTAGAAAATTACCTATATTGTTTCACTCCGATTCTGTGCCAAAAATTCATTCAATCCCCCACGGTGGTAATAACAATAACACGGTTTTAATGTAATATAAAATGTAATTTCTTCACAATAATAATAGCTGCTTACACTGTCACACGCTCACATGTTAGAGTTGAGCTGATTGCTTTATCTTTTCATCGGCTGACATTGTTACTGCTTTGGTATGTAGTTATGATAAATGGTTGTTTTAGGAGGGCTGCATTTACTTTGTAGAGTCATTATGAGAATATTATGTATGAGAAAACAGTCATTAATATTCATTATAATTGCAAACTACTGAGCTGAATGCTGATGGAGTGCGTTCACATGCTAACACAGGCCAGCTTTTTCTAATGTATCTCTCATGGCATCCGCACAACAATAAATGGAGGTGTTTAGGAAGATGTCTGTAACAGAATCTGACTTTTACTCATTTTTCCACTCAGTCAGGAAGATCACAGCACCTTTGTGGGAAGGAGAAATTAACATACAACAGTCACAGCATGCACTTAGCGCAAATATCACAGCAGTCATGGTTATATGTAAATTCACATATATAGCATTATCAGTAAACTATAAAATGCCTCATTCACTGTGTATTTGACTCATCTTTGTTACATTCAGTGCATAAGATTCACTGTCTCCAAAGGGTACATTGTTCCTATTCCAGTTGATATGGGCTCCAATTTTGTTTGTGTCTGGTAATTGGAGCAATGTTGAAGTGTGGAGCACTGATACATTTCCTAGTCTATGTGTGAATGAGGCTGGCTATGGAAGGGAAAGGTCAGGCCCTGGACTTGCCTTTCTCCCCCAGGGCTCTGAACAAGAGGGGGCCGGAGAACACCACAAACAATTAAACATGTTGCTTCTCACGGTAGAGCAGCCGTACTCCTGTTGGTTAGAGAAGTTTTTTACCTTGGTGGGTTGCTGTTGGTCACTCTTCAGAGCAATAATCTGCAGGTCTGAGCGATCAATACAGCCACGACAGCTTCAGCCTCCATTAGAGCAGACATCTCTGGAGTGCCTGTGCATGAGCAGAGGAGCACACAATAGGCATCAACAAACACATCCGCACGCATACTCACATACACGTAGGAACAGATGTATTCAAGCTCATGCACAGAATCACCCACTCACACATGTTTACATGCACTATGAGCACTGACACCTGTACTGTATGCACACAGATGGTGAATATATACAAACAGGAAGTCATGAAACACAGAAATATGTGTTTATATGATTACACAAAAACATATTTTACATTTAAATGTGAAAATAAATCTTCTTTTTATTTCCAAATGTTGGCATGACAAATGCATTCTAAAGAAATTAATTACATAACTATATATTTTTGCGTCATCAATACAATAAGGAAACAATTTAATTAATGTATCTAAATCCATGCAATACAATATTTACTCATAGCATGTTAATTTTGTTAGTTTTTGTTTTTTATAGTACTGTTTATACTTAAAGCATTTGGTGGTGGTTAGAGACAGGATATGTTTACCATATAACCAAAATCCCAATTAATCCCTAATCCTAACCAAAAATTTAAATTGCTTAAATCTGTAGTTTACATAATCCAGGCAGTAAATATAAGAGACGTGATACCTGCTCCTCTTTTGATAGCTTTGTTTTTTTCCCAACGATTATACTTAAAACTAAAATATAACACATACATTACATAACACTTACAATAAATGTATTGCCTAAACATAGTCGTTGGATGAAAATTCCACCATTTACAGAATTATAACTGTAAATGTAAGTGTGTACAAGAAGACAAAAGTATGATGACACAACCACATCTCAACAATGTAAGGATATTGAGTGGTGCCTCACTGAGAGCTATATGGTAGTCATCTCTTGTTCCTGAATAGCAGATAATAACAATTCAGCCCTCTGGGCCTCTGAGACAGTGCTGTGTGTGCTGGGGCTAGTCCATCTGTGTGCTCTTGCTTGCTTTTGAGCTTGCACAGTAATGGACTCAACAAGTGAAACACCACTGGCATATCTCCAACAAGACATGGCCCAGAGGAAGGCGATGCTACAGTAGCTTTATAATTACACAAACAAAAAGATACCTCACTAAATGCTTCCTGGTAAAGAGAAGAGAAAGAAAACACAACATAGAGTAGGATTTTTTTTCAATTATTTCTTCACTTGGAAAAACGCTAATTGGATCCCTTGCCAATTGTTTGTTATCTCCAGTGCAGTAGAATTGCATGTCCTACAACTCAAAGAAGAAAAGAGTGTTTCCTATTTAAAGTGCCACATAGGAACAACCACTCAATAGTATCACAACCACATGTTCTATTATACCTGAATTTGTTTAAATGAACATAAATGAAAAATGTGTTTGTTTTTTTTCTAGTACACATTAATCCTGTGCATCTGTTTGGATAATACTCTCTATTCTGTCTTTCTTATATAGATGCAGTGACCAAAGCACTGCACATCTACACTGACAAATAGCAAAAATGGATTTCTTCCTGTTTCCAAAGTCATTTCAATGATACACAGAGAAAGGCAACACTGAATGTGAAAAAAAAAAAAAAAACACTTGAGCTTGGTTTAAAAGAACCCTTATTTTCTTTTGCATTCTTATCATCAATACCTTTATCACTGTACTGACAATAACATGCTGCATAGCCCCGTGGGAAGGTGATGCACGATCTGGATACACACCACAAAATTACATGCTTTTGTACTGTAGAGCAGATAATGATTAATAAAATGTTCAGAGTAGTTTAATTCAAACCAGAGACACTTCTACTCTTCTATTGTGCAGAGCATCGCAGCTTCCAGAGAAGCCAACTCTCTATTTTATCATAATGTTATGCACAGATAGGAATCTGCTTAAAGATGCTACAATGCTAGAATCTCACAGGCAACATGTAAAGGCTTTAAATGATATCAAAAAAGAGAGAAACAAGATTATATAAATTTAGGTGCCAGTGATTGGTGTCTCCTTAACATATCCTTTTTCCATTTCATCTAATTTGAGAGGCACATTGTATCGATATCTCTTGCATCAGACAAGTTAAAGGTATAGAACAGAATATATATAGAAACCTTTAACCATTAATATACATTGTAGTAGCAAACAACTATTTTCTTTGTGAAGACAGAGTGGAGTAATGGCATCCTGAGCAGAGTTAAGTCACACTTCCTCTGTGTGTGTTTGTGTCTGTCGTCTGGGTTTCTCTTTTCTTTGTTTTGGTAGCATTCATGTATAGTGAGTAAGTGCGTGTGAGTCTCTGTTAAACCGTTGGTTCTCCCCAAGTTTATAAATAGACAAAGACAGTAACTGCCCACACAGAATTATCAAAACGAGATGGCAGCGTCCAATATCCAGCTTTTGTAATTTCTTTAACTAAAGAAACAGAGAGAATTGTTTGGTTAAAAATGCCTCCAACAGACATATAAGCCCAGGCTATAGTTCATCCAACCATCTGGACTGCAAGCTAACATCTCAGTGGTTCAAGCAGGCAGCGATAAACAGTCAAAACATCCATAAAGGTTTTAATGTTTTTACCAGACCTATCACTCTTTTTACCGCCTTCTTTGTGTGCCTGCCATTTGGGGTTGCAGACTGGTCTCAAGTCCAGAGCTGAATTTTTCTCTCAGACCGACCATGATCCAGAGTCAACACTAGTATGGGTTTTCTGCAATGAAAATCCCTAAGAGCTGTTAAATTGCTCCAACTTGACTTGGCACTGGTATAATGTTTGTGTCTGTTGTTTTAAATGACCACTAGCTGCTGATTTTGCTAGCATGGGCTAACAGCTTTAGCTGAATTGGAATTTTTCTTTCTTCTTTTGTGTAGATACGATAACTTTATTTACTTTATGTGTTTAAACGTCTATTTGTGCACCACAACACCTCGCTGAGAAATCAAAAGGAGGGAGGGAGTCGGGCTTGGTAAAGTATTTGTTTTGATTTAAGAAGCTTTTGTTCCAGTGCGACATCTAGTGACAGTAAATAACATATTTTTAACCTCTAATGTTTGCCTTGTGATTTTTTTGTGAGCTGTGTACAACGACAGTCCCCAGTAAGTTCAGCTTCTCTTAATTATACAGTGACCTTTTTATATAGCCTTAGCAATTAGCTGATGAGTTTGTCTGTACTGTGGGTCAGTATCATTGGGTTGTAATCAACACAAATGCAAGGAGGCTTTTCAGAAGAGGAACTAGCTTGGCATTCAAGCACCCTTACCTTATTGCATTTTATTAATTACAAAACAATAATCAAATGGTGTTTGATGAAGGGCGGGGCCATAATAAACAATCACCTAGATGCAGCATTCAAGAAGTACAGCAGAGCCGTCTGAATGAACTCTAGATGGAAGATTCTCATCTCTATAATTATCTGCCTGTAAGGCTATAAATGTGCATGATATTAAGAACGCTGAAATACATAATCACACACATATTCATTACCCTCTACTGACAACAGCAGAATATTCTTTTCTCCAACAGTCTTGTATAGTGAAAGGACTTATTGTGTACAAAACCAGCTGTTGCAATGTGTTGAAAGGTCCAAATCAGAAACCATGAGGCTCTTTTGTTTTCTTCCTGAAGAATTACCTCATTCACTCAACCTCCAGCTCTGTGGTCACTACAGTGACTCTAGAGTACAAAGAACAACAGCACTGGATGAAACACATAACCAAATTGAAAACAGGACATTTTTATAAAACATTATTTTTCCAAATATATACATTTTTGAGGAAATATAATTGTGATGTGTGTGGTGTATATTCACTTGCAAGGTATTTTCCCATTCCCTGTTTTTAGTTATTTTCTTGTGCTCCACAGAAATCACAGATCAGGTTATGTTCACGGATCAGAGACTAGACTTTGGTGTCCAGACTCAGATGCTCTGATTAGTTTATGCTACTAAAATCGTTGTTTTGAAAAGACCAGAGTCTACAGTTTGTAGATGGTGTGATGTTTAACATGGTTAGTATGTTAGTTAAAGCTCAGAGTCCAGTCATGGCTGGTGGGAATGTTATTAGTTTTGCAGGTTTTTAACCATAAGCCAAATTCAGATTTTAATTTTGACCTATGATGGGACTAAAGGAAATGTCAGTGATTCACCAAAGTCTGTGGGATACATCATCTGAGAACTGTGAATGTGGGGGACTAACTGACATCACCATCCTTAGAGCCACTGTGCCTAGAAAAGTACACACATCCTGTCTCTCCTGCAAGTCAGTGGCATATTTTCAGCAGTATTTTCTGATGTTAATGTGCTATTAGAAACTTATTTTCCCTCTTTTGTTAGTGTGTTTTGTCCAGTGATGTTGTGGCTTGCACCTCAAGGCCACCATACAGGCCCCTGGGCAGGAGGATAGAAGAGCAGAGATAGAGAAAACAGACAACAGGCTGTGCTCATTATTGTCTGAACCAGCAGTTGGGTGTCTGTACAGTGATAGAGTTGAGCAGATTTATTCAAATCAAAGGTTCGGTAGTCGAATGTTAGTAAAAAACTTCCTCTTTATGGTTCTGGATAGTGACCCACACATGTACTGTCACCAGGCAGTAGCAGCACTGCTGGGGGCGGCAGCACCAAAGAACGTTGTTGTGGTCTTGGTCAGTGAGTTAGGCAGTCATTACTGCGTTACCATGGAAAAGATGTGTCACAAATACAGTTTTAACGAGGGTGTACAGGTCTGTAAACTATCGAGTGAGCTACTGTAACTGTGCCAGATTGCAGCACTGCTCCATAGCTTGTTTAAAAGATTCCTTTGCAACAAAATATCACAGCCCGTGCACACTACATAAAAAGAAGATGTTAAATATTGTCGTCATTATGTGGTCATATAGAGGCTACTGGTAATTAGACGTAGAAAGATGTTTATCAACATGACACACTGTGATCAAGTGCACCCGCCGTTCTCTCACCACCTGAGTTGTGATATTCCTCTAAAGCTGCAATTATCAGAAGATTAACAAGTTCATGCTGTTACGACAGGATGCTGTGAGAATGAGTTTTGGTTCCAAGAGCATTTGGCTGTTTGCCATCGCTGAAGGTGACAGAAATCTTGCCGATCTTGCACGACAGTGGAGGGGGGATAGACAGAGCTGGCTGGGTGGAGCTTATGAATATGAAAGTCATTGCTGTTTGGGCTTCCACCCTGCCCTTAATGCCCCAGTCCACCAGATCAGCTTTACTCAGCAGATTCCTCTCCGGTGGGAAACGGAGAAGAGGCGGCAGACAGCTGAAAGCAACCTAAACTGAGCACGTGTCCAAAGCCCCCACTGTCCTGACGCTAATTATTGATCAGACGATTAAGGCAGATGAAGAGATTTCTTGAAAGTGAGAGCTGTGATTGTGCATCTCTGAGTTGTCTAGAGAGAACCGCCAAAAGATCAATACTTTCAATCACGCCAGAGAGCTCCTCTGTCAGTCACGCTGAGTAAGGTGATTACAATTGAGTCTTAAGACAATGAAGAACTTCGTGGGGCTTCCTGAGGCACACTCAACCTCCTCACAGGGAGTCTAATGAACCCAGACCTGCTAAATAGGCCTCCAAACCACTTCAGCTAAACATCCTGAGAGACTGGCCCTGATGCACTGCTGCCAAACTCACCAGCTTTCACCTGTGAGCACATTCAGTGTGTGTGTGTGTGTGTGTGCGTGTATGTGTATGTGTGTGTGTACATATACACACACATACAATACACACAGGCCAGGAAAACTGCAACCTTTCAAAATAAGAGAAAGAAAAACAGAACTGATGACCACTGAAACCTTGTATGAAGCCCTTATATAAGCCATTTTTTCTTGTGTGTGGAGTGTGGAAAGGGAAGCCATATGCTGACAGGAGGTTACATGTTCAGAAACAGCAGGGAAACCTGACAGAATGATGGCTCTTCGCTCAGTATATTCAGAGTAAAGTCAGAGAAACCACTGCTTTTTCTCTTGTTTGACAAAGGATAAGTAGACAAGGATAGTGGTGTGATTTTTCTCTCTTTTTTTTCTTTTCTTTTTTTGTATAAACTATTTCAAACTTGTGGCCGCTGTGTTTTAATTTCTTTTGACAGTGGACGGCATGTTTCTAGGCAGCGTCGATCCTTTTTTTTTAAAAAAACTTGATCTGTGATGAAACATTAAGACAATTTTACCTTCTTGAGAGAAATGAAGTGATAGCGAAAGATTGGCATGTTAGAGATGAAAATTGTTAAACTACTTTTTCTCACTGATCTCCACCTGTCAGAGTGAAGAATTCAGCTGAAAACATCAGGTCTATTTAAAGAGCAAATGTTCCATGAAAAAAAAAATGAGAGAAAAATTTCTCATCACAGACACAAGTACATATAATTATTTAATAATGGTGGAAGAAATGAAAACTGTCAGAGCTCTAGTGCTGAATTCCTCCAAATGACAATGAGAGGTAGGCATCTCATTTTGAGTGCGCCATCATGCTGAGTAAAGACCCCTCCAACTGTGCAACAAAGATTCACTAGTTTTGTTCTGGGGATCTTTCTTTCTCTGTCTTTAACAGGCAGCATCTAGCAGCGTCCATTCCTCTGTGGCTGACACCAGCCTTTCAGGGAGCAGGTGACTTGTTAGTACTCTAAGCAACAACGGGAACAGATGTGTCCCTGACAGAGGATGGATGGTCAGGGTCCATCTGGTCAGTGCAGCCCTGGACAGGAATGATGAATACAGCTTCATCAGTGAATAGCTGTCATCAATCGCATGGCGTGGCGATGGCCGGTGACAGCCACACGCCAGCTCTGGGCCCCAGGTGTGGTGAGCAGAGAGCGGGCTGGCTCTGGAATGCAGGTCAATCAGGCAGGTCCGAGCCAATACTACATATCACAATGTAAAGTGCATGCATTACAAAGCAGATAAAGTGTATTCCTTAGTTGAGGTGCAAAGAATCTGCTGATTCTTTGATACAGATGCAGACTGGGTCACAGATTTATTTCAACGCGGGGCGGCTACTGAGTCGTCGTACTAAGGACGAGTACCAGGCGTCTAGACAAGTCATGGCTCTACATTGTCTTCCCCGGCGGTCCCAAATGAAATGTGCTGCATCCTTGTCTGCTCCAGTGCATAGACATGGAGAGGTACTAAAACTCTGACCTTGCTCGCGACCATTCTGAATATGTTATGGCTCTCGGTTCCCTTGAACTGTCACAACTTTAAATCGAACACTTCTAATGGTTTCATACACTGTGTGGTGATCATTATGCAGCCCGCTGCTCTTAGTCCTGCTTTGAAACAATAATATTAGGAATAGCCACAAGCATCTCGATAATTGTTTATTTATTCATTTATCTTGACTTAAAAAAAAAAACAATGGTAATAACAGCAGAACCTATCTGTCCTAATGGTCAGGCATGCCACAGTGGGTGTGTTCTAAGACCTTGGTATTGGTGAAAACAGGTCACTTAAATCTGTGAAGGCTCGACTTGATAATACACCCATTTCTGACTGTCAACTGTAGCAAGAATTGACAGAGGAGTGTACAATAGATTTTACACTTTAAAAAAAATATATCTTAAATTGTCCAAACTTGATTCTTACATAAAGCACCAAAAACCAAGCAGCAGATTGGTGTAAGTATTTTTCTTAAAAATCAATAATAATAAAAAAAAAAAAAAAAAATGTCATCTTTATACAGCTGTCACTGACGTCATGCAGACCTCAGTGTCAGGGTATAAATAGCCTGTCCATGTGCCACACTATCAAGGAGGGGTGTCTAAACACAAGTGCACATGTGACCTATTAGAGAGCAGCAAAGACTTCATATAAAGAATACATATTTATTGGCGCATTTCACCTCCACTCTCACCGAACACAAGTCTTAACCACTTGTAATCCTCTTAAGCCTGCTGATATTTACAGACCCAATCGATAATTCCTGTTGAAATTGAAATAACAGGCGATAACAGTGCAGATATTACAATTTCAAACATATGCGTATCAAATAATCACAATAGACGATTATATCTGTTTTGCATTGTATTAATGTCAAACAAAAACCTTTTTCACAGCACTAAGAGACACTGACGATAACGATTTTTGATGTTTTTGCTGTTTTATGAGAATGAAATTCACGGTGCTCTGTTTGTATGCATTGGTCGTAATTTATATAATTAAATCTTCTGTTCAAATTATGAAAACATTTTAATATGTTGATTGCTTGATGTTTTGATTGCTTGATGACTGATTAATTGTCCTCTGGAAACATTACAACCTAATCCAAATGCGGAACCATTGTTTTATTAAATGTTTTGTTTTAAAAAAAAAAATACCAGAAAGCTTTTTAACAATGTTGTAGGGGGGAAAATGAAGGGATAAAGTAATACATTATCATGTTTGTGGGCATTCAAGGGTAATTTATTTACATTGCATCAAACAGGATTGCTTATCAGGCTTTTTTGTTTTTTTATGCCTTTGGCTTGGTTCAGGCATTTTCTCTACAAGCACAGAAAGGTGGTGTACGCCAGCAGAGAGCTGGTTTTGTACATTTTTGCTGCCCTGTCGTTTTCTCAGCAGGGTGTCTCTTGGGAAAATCAAGGGGAGGGGAAGGCCATGGGGGGAGGGTCTGGCAGAAAACACACGCGCACACACAGGCATCACATCTCCAAAACACATCAAGGTGTCGGCTGTCTGATGCTGCTTACATGTGATTAAGCCTTTGCCTCTGAACAGACTACGTCTGATGACCCTGCTGGTGTGTGTAACCAATGTGTTGTAGTGCTAGCTCTCTCTCTCACACACACTCTCTTTACCCCCCCCCCCCTTCTGTTTTTTCCCCCCTTTCTCGTCTGACAAATGCTGCAGATGACCATCTCAACAAGAATCGCTCTCATGTTCAAAGCTACACTTTGCTTTGTGAGGCTCCCAGAAACTGACATTAATCCACTTTTTCTTCTATAGACTGACAAGAGCATGGAATGGAGGTGTCACACTTGCAGACAGTGGAGGGGGCAGTACGGCTTTGACAGCCTTGCTAAAGCACTGCTGCCTGTAACAGTCAGAGCACTGCAAATTGGAAATCCAGAGGAGATCATCTGTAAAGAACACATCCACCGGTGGTGTTGGATACAACTATCGAGCCTCAGAGGGGAAATGAGAAAAAGCCAGAAACCTGGTATAAAATAAAACATCCCTAGATGAATACAACCAAAAAATTTCCATAGAAAAAACGAAAAAAAAAATCCAAACAGCAAGGAATTCTGCTTTCAGTTTTCCCATGTGATACCCCCCTAAAGAATGTAACATAGAACAGGTAATATATTGTGTCATGCGTGGCCGTTCAGCTGTTTGTCGGGAGTGTGTGGTTCACGTCTTGCTGATCTTCAAACAAAAACCCTCCATCTCTCTCTGACATCTGCTGGGCTGTTGAGTTTTACCAGGATCCCTGGGTATTTATTAGAACATGTGGGGCAAATTGCATTACCTAAAGGAATTTGACCAGGTCATATACAAAGATTAACTACACGTATTAAAGTAATTCTTTTCTTAAGGAAGATATTGGCTTTTTAGCAGGTATACCTTGTTATGAGTTCATTCAATCACTAGCCAATATCTTGGGATTTCTTGGCATTACTCCACTCTCTTTACACAATACAGTTTATTGGGTTGATAAAAGGATCAAAAGCAGTTTGTTTATCACTCAGGTGTGTTATACACTAAATCATATCATAGCTGTGAAGCTGGTCACAGTTTAGATTTGTGATCAATGATTTGATCCCAAATTTCTCATGGTAATTGTGATATTCTAAATCAAAAATTGCAAGCATAACCATTTATGTGCAATTGCAATTAACATGTTCAATCAAAAGATATTAAAAACACATTTCCCAGTGTAGTACCAACAGTTAGAAATGTTCTGTTCAGTTCAGGAAGAATCTTCCCTGGTTTTATCTGTTTCGTGCCAACACCAACTACAGTGACAGCTTTCCTCAGTGATCTAGGCCAGGATCTTTGCTGTTGGGTAGAATCAGTGGAATCATTTGGATGCCTTGCTTATCTAATGGTTTGGTGATGGCAGAAGCCTTCAGTCTACATTAAAGTAGACATCAGCCTACGAGAGAGAGTGGCCTGGGAGAGACGACTACAGTACAAACTAACAGTGGCAGCTCCAGTTTTTTTATATTTATAGCGCCCAGCAGGTGTCAGCCACAGCAGTCTCTCTGCCCCCTTTGACACCCCATGGCTGCTCCGCTCCACCGTATGAAAGAAAAGCAAGGGGGGCAGGAGGGATAGGGGGGCAGCTGCCGCCTGGGATTAGGTACCTGAATCCAATCTTGAGGAGCAGTGAGCTCCAGTGGCGTTAAAGTGTTTTCTGGAGAATTTCTTATGTTCCCCACTAGCTGATTATTTCCAGATTTTAGTTCTGCCTCAGCGGAGATGAGCTCCACACAGTTTTGCCAGTTGTGGTTAAGATGTAGCTTGACATTCTCTGGCCACACTCAGATGAGTTGTATAATCTCATTTAGAGTAGCACACCCCACAGGCAAATCTTAACTCCCTAAACCGATATTAGTGTTTATCAACATGTGTAAATACATTAAATGTTGAAATCACATGTTATTTCACAGAGTGGAATGAAGTGGTGATTTTTCTTTTTACTGTGCATTGTCTTTGCTTTAACCATCAAAAACAATGCCATCCCCTTTTAACCTCTCATTGCCTTCTTCTTTCACCAGTGTCAGTACTGCTCTGTCTACTCTTGCTCATTAACCTTGCTTGTTCTTCCACTTCATAGCCCTGCTAATATGAAGACCCCCCACCCCCCACCCCCTCCCACCCCCATACCCACCCACCCCAAACCCCCACCTCTTCCCAAAGCAACTCTTAGATAACTCTAAAACCCCTTTGAAAAACCAAGGGAGAAAGGAAATTATTGCAGTGACTGTGTAGTGTGTGGCTTCTTGTAGAAATAATTTGGCTAGCAAGCCAGCATGCACAATACCAGGACACTATGTTTATATTCAATGCTACCTGCTACTAAAGCGCATTGTGTATCTTTAAGTTTGTCCATAATAAATGGTTTTTGAGCCATTTTTTTAAAATGGTCTTTAAATGTTTGTTTTTTTTATCTTGTAGCTTTATTTTTGGTCAGCAGATCATGTTATACACTACATCATATCATAGCTGCGATCACTAGTAACAGGAAAGATGTGTGATCACCACAACTCCAGTGCAAGTGAAAATCCAAGTGCAGCAACTACAAACAACCACAGACAAACAGATAAACTCATCATCCTAATAGGAAAATTTTCAACAACCTTATTTTTCAACACAGTGCATGAAGTCATACCTGCAATTTCATAGTGGGAAGAAAAAACTTAGATAAACCTTGACATTTCACTGCAGTAATGCCATCAGTCCTTGACCTCTGTGAGTGTGACTAATCTGAGATTTGTGTTTGTTCCTTACTGTTATTGAGAAAAGATGAGTGCAGCAGATGACTGACTCTTTATATTCTTCAATCTTTTGGAGCTTCAAACTGTCGGGCAACTATTGTACCTACAATTTTACCAACTTACATTCACACATGCTCATGTGTCATGGCTGCATTTCACTCTTTTCATGCTTTATGCTTTTTAGGTGCTTTGAATTCATGAACATTGTAGAGTCACAACTTTATATCTGCAAATTCTCACACAAGTGAAGTAGCTGAGCCAACAAGTAAGGTTTCTCTTCAACAAGAAGAAGGCTAAAGATACGATGAGCAGAAAACTCTCAGGTGAAATCTGCACTCACTAGGTTATCTGCTCTCATGTCAAGTGTTCTTCAAACTTCAAAATGTTTTTTTCCCCTTTTTCAGTTGTATGGAAAGTACAGAGAGAACAGTGTGAGGCAAAACAGAAATCATTCAAAGTTAGTTGAAAAGTTTTGAAATGCAGTAAACCAGTAATGGTGCACTCTTTAAAATTTTTGGAGCTTATGCTTAAACAATTAATTCCAAAAGCACAAATTACAATTTCCAACATAGATGAACAGACAAAGAAAAGAGCAACACCTACAGAAAGTCAAATACTTCTCCGTACTGGCCGCACTGACTGATTGCCAGAGAATGTGCAAAAACACCATTGCTTTTGTGTTGGTTACCATAGCAACTGCACAACCTAGACATGGGTGCTTATTATAATTAACCCCTTCCCTCTTTTATACATTTAAACTATTTCTGGTTGTGTGATCAGATATAAACCTTTAACCCAGAACCTATCTGAATTTATTGTCTTGCCTTGTGTTTTTAATATCTTTGGGTTCTTAGCAGATCTACATACTTGGTTTTGTTTTTACGTGTTCAGGAACTTTGAATTGTAAATTTCAAGCAACTCTTGACATGCTGACATGACCAGCGCAGTTTAAAGACTGCAGCTTCAAATGATTTGCATATGTATTTAGTGTGAGAGAAAGTCCGACAAAGAAATGTTTGATTGCACAATGACCTGCAAAATAGCCAATGGTATGTTTATTTTTTACTTTTGCTGGAAACTAAATTTAATCAAATAATTAAGTTTGCAAGTGCTTTTGTGTAGTCCAATATCAATGTAGGCCTTGGGTGAAAATAAGCAGCTTTAAAAAAAAAAAAAAAAAAAGAAAGAAAGAAAAAAAAACCTTAATTTTTAGTAAGACTTGTCTTGACAAACCATAAATGACATTGGTCATTTATGGTTTGTAAAGCATGCATAATTTAAAGCATTCACCCTAAAGTAATCTAACTAAAACTAGAGCATTGAGTGATTAACTAAATGTAATATAAAACTAGGTGGCCAAAAACAATGTAGCTTCAAATGTGCTATGTCAGTAAGTATTGTAATTATTTAAGTATTTAAACCGTCATTAGCTTTAAAATGCTAATGGTGCTGATGTTTAGAGTGATGTGAAATGTTGAATCAAGCTTCATTAATTAATTTGCCAAGAAACATCTCCAGTTGCAATTTTAACTACTATTGTTGCTATTTCTACTATTTCTTTTCTTTGCTGCTGTGTGTTTGTTGGAAGCAGGTGGTGGATGTGTTGATAGTCATTTGCCAAGAACTTCTTTCAACATCCCATTTAGACTACCACTTAGGGCTACTTTTTCATTTTGTCATGCTTGACTGTGGATGATACAGTGACTTGCTTTGGCCTCTTGAGGGATAAAGAGATGCTACAAGATGGGATGGGATGGAGCTAGCTGGTTAGCATGCTAACTTCAGGAGATATACTAAACTATACTTAGTGCATAGTAGAGCAGCACAACTAGATCTCTGTTGTTACCCTGCTTTCAAAGATAGGTTGAGATATTGCTTACTAACTTTAAAACAACCATACAAACATATTATCTGCATTTATGACAAATTCTGGAAAGAACGAACAAGCCACTATCAATAAAAATCAGAACAGAATCATAATAGTAACACATAGTATAAGTAAGAACAATTTGGTGAAACTATGTTAAGAAACAACTAATATAGGACAATTCTCCACCAAGACACATGAAAAAATATCTCTCTCCAGCCTTAAAAAGCCATGAAATAAAGCTCTTCAGTGTCACCATGCATCATGGCATTATGGCACATTCAACACAGTAAAACTTCAGTGTTCTTGCTAATGATGACATTTGAGGCAAATATGGTAACAAGATCCAGGGGAGTTTAACAAAATGCTCATTAAAAGGTCTAATAATTAAAATATTGATTAATTAGTCATACATTGATTTACAGTCACACTTTATCAAAGCGTAAGGCTCTAATTACCGTGGTATTATACTACAGGTTGACCTACTCATTTTTTTGTCACATGTAATGAAAAAGAACATTTCTTTAACTGCCTTTTAAATTTTTGACCTGTAAAATTTTAATGGGGAGTACAGTGGGTGTCGAATCTGGATTGGCAGTAAAGTCATGGGTGGCTAATGTCTGTGAGTTTGGTTAAGTGGCTGTACACACCGTGAGCTAAAACACCTCTCCAGAGGGATTGGTCAGGGTTACTCTGTTTAAACAAAATTGCAGCCACCAGTCTCTGCGAAACGGCACAATGAATAATTACACAAAACTTGACTTCTCTAGTGTTTCAGTCCACTTTTTGTAAAGCATTAAAATGTCTGTGAAATATGTCCCAAAATGTTTTTAAGAAGCATGGAAATGTAGTTATCAAAGTTCTTTGATACAAGCACTTTTTTGTGGTCGGCATTTGGTGGTTAGTTAATGAAGAGGTGTTGAACAGGAATTGAATCCTATTTTCCACTCCATAGAGTCAGAAAATGGTACTTCAGACACTCAGGAATCTCAATTTTCCTCCTGAAATTGGAAAATGTGTAGACATGAGTGTGAGGTGCAAATCATCAACAAAGTTTTGGCTGACCAGTGGCAGGGTGCAGTGCTAGATTCAACTGTCCACATAATCTCTGTCTGGCTATTACTATGCTGCAAATTATGGCACATACAGTAATTTTCCATATGCCGTATAAAATAAAAACGCCAGTGTGACCTTGTCAGCCGACAATTCACATTCAGATTCCAATATTTTGTGCCAGTTGCAGTACTGACATGAAGCTGGTCTGTTTGCTTTTAAATGCACATCTGAGGATCAATTCTTGTGCCAGATGACTGATGACATTTATCTCTCAACAGTAACTTTTTCTCTCATTTAGCCCCAGCACGTGGTCAGGGAGCTATTTGTAGGAATCAGTTCGCACCAACTCTGAGCTGTTCACGCCAATCAGCAAACAGAGGGAAGGCTGAAAGTAATGACAATGACAATTAATGACATTTCCAGTGTAGTTCGAGCAGCACTGGACGAAGCTGATGAGATGGTTATAGGTGAATATAAGTCACAGAATCGACAACGCTTGTTAACACGTGTTTTTGACTGCCACTAACACCTGGGTACCATAGGTGCATTTCAGCATGCTGCGGCTCAGTCATGACCAAGCAGTAGCAACTGGTTGAAGCAGAAAGTATCCACCCACCGTGGAGTAAACGTATGCCAATGGATAGCTTTCAGATGCTTTACACAAAGTGAAACGATGTGAAAGGGTCTGATACATCAGGCTTACTGATATGGACAAAAAAATAAAAACACTAACAGTGGGCAATAATACAGTATGTTTGACTGTTGATAGCTATGAAGTGTATTTACTCACTATAAATCAAGCACCCATAGCAACAAATTGAAGGGTACTGCTCTTTATTGTAGATATAGTGCTACTTTGTAGTATGTCACAGTTATTTAGAGTAATTCCTTGCCTGGGAGAGATTCTTTCTTTCTACTTTTTTCAAATCACATATATTATATACAGCTCTGTTCGTGGCAATATGGGGGTTAAATTCAAAGACTTTTGGTTGCTGTTAAGTGTCAGTTAATGAATTTTTAGAGTTGTGGTCATTCACCACCCACATCTAAGGTTGACTGTAGTAATGCTGAAAGAGTTTGGAAAAGTAAACCCTTTATTGAAAAATGCATGTTAGAGATGGAGGACTGAAAGAGGATTGCTGCAGAAAAAAATCTCATAAAAGAATGACATCTACACCATCAAAACCAAACTCACTACAAACCAAACATTCATCAGTCTCACTTGAGAGAAATCCCCACTGAAGTGAACTATTCACACTTTAAGACCTCCCCATGGTACACTTCACTGTATGTGAGCAAAAAAAATAAAAAAAATAAAAATAAAAAAGTGCTATATATTCCTCCTAATGTAACTTATGAAGGCATGTATAGAAATTATACAAGTAATAATAGGTTGATATAATGCATAACACATAATGGGGCACTTTCATAAAGTCCCTTCATACAATCACTTAAAACCTCCCACCAGCCTCCCACCTAATTTCAAATGCTTCACAGTGGAACATTTATAATATAAGTAGTGGTTACTTCAGCTTTCTGCACCACAAATGCTATTTTATCTCTGTTTTATTAATCTCGAGATAGATAAATGGATAGTTGGATAGAAATATGACAAATTTTGCCAGAAGCTTCCTGTATTTGAGAGATCGCAAAAATCACCAACCCCCCAAAATAAAAGGCTGAGGGAAAGATGTCTTTCATATTTTAATGAGACATGAACAGTATTACACCTCCGTGATTTTGCTGCATCAGAACCTATATCCACCCCACCTTTGTTTGCACCCGTATTTGCATTTCAAAGGGAGCCCCTGAGAAGCCACTTTGCATATTTACATCTGATTAACAACTTTAAATGAACATGTCAAAATCACTGACATAGTGAGATGCTCGTTGATTCTGTAACATAAAAACACTGAACACAAACTGTGATTACGAAGATATGATGTTGACTAACATGCATGCTTCATAGAGTTACTATGAATTAAAGAATCTTATTAACATTGAATATAAATCATTTTAGAAAGGAATATGAAGGGATAAATAACATATTGCTTCCTTTTCTAAACCAGATATTTAAAACCACTAACTAAATGATTTCATGTATAGAAAGGGCTTACCTGGTCAGTGTCCGTCTGTAAAGCTAAGTTTTACTGATTTAGGTATATGTCTTATTTCATGGTATATTCCACCAAGAGAGACTCATTCAAATTTCATGACCATCCCTTAGTGATCCCATTATTATGTATTTTTTACACATCTGCCGATAATAGTGAATTAAAAGGAGGGTGAAAGAATGGTCAAGCTACCACATCATTAAAAAAATCCCAAATTCTAGCATTCGGAGAAAAAGAAAACACAAAGTTCACAGTGTTAAGGTAAAGCTTGGTCATTGTTAGGGAAAAAAAGAGGATATAAATTTGTGATAGAGGCTTTGTTCGACTGAGCTCTCTATAAGGTATAAAATATGAACTAACTATGTGATTATTAATTGGGCCCATTGTAATTTGAGGATTCTGTGCTGCATATTGTTGGCAGCTCTCCACGGGGTCTGTCTGTGCAGGAACGTGTCGAGGGGGTACCAGCCAGGATGCCTCAGCCATTTAGAGAGCAGCTTGCCACTCGCGCATCGGCATACCAATGAGTGGGGTTAAAAAGGCACGGCTCCTCTCAGAGACAGCCCTCCTTCTCCAGCTCAGCTCCAAAGGGTCTCCACGGACTAATTTCCAAAACCACCTCTTAATGTGGGCTTGTGTCAATCACCTGAACAGACAGCTTCATCCCCTGATATGGAGTAGTCACACAGTAGAGCCAAGAAGACCAAAGGAAAGACAATAGTGCTGTACAGTAGTAGCTATAGAGCAGAAAATAATACAGACTGCCTTAATGGATTATTAATAACTTAAGTACAAGAAAATAACTGAAAAACAAAACATCAATACATCAATATTTGTAATGACAAATCATTTTTTCTTAGAATTTTTAAACTAAAAAGTAAATTTACTGATGCGGAGATAATAAGAATAAGATAATAAGAACATTAATATGCAATAGATACTGTTATATCATATATAAAACCTCCTTTTTCAATTGTAGGCCATGTAGATTAATAAATTCCTCACCATATATTTGAATCAATACATTAAACTGCCATAGTAACATGATCAACAGCATTTTTTTCCCTTCTTCTAACATTACTTGAAAATATGTCTAATATTTCCCTAATCAGTTGTTAACAATAAACTGGATTTGTCTTTTCAATGAAGAATCTAAATTAAAAAGCTATGTATGTGTAAGTATGTATAGAATGAATACAAAACTGCTGTAGAAACAAATATTTAGCAAACAGGGGGGGAAAGCGTGTTTACAAGGATTAATTATTTCTTGTGAGACCTCAAGGAAACTGAACAAGTATTTATTCCTATAGAACAAGTATATAAAGCATCTCATCTACAGTCTGATTATAGCAAGATTTTAAATTAAAGTCTGAATATGACTGTCCTTGAAGTGACTGGTCCATTACTAAAGATGAGGAAAAAACTGAAGTAATAACATTGAAAAATTCTTGTCAAGACATCTTGAAGGAGTTTTGGCAAACACTTACTATTCATAAAATACAGTCCAGAAATACACTCATGGTTTAAAAAGATATTAATAATCATTGACTATCCATCTATTCAAAGATCCTTATTTCAATCTCTATACTTTTCATGTCAGTAAAGCTGGATCATACTCAGTTATTTACTTTATAAAATCCACATTTAAATGAGAATAACCAGTGTTTTACCAGTCCTGGTTAAAAAAAAAAAAAAAAGTTCTCTTTTACAACAAACAATTAAGGCATTCCCCACAGGTAAATGTCCTGGACTGAACAGATTTAGAGCTGAGCTTTACGCTACGTGAGATTTTAACACCTTTCTTACTCAGGATGATAAAGAATTAAATTGCAAGAAAACACATCCACATTCAGTTAACGAGGTAAGTGTATGTGTTTTATTAAAAAAGTGAAAGGATACTATCGAGTATTGGCCAATGGATTAAGTAAACATATAGCAACAATTATCCAGCCAGATGAAGCTGGTTTTATCCCTAGCAGACTGTTCTTTTTAATGTGCGTCACTTGTTGGATGTTTTTTATTTCTGATTTAAGTGAAAACCACTCAGGCGGCTGTTGTAGTATTGTATTCCCATAAAGTTTTTGACTCTGACAGTTGTCTGAAACTTGGAGGATATTTGGATTTGGGATTTTTGTTGACTGGACTGAATTGATTTATCACTCTAAGCAAATTAATAAATAAGAAGAATATTGGAGGACTTTGCCCCTATCCGTAATTGGCACAACTTGTATATGCGACACATTTCACAAGGGAAAACACCCCCATTTCAAGAACACTTACAAGACGCACATTCTTTTGGGATTGCTCGCTCTTACACCAGACGGTAAGAAGCTTATCAACAAATTTGTGATTTTCTTCTCCCAGGATCCTGTATCTTTCGACTGTATTAAGAGGGCATATGAAAGGGAAATCAATGCTGTGTTGCCTGATAAAATATGAAGGTCTGCACTTTCCTGTATTCATAGTTGTTCAATAAATAGCAGACACAGGTTAATTCAGTTCAAAGTGATTCACTGTTTTCATTATTCTAAGGTCATGTTACATAAATTTTACCCCTCTTTGTCTTCAGTGTGTGATAAATGTAAATACTGTACAAAAACTGTACAATAATTCATCAAATCAAGTAAGTTTTTTCGTCTTTTCTCTTTTTCTGATCAATTGACAATTACTTACATATCTTTGGATGCTCAGAGGACTCTATCCTCTTTTTACACTTTCAACCAATGAAACTTATTCTTGGAGGGGGGCAACAAACTGGTTGCCAGTTTTTTGTTTTGGTCTTCTCCTTTCCTATTCTTGACAGTTTGCACTTAGCTGTTACGTGTACTACATGAGATTTTGTGTCCCTGACATGTAGTTAAGAAGAGCTTCTTATAGTTACTTTTCACTTTGCATAGACGGTATTTCCTTTGCTGTTGTGTCAAACTATAAATTGTTAAAGCATTTTAATACCATTCCACATGTATCTGAACAGTGGAAGCTGAGCCAAGGACAGCTTGACAAGCACACTTGTGGCTATAGCCAATCACCAGTCAAAGATGGCAGGATTATCCTCAAGGCGCATGCACAAATGTTGCTAGGAGATAATCATGCTTACAAAAATGAAAGAAACAATACACACGATGGTTGGTGGTGAACCTAGCCTCCACTGGGTAGTAATTTATTTCATGAATGAAAACAAGTAATTTCAGATCTTTTATTGGACAGACCACTGCTCTGAAATGTCAGGAGTGATATTGCTTCTACTTTGTTCTAATTGATGACATTTTTTTTTTTTTAGCTTTAATAGATGAAGCACTGCTTATCTTGCTAGTCCTAACACCACACGACTGGTTTTGAGCATTTATTTCTGTATTGTTCAGATATAGTTATCAAAAAAATGTCAATAAAAATAATATTCGAAGGAAAAGATTTGGTTTGATACAGCTGTTTTCGCTTGACTAGAGATATTGTTACTCTGATTCACAAACAACACACTGCTCTTAACTCCTAAACACAACTTATCTCACACTTCTCCTGAAACCCTTTCACGCTCCGGCTTCTCTGAACATTGAATAGCTGAGAATCCATCCCTCACACTGAGTTTTGCTTTTTGTGTTACAATCCAAGATGACATACGACACGAGAAATGATGAGAAAACTGTGGGGAGGCTTCCAGTAGATTGATTCACACATCGCTTCATTCTTTTCTAGTTAGTCTTTTATTGGCTACAAAGGTAGAGTCGTTGTGAAGCCGAGTGTGAGAAGAGTGAACCAGCCTGCCCTGTTTAATCCATGGGGCATTGAAGGAGGGTGATCACTTCTTAAGAGCACAAAGGCCTACAAGGAAATCAGTGCAGTCTATGAGATCCCAAAGCTGATTTAAAGGAGAGATGTCCCAGCTTGGGCTCCAGGCCTTTAACAGGAATAAGGCCATCCTGTACAATAACAATCTAAGGCTCCAGAGGAAAGCACTATTCATGGTCAAATAAGAAGGTCTCAGGTTTGGATGGAAACCCTGCATCACTTATAGAATAAGGGCGTTTGCTTCTTACAGTAAAAAAGAAAAGAAATTACATATGGTATTACATACTGCAGTTATTGGTGCAAATCAACTGAAGTATTATTGTTAGATGATATAGATCTAATGTGTATATCATACATTCCCAATTACATGTACTCAACAACACAGAAATAAGGTAAAGTATTTTCTCCTCTTTTCTTAAAGGCAGGCCATGTATCTTTATCCCAAACCCCAGTCAAGGCAGAGCTGCCATGGAAAAGAAAAAAAAAAAACAAAAAAACAACACATCTTCCATTTATGCACAAAGTGGGAGCAGAAGATAAGGATATTATTTATTTGGCTATATGTTTCACTGAATAAAAAATACAAAGCAATCAGATGTAAAAAGATTAGCGAAACGACAGTTGGCTGGACAGCCGGTGGCAATTTTGGGAGATAATCAGCGTTCTGTGTGTTTGTCTGCAGCTTTGTCATCTTTATCTCAAAGGCATTGATTGCACTTATGAGCTCTTATCTACCTGATGATGTGCATTCATTCACACAATGTTAACATTATCCCAACTAGTAGTTAAATTTATGTAATTTATTGGAAATAACCCATATGGACTCAACCTGGTTTTGTTTAAAATACAGGCTGAGGAGCAGAATGTTATGTGGTGCAGTTCTAAAGACTGAGTGCAAAATTAATGAAGGGGAACTCTGACTCTTAGTCAATGTAAAAATTTCATTAATGTTATTATTCAGTCACCTCTGTGGTCCTGAATTTATATCATACGGACCTCATGTGTTGAATTCTGATTGCATGTATTACCATTTCTTCAACATCAGGGGACACTGTGAGCTGCAGTGGGTGGAGGTAGGTGTGGGGGATTCTTAGTGTGAGAAAGAGCAACATTAACGTAACTAAGTGCTGAATATCTTTTCTTTGTGTGGTGCTCTTCACGTGTGCTTCACTTATCTTTAACACTCCATGTCCATTTTATTATACACATGAAATATAAAAAGAAAATCTTATCTTAACACATGTAGCTGCAAAGAAAGTGACTATTGCCATAGTGTTTGACATTAAAGGGGACATATGCCAAACTCACTTTTTGTGTGCTTTTGTTTTTTCATATGGGTCTTTACTGCTCCCATAACAACTCCAAGCGTGAAAAAAATGCATCCACCCGTTTTCTGTGAGTCAGTTAAAAGATGTTGGTGTCAGGAATCATGTGTTTCTGCCAGCGTTTGGATTTCTGCCTTATTGTGACATCACAATGAGGAATTTGCATAAAGCCACCCCTCACCTGTCAACCCCCACCAGAGCCCCACCCACTAGATTAGCTGAAGTTCCACCATTATGGTCTGCTAGTTTTACAAGCATCTCCCTTAAGTCACCGAGCGCTATGCTACAGGCAAAGACCAGTCATGCATGAAATGTTATGTTGTTGGCTGCAAAGAACAAGACAAATCCAAACAAATTCAAGATTTGTGAAATTCTTACACTTTCTCTGAAGAACTGCATGGCTCCATTTCATTTTCGATGATGTTCCAGCGACAATTGGCAAGAATCTTGTGGCGTGTGGAACATCTTCAGGACAGTACACAGCATTATCCAGCACAATTCGTCTAACGGAGGGATCTGTACCTACTGTCCATGGCAAGTCAGTAGACGAGGGAGATGTAAGTACTTTCAAATAATGACTTTTGTGTTTCTAGCTTGTTAGTGTTTCGTAGTTTAGGACAAGCTAACACTAATGTTACTGCTAACCCTGCACCGGCTTGGAGTGGTTTTCTGCAAACTGCAAATGTAGCGCACAGCTAACCGAGTCATTTTATTGCTGGATAATTTCTGAAAGTGATGCTGTTGTGTTGAATGTGTTGAATTAGATATTGTCATGTTATTCACGATGGATGCAGGTGGCGTATAAAGGCCCTTAGTCTAGGCTAATGTTAGCTGTTGTAGCCTCACTTGACCTTACCTAAAGTAAATGTACATTTCCCGTGGAACTCCACACTTCATTTCACACCCTCTCTAAAAAAAAAAAAAAAAAAAAATCTGCACATTATGCATACTATTGCACTTCAGTGTCTTTAAACTAAACAAAACAATAAATAAATAAACAAATGAACAATGAAATACTTGTGAAACTATGTACATAGGTACAGAAGTTTTTGTGATTATCAAATATTGTACAGGGTACGTGGAAGACTTGGGCCTCATCATGGGACAGGTCTTTGTGGACCCAGCAGCCTACAGGGAGGAAATCCTGAAAATACACATCCCTGCTGACCTATCTTCAGAGTATGAGCATCCAGAGAAGAAGGAGGTGATCGCCGGACCACACACACGACAGGATGACGACCCTTATCTTGCGTCCAAGGAGTCCCCGACACCAACTCACAAAGCTCCTGTAGGCAAGATACTTGTAACAACTAAAAGTTGAACATTGTGTTAGTTAGCAGGTTAAATAACCTGTCAGTTCTCTACATAAGTCAGTTCTCTATAAATGTTTTTGGTATTTCTAAATGTGTTGTGTGTATGTTTGATACCAACTGTATTTGCAGATAATAGCGTTTCTGTTTTCCACCATTTTCACATAAATGTGCAGTATAAACGCGGTACGAGTGGGGCGTGGCCAGCAACAGCTCATTTGCATAAAAGTGACAGAGCCCTATAACAGCTCAATTTGTAAGAGACTGAAACTGACAATAATAGAGCTGGTGAGATCTCATTATGTGAGAGTGATATTGTGAAAAAAAACTTCATGAACATATTTTGCATTGACTAATTCTAACTTGTTTCTAAAAAGAGGTATAATATGTCTCCTTTAAAGCAGTTGATCTTTTAGTTCAAGGAATGCATTGGTTGACTTGAACCAAATAAAAAAGGCCAGAAATGTGAATATAAAGTACAGTAGCATTGTGGTGATGTCCAGCCAGTGTTTAATTGACAGTGGTTTCCTCAGAAGACGACCATTTCTGTGTCAATATTACAGCACACTTCACCTTGCTATGAAATCGACTTGAAAAGCCCCATGGCCTTCAGTTTTTTTTTAATCCTCTAGTGTCACACTGTCTCTGCTTTCAAATGTCTTGCAGTCACAGAAAAGACAATGAATATTCAGTCTCTTTCTGGCGTAGTTGCCTGAACTGATCAGCTGTTTGTTTAATGCCAGACAATCTCAACACCCTTTACGGTAACACTTAGGTCAAGGGGCTGGCATGTAAAATAACCAAACGTCAAATTAAATCAAAATCCTCACCAAATGAAAAAAGAAAAATCCACATTCAAACAGTTCTGCATCAAATAGATTAACTGATGGAATAAAATGTTGATATAAACATGAGACCAGTGAGCCGTCAGTTGGAGATCAATACACCTTAGACTTTACACTTCATTAGATGTTAATTGTTACCATCACTCAATTATATTATTTTGATGTAACCCATTAAAAAGAGTGATGACCAATTAGCTTTTGTCAAATGATCAAATGATCCCTACAGTTATTATAACAGCCAATATTGTTAAACATATGTAGAGATAGTTAGCTGGGGATAATGTCAGAAAACAGTAGAAGACAACTATAAACTTGATGTCAGTCCTTCCTTTCCTACTTTCCTTTATCATGTATAACCTATCTTTTTTTTAGTGTAAGTGTGTAACAGCTCAAGCCATTAGTAGAAACCTGCAACTACAGGTACCACACAACATATCATTTGCTTGTCTGGCTCTGTATATAACAATGGAAACTGCTGGTCTCTGCCTTTATTAGGCTCAGTCCTACACAGGTGTACATGGCCTGATTTGTGGTGTAAGCAAAACTTGTTGTTTAAATTATCATATATATATTTTTGCGCAAGATAAAAATATGCATATAAGAAGAAAATATATTCATGTCATAGTTTGTTTCTTTGATCTACAATGCATATTTCCTATATTCCTATATTAAGTCTGGATTATATAAATTATATATGCTCATGTGTTCTAGAAAACAGCCAACTTTGTATCAGTTTTCTTTTCTATGAGCCATGGTTTTACAACTTCTTTGTCTTTTGATTTAGATTTTCATACACTAGAAGAAGTGTTATTATACAGTATATTGAGACTACAGCCTGACCAAGTTTACTTGCCTTCCTTTATTAAATGTGACCAGGGTGAACAGTGAGCTGGACAGTTGTTAAAGTTGAAAAAAAAAAAAATCAACTCGTCAGTGCTCTCTGGTGAACAAACTATGTCATGGCAAAACTGTTTCTAAATTACCTAATAACCCCAGTCCCGTATTTTTGTACTGCAAGTATTTACATACATGGATATATCCACAATGTGATATAATTATCAATGTATCAGCCAAGCTCTGACTGAAACCCTTGTTGTGGAAGACATGACATCTAAGCATTAGAATAGAATTTATAAAGGGACAATGTCTTCAATATCCTCTGCATTCAGATGTGGCCTGGTGCATAAAACTCAAGATGTCCAGCTCTTCACATTCAGTTATTTGAAAATATTATATGTGCTAATTTGTGCACCCATCCACAGCTTGTACATATATTACACTAACACTTCTCAGTTTTGCTCTTGCAAAAAAAATAGAGGCGGCAATTTCATAAAAATTCTCTCTCAGCCATAAATATTGTTGACTTCCATCCTAAATATAAGATCCTAGGCCTCATTATGTAAATGCTGACTAGAGCCTGATTACAGTATGTTTCTATTTAAAGGGTATAAATAAAGCTTTTAATCACATTCTTATAAATCCCTTTTCATTTTAAGGTTATGACTTTGCTTATTTTGGATTATGGGAGCTGAGAATATCACAGTACTTACAGCACTTAAAAGTAATAATGATCACTACTAAATGTAGGTGTGTAAATGTGCAGTCTATCCATTTGTGTTATTTTTTATCATGCAAACAGTTTAATTCTGACACTAATTTCATAAAACATGCAGAAAGAAAATGTCAGTGTTTGGTAAGAGATCGATGTGTTAGTGTGTCTGTTTTCATTTCAGTCACCAGCCTGAGGAGTGTGTAGCTCTCAGTTTTCAGCGAGCAGGACAGAACTGTTTACATCTTGAATAAAGCTCACTGAGCTGTTTACATCCTGCACATCATCGAAATATTCAGAACTGCTGGAAATCTTTGCTCAGCACTGTCAGTGAAATACATACTTTAGGGAAAGGACATCTGGGGATTTTAGGCCCCATGACAAGAGGTAGATATGCATGCAACATTTAATATGAAGTGGATTTCTTTATTTGCTGCAAGACTGATATCCTCTATCGCAAAAGTCTTTTTTTTCCAGTTAAAATGTTGAACCTGAACACCTGAACCTTTTTCATTTCAGGTAAATTCATGAAATTATTATCAAAACAAAACAATAGAATCCCTGGCAGAATTTTTCAACTAAGCACAAACACCAACGAGAAAATAAGCAGCTGCAAAAGTGAGAATGGAAATGAAAAGGCCTGTTGGTGGCACTAGAGGAAAGGTCAAACGGTCACCAAATCAATACATTTCTTCCACTTGGGGTCTTGATTGTGCATAACAAATTTTATGGCAATCCAGCCGTTACTTTGAGCTATATCTTCTTCTCAGTCTTCTTCTCAGCCTGTGGGCTTTGTATGTAGTGATCGAATTTTCATAGCCATCCAATTTAACAGTTATCGCTGTATGCATCTAATACAGACTATAGGCTGTTTTAGTTTTCACATAATGATCATTATGTGTAAAAATAATCAGCATTTGAATTGTTATTGCCTGAAAGGATTAATCTTTTTATGCTTTTTTTTTTTTTTTTTTTTGCTTTTTCATAATAATAATCATAAAAAATTGACAAATTTCCACCAACCCCCTCAATATTTATACCATCTGACATGCTATTCAACACAATGCTGCTCTCCTCCTTCTTCAGCTAGGAGCAGTCCTGGCTGGTTATGGGGATGGAGAGACAGGGCTGCTGAGCCTGAGGCTGCATCTACTGGGCCTGCACCAGACACAGGCAGCGACAGCTGATTTAATATGAATGCCTTGTTAAAAGTTAAAAGCTAAAAGGGGAGTAAAAAAATGCAAACTCTCAGAATTTTCATGTCATCACTCATAGATTACCTACCTACTTTTTGTTGTGAAAAAAAACAATAGGTGACAGTTGGACTCTCATTATCTTTTTTATTATCTATGTCCGTTTTTGCATTTAGAAGTTTCCTGCTACCAAATCAGATGCACCCATAAGCTGTTGTCACCTGGATTAGGACTTAGACTATAAGTAGTGCTACTATAATGTAAATACAATATTTTATTAATAATGACTAAGCATCAATAGCTAATAAATAATAATCAAAAAAATCATACTATATTTGGAAAAATCCTCCACCACAACAAACATCAGGGGAAGAAGCAAAATAGTGTATGCAAATGTCCCACAACCCAAAACACAAGTCAAAAATGTATTGTTTTGTTACAATACAGTCACTCAACAGCTTTCCTAGTTGTGCTATGCTTACCTCAAGATTCATTCCGTGCATTTTCAGTTTCGTGTGACACGACATGGCTTTCCTGTCCACTGGAAAATGGGACTGTATTTGCGATGTCAATGCAGTACAGTACAGTACAGTACAGTACAGTACAGGAAATATGAATTTGTTGCATAGGTGATGATTACTTGACTGTCATCTATTTATATCAGTCATAAGCACGTATAAAGTAAAGTCTGCTGTGTGTGTGTGTGTGTGTGTGTGTGTGTGTGTGTGTGTGTGTGTGTGTGCGTGCGTGCGTGCGTGCAGCAGGAGAACTGTATTGCAGCAAAAAGAAGCTTTTCACTGTGTAGCCATATGTAGCTTCCAGCACAGCAACACAACAGCCTTCTTTTATTGATGTCAGCAACTGTTTACAGTGCATTGGCAGCAACATGTTGTTGTTATTATTTCCATGGTTTTACAGTAAATACAAACTAGTAATTGAGAATGTGGACAAAAACTAAGTGCTTTGTGTTACGAAAAAACAACACAACTTGCATTTCACATGTTTATGAGTTAATTCTAAAATTAGATCTTCAACCTAAATGTCATCATGATAATTAATGATAATAATAAAAACATGTTTATTATCATATCATACATCATATTGTTTTGCGACAAAAGTATGTGTTTTCATATTGCACTCCTAGGTGCAAGATATAAAACAAACATTTGGCTCCATATTTTACATACTGTCCACTAAACAAGATGCTGTGAAAGTTATTAGGGCAATGGGTGACGGCCAAGTCAAGGCTACATTCAGACACAGCAGGTTATGTGTTACATTATATTATTTAATTAGATAATTTTATGCATGGTCAGCAAAAAATCGTTGCCATCTGCACAGAGACTAAAGACAGTGTCTTTTGTTTTTCATTGTAGATTTAGATTAACAGAGGAAAGCTGAGTTCCACCTGTCTGGATCAACTATTTGCATTTTTAAACAAAGTGCATTAGTGACCTTTTAAGACATTAGGTAATTGCGGTTATTTCCTCCAAAGCCAGGCTACCTGTTCCCCATTGTTTCCAGTCTTTTTGCTAAGCTGAGCTAACTGGCTGTTGATAGTAACCACATATTTGTTGTATTTCTTTTACTACACTGATCCACCACAACATTAAAACCACTGACAGGTGAAGTGAACAACATTGATCATCTTGTTACAAAGCAATTTTCTGCTGGGAAACTTTGGATCCTGGTATTCATGTGGATGTTACTTTGACATGTACAAACTACCTAAACATACATTTCAGACCAAACACATGGCCCCTGGGCAAATGCTCTTCCTTGGCAACAACAGCTTCAGCCAGCAGGACAACACACCCCACCATGCCGTATGGCTCGGCAACATAACAAAAAAACCTCAGGTGTTTACCTGGTCTCTAAACTCCCTTGATCCCATTCTGATTGAGAATCTCTAACAAGCCAGATCCACGGAGACCCCAATCCACAAACCATAGGACACACAGGATCTGGAGCCAATGAGCTAGTGCCAGACACCACAGGACACTCCCAGAGGTCCAATGTATGTGTCCCAGGGGGTGTGCAGAACAAAGCAGGTGGTTTTAATGGTATAGCTGAACAGTTGATTTCAGTCTCTTCACAAACCCCAGTAAAATATAATTAAAAGCACCAGAAAAAATGTGGTGTTAGCCATTTACTGAGTGGAAGAATGAGTTGTAAATGTTACATTTAAACAAAGCTAATATGCATAACATGCTAGCAAACAGTTGTCTACACATCCAAAACATACAAGGTAGCGTTATGATTCATTTGGACTATCTAACAGTGATCAGCTATCCACCATTCACTGTTCTTTTAGCTTAATTGTTTTGATTTCTACCAAGACCTGAAATATCAGGTCATTGAAGCTTTTAAATGATCCACTATATGTTCAGCCTCTGGTTCTTAACTTGCATGTATTTGCCAATGATGCTTGAGCACCAAAGACAAACTTCCATCCACCTCTGTCATCTGCAGAGAGGGACACACAAACATGCAGGCAGGAGACTATAGCTAGTAAATTCTTATTGCCATGTTTCAGTCGTCGGAGAAATATGACAGCAATTACTTCACCACCGTGTGAGTTGACCACCTCTGCAAACCATTACACATAAATATGTTGTGATCCCTGTGTTCAACAGTCTGTTATGGGCAAAGATGCATTCCTTTTCCTTTTAGTGTGCAGTCATGTCTGAGGTCATGGCCATTTTGTCCATATCCCATTTCTTGGTGTATCTTTAGCAAGCCAAGCAAACTGTGTGCTGTAGCTCACACTGAAGTCTTTCTCTGTTGTTGGTATATGTGGGTCAAAGAGGAATCTTTTGAAAACAGGAAGATAGGAATACTGCCCAGCACTAAATGAAAGGGGTTTACAAAGCTAGAACTATTCTCTTTAATGTCTGACCAGAGCAAACTGATATTCAGTGGAAATAGTCTAAGTGCAAATATTGCTACACCTGCTCCAACACTTTTGCACCTTTATACACAGAAAAGCATCTGGAAAGCAGAACCAGAGTGAGATTCAATTAACTTGTGTTACAATAAGGGGCAAAGACTGGGAGTTAGCGGCACGCAACTCAGGTCCCGAGGTATGATTGACGTTAGCCTGCATTCAGTCTCAGCATGAAAGGAAGCGCTAAGTAAATAAATAGCATCTCTTCAAAAGATTCTCAGTGTATTAAATTGTCGAAAAAACCTCAAATTTTTTGGTAACATGAAATGGTGTTTGCATGATAAAGTACTGTTGCTGTCTACACGATCAGTGCTGGAATGTGTGTGCATTGTGGCTTGTGGACGAATTGAATAAGTCTGCGAGTCGTGCTGGTAAATCTGAGTTGAAGGACGAGCTGTATCTCATACTGGCCTCTATCTGAGGGAGAGAAAGCCTCTGGGCAATGATAGAAAGGTAGAGGGGACACAGGAGGGACAATTGGTAATTTCAACACTGTCTTATTCTGAATATTTTTCTTTCCAAGAATAAAAACGTTGTCCTTGTTATCTTTACTCATTTGTTAATTTTTTTTTCATTATGTATTAGAAGAATTACACCAAATCCTGATTGGTTGTGGGTGAGTTTGCTTAGCTCTTGTGTTCTCGTGGTTCTTTTCCACATAATACATTCAAGTGACAAGTGGGTTTGTATATGTGCCGAATGAATGACAGTGTCAGATCCTGTCTCAAACCTTTTATGTTTCACTTCACTGCACATTTCACAGTCTTCATCTTTTCCTCGCAACAGCCAAAGAATATATTAGGCGTGTTATTCGCGCACTTTGTCATGTTTAGGAGACGTAAATGTACTGTAATTTAAACACACACACGCCTAATTAAAGAGGCGAACCGCTGATGTTAAGAGTGCGACACGATCACGCAGCACAATGCAAACTTTTGTAACAGGGCATTACCTGTTTCATGTCGTCTGATTTGAATTAAAATGACTCCTGTCATAACAATGTCACTAAACCAGTGGAGGCGCAAAGTGGAACCACTTAAAGATCAAAGATCATTTTCAAGACGAGCATTTGAAATATATTTATATTCTACAACCCACTGCCCTTAGCTTTATCAGTCAGTTGCCAAGTCTGCTGCATCATTAGAGAATCACTGTGAGTAAAGTAACAGCTAATCATTGCGGCTGTGTCACATATATGTTTGTGTTGCTTTCATCGTCCTATGTTGGCGCGGACGTTGTATGTGACAGAATCGACCTCAACAAGCATCGATCAGCATTAGAGGGCTGATTAGTCAGCAAAGTCTCAGTACTGCAGAGTATAGATACAACAGTGTGTGGTGCGCACTGACAGCATGACTCTTTTTTTTTTTTTGTTCATTTTCATATTTCATTTTGCTTATGCTTATCTAATTACTTTCTCTCTGCTGTAACATTTGTGAAACATTTTATTTTGGCAATTTATTTTACAAAACTGTGTGTCGTGTAACTCACACTCTGCACCACGATAACAGCTTTGTTTGGAAATTACATAATGGAAAAGCATTTTGGTAGTGGGTCTCTAAATAAAATAAATCGATTACGACACATCTTCTCATTCTTACTCGTTTAAAGATTTGAAAAGTTTCTTATTTGGAATTCGTCTTATTTGAGAAGTGTTGCATCATTGACATTTTTACAATTTTTACCTGATTTCCAAAAACACTAAAATCACTCCAACGTTATAAATTTCCTGTCTTAAATTCTTTCCGTTTTCAAAATGTGTAATTGCCTCTTTTCTATTCCATATAAAAACACAAATAGCAAACACTGAGTGCCTCTGTCTCTCTGTCTGTTCTAATAAAGAACCAAGGGCATTTTTCCACCAAATAACTACAGCGACATTATCACAGAATAAGGAGTTTTTTTGTATAAATCTAATGTAAATTAATTATGAACTGTAGATTTATTAAATTGTGTGTGTGTGTTTCGATGCTTTCTGCCTTCTTGTGTTGTTACTTTTTAGATTTATATCCACATTCTTCATAAAATCATCAATAACTGCAGTGATGCAATGAACAGACATAAAGACGTGTGTAGTATCATATGTGAAAGATGTTGATGAAAGAAGAATGTGTACATGTATTTGTGAAAGTGTGTAAATTAATGTATTTAAAAAAAAAAAAAAAAAAAAACAACAACAAGCAAAATGAATGCCGCTCCTTTATAAATTATGCAAGCAACTGTCAGTTTCAAAGAATGCTAATTCTTGCCCCGTGTATGTCAGTTAAATTTTTTAGCTTTTTGTTTTTGCTACATTTGTGGTATTGCCACTTTGGCTTGTAAAAGCTGAAACAATAGATTTTAATAAAGACAATATACGTGCGGAGCAGATTAACATAATTTAGAATAGAGAACATGATACAGTAACACAGATCCTCCCTCTCTGACTCTGAGTCAGATTAGACGGAGAGTGAATCTGTTCACAAATGCCCAGCAAAAGGTCAGCGCGATATTGAATTTTTTCAAATATTTTTCAAAATACCTCCTGGCATTGCAAATATTTTTGACCACTGTGTAATACTTTGGGGAAGGATGAATCCCCACTACTCCGTGCCCCCATCTCTCTCTCTCTTTCTCTCTCTCTCTCGCACACAAACACACACACATACACACACACACACAAAAAGATATACCACTACACAATGCCTGCCAATCTGCACAGAAAAACACTGCTCTGGGTTATTCATCGATTGGCCATTCAAATCCCAACATATGCTGCACTGCTTCTATTCCACTGTGTTCTCAGAAATGGACCATTTCCTAATTCTTCCACAAGGCTTCCTACCCTGTTCAGGAGTCACTCGCACAACATGTTAATGAGAGAGAGAGAGAGAGAAAAGAAAAGAAAAAAGAAGTAGGGAGGAATGTAAATTGATCCAATACGTGTGTACATGCACTTGTGCACAGGCGCACATGTGTATCTGTGAGCGCTACTGTGAACATTTTGACCTATTTTGCAGCAAAAATGCAAGGACAATACATCATAGTAAAAATCTGCTCTGTAACCTTGAAGTAAATTGTCCTGTGATATATATCATGTTGTTTTGAAGTTTCTTTACACAACTGCACGTTAAGGCGTGAATGATAGCAAACGCACAAGACAGAGAGAAGGAGAGAGGGAATCTGAGAGTTTGGATCTACTTTTACAGTGTACCATAATATTCACCCCAAGTGCTGCACTGTCAAACACCTCAGCTTTACTTTACTATTCATGTCTGTCTACCTTTAAAGTCCAAAATGTTTTCCTCTCCAAGACCCCCTTCTGGTTTTACCCCTGTCGTTTTCCTTTTCTTCTCCATCTTTTTGATCACCTAAAACATCAGTCCATCACCACCAGAAGCTGTGGATGATGTCTCCCCGCTGTCCACAGCTCACTGTCTGCCTTCCAGTGAGAGCTCCTCCCCGCTGAGCCGCTGCCCGTTTGCCAAACTCGAGTGTTTGTGGGAGAAGTGAGCAGGTTTTACATGGAGGACTGCCTTAATGTTGTTCAGTTGGTGGGCAGCCACACAGGGCGCTGCACTTCAGATTCACTGTTTGTTCATCTGTGCAGGGCCAAACTCATTCCTCTCTCTCTCTCTCTCTCTCTCTCTCTCTCTCTCTCTCTCTCCTTCTCTCAGTCTCACTCCATCACATAAACACACACACAGAAACCCTACACATCATCACAGTCCGTAACACAAACGTTTCAATGTTTATCAATGTTTAAATGATGCAAGAGAAAGATTTTATATCATGTTTTATGTCAGGACATCATCTGATACGGTCCAAACTCTTGGCCTGCTGTGAGGCTGAGCAGTAAAGGTATGCCTTTCAGCTGGGGATTAGGAAGGGACGTGGCCTCTATAGGGATCCTTCAGAGCAAAGCCAGTCCTCCCATGTTAATTTCTCAAGGTCATGACGAACCTCTGCAATGTTTCAGCTTTGAAGGTGGACTGAAAATACAATAACAGGAACCCTGCTGAATGAGGAAAAGGAAGAACAAAAAAAAAAAAAAAAAGAATACACCGATTAAATACCACTACAACTACCTGTTTGCTAAGATCAAAGAGCCCAATTACAAAGGCATTCTGGTCTGAACATCAAAAGACAGATATGTCTGCTTTATGTGAGTTGATACAGAACTTCTAGATTCAACATAATAAAAGCAGTTACTCATGTTAAAGAAAAAAAGAGAGAAAACAAGCTGATCTGCAATATTACTGTAACAGAGCATCTTCTGCTGTTGTCCTTGTTGGCTCAGTTCCTCCAGGAATAAGTGCTGATATGACCATTTATCACTCACTATCTTAAACAGTTATTTTACAAGCAGCACTGTCTGTGTCTAATTGAGCTACTTTACATTGTAATAAGGCAACAAAATGCACTGGATTAAAGCAGAAAGCCCGTTCCCTTATGTATTTAAAAATAGGGCTTTGAAAAAAGCTACATTGCATGTCTTGCCTTTTGAGATTTAATGACTATCCTGTGACTCCACAGAGAATTACAGCCAGTAATTGATTATTAAAACTTGAAATTGCAAACCGCATCCATTATTTGATGAGTGCATGTGTTATCCTTGTAATTAACAAAGCTTGGCACTTACCGTTTGCCAGTTCCAAGACCCCCAGAAAAATATATCAGAGGTTAGAAAAGGCGACTTATAGAGCAAGCACTGTCTGGGCAATTATCTGAGACATAATACATTACCAAAGATGCTCAATACACCAAGAAAATCCCTCTCACACCACAGCACGACCACGTTTCTCAAAAAATCTCCTGCAGTGTGTAAAAAAGATATGAAAGTTGTTAATTGTCTGCTAGTTATTGTAGTTGATTTAGTGAACAATACATTCATTGTTGTTGTTGCTGCCGTCGTTGATCGTTTTAGAACTACAAAGTGTTAAATGTGCAAAATCAACACCCTGCTTTAAAGCAATAGAAGATTTTATTTTTAATAACTGCTCATGACTTAAAATTTGATTTAAAAACCTTGATGCAGGAGTACGTATTGAAAGTCTCAGAAAAAAATATATATCTTGAATGTTTAAATATCTGCGTGCAAATGCACGAATATTCATATGCACAAAAGCCCCGGTCTCTATGTTTATCGTTTCATCAGTTTAGACAAGAAATAGATGCATTGTGTGAAATTTAAATTATATTGTTGAATACACTGCAACCACCATGCTTTCATGTTACAAAATGTAGAAATAAAATATGTCGTCTGGTCTTTAACACCAAAAAAATGATTAGATATATTTATTTTTGTCACAAGTCTAGCTTTGTATTTATGAAATGAAAAGTTAGAATTCCCAGTTTGCTGTCAGTGAGACTATACCACACACTGTGTTGTCGCATCGCTGTTTTACAAGAGAAAAATTATGTTTCAGATCCTCTTAAATTTTCCAATACCAATCTGTGTGCATGACCTCCTGTGCCTGTTGCTTCTGTTTTGTATTCTATTAAAATGAAATGATTGACAGCTAAAATAGGAAAGTGCACAAAGAAAAAGAAAAAAAAAAACACTATTAGGAACGTGGCAGTGTAGCTGAAGATAAACAAAGGTACATCTGCAAACATTTTATTTGTATCATGTGTGAATTTTTTCTCAAGGAAAAAAGTGGAAACAGATGAAAATCTTTCTCATGTTTTTTTTTTTTTTTTAAATCGACCTATGATTATCTCTTTTCCAATCCACTGTGGTCACTGCATTTACAGTAAGCGCTGTTGGATTTGCTTCTGGCTTTAGATACTCCTGATGGGAAAGCCCCTTGCAAAGGAATAGTTAAAGCCTCTAACCTTCACTTAAATGCATCTCATAAAGAAACCTAGCCTCATTTCCTCATAGATTCATAACCTAGCCCAGAAAATGCCCTTTTGTGGATTAAGAGCAGAGCAAACAGCAAGGTCTTCACTGCGCTGAAGATGATCAGTAATTGGCCAAAGACATTGAAGACAGATAACTGAAAACAGACTGGGGGAATACAAGAAGAGGGGCATTAAAGAACAGAGTGAGGCTGACGAAGCTCAAGTACAAAACCTGAAGTCATAAGAGTAAGAGCGCAGGCAGGAGTAAACCCAGTGTGCTGGTGTGAAATGTTACGAACACTGGTGGTTGTCCATGAGGGCCGAGAGAGCGGAGAGAGGCTTTCTTAACTGGGAGAGATGCTGTATCCACAGGCCGTTTGGGCTGGATAGAGCTGGATGAATTCATTAAAGGAAGCGCAGTCTCTCCCAGCTGCCATCTCTCCCCCTGCAGCCAGACTCCGATCAATGGCAGGAATACATCCAAAACAACATTTAGCACAAGACCTCGGAAGCAGGGGTGCATTTAAGACTTCTCTGTGTGCGCACATCTCCCCTGGATGTGAGCACTGTTTCAAAATGTGCTATTGAAGTGGAGAAGGAGAGATATAGGGGCAATGTGTTTGTATCACAACAGAGAAGATTGTTTAACACCGATGCTTTGAGATGAGACATTCTGCTGTTTACGATTGTGCAGGGGACCATAATTTCGTATGTTATTCATATTCAATGTAGGAAACTGCACTGAGGGTCAGTTGTAAATATAAATGTGATTACCTCCAATTCATTACATTCATTAATTTACTCATTATGTGAGTAAGATCAGACATAAAGGGAATGTTGTCAGTGGCTTTTTCAGAGGAAAACACACTTTTGTAACTCCCAGACTTCTAAGAATGTAAAGATGTATTTACAAACAGTTCTTTGCACATAAAATGTCAGATGTCAGATTCTCTTTTCTTAAACCAAGCTTGAGTCTTTGACACATGCTACTTATGTGTTTCGTGTATTTTACATGTATTATGTAATTCAAATTACAATTGACATAATACAATTTCAAATATAAACCTGGACAAGCAAAAGCAAAATGCTTCTAGTACCATCTAGTGGTTCTGACAGAAAAATATGTATGTGCCATGAAGCGCACATAAAGTACATACAGTTTACGTATACAGAGCACTGCTCAGTAAATCATACTTGACAAAGTCAGGCTAATGTGTCCCGTACACAAGCTATATAATGTGACTAAATTTAGCTATGTGCTGGATCTCATTAGAAAATTATGACTTATGTATTGACTATAAAAATCTTTCTGAGCAGAGCGGCACCCCACTGTGTACTGATGAGACGGCCCAGGTATTTCATTCTGCTGTATTTCATGTCTGTCTTTGCATTTATATTATAACCATGTATGCCCTACTTACGGTGAAACATGCTATAGAAACACTACAATGTGACTTTTATATTCTATTCTAAACAAAGGCAGAGTTTATTAGTCTAGTGATCTATTGCCTTATTCTGTAGCAGAGCTTATTCAGGCTGTAGAGTTAAGAGTTTATGGTGCTGCTTACTTAATTACAGCAAAGACGAATCACACAGCGCTGGCAGTTTGTAGACGTTACTGAAATCTTCTGTAATGTTTGTTAAAATGTAACATTGATTTTTCTTTTAACTGTTTATCAGCTTTGCTTGTCTTTGGGAGGCAGTCAGGAAAAAAAAACTAAATGTGACAATAAATCATACAAAAATCATACATTACAAACAGACTTTGTTTATGTACTGTATATAAAAACTATGCAGTCCATGACATTCATTGCTTAATGCACTGTTGTCCAGCTGAAAAATAAATGAAACAGCAAACACAAGATGGTCATTTCAATCGTATCATTGATTTAGAACACCTCATATCTGACCCTGTTTACCCAACAGCATCAAAATACAACCAACCCGGGTTTGCAAACTGTGTACCTGAATCTCTGGAAATATAAAAGCTGAATTTCAATATACAATGAATTCCGAAATCAATCAATCATACAATATTTCCGACTTCCATCTTAATGGCTTATATCTAAAATTGACAAAATATGTCACTGCTCTTCCTCTAGAGCAAAACCTTACATCTAATTTTTTTTTCTTTTTTTTTTGTAAAACAAACATTTCATTGAATCACATACATCTAAAATCAATGTACAGTGCAGGTTAGTGAGGCTGTGTGCCACCTCTCCACCTGTACACCACCCTCTGTTTCTCTCTACAGCAGTCTCAGTCCAGCATACAGAGCATGCACAGTGACACTTCCTGAGAATCATTTTCTTACAAAAAATACCTGAATACTTAGAGAGATGCAATTGTAATTAAAATGACAATAGCTTAGTTTTACTCGAATTTAACAGGACAGAAGTGTACTACAAATGGTGACGTGGCTGCAGATAAACAATTATGCCCTTACTGGGAGTCAACCATCATTAGCTTTTATAGACCATAACCGACAGGTATATGCAATTACCGCATACATACTGCAGTAGACATTCTATTGAAAATTCCAGTTACTGTGTCATTTAAGTAAAAAAAAAAAACACAAAAATATCTTTCATTGACGTCATGATGCTGTTTGAATCACAAGCTGTTTGCAGTACTCATCCAGCTTTACAATATACAGAACAAGAAGTGTTTGAACTTTGCACAATGGATTTACCACCACATATGGCAACATGACAGCACTGAAGAATAATGCTCACCAGACAAAACCACACATCATCTCCAGCGCCTTAAGTTGCTTATTATTATACAGTCTATTGTCAAATTCACCATTTTTTTCTGAAAACAAAAAAAAAAAAAAAAAAAAAAGGCCGGGCCATGTACCACAGTATGACTGAGGATTGATGAAGATAAGAGTGGTTTCAGTTAGGACGGCTGTTCAGTTACTGTGTTTATCTTTCTTCTTCAAGGCACGAGAACACTAGGAGTGTTTGTCCAGACAGGCCCTGGAGTTATGGTGCACGTGGGCCCTCAGAGGTCTCTGGGTTCCCTTGTTCACAGGGTGATTCGGGCACAGTGGTGCTTGAGCTTGCAGGGCAGCACCCCACGGTTAAGCTGGTAAAACTCCACCAACTGGATCAAGTCAGTGAATTGTGTGTGACCGTCATCCAGACTGTAGAGTAACTCGCCTTCATCATCCACCTGTGCATGCATACATGTACATGGACACAAAGGAACCACACAAACACACACACACACAAGAAGTAAGTGACTCACTGAAAACGAGGGTAAATTTCTGATTTTTCTTTTCTTTTTTTTCAAAGCTTTTGGAAAAACATCTTAGAACCGTACGTTCACACAGAGGATTGTACTCACAGGTAAAATCTGAAAGTGTTTGACTTTTTGCATGTGGCACAGTGAGAGTACGAATGTCTTAGGGTTGCTTTGGCTGTCCCTCAAAAGAAAGACTCTGAAAACAAAAAGAAAACTTCTCACTGTTGTAATCAGACAAATGACAAAAAAAAATGTACATTTTGAATACATTTTCCAACATGCAATGTGGCACTTATTATGACAACCTGTCCATACTAGAGATTTGCTTACAGTCTGTCGCCAGAATTACATATAGTTTCAGATACTGTTATAATACAATAACCTAAGACAGTTATAATGTAGTTCTTAGTTCACACGAATGATTTCTATTGTGTGAATAATTCAAATGTGACACACACTGTGTGTTTAACAGGTAGAGGACCCTTTAATAACTATACTACCATACCTGTAGACATCGGTAATGACACATTGCAAGGAGTAAAGTGTACACTTTAGCTGCTCACCCATCAATAAGACCCTGTTGAGTGATTAGTCGCTGAGCTTCATCGCGAGACAGTTTGCTGTGGAACCACGGTTGAGCCATGTGGAGAGCTGAAGCACACGGAGACAATATGTTACGAATTATTTATGTCATTTGTGTCCATACAGAAAATCAGAGAAATAAAAATGTGTCCCACGAACCTATGTTTGACACTGAAGTCTGTGATGTAGAAGGGCTGCCGTGGCCACTCAGACGGTGGCAGCTTTTCCTCTGAGGCAGAAATAAATTACAACCACAACATTAGTTCAATTTAATCATAAATCACAACTAATTTATTTTTAATTTATTCTGTTTCTCTGCATTTCTTATTCTAGTGCATTTTTGAGGTGCTTACAGTTGTTAACCCTACAAGCTTTATTTTGTTGTTCTAATCAGTCATGTATATGAACATAATGTACGTTGCTAAAAAACATTAGGAACATTCTTAATAACTCTTGTTAATGAACATTTAAATATATATATATATATATATATATAACATAGGTTGTTAAATGTAAGAATACATAAAGTAACAATTACAGGATTCTTCTGTAACAATTGTTTCAGAGGAAAAAATATACTTCATAGATGCCTGACTTACCCTCCATGACAGGCCTTCCTCTACAGCCACAGACAACGCCTCAGATGGGTTCTCAATCACTCGGCTCTTTTGACCGGAAAAGTCCATGGCCACCAGTGAGTTCTCTGAGATGCTTCTCTAAAACGACACAGTTAACATGCTGTTACTGCAGATGGATTGTATGAGCTGATCTGGGTTTAAGCAGTTCGCTGAATTTTTTGCTTTTGCTTTTCTTTTGACATTTTATCTTTTCATTTGTGCTCTCCTTTGTATTCTATGGAAAGGAAATAGACCGCCTTTGCTGTCTCGTGGTATTGTGTTGCCATCTAGTGTCTGAGCAACATGACTCCATCTTCATCATTTCTAGATGTTTCCAGACAATGTCTTTAAAAAAAAAAAAAAAAGATCAGCGTGGCTTTGAGAAGAATGAAACGTGCACATTTTAGTTCTTCAATCTGCTGTTTAGTGAACTCTAAATATCTAAGTACGCTTAAAAACTTCTTGCTCATAATGATGAAAAAAAAATCTTCAAATGCCACATTCGATCCTCCTCAAAGTATCATTGTGTTTATGACTTTTATTCAGGCTACTTTTCAGTGGGAACCTATGGAGCCGTATTCTCCGGGTGGCGTGTTGAGCTAAATCTGTCATTCAGACAACGGCCCGACCCTGCTTTTGGCAGATTCACGTACTCCTCTATCTTCCTAGCTAATCCTCTTGGCGAGGCTGTTGGTCACATATGACCCTCTGACAGCAGAGAAGAGGTGATGAGTTGTTAAATCTGAGAGCAGCTGATCACTGTGTATTTTTAGAAAGCAGAGGGTTCATGAACATGTCCAAAGGCCATAAATAGATTATGTTCACTGCCACAAAAATACTCCCAGCAGAGTCTGAAGCTATTCTGGGATAAGAAACCTACATTAGCGCACTGAAGGTGCCTCATTTGTCCTATGTAATTATATTACTACAGTGCTATGTGTTGGCATGTGTTACCGCCAACAAATTTGAACAGATATAAATTTTTCTTTGAAGCACTAATTGAGTTACTTTAGGCAACGTTGTGTGGTAATGTGAGTTTGTCACTTTATTCAAATGGTTTCTGAGAGCCCTTTTATTCATGGTTGCTATCTCTAAATATTGAGTAAAACAAAAATACAGAAAACAAATGTATTAAAAATGTGAGACCATTAATTTTTAAATTGGGTCACAAGACAATAAAATCTTCAGCTTACCATTGGGGATGTTTTTTGCTTTTGATGTGGCTGAATGAAGTTTTGGTAGAGTTGCATGCCATACTGGAACAAAGAAAGGTCAGAATTTTAAATTCTAAGCTCTTACATATCAACTTTAAAATTCTTTTGGACAAAATGGACAAATACAAATAATCACAGACTGTTGTGCTTTACTGTATATTATTCATAGACAAGCAGTGACTAATGCTTTAAACTGTATCCAGCAGACATCCAGACAATGAACACATGCTGCTTCTATCAAGAGAGCAAGAGCGAATCCAGCATCACTCAATAGTTTCCCTTGACCTGCTCCAAAAGCTAAATCTGATTCTAGCATTAACTCACCAGTTCCCATCTTAGACAAAGACCTAGAGTTTGTAATCAGTAAGCCAACCTTTAACAAACGCATGGCAGTGATCCAGCAGGTCCTGGTCGGCTCATCATCTGCACAGAGCAGCTTCAAGTCCCGCGCTGAGCTACACTTTGTAGGCTGGAGAGAGACGTTACATTAAGACAAAAATGAATTTAACACACAGGAAATCAATACTCTACCTCTGCTCCCTCTGTACAGTTTTGTGATGTCTAGAAAGTACCTTGACACAGAAGCCATAATCTGTAGGTGCTCCGTGTAGTTTTTTGGCCGACAAGACGGTGTAGACATCACTATCACTAAAGTCTGCAATAAACTGGAGATGCCTTGGTTCCTGTGAAATAAAGAGAGGAAATCAAATAGAGTTTGATAATAAACAATACAAAAGTACAGCATAGGTTGTCTTGCAATTTGAGATGGAGTTTAAATTTTTATTTCCACAATAAATAGGTCTTAGAAAACTAAAACTGCAAACAATGGATGAAAACTATGCTGTGTTAAAATTAATCCATACTTACAGTCTAATCTTTTGGAACCTAATAGCTGATTTAGCAGGAGGTAGAGGTTTGCACACTTAAATTTAAACTACGCATATTTATCTACAAATCTATAAAACAGTGTTATCGGTGATTCAGGGTGTGGTTATCCTATAACTATAACGAAAGAGATAAGGATAAATTTAGAAATATAGATAGAGGCTGTATTGAGACAGTATCAACAGCCACATTGTGCCAGAGATACATTTCCAAGAGAAAAAAGCACAAGGGCTACCATTGTTCTGCTTTCATGTGACACACTGTTCCCACTTCCTTATTTAAAGTAAAGCCACAGCCATTAGTGTCTGTGCTGACTGACTAGCAATGCGTCTGACCAAGACCACAGAAGACTGGTAAACCTGCTGGAGTAAAAGCGGGCACCATACCAAAGCCTTCCTTTGCTTGACAACAAAAGGTCTACTGTTGTAGGAAATGAAAGCAGCCGAGAAGTGGTTGTGTTGGCATGGCTGGTGCCTAGGTATAAGGTTCACTTGTCAGCAGCATTGAGAGCACTGTTTCTGCCTGGCTGCTGTGCAAGCTGACCTAAGGAAAATCAAGCTCAACCTGTTCCACTGCCCTCTCATAACACAAGTGAGATACATTCAGATGATGAACTAGTGAACCCATAGTCTAGATTAAATTAAGTTTTTTCACTTTACAGTTGGTGCTATGCATTTTTCTTTCTCTGAGATGTTTAATGTGTATACTAAGGACTGCAATTAATTCAAGCATTACATGTCAGGCCAAACATAATGCAATTATATGTCAAAATAGGACCTCACGCAACATAATGGTTTTATTTGTATGCAACAAATAACCCACAGATTTGTTATTGCTTTTGATTTTCCCAGAATACATGCAAGATTCTGTGGTTTATTTTGTTTTACTGACCTTGGAAGTTCCCTTATTGGAAAAATAAAGCCCCGACCGCCGCAGGACAAAATAAAACTTTTTCCAAGACTTCCTGCTTTGCTCTTTGGCATGGAGGTGTCCGTGTATCTCTGGACAAGTGCTGGAGTTGAGAAATGTCTGTGTTGGGTAGAGACATGTCTGTCAATAGAATGGTCTAAGACATTTAGACAGAAGTTGAGAAAATCACAACTGGCCCTAAAGAGCAAAGAGGAAGGAAGCTGATACCTGCATAAGCTGAGAGTGATCCACCATCCCATTGGTTTCACTGGATATGGAGATCATGTGATCTGGGAAAAAGTCCTACCAATATGAAAGCAGCATCAGTATTACAATGCTCTTTAACCTCCTCAAACTAAACCATAGTGAGGATACAGGGGGGTAGTTCAACGCAAAGATATACCAAATCCAAAACTGTATGAATGAGCCCATCACTATGCACATAATTTTATCACCAACTCACCAGGGGTTTCCTGAAGAATTCATACTTCGCATAATTCTTCCTAAAATACAGCCGACTGTCTGTGTCCATGCCCCAGCCCGACAGAACCTCCATAACGGACTCATGGTCCTCAATGATTCTCTCTAATCAGACGAAGATGGAAGAAAATGAATGACAACTTAACATGTGTCCGTGACTTCTCTGTGATAAAGATCCCAGTACAATTTGCCACAAAGGCAACGTTACAGATGAAAAAAAAAAAATGTTCTTAAAATCACAAAGAAATTACGTCTACAAACAATGTTTTCCTGCAGGAGTTACATTGTTTAACTTCAAGACACAGAGTTTGATTATTAACCTTGTGTCATTGTGTAACCTCTGGTTCACAAGTCAAGAAGTACAACATAAACATTAATTATTTTCCAGAGCTAAAAATGATTGTTGAATTAATGGAAAAACTTTTAGTTGTTCAGAAAGCCATGTGAAGCAGTGTTGTACAAAAAAAAAAAAAAATATGAACAACATCAGGGCACGGAAGTCATCAAGCATCAAGTAACTAGTCATGATTGACAAATTTAATTGAATAAGCATGTATAGGTGTGACCTGTGAACTGTGAGTGCTGACAAAAAAAGCATCCTACAACCTAAATACCATAAAAACATTTTATCTTCCCCCACTAAACTTTTTTGGAACTTCTAGGCTTTTACAGACTTATATTATTACTAATAGTTTTTATTATAGAAATAGATAGAAATATGTTGTCTCAACTAAAAAAATAAATTAATGCAGTCACACTGTCCTCTTGCAGATCACTTTTAATATATCATTGATAATTATATTGCTATATATTATGCTATTCATGTATCATTATCAAATGCAAATATGCCTTTAATGTACAAATACTGAAATCACAGTGTAAATATTTAAAGCCAACACAAAATCATTTGAAAATGCACATCAATTCAAATGTTAAATCAGCAGCAGCAGGTGATATAGCTTAGAAATTCAGACCTTACACCTTCATACATACAAAAATCAAAACAATTGTTGAAAAAGAGAGAAAGACCATATTTCTCAGTGTTGACGGTGGTGTCTTCATAGGATGAGAAATAATAAACTACAGGAGGAAGAGCTGTAATTAATGTCTCACAGTGTTAAAGACACAACATCGACTCTGCTCACATTGTACACCATGTGATTTAAGATTCAACTGAAAACACCGAGGACAATGCTTTGCTTCACTCCTATACGATTTCACTCACTCACCATTCTGCAACTACTGCCACTCCTCCCATCAAATCAAGCAAACCTCACCCATAGGACTAACAACATTAGTATCACATGATTTATGCAAGCGCATACTGTAAATGTGTCAAAGTCAAAGGTGTACTGGTTTCTTGTATATTTAGACCAACAATCTATAACCGGAACATTATCTTAGACCCTAATAAACATTACATGAAATTTTGTCCTTGAGACAAAGACTTTTTACTTCATCATTTCATTCAGTGAAAACATCTTGAATTGCTGACTGGTAAGAAAGTCTCACAAAACAAACATTTTGACATTGCAATCTGAGTGACTAGATTTAAATTTACACCTTAAAAAATCTTTAATTGCCAAAACTGTCTAAGGCAACACAATAACGATGTATGTCTGTATGTACACTACGAGGAACTGGGCCTCTGATTACAGGTTGCAGTGTGAACATTCAATTAAAATACAACTCGAACATTTTGATATTTAATCATGTTGTTCCTGACACATTTAAATTCTCAATACAAATCATAATTTTGCAGAAAACAAAATCTTACCTATTCCCAGATGGGAGAGGTGTTCAAAAAGAGTCCAGCTGTGGTCATCAATGCAGTGATTCTTTAAGACAAACAGCTGACATATGTCCCGGGCAGTGATGTCACTGGGAACTTCTACTGCTCTGCTGGTGTTGTCTTCATTATAAACTTTAATTACCTGCAACAAAGGCAGCAGATCAGCAAACCATTTAGCAGGAAGGGGTATTTTTACCCTCAAACACGAACAGCATTACACAGCAAGGCAAACAAGTGAATTGGTTTGACTCAGATACAGCAGCTAGACAGGTTATGTTTTCTATTACAGCAACAAAATATTCAGAAAATCAGAAAATGTACAAAGTATAGAATAATGTACACATTTAATCTTGCCATACCACATTGAGACATAAAACACAATTTAAAACAAATGAAAATAAGTATCTTAAAGAGTAACATACCCCCCCACTGTTTGAAGCCAAACAGAGTTCTGAGGTTGGGCAAGCTCTGTAGCCTATACATGACTGAGTACACAGCATCGCAAAGGAGAGCTTTTGTAAGTTACACAAAAACATGCATCAGACAGCACAGCAAGTGTCAGCTGGAAGGCAGCGAGTCTCTCCCTCTCTCCCTCTCTCCCTCTGTCCGAGCTGCAGTGGCGCTGAAAGGAGGTAATTAGACGAAACTGCCTCTTAGCGCAGCGCTTTTCTGACTTCTCATATCTGTATTGCCAGGGCTCTGTCCCAAATCACCTGCAACCTTTCTTCACCACACATAGTCAAGAAGTTAGAGATCAGTCTGCTCATCCACTGGTGGGTGGAGAGAGAGAGAGCAAGAGGGACAGAGAGAAAGGGGAGGTAGAGAGAATCCCAAAGCTCCAACCCCCCTCTCTATTCACATTCACACACCCATGGCAAGCAGAGTTCCTAGCATAATGCCTTGCAAGGGCCAAGAAAGCAATTATAAAGGTGCTAGTTAAATGTAATGCTACTAGGGTCAACTCAGCCTAAAGTTGACAGGGGGGTGGGGACACAGTGAAGACCAAATGGCTGTCTCTTTTCTCTCAGTGAATTGTATTCGTGGTTTAAAGCTGGGCAGGATGAGATAAAAGAAGGTCAGTGCTCTCCAACAGGGCTGAGGTTTTGAAACCTCAGGGAGCCATCAGCAAATGGGAGCCTTCAGCTATGACATCACCCCTTAGTGTAAACCATTTAGTGTTTAATCAGCCCTTGTGGAGCCTTACAAGACAAATACCTTTGTTTGTTGATGTCTAGCGAAGACGAATGCTTGCATTAAACAGTTTACTTCAGCAACCAGTGTGTAATATGTGTGTAACACTCAACGCATTTTAACACTGCAGGATAGTGATCTCAGATCTATTTTTTTAAACTAAATCAGAGAAAAAGACAACAACAGCCGAGAACTCGGCATGATAGATTATAATCATTTAAAACACGCAAACAAAAGATAAAACAATAGACATGCATTTGTTGCACTTCTGGTCGTGCCTTCATCGAGCCCGAGCTTCAGTTGAGCTGCTTTAAGGAAGTGGCTCGTTGAGAATTGGCCAAATCAAATCATTCAGGCATCGCATTTCACCAGGAACAGGGTAGGGTTTGTCAGAGGGTGAGGAAACCTTTTTGTGTGCATTAGCATTACAGACGTATTTTATGTTTGAATTACTTAGCACAGGGCCAACTGAAAATACAAGGGTTAGTTTCATGCATTGTTTAGTTTGGATGTGGAGAAGACACACAGACATTGAGAGCCCTGCAAGAATGAAATTTGATCTGAACTGTGGCACTTACCTAATTAAACACACACAATATAAGCTGCAAGTCTGTTCCATGCAGTTACAAGTAATTTACAATGTTACAAATTGAAGACACGGGGGCGTTAATGATTTTATGTTATAAATTTGTTTAAAAAAAGACCTATGGAAACTCAAAGGGAGTGTCTGTTTTCCAAAGGTATCTTTCCTGCTAACACCAGAAATTAGAATTTCGTTGCTACTATAACACACCACACTAGCGGAAACAGCCCATCCTGGTATCATGCTCTGAGGCTGTGTCAAATAAATATAGAGGGTACCATAAATAATAAAATAATATAATCTACATTCACCACTGTATTTGAATGATGTTGATTGTGTTCATGAAAAAAATAGAAACTGTAAAAAAAGTCTTAAACAATGTTATGTTTATGCCATAGCAGTCTGACTAGCATTTAGCTTAAAGCACCACCGCTAACGTATCAGCAGACTCCCCTTCTTGTTTTGGGAGGTGCTTCATCAGAGTCATGCAACCAGTTCCCTGTGAATGTAAGTGCCGTCTCCATGGTTACTGTGATGACATTTTTTTTTACATTTGCATAATTATCATCAATTATTTGATGTCAAATTGTGGGTGTTTGGTGTAAAGCACCAAAACTGGTGTTCACATTGCTATGAAAAGCTACTAAAAAGCAAAGGCACAGCACCGAGGAGGGATGAATTCTGAGCTGCAGGTTGTTTTAGATTTACTGATTACCTTGGTTGATGTCTGAGTCATGGAAAGAAGTAGCAGATGTTACGTATTGTATTGCAAAGAAAGAAGTATTAAATTAAATATCCATTTTTTCCATTAGATATCATAGTGCAATTAGAAACATCATCAGTCGTCTTTTTAACCAAATCCACAGTATTATATTACACTGCAGATGTCTGTGGTATGTTTAAGTGTGCAAATGTAGATCTTGTATTGACTATAATACTAACAGCTGCTGTCGGTTGTGCATATTGATATTGATCTTGAACTTTTTTCATGGTCGTTTAAAATCATGCACACCTAGCTTGGTTGAATTGTTTATAATTTGAATTGCTGCAACTTTCATCAGCGTCATCATTACTATAATGATTGATTTTTTTATTCTTTGCACACAAATTTAGCTTGTTAAACGTGGCAGTCCTCCAACTGAGACCACAGTTGAAACCATTTCCAAATCTGATCTGTAAAATGTGGAATATCCTTCGAGCCCAAACAATACTGGACTTTTGAGGCTGGTAACATTGCTATTATTCAAGACATTAAAAAAGCATTGGACATTATTTGTCTTTTACCGAATAGTGACCACAATAGTGAAACATATAAATGTAGTAGGAAGCAAAGCATTGTGTTATTACTCTTATTACTTCCATAAGCACCATTAATATTTTCTATAACTTGTGCCACTCTGTTGGTTTTAACCAGACAAATTAAGCTGTCCATCCAGTTCGTAATGTTTCTGTCCTCAAACTATTGTTGGTAGGTACTCAACCCACTAGGAGAACTTCATGAGCCTTGTTGTCTCAGAGATCCTCTGACCCGAATGTCTGGCCGTAACATTTTGGTACTTTTTTTATTGCTGATCACCTTACTACTTCTCCCACTATTTACTTACTACCCAAAATATAACTTGTCTATGTGTGGCTCAAAGGCACTAACTTCTGGTGTGTAGCTCGTTACAAACACTGTATACTGTATGTGATGAGCTGATACTACCCAATAATGTCAGCCCATCAATTTGTAATCTGTTTTCCATGTACATGCTGCATAACCACACTTTGATGCTTGAAGTCTTTTAGCAGTTTATCTCAGAGGTGAGGGACAAAGCAGTGAGCAGAGCAACAGAACATTATGTGCTGTGTGATGAAGGGCTTTCGAATAAAAAAAATGTCCAGACAAGGCAAAGTAAGACCAGACATGGAGTATGCAGGACTATATATAGCATAGTTGAATATAGACTCCTCTATTAGACCTTCTTATCTCAAGGACGGTACAGTGTGAGCCATTTTGCCAATTAGACTACTACGGTTTAACCTTGAACTGCGCGCTCACAGCTGCAGCTCTTTCGCCAAGTGGTGGTGAGGAGGTGGCCTCCTGGGGGCCTTGTCTGACTAAACCACTGAGAAATGTCCTGCCAACTCCTCACAACCCACAGTCTGAGCTTCATATAGGACTTGTATTTAATGGCCAGACCAGGTGCTGTTTACACATCTAACAATTGCCAGGTCTACTCCATTATTGGTGGCTTCTAAATATTTACCTAGTAACCAAAGTTTTTGAGGTTGAAACAGAATTGGGCCACTTAGAAATGAAAGGAAACAGCCAGACTACAAGTTACTTCATGGGGCATTCACCAGTGAGGAGATGAATTACAACAGCAGCCAAATGTTATCAAGCTACACTGATAAGCACGCTGGAAATCTCTATGCTACTTTATACAACATAAAATGATAGCTGAACCGAGGCATTATTGCTGTGATTATACAGTAAATAAATATCAATTGACGTAACTTTTATTCTGATAAATTTGTTGGGTTTGGATTTAACACATTTATTTGAAAAATGATACCTGAGATAGCTTGATAAAAATGAGAACTATACATTTTTGAGGGAAATGAAGCAGTGACAGGTGAAATTATTTCATTGTTGATATGATATAAAGTGTAAGAGCCTATTATCAAAATGAAAAGTAAAGACAAGCCATGGTAAGAAAGAAAGAAACAATCTTACCGAGAAATAACACTTTTAAAACTGAGCTGTTATTAGCCATGTTACGTATGTCAAACCAGTGCACCACAGACAGAGTATGTAACACAGTAACAGACTGAACAGAATATGAACGAACAATCTTTAAAAACAAAGTTTTAAGTAAGGCTCATCCAGTGACATCTGAAAAACAGCTTAAATCTTAAGCAATCTCTGAGCAAAAAGCAACAACAGCTTCAGTGTTAAAGAGATAGTACAGAGTAAATCTGTATAAGCGTCCTACCCGTTTTTGCAGACAAAGTGGAGTGATGGCAGGCAAAGTGACTCTCCTCGCATGGAAATTCATGCTTCTGCCTTAGATGCACCACTAACTACATGTAAAATATCCATACATAGTAACTGAAGAAAAGAACAATGTACGAATTATATTTCTAATGATAATAAATAATTTGATTATTGATATTGTATTTCATATAAACTGTTTTTTTCTATACTGTAACCCTATTGCTGCAGAAAACGAGTTATAGTGAGATCCCTCACAATCAATGTGTGAGAAACTAAGTCGTGTTGCCTCCCCATGACACAAACTCCTCCTTTGTCCTTGGAATGTAAAAGCATTTTCCTTTTCTCTTTTCCTTTTAGAAAGACAGTTACAAAAAACAAAATCGAAAAGTGAGCAAATATATTTTCTCATGGCGAGAGTTTAAATTTACAGTCCGAGGGGAGAGAAACCAAAAAAAAAAAAAAAAAATCTTTGAATCAAAGTAACAAATGCTGCTAAGGGAGAACAGCAAAGCTGAAGATTTCCCAGAATGCAGATTGTTTTTGCTGACCATGTGGCCAGACACTACGTGGCTATTTTTAGTCTCTGACATATAATACATTTCACCAAACAAACCTTTCTAAGCATATTCATGGAATAATCCCACTGTCAAATTACAGTAAACTGGAAGCACTGTACGTGTTGACAGAAGATATATGGTTTCATGGATTGGCCATAAATTTAACTATAAAAGAAAACTAACTGTACAATTCAGACTCATTGACAATGTTCTGACTATAGTGTAATTCTGTGCCCATATTTACAAAGTTTTAGCACTAATGTATTTTAATATGGTGATACTATTAAAACTATTTGTGTGAGAGAGAGAAAGAGAAATAGGCATCCAAAATAGCCCCAACTCCCACAGCCACAACTCACAAACCCACATCTGTTTTACTGTAAGACTAGACAAAGAGGCCTTGTGAAGACAAGTGTGCCATCTATACAGGACATGTACATTCTCAAGCCTCGGTATTTACCATTTGAGTGGTAAAAAATTAGAGATCAATGTCAAAGTTTTTAAGGTTAACAGGTAGTTTTAATATACTACAATGCCTTTAACTTTTCACTAGTACTATCAAGAACTATACTTGAAGAGCAAAAAGACAGCAGATGGTCCAGAGGGAAGATGTCATTTCAATAAAGCAACTAGTACCTTAATACGGATCATATAATATCACAAGGAGCTTCATCAAACAATGGATCTCAACCATTGTTTGATAAAGACAATGCATGTACTCTTTCAGCTTTGCTTTGGTTATACTGTAAATCTTGTTCATTTCACAACAGCATGTACATATTCAGTTTTATCTAGATTATCTATTACTTGTGGTGTGAAAGCTGTCTCATGGTGAATACTTTGGATTAGTCATTTAGCTGGAGGTCCCTCCCAGAGAGATAAAGCAGATACATTACAAATTCTGTTTGTCACCAAAACAAAAACCTGAAAACCTGCTGGGAAAAACATTATTCTGCATTTCAAAAATATGCATGTCTACATTTCTTTCATCTCTTCTCCTTGTGGACATATGCAGTACGCTGTATAATATTATATTCAGCTTCACAGAACTGGATGTGGATGTTTGGCACCAATCATTGCCCTCTCTTTCAACTCATGAGAACAGACAGGAAAGAAGAACCTCCCACAACGGGATTCATGTTTATCTGGAAACACAGCACACTGACTTGGGAGAGCACAGACAAACAGACGCTGCTGGTTATCACACAGCTAAAATGAATTGGAATTAATGGAGCCAGAATGATAACAGAGTCTCCACAATTCTCATAACAAAGCCAGCTCCAGACACATTGTCCTTGACCACAGTTGATTCAATCACGACCCCCCTGCAGGCTCAGTTAGAGAAACAAGACAGCAACCAGAGGTGCAGTGGTGCAGATATGCAAGTATACAATATATGCCTACCTCTGATCAGGAGCATTTACAGCACAGTACTTAAAAACATCCAGGGACATGGCCAGTCATGTTATAATTCTATCCGCTCGACTTTTATTCCCTCGAATCAGCCTTTATGGCAGTAACTCTGCCCAGGCAACTGGAAGAATATAATAGGAAAACAGAATATTATTCCACTTATTTGTCTTTCCATAACCTCAATGGGTTATTATAAATAAATTAAACAGCAGTAGCTATCATGCATGTACATTACAGCCAACAGACACTGAACACAGCAAATCATGTAATAAAACTTCTGTACAGGGACACTCACAAAGGGAAGTAATGACATAGATGCTGTGTTAGTTTATAGTGTTGTAATAATGACCTGCATTGTTGAGCAGTGTCGTTTAGACCACTGCTACCATACAACGTGCATAGACTCAGACTTGAAGTCCTGAATAGATCAAAGGGTATAAAGTAGCATAAAACTCAAGAACTTGAATGATGTTCCTCCTTATTGTTACCAAAGGTCTAAACATCCAAACGAAGAGGGTGAGGTGGACAAAATGAGGTGGCGGCGACCAGTATCCGCTCATCACTGAAAGCACCTAATATATTCTCTCATCATGGACGCTAACATATCCATGGGGATGGTAACCACACTTTAAAGGTGTCATACACAGTTAACTGGGCCAAAACTTCAGTGAGAAATTGATTTTAATTGAAATGTTTGACAAAATCCATGCAAGTCTGCATTTTCAGTCGCATAACTAATAACGGGCAGAGATAAGATCCCAAAAAAGGGCGAACACAGCATATTTCTGTGTGTTGTGTGTTTCAGAAACACAGATAGAGAGATAGAGAGGAGGAGGTGCTACTTGTATTTGACATGCTATAATGAACACATTCTGTGACTGACCTATTCATATCACACTATTTTCACAGTTTAATCCCTGGTTGTTGCTGTTTACACAGACCCATATCTCCAGCTGTCATTCCACAGACCACAGTGAAGCCATAGGATAAAAATACACCTTGTATATTTCATAAACATTGTTTTAGATGTATACATGTATAATTAACTGACTTTATTTGGTCTCATTACCTGTCACTCTCATTAAACTTGAGAGGGGCAGGCTTTGTGACTGACCTAAACTAAATGTTGCTTCCAATATCTATTTCTACTGATCCTTAAATAACATTACAGGAATACAGCAATATAGTAATCCTGTAGCTGTTATGCAAGACACTATCATCACCATCAAAGTTTTGTCCTCACTGAGGCCAGGCAATGTGTACTGAGCTATTCTGACCAGCGAGAAACATGATTTTATTCTGGATAATTGTCAGTATGATGGAGGGAAAACAGAGACATGGAGAGAAATAATGTGGCAGCATGTGCATCTAACTTCAGATGACTTCCTATATATAACACACTCTCTCTAGGCACAAAGAATGAAAGTTATGCGACTCCTCAGATTCCATGTCTCACTTTAGCGACTGCATTATAATATATAACTGTATTACTTAACCAGTCAAATAGTGTATTCAGAATGCTAAGAAAAATCTGATGAAAAAAAGAGACATCAGTGCTCCTTCATCTACCCAATGTTGATTCAAGTCTGTACAATACAAATTATTCATCATCTTTATTCTGTTTTGTCAGTAAGCAGCTTTCCAACAAATTATTAAGCAGTCAGGAGAACATTATAGATGGTTTGTATCTGTTAAGTGTGACCCTGAGGACTTAGTAACATCTGCTTTGGAGGGGAGGTTGAAACTCGGAGAGAAGAACACAGACGTGATGCGTGTTGCATCTGAAATAACATCTCTAAAGGGGCAGGCATTTCCTCTGAGTCATATGGCTGAACTGAGCACTCAACACCGTCTGGACACAGACTGTCTGTGTGCTTCTGGTTTCTGGTACGAGTCCAAGCATGACTGCCCACTATATTCCTGGATAGTGGAGGTGGTGCCAGCTACTTGGACTTTCCCAAAAACTGTTTATTTGACCATTGTTTTTTGAAGATACAGTTTTTCCATGACGTGGCACTCAAAGGCAGGTTAAGTTGTGCTTAAAAATGACAAACAACCACGGGTACAAACGGTTTCTCAACCCTGCAAATATTTACAGCATCAGTTTGTGTCTGCAGTGTTGTGATGTTTTGGCTGAGTTGACAGTCTGAGAGCCCTCAATGTTGCCAGTGGGCACTTTTCCTGAGGTCAAACTCAAAAGTGCAGCAGGATTTTATTTCACAAAGTAATCTCTCATGTCACACTTGTATGTCTGAAACAGCTGAGGTAGTATGATACGCATATTGATTTATTCACCAAGGAATCTGATCTATTCCAACAATCCAGTCGTCTTAACCTGCTGTACATATAACAATATATTTTTTATGTAAAGTTTCCCCAGACATACATTTTTCTCGAGGATGTTGTGCTGACAATAAATCTAAGTGTCTGCTCGATATAATGTGGCCATCGTGCCTTGGTGGTTTTTCTGTGGAAATATAAGATAAACCAGATAAACCATTGGCTCACGAGTGAAATAGTTATAAAGCCTGAGTAAAACAAAAGATTGTGATTGGAAGGATCTCAGTTGTGCAATGAGTTGCTGACATCATTGCCATTTTCTCAGCCTGCTCCATTATATCATCTAAACTTATTCCTGGTAGAAGATTATGATTTTCAGATAACTGTAACTGATGGGAAAATTACTATCCACAAAGACACACTGAGTTTGATGGACAATTTTCCCTTGTAGAAAACTTGGAAGTGGTGGTTGAGGGATGAGTGCGGCACAGTTGCAACAATGATGTCACTGGTTTCTTGAGGTGCTACTGAAATGAGATCATTACACTGTGAAATAAGGATTGCCATGGAAAAACAACCATTCTGTTTGACATACTCCCTTTGTCCTCCTGATACTGCTGCTGGAAAAGCTAAGTAAGAGGTTGTCAGGGCCATGATTTGCAGACATGGGCCTCATCAGAAAGATACACCAGGATCACTGTAAGATTTGTTAACAAGAAAAGCTACATTGTTGCAGAGTGAGGTCACCTGGGTGTCATTTTGCTCCTTCACTCAGAAACCTAAGGACTACTCTCACACTTATCAAAGAAAATGCAAATCCCTGACCTGTCTTCACAATAAGCTGGCAAGAGCACAAGAGAACTGGCAATCACTCAGTAATTTTCTGATGTGAAACCTTGAGCTGAGTGAGGAAAGAATAAGAATAGACATGTTCATTTGAGACTCCAGTGTTAGATAATTAAGCAATCTTGACATAATGCAAGCAGAGGAACAAATACCAACATGATTACATTATTGTGCTAATCACAAATAACTCAGAACAAAAACAGAAAACTCACAGTTCTGTGTGTATTTTTCATTCTCAACCTGAAAGCGACACATGAGCACAGAGAGGTCTAATACTGCTGATAGTCACTGGTAACTGCTGAGCTCTGTAATTTCAAGCTTTCCTATGAGTCATTGCTTTCAGCTGCCCCCTGCTGCTACTCATGCACACACCAATACACATACACATACACACAGACCGCAGAGATACTGAAAAACCTGAAATCAACTCCAGCATACATTACAGGGATCCACATCCAGGAAATATCTAGTGGTTCTCAAACCAGACTAATTTAACAGCCCTGGAAAATGTATAGACAAAATCCATTTTGAAACCCATGCACTTTTGAAGCAGACCCATAATTGTTAGCTTTCCAACATAATGAATGTGCTCTCTTTTGAGAGCAAATTTGACAGCAAGTTCTGCATAAACGTACAAATCAACTACAGATCACAGGGTCAAGTTAAATAATTTTTTGCACGCACAGTAATAATTTTTCCCCTAACTGCACAAGTTTAAAAAGATAAGAAAATAAAATGAACTATTAATCATCATAGGGTGTGTATTATCTGCATTATGTTTGCCAAAAGGATGACATCATTACATTTTAGGGGCAACTGAACATTATGCAACATAAGCATTAACAAAAATGCTCCAATTAATACATTTATCTTGTCATAAGTTAGCAATGTAGATAAACTGTGTGGGCGTTGCTCTAAAAAGAGCTGTGCTCGGTAACTGCAGAATTTGGAGTGTAGTGTGTGTATATTTTAGTAAAAAAAAAAAACACTGCTGAAGACATATTTTTCATCCAACTCATGGAGTTGCAAAGCTGATTAAGCACATGAGTGATGATTGTGCTTTCTGCACAGAATCAACGGTCACTGGCTAGCAACAAGAAGCCTTTTAGCTTCTGTGCAAAATGAAAGAGCCATTGTTTTCAAAGTTACTATGAATTTCAAGTGGTAAATCTGGTACTGTTATTGTCAACTGCATAAATGCTATGCTATGTTAGAAAGCACGATGAGCATAGCAACGGTAACTGACAGGGGGCGGGGCTTATGAAACAGTTCACTGGTTACCACATAAAATTCCACATAAGCAAAACTACCAAACCTGGGTCAACAGCTCAACTGAAGCATTTCAAGCAACAGTTGTTACTTCCCCATATTCAGAGCATGACAAATTACACACCCCGTCCTTAAACAAACATACAAGAGTGGCTGTTAGGCACCAGGCCAGGTATTTCCTGCGCAAACCATGAAGTTATAATCAAATTCCAAATACAACATCTACAGGCAGTATCAAACTTCACATGCATTGCATATTATGTTGTTTAGTAGCCACTGTAAAAATGAGAAGCAGTAACATTGTGTGTGTAAATTGTCTGAGCGTGCTGACACAGCATTTTGGTCTCCTCGCTGCATCTAATTTCCATACTCGCATAACTGGTTCAACCATCCATATGACCTGAAATGTCAGATGAATCGCACACCAAACACTGTGTAACTATGCATTTATTTCTGTTTAAATACTGTGTGTCCCGCAGATGCTTTTCTGCCAATCGTTTCAATTAAAGACTTACATGACTTCGCTGCCTGGGGTAGCATTTGGAAAATGTTACAACAGAGGCCTTTGTTTTTTCAGATAATATCCCGCTTTGTGTCAGAACTATGGTCAAGTACTGTAAACAGAACACTCACCTGAGTTGCACTACTTTTGGTCCATGGTAATAAACATTCAGAGACAAAGGGGGAGAGGGTTGAGGGGATGAGCTCAGGAAAAGGGTTTGGAACAGGAGAAGCAAATGACTCTTCTCCTTCTTTATTGCTCCTGAAGGATGAGAAACAGACACAATGAGAGAAAGAAACAGATGCTGCATAAAATGAGACAAAAATTGTTCAGATTTGATTTTAAATTCTATATGAGACGAAGTTTTTTTTACATCAGGCTGAATTTGCATGTAAAAGTCAGTCTAGACTGTGATAATATATTTCACAACTTGCAGGTTAGAAACCTGTTACAACATATTGATGGTTTCTGTGTTGTTTGTGTCCCGTGCACAGCAATAAGGGGTATAATTGCAGCTGTGACAGCAACACACTGACAGATCTGACACAAACACAAGCCTGTCTCTGTTTGGATCTGTTGTGCGCTCGACTACGAGAAGACACACCCCAATCTCCAACAGCCTTTTGATAAGATGGCTGATAATGCACCCTGATTTCACCACCATAAAATACAGTGGTTACTAACAGACACAATTAAGTACAAGTAAGTGCTTCAACTGCTGACTGGAGGAAAGTAAGCTATACTACACTAAAAAGGCCTACTAATTAATCATACTTGAAAAATATTATAATTCCCTCTCATTTAAACAGCTTAGGGGTGAGTGTTTGGGCAATAAGGTGTTTGTTCTTTATTTCTATAATACATTCAGCTGTCATTGCAATGAGCTCACTTTTTAATCGGTCTGAAATATTCAGTTACCATCATGATGAGGTAATACTGAGACTTCAGCACTTAGAGAGGAGAGGGCCTCACTTTGTGAAAGGTGCTGTTTTCTGTCTGACACTTTCTTTACAGCTCTGAAAAGCAGCAGTTACTCAGTTACTAATTATCTCCCACAAACTAACAGGTGCTTGATTTGATCCAGGGTCTTAAACTGCACTGTTGATATAACACTACATCAACAGCTGCATTCAGGTCAAGCCAATTGTGTTTACAGGTACAAAGTCTACACCACAGCTTTCAAACAGACCTCTGTGCCTCGCTCAAATACAAAAAGCATACTATTCGTCTGCAGGGCAGCCCACATTGTAAAGTGTAGAGTAGAAAATAGTACTTTCAGTTTAATGGATCTGATTTTTTTACATCTTTTAAACAGACAGGTGTCATTCACCTCAAGTTTATATAAAAATGAGTCATACCTGTTCCCTTTGCAGAGCGTAGTCCTGGTCTTATGGGCATTTGGTGTTAGGAAAGGAGCTCGCAAAGGGATGAGGGCTGGGCTGGGAAAGCCACTCACATTACCCTTGCCACTCTGAAAAATCTCTGCTTTCTCTCCGAGGCGTCCAGAAGTGTGTATTTCGTCCAGTGTGTTATTCATATCACTCATGTGGGCCAGCTAAATCCAAGGCATCATCTGGAGCAGAGAGAAAAGACAAGCTGTTGGACTGGAGTGTGTGCAGAGCACAGTTAGAACAAGCTGGCTGGCGGGGCTCCTCTGCTCACAGCTCAGCAGAGCACACACATGCACACACACACACACACACACACACACACACACATACACGTCTCTCTGGCTCATCTGCTGCCCACAAGGGTGGCCCAGTGGGGCAAAATGATCCCTCCTACCCAAACATGATCCACCACAATAAAGATATTTTTAACACACTGACTCCCACAACAGTCATCCTTGCTCTGACACAGTAGCATATTAATAATCAACTAATTTGCTCAGCTTCATCAAGGCTTTCGGTTATGATGTTGCTTTAATTTCCATTCTTTTGTTTTTGTTTCTGAAATGTTCCCTTTGTAACCTGGAAGGCAGCAATAGTACACACAAAGCACACTTACACAAAAGGAGGGGAGGGGGGTGTCTTTAACGCAGTAATGACTCCGGGAGGGCGGCCAGTGCTATAAAACCAACTGTTCTTTTGTCATGGACTTCGCACAGGGATCCAAATTGCACTTTAAACTTAGTAGACTGTAGAAAGCATGTGGTTGTACAGAGTGGCCAACCCAGCAGATTGGTTGTGTTGCGGGCTGTGCCATTCAGTGACAGGCTCCATGTGGGGGATGGTTGGGATGATAACATCTTTCTGAAAGGTAATGTGTAACAGAGTCTGACTGGCTACTGGAGATACTGACTAACCAGCAGCATAGGGTTAAAGCTATATCTCCCTACATTGAGGGAGGACAACAGTAATTTGATTAAGTTTGTGATGATGACAGGATACTTCGTCGGGCCAAGGAGGAGGCCTACAAAAGTTGGGAAAGAGTTCTGTACCACAAAACCAGGAACACGCTGACGGAGGAGATCAAAGCGTCAAAGAGGTGCTACACTGAGAAGCTGAAAAACAGTTTCTCAGCAAATGAGCCTGCGTCAGTGTGGAGAGGTCTACGGGACATCACCGGCTACAGGGGACCATCCCCCCACATTGCAGTGAACTGTGAACTGGCTGACAACCTGAATGCCTTCTACTGCAGGTTTGATAAGCCAACACTCACACCCATCCCTCACTCCATCAGACAACCCTCACCTCCCCCTACTGACCCCCTACCACCACTCAGGATTTGTGAAGAGGATGTATGTCAGTTCTTCAGGAAACAAAAGACCAGAAAGGTTTCAGGTCCAGACAGGGTGTCACCCTCCTCTCTGAAAGCCTGTGCTGACCAGCTGGCCGCCATCTTCACCCAGATCTTCAACAAAGATCTTCAACAAATCACTGGAGCTGTGTGAAGTCCCCTCCTGCCTAAAACACTCCACAATAATTCCAGTCCCAAAGAAACCAGCAATCTCAGGACTAAATGACTACAGGCCCGTGGCCCTGACATTTGTAATCATGAAGTCCTTTGATAGACTTGTGTTAAGCCACCTGAAGGACATCACAGGCCCCCTGCTGGAACCCCTGCAGTTTGCATATTGGGCAAACAGGTCAGTGGATGATGCGTCAACATGGGTCTGCATTACGTCCTGCAACACCTCGACTCCCCAGGGACATATGCAAGGATCCTGTTTGTGGACTTCAGCTCGGCATTCAACATGATCACCTAAGACATCCTCCACAACAAACTCACCCAGCTCTCCATCCCAGCCCCCACCTGTCAGTGGATTACAAACTTCTTGACAGACAGGAGGCAGCAGGTGAGGCTGGGAAAAATCACATCCAGCACCCGGACAATGAGCACAGGCGCCCCCCAGGGATGTGTGCTCTCCCCACTGCTCTTCTCTCACTACACCAACGACTGCACCTCAGGAGATCCATCTGTCAAACTCCTGAAATTTGCAGACGACACAACTGTCATCCAGGATGGCGACGAGTCTGCATACAGACGGGAGGTTGGACAGCTGGCCCTCTGGTGTGGTCAGAACAACTTAGAGCTGAACACACTCAAAACTGTAGGGATGACAGTTGATTTCAGGAGTAGCCCCCCTGCACTAGCCCCCATCACCATCCTCAACAACACTGTGACCACAGTAGTAACCTTCAGGTTTCTGGGATCCATCATCTCCCAGGACCTAAGGTGGACACCCAACATAGACTCCATAATCATGAAAGCCCAGCAGAGGATGTACTTCGTGCGTCAGCGCAGGAAGTTCAACCTGCCCCAAGAGCTGCTGATCCAGTTCTACACTGCAATAATCCAGTCTGTTCTTTGCACATCCATCATTGTCTGGTTTGGTTTTGGCACCAAACCGGACAGGAACAGACTGAAATAGACAATTAGGACTGCAGAGAAAATCAGGAAATAGGAAACAGGCAGGGAACATCTCTGCAGACCCATCACACCTTGGTCACAACCTGTTCGAACTTCTCCCCTCTGGTAGACAATACAGATCACTGTGCACCAAAACAGCCACACACAAGAACAGTTTTTTCTCCCAGGCCATCACTCACAACACTACAGTACCCACCTAATTCTGTAACTCTGTACTTCAGAACAACACCTTGTACATAACTCTGCCACTCTGACAGTCTGATCTGCAATTTTCACTATATACATAAAAAACAACATATTGTAAATAATATTTAATATTTATATACATATACACACATATACATAAACATATATTTAAAATTTAAATAGATTGGACAGATCTACACACTTCTATTTATTATCCACATTCGTTCATATTTATTCTATACTGCAGTCCTCCAGCTCAATGACCATATAATGTTTATATAATGTTTATATAATTTTGTGTATATAATGATTATTCTATATATGTATGTATGTTTAAATTGTACACTGGAGCAAAGGAAAAGAACTGTAGCCAAATCCCTTGAATGTGTTCACATACTTGGCCAATAAGGCTGATTCTGAATATGATAAGCCATGGCAGTGGTCAGTTGCTTTTACTTTCAAAAAACAGATACAGGATAAGTCAACAGTGCAAGAAAGTATGTAATTGGCAAATCTCTTGCTTGCAGATGGAAATCCAGCTGATCCGTTTGACCTGTGTCATTCTGTCTCAGTTAATCTACAATGCTTAACAGGTACTAACGCATCTGTCACAATAACAGCTACACATGGTTGGGGATACCTTTTTACCAAAGCATATATCAATCAAATCTGAATTTCAACATCCCAGTGGGGCTATAGTTCAAGAGGGGAAGCCAGCAGCATTCATATTAGCTTCTGGAGGATGTTATTGGAGAAGAGAGAGTCAGGAGAGACGGCGGTAGACAAATGGTTCAGCTGAGGACTGACAGTGGATTGATACAAGGACAAGAAACCCCAGGCAGCATGAGAGGGCCAGAAATAACTCACCGCCTGGAAAACATTCTTTTGGTATCAGTCAATGCAAAAGCTAATTACATTGGTGTAGGACGATTGACAAATCTATTTTAGGGGTTATTAACACTGTCTCACATTACTGTAAGATATCACTTTACTTTCTTTTTTTTCTTTTTCTTTTTTTTGGTACTGTAATTCATTTTGATTTATATTTTAAAATTTGAATTCATTCAGATCACTATAATTTTAGTAGAAAAAATAAAGTTATAAAATGTCAGAATGATAAAATGTGCCAATTCATTATTCATTTTATCTCTTCATTAAAACACAATCTTGCATCGTTTATTTTTTCATCAGGAAGTCATGTTGGAATAGAATAGAATAGAATAGAATAGAATAGAATAGAATAGAATAGAATAGAATAGAAGATTTATTAATGTATAAATACAACAGAATTAGTAGCACACCATTGTTTCAAACCATTGTTGGTCTGTTACTAGAAATGAAAAATACTTGCACAGTTGCTCTGAAATACAGTGAAGCAAACAGAAGTAGCACCTCATTCACAGATCAACAACTCTATTCTAGTGCAGGAGTCACCTCCTCAGTTTTGCTACAGCCACACTGTAGGCCACCTGCAGATGGTGGAAATGAGATATTTCACTTTGTTTTTGCTGTTGTCAATGTTGACCAACAATCTCAGGCTGTTGAAAATGCCCCGGTAAATACTAATAATAAAGCTAAGTTAGATGTGCTGAAGATGAGTAACTTTTCCCATGACTAGTTGTATTATGCCCCATGTTGCATAACTGCCTTTCAACACAAGAACACTGAAGAGCTCCTCTGTCCTCAATTGTCTCTATTAGGGCTGTCATCTTCAGCTTTATAAAGCAACTACCACAAAAAAGCACACACTGTTATTTGTCTCCTTTCAGCCTCTTACCAACCCTCTACTGGCTCTGAAAAGAAATGTACAACACTCAGCTTCAATTCAGAGAACAGTGCTGGGCGTACAGTCTATGGATGCATCTTTGGCTTCCAACCTGCTCGACCTGGACACTTTGTACTAATCCTGCCTGTTTACCAAAGTCCTGTATCCTGTAGCCTGCTTTACGCTTTCTGAGGATGTTCTAATGAAGGACTACATTGTTTCAGGAGATGTTAACTGAACATGTGTGGTCCCTTTGGTGTAATGAGCCTGACCTTTGAGAGCTGCTGCATGTCTGGCAGGGACATCATGCAGCAATCTTAAAACTGTTCTGGTATGTCTGGATGGCATTATTGTGAGAATAGTTTCTCAGCTGCAGGTGGAAACAGCTCCTTTAGCCATCTATTAAAATGGGAAACTTACTACATTTGTGTACTGCGTGGAATGCATGAAGTGAGGCGCAGCAGCTGCTGGAAACTAAAGGGAGAGGGCCGTCGGTAACACTTGTGCTGCAGCAGCATCTTTACAAAATCCATGCAAGCCCATTCATAATGTGAGACACTGGAGATCATGCCATGTGTCAACATGTACAAGAGTAACTATTTGTGTATTCAGAGTAAGACTCATTACTGCTACTAGCTTCCATTTCTCACATGAATTCAATGTGTCATTTCTGGCATGTTGCTGTGGAGAGGCAAGGACTCAATTATATTGTTTAACAGCGAGCTGTCTTATTTTGATGTGCGAAAAAATGTCTCAACATAAACTTCTGTGAAACAACACCAATGTGTTTTTAATCCCAGTTGTATGTTTCGAAAATTGCTTATTTTTGCTGCAAGTCTCTTTGTGATGTTGCATCTTATTTTGAAAATCAAATAATTCTCTTGACAGTCAGGGAGTGCCTAATATCATTATATGTCCTCTTTTCATTAAATTACTGAGGGAACACAGTAATGCTGTTGAAATGTGGTTTATGTTGGACTTCATGGGGTGTTCAGTGGCATTTCATCCATGTTCAACTGGAAGCAATCATGACGTAAATTGATTGCATGTGATGAGAAATGCCTGGGTTTTGATCCAATTAAATAATCTAATAATTCTAAAAGGTGATATTTACACAGCTTGGCAATTAAACATTAATTTCATTAATATCTTGTCATTGGTCTTAATGATGTTATACGCTGTGAAAAAACACTACACATGGAACACTACTATACTTTGCTAGCAGTTGCTAGACATTTAATAGTTCTATATTACAAATTTAGAGCTTTAATTCGCAAGTATGACTATGCCTAGATGTATTTTAACCAATACATTTTAAATATAATTGCAAGATAAATATACTGTCACAGAGAAAACTATTTCCTCATATTACAACTGTGTTGCCTGTAGCGTCCCCTACAGGTAGACGGAGGAATCTGTTTCGACAAAACACACTCGCGTCTAGTTATTTTTGTTAAGACATTAACGACCTTCCGGCTGTGACGTTATTATAAGCTTGAGGTTCTTTATTATTATTATTATTACTGTTATCAGCTTATTAATTAAGTGACGCATAATTTAATAAAATATGAAAATAAACTGACACCGTGAAAAAAATTCACGGTGGAAATTGAATCCGTCGCACCCGCCTTCCCATTCCTTCTTCACCTGTTTGAAATAAAAGACCCGACATGGACCATTTATTATTATTATCTTATCTATTTTTTGCAGCTGTTCTTACCTTATGCCTCTTTAAGTGGAATTTCAAGCTCCGACTCTTCATGTCGTTTCTCCAGTGGAAAGAGACAGAATCTGTCCACACCTGTAGCGCAGGTGTTCTACTGTAACGTGCTTTACGTCACAAAGCGTGACAACGTTTTTTTTTTTTTTTTTTACCCGTCGGGTATGACAGGTATTCAACTGGATCCGATTTCAGCTGTTCGTGCAGCAGGAAAACAATCATTCATACACCAAACAGAAAGAAAGACCACAATAATAAAGACAACAGAAGCGATAAAAGCTTTATTCATGACAACACTCCTTAAAAGGAACAACAGACGTGTTGAACACATCAGTGTATTTCTGCATAAAGCTTCATCAAAACTCTGTGATATTTAAATATAGATTTGATGTATAATCTATAAGGATCACTTAAGTACCATAGGTCAAACCTGGTCTGGTCCTATACATCCAGTATTATTTAGATAACACATTTTCTGAATAAATCCAATAATATAATATTACAACAATGGAAATCAGTCTAATAATTTATAGAATCGTTTTCATGTCATGTTCTTGTTCACTCACAACAGTAATGCATTAAATGCAAAATAGTCATCACACCAAATAAAAGCGAAGCATTAAAATATGCGGATCTGCCATGGATATTACTTAATGACGTGTGAGGAATAAACCAAAATACAGCAATTATTAATTATCTAAATACACCATCTTATGTACACTGTTGGAGACTACCGAAAGAGGTAAAACAAAAGACAGTTTCTGCTTCTGTGTTATAGGTCAAAGGGTTCTGGAGAACTCAAAGTAGACAGGATAAGCTCCTCCTAGAAGAAAAAAACAGGGAAAAAATAAACAAATCAATTTTCAATGCATGTGCTGTGGATACATTTACATAAGATAAGTTTCTGAAATTTGCTGGATTTACTTACAGTAGATGATAAAAAATGTCAGAAGAATTAAGGCACTTCTATGGACTGCTCTCTGCTCCCAGTTGAGCATTTCCACTAAAAGATGGTGGTCCGTCCTGTTCTCCCTGCAAAACGGAGCCTTTGTCATAATCCGCCTCTCTGTTTTCACCGCCCTGTAACATTAAAAAAAAAAAAAGACACACGACATATGTGAGCATTGAAGACTGTCCGATCCTACAAAGGTCGAGAGGTGACTTACAGGCACAACTACATAGACTTTAAACTATATGATGACTCTCTATATTAGTTTGGACTATGTGTACTATTTCCTGACCTGCATAAACTGTGAAAAAAAACATCTGGACTGAGCATATCTTCAGCTTTCCCCAGAGAATGCTGTGTTTTTGCAATGAGAAATGCACTGAGAAAATTTCATATCCATATTTTGTACGAAGCGTACAAAGAGATTACATAAAATAATAAATTCATAATTTAATTGGGTTTTTTTTTTTGTCAATTTGCATGAAATGCACTAGAGCTACTGCTCAATTATTACTTACTGATTAGTTATTAATTCACCATAATGTGTATGACAATCTAACTATATTACTTCTTCACAAAACTGCGGATAATAATGTAGTCGACAGTCACAACTGCAATTTCTTCCCGCAATCCCTGACTTCTGCTCAGATGGCAGCAGGTTACATACAGCTTTCATAACATAACTCAGTCTATTCTACGTGGAGTAGAGAAATAATTAAAAATAAAGAAAGCTGTTGAATTATTGTCAACGGACTGTGCCCCTTCCCATATCTCATCTTTGTGTCAAACACCTCGTCTCATCCTCTCTTTCTACTTTATTATTTTCTGAAATATTCTGTATTACTGACAGACAAATTGATGCACCATAACCTTCTTGATCCTTATTTCAAATGAGCTAAACAGGATACAGGCACTTGGGAAATGATAAAAATAATTTTAAAAAATTTAAAAAGCAGTTGGTATTTAACCCTATGATGAATCGAGTCAATAGGTCACAGGAACTATTACAGCGTATTCTGCAACTTGTAAGATCATAAGATTTTATAATGTTCATGACAGGCAGTGGTCACGGTGTAAATGGTTTAGATTGCACCAAAAAGAAGCAGCAGAACAGCTGCAAAAGTGATTTTAGCCTTAAAAAATAATAAAGCAAAAGTGGGATAAGTTATACTTTTGTCCACTTCTATTAAACTCTTTGTTTGACTCAGCACTGCAGAGTGCTCCTCCACTCCAGCATTAATATATCAGTGTGTGAGTTAATGTATTAAAAAAGCTATAACCAGCTCAGCAACAGCAGTCTCATGAGTATAAAAAAGTCCTTGTCTCCTTTCATCTTTATATAGATATTTAAACAGAAGTGTGCTGTAATATCAGAACTCACCTTGAGCTTAGACAGTCCTTTTGAATCTGTGACTTGTGGGCGACTTGTATTTGGAGAGTACGGTGGTGAAGCAGGAGACTGAGGCGAATGAGGTGACTGAGGTGACGTTGGACCATGGGATAAGGACTGGCTCCTTTTCACAGCAGAGGACACTGCCTGGGCAAAGCGGGATGGGGTTGCAGGAGAATAAGGCCTTGGGGCTGCAAAGCTTCTTAATTTTTCCAAACTTAAACCCACACTTGGCTCTTTACATGGCAAACTGCTTTGCCTAATCATTCGCATGGTGTCTACATTCTTGTCATCTCCTTTAGGGCTCAGCTGGACGTTAGTGGCCCCTGTTGTCTCCTCTTGACACTGCACAGTAGGTGGAGGAGGAGGAGGGGGTGGTAACATTGCTTTCTCTACGCTTCCGTGAGCCTCCTTCTGGCCAGAGCCAGGACTGGCACTGAGACTTTTCTCTGCTGCTGAAGTTACATAATACCCAGGTATTTTTTTGTGCTGCGCCAAGCGGAAAGAACCAGGTTTAGGTTTAGTTGCGGGTGGAATTTTCATCTCCTTGACCTCTGCTGGTGAACCTGCTTCTGATACCTCATTAGCAGAGGATGAGATCTTGTCATCTGCGTTGAATAAACTTGCTGGTGATGAGGAATGAGTAGGTTCAGGTATACTTCTATTAACAGTGTCTTGGGTAGTAGCAGTGCTAGTCAGTAAATCTTCTCTGGTTACAGTAGAGTGCAGCTCTTTTTTTTCCTTTGAGGCCTCCGCCTGACCTGTCGGTTCTGTGCTCTTCTCCAACTGAAGAGAACCTATATTAAGTCCCTCTTCTGGAGCTGCAGGAGGTGTCTCCAGTGTCAGAGCAACTTCAAAATATCTCAGTTTCTCCAGAGATTTCTGAGGCACGATAGTATATGTTGTCATACCCACCTTGGGGATGTAGTCCCTTGTCAGCTCATTGGAAGGCTTGGGCTTTGGCTCAGAGTCTGTGGCATGAATATATGGTGCCTTTGTTGTGGCAGGGGCACTTGGTGTTGAGTGTTGGCACGAGGTCTCTGAGGTGTGGGATAAGGCGTGTTTTTCGAGGTCAGGTGGGTCCAGCTCGTCCATCAAAGTGGCCATATCTTTTTTCCCTGCAGATTCAAAGGCAGACGCATTAGCCGCAGAGGGAACTTGGTCCATGTGTTGTTGTGGAGGCACAGGGAGCGGTGTGAAATCTGTTTGCACTTGAGCATCCTCTTCAGTGGGGCGTGATGTGCTGATGGTGGTCACTGGGCTGTGCAACCTGTCAGTCTTTTCCCCAAGGGTTTCAGTGTTTGCCTGAACAGAGGCCTGTGTTTCTGCATTCTGCATTACCAGCTGAGGGAGGCTGCCGAGTTCAGTCCTGCTTTCACTTTCTACACTTTCAGTTGTAGATGCCTCACAGATTGGCTGGTGGCTTACATTTTCAACTTCACCACCATCTAAATAGGGGGGAAAAAGGCATTTTTCATGTTGGCATGTTGCTAATTGCACAGTAAATTTAAATATATATATATATATATATATATATATATATATATATATATATAAAGAATCAGAAAGGAAAAGAGTGCAAACCCACTTGTATCTGCCAGTTCAGATGAGTCTGTCACAGCATTTGTCCTTTCTTCAAAGAGAGCTGTGGGATCATTCACTGTGCTCCGTGATCCACTGTAAAAACAATCATGCAAACGTAAAGAATTAAACATGTTGCTAATGCTAATGGAGGAAAAACAAAGAAAGACATAGCATATCTTTAAGAAGTCTTACTAGAGTTCGTACTTGCCATCTGAGGACAGATCACGAGACTGATCTTCCCCACTGCCCTCCACTGACATTGTGCTCAGTATCTCAGAGTCTGGGGACGGGGAATGCAATGAAACATCAGCTGATATGCTGAGGCTGCTGTCTTCTCCCTGGTTATCACCAACAGTTGCAGATACAACAGAAGGAGTTGTCTCCTCCTGCTCCATAATCTCCTCCAGTGTGTTAACAGCAGCCCCCCCTGAAAAATACCACCACAAAAAATAAAGAATGAAAAAATCAGTACAAAATAATTCACATAACAATAACTAAAGCAAGAATATCCCACATTAACATGAATTCCTTTTAGCAAACTTTTGAAAATCAAAAATCCAACTTCCTTCAACTGTTAAGTTATCATGTTTGTTTTGTTTCAGTCATTATATTTTCCCACCTTAAGCATAAGAAACAAATCTAATGGCTTTATATAATCATTATTTCCAATACAAAAAAAATTTCCTATAATGAATGAATCCTCCCTAATAATGTTTCGCAACTCTTTCCTTCTGCTCTAGTTCTTAATTTAGTACTTCAAGGAAACGCAACAGAAGGGAGCAGTGACCAAAAGGAATTTCAAGGCCACTTAAACAAAACTCACTGCTCTCAGCCTCTGATTTCTATATCTACTGAGTCACACGGGACTGTTTGGGGAACAGCACAGGAAGCGATCTTTCTCTGTGAACTTAAGTGTTTGAAAAATCAATAAGAAAACGGAGATGGTGGTGTATACATGCAGACAGCAGTCGTAAAATGTCTGATGTTGATACTTTATATTAATGACGTCTGGGAGATATGCCACTGGTGAACAGACAACGATTAATAAAGGGGGATGAAAGATTTTCTGAGGAAACAACACAGCACATAAACTATAAATATGAAAAGTGAAAAAAAAAAAAAAAAAAAGAAATACACAGAGGTATAATTCAAAGGACAAACATTTACAAGAATCAAAAAATGGTGACATTCAGAAGATGTTTGTGGGATATACAGGACACTGGTTATTAAAAATGTTATTGTATAAATGTGATTGACTCAATCAAATATACACATGATAGAGACAGTTAAATGTAGTTAAATTGGGCTTAAAACTACCAAAAGACCAAATAAGATCATCTTATTCCTGACACATTGTCCTAGTTACTTGCAAGAATTGATGTTGCATGTTGTATTTATGAAAAAAGTTGTAACTTTAATGCAAGAAAGACTTCCAGCTCAGAAAATAACCTCATCAGATAAATTCCCAACTACCAGCATGGGAGCTGCATAAACAGGAAATGGAAACTTACCGAAAGAAAATTAATTTTTAGTTTTTTTTGGGTGTACTAAAAATAGGTAACATAAAATCAAACCAACAAGGGTATGTTGTTTATCCAACCTGATTTTAAAATATTTCTAAATATTCATAGTTTTTGCTAAACTGCTCTATATACAGGATGGGTGGAGTTCCCCTCACAGGACAATGTAATACAACACAAAATGTGTCCCCACAATCACAGGAAAGTAAGTCATAGCAAGTTAATTATACTCAACCAGGGGAAACTACCAAAGAATTCAGAACCTACAGCAACATGTACTGGAGCAAAAATAAGCTTCTCAGAAACTGGGGGTGTTTTCAACATATATTTGATTCTAGTAGGTTATATATTGATGTGATTTCTAATTAGTTAATGTTAAAGTCTGCTGAATAGGGGAGAGATAAAATAGCAAAATAGCATAGTTAGTCTCAAGTTCAGTCAAAAAGCAAAAAATACATAGACTGGAAAAAACTGAGTGCACTAAATGAATGAAAAAGGCAACAGATAACAAGCTGACAAGACCAGTGAAGCACAGATTCTTATTCAAATATGAAATTCAGTGCATAAAATATGCACTGCTCAATAAAAACCACCAGGAGGCGCAAGAGTCAAACAAAAAAAAATTGTAGGCTTGAGAAAAGTTTGAAAAGACCTGTCTTTGTCCTTTGAGTCCAAAGTGCACAACGAAATATCACACATCAGATAACATTTACATTCAAATCAGTAGATACTGGATTTAAATAACTGATCAAATGACCCCAGGTTAGAGGTCACGTAAAGCACAACTGTAAACAAAGACAAACCTTGTACACTTTCTTCTGGAGGAGCTGTATCTTTGACAACAGGACCGGGGGACGTTGGGGGTGGGGGAGCCCTGCGTTTGGTTCTCTTCAGTGACGACTCTGCTGAGGACCCACGACTTATACCAACCACCTGCGTTAACAAGATTAAAGATGTATCTAATGCATCTAAACATAGAAATCTTATCACTCTGCATTCTCAGGTGAGTATTCATAGTATTCAGTATTCATTCAATGCAGAGATGTCAAAGCTTCTGTCCACTCACCTGGTCACTGTCTGGTTGGAAGTTAGGTTCAGAGTTTAGTCCCTCGCGGGTGCTCAGGTCCAAGGAGCAGCTTCGAGACACAAGGATTGGGGGCTGGGGTGCACGTCTCTTCTTTGGCGCATCCGTGGTGATCGTTGGAGATCTGAGCGGAGGTGAATTAGTGCTAGGTAAGGCCATGCTGAGTGGACGGGGTTTGCTCACAAGCACTGGAGAAGCCGGGGCGCTGGCTGTCGTTGCCTTTAAAGAACAAACATCCAATCAGAACATGATAAGAGGACTGTTCCCAAATAACACCGTGGACGTCAACCAATGGCGAACCAAAGTAAACAAACCTCCCTCTGAATGTTTAAAGTTGCTTTCTAACACAGCTGTATCTTTCTGTAATCACGAACCTGTGCTACCTGGTCCGAGTTTTTCTTGCTTTTTCGAAACTTGCTGAAGAGTCCTTTGTTTTCTTTCTCCTTCTGATTTTTATCTTTGCCTGGCGTGACAATCCCTGGATAAAAAACATTTTATAATCATTAATCATAAAAATGGCAGGTCAGCTGATGTCAATTATACAGTTAACAAAAAGAACTACCTGCATGAGTTGGTGAGGCTGGAGAGGCCGGACACACAGGAGAAGCAGGTTGTCCTGTAGAGCCAACAGGCATGAGATTTAATGTAGAACAAGTACAACAATAGCAAAGAGTAAGTGACCTGATGTTGTAATACAGTAGTCCTTACCTTTTGTGTCTCTTGCATAAACCTCCCGTATTGCATAATCATTAAGAGAACTGGACAAGTCCAAAGGAGCCAGTGATTGGACATCTTTCAACAGAACTGTAGTTTCCATGTCAAATTCACATTTCTCACATATTGCTGGCAAAAGTTCAGACAAGGGAACACGGGGATTGACTCGTAGTATTGTTTTCTGGGTCTTCTTGTAGTTTATCACCATCCGAACAGTTGCCTGGAAAATATTAAATGTACCACAGTCTTTTTACTTCACACAAACAACAAAAGGTGGTGTTTACTATATGTGCCAGCACAGCGTGCAGTATATTTAACTTACCTCTGGCATTTGAGGACCTGTCTTCTTATTTTTATCTTCCCCTTTAGGTTTTAGTATAATCTTCTCTGCATCTAAGGTTCCTATGAGAGCGTTGGGCTTAAGCTTGATGTTGTTCCTGTTGGCGGTGACCAGTTCTAAAGTGTAGCTCGATGGGTTCAAGTGATACTTTGCACAAAGTGTCACTAATAGATCCATTAGGGGTTTGCTGAATGACAAAGGGAGAAAAAAAATCATTATTGTTATATATATTGTATTTCTAATGTCTCACTAACAGGATAATATGATAGTTGCTCTGAGGAAAAGCTTGCTGAGTTCATAGTTTGGTGTCACTGACTGATTTTAAATAAAAGTTCTACTGCAAAGAAACAAAGGAAACAATGCAAATTTACAGTAAGTTTTAGTCCCAACAGCAGTCGCATGAATCCTGCCTGTGACTGATAATACAGTTAAAACTTAACGCCTTCACTTTAATCCTCAAAATAAACCATTATGCAGGCGGTTAGATCAGGTTTAGAGGGAGAAAAGAGGGCAAAGAATTTTGTGCTTAATCCCTTCATATTGGATTGGTCTCAGTCATTTCTCAAGAGGCCAAGTTGCAAAAGATACTATTGAAAGAGTGTTTGTAAACTATATGCAATGTGAGAAAGATAATGATATCTTAAGTAAACTCTGTTGATGGAAAGTCAGAGCTGCGTGATTGAGTCAACTCAGAGAAGGACACAGACCTTGTACCAAAAAACATAATGTTTTAATACCGGTTTAAGTAATCGGAAGAAAGATTTGTATATTCATTTATTTCAATGCAGCATCTGATTATAAGAGTTTTAAAATAAAGCGTGCATTAAATTTCACTCCTATTATTTGACGAGAGAGCAAAAATAAAGAAATGTAATCCATTTGTCCACATAAACATATTAACTAAAACCACACATTCGGGGACTCCACCTATCTGACTCAATCTGACTGGAATTGAACTTTATGTAATGACTCTGACATCAGTGTCATGATGGAGTGTTTAAATGCTATTACTGCACACGCAATGGTTATGAGATACCGATCTAGATTCAGTGATTTAACTGTACCTTCCATGCACTGTGGTCATCTTTTCCACTCCACCGGGCAAAACCACAACCAGAGAGAGATCTTTATCGATAAGGTTCTCTTTCTGGTCCATGGTTAAATGCGGGTTTCCTGGGTACCACTGAGAAAAACCTGGGGAATCCAGCTGCTTCAGGCCTGGCGGAGTTGGTGCCTTGCTTTTGGTCGACACCCTGCATTTGGAAAGAAAGTGTAAATTATCTTCAGCTGTTTCAGCATTTGTAAAAAAAAAAAATCTGACCATTGTTTTGATACAGCCACAAATATAAGCACTTTGGAAGTGACTGGGAATTGTTTTCAACTTTTGTGCATCAGTTTTCATTCTCAAAAAAATGCCATTAAAATGGTTTCTGCTATCTCAGACAATAAACTGAGAGAAAATAAAAGTGTACCAGACAGTATAAAAGGAATCCCTTTTCCCTCAGATTTTAGAAAGCAGTGAAGCTATTACATGAGAGAACCCAAGTCTACTTTGCAAACAAGTCACAAGACAACCAAGTGGACAGATTTACTCATTGAGCCTGAAGAAATGGCTGAGAATGTACAGACATGTGAGAGAGACAGATAATTAAACGCAAGATAGTCTTAAGTTTCAGTGACTGCACACACTACAGTTTTACAGTGACGTGTACATATAAACACTTGGCACTACAAAGATTTTTTTTTTTTGTCATTGTGTCTTTGACAAACACATTTCAAGTTTCAAGTGTGCTTTTGAGTGTTTGTCTTAGCTTGACATTCCAGCAAACTATGTCAATAAAGTGTGGGAGAGCAGTAGCAGTCATGTGAGTCACTGACTCAACAGGTAAGCCACACAAATGAACATGGTAATCATCATTTTCATATTCTTTACGACTGATTTCAATCGTAATACTGGCCGTATTACGATTGAAATCAGTCGTAAAGAATATTTTTTAACTGTAATAAATGTGTGACTGTGTGATTTTTCTATTTTACATAATTACACCATTCTCATGACACAAAGTAGGGAACAACAAAACCTACTTTGGATATACAAAAGCTGTGTTTTTATTTGAACAAAGGTCATCATTAGTGTAAGCCGCCATTGTTGTGCATACATAAGAAAAGACACATTCTTTCAGCTAAGTCACTGTTGTACTATAAAACCATTAATCATTTGGTGACGCAAGGTATCAATAACTTTAGAAACATTCAAATGTTGTCTCATTCAGTCACTGTACATTGTAGTTTCAAAATGTTTTTTGCCCTTAATTATACCCTACAAAGTCTCACGTGGGGACATCACTTACTCAAACAAAGGAATCTGAACAATGCAAGGTCACAGGCTCCAATGAAGCATGTCTACCAAAGGATTATTTGTCTTGCTGGGGGGGCTGGCTGTTCTTAAACACTATGACTATGATATATATGAAAACGCACAGGGTTCCAGTTTCATTTAATTATGATATATGTGACAACATATGTGCAAAAGCAAAATATAAGGAACACAACCCAACAAGCCACAATGTAGCCTACAGTTTAGCCTCAGTCAAGGTTAATGAAATGACATTTAGAAAGAGTCAGCATTTTGACTTCTGAATTAACTGGGACCATATTATGGTAATGATTAATTACCATTCAGAAGCTACACCCCTAAATTTAAGAGCATTTTGTACAGCGTAGAAATGCTCATAGCTGAGACAAAACATAAAAAAGTAAAAAGTAAAAACAAGTGAAAGTTACCTGTTAAGACCTTTTTTCTTTTAGAAATCTACACAAGAGAAAGAAAGGCTGTAGATTTGAAGCTAAGCTAACAAGTTAGGTTATGTTTTTATTCGTTAGCTTTTTGAATTATGAATCAGTCCCACTGTATCAGAAAACTCTTGTGTTTCTGGATCTTTGTGGCTATAAAACTATATTTACCCTTTCTATGAGCAAGTACCCTGACATAGAGCAAACAAGACCGGAAACCATTGCTACAGTTGCTACAGCAAAGCTAACATGTACAGTGTTAACACATACCCAACAGCTGCAGACAGCAATATTCACAGCTGTCCTGCTGCTATAGCTAACACACCCCAGCAGCATACAGTATCTTGGCAAATGAGTACATAATCTCAACGTCTGTGTGCAACTAATTACTGGGCTCGCAAATGTGGCACCACTACCCGCCTGCTAACTAGCCCGTTGGGATAAGCTGTTCCAAACATTAGCAAAAGGGACAAACTTAGTGATGCTAGGAAACAGTAAGAAGGATGCTGGACTACAAATCTAGTGAGTTTTTAAAAGTTTTTACCAGCCCCTTCAGTCTCTTTACCAGCCCTTTCCATGTCCCTCTCCAACCATTCAGTCTCCATCACTGGAGAGCCTCACCAGTGTTAATGTGGCATTTTGCTCTTACCTAATAGCACTTCTGTCTCAATATTTTGTCTTGTGACCTTTCTCTCTTTTCCCCCCAACCACCTCTCCTTCAAAATGCCATTATGTTGTGGAGTATGATAATGACCAAATACAGTGCTGGTGTGGTTCAGAGAGGGAACTTTCCAAGTTTCAACATTATCCATATTCTTGTCATGTGGACTAGCTGCTACATGCTTATGAATCACACTGCAGCAGAACGCACTGTGAAAAAACAATTAAGTCTTAGCCACAGACTGTTAAAGCATGTTATTGAAAAAGCTACAGCGGGATGAGACCCCCTGGACTCAGGAAGTTCCTGAAATTATTCACTGTTTACCATGTACATGTCTGCCATCTCTATATGTTACTTATTTGCACACTGTAGATTGTTTTTCTTTCCTCCTTTACTTCTGTTATACTTCTTTAATAAAAATGAAATACAGCCCTACATCAGTGTGACAAGAAGGGAAAAAGTGATGGTCCCTACCAAAACAAACACCACACTGTGAACTACTAAACTACTTCAGACAACACATCTTTCAGCCATCATAACCAATGAATTATGCATTACGAATTATTATTACTATTCTTCAAACTGTTCCATGGCTGACTGTGAAATGCATGGTCTTGTCTGAGCCATCCACAAGCAAAGTTTAGCTAATCAAAGGTCAGCCTGTTTTTAGGCAGCACAAAGAGCAATACTGAAATTGAGAAATTGCAAGAAGATCCATAGGCAGACAAACAAACACTGATGGACACACCAGAAACCCACATTTTATTTGTTCATCACTAAGTGACCAGTGTCCAGATTAAATTAAGACACACAGTAACTAACAGTGCCAACAGTAACCAGAAAACTGAGATACTACCCCTGGTGTATGAGACAGTGACTGAAAAGAACGCCAAGCAACTAAGGAAAAAAGGTCCCACTACAAATCTTTTCATACTTCATAATCCCATGACTGGGTTGCACAAGCTATTGCTTCATCAATACATAATCCACTATAGTCTTTCCTTCCTTCTTAGTTAGGAAGTTTCACATTAGAGATTCATTAAATTGGATTATACTGGTAAAACTTCAGCAGTGCAACAAAGACTTTTAATCTATAAGTTTTTGTTCCTATGCAAATAACTAGAGCAACTTCCAATTAAAAGAAATCAACTACACGTGGTACTGTTATCAGATGTGAAATACTGTAGTGTTCAAATTAAAAAGAAAAAAAAAAAAAAAAAAAATGTGCCAACCATTTGTAAATATATGCATTACTTTGGTAGGTGTATTTCAGAATAGACTAACCTAACTGATAATACATATATAATACAAACATACAACACAAGAAGCAGATGAAGACAATCTGAAGTTATTTATTCAAACAAACTAAAGAGAAGTGAAACACAGACTTAAAATGTATCATTTGGCAAAAGCTTCCAAGAACTTGATTCATGAATATTTCACGTTTTGGCTTTACAGTCAATTACGCCTACACGCATTTCAACTGATACTGATGACTAGAATTATGAGTTAATACCTCTGCCTGTCAACGTTTCCTCTGAAATAAATCCAACAAAACCAGTTCCAGTGAAGAACTAGACTGCAGAGAAAAGACATTGGAGGGGAGGAGAAGGGTGCACACTGATACACTACTGATATATCAAGATTTACATTGTAGTTAACTATGTTACTCCTTTGTTGCACAAGCTAACTTGTGCAACAAAGGAGTTCACTCAGTAAACAATAATTACTCCTTGGTTTTGTTGATGTTTTGGAGTTGGTGGAAAGATATTCATCCGTTACAATGATAAGATCAGTTTTGATCTCTAACAGTTTGGATCTTGTTTGAAGTACAAATTCTTGCAGGTATTGACAGCTGAAGACTGAGTTTCATGTTTTAAATCTTTTGTTTTTCCAAAATTAAAAGTAAAAATCTCCATAAATCTCATTAAACATACGCTCCAGAGGATCTCATCCTGCATTCTGTTAACACTGTATTCAGACCCATATATGTTTGTTTTTTTTTACAGTTTTGTAAATTTTACATGCAGGCCCCTGGCCAAAATTTAATTCTGTGTCATAGCTAAGACAAGCTACACCTCAATTAACTTCACCTGCAGAAAATCCACCTCTGTTTGTATGTTTGTATTTCTCCTCTGTATTTAACTCTACAATCTGTAATTAGAGGCTTTGTGTTTAATCTGAATAGCCCCAAAAACTGGCAGCATTTCCACGATACTTGCTGTGTATTGTCCCCATATGATTAAACATAGTTATATTCCCACACAACAACATTTTCACTTCACTGAGAACTGTATAATGAGACAGGCTGATTTGCATAAATTCTGCGAAGCACACAGATGCACAGCAGGATGGGAACTCCACCCTGAGTGCCATATTTAATTTTCACATCCCTGAAGGGTCTAAAAACAGGTTGACTGTCAGTATCTTGACAAACCTTATCGCACAGTACTACGGGGTATAACTGCACCACAGAAACTGCAATACTTCCTCCCCTAGGGGTAATAGCACTAGCGCTTTAGACACTTATGTGTTGTGAACAACACTGATGCATAAAAAAGTATTCTTTCTAAGCCCAAACTGGACAGTTAGGAAGGATGTAGAAAACTGAGGGTAAGGAGTCTTGGATAAACATGAATATACTGATCAGACACTGCTGTTGTAGAAGCAGCAATACAATCATGAATGTCATGAATTGCCTGCACATGTGTCAATAGACTGGCTATTTAAAACAGACATTTACACAGTAGATTCTACTGGGTACAAAGTCCCGACTTCATGGCTCTGGCTGCTCTGGCAATGGAATTAAAATACTTTAAATGTTTGCTTTTTCAACACATTCTTATAAATACTGTAAAACTGTGTATTGTGTGATGATCTATTGACGTGATATTTGATTGTGAACATCCTAAAGAAAGACAATTAACCAAAAATAGCAAGAACCAAACATACAATACCTATGTCTCAAGTTCAGGGCCAATCCAGTTTAAACTGCTGTGTCATCGTGATTTTTGTCGAGACACCTCGAGCAGGTGACAGACACGGACACACAGGCCGGTTTGTTTTTGCTGTCCGAGCCTGTGTTTTTTCAGAAGCCCAGGATGTGTTGCTGAATGAGAGGAGACGTGTCGAAGCTTGACTCTGCTGATGCTTCATTCACAGGGTTTCCCTGGGAGGTCTGACACTCACAAACAAGTCCATTCAATACCAGAGGACATGCCTAACAGACCTGATCACAGGCTATGAGGAAATAACAGGCCTGCTGTCATTTTGCCATTTGTTGTTGTCTCATCATATGATAATCTTGTGAACTCCAGTGGCGCACATAAACAGACTCAGACACTGTGAGATATGACGAGTTGCTATGATTGGTTTAACTGCGACCCATCCATTGATTTGTGAGCTGAATGCGTGCAGTGGTTGAAAACAGATGTCTGGTGTTGTGCCTCACACCCCACGTAACTTGAAAAAGACTGCAAGTCTTCAAAAGTTCAAACATGCTTGATTATGCCTATAGCTAAATCCTTACTGGAAAATCTCAAAATGACAAAAGAAAAGGGAAAGGTCAGCAAAGTACCCAGGTGCTACTTCTTGTGTAAAAATACTTGGAATATTTCTGTGCTTATGTGTGAAAAAGACAGGATGACAGCATGAGAGAAAGAGAGATAGAGAGAGAAGGAAGGAAGGAGAGTGAGGAGTGGTGGAAATACATTTCTGCCCTTTCTCATAAGAAATCAAACGTCAAAATATCTGCTGGACTCGACCATTTCAACGAAGAATTATCAAAATTCCCTACATTCCAATACACTTTGTTCCAGCTGGCTTGACTTTTGCCAGAAACATTTCAGTCACTTCGGTGTGTTTTTTCCACCCAATCAATTAAATTCCCTCCAGGCAAATCCTGGATCAAATGTAACAATGATCATGTGGGAGCGGCTCAGAAGACAGACAGACCAAAGCACTAGTAGAAATGTAACTTTACTTTAAGAGGGTCAGGGATTAGTAGAAATGCCTACTGTGGTATGCATTGCAGCTGCTGAGGAGCAGGATGCCCCCTTAGGGAATTCATGTATGTGTTGGGTTTGTGTACAAAAAAACAAAAAAAAACAAACAGGTTTTCAGAAAGGACCCTTGTTGCTTTCAGACAACACCCCAATTATTTTAAGATACAAGAGCAACAATTCAATGCTTCAGTGACCAAAGCGCTCCCTGAGCTCCACTAGCAGTAGTTACCACTTATCACAGCTGTACAGTCAGATGTACAAGTTCAAACATGCCAGGGTACACCAAGTCCAACACATACTCCTCTTCAAGTCAAAACACACAGATAGAGCTAACAGTTTGAAATAAAAAAAAAATACTACACAGTCCAGCAGCTTCAGATGAAGTCAGTGACTGCATGGCTCTGCCATAAAGATCATAATATAGAAACAGAAATGAGTAATTGAGAAATGAGAAATTTGGAGAGCAGGTGCGACAGACCTGCTTTTCCTCTCTCTTTGCCAACTTTTCATTCCACGCTCTTACCTCCTTGTCTCAGGTTGTCTCTGCTCAAATAATTTCCATTCTGCTATGTATCTCCCAGTAAGTAGTCAGACAGACTGAACTCTATCAGCGTAGCTTTGAAAAAGGGCCCACCTTAATGCCACGCCCAAGCTGTGACATCAGAAATCCGTCTGCTCTACCCAAATCCCGTCTGCCCCCTCACTGCGTCTCTGAAAGCTGCGGCTCGCTCAGCGTGTCAGCAGCGCTCACCCCGCGGTCATGAGCAGAAAGGTAAGCAGCTTTGCCTCCCTGTGCAGACATGAACCTGTGGGTGGGGCCAGTGAAGCAATAGTGCAATGAAACACGGCACACAGTGGTAATTTAGTTAAAGATTAAAGTAAATAGGCTCAATTATCATGAAATGTTTTTAATCATGAATGAGTCTCAATTCTACTCAAGCTTGCGATGATGTGATTAAAGTAAAAGAAGAGTTATGTGAATCTCATCTCCATTGTTGCCGTCTCACATGTCTCCGCACTCCCTGATTTAATCAGGTAACCCTCCCTTGTTTGATTACTCCCTGGTTTCATTACAAGAAAAACACTGACAACTTGTCCAAACCACACCTTACCCCACCAGAACTGACTCACTCCAAAATCATCTTGGAAGATTTGTCAGTTGAACATAATGTCAATACGGAACAATAAGCTAGTGTTAGTGGCAAACAGAAAGCGGATCTCCTTTACTCACATTTGACTGTGATCACTTTCTTCAGTTAATGAATACAGACGTGATACTCTCCAGGTAAATAAATAATCAGACACCATTTCAGACTTTCCCACTGCATCACTTCAAAAAACAAAAAACACAAAAAAAAAAAAAAAAGAAAGAAGAAAAGCGGTGACTAAAACGATACTCTAAAATCAACACAGCTATTAATGAGAGCAGTCAGGTCCTGTTACTAATAAAAACTGTCAAAAGAGGCTGTCGGCACCTTGCACTTTGAGAGATTTTTTTTATGGTTTCATTTTCAATGTAAACTAACAAATAAGAAAAGAACAGTCAAAAATGAGGAACTGCGTCATTTCCTGATGAGCACAAAAATGACTCATTTTTAAATGCAACAATATTTGTTTATAGTTATGTTTCATAGATACAGATAGAAAGAATAAAAAGAATTTCACAGAATAAGCAATTTTCTCTCCTTTCTCTGATCTAAACAAAATGATTTCAACAGATTTTGCAGCCAAGCAGGAGACTGTAACTTTAGCTTTGAGCAACATTAGTAGCCTTCTGCGACTTTCCTCTGCCATACAGCATTAAATTGAATCAATAAAGTTTCGTGCTTATTGTCCTGAGCCCAATAACTGACATTATGGATACTGTTAAGAGCTACAGCTTTGTTTAGTAAACTGTACACCGTCTGGTACGGAAACAATAAATCTCACTTTCCATTGTGAAAAAAATGCCCAATGCAAGTCCTTTATCAGCAGCCTTACACTTTCACTTAAGAATGTGCATCCCGTTCTACAAACACATCATCAAATACCATCAGATGATAAGAAGGTTAAATGTTGAATGGAGTTGCTGAAGTGTAGGAGCAAGCTGGAGGGGTGGAGCTAAGAAGTTACACTAATGTGTATGGGGGGTAATCCCTAAGGAAAAACAAAACACAGAGCCAGAGCCACAGCTGGTAATTTGGTGAGAGGTCACCAGAGTAAACTCTTTTAAACGGGGGGCTGGAAAGGCCATTACCATTATCATAAGAAATGTGGGATGGAAAGAGATTACGGGGGGGAAAGAGCACAGGGACCCTATGAGAACTTCCCACTTCCTATGTGTTTTGTTTATTTTTGCAAGCAAAACAAAAAACTTTTTCCCACAGTATTTTCCAACACAGGCCTGTTTAAACTCTCTCTCTCAGGGTGTCCCACTGATAAATATTCAACGACCAATCTGGTGACATAATTAACTTCTCAAGGCAGTACGTAATATCCGATTTTCACGATCTACCTCATTTTCACTCAGTGTTATTACTCCCAGTGGTGCTCTTTTCTCCGCTATAGGTTATACAGTCCATAATACTACAGAATACAGATCTAGAGTAAGCTAGCAGAGCAGTACATCCGCCAGCCACTTAGATAATGAGAGTTCAGATTGAACAGGGTGATCTCTTAGTTTCTACTACAATGACCCATGTCATTCTACTCTGTGAACCAGGGTCTGCAATGCTACATTACCCTCACCTTATCTCAAAGCAGCTCAAATGTTTTGTTTTACTCTAAACGTTGCACTCAAACTGACAAACTGAGATTCTGCAAAGAAATAAAATTGTGACACCACAGAAAGAGCATGATGTGTGTTTTAGTTTCTATTTATACATATAAAAAATGTAATTTCAAGACGTTGCCCTTAGAAGAAAGTTGTTTGTGTTTGGAGGCGTGGATTCTTTTTTTTTTTTTTTTTTTTTGCAGCCACACAAAATGGTCCTGCATAGTTTGAAAAACATGCAAAGAAAAGATAAGGTAATTACACCTCCAACCTCTGGTGGCGTAAATGTGTGCTTTTTTTAAAGTGAGACCAACATTTAGATAACGTAACTCTGTCAGTGAGAGAGCTCCCTCTTGAGTCATAATTATAACTATGGCACTGAGTTCTTTCATCTGAAACAATGCAGCATTGTCTATTGTGGGGCATCTTTCAAAAGCACACCAGCAAGCTCTCCTGCTTTTACAGTTCAGATCACATGAACTGAGGTTTCTAAAGTGAGTGTGCGCACAGTGATTATGCACTAAACCAGGCATATTCAGTGTCTTACTTCATCGCTAATAATTTAACAGAAATATTTAGTGTTGAACAAATCTTCGCAATACAAAAAGTAAACTCTCTTGATGTCATTAGGGTTACACCTGTTTTTCACATGCAAGCGGGGGCAAGAACAACTTAACTGTCCTGATCTTTAAATATCAGAGCCAGAGGAGAAGTTCATTGCACCTTTTTCCTACAACTGAAAAAGAGGTCTATTCATGACCTCATTTTATTTGTGAAATGCTTAATGGATTCTTGTTCCTCTGCAGAGCATTGACCTAATGATTCACTGTCACAGTTTAGTACCAGTTGGACATTGTGCTAAAGTCACCACAGGAACCTGTATTACAATAACCATGTAAACAAACATCCGCCTGGATACTCAGTTCAAACACATGTGCTGAGAGGGTGCCATCCAAGAACCATGCAATCCCCTATTTTATACCTACCGTTTAATACACTAATATTGGCTTAGGCTTGGATAATTGCTGGACAGCTTGTCAGACAGATCTATAGTAAACTTGGCCGATGCCAGACATGACTGGCTCGACCTTTTCTATACATACAGTATCTCATCTAAACAAGGCAAACACTGATAATGAAGGTCAAGTAAATCAAGGAAATTTGTTCCATTGTCACATAAAATGTTTGAATGTTATTTGAGATAAATAAAAGTTCCTATTGAGTGCAGACAAAGGTCTTATTCATGTTAGGTCTTGTTACACAGGCTGAGAGTGGGAGTCATCCAACTGTTATGCCCTGGAAGAGCGCATAACAGAAACAAAGAGAGGCCAAGACTTCCAGTCTATTTAACCAGTTTACAAGCAGGATCTGTCCCGACAAGGCCCAAATCCATTTAGAAGTGCTGCTGTACAACATCACTGTTACATAAATACATAATAATAACGTCTACTTTGAAAATAAAAAGTAAAATGAACTATAATGACCAACAAAGTGTGTGTCATAATGTTTGTCCAGTGAAGAGTATTCACTGGTATTTACGGTCAACGCGTTGGCTTCAGGGTGGTAACAAAGACAACCCATTCTTCCCTGTTCTTTGGTTCTTAGCCATTTTTTCTGTTTTAGCCCTGTGAGGCAGAAAGTATCCATGAGATAAAATGTCCAAGTATTCAACAACACACCAGCTCATTAGCAGAGCAGCTTGCTGGGCCTTAATGCTAGTTTTCCTCTCTTTATTGCATCTTGTGGGTGGGTAACTTTGAATGACATCCTTTATCTTGCTTTTTCACTACAGATGATCTGTGTGGGCTTTCTGAGGGCAGCATGCTGTAGACCAAATTCTGCATTTTCCTCAATGAAGACAGCCTTATTGTTTCTGAGTATAACTTCAAGAAGAATATACTGGGACATGCTTCAGTCCAGTCAAGACCCTGTGATTTGTCTATTTTGTCTTTTTGGTGACTGTGTATCAATTCCACATGCCTATCTTCTTCAGCTATGTCAGTTTGACCAGTCAAACTTGCTATGATATTCATCTGTGGACTCATGTGAGCAGCTGTGCCCTTGGACTGCCTGCATGTCGGGAAACAGCTGTGGGGATTCACAATACCTTAACTAATTCCACATTCTGCCCTGAGGAAAGCCAGCCATGTGAGATCATGGTTTAAGGTGTGTCCAATTAGCAGGGTTCCAAACTCCGTTCACCGCACACTGTTAGAGTAGATAGGAGCAAATGATAATTGTGACTTGAATGTATATAAAGGCTGAAAAAGCCCTAAGTTATATTGCTGGATTGTTGAGCTTCTAAATGGTTGATGATTCTAATGATTTGCATTAAAAAGAGTTTGTTTAAATGAGTTTTTTTCACCAAACCACAAAAATAAAACAACATTATTAAGATTGTGTTAAATAATATACTGTTTGCTAGTGTGTGCATGCATGTGTGCGTGTGTGTGTGTGTGTGTGTGTGTGTGTGTGTGTGCTGGTAACATCAGAGCTTGAAGAACAGTCAGCCCAGTGATTCTGGCAGAGTCAGTATTTGGATAACAAATGTAGCGTAGCTTTGGGGGTCATATGAAATCTTCACATATGACTGCATTTGAAGAAGTAAGAAGGAGCAGGTCTATTGGCTCCAAATATAAAAAGCCACAAATAAGACTCAGAACATGTGCCTTCACCCACACCCCAGCAGCTTATGGAAGAGTGTGGTTTTCCAAATAACAGTCAGACCACAGAGAGATTTAGGTAGTCTGCTGCTCCTCATTGCCAGGGAGTGTGGCTGTGCTCCCAGATTACAAAATACTTATGAAATATGAATACTCGTCACACCAAGAGGGTGGTTTTTTTTCTTCTTTTTTTATACTATTTTTTTTTTAACTATACGATGTGCCTGAATGCTATTTTTACAAAAGGGAATTTACAGTATGCAGAGTAGGACTGGAAATTTCAATATCATGGAATACTGGATTGGAAACTATTATCATATGTTCAAATTCTCACCTCTAATTTAAAAACTCAGCAGATCTCCTCTGAATGCCAAAGGGGTGAGTAGTGACTCTGTAAAGAAAAGAAAAAAAAGCTCTGGAAACTCACTCTCCTTTTTTAATGATTCCAACCACTGGAATACAAGCAGCTGACATCATCTCAAAGTCACTGAACCAAAACTGATGGGAAATTCCATCATGTCATATATTCTCAACACTTTTTTTTTTTTTTTTTGTGCCGCGATTTTCTTTTCTGACTATTGGACATGACAAATATGCATTTCAGAAAATATCAGGTTTCATGCCCAGTGAACGCATGATTTCCACAAGAAAAAAAAAAAAAAAAGAACCATCAGGTTCATCATTGAGACAGAGGAGGTAGAATGTTTTGCCTGCAAAATACTTCCCATGACCTCTACATATGGTCAAGGCAATTTCTCAGTAAGACTCTGAGAGCAGGAAATGAGGGGAGTTCAAAGGTTGAAACGTCTGCAGCAACTGTGACTTTGCTGAGATGTACTGAGTGAAAGGAATGTTAGTAAAAAGTTGAATATACAGATGCATTATTTTTTACAAAGGTGGCATTATGCCCACGCCTTCAATAGTTTGGACAGCACACAGCTGGTTCTCTGCCTCAAACGTGTTGTCAGCAACTTGATTTTAATGGTAATATATAAACACAACTATCACTTGCATCTACAGACATTTCTTTCTATTTTCTGCACTCGACCTGCTTCCTAATTTTATTTTCCAAGCATTTTCTGCCAGGTTCATGGAGATTTGGCTCAGTTATAGTTGCAGTAAATTACTATTTTTTTTCTCTCTCTGGCAGTAAACAGACTACTGGACACACATGGTCGCATAAAAGTCTTGTGGATTTTTTTTTTTCTCTCACTCAAATAAAATACACAGAAATGACAGCTGGAAATCCAAATGTCAGTTACATACCTCAGACCTGAGCTCCGTGGATGTGGCTGGGATCCATGATCATCCATGACTAAACTCAATGGTTTACCAAAATCCCTCGGACTAGTCAAATACAAACAAAAGGCACAATTCATTTTAAGTATCGATTTACATACCAAATGTTGTGAAGGCGAGTCTAACCTGCTGCCTCCAAGTGATGCAAACGATCAAATACAGAAATATGGGCGAATCCCACATGAGGTCATCAGTTTCTCAGTCATATGAACACTTTTTTCTTTTCTTCTATTCATTTGAAATATGGCTTACAAAGGAGGAAAACAAGGTATTTGCTAGTGTTGTCTTACCATGAAAGCAATTGGTTTTCGAAGCAGTTGTCAACTTCCATCAGCCTTCAAAAAGGTAACGTTAGTTGTAGACTGCTACTCAGAGGTTTTGTTTGGGTAAATAGTCCATAATTCCGTTTAAATGCCGTATTTTGCGCTTTAAACGCAACCCTTTCCAGCGTAGTTGATCGTGTGTTTTCTCCACTGTTTACACTTTACAGTCGAACATAACTAAATCACTTCCCTCTCGACACCGGACACAGCTCTGCCAACTTTTCTCTGTACATCCAAAACACTGCATCGTAAACGTTGAGCTGTAAAATTGGGGCGTCTCTCAGATCCAGTTCCCTCCAGGATCCAGACGAGGCATTTGGAATAACGGTGCCAGGTCCAAGTTCACATCTTGGCAAGAACATATAAAGTAACAACCTAACAGAATCATGTCTTGATAAACAAACCCAGTTAGTCCACTCATTTATTGTGAAATAAGCTGTAGAAAAGGCATCGGCGCTGTTGTTTTGAACGTCCTTTTAATAAACTTTTCACTTGTCTACAGCGACATCGTGTGGTAGGACGAGGGAACGACAATTTGCTTCTCCGTATGATACAAACAATCCGGAATAACAAACATAAACACTGGTTAATTAAAAAATACAATGTTAAAGTTTCCACGTATAATATAAAGCCATAACTATTTATGCAATGCCCCAGCAGTACACTCATATGTGATTTTTTTTTTTAAATCCTCGACAATGTGCTGCTTCTGGTAGGGCTCTTCACAATTTTGTTGGTGACATCAGGGGCCTTTTTCAGAAAGCAGGTTTAGGGAGAACTCAGGGTTAGTTGCATTAGAGTCTGAGGCAACTAACACTGAGTTTTCACTAAATCTGCTTTCTGAATCAGGCTCCAGGTACTTCGTTTGTTTGTTTTGGTGCTCCTAACTGCAAACTGTAAAAATGATTTCTTTATGATACAACCAACACTGGAAGGTGGGAAGATATCAAAACGTTTGTGAATGTTTTATCAAAAGTTTGTGAATGTGGTGTCAACATGCATTTTGTTATACATTGTAAACATTATAGGGTGTAATGTTATATAAGTATTTGGTGGAGGTTCCTTTCATACAGGCGGTAAAGTGCCAGAGATATTAGCATCTGCGCAGTAAAACATCTCTGCACCATGTGAGCAATCTTGAGGGAAGAGGCCAGTCATGGTCAACCCAGTGACCATAACAAAGAGTCCAATTATTATCAAGATGGTTGGTATCAAGTTTTCGACCTGAAACCAACGGCCAGAGGAGAGTTTGAGGAAGCACGCTGACGGGATGATGAAGATCAGTGGTGTGGCACTTAGAGCACCCTGGATGATAGAGAAAAATACCAGTATGAAAATACAAACACTTAATTATCATAAATAACTGAATACATGTAAGTATGCACACCCTGATTGAGTGGGTTTGACTTACGTTCAGCTCCAAAACAACTCCAAGGCAGTCATAGGCCAAAGATATGGAAGTGCAAACTGTGACTATGAGCAAGGTTATGGCCACATGTTCAACTCTGGAAAGATCCCGACTGCAAATGACATTGGATACCACCTGAGAAAAATAAGTTCTAATATGAAAATGAATTGCTTCTGCTGTGGAAATATTTAAATGGTTCTTTTTCAGCATCTGGAAAAACAACTCTAATTAGCAATTTATTTGCAATTTCACAAATGGTGACACACTGACTCATGAGGAAGACCTGTAAGTGAGGAAGACCTGGTAACTAGTTTCTACATTTGACATTGTTGTGCTGTTAATGCCCGAGCAGCTCTGCAGGAGCAACTTTGTAAAAAGTACCTCACTTTCTTTTTGTTCTTTTTTTGTGAATAAAGCCATAACTCTAGCTCTAACCCTATGAATACCCCTTCTCCTAACATATGTTAACATTTAACTGTTAAAGTCTTAGGTTGAGAGGGTATCACTTACCTCTCGTGTAACAAAACATTCAAGTGGAAATGTGGTTATAATGCTGAGGCCAAAACAGAAGCGACCAAATGTTGCCAGATTATCGTTTCTGCAGTAATTCTCAAATATGTCCCCTGAAAAATGAAAAATTCAGATTTGTGGTATGAAAAATAAATACATTTCATGTAGCTCAATGTCTATCATAATGATATGGTATAGTATGGCATAGTACATTTATATTGTTACCTTGTGTGTAGCCAGTGAAAGTGGTATAACCAGAAACAGCAAATACAGCACTGACTATTAGTGCAGAACCGACTGAGATGTGAGTGACTCGAGACCAGTTAGCTAGTGTGGGTTGCTCCAGGGAACCATAGATAAGAAAGCTGTTGTGGTGGCATATAAAAGCTATAGAGTATAGAGACACAAGCCCACAACATTAGCATTACTATTATCACAAAGATAAGTAAAAGTATTGCTCCACAGTTTAAAACATTTAACATGATTGAGCATATCAGTTTCATTTTGGACTGAGTGGCTGTCAATTAGCCCTGTCTAACTTTGGGTAAAACAGCATTGTATTTTCTTGACGTCCCCATCTTTTTTACTTTTTACTAGACTTCCCCATCTAAATGGCCTACTTTATAGCAGTAGAGGCTATTATCGTCAAGGCACTTGATTCAGGATCATAGTCATTACTGCAATGTGTTTAAAGGGATTGGTGGACTGGAAAAGACCCAACTAACCTACTCTCACTATGCATTAATGGGCAAAGTGTTTGTAAGACAGTGATGACAACAGATAGTTGTGCAATGATTTATCAAATACATAATAATATTTAGACAGAGATATGACTAAATGAATAGCCTGGCTGTAATGTATAAATTATGCTGATAACAGTACAATACAATGCATTGAACCTGTAGCTCTTTGAAAGGATCACTAATTTAAAGCGGCATCAATTTCTTTTTGGCCATAAGGGGGCAGATAACAAGCTAACAGGCATATAAAATTAAGTTGTAGATGTAATGTTAACATCTAGTTAGCATAAAGCAACATTATGAATCTGTGTTTTTAACATTCTGATTATTAATAAAGATTGTATAATATAGATGATAATTAAAGATTATATGGCAGTTATTTGTGCTGGCAATTCTATCTGGGTTCTGATTTCTTTTTTTAATCATGCAATCCAATATTCTAGGCATTTCCAATATCAGCATTATCATTATGCAGTCAAACTCACCAAAAGACATTACACCAACTGCCTGAATTGCATTCCACTTTGCAAATGCCCATGAATTTTCTGTAGGGGGGCTAGAGTGACATTCAAATTCAAATTCAGTCATCAAGCGACACAGAGAAAAAAATGATTATATTTCTATAATAGTATTTTAGTGGATATTCATCAAAAAGAGTCCCCATGAGTCATACAAATGAACATTTAAGGTGAAATCACTATGCATTAGCAAATTGCAGAATCATACATTTGAGGTCCAAAGGTAGCTGCTCTGATGATTACAATGATGAGGATGGTAAATGTCAGCATCATTGACAGGAAGGACACCTGGTAACACACATGGATGTTTTACAGGCAGCTTTGAAATGAACAAATTACACTGACAAATATCTTACAATATTCCTTACCTTTCCAAGTTTTTCTATGTTTCGATAAAGAGAGAGAGGCAGCGTGAATGCCAGAGTAGAAAGTATGATCACGAAGTGACGCTCTGCGAGTATGTGATCTGGACCAACTGCAAACACAACATATCACAGCATACAAACCCAATATCTGAAGTATTCAGATATGTCTGACAAGTTTTTATTGTGAGGACTTTATTTATTGCGTATATGGCATCATTTGTTTTTTTATCTACAGCAGCCTACCTCCTGGTATTCTCTGAAATACTTTGGTCAGGGTGTCAGCCGTTGTGATATTGTAGCTGATCATAGCTGAAGAGGAAAACAGAGATGAAGGATCAATCTGTAAGTCATAGTAATCTGCAGTAACATTTAGATTAAACTAAGCTATACATGGTTTTTGGCTAAGACGATAGAAATGTATTATTTTTCTGACGATACAACATGCTGCTATATAACATGACATAATAGTCAAAATTGGGTTCAGCTACGTATCATATTAAACAACCCACCAATGAAAGGATAAAGGAACTGTAGTCCAGATAAGATCAGAAAGCCAGAAAAACCAAATGTGCTTTGTACCAGTGCCTGATAACTGTTTGTCCCCGACAGGATGCCTCCTTTAATTAATAAGATGATTGAATAGTCTGTTGTGAAATACAAGCATAATATTATTCATTTGTTATTTTGGAAAGTTCATGTTTCTCCTTTCACAATTGTACCTTCAATACACCTACCTGTGATGAATGCGACAACTATCAGAAGCAGTAGGCCAAAGAAAAGCCCCGCCTGGTTCAGTGCATATGGTAAACCTGGTTGTGAAAATAGAACAAATTATAGAAAGCTGCACCTGAGGAATTCAGAGGGAAAATCAAAAATATTAAGAATAACCACACAGCAAAAGACTGGAACACAACTACCACAGACTCAACTGCATTGTCTCATTTCATTATCACCTTGTATTACCTACTTTTTCCCTTTTTTACATCAGTGAAATATATGATGCATCTTTAGATTGAAAGTTATATTTGGAGTATCTGAATGAAGAAATGAAATTTACCCCCAGAATAATGATATTTTTCATTATAACATTTTTTTTACATATAAATTACTTTTATGTTATATGTTTATACAAAACACAAGTACAACCGATTACTGTGTCTTAAATAAATGTACTGCTGTTGGAGAAATGTTAGGTGAAGAATGCATATGGACTCAGGCAATTTTTGAGGATGAAAGGTTTAAAGGGGAAAATAGGGGGCAACAGGCGCTAGTCATATGATACCGAGGTTTTACCACTCCAGGGCTCAAATGGTATGAAAGCGTCTCTTTGTTGCACAAAAATTAGAAACGGCAACTGATTATTTAACTGAATCATGTCAAAATGAAGAGCTTTAATTCTATAACAAACGGTGATTTATCACCCATACAATCAACCGCTTATATAATTTAATTGAATTGTGAAGTGAATTATGAAGTGAATATTTACCTATGATTCCTGATCCTATGATGGAATTAATAAAATTGAAAGATGCAGATAACATTGAACTTTTTGGTTGTCCAGCAACTTTTTGTGGAGAAATTAATATGGTCCCTTCTTCATTGTTCAGCTGAAAATAAGTAAAAGTGCAGAGTAATAAAAAAAGAAAAAAAAAAACATAATTTCCAAAATTATTTTCACACACAACAACAACATCAAAATTTGAATCTACCTGTTGAGCCATGTTGCGCGTTTGCGGGTTGCTGACTTGGTTCCTCTTGTTTCTACAGTGTTCAACTCTCACATATCTGCTGTGTGACTGAATTGGGCAAAAAAGAGAAAAATGTTTGCCTCGACCTCAACAAAAGCCTTTTGAAGAGATTCAACAGCGCCCCTAGGTGGTGAAACTTGAATCAGCAGTGAACCTCTAACAAATACATTGCACTTTTGCACTTAGACACTTGAAAAACAATCATTTCTGGACACACACAAGAAAATTTGGAATTAAAGGATTTATTAAAGGATCATTATGTAAAGCTGACTGGTAAAAGAGCCTTTTGTACAACAATGGAAACGATTAAAGAATAAGAAATCATGAAATGTTTGGGGTTTTAATGTAGCTATTTCTTTATTTTAGCAAATTTAGGTCAGAGTTCCTCATTGTCTTTCTTAAAATAGTAAATGTTCACATTGCACAACTTATTTATGGCCATTTGATGTATTTATTAATGCATATTTATCAACATTACAGTATCTCCTGATATTAGATATTATGTAGTTCAACCCACTGTCATTCTTTTATGCACAAACATACAGTTATGGAGGCTTTATAAATGTTACTGCTGTTGAAATATTTATAAACTCTTTATATTTGATATCTTTAAAACGTTTAATTGTTTATATTGATTAAAAGCGTGCCTTTAATTTGTTTCCTTTTATTTATTAATGCATTTATTTATATCTTTTATTATTTGCTCTAGATTCTGTTTTGGATAATTTTTTGAAATTTTATTGCATTTTCGATATAACATTTGATATATACTAAAGCTTGCAAGTGAAAATGTTGAAGCTATATATTTTTCCATTATGGTAAGTATGACATTATGAGCTAAATAGGTCATTATGAATTTCTCTCTTTGTCCACTAGGTGGCATTAGAGTCGCAGTGAACGTCATTGCTCCCCGGCAGGTCACTCATCTAACTTTACAAAATGAATTATTTTTCATATGCAGCACATGCTGGCGCCTCAGCTTTAGTTTGATGTGTTTCTTAGAGTGTTGTTTTCTCACTTTCTGTTGGTAACTTAAGCAACTTTTAGAATACTTCACATCACGTTTGAAGAACTAAAGGCTTCTTCACCTAAATTTATGCCCAACTGATCTCTATTTACTTCTCTCAAATACACATTTACGCACTTTCAGCGCTCGATCTGACTCAGAGTTGCGGCTTCAGCTTTTAATTTCTGTTACATGCCTGAATGCAAAATCATCAAGACAATTACGCACGATAATGTCTACCACAAAACAATTTAAATTGCCATTCCGGCATCTCTGCCCTCACTTGGTAGCTTTTAACATCCGGAAGCGCAGCAGCAGAGTTGTTTGACTCCAGTGAACGTAGGGGCGGATAAAACACTCTCCACCTCTCTCTGGGTTTTCCTGCTGAAATCGTGGAATACTCATCGTTTTGCGTCGGGACAAGTGTCAAACCTCCTAAACGGACGGACATTTATTATTTTTTCAATTTATACCCATGAAAGTTCATCCATGATTTTTTTCTAAAGTATTGTTCACCTGTCCATGATGGAAAGCTGATGGTGAGTTGAACAAATTCTTTTAAAAGTTGTGTCTATGTGCTGTTTATCAAACGAAAAATCGGTTATGTGGGGGGAAAATGCAGATTTGCAGATTTATGAGATTCTGTGGCTGAGAAAAATCTATCTATCTATCTATCTATCTATCTATCTATCTATCTATCTATCTATCTATCTATCTATCTATCTATCTATCTATCTATCTATCTATGATGACAAAACGATATGTGTATTACAGACCTGACTTAATATTATGTAGCCTTTATATCTCATTTGAATATGATGTTACATGTCATCATGTTCTATGATAATAACTGCATTGGAAGAACTGAATGGAAAAGGGTGGTTGGTCTCTTGTAGTTCTTGTGGGCAAAGACTCATGGACTAAAACATATTACTGAAGTTAATGGGCATGGCAGTGATTATTAGCCCACACTCCATCTTAGACGATTTCCTGCTTGCATGATTGTCAACATCATTATTAGATTGCTGACAATTAGAGATCATCCTGTTCTGTTTGCTGTCTGTCCAGACTGTACACACAGTTTTCAGCCTAGCAGCTTGAACATTAAAAAAAAAAAAGAAGAAAACACTGTATCATCAGCTATTTCGCCAACGCCCTGAATGGGCAAGATCTAATCCTGATCTTGTAGTTTGTAAGAGGCAGCAGCAAGCATTAGTTGTGAGCACTTAAGGGCTGTAAGTGTGTTGGTCCCATGGGAGTCAACAAATAATAAGGTGTGATCACACTACATACAGGTATGTTTAAGTTGAAAGATGTTATTCCTATTCCACCAACTAATGGATGCCAATAATCATAATATAACCCTTCTTTTATTATTTTGCAGGCCAGTTATTGGCCCAATGGGCTTGTCAACATAACAGCCAAGGCTTCACCAAAAGTGAGATGTAGTAGAGAGAAAATTACCTCAAGCTATCACCTTTATATGAGTAAATCAGTTTAAATTTAAGAATACACCCACACTCTTTCAAAACTGTTTTTAAAACAATACTACCAAACCATCATGAATGTTGGTAAAAAGGTATTTGCAATTGTTCCTCCTGATCTCTTTGCATGTCCGATGACTGCAGCTTTGAAAGACACCTATTTGACTTGACTATTCAGGAAGGATGACTCCTCTTATTAGCATCAGCTGAACTTCAGAATGCCTTTTGCCTTTTCTCTGCCCTTATTTTTCCAGCATTTCTTACATTTGACTGCAGAAGACAAGGATTTTTTCATAAGCCTGCATAAAAAAGAGAAATGAGCAGATACTCAGGAACTGTTCTATTATTCATGTGGGAATGTGTGTATTGTATGTAGACAGACTGACTTAAGTGATCGACAGGAAAATATGTTGATATTGTTTTGAGTGATATTATACAGAATTATCTGTCTCTTTCCTTGGCCGGAAAGAAAGACTGGATTAATCATTTATCAAAACAGCTGTCAAATTTATTTTGTATTTATTGATTTAATTGATTAATTGTTGCAGGTCCTATTAAGCCTAATACATGTGTAATCGTTGCTTATAAAAATCTGTCAATCAATAACATACTGTGATGGAACATAAGTGATGGAAGAGGAAATACATCGAAGGGATGAGTGGTCCACTATCTGTCACAAACCACCTTTTATTTCTAAGTATTAAAAAACATTTTGAGGTCAATGAAATTAAGTTTTAAAAGGAGTAATGTACATTAAACATTAACACTGAACTTTCCTTTCACACTGCGTGTGTTTAATATACTTATAGGTGAAAGGGGTGGCCCAAGGCCAAGGTCAGTCATCGCTCATCAGCAGGACACTGTTAAATGTATTATGAACAACAAATACCAAACTAATGTGTTGACATTATGTCCCAGCAAGAGTTGGTGGAAACAAATGTATCCATTTTAGGTTAGTCAGCACAAGGTCATGATGCCGACAGGTTGCAGATAAATTTAAGTGGGCCTATTTGAAGCTTCAAAGTGGCAGTTCATATCTCAAGTTGGGTGTAAGTTGGGAACAGATTGACAGTATGATGCATACCTCTTTAATGGTTAGTAACTCCAAGTTGACCTTGTTGTTGTTGTTTTAATCTTAAGTTTTCAACCAAGACCATATTGTGTTCCTCTAAATAACTGTAGACTGACATTATATTTATATGCAGTGATTTCATAATTTTATACCAGGGACACTTAATCAATACACTTGATGCAGGAGAAAGATACAGCCTTCAATTCCCACTGTACCATACATTATGTATACAATATGTGGTGCATTGTAACAAATGACTACATATTTTACTCCAAACTATGATGGTGTGTATATTTACCACATATATTTCTGTTTTTAATTCATTCATGTCCACAGCACTGGAAATCACAACAGAGTAGGTGTGCTCATGAAGTGAGGATATTCAATACACACTATTACTGATTAAAGCAAGTGATTTAAACTCAGCTACAATATACGTTAACTTTATGAAAACATTACCATAAACAACATGTGAAATAGAATTTGAAATTACCTTTGTCATGTATAGTTTAGTTTTATTTTAAAAGGCACATTTCGCTTGGGTATAGTGTGTTCATGTGTACTGAAGCTAGAGATGTGTTGGCATATTGTGTGGCAGATAAATGCATTCATTTTGAAGGCAGGCAAGCCTGCCTGGTCTTATATAAAGGGCTGATACTAAGTCCTGACCATAATGGGATTTTTGGGCTAATACTGACTTGCAAAATGACATGAACAAAGCAGCAAACATCTCTGAATTTCTTTTACAAAAGCAACCATAAAGGAAAAAGCAAAAACCTGTATAAATGAAATGATAAACTGAAGGAAATTAACAGCAATAATTGATCAAATTATATAAAAATCAGCCCATGCAATACATCTGATACCAACTATTTCTCTTTAATGATACTGATGACATTAAACATTTTTAGCTTTATGGCCAAAGTCAATCCCTTAAGTTTAACCCCCAAATTTTCCTTGTTTTACATCCTCATACTGTTGAACAGTGTCAATTAGATATAGATGAGACTACAATTACAACAACGGGTATACATGTTTGTAACCAACACATGCAGAGAGACTGCATTCGCAGATGATCATCTTTTTGTCCAAAACAAAAAGCTGATTCTTTTGAAAGTCATAAGCAATGTTACTACATGTAAGTGGAAAAATGTCTCCATGAACTTAATAGTATTTTATTAAAAACCACCATGAATTCTTTCAAAAATCAGAAACTACCTGCTGTGTTATATCTTTTGTATCTCCATTGTTTTTGCAATGTTTTGCCACCAAAAATTATGTTAATAAGTAAATTATAGGCACAGACATATTAAATCTCACAGCTTTTTTACAGTAGTTGGACATCCCTTTGTTGTTAAAATTACATCACAAGCATGTACAACTCAGTGCTGAGGGCAGTAGATTGATCGGTGCGTTTATGATTGATTTCTTGCATCACAGCACAACGTGTGGAAGTATTCTATTACACTATTACATTTAGATCAGGCAAAAGCTCTTGGTGGCAGGACACCCAGAGAGATGCCATGCAGTCTGTAGCACATTCATATTTAATACTGCATAGGTCTGGCTAACACATCATACTAGCCAGACCTATTAGTAGGATGGATCTCTTCCTCCCAGCACTATGTCTTAGACTCTGAGAGAAAAGTAGACTCTTTTCATTTTGAGGGATGGAGGAGAGGAGCAAGATTCTTACCTGGAATTGATCATTGTCATGTCAAATCTTAATTTTACCTACAGAAGAGCAGATAATTAGATCTAATTTTACCACAGCTGGCAGGAATTTATATGTATGACAGCCGTCTCTGGGCTCATTATAGCCTGCCACTTCCTCTGATGATCATCTTTGACCAAAAGAACTGAACCATACCTGCCTTTTCCTCCTTTTTTGAGGCCATTTATATAGTTTGTTGGTCACAGTTTATTTAAAGAAATACGGATAATTAGCTAGAAGTAAATAATTGCACGTTCATTGTTCAGTTACATTTTCCAATGTAACAATAATTCATATAGGAATAAGGACAATATAACTTTTTAATGAGTTGTCATCCTCTAATCAGAACTCCTCATTTCTCCTGACCCCTCAGGCCTTTCTCATGTCAGAGGCTAGCCGTTCACTCTGAAGGTGCAGGATGAAAAGATGGCACAGCTGCTTGCACCACCAGGTCCAGACAGTTTCCGCCCCTTCAGTCGAGAGTCCCTCAAAGCTATCGAGGGTCGGATTGCCGAGGAGAACGCCAAGAAACCCAAGGGTGTGAAGAGAAAACGCAATGATGAGAATGAGCTCAAGCCCAGCCGTGACCTTGAGGCAGGCAAATCGCTCCCTCTTCTGTATGGGGACACTCCTAAAGGCATGGTGTCGACACCGCTGGAAGACTTGGATCCATACTACTGTAACAAGAAAGTAGGTTTTCTTGATTTTAAACTTTAAATTGCAAGATTGGACAGATTTGCGTTTTTTGCATATTTGATGAAAATGTTTCATTAAGGAATGAGGAAGGACTTTATATATACTTGATACTTGTGTGTATATATGTATATGTATGTTGTATATGTCGATACAGTGGTGCCTCGCCAATCATGGGGGTTAGGCTCCAGAACCCCCTCCAAGCGGTGAACACCCGCAAAGTAGTAACCATATATTTATTTTATTTTTTAAGCCTTTATAAACCCTCCCCACACTCTTATAAACCTTACCCATGCTAATTATTTTTTAGGCTATAAATTGCTTATTTTACCACAAAAACAATTCAAATCTAAAAAAAAAATGCCTATAGGCCACAGAATCCTGCAAAATAATTTATTTAACCCTCATTTTTTATTTTACCAGGGAACGAAATCATGTTGAGATCGAAATCTCTTTTACAAGTGAGCCCTGGCCAATGAAGACACCCGCAATATGAATTTACACATACTAGCCACAAAAAACGCAATGTATCGAAGCCACAAGAGATGTGGCGAGGGATCACTGTATAGACATATACATGTCTGTGTGTGCGCAGCTGTTTTGTAATGTTTTCCTCCAGCCAGAAGCCAGGAAATGACAGGAAGAGAAGGCCAGTGAATAGGATTTATTTGAGGTTCATAGGCAATATACAAAATGTGATAAGTCTTTTATACATCAGTTTGCTGGAAGCCGCAGAGCTGGAGTACTATAAGCAGTAAGCAGTAATGCGATATTACAAATTATTATTTTTTAAACTATTATGAGATATAACAAGTTGTTCCAGTAAGAGAAATAAGAGTATTTTATACATATCTCTCTTTTTCTCTCAGACTTTCATAGTATTAAACAAAGGAAAGTTCATCTTCCGCTTCAACGCCGATCCTGCCTTGTACCTCCTGAGTCCCTTCAACCCTCTTAGAAGAATATCAATTAAGATTTTGGTACACTCATATCCTTTCATCAAGACAAGACTGATAAGCATTAATTATGTTTATGATGAGCCTAAACTCATTTTGTTCCCTCTAATCCACGCCCAGTTTCTGTTGAGACACCTGCTTACATTGCTATTGCTAAATTGCTTTGTTTGAGATTTTTATTATTTAAACAAATGTGGTCTTAATTTCACTGTAAAACAAGTGACATCCTTGACAGCTACCTGCAAATTGTTCAGCATGGTGATCATGTTCACTATCATCACCAATTGTGCATTCATGACACTGTCTAAACCGCCTGATTGGGCAAAAAATGTGGAGTAAGTTTTCTATCACTCATACGCATACTATATTGCAAATAATATAAAATAATAGAGTGAAGAGTAACAGATACATTTCCTTCCTACAGGTACACATTTACTGCAATCTATACCTTTGAATCCCTCGTTAAAATTTTAGCTCGAGGGTTTGTTATAGGGAAATTCACATTTCTAAGAGATCCCTGGAACTGGCTGGATTTCTGTGTCATTGTCATGGCGTAAGTACTTTTAAGTCAGTTGAAATAAATAACCAAACATCCATTACATTTTTTTCTATAAAGCTCTTGTTTTCACACAAGCTGGCAACAGCATGTTTTATCGTTACTTACACCCATTTTACCAATCATCAGGTCTTAAAGAATCAGACTTCTGTACTTTTCTCACAGTCAACAAATGCCACACTCTCTTTCAATATCCCTAACCTGCCCAATTTCCATTGGTTTCTACTCAGGATGTGAATCTTTAAAAATGGCCCACAAATGTATAGTTTCACTCAACATAATGCTGATAAGTTTAGTTTTTGGCAAACATTTCTTAAAAATAATTATTGTTATCACAATGCCCTCATTGTTATTTTACCTCCACCTGTATACATACCACAGTTTATACTGTTGTTTCACCTGATAATACATTGAATTGTCTACATCAGGATTGTTGACTTCATTCTATGATAGATGTGTTGTTGTCTTGAGTCAATGTGTCATAGTAATTTAAAGTTTCTCCGTAGGTATGTAACAGAGTTTGTAAACATGGGCAATTTCTCAGCTCTTCGCACATTCAGAGTGTTAAGAGCTTTCAAAGCCATTTCAGTTATCCCAGGTAAGAAATGGGATCATGTGCATGTTAATTAGCCTCCTGTACACTGCACCTCAACTTTCCCTCCGTCAGTTTTCTGTCTTCTTGTTGCTGTCATGATATGTGCACAGGATGCAGTGACACCACCTTTGCACCTCTGTATCACAGATATGTGACAGATCTGAACATGCACAGTCATAAACATGCACAAAACAAGTGTCCTTTCAATATTAATGGATCAGTGACTGAATCCATCTGTGTGACTTTCATGCCTCTATGTTGTCACTGAAATCAGAAATCTTAAGCAGTAAATGAACATTTTGTGTTCTTATGCTTTTCCCTGCTGAGGTTCCACAGGGAAATAATAGTTTGCATACTTATTCTGTAAATCTGTGCCATTTGCTTGTGCCCTTTCACCCTGTTCTCACCTGCCGTTTGCTTTTCTTTTCTTGTGGTTAATGAAGGTGTATAGTCATAATGCATGCACATCCATGAGCCTAATTTCCTGCTATTTTCTTGTCTGATTGTTCCATAGTGTTTTAACTAAATGATTGAATGTGATATTTTAAAGCTAGAGCCTTGCATTGTTTTTTATTGTTTGCAATGGTGCACTGTATGTTGGTAATATGTTGTAAATGACACCTTGGGGTAACAATGGATACTGTATGTGGCAGGTCTAAAGACCATCGTTGGTGCATTGTTCCAGTCTGTGAAGAAGCTCTCAGATGTGATGATCCTCACTGTCTTTTGCTTAAGCGTCTTTGCCCTCATAGGGTTACAGTTGTTTATGGGCAATTTAAAGCAGAAGTGTGTACGGGATTATCAAAACAATACACTAAATATCTCGTGGGAACAGCATCTTGTAAATAAGAGTGAGTATTTGATTTTCCTCTCTTGCTTTGATTTGGTTATAATACTGATAGAAGAAAAGATACTAAGGGATACATCTGAATTTATGTGAGACGGAATTATTATATTCTTTTGACTAGTCAAAGTCCAAACTGTAATTTTTTCTTTTCCTACCAGCAAATTACTATTACCTACCAGGCGCACGGGATCCATTGCTTTGTGGAAATGGCAGTGAGGCTGGGTAAGTTTACTTGCTGACTATCAGAAAATTGGGTACAAGTTATAATGTGCATAACATTGTATGATGCTTCTGTTTTGGAATGAAACCTTGTATTTCAGAGGTGAAGAAGCAGAAGTGTTACCCCATGAGAGCTTCACAGACTCTCTGTTTGTTGCAGGCAGTGTCCAGAGGGCTTCTTTTGCTACAAAGTGGGAAGTAACCCAGATTATGGTTACACCAGCTTTGACTCTTTCGGTTGGGCCTTCCTTTCTCTGTTTAGACTGATGACACAGGATTACTGGGAACATCTATACCAGCAGGTAGGCAGTATTAGAATTAGGTAGGCAGAATTAGAAAAACAAAAATATCTTTTCTTTTCTGGGTCTTTAACTCCTGTTAAATATAATAAAATGTCTCTAAAATGTGTTTTGACTAATCTGGCTGTAGCAACTGGCTTTCTTACTCTAAGCCTAGATATGTGAGAATTACAGTCAATGACACATGGTCAATGCATGTAAAAGAGTGTGTAAATTCCTGAATGATTGAAAGGATTACAAAAACAAACAAACAAACAAAAAAAAAACTGGAATAATTGTTTTCTGCAAGCAGGAACCTGAATGATCTATGTGTATTATAATACCCACTAGAAGTGTCCGTTAATTAAGAAATCAAAGTTTCAGATTTAGCTCATCATCTTTCAAAACGTTGTTGGATGTTGATGAACGTGCCATCAGCATTAAAATGAAAATGTTTTCTGTATATTTTAAATATAATCTAGTGAGAGTTTGTAGACAAAGAGAATATAAAGAGATTCTGTTTACAGTTCAAAGGGCTTCTGTGGACAAAAGTACATATTGAACAAGGATAATCAATTGTCTAGTCTTATACCTGTCGTCAGTCAATTTAAAGGTAACAAACACTCATATCAACAGCAATATTTTAAGTCATGTCAAATTGCTGTCAAATTGCTTTATGAATTGATTTAGTCTAGATTGACCTGCGTTACTGTGCTGTGGATGAAGTTAATGACATGACCTTAAGTGCGCTTAATGAGTTGTTCTTGGATTTTTTTGGTTGCTCAGTGAGCCTTTACAAATGTGTTTGGTTGCAGGCTCATGAAGTGTCTGGTCTGGTCCATGGCTTGGGATTTTGTATTTGTATTGTCTGCATCTCAAAATACATCAACAAGCAGCGCTTTCTGTGTCATAGAGTGGATAGTATGAGACAAAGCATTCTCACATTACAATATTGCCTTGAAAGCTAATATTTTCTGCATCCTGTTCAAACAAACTACTGTATGAAATGCAGGTGCATAAAGAACAAAGATGAGCCCCACTTTGACTCAGGTGAACACAATGCAAATGGCCCTAAAAAGGCAAATAGGTTTCCAATGAATAGGCCAATGCTTAACTTTGATAACATCAACAGGTAAAGCAAACAAAGCTGCCTGAGCAAATCTTTTCAGCAGTGTGTTTAGCATTACCTGCTCGGTACTATCGACAAGCTCTCTTTTGTGTCAGCATCAATATGTGGATCAGCAGTTAGTTTACTAGATAACCTTGACAGTTGTTGAATAGATCAAAGTAAACATCTTTTCTTTCTTTTCTTTTAGAAGAAAACGATAACCACAGCAACAGCAGGAGAGCAGTTCAATGTGTTCATTAATACGTACATTCTGATTCATCTCTCTTGCATGTTAGCTACACTCTCAGTCATTGCTGTGCTGGGAAAATGAGACAGTAGTACAGCGTACGTCATATGAATCTGCGTCATTAGACACATTGGTCTCACAGTGGCTCAGTGAGACAGTAACTCAAGAGGTATTAAAATTGATTAATTTAAAGCTGTTACTTTTTATGTAGGTTTGTTACTCTTGAGAATGCGAATAAGCGATTGTAAATGTCAGTGTGGTGAGTAACGTTTATGCTGCGACCGCAGACATTATGTGTTCGAGTTTACTGTCTTCATTGTGCATTATTGTGAATGTAGTGTCTAAGGGATGTTTTGATCCTTCCAAATTTAGCACAAACACTCAATTGGACACAAGGATGAAGTAAATAGAGTTTGTTAGTCAAAGGTCAAAATTCAAGGCCATTATTCCTGTATCTGCATCCTCATGTGAAATTACATTATATGTCATTATATACATATATACAATGCATGGCCATAACTGAAGACTTACACACTAATTTTAGTGCAACTGGACTAGTCGAGGCTGGTAATTCTAGTTCAAAATATATCAGCCACAGCCACAGTCACAACATCATTATCACAATCACTCATCTGAGAAAATAATAACTAACTATCTAACTAAGTAATGTAGAAATTAAAAAAAAAGTCAAATGAAACAAAGACTGATAAGTATATTCACGAGACGTCAAAATAAGTGTAGATGTAATGCAGGGACTGATGAAGTGTGTTCCTTTCAGACGTTGCGAGCAGCTGGGAAGCCCTACATGATTTTTTTTGTGCTGGTGATATTCCTCGGTTCCTTCTACCTGGTCAACCTTATCTTGGCTGTGGTCGCTATGGCCTATGAGGAGCAGAGCCAGGCCACCATTAAAGAAGCAAAGGAGAAGGACGAGGAGTTTCAGGCCATGCTGGAGCAGCTGAAACGACAGCAAGAGGATGCTCAGGTAAACTCATTTTTCTTCTTGTAGAGACCCAGAAATTAGACGGCTACAAACAAGAGAGTCAGTATATTTATACAGTATATAGTCACACAGATTTATTCCTAACCCCCACCCCCACTCCTGCTCCCCTTGCAGGCGGCTGCATCTGCAGCTGCAGCTGAAGCTGGAGAAGATGGCGAAAAAGCACATGGCACAGAAAGTTCCTCTGACACATCTAAGTTCAGCTCTAAAAGTGCCAAAGAGAGACGCAACAGGCGAAGGAAAAGAAAAGAAGAGGAGGGCAAAGGGGCTGATGAGAAGGTTCCTAAATCAGAGTCCCAGGACAGTATAAAAAAGGCTCGCTGCCGCTTCTCTGTGGATGTAAACCTGCTCAACTATGACATGAAATGCTCGACTGCACATCAGGTTTGTACTGAAAACAGTATTCGGCACTATTTATGTTCCATTATTCACTATGTATTTTGCTAATTTGAGTCATCCCTCATGAGTTGCTTACAAATTTTGTGATCATTTTCACGCAGTTTAGCTTCACGCAATGTTTCTTTGACTGCCATTTTAGTGACACTTTTATTTGTTTTCATCATCATCATCATCATTATCACCATCATCATCATCATAACCATCATCTTCTTCTTCTTTGCCCGCATCAACATCTTCTCATGGTCAATCATCATCAAGATGTATTTTTAATTTTACAGTTTTCCTTCTTACAATGCTTATTGTCATTGTGATGACGATGGTCATTACCTTATTCTTCGTCATCGTCATCATCATCTTTACCACCCTCAGGCATCAACAACATGTATCTTTTAATTTTGCAGTTTCCTTACAATGCTCACCGTCATCATTACCACCGCCATCATCATCATCATCATCATCTTGCAGTTTTTTTCTTCGCTTCGCCGCAGAGATCTCTTTCCTTTCATTTGTGCAGTGAAACATTGTCATCGCTATTCTTTCTTCATGACGATCATCATATATCATGAATCCAACGAAGAATATCTTTCTGTCCTAGTCCTTTCTGAGTTTCCGTGGACCCCTGTTCCCGTCCAGACGGAACAGCAGAACCAGCATTTTCAGTTTCCAAAGCCAAGCACAGGACACAGGCTCAGAGACTGAGTTTGCTGATGATGAAAACAGCATTTTTGAGGACAATCTGAGTCACAGAGACCCTATGTTTCTTCCACGGAGGTTTGATCGACGCAGCAGCAATTTGAGTCATTGCAGCTACTTGTCACATCTTCTGCTACCACCCAATGGGGTCAAGCACAGTTCTGTAGACTGCAATGGAGTTGTGTCTCTAGTGGGTGGGGATTCTCTTCCATCATCACCAGTGGAGCTTCTTCTGCCTAAAGTGACAGTAGATATAGCCTCCACTGAAGAAAATGTAAGAAAGGATTGTGGGACAAACACAGATGGTTCTATTCCACTTTCCAATATTCCTAGTGTAGCCATTGTTATATTTCTAGCTCTTTTTTGTCTCTTTTTTTCTGTTTGGCTCACACTGTGTGTATTTCAGACCAGGAACCATAATTCACTTAAATTATACTTGGTATTACTGCTTATGTAAAATGTTGTAAATTGATTGCTATGGTCTGTATTTGCTTGTTTAATAGTTTTGTGTCAAATTTACATTTTGTTTGTGCTTATGCAATTGCAAGCAGGTGATGCATTCAGAGAAGCTTCGGCTCCGATCAATGATTTGACCATAATGTCAATTTATATATATATAATTTATAGCTACTACCATTACTTTTGTTTCCTGATCTGCTTCCAAGTTTCAAACATAACTGTCACTCCTGATCAGGCTGTATTGTCTTAAGTTATAACCTGGAGCTTTACAGTAAGATATTCAATGTAATAAATAAATATGCATATAAATATACACACAAAATGTCAATATTTTCGTGTCACAACTCCATCTTTAACAATCTGCTCTATCTCCAGGCTGATACCACTGACACAGAGTACAAACAGAGTAGAGGATCAAACCAGGAGTTTAAAGACCTCCTTGAGGGCCCAGAGGCCAGACAGAGAGCCCATAGTATTGCCAGTGTCATAACCAGCACAATGGAGGGTATGTATTCTGCACTACGGTGTGAGCAACCTATCATTATTAAATTGTGGAAACTGAAATGATAAATGTTACATGCTCAAGACAAATATTTCATTTTTGTTTTGCCATGAATCTGCGCACCAGAGCTTGAAGAGTCGAGGCAGAAGTGTCCTCCCTGCTGGTACAATTTTTCCCAATCCTTCCTCATCTGGGACTGTTCCCCAACATGGCTAAAGATAAAGAGGATAGTTTTATTAATTGTGATGGACCCATTCGTGGACCTAACAATCACCATATGCATTGTACTCAACACAATGTTTATGGCCATGGAACATTATCCAATGTCCAAAAGTTTCTCCCAAATGCTGGCTGTGGGCAATCAGGTGAATGGTCTTACCTGGAAAATACCTGAAAATACTTTTATAAATAGTTATCATGTTTATTAATGATCAGTATTTCTGATTTTTTTTTTTTTTATTAAGGTATTCACTGGCATCTTCACTGCTGAAATGGTCCTCAAGATTATTGCATTGGACCCCTACTTTTACTTCCAGGAGGGTTGGAATATTTTTGATAGCGTCATTGTTAGTTTAAGCTTGTTGGAGCTCTGTTTGGAGAATGTGGTTGGCATGTCTGTTCTGAGATCATTCAGATTGGTAAGTCTAACTGTATACCATATTTTGTCATTGCTGATATGTTTGGGTGCATTTTGAGCACAGAAACATGTGAAATGAATCACTTTCCTTTTCTTTTTACAGCTCAGGGTGTTCAAGTTGGCAAAATCGTGGCCCACTCTAAACACACTGATCAAAATAATTGGTAATTCAGTGGGAGCTTTGGGCAACCTGACGCTGGTGCTGGCCATCATCGTCTTCATTTTTGCTGTGGTGGGCATGCAGCTGTTTGGAAAAAACTACAAGGACTGTGTGTGTAAAATCTCAGCTGACTGCACTCTGCCCCGTTGGCACATGAGCGACTTCTTCCATTCGTTCCTCATTGTGTTCAGAGTGCTTTGTGGAGAGTGGATAGAGACCATGTGGGACTGCATGGAGGTGTCTGGGACGGGCATGTGCATCATTGTCTACATGATGGTCATGGTTATTGGAAACCTTGTGGTACGTTATCATGTCTTATTGTCAATTCATGAGTCCAACTTATAATGTGTCAATTATTATAAACTTATCTTAACGTACAAAACTGAAACGATAACACAATCTTACACTAAGTAATTACATTGTCTACTAGGTGCTGAACCTGTTCCTGGCTTTGCTGCTGAGTTCATTCAGTGCTGACAACCTCGCAGCGACAGAAGATGACAATGAGATGAATAACTTGCAGATTGCCATTACACGGATTCACAAAGGCATCGCCTTTGCCAAGTCCATGCTTCGAAGCAGCTGCAACAGTATCTGTCTCAGGGATAAGAAGAAAAAAGGAATGGGTGATGACAAATGTCTGGATGAGCTCCATCATCCTTTAGGACCAAACGGTGTCCCCAACCACACCATCAAAGACTTTGTCAGGAATGGGAATGGGGATGTGACTGGAGTGGACAAAAATGGAGACAAATACATAGTCAATAGCAAGAGTGATGATTCTATAATGTCTTTCCTCAACAACCCAAGTGTGACTGTCACTGTTCCTATCGCTGCGGGAGAGTCAGACTTTGAGAACCTCAACACGGAGGATTTCAGCAGCGCCTCATCTGATCCAGCAGGATGCCATGCGGTAAGGATGCTCTTAAGGATTGGTACAACTTGCCAACTTAGGAGAGAAATATTAATTCTTATCCTTAAAAACCAAATCTTATCAGCAAAGTCACAAGCTCATTTATATTTTACAGTGTGTGGTGGATGACAGATGGTGTCAGTGTTGCTTTTATGTTCCTGGGCGAATGCACTTATTTCTAAAAGAGTCAGTTATTCTGTCACAATAGTCACTTTGAAGCATTTAGCTACATCAACAGAGGATGAGCCTGCAATGTGACGTTTCCCTTCAAGACCCCATATACTATGACACTTAAATGAGGAAAGGCCATAAAGACAGGAAAATACCAGTGTACAGATTACATTATGTGCCATTTAAATCTGAGTGGTGGTGAGCTGAATCCTCCTCTTAAAGGGGCTGTTTGCTTTGTATTAGAGCAAAGCTCACAGTGTGAAAGGAAAAACAGAAACACACTGACTGTATGAGATTGTTGCAGAGTTGCCAATTTGCTTATTTATTTATGGTGTTCATTTTTTTTTTTTTTTTGGTCTATTTTCGTCAGCTTTAAATAATTTTGCAATAATTCATGTGAAGTGAATCTGTGAGCAATATCAGTGTAACATTTTGCTTGCTGCTGCTTTACAGAAACTCTCAGAGTGTTAGGAGACTTGTAAGAACACTTTATTGTACAGTATGTTACAGTCATTGTTACACTCATGTCAAAGACTGCCTGCTTCATTTGCATTTACATTTAGCTATCCAGTAACCTGTTTTAGCCTCTCATTCATCTGTTTTTGGTCGTTTTTCATTTCTTCATCCAGTCCCAAATTGTGTGTGTGTGTGTGTTTTTTTATGTTGTAATAATTCTATTGATTTAAACATCAATGAAAATCTTAATGAAATTATTAGCACAATTTTTCTTGATTTAATTTAATTTGATTTAAGTTAAATTCTAGTTGAAAAGGTTTATGGGCTTTTTACTCTATGACATCAAATCTTTTTAGTCACAATGATGCTTCACTCAATAAAGGTATATATACAAATGTAATATTTAAAAAAAACAAACTTTAATGCGATGAATACACAGTGTTTCTGATTTTATTCAAATTTTACAAGAAACACCTCAGACAGAAAGAGAACAGATGGAGTGGCAACACAAACACATTGACTTAGTATATCACAGTAACATGCTTACATCATTCCCTGAACTGCATTAGCTGGTCCCAGGACAGCCCAGAGCTCCTGCATTCTCCAGGAAAGCATTCAAGCTATTCTCATCTACCAGCTATTAGAAGACACACCCTGTAGAAAGCCACACAACAACAGGCAACGCGGCTACTGCACAATTCTTCAGCCAGGCTTCAGTTCTTTAATGTGTGTTTTTTAGACCTTATTGCATAGGATTGGCTGAAAAGAACAAATACCATGACGTTTGTGTGTGTGTGTGTGTGTGTGTGTGTGTCTGGCTGGAAAAAAAAAACATTTGTCAGCTAAATACATTAGACAAATAGATAATTTATTGTTTTGTATTTGTGTTTATCAAAACAAATAACAGCAATTGTTTAATAAAAATATAATTGATAGAAACTTACTTCCACCTAAACCTGTGGCATGATGTCATGTCTGTGAAAGTGAGGTTTCCTCTCTCACTTAGAAGTGTAATGTACACTCCTTATGTGCTTCTCTGTTTATGAGCACTCAACTGCTCTTGCACTTCCAAGCTGATGAGGTTTCCCTAATGTTTGAAGACATACACATGCATGCCTTCTCACTGATATCTAAACATAGCACATGTAAAATCTTCTCACAGTAGATACAGATCCATGCATGTTCTTTTTTTAAGCCATCAGACATTTGATTCTAGTTTGAATTGAATGCATGTCTGTGACTCTTTTGTCTGATTCCAGCAGCCGTAAAATGTGGCAACATGCAGTTGAGACATCTGTTTCGGTCACGGTCAAAACATTCAAATAGCTTGTGTGAATGTTTTGGTATTTTCTTGACTGAACCTTGAAAAATTAACTGGAGTGCATGAAGTGTATGGACACATTCTCAGCATGTCACTTCGTTACATTTACCGTGGTTCTGTTATATGAACTGTTCTAAGACTAGTTTTACTCCGTTTCCTCTGCAGTTTCTTGATGACGATGGGCAGTACAGCTCCTCTGAAGGCAGCACTGTGGATGGTATGGGAGCTGGCGAGGGAGGAGAGACTATAGACTTTGAACTAGAAGAATCTATGGATCCTGATGGCTGCTTTCCTGAAGGTGAATACTACAACTGTTGCTACTGTTTAGTCTATCACTACTGTACGACACTACTCAGTCACTCTCTCCGTGTTATCTTTGTTCAGGCTGTGTGCAAAAGTTTCAGTGCTGTCAGGTTAATGTGGAAAAGGGCTGGTGGAAGATATGGTGGACATTGAGAAAGACCTGTTTCCGTATCGTGGAGCACAACTGGTTTGAGAGCTTCATCATCTTCATGATCCTGCTCAGCAGTGGAGCACTGGTGAGTGAAATGTCTTCTGTATTTACGTGCTGTATCTGGTGTCTCTCGTCAGGCGGTGGTTTCTCAGATTACCTTGTTTCATTTAACGTTACTGAGAAGGCACAGTCACACCTTTAATAGTCTTCTCTGCTGCTATGGTTTGATACAGATGTTATTCTGTCATTCTGTGCAACACAAGGTCACATTTTTGACAAATTTCTATTTGAGGTCACACCTCAAAGCTTCCACATTAACAGCGACATGTCCTTTTCATGCGTAAATCTCTCCACATGCAGGCATTTGAAGATGTCAACATTGAGAAGAGGAAGACTATTAAAACAGTGTTGGAGTTTGCAGATAAAATCTTCACCTACATTTTCATTCTGGAGATGTTATTGAAGTGGGTTGCTTATGGATTTGCCAAGTACTTCACAAACGCCTGGTGCTGGCTGGACTTCCTTATTGTTGATGTAGGTCGAAACATCTTCACTCACACTCAAATACAAATTGTCATGTTTTTGCACACTTCTTAATTTGAAAATCAAATCAATGATGCATTTAAATTAAATACCTTTGAACTCTTCTCCTTCCCACACTTCCCTCCTCCTTGTTTGCATGTGTTTCAGGTCTCACTGGTCAGTATGGTTGCCAACGCCATGGGACTCTCTGAACTCGGTGCAATCAAGTCTCTGAGAACCCTGCGAGCTTTGAGGCCCCTGAGAGCTCTGTCACGATTCGAGGGCATGAGAGTAAGAGCTATTGCATTTCTCCACCCACACTGAGTCACAGTGCAATGTGTCTGCTGCCACTGTGCTGCTACAGAGCACAAACACTCTGCAGAAGAGGAGCACATACCCACAACATTTGTTGCAATCCTCTCCTTTCCTAATCCTCTTTCTCCAGCTGTTATTTGTCCTATCTGTTGACTAAAGTATTGAAATGATAAAATTGTCTTTATTCTATTATTATTATTATTATAAATCACTGATGCAGGACTTTGATTTAAGGAACTTTCTTTCACTCACTTTCTTGCTCAGAGTTAGATGACAGTGCACTATTTACTGCCTGCCTACACATTTTATAATTCACCCATAATTCAATGCTGTGCAAATTATGTGATGCTGTCCAAAATCTCAGTTGACTGCTCTCTAAAAAGTATTTACATTATGGGGAGTGGTTGTTGGTGACCTTTAGAAGTGCTGGCAGGTCGATTTTAATGTCTTTGTGCCAGACATTGTGTTTTTGGGTTGTCCATCTGTCTTGAGTGCACTGTAGAAATCCAGTCAAATATAGTACAGACATTAACTTGAATTCAAGCGTTACCTGATTTCTGAAATTGGTGGCTAAAGGTCAAAGGTCAAGATCTCTGTGACCATATACAATCTGTTTTTAGCCATAACTTACTGGAGTGGTTAGGAGAGACATACAGTCCCTCTAGCCTTGCATTGGATAGCTGTTTACAATGTTTATGTAAAGGTAAGATAACCATTTTTTAAGCTTCAGCTTAATATTAACAGACAGATTATGTATAGAGTGGTAACACTCTACACCTCTAACTCTAAGCAAGAGAGTGAATAAGCATATTTCTCACAATGTCCAATTAGCGGTGCTATGTGGAGGATTAAAAAAAATGGAATCAAATTTTCTTGTTTCATACCATAATAATATTTTTACCATGCAATGCAAGCATGGTTTAAACAGGAGTTGATAACTTATGTAACTTAAAGGGGAGGGTTGTTGGCTACAGAAATCAATGTAACTTATCGATTTGTTGCTTTCATATTGTGGTGGTCTAGATTTACAGCACTGTTATGATGATGGTCATTCCTCACGTGGTAGCTGGTGAATTCGCTCATTTGGCTGAACAGTTTTTCATGTGCTTCCATATGGTTACTTTAATTTCGCATCTAATTTAATTGTGTTGGATATTGTTTGCTGGGTTCTTTAACATGATTTCTTCATGCTTTATGTATGTTTCTATTTACAGTAAGCAAATTTTGTGGTGTCCTCCTGCCTCTACAAGGTGTTTTGTTTTAATGTTCTCTAAAATTTCGATGTAACCCATTTCAATGACTTTTAGTACATAGTATACTTTATTTCATCGATCTCCTGCTTCCTCTCCTAATTCTTCTCCCACCTTTACCACGCAGAGCTTTGGTCTTAGTCATAGGTGTGATGATCTCATGCTGATGTGTATGTTGGCACTGAAACATTCACTCTTGTGTTTTCCTTTTCTTACCACTACCAAAGTATACAAAGTTGCACCTTTTGAGGTCTCTGTCTGTTGTACAAAAAGGTTTTCTTTGTGTGTTGGTGTGCAGGTGGTTGTTAATGCTCTGCTGGGAGCCATTCCTTCCATCTTCAATGTCCTGTTGGTGTGTCTCATATTCTGGCTCATCTTCAGCATCATGGGAGTCAACTTATTTGCAGGGAAATTCGCCTCTTGTGTCAACAGCACCTCGGGTTATGTTTATACTCCATCAGAGGTGGTAAACAAAACAGAGTGCGAGGCCCGTAAAAGCATGGGTGATCGCTGGAAGTCAGTCAAAATCAACTTTGACAATGTCGGCATGGGTTACCTCGCGTTGCTACAAGTGGTGAGTAACTGACTTATACTGACTCACTGGCACAATGGCACTCAAGTGCCATTAAAACATGTTTTTATGTGTTTTTATATGTATATATATATATATATATATATATATATATATATATATATATATATATATGTGTGTTTATTTCATCCATTTCCACTCAGGCAACGTTCAAGGGCTGGATGGATATCATGTATGCTGCTGTGGACTCTCAAAACAAGGTAATCCAATTTTCATGCATAGCACATCCTGTTTATTGTATTTTAAAACCTTTCTTTTAGATCGTGCCTCTTAATATCACAATACAGTTATGCATGTTTTTTTGTTAAACCAAATCACATTTTTGATTCTTTTTATGATTAAAGATTTTCATTATTGATTGTCATGGGGAAATGTCTGTAAATATGGATAGATGATAAAATACAGTAGAATATAAAAATAGAGCTTAATCAAAAATAAATAGGACAATTTTATAGACAATTTAATGTCCTATGCTGTTGTTATGCAATCTGATAAGCACAAATGAGCATTTGAAGCATTCTGTCTTGCTGATGGGTGGAATGAGCCAACAGCTGAATGAACTGCCCAGTTACCACAGTCCCTCAAAAAGAGTGTGAGAAGGATTGTCCAAGATGGCACAGAGTTTTGTCCTTCATCCTCCTCTCACCCACTGACTCCAGACTGTCCAGATCCAGACCCAGACCCACCACAGAGCTGCCTTTCCTCTTCAGCTTATTGAGTTTATTGGCCTCTCCAGTTCTGATGCCACCGCCCCAGCACACCGCACCAAAGAAGAGGGCGCTGGCTACCACAGACTGGTAGAGAGCCTTCGGGAGTCTGTTGCACACACTGAGTAACCTCAGCCTCCTATAAAAGAACAGCCTGTACTGCCCTCCTCTGTAGAGCGCCTCAGTGTTGTATTTTTTGGGGCATTTTGCCCTAATTGGACAGTATTTTACATGTTGTTATATGGCAAGACATTACATAAATGTGCATAAGCGAATTGTGGCATTTAAGTTTCCATTCCATATTGAATTTAGATTGCAACATAAAAAGCAAAGAGATGTATTGGCTGTCAGTGTTGTGCAGCAGAAGAAAATTTTAACCTGCCAATTCAGAATCCACAGTTCTGTCATTAGTGTTTATAAAAAAAAAAAACATTCACACATAACCCTTCATGTTGCATCTAATTTTATTAATTTAATTTTGTTTGTTTTTAACAGAATCAAAACTGCATGAAGCTGCTGTCATTTTATGATCAGTGCTGAATTGTATGACCCATAAAGTCACATTTGCTCTGACCAGAAGCAAAACCAAAACTTGCAAAACCAAGACTGAAATCTTAACTCATCACTGTACTAATCTGAATACTTGCCCATGCTCTGTCACCACTGTAGCAAGAAGAACAACCAGATTATGAGATCAACCTGAAGATGTACATGTATTTTGTCGTTTTCATCATATTTGGAGCCTTCTTCACCCTCAATCTCTTTATCGGTGTCATCATAGACAACTTCAATCAGCAAAAGAAAAAGATAAGTTTTAAATCCACTTACTCAACAAAATGAGTATTAGATATAAAGTATTAAATTTAGTGATTTAACATGGCTCATATCCTTTCTTTACTTTGGAGGTCAAGACATCTTCATGACTGAAGAACAGAAGAAATACTACAATGCCATGAAAAAGTTGGGGTCAAAGAAACCACAAAAACCTATCCCCAGACCATCAGTATGTAACATTATTCATTCTTGCATCTAATTTGTTTTACTAATCCTTAGTTATTTGATAAGATTTACATTTTGTTTTCCCTGCCTTTTGTCTGTTTCAGAATAAGATTCAAGGATACATCTTTGACTTCACCACAAAACAAGCATTTGACATTGTAATAATGGTTCTGATATGGCTGAATATGGTAGCCATGATGGTGGAAACTGAAGACCAGTCGACCACAAAGGAGGACATTCTCTATAAAATTAATATAGTGTTCATTTGCATCTTCACTGGAGAGTGTTTGTTGAAGATGATCTCACTTCGCCATTACTATTTTACAAATGGGTGGAATGTGTTTGATTTCATCGTAGTCATTCTGTCAATAATTGGTATGATTCACATTTGTTTGCTTTAGCCATTCACTTTATTAGCTTTCATTTTTTCTGTCATGTCTTTAACATGTACGGTTTTCTTTCCGCAGGTATATTTCTTGCAGAGATGATAGAGAAGTACTTTGTTTCGCCAACCTTGTTCAGGGTCATTCGATTGGCTCGGATCGGACGCGTCCTCCGCCTTATTAAAAGTGCCAAAGGAATCCGCACACTCTTGTTTGCCTTGATGATGTCACTTCCTGCCTTGTTCAACATTGGTCTCCTGCTCTTCCTGGTGATGTTTATCTACGCGATCTTCGGCATGTCGAACTTTGCATACGTCAAGAAGGAAGCAGGTATTGATGACCTCTTCAATTTTGAGACATTTGGAAACAGCATGATCTGTCTTTTCCAGATCACCACCTCAGCAGGATGGGATGTCCTACTATCTCCCATTCTCAACAAACATGAAGATGATTGTAATGTTAACCAAGAGCATCCAGGTAGTCATGTTCGTGGAAACTGTGGAAATCCCCCCGTAGGCATTGCCTTCTTTGTGAGTTACATTATCATCTGTTTTCTGATTGTGGTGAATATGTACATCGCAGTCATCCTGGAAAACTTTGGTGTGGCCACCGAGGAGAGCACGGACCCACTAAGTGAGGACGATTTTGAAATGTTTTACGAGGTCTGGGAAAGGTTTGATCCCCATGCATCACAGTTTATGGAGTACAATAAGCTGTCAGAATTTGCAGATGCCCTGGATCCACCATTACGCATAGCTAAGCCTAACAAACTCGAACTGATGTCCATGGATCTACCCATGGTGAGTGGCGAACGCATTCACTGCCTGGACATCCTTTTTGCATTCACAAAACGTGTTCTAGGTGAGGGTGGGGAGATGGACATCCTAAGGGGGCAGATGGAAGAGCGTTTCATGGCTTCCAATCCTTCCAAAGTGTCCTACGAACCCATCACTACCACCCTCCGTCGCAAACAGGAGGACCTGTCAGCCACTGTCATCCAGAAAGCGTACAGACGGCATGCAAAGAGAAATGCTGCGGGTAAGCCCTGCGACACATCTAATGATAACATTGAAAAGAGTGAAAAGCTCATTGACAAAGAGACTGATGTCACAGATAAACTGGAAACTAATTCTAGCGCTGATAAAAATGAACTAGCACCTTCAACTGCCTCTCAGCCATCATCTAACAGTGTGACAACAAATGGAAAAAACAAATATGAAAAAGACAAAAGTGAAAAGGAGGTTGTGGGCAAAGATGTAACAGAGCAAGATCCATAAAGGAATCTTAGAGATGCAACAAAGACATTAAAATAATGACAAAAATGTTTACAACTTTGAAAATGACTAAGACATCCACTAGACTCCCCTCTTTAGTATGGATATCTATGCCAAACTGACAATGCTTACTTGAGTCTAAAGGTTGGTGCCTAACTGGAAAGGTTGCTCATTCAGGCTGTGGTGGGACCATTTTGTCTGTCCAGGAGCCGGGATTGACAATTGTTGTGAGACAATGGGCAACATTTCTCAAAGTGTTCTGAAAGACACGTTAGTTAATGCTTTAACTTCTACTGCAGCTAGTTCTGCTATCCAGTGTCTTGAATTATTGTTATATCACTCACTGTTCTCTTACTTTACTGGCTTATTTTTCAAGCAGAAAGAAAAACTGTTTTAATGTTATTACTTTAAAAAATGTAGTTTGGTTAATTGACTTTTTATATTCTTTTTTTTTTTTTTTCTTTTTTTTTTACTCTTTAAAGGGTTGTTCCATCAGGGGTAGTCTTTTCAATGAGCAACATTACTTTCAGGCTAGTCTTGCTAACTGATAGCACTTAGAATACTTGATGAATCCAAGAGACAGTGTCAGAGTTGCTGCAGTTGACAATAAATGTAGACCTGCATGAATGTTTCTCCATGGTTTATGCATGCTAGAATGTACTATTTTCATCAGACTTCCCTGTCCATCATGTGTCATGATGCAAACTATACATGACGAGGCTGGTTTTTACACTTTACATAAACATCGCCGTAGCCAAAAGTCCAAACAAACCCAGCTGACTACATCAAGTATGTTTGAGTATCAGTGTCAGAGCACTAACACTTATACTTTGCACATTCAGTTTTGTTTAAATCATCAAAATCATTCACATACTTCATCTCAAACTGTTGTGAGCTATATATGTACCGATTATAGTATTGCTGATTATATGCAAATTTTATCATGAAACTGTGCTAAAAAACAGAATCCTTAACTGAGGGTTTGTCTTTCAAAGCTGGAAATGTAAGAAAAACCCTACTGCTGTTGTTCGCACACTTTTCCTGATCCTGTCATAAGTTACCTCGCTTAACCACAAACCTCTGACAATTCATTCTAGGAGGAGTTCATCTCCTCTATTTGTCTACTTTTTCTTCATTTTGTCTGTTTCCTTCCTCAGTTGTTGTTGATGCTGAACCTCAGTGTGTATTCTATAATGATGATGAAATTATAGAATTTATGGAACATTATGACAATTTATTAACTGTGACATAAAACTAAATACGTAGTCCATGTTCTGTTGTATTCAGGCAGAGATATATGCAGCAAGAGCTTTGAGGTAAAAAAAAAAATGTAAATGTGTATGAAAACTGCTATATGGATGGTAATTCTTCATAATAATACAAACCCTTGTGCTTGATTACTGAGGATGTGATGGTTATGCTAAGTCTAAGCTAAGCTGTTTACTGCCTGTTTTTATTTAAGAATTATGACTGGACAAAAAGGGTAGTTGATCTTTTTATGTCTTTGTGTGCTTTGTAAGCTGTTTTTACACAGTTTACCTGGCAATCTTTATCATGATAAATATCTGAATTGGATGAAAGGTGGCTTGGAATATTCTGAATGATTGTCTCAAGGACATGGCATCACACGTCTCACGTGCCCTTGGCTATTTCCTACTTCTGTTTACATTTTATAGATACAGTTAGCTGTGTTACTTTGTCAGGTCTTCCCATGACATTCTCCCGAAACTGTGTCACTACTGCATCTTTTGTTCCATGTTATAAAAGTGTAATTCCATTGATGTAAGTATATTTTGCATGTAATTAAAACTTTAAACACTCGACACTATACTTTATGCATAATGAAAGAATGTTTTGAATACATAGAATTTCACATCTCCCATCATTCATATGCATAATGCTTGTAGTGTATAAATGAACTGCATGCAAAACACTGCTATAACCCATTTCAATGAAAAGCCAAAAGAATAAAGATTACATGTACCTCTTGAATGCCTAAAACATTCATTTACTTTTCATTCTGTATAAATTACATTTATATATATATATATATATATATATATATATATATATAGTTCTTTGAGAGATGATGATGGGGGGAAAATATTCTCCTGTCCGCTCCTTATGCATCAAATACTGTTTCTTTACTTTTGTCATTTGTTTTTGTTTTTTTGTTCTCAGTAAGAATGACCGTTGATCATTTATTAGTTTGTCATCCTCAGTGTTCTGGGTTTGAGCTTGTCAATTGCTTTCATTTGTCTTTTATGTTTTACCCAGCACAGCCTTATTTGACTATGCAAAGTGCTTGTATTCCCTTATGTTTGTATTGATTTACTGTTTCAATGTGTGTAATATACATCATACCCTTCAAATGCAGGAAACCAATGCAGAAATTCTAGATTTATTCTGAAATGTAATATTGTTTTTGTATTATATATTGTTCAGGTTTTTCAGGTCATAACTTGACCAATGAGGCCAATAACCAACAAGAACAGCACCGGGTCCAATTTTGTACGTCTCCAGATCAAACACCCAGAGGCACTAGAGACATAGAAGCCAATGTCTGTTCTTGATTTCAAGGAACATATATTGTAACACCAGTGGGAGTGTTCTTATTAGGCCGTGTGGGGAGTGTGATGGAATCAGACTTGACAAACCAAGGAGTGCAACAGAAAAAAGGGCTTTAATATAGCTTTCTTTTAACACTCTCAAGCGTTCAGGATAAACAAAAAAAAAAACAATATTTGCTTTTATTCCGCTGCTTTAAATAAAATCAACTCAGACTTCCCAGGTCCTCGTTGATCAGCCTTTGTTGGTCCTTTTTTTCATCCTTCTTTTTCCTCTTCTCCAGCCGTCCTTTGTCTCTGTTCCCTCTCCCTTGATTTGTAATCCCCACTACCTGTCTGCTTCCCTGGGCAATGTGGGAACTGTAGCCCCCACCCCCTGGAGTCCTCTTGGACCTTCTACTAGGGGAATGTACCTGCCCTCCAGGAACCGTCCCCACAGGACTCCACAATATGTAAATGTTTATTTTTCTTATATTGAGATTTGTATTATTATTATGTATTGGCTGTTATAATTGATGATGCTTTACTGTTTCATTTTTAGGAACCAAAGCCCCACTTTACTTCAGTTTTCTCTGTAGAACTTTCCATTGATTTGAATTTTTATTGTAGAAACAACACATTACATAAAGACAAGACACACATACACTCACATACACTCACATATCCAGAAGCTCTCCTGCATCTAACCAAACACAGATCCACAAGTTCCTTAATATAGACACATCGAATGGGCTACGAGCAGTAATTGTAATTGGTGTATACATGTTAGTATAGTGTTAGCATACCGAAGTAGAAAAAAAATAATTAATTAATTATTAAATAAGATTAAATAAAAATAAATAAATAACATATACACATACATACACATAAAATAACAATTAAAAGCCAAAACAAAAACAAAGAAACAATAAAAAACAAACAAAACTCTAACTGTAACAGGAGCATATTGTTTTCAAATAAATAAAAAGAGATGACTTAAAACTATGGAAGGATGTGATAGATCTAAGAGAGCTCGGCAGGTTGTTGTTCATTGATGTCAGACAACGCCGTTGATGAGCAATCATCAGATCATAAGAATAACTTTCAGAGTTCATTTTGAGAAATGGATCTAAAGATCTAACCACACAGATGATTCAGAGGCATTAAGCATCAGCTTGTACAGTTCTAAGCTTTATAACTGTTACAATGCTGATAGCTACTAAACCGCAACTGGCATTAGTGTCATTTCAGAACCTGTAAAATGTTGGAAGTTTATCAGTGTCCATTTCATGTGCAAAGTGTAATGAGCACTCAAACTGTTAATGGTTCAATTTATATTGATCGCTTGAATCTCTTGGGATATTGAAAGCACTTATGAATGTTTGACTTTAAGCAATTCATCTTGAGTGATTGAGTGATAAAAATTTCCTCCGAATATTTCTGTCACTCCACCCTGAAAACAAGAACAGGTTTTTCTGTCATGAATTCTCTTCAGTGTGCAGTAAGTTGTAGCAAACATGTGTACAGTGAGCTAGAATCTGGTTTCTGAGTATGCTCTGCCGGAAACTATTAGCATCTTAAGTGGGTGGAACATTTTTATTAATTATTAACAGCAGTCCAAATATTCATTACTGTCCAACATCGCTTTTACCTATTGTGGCTGTTGAATCCTGAGGGCTGTAAAGAGGAGACTGATGGCAAAGTGCTGATTATTCCTGCCATTCTGTCTTACAAAGATGATGTAATTATCAGTTTGTGCCACACCCACCCACAGTACATTATGGTTCACATGTTGTTTTCCTGACAAAACCACTCAGCAGAACAGCTGAGCTGGGTGTAAATAAGTGTTGGCCAGTATGCTTTCAGAATACAGCATGTTATATTAGAAAGAAAGTGGCAATTATTTGTATGGGATTGTCAAAAGATTCTTTTTTTTCCCCTTTTATTTCAATCTATCAACAGATGTAAGATGATGTAGTATGAAATGTAGCCTATGACTGAAACCAGCACACAGTCCCATACATGGTTACAGGTGGGGTTACAGACTGCTTATTTTTAATGACCAGCAAATCAAGAGTGATTCTGCAGATTCTGCTCGCCTGTTGCTCAGCAACGGGACATCAAGCTCCTTTGTTAGACTACATTAGGGTGGAAGGTCGGAAGTTGATCTGGCGTCCCCACCCCGTGAGTCTCGCAAGCTGAACAACAATATGTGGGCATGTATGTGAAAGGATGTCTACTTGGTTTGGGATCTCGCCACTGGCATGCATGCTGGAGTATGATGAAAAACAATTCAGAGAGAAATCTGAGAATGCTACCCATAACAGCTCTGTAATTTTATTTGCTGTAGACAGATGGGAAGAAAATCCCATTAGATTAGCCAGTGGTGAATTCCCCCTACCTTCCCAATGTGCTAATAGACAGACATAGACACACTCACTTTTTAAACTGTAAACCCCCTCTTCCTCCCTCTCTCTCTCTCACACACACACACACACACACCACACTGTTTCCCTCGAACCACTCCCCCACTAACTCACAGCAACACATTCAAACACATATCCCACATTTTACAGACAGACTGTCAATCAAAGGATATTACAGCAATACACAGAAATACAGCAATTACTGCAAATGTATTAGAAAATAAAATAAGAATCAATGAATTTTGATCTAGCACAGTTTAATTTAGAATTAGTACAATCAACTTTTTTATTACAAAACATATGGAAAAAGAAATAAAATAGTTCATTAGCAAGTGAGCAGGCTTGTATTATTGGGCATGGCTCTTTGATCAATAATGGTCTGCACAAACCACAATGGATATAGCCATTAGAATGCAATAGCAGTATATCCCAGGGGGTACATATTGTACAGTATTTCCTCTAATGCATTCTTTGTGAGTGCAACAACACATGCAGTATTTATTGTTCTTTGCTAAGAACAACACCTTTATTATCTTCCATGTGACTGCTATGTATAAATGTCACGGAAAGTGTCACTTATTAATGAATTACTGACCTTACAGTGGTAAATATAATTTATCCTGTATCTTCACACTGTAAAAATAAAGTGAAGCAAAATTGTGTGGGATGGCGCACAGACGTTTCCCATTGCTGCACATGCTCAGAGCTCGATAGCAACCTGATTTACTCTTCCATTGATGTGTGCTGCAGAGAGTAATGATTATGTGCCAGAGTTAGTGCTAAATAGTATCTGACAAGGCATGGAAAGGTCTCTCCTGGAACAGTTGCACCCATGCTGGACAGTGGCTGCTACTGTCATGGACTCATGGACAGTAGACATCAGGAGTTCATACTTAATAGTCAATGCATGGTGTTGCATAACACTGAGCTACCAGTTACCGCCGGCTGGATGGAAATATGTTTCCATTGCACATGATAAACTATGCAAAGCTGCATTAATTGGTTGGGAATACGCACAAGATTTCTTGCTTTCCTGTTTGATTGAAACAAACAACAGCAGCTGACATTATATAACAACAAAAAATGAGACAAGATATTGATGTATTTCCTAAAAGGAAGATGGTAAATTATGTAGGTCCAACAAACAGAAGGCCAGCCTACACGAAGCATACTGACCACATCAATCCAACCTCCAGTAGTGTAATTCAAACCACTGCACTCCTTTAAATCATTTCCATATATTCAAAGTGGGTTAAAGTTACATTGGCACGCAACATTTTCCCTAGAAGTCAAAACAGGCTTCTTATAGAATAGAGTCTAATAGAATTGTGATGCATGGTGAAATTCACTTTGAATTAAATGTATAGTATACAGCGTATATATATATGTATATTATATAACTATTAATTTTCCATTACTTTTAATTAAGACATTGAATGAATATACATTCCAGATTTAGTTATTTCACTCTCTGTATGTTTGTATTTATGTGTGTATGCATGCGTGTGTGTGTATGTGTGTACATACACACACACATACATTTCAACCATATTATTATCATTATTGTTGTTGTTGTTGTTGTTGTTGTTGTTGTCGTTGATGCCGTTGTTGTTATCATCATCATCATCGTCATCGCAATTTCACATTTAATAAAAGGGGGAGTGCGCCACCTAGAGATACAGAGAAAAATAGCTAGATTGGCTTCTAACAAACAGTAACTATTTTTCCCTGAGCTAAGTCTGTTGGGCTTCCTACAGGCTGACAGATAGAAAATACTTTACCAATTATGGCCCAAAAAACAATTTCTTAACAATATAATTGTGGATTCAGAGAGATTAGAATCTGTTTTTAGGGATTAAATCTAACAACAATATTATATGAGACGAAATATACAGTCAGCCGGTTTGAGGGTGGTGCCTTTAAGAAAAAACTCGGGGTAAAATGACGTTGATATCACGTAGTCGTTACTATGTTACCGGACAACGCTAACGGAGTTACTACAAGATGGCGAATACAAACTGAAAACTGCAACAGTGTCGTTTTTGTTATTATTATTAGTGTTATTATTTTAGTACAACGCAAGCAGGGTAAAGTTAAAACAAATTAGCTGTATTTTCAGGTCGTTTACTGCTAAAACACAAAGCGCCTGAGCCAAGATGGAGGATGAAGACACAACGTTGGTAAGTGCACATATTTTAATGGTGTAGCACCCTGATTAATTTACAAAAAAAGGCTACACTTTAGCTTTTTAGGACTGTCAGAATGATATAGATGTGGTTAGGGGCTGTTATACCTCTGTGATACATTTAAGAGCAACAGCAGCTATTAGTGACGAATTATGTCGGCTAACCTTAATGATGAACTAGCTAACATATAAGCTACTATTTAAAAACAACTAAAGTTACAGCACTGAGTTAGGGCGTATTTCACAACTTTTCTTAAATTTCTGTCCTTTATACGCTTAACGACGCTGTACTTTCTTTATATATATGTATATTTACACAGGCTTGGATCAGGTACTATTGCTATGAGAAGTATTTCAATCACGCTATAAACGCTGCGACAGCTGCCCAGAGGAAATTTGGCAATGACCCTATCTACACTTTTTTCCATGCGTATGCAACTCTAATGCAAGGTAAGTTTTTAATGAATCAAATAAAATCACAGCATTAGCATTGTATTTAATATGTGCACCAACCTATTATTTTACTGCAGATCAAATCCAAGAAGCCTCAGTGGAGTTGGACACAATAAGAGACAGTCGAGATGTTTCTCTCTGTACTTTGATGGCTCTTGTCTATGCTGAGAAAAAGAAGACAAACCCAGGTAATCCAACGTTCAGTAACACGTGTTAAATCAGACTCTTCTTTAATGACTGGATATACTTGAAAAATATTCTGGTAAATGTCATTGTATTAACAGACAAAGAAGTCATTCAAGAACTTGATGCTAAAGTTAAAGAGGACCGTAAAAGTGCATCTCCCAGGAGTCTCTACTATGCTGGGATGTTTCTTTGGCTTTTGGGGCGAAATGATAAGGCAAGGGAGTACACTGAGAGAATGATCAAACTCTCCAATGGCGCCAGAGAGGTAAGATATTAATCTCACATGTTTGAAAAATTTCTCAGTCAGAATTTTTGTTTTCCCTTTTTAAAAAAAAAAAAAAAAAAAGTATCTAATTACATGAAATGACTTTTTGTGTAACATTTGCATTGATATTCATTGTTCAGGGGACAATCCTAAAAGCCTGGATAGATCTGACATCTGGTAAAGACGCCTACGCCAGGAAAGCTGGAAAATACTTCGACGAGGGACTGAAAGAGAAAGCAGATGTTTTTGCCCTGATGGGAAAGGTGAGATGCAAAATATAAATTCAAACTGAATACTCGTCCTCAACAACAGCACAAAATGTTATGATACCATACTTTCTCCCACTTCCTAAGATGTTACAGTCTATAGTCTATATTGTCTATGGTCTATATCTATTGTCTCTAAAACTGATTTAGTTCTTGATTTAATGTGTTATCACAGTAACGTGTGTACTACAGAATATTTAACTGCAGGAAATATTGTATAGTACATTGTTTGGATTATTCTATTATTTATTTATTTATTTATATTTCTTCTTCTGTGTCTCTTGATTTATTTATTGCATCCTTCATTTATAATGAATACTAACTTAACTAAATTTGCATTTTTCACAAGCCTGTGCATATGCACTTATGTCTAAGTGTTTACTTGGTTTGTCTTAGGCACAATACTATGAATATCGTCAGAATTACTCTGGGGCGTTGGAGATGGTTAACCAGGTCATTGTTAGTTTCCCTGGGTTCTTGCCTGCTCTCATCAAGAAGATGAAACTGCTGCTCACCCTTCAAGACTGGGAGCAAACCATAGATGCAGCACACAGGTAATTTTTTCCTAAATCATATACATGATTCAGGTCACGTCTCTTTGAGTGCAAGAGTTTCTGAGCTCTCTCAGACTCAGAGAGTCTTAAGAAGGGGTTACCAAGTCTTTAGTCAGACCAGAAAGTGCAAAAAAAACATTTGTAATCACCACCAGACCTTAAAGAAAAAGCAGTCTGCCTTTGCAAATGGCTTAGCATTCAAGTGCAAATGAAACACTAGCGTCATGCCTCGAACCAGTGCATACTGACTAAGCCATTGTTTGTGCTCACCCCTCTGGACCTCAGCCAGTGTCAAATGGCATCAAAAGGCCTTTGACCAAAGTGCAGAAATCTAACACAATTCCAAGGAGTAGTAGCTTCAGGTTTGCTGAGGAATTCAAGCTGCATACAGTACACTTAACACTCTTTGGCAGTCTTCACAGTTCCTTTTAGTTTTAATTTTATTTGACTGGAAGCTCAACACAGTACTGCAGCAGTATCATATGGTCTATTACTATCAATCAAAGAAATCCAAGCTTATTAAGTGTAGGAGATGGACTACATTCATAGCACCTTGTGTCATGTTTCAGGCTTTTACAGAAGGATAAAAATAACCTGGAGGCTCTACGGATGTTAGCTCTACATTCTTTATGTAGAGAGGGCGATATTACGGAGGTAAAGTTTACTCATTTTCATATGCACATATGTTTGAACAATGCAATTGTGCAAGAGTCAGAATAAAGTGGTAAATATATGTGCATTAATGACTGAGCTTTGGTGAAGTGGTGATCAGTTTACAGAGATGGTTTTACATGTCCCTTGGCAGTTGGTGAAGCTGCTTTCAAACCTCATCAGCAACTTGGACATCCTGGAACCACGCAACCCTGAGCTCTTCTACAGAATGTCTCTAGCCTTCACTCGTATTGTGAGATGATTTACATTATTGTCTCTGAATTCTTAATTCTACATTTTTAAGCACATTTTAAAGACGTCCTTGACTTGGGTGGCATTTTGGCATTTAGCGCCTCTTGTTGTTTTTGTTCCCTTAAAGTGTGGACGAAATGAGAAAGTGATTGAGCAGACGTTCAGGATGGTGGAAAGAGCCTTTTCTGTGGCATCGGGGGACTCAGATTTAGCCACAGAGTTGGGCTACCAGATGGTCCTTCAGGGCAGAATTAAGGAAGCTATGAAGTGGTACAAGACCGCTATGACTTTGGATGAGACCAGTGTTTCTGCTTTGACTGGTAACAAGTCAGAACGATTAATCTACACAACACTCTGGGACCATACATGGATTTTTCTTTTTGAAAATATGACATTTTTTGACGTTTCTCACGCAGGTATAATTCGTTGCCAGCTGATAGAGGGCCACCTTGAGGATGCAGAGCAACAGCTGGAATTTCTCACAGAGATTCAGCAATCTATTGGAAAATCAGGGGTAATGTGTCTTATAAATGATGACAGATGAGAACCTGAAATGTCCTTTTGCTCTATTAAGAGTATCCTAGGGAAAGAGACTTAATGTGGTTTAGAGTAATTTATTTTGCTCTAAAAGCATGAGGCAGGAAAAGAACCAGCTGCTTCTGTAGATCTTCAACATTTACTCCCTAGTTTTTCGTCTTCTGAGACTTTTTGTTGTGAGGCTTGTGTCTTTGATCAAAATCAAATCTTGTGTCTTGTGCAAAATGCCCCCGTCATGTTGTCCTCACTGCCATCCGTCGTCCTCCACCTGTTTTCTTCTATCTAATATGTTTTGCTTTCCACCCTCCATTAGTTGATTTCATGTTTTCCCACCATATTAGGAGCTACTGTACCTGCGCGCTGTTCTAGCGGTCAAAAAACTTCGGCCTCCGGAAGAAGTGACTAACCTGCTGAATGATGCAGTGGACACACACTTCTCAACACTGCAGGGTCTGCCTCTGAGTGTGGAGTACTTTGAGAAGCTCAACCCTGACTTCCTTCTGGAGATTGTCAAAGAATATCTTGCACTCTGCCCAGCTAAGGTATGACTGGCAGCCTCATCAATAGCTGGTCGTCCATCAGTCCTTCTCAGATATGCATTTATTTGGAGACAGTATGATAGGGATCTGCACACTTAATGTACTTGTAATTAGACCCAGCATGACAAAAGTTCTGAGAATATTTGCAGAAAATAATGCATTTTCTGTTCATGTTTTAGCCTCCAGCTCAGGGGCAGCCTCCCGCTCCTCAGCTCCAGCACTGTGCCACATTGTTGGATACGATCGTCAAGATCGTGCCAGGTCTCCTCCAAGGGGTCTTCCTGCTGGCCAAAGTCAGATATCAGTCTGGTGAGCAATGCATTTCAAATATGTAATAGTGATTTTGGTTGTTTTCCAGTTGCTTCTAATTTAAACGGCACCACTTCTGTGTTCACTCAGGCGACATTGACGCTGCACAGAGCGGTCTGCATCACTGCTTGGAACAGTGTCCTTCTCATGCAGATGCTCATCTGCTAATGGCACAGATCCATCTGCTGCAGGGTAACTTCACTTTGTGTTCCCAGTCACTTGAGCTCTGTCTCAGCCATAACTTTGAGGTAAGATCACCACCAAGATTATCACATTATTGGTTTGCGAAATCTGTATCTGAGTCAGTTTGTGTTTAGGATTTTTGTTCATGCCTGGGTTGCGGCGTTCTAAATCTCTCCCTCCATCAATAAAAATTATCTGAGGGGAAAAATAACATTTCAAACAAAACTAAAAAAAAAAAGATACAAATACAAATACAGTTGACTGCAATACCAGTGTATAACGTAGCAGCTGGTGTGACTTTGTTTGACTAAACCTGTTCTGCGACAGCAGGTGAAGGTGCAAAGTTAATTGAATGAACATGAAGTTTGTGTAAATATTTGCATAAATGAAAGTAGAACTACCAAGTGTGCACCATTGGTCGCCACAGAAACGAGAAGTAAACATCATCAGTTAGTCGCATTCAGTAATGACAAACAGAGGATATGATAGAATATGTGCGCTGCATGTGTGTCTGTGCTGAAGCTGTTCCATCACAGCTTTTTCCACAATTTATTATAAAATTCAAATAAATCATAAAAGGAAATCACAGATCCACTTACTTTATTCTTCCTTTCAAAAGTTTAGATCAGAGTTCATGCTGATGTTAAGATCAGAGCGGAAAATATTTGAAACAGAATCAGCATCAGTATCATTAGTGACAGTTCAGCTGTGTTGGGCTGATGAAAATAATTTCCTTGGTAATATTTCTTGAATCAATAATTCCACCACAGGTTTATGCATAAGCTCTTAACAGTATTGATACCATTTCCCTCCAGGGATTACATGTCTAAATTGATCATGGTTTCTTTCTCATTTCAGATTCGAGAACATCCTTTGTATCACCTCATCAAGGCTCAAGCCAAGAAGAAAATGGGTGAACTGACGGAGGCTATTCAGACATTGCAGATGGCCATGAGTCTTCCAGGAGTCCGCAGAGCGGGATCCTCATCCAAGTCCAGGAACAAGAAGTCTGAGCTAAGCCCTGCTGACTGTGTCTCTGTCTTTTTGGAGTTAGCTGAGGCCCTGTGGCTTAATGGTGAACAGGTAAAGTTGTGAATTTTAATCTCAGAAGACTATTACATGGTACTCTTTCCATCTATGTCTGGCCTTGAAAAAACAAATACAGTGTTAGCTCATGACTTGATTTAACATTTCAGCATGAAGCAGCGAAGGTGATGCAGGATGCGATCAATGAGTTCTCAGGCACCCCTGAGGAGCTACGTGTCACTATTGCCAATTCGGACCTGGCCCTGCTGCGTGGTGACACTGAGCTGGCACTAAGTATGCTTCGAAACATTACCCCAGAGCAGCCCTACTACATCCAAGCCAAGGAGAAAATGGCAGACATATATCTGAACCAGAGGAAAGAGAAACGTCTTTATGCAAGCTGTTACAGGTGAGTGACAAATCTGAATCCAAGTGAAAAAAAAAGGACACTGGAACCTAAAAGTATTCTTGATGTGAGTTTGTTTCTGAACATATGGACGTAGTATACACTCCATTTGAAACCTAATGCACTGTAAATGTTTGTTTTAACAGTAATGGCAGAAACTTAATCAAAGACATGACTCAAGGATATCCAATCATAGTGCACATTTTGTCCCCGCTGAGTCTGGAGTAGAATTTAAAAGACCACAAACTTAAAGCAATTTTAACTGAAGCCATTCATGCGGTAAAGACGAACTGTGCACATTTCCTCCAGTTGCCTCCGGTCTTCTCTTGGTCTCTGATTCCTACTTGTATTGACAGCTTAGATACAGAAAAGCATGACTGAACCTCAAACTAGCAGAGACATACCATATGCCTACATAATGAAGTTCACCATATGCAATGTGGTATCTTCTTTTTCTTTTTCCAGAGAAATGGTGGAGAAGCTGCCCAGCCCTCACACATATCTCTTACTAGGTGATGCCTACATGAACATTCAGGAAGTAAGTGATATATAAATGATTCGTCTGGTTTATGAGAAATTATTTTGTATCCCATGAAAACTTGCAAACATGCAACGTGCTTCAAATAATAGTTTTCTTGTGGCGCGTCGTCTGATCGCGGTTTTATTTTGGCCAAGTCATTTGCTACGACTTTTCCAACTCAAGTCAAAGATAATAATAAGTGGAGTAGATAAGTAGACAATTTATGCAAATGTTCAGCCACTGCCCAATGTACATTTCTGTGTTTCATTATATTTCTATTCATGAATGGAGTCTTGCAGTGTTGCAGTCATTTTTTCGCTTTTTTGATGGAAAGCGATGGAGCTGTGGATGATTTGTGCCTGAAAGGAACACAAGACATCTTTCTTCCAATCCTCACCCTGCAGCTGAAAGCAGTCAGATGTGACAGAATAGTTTGGAAATGTTTATTTGTAACATTTGTACATAATTTTAAGCTTCACAGTGCTCCTGCTTTTCTAAAATAAGATAGCATGAGCATCTTATCTCACAGTTACTAGACATGAAATAAAATCAAATCTGGCTTCACTAAAGTTAAAATGCATTTATCATATTTGTAATTTGACACAAAGTCATTATTCTATTTCTTGTGGGGTGGGGGTAAAAAAGATATAAAAGAAAATGCCACATAGTGTGGAAATTGTTTTGAGAGTGACACGGGGAAAGCAAACGTCTGTGCAACAGCAAGAAACTATAATAGCCATGTTTAGAGTTAGATTAGTCTAAAAGCAAAACAATCTGCCCGGGCACTCGCAGGGGTTCATTACCAACATGCCCTCTGTGAACAGAAGCGCAACAACATCATGTATTACTTATCAACGGGTCAGTTTGAATCACAGTAGAAAACTGTGGTGGTTATGTGGGCGACATAAAGGATCAAACCTAATAGTTGTAGTCACCACATAGTTTTTCATCCGTAGGTAAAAATGAAAATGATTCACACTCGTTCACAACAAACTGTAACAACTAGTGGCTGAAAATAGGAAGGGACACAACATTTAAATAAAACGTGTATGTAAGTGACATTATTTATTGCAGAGCTGGTTTAAGATGAATTATTGAGTCAAAGATTAAGTGTTTGTTGATTCACATGGTTTGATTTGGAGCAACCGAAGTGTCCTCGAATCAGTGAGGTTGATACATAGGCTGGTTAAGGATAAGATGGCGTCATTCAAGGCCACGTCAGATTCAACTCAATAGTCACATACGGTATCTACGGTATCAGTAACTTTCCTCTTGGCCTTGGCTTGAAGTATGCAACAACTTTTAAGGTGTTTAAGTCTGACAAAAAGGATTTTATCAGACCAGCTGAATAATGTTTATAAAAGCCTAAAGCAAACAACAAATTTAAATGCACTTGTTATCACTTGTGTTTATCCTCAGCCGGAGAAAGCCATTGAGGTTTATGAGAACGCTTTGAGGAAAAACCCCAAAGATGGTGCCTTAGCCAGCAAGATCGGAAAAGCTCTGGTCAAGACCCACAACTACGACAAGGTTTGTTTGTGCATTGAAAAGATAAACAGTGTATAAACACCAAGAGAGAATGAGTGTTGACTCAAAGCTGCTGATACACAGGCAATAAATTATTACGAAGCCGCCTTGAAAACTGAGCAACAGAACTTCCTGCGCTATGACCTGGCTGAGCTGCTGATGAAGATGAAGCAGTACGAGCGATGTGAAAGAGTCCTGCATGAAGCTCTGGCCCACGAGCCAGGTACTGTCACGATACTTTCACACACACACACACACACTAAACATATGACGTCACACACTGAGGACAGTTTGTAAAAATCTCAGATGTGATCTTGCAAAAAAAAAAAAAAAAAAAAGCTTCAGAATAAACAACATGAAACATGGAAAGAACGTTTTAACAATAAGTTTTTGGTAATGTCAAACTGTTTCAATTATCTCTTCTGTGTTTTAATTGTTTTCAATTCTCAACTGTTCATTGTCCTGTTTGGTTTCTTACTTTTTTTTCCTGACCTACACAGTTAATGAATTACCGGTGCTCTCAGATGACTGTCGCTATTTGGTCCTGTTGGCAAAAGTCCAAAACAAGGTTGACAAAAATAAGGAGGCTTTATTTTCTCTTCAGGGAGTAAGTGGTTCCAGTAATCTGACTCATCTTTTCCTGTTTTGCATCTATTTGTCTAAATGTACAGGCTTATGAAACAATCACAACATGAAACCGTCTTTTTGATAATAATTCATGATTATTATTGTCGTTGTTTCTGTAATAAGGTTTTGCATTTACTGTCCGTAGGCCCGGGATGTGCAGGCCAAAGTGCTGAAGCGGGTGCAGTTGGAGCAGTCAGACGCCGTCCCCATGCAGAAGCAGCTTGCTGCAGAGATCTGCGCTGAGATCGCTAAACACTATACAAGTCAAAGGGGCTATGAGCTAGCAGTGAAATTCTACAAAGAAGCTCTTGTGTATTGTGAGACTGATCGCAAGGTCAGTGCAGCTGAATCAAAAAACGTTCTGTGTACTCACTGCAGCTGTGGTTCACAAGCTCTGGCATTTTTCAGCCTTGCATCGTTGTGTTGTAAAAAAAAAAAAATCTAATCTCAGTTGTTGATGTATGTACCCTACAATATTCCACAAATAATTCATATAACATCAAGCTTAATGTCTGAATGAATGCACTGACTGTTCCCAGGTGATGCTGGAGTTGGCCCGGTTGTACCTCACTCTGGATGAGGCGGATGCGTGTCAGGAGCAATGCAGCGTCATTCTAAAGAATGACCAGTTTAATGAAGACGCGACTCTGGTTTGTTCTGTCTGTCACCAACCACAAGTGTGACCATAAATTTTTTTTTTTTAAACTCATATCTAACTCATTTATTGCATATATTTTGTCCTTAGATGATGGCTGACATTATGTTTAGGAAGCAGGATTATGAACAGGCGGTTTTTCACTTTCAACAACTCCTGGAGCGCAAACCAGGTGCAACACAGCTACATTTCTCTCTATATATATTTTTCCTGTGTTTGATCAGAAACTTATGTTGAATTTGAATGTGAATTGATGAATCAACCTTATGTTATTTCAGACAACTACCCAACTCTGTCACGTCTCATTGACTTGTTGAGGAGGGCCGGGAAGTTGGAAGAAGTCCCCAGATTTCTGGAAATGGCAGAAAAACATTCTTCCAGGACAAAGTTTGACCCGGGGTTTAACTACTGCAGAGGACTTTATCTTTGGTACCTGAGAATGAGTGTTTAGTGAGATTATAGCAACATATGTTTGGCTCATTATTTCATTAAAATTTTGCTTGTTGCTCAGGTATACAGGAGAACCAAATGATGCTCTGCGACATTTCAACAAAGCACGTAAAGACAATGACTGGGGTCAAAATGCTGTTTATAACATGATTGAAATCTACCTAAACCCTGACAATGACACCATGGGAGGAGAATTATTTGAGAATTTAGATGGTGAAATTGGGTGAGTAGTAGTAGGAGCTCAATACAGACTCAATATGTTACACAGTACATCCTGCTACAACATCAACAACGGTGCTTATTTTTGCTTCTCATCAGGAACTCCACAGAGAAGCAGGAGTCGGAGCAGCTCGCCGTCAGAACAGCCGAGAAGCTTCTGAAGGAGCTAAAGCCTCAGACACCGGGCGGACACATACAGCTCCGCATCCTGGAGAACTACTGCTTTCTGGCAACGAAACAGAAGGCCAATGTAGAAAAAGCCCTCAATGTTTTCACAGAGATTGCAAATAATGAGGTAAGTAAACTCCAGATGGTGTGTATGATATGCATTACCCGCTCTTGTGTAAATATACTCACACCGGGAGCTGTGCATTATTCCAGCACTCTTAATGTCAGTCATTCCATTTTCGTAATAAACTGTACGTTACACTGTGTCAAGCCGATTTGGATGGACAGTGTATTTTTGGACTTTTGTGCATGTCTATTTCTTTAGAATATGAGATTTTAATATTGAACTTTATGACGATGATGATGTGTCGGTATGGTTTTGGTTAATGCTGACTAACCGGAATTCTTTGGTTGAATGCAGAAAGATCACGTCCCGGCACTGTTGGCCATGGCGACAGCTTATATGATGCTAAAACAAACTCCCCGAGCCAGGAACCAGCTCAAACGCATAGCTAAAATGAACTGGAGCATTGTTGACGCAGATGAGTTTGAGAAGAGCTGGCTGCTCTTGGCAGACATCTACATCCATTCGGGGAAGTATGACATGGCCGGGGACCTCTTGAAGAGATGCCTCAATCATAACAAGGTCAGTGCTCAAGTATGATGGGGTTTACAAGGAAATTTAATTTATGCAAAATATTTTCATAACACAGGAGCTCTTTATTTTAAACACTTTGTGATAATAATTGCACTTTTTTCCACAGTCGTGCTGTAAAGCTTATGAATATCTGGGATATATAATGGAAAAAGAGCAGGCATTCCGTGATGCAGCACTCAACTATGAACTGGCGTGGAAATATGGAAATCGGACTAACCCAACTATTGGTAAGTCAACCCGTAATCAAATGTCCAGTACGGTTTATAAGAACAAAGGGGATTAAGAAAATGATACATCTTGCACGTAATGTCTGTTTTTATTTCAGGATACAAGCTTGCTTTCAACTACTTAAAAGCAAAGAGGCACGTTGATGCAATAGATGTGTGTCATAAGGTGAGGCACCTGTTGATGTTTATAGTTTAAAGAGATTAAAACTGTTTTTATGCCTTTGAATCATGTTTGCTTTTGTCCGCAGGTTCTGGCTGCTCATCCAAATTATCCAAGAATGAGAAAGGACATTCTGGACAAAGCTCGTGCTGCTCTGAGATCTTAGAATTGGATCAAAATGTGTGTGCGTGTGCGTATCTGTGTGTCTGAAAGAGTGATAATGCCAGAGATTTCTATAATAAAAAATGAGTGAATGAAAGTGAATAAACCTAATTTTATTGTTTAGCCTTTAACGTCAAGAACCTGGAGTTATTAGGGAAAAGCTTCTTAAACACTATGTAAATTTGATGTGAATATCAATATCTGGGTACTGGCAGTCCTGAGGGAAAACAGAGGTGTTCAGACACATAAAGATTTTTCCAAGCTCATAATTTGAACTGAATTTGGATCTTAAAACAACTGGCTCAAAAAATATCACCAAAAATGTAGGTATAAATAATATTACAACTTTATTCATATTCATTAAACTACATATATTCTTCATTTGAATCAAATATATATTTATCATTAGGATGTACAGCAGATATCTGTATAAACAGATTTTTTTTTTTTACTTTTCAGTTTATATATATTAATAATAAAGTTATTTAGAGATGTGATGGTGTGTCTTTTGCATGATTAAGTTTTTTCCTGTGTCTTTAAGATTTAATTGTTGGGGTTAAGAAAGATAATTGACATCATCAGGCGCTGCCACATAGACAAACATTTTCATGACTGGGAGGAAAGTCAGGTCACACAGTGAACATTTTAATGGACATAATAAACTGGATGCCTGCCGTGGATAGGAAGTGCCGGGGAACACAGTCACTATAGATGGACTCAGTGTGTGAGTCAAAGGCAGAAAGACTTGAAAGTGGGAACCAGAGCAGGATCCCTGAGGCTGCAATCCGCGTCGTTATTCCACCAGTCATCCACAAAATCCTCATGAAAACCGTCCGCTGCTGGAAACCTGGAGAATTAAAAGATTAAAACAGACTACAGAGAGCGATGCGAGGTGAGTGACACTACTTCTTGATTTCTTTCTTTCTTTTTTTTTTTTTTTTTTTTTTTTTACAACTTCTATCTCTTATGGAAGCCCAGGACGTGATTGATAATGAAAGCAAATCCAGTTTCAGGCGTAAAGACGCACGAACCTTTCCAAACACGTGGGTTTTTTCCAGTTTCTGTAAGTGTTGATACATTTAAGATTTGTGTGTGTGTGTGTGTATGTGTGTGTGTGTTTGTGGAAGATGTGGCGTTTTCTCGCACATCCTGATTGGATGCGGTGGACTGTGTGTGTGTGTGTGTGTGTGTGTGTGTGTGTGTGGGTGTGTGTAGGGTGTGTATAGGGGGAGTATCGTGCGTTCCTCTGATATTTGTAACCCAGCAACTGTGCCAGTGAATGACCAGTTGAACAAATCCCATTAATGACAACCATTATTGAAAGTGGGGAGGGAGAACAATCCGCAATACACCCGGAGACAAAGTGAATGCAGACTATTTTAACTTATTCACCGAGATCCTTTGTCAAGAATCGCAGTTTGATTGATTGATTTTTTTTTTTTTTTGTATTTCAAAAGTTTCCTTATGATATAACTTTACGTCAAACTCGTTTGTCAGGATCCTGCCCGGTGATAGATCCGCTGTCTGTTTGAACTCCAGGTATGGATTTATTTGACACGCACGAGTCTCCACTGCGCAGGCGCGTCACCACGTCTCCTCCTTCTACCTGAGGGGAGCGCACCTTGATCCAAAGAGACGGAAGTTTTTACGAGGAGAGAAAAAGGAGCTAATCTCTCTCCTTTTTTTTTTACTCCTCTCGTCTCCCCGGAAAGTTCGTTTGGAGTTCAAGCAACAAGTTAGAAGAGGAATCTCCGGTCGAAGCAGGATGCGACGCGTTGTGGTTTCTGAGATCAATTTAAAAAGACTTTTCCAACTTTAACCTGTAGTTTCAGCGACTCATGGTACGTGGTCTTTTTTTTTTTTCTTCTGAGGGAATCCAGAGCAGGGTTTGTTTGAGTCGATTAAAATATGTGATTGTAGTTAACACCAGGATGTGCTCCACACGTGATTCTTTTTATTCAAAGGAACACAAGTTTTAAAGTTGATTCAAGGATAAGATGCTCAGTGCTAGTCTAGTGATATGTCAAGTAATGTGTCTGTACTTTTATGAAAGTCAAATATTTTAAAATGGATCTTTACATTGTTGTTGATTGTTATAGATGAACATGAATGGCCTGATTACATTTCTATATTACAGCTGAGTCTGAGTCCAAAGTCAGACAGCTCTCCATTCAAGAAGAATGACAGCTCTGCGCAGAGTGCTGCGAAGGCGATTGCACCCTCTCAAGCTGGTGATTGTGGCCCTCGTCTTTGTCACGTTTGTATTCCTCATACAATGGGAGGTGGGGAGCCAAGGCCAACAGGAGGACCCCTGGCTGAAGAAGCGAGATGCCGTGCTGGACATTGTGATTGGAGCTGTCAATAACTTCAAGGATGCCATGCCAAAGATGCAGATTAGAGCCCCTGTACGTCAGCAGGACAAAGCAGACGGCACGTCCTGTCTGCCGGGTCACTACACCGCCGCTGAGCTCAGACCGGCTCTTGAGCGGCCACCTCAGAACCCCCTGGCTCCTGGAGCTGGTGGGAAACCTTTTCACACAGACTCACTGAGCCCCGAAGAGCAGAAGGAAAAGGAGAAGGGTGAAGAGAAACACTGCTTTAACCTGTATGCAAGTGATCGCATCTCCTTAAGCAGAGAGCTGGGTGCAGACACAAGACCACCAGAGTATGTCAGCCTGTATAATCTTTATACTTTTGATAAACCTGTACAAAATGATTCATGTTTGCACTTAAAATACACAAGAAAGAACAAGAAGATTACACTATAGGTGAATATAGTTGATCAAATAATGTTAAATTCATTTTCTAAACCATTTTGATAAAAAAAAAAAACATTATGTAATTGCACCACCTAGTGGGTGTAAATGTATCTTGGTGCTGTATATGATGAACATCACTTTTGCTATTATTACTCCACGTATTCACACATTGGCCCAGAATATAACTTAAAGTCACACACTGAAACAGTTCCCACACAGATTATTGTAACATAGTAAGGGTTGACTGTCTAACCCAAACAAATTCATCATATTTGCTTTTCCCAACTAGGGGAAAATCTCAGGCAGAAACCACAGGGATGATTGTTCTGACTGGGAGTTTCTTTCAGCATGTCTGCCCAGTTACTCTGGCCAGTTCAGGAAGAAGCACAGTTATCTTTGGCTAATTACAACACAGTCAAGTACATGTAAATCCAAGTACATGTCGGTACATATTCAGTACATGACACTGACATAAAGCCTGCCCATGTATTGGCTATCTCATAATGAATTACAGAGTCTCTCTCACTCTGATATGGCAGGTATTTCAAAGCCTGCCACACATGCGGTGTCACATTTGAAATGGACACCCCACAGGGGAGAGTCTGCAGATGTAATAACTAGACTATTGTGCCACTCAGGAACTACACTGGACAGTCAGATCTTTGTGCTCTTTTTCGTTCTCGCTGCAGATGTATTGAGCAAACCTTCAAGCGATGCCCCCCCTTACCGACCACCAGTGTGATAATTGTGTTTCACAATGAGGCCTGGAGCACTCTGCTAAGGACAGTATACAGTGTCCTCCACACCTCCCCTGCCATTCTCCTCAAGGAGATCATCTTGGTGGACGACGCCAGCGTGGATGGTAAAACTCAAAAGAGCCTTTCAGGACTGCCTCGCTCTCTTTTTTGGGTTCGATTTCATACTGCATGTTGGGTGGGCAGCTCATTGGTGTGCCACGAAAACGTGCAGGAGAGGAGCTCCTCGCTCCTTCTGTGGCCCGAGTGGGTTACAACAGGAAGCGAGAGGCTGCTAGTGAATACTTTCCTAAGAGGAATCAGCGGTGGTTGTGCTGTGAAATGAGTCAGAGTGAAGTCTTGTAAACAGGTCCGATGTAGGTAGGAAACAAAATTGCTGGAGAGGAGAGTTTTTGGAGAATGAGGTCTAATTCTCCTGACAGTCAGAACTGTTTAGGGAGGACAGCTTTGTTGTTGTTGTTTTTGTCTGCTTTAAGTTTTTCATTCTTCCTCTAACTTGACTCCATGTCTGGTGGATATGCCACACTTTCAGATGTGTTGAAGGACGAGCTGGATGAATATTTGAAACAGCTAAGCATCGTGAAAGTTGTCCGACAACGAGAGAGGAAAGGTCTCATCACTGCTCGACTGCTCGGTGCCTCTCAAGCGACTGGTGACACGCTCACATTCCTGGATGCTCATTGTTAGTCAGCACCTCCTCAGTCCTCAGACATTAAAACCAGTTGCACACACAACACAGTCGTCGCCACACCTTTACACACCCACAGACCAAACAACACAATCCTTGTTCCTCTTGAAAAACATTTTTTAGGCATTGTAACAATGGACTGATATTCTATAATTAGCCATTAGCTTTATTGTTAAAAGAAATACAATGACGCATGTGTGTTTGTCTTAACAGGTGAGTGCTTTCATGGATGGCTGGAGCCTCTGTTGGCAAGGATAGCAGAGAACTTCACGGCTGTAGTCAGCCCTGATATAACCACTATTGATCTCAATACATTTGAGTTTATGAAGCCGTCTCCATATGGGCAGAACCACAACCGTGGCAACTTTGACTGGGGCCTGGCCTTTGGCTGGGAGAGTCTCCCAGATCATGAGAGACATAGGAGGAAAGATGAAACATACCCTATCAAGTGAGTAAAACCAGTCATGAACATGTTTATATATATATATATATATATATATATATATATATATACACACTGTACTGTGTAGTTATAGGCAACCCCCACATGTTTTGTTTTATCAGAGCTGTAAAGACCATACATATTTATCTCTCACTTTCTTTATGCAGATATAATAAATAATATTTTAGGAAATGTGTACATAGTATTTAAGAACACATAAAATGTTCTTCTGATTCTAGATTCAGACTCTAGCCACCCCCAGATTTATTGCCCCAGCAGTGCTTCAGCTGATAACAAAGTCATTGTTCCACACTCAGATCACTGATAGACATGTCTAGCCTGACATAAGCTGTTGGCAGATCCAGATGTGACAGGGGTCTCGAGATCAGCTGCTGACTTCACTTTGGACTCACCCAAAAGAGATGCTGCAGTGACAAGCATATTGACAAGTCATTATGAGATGGTGCCACCCAAAACATGCTTTAGGTCTCTCATGACCCTCTTTATTGTTCACCGAGGGGGGGAATTCTGCCCTAGTTTGCCTCATCGGGATTCTTTGGATATCATCCTTTGGCCATTGACTTTTCCCATTTTGACCAAGGTGAAATCAGCAGCTGATGTCAAGACTCCTGTCACATCTGGATCTGCCAAAAGCTGCTAAAACAGAACATGTGGGGTGCCTATAACTTTTTACACATTTTACACATTATTTAAAAAACCTTCAACCAAATTTCTCCACAGGACTCCCACGTTTGCTGGTGGACTCTTCTCCATTTCAAAAGAATATTTCTATCGTATTGGAAGCTATGACGAAGAAATGGAAATCTGGGGTGGAGAGAATATTGAAATGTCATTTAGGGTAAGACATACCTGGATGTACAGTAATATTATTATTTATTTTTGGGGCTTTGGGACCAATTGAAACACGTCTTAACGGCTGCAATAGTGTGTAACTACACGTCGTTATGCATCTGTTTTGTCTGTCTCCTGTTAATTTGCAGGTGTGGCAGTGTGGAGGACAGCTGGAGATCATCCCCTGCTCCACTGTCGGTCATGTTTTCCGCACAAAGAGCCCCCACACCTTCCCCAAAGGTACACAAGTGATTGCTCGCAACCAGGTGCGACTGGCCGAGGTTTGGATGGACGACTACAAGGAGATTTTCTACCGTCGTAACCAGCAAGCTGCGCAGATGGCAAAAGATGTACATATTGCTTCTAATTTTCCTCTAAAATCATATGTGTCCGTCCTGAGATACTTTTAAATGTTAAGTTAAAGTACAAAGTGCTGCATTACCATTCCCTTCTATGTCTTGTTGACGTATGGAAGTGGTTCTAAAGACCTCTCATTATCCTCCACCCGTGAGACAAGTTTGAGTAAATCTGACGCCAGCATAAGGTCTGATCACAATTTACTTACCAAACTCTCTAGGGAAAAGCATAGAGCTGCAGGACTCAGCGTTTTGCTATTGTAATTCTCAGTGCAAGTATAATGTAGAAATGAAACACATTTTTTGAAATGGAGAGAAATAGATTAGCTATCAGGAGGCTGAAAGCTATAAAACGACAGAGTAAAAGCAGCCCAAAGGAAGTCAGCTCTGGTAAATGACACAGGCTCTCAACGTTTCCCAACATGTGGTCCCATAGGTGCTGTAAAGCGCTCCCTCAGGGCTATACCTCACAAAGCGGGCCAGCCCTCTCCCGCTGGCTTCAAACAGATGCGCCGTCACCATCAGCTTCAAGGAATTCACTGTAGTAGCTGTATCAGTTTGCGCTAGTGTGAGCAGCATCCTCGTCATTACACTAAGTGGTCTCATTATTCAAGAGCACGAGGTGCCTGCAAATCCTTTTAAATGTACTGTTACACTTCGGTTTAAGTGATCGAATACACTTATCTGTAGTTAATTCGTTTAAAAAGGGAGTCAGTAGAGCACTGAAACACAATCACTGACTTTTAGAGAAGTAAAAGCGATTAATGAGAATATTCTTATTTCCTTAAACGCTGTTTATTTATTGTTTTTTGTTGTTGTTGTTGTTGTTGTTGTTGTTGTTGTTTTGTGATGACTCCATTTCTGCCACACAATCCTTCACTTTAGATCCAGATTGAAAAGCAAATATCCATGATTATGATTTGCAGAGGGTGAGGGTCAGAGGGTGATTTGCAATAACTTTGATTGTTCACCAAACTTTTTCTTTAACTCTACTGTCGCATCAAAATTTGACTTTTTCACTGTCTGGCATAGGATTTGAATGATTAGAAGAAAAAATGTGCAGATGTTTTCAATACATTAAAAATGGTCACATTCTGCTTCATGACTTTTCCTAAGTGACTTTCTTTTTAGTCACTTTTTAGCTAGTTTTAGTCACGTCTTGCAGTGTTATTAAGACCCCAAAATTGCAAAAACGACCTTTTTTTTTTAATCCAACACGCCTGCAGTGTGTGTAGAAGAATAATATAAAGGAAGTGTTATGTCTGTCTTTGTTTTAACAGAGGACATTTGGAGATATCTCTAAACGCTTGGACCTCCGGGCGCGGCTGCAGTGCAATAGTTTCTCCTGGTATTTGAAGAACGTTTATCCTGAAGCCTTCATACCTGATCTCAACCCACTTCGCTTTGGCTCTGTAAGCTCACACACCCCACCACCAGCTCTTCTCTTTCCAAACCTCAGAGCTCTGTCTAGCCACTGTGGGTTTCCACTCAGGATCTCCAGAGGGTTCTGAGCAGTTCCAATTTGACACCACTGAAAGCACTCCAGAGACTAAAGTTGTTTGAACAGCTTGCACTGGATGTTAGTTTTTCATTTTGTTTCCTCTCACTGCTGCTTTGGCCTGCCCTTCTTTTTTCTCTGTAGGTGAAAAATGTGGGCAAAGACTCATGTCTGGATGCTGGAGAGAACAATGAGGGTGGAAAACAACTGATCATGTACCCCTGTCATGGACTGGGAGGAAACCAGGTCAGGTTGAAAAAAAAAATTACCTTCAATCACAAAAACGGAATTATCGTTAATTGCAGTGATTGATTATGTTTTTGTTTTTTGTAGTATTTTGAATATTCTACACGTCATGAGATTAGACACAACATTCAGAGGGAGCTGTGTTTGCACGCGGCAGAGGGGGTTGTAAGGCTGGAGGACTGCCAATATAAAGGCAGGAACACATTTGTAGGAGCAGAGCAAAAGTGGGAACTGAAGGATGTGAGTTTGTTTTGGGGTTTTTGGTTGTTTTTTTTTTTTTGGCAATTTTTTGTGTTTGTATCTCTGCACTATTTTGTGCCCAGTTTATTATGTCTTTTCAGAAAAGTAATAGTTTTGTCTTCTCTTCATATAGAACCAGTTATTCTACATCCCAGGACTCAACATGTGTCTGAGTGCCCGTCTTGAGCATCCCTCTCCCACTGTCTGCAACCCAGCAGACAGATTCCAGCTCTGGTCCTTTTTCTGAGTGTGTAAACCACTTTACAAATAGTACTCTGTATGCATAGTCATACTAGGACCATGAGTATGCTATACTGTATGCCATTAATTTACAAGTTGTTTTGATTTTTTTTTTCTAGATCAATGACATTGAGTTTTAATTTATTTTTTATACATAGAAGAACTGAACTGCTGCTGCTGGAAAGTTTGAACTTTGGGCAAAATACAATGCATCACTGCTGGAAGAAGCGTTGAAACAAACAATGGCCCCATAATCAGACTGTGAACAGAGATTCTTAGAGCAGTGAAGATGGACCGTGTTGACAAGTGCCTCCTTTGTGTCTGAGATGTTTTCACGACTCTTCACAAAACAAACGCAGTATTAGTTATATAAAGCAGACGCTGAATATTTTTACCACAGCAACATGCGAATTAATCTAAAGCGGCCTCGTATAATAATTTTTTATTTTTATTTTTTTAAAAAAAGCACACAGGGCTTTGTTACATTATAAACAAGAGGTTCAAGTTGAATAAACAAAAACCCCCAATGTTACGCAACGAACGGGCTGACAGTGAAAATCAGAAACACACAAATATGATGCGCATTTAAATTCTTTTTTTTTTTTTTTCCTTTTTTTTTCTCTTTTTGGTCTTATACAATGCAAAACCTCTTATTTGGTACCGTCCAGTGCCTTGGATATAATTTTATTGTGGGTGGGAAAGTGGTTGGGGGGAGTTGGTGGTGGTGGGTGGTGGTATTTTCTGATTTCCTGTTTGTGCTGAATAATGCCTTCTTCAGTGTTGTAAACAAAAGGGTATTCAGATGAGGGTTGAAGTTGATGTATTTAATTCTGGGTTAAATTTTTTTTTTCCTATACAAAGAGACATTAAGACAGAAGAATGATCGTTTGAATCTGTGTGTTAAGTTAAGAAAATGTGAGTCGTCCCTTCAACATGAATTTCATAGTTAGTCCAAACACCAGAAATCACAAGAAATCTTTATTAACAACATGCGTGTTGTCGAGTATCACAAAGGTTGTGGTATTTTTATTTTATTATTTTTAGATGAATAATTCGTCAAAGCTCACTATTGTGGCAGTATTTACTTGTTTTATTTAAAATTTTATATTTTGGTGTTGTTGTTTTTTTTTTTTTGGTTTTTTTTTTTTTGGTTTCATTTCATTTTCAAAGTTAAGACACACGAGCAACTCTTGTTTATTTGATGCCTGAACTCTCCCTCTGCATCGAAGCAGGAGTCCACAAATGAATTTCTGGTGCAGGCACTAGTGTTGTGATGGCTGTGGAATATTGTAAATGACCTTATGTTTGTAAGTTGGCGAGGAACAGATCCAATTTAAGTGTTCTCCTAAAAATAAGAAGTGTTTGCCATCGTCAGAGTGCCTTGGTATTAAGCTGTGGTATTTTGAGCTCAATAAATTCAGTTGGGTAGTACTAAAGTAGCCAATGTCATTTCTCTCTGTGGTCTGCAGAGGGAGCCTTGTACTAACAAATCACTAAACATAGGCGAAGGTATGATGAGAGTGTATAAAATACAAACACATAAGATCAGGAGCCTTTAAGATCCAAAGAGCAGTTTTAATTAAATGTATTTCAAAATCATGATTAAAAATGAAACAACAGAAAATGAACGTGGGTCTATCTACATTTGGAAAAACAAACACACTGGGAAAAAAATTACCATGTTGTGCAAAACGTATGCATTTCACAGAATATGAAATAGAATTAAATAAATCAGGCACGTAACGCTTTACAACTCACAACCAGCATGAAACAAAAGACAATTTTAAGATAGTGAAGCAATTTACTCAATACAGACTTTTAGTAAACCACAATAAATACACATTTCAATATATCATTCATAATAAATACTGTAAAATAAAAAAAAAAAAAAAATCAAACACAGAATTCTTAACTGGATGCTGTGTCATTTTATCTAGCCTTCACACACTGTATGCTTTGGCACGATTAATCTGTACTAATAGCCCAGTTTGATGCCACTGATTGTCTGAGAGCAGTCTGTACATTTCTTTTATACCACCGAGATGGCACGAAAGGGTCACAGCTACTCTCAGCTAGTCACACAGGATCACCAAAAACTCCAGTGCTAACCCTTAAAATGTGTTAGGAATGGGCAGATATTTGCAAGCTTGGAAGTAGAGACAAATACCTGTATTCATGCAGGAGCAAAGAGCTCAATGTAGAGAACTTCAGCAACATATCACAGAAGTACTATCCACTATATTATTGCAGTCACCAAATTGTTGAACTGTCACTTCAATTTCATTTTTGTCAGCGCTTTTTTTTATATATAAATATGTGGTGCTAAATTATTTACAGATTTTTGGTAAACAATTTTTATTTTCATATCTGGCTGTTATTTTTGATGGCTCATAGGACTCGAAGGAGTCACATTGTGTGGCTGTTAATCACTGATATGAATCACGTTTTATAATAAGCTTTGATTGTCGACCTTAAACATCCTTTTCACCCCAATATACAATTATTATCATTATCATTATTAAAACTGTGACATATTTTTCATGAAACCAATGGTGCTTTAAGTCACTTAGAAATACAATTTAAAGTCAATTATAAAGCAAACTCAGTGCACTTTACCAGAAAGCCTGTTAAAAACCGTCAAAACTATTGCACTTAACATTATAATGGAACAAATCAACATCATTGTTGGATCCACATAAATGAAAATTTTGTTTTTAGGTAGCGGACATTAGCTTATACAGCATCCAAAACAGGAAATCTCATAACCAGTTCATTCATGAAACACTGGCACATAATATTATTTTGGGTTCAATATTTTTACTGCTGCTTAATTCAAATGAAGCCTTTTTTTTTTTTTTTTTTTTTTTTGCTAATTTAATGATAAACATAGTCATAGTGTTGTCTATGATGAATAATAGAGCTTCTCATTCTTTCGGAGATATGTCAAAGTGCTACTTCATTAATATCCCTGCATCAATGAAACGCTTCAAAGAATAAATATTCATATTGTAGTGACACTTACTAATCATGTTTTTCTGAGATCACGTGAATGGGGTGGGAGGGGTGTGAGGGAGGGGGCACATGAGAGGCCATAGTTTTCCACCATTCAAGTATTTCTCAGTTAAAACCAACTGCATGCCACTGGGCCCCCACACATAAGTGCAAAAGGCTGTGAATTGATTTTGACATGTCTGATATTTTATGCTATTGATATTGTATTCCAAACATACAAATAAGAATTCATGCTTTTCAAAACCATAGAAAAGCATATAATAGTGACCAAAAAAAAAAAAAAAAAAGAAGAAGAGAAATGTACATTATGTATACAAGACATTTTTTTATATAAAACAATGGCAATTTTTTTTCTAAATGTCATTGAGATTCCCAAAACAGCATGCACATTGTTATCAAAACATTTACAATATATAAGTATACACATAATTCAGAAACAATAAATAAAACTGACAATAAACCTTTTCTGCACATTTGACACATACGGTAGACATAGAAAAGTTCCATCTACAATACAATATCTGCTTAAAACTAGAACTTTACATCTGAAATTACAAGATACATTGCACAGCATGACATAACTGATATTTTGATGTGTTTCTGAGCTTTCAATCTTGCAGTTAAGCACAAACTGTTGTCGAGAAATCTTCAGTGTCAAACAGATCCTCGTCACAAACCTATGGCTTTATAGTTACAGATGAAAATGGACTACGCTGCTGTAAATTGCTTTGATATTCAAGGTCAGATAACTGGAAAAAGGCCATGATTATGTTCTCTTAAAATACCACTTGGTCAGTCTCAAGTAAAGACACAATAATGAAAGAACACTTAAAAGGGTGTGGCCCTTTAAATGGCTGTGACCTCTGGGCAATGATCTGGTAAAGGGAGGTTCTTAGTATTGTTCGCTAGTAAGGTCAGGTCAGAATGTCTGTTTACACTGGTCTCTTGCTGTGGTTGTTCAGCTGTCAAACATGAGCTGTGACTGCTGTAGGAACTCTGGGTGTTTTTGTTCAGGTAGTTTTGGAACTGTGTCTGGTTCTGGTTTTCAGACTGCTCCACGAAAGCCGCTTTTGACAACACCTTCTTCTCCTGATCGGACGTGTAGCAGGTCAACGGGGTGGTTGGAGCACCGTTGGTCAGAGGGGAATGGTGATTAGCTGTGTATTGATCTTCAGCCTGATTCGAGTAGTCCGTGTACTGCTCAGCAGTCATGTTGAACGGTCCTTGAGTCATGCTGCCGTTGGTCGTGCTGACTGGATCTTGGAATGCTAAGACTTCCCCGTAGGGTTCACTGGGTTGGCTGGTTTGTCCATTAGAGATGGCACTGGAGCTCCCCAGCTGATAGTACTCAGCTGAAGAAGAGTTCATTAAGTAAGTATTTCCATTCATGTGGTTATCATGTGCTACAGAGGCGTCACTGTAACACAGCACAGAGGACAAGGGGACCACCTCAGTATGAGACACCGACTGGGTTGCCATGTCCTCCTCAAAGTTCTCAGACTTCTCTTCATCCTCATCATCATCATCCTCCTCCTCAGAGTCGCTGTTGGCTAAGCTCTGTGTGCTGGAGTCAGACAGTCCACTGCAAACACTGCTACTATCCTCCTCATCTTCCTCATCTTCTTCATTATCCTCTTCCTCCTCCTCCTCCTCATCTTCGTCTTCATCCTCTTCCTCGTCATCTAGCGGCTCCTCCATCTCGTCTGCGGCCTGCAGGTGCATGTTGGCCGTCTGGGGAACGGCATCTGACAGAGAGTATTCCAACCTGTGCTGGGATTGAACCAGTGGATTTCCACTTCCTAGGTCATTAGTTTCACCATGGTAACCGTTGGTGGGCGACGCCTGCTGTTGTTCGCGACTCTTCTCCAGTTCAAGCTTCATTATGGTGTGCAAGAAATGGGTCCGGACGCGGATGGGATTAAACTCCACTCGCCCAGTTGAATTACTGCAGCCTTCTTTTGTGCAACCACATGGAAATGACATACGGTCCACCTGAGGAAACATAACATTTACTATGCTGTTCATTTGATTTTGAACAGATGACCTATGTGGGTACAATTAAAAATCCAGAGTGTAGGATTTAGTGACCAGTTCCCTGTGGCCTTGGTATGACATAAAAATGCCTTCTTAAAGACAGTGTCTGAGTTTTTGTATAGACATGGCAGTGCAACATGGTGGACTCTATGGATAGTAATGAAAACACAATGTTTCAGTTGATTATACACCGATGAAAAGATAATTATATTCCATTACTGCCTTTGGATTTCCTCTCTCTAAATCCTACACACTGTTTTGCTGTTTCAAAGTACAAAAATAAAGCACTGTCTGGAAATATGCATGTCATGCGACTTACCTGGCACTTGATCCCTGCAATGCTGCAGGCACAGGTCTCTGGGTCGCAGAACACTCTGCAATCACAGCCGCAGTCCTCTCTGGACATCCGGATGGCCCGCAGCTCATGTTTCTCTTCCACGTCAATCTTCTTTACTCCAGAGGAGCGCAGCAGCGCCCGGCGCTTTTTAGTGGTAAGCGGCTGCAGGAAGAAGTACTCGTCTACCTCTGTGTTGTCCAGATCAATGTCGTCGTCAGAAATGTCCTCCGCGGTGAGCGTGTTGGCTTCTTCAGACTCCACTGTGCCGTTCTTAGTCAGCTGAAAATGAGAAGGAATCACATCCATGTCACTGTATGAACGTATGGGAACAAAGAGAAATGCCTGAAGACAAAAAATCCAAATCTTTCCAAGTCTGATGAGTGATCCGATTCAGATACAGCTCATAAATCATTTACCTTGAGTTTGATTGAGTTGAGTTTCTCCTCTTTCAGGTGGTCTCTGAGCATGTCTCTGTGGATTCTCTCCTGCTCCAGGGCAAATTCACCCAGGGAGTACTGCCTGACCCAGCTGTGCCTGTTGGACATACCCAGCGTGCTGCCTCCCTGGCTGGGCACGCTGGTGAAGCCCTGCCGCCGGCTGAAGTAGTACACCGTCACATTCTCGAAATGCACCCTCCTCGTCCGCAGCCGCTTCTCCCTCTTCAATATTGAGTCGGCTGCAGAATTAAATGGAAGAGAGGGACGTTACAATCAGTAGTGTGTGTACTTGTCGTCTGGGTTATAAAGTGTTTTTGACGATTCATTATTATCACATAGAAAGAATTACAGCTCCTCTCTGCAGATCATTGCATTAAGAACACTCTCCACACAACTGATTTCTTTTTTTTTCTTTTTTTCTTTTTTTTTTAATCATTTTATCATTCTGGAGTAAAAGAGTTTTATAGCCATTTAAAGCCTGTTAAGATAAGTGACATTTTTATGGCAAAAATGTGGGACACAGATTTGCACAGACAGTTTTGTCCTTAAATGTATGAAATATGATGACTTTTTTTTTTTTTTCTCCCCTCCATCTTTATAACACACTTCTGCATATTTTCATATTTTTCCACAGCTTTATAGAGAGGGATTTCATCACATTTCTGTGCTTCCGCTTGGCATGCAGGTCCTCAGTGTGTCTTTTTAAGAAGAGCTCTACAAGAGGGAGGGGCAGAGAGGAGGGCAACGGTGGAGCATAAATAATCCCCTGCCTGGCCCAGAGATGAAGAGTGCCGGTTCACAGAAACACTGTTCCCAGCATTCACCCCATATCAGACAGACGGGACAAATAGAAACCATCTGGTTGTAACAGCTCTCCACCCCATGTAAGAAGGACAATGCATTTCATTACAGATGTAGAGCTGTCAGGGCTGAGAGGTACAGAGCCGAGCCGTGTTTCATTATCCACAAAAAGAAATGCAAAACCAGTATCAGTTTGTTTTAGGTGTCAAAACACTTAACAGATGTTAAGTGTTTTACAAGCTATAATCAGCAAGCGTTCCAATACCCTTTAAACGCTCCCAGACTCCAACCTGACTGTTTCTCAGATGCTTTAAAAAATTACAGATGTTTTTCTTCTCTCTTTCTCTATCTTTCTCGACACAGCAGCAGCATGCATGCAGCTTGGTAAAAAAAAAAAAAAAACTCAGGATCTAATTGTTCCATCTCGCTGTCGAGACAGTCAATCACAGTGACGCACACATGTCACTTGACAGGAGCTCAGCCTTCATAGTGCACCGCTCCCCTGTTGCTGTTAGCCGACCTTCTCAAGCCCCCAGCTACCAGCAGCTGCAGCTGACACAGAGACCACACTCAGCCTCTAGGGACGCAGCACCCTACTTATGAACCCCTCTCCCCACCCCTCCTTCCTACAGGAAGTAGACTTTAGAGGCACCCATCTGCATGTCATTCACATGAAGAAGAAAAAAAAACCCACTGCATTGTCAAAACACAACTTTTTGTTTTGACATTGTCTTTTAATTAGAACTAAAGCAAACAACACACGCATGCTGTCCAAACATGACTCCATCCTTTTGTTCACTAAACATCCCATTGCAGAGAGTTTTTTCTCACTTGCAAGCATCTCAGTGCCTTCACAAATACACATTTCTAAGATTCACATCAGCTCTTTAGAATTTATTAGCGATGACTTTTGAACCTGTACAGGAGACGTGACTTCTGCTTTATCTTTGATTAAGATTCTCTACTACAAAGTCCAAATATTAGCTGTGACCTTCTCATTGTAAATGAAAAATTGTTCTTTTTTAAAACTGCCTTTGCTGATCTGCAGCTCTATCATAGTTAACTCCCATGCAGTCCTTGTTAATATTTTTTTTATATATTCACTGCAGCTGAAACAATTAATCAAACAGAAAATTAATCTGACACTGTTTTGATAATTGTATGAGTCACCGCCTTACCCCAGCTCTCTCCTGCTTCTCTTCAAAAAAAAAAAAGACTATGTCATCAAAAATATGATTTAAACAGGCAGAAAATTAGTGGTGACAAGAATTATGTGTTTAGCTGCTACACTGTTCCTGGAGTGTGGTTCATTTACATGTACAGTACCAGCTGTGCTGCACATACACAGCTTGAGACTGCATCAGCTCATTCATCTGGCTGGATCTGTACATCGATGTTGTTCCTAATGAGGGAGGCCGCGTCTGTGTATCCTTCCCCTTTATTACACCACCGGACTCTTAGCATCACTCAGCCTCCTTTCCTCTGTGATGCTCAGCCACAAATGTGAATGTACATTAAACTCCCTCATGAACAGACAGATACACATACAGATTTGTTTTCTTTGACCTGCTTCCTGCTTTGACAGTGAAGAACAAAATTCAAGCTGGCTCTGTGTGTCATTCCCAACTTGATTAAAAAAAATCCTTTTCAGAGCTTCAGCTTTGTTTTCCCTCCACATGAAATGATGACATTAATCTTGCCATTGATAACGCACGTTAGCAACACTGAGCACTGATGCATAAATAAAAAATTAAATAAATAAATAAATAAACAGAAGCACTTACGGGTGAAAGGGCCCGAGGCAGAGGGGTTGACACTGTCACTGCTATCCCCACTCTCACTGCAGGAGACCTCATCATCAGACTCCCGCAAGGAAGAGCACGGGGAGGAGGAGGCTTCCACCTCCTCAAATTTCCTCTTCAGTATTCCGCTCATGGCCTGCCGCATCTGCACCTGAAACCCAAAGACAGCAGAGGGGCCACACATTATTTAATATCCAGTTTAGGGCCTTCATAATCCTCAGCACACTCAATTAGCAGTGAGACCAAGGCTCCACCCCTCCCTCCCTCCGTCCACACACACACACGCACACAGTCTCTCTTGCTGCTATCCCTGCTCCCAGGCGTTCCCTGGGCGATTGATCACCTTGCCACAAAGCAGCTGAGATGGAAGGAGAAAGCTGCTAATTACATACTACATCTGCCTCACAGGAAGATCATTTCACTTTGTCTTTGATTGAGAGTCTGCAGGAAAAACAGAGACTGGACCAACTTGTCTTGGACTGTTACTGGTCAGGTTGATATTATGAACAACATATAGGAGATAAATTATATACAATGTTATTTGATTGTCATGTCAGCATAAAATAATTAAACACCCATAATAGCTTAAAACTTTTTAAATGTTCCAGAAAACAGCACCCATCTACAGCCCTTTTTTTTTTTCATACAGGTGCAGGTAACACATGCTGATGTGCTTTTCTGTGTAGCTGCTGAAGTGTGGCAGCATGAAGTAATTTGTACGTATATCACACATCATGCAGCGTTAGAGGAGGAATAGGTGAAGCTGCTGTTTGATGGCATAATGAGTGACATCCTGTAAGTCTGTAACGAGCTTCTGTTAGGTCAGATGCCTGCTGCAGGAGAAAAAAATGGAGGAAAACGCAGCTACAGTCGCTGCAGAGTAAAAAAAAATCTATACTGTGACAGGCTATAATTTCCCTTGTAATCTGCTACTAATGCAGTCAATAATGTATCATAAAAAAAAGTAAATGTAATACGCAAAATGGACCAATGAATATTACCCTGCTGCGGACCTTTTATTATTAAAAAGTGCCATAATAATGTAATTTACAATAGTAGTAACAGCTAAATCGAGTACAGCTGTTATGCACAGTTGAGGAGGAAATCTTAGTATCTCTGGTGTAGGTGAAGGTAAGTAGCTGGGGTTATAGCATTTCATACACAGGCTATTGTAACAGACCACTTCAGTGTCTACTGAGAGGTGCCATTAACTCTGTCTGACTGATGATGCAATTAAATGAACAAACAAGAGCAAGCTAATCGGTCAAATACACTAAAACCAATAACCACCACTGTTTAACTGGCTCTAATAATTTTTGCAATGAAACTGTCATATTATTTTGATCACTGCTTTTTTTTTCTTTTTAATATTATTCCGCTGTCATTCTGAAGTGTGTAATGGTTTGTAATATTGCAGGACTTATTTAATGTTAATCACTAGTCATCATGTCAGACATTGTTGAAAATGCAGCCCTTTTAATGTATTTAATTGCAGAGCCTTGTGTTCGCCATTATAACAGCAGCTAGTGGAGCTTCGTGTCACATTTTTTTTTTAAATAAACCCAGTAACAACACTGCTGCTGTAGCACAGCAAGCATTGCCATGACTGGCAGCTTTTCCCTCACTGCCTTCTCTCTTGGAAACTGGAATCAGTAAAGACACCACGCATCTTCACCCAGTCCCACTCTGTCTATGTGCCAGAGCAGCTTGTGGGGGAGTTCCATTCACCGACAGCTTCAGTTGTTTCATCTGGGCTCTGCTATTGAGTCATTACAGATGCAAATGCTCCCTGCGAAACACGCCGCATGAGAGAAAGAAGAGGTGCAACCCAGAGAGGACTAGCGCTGGCAGCGAGAGGGTCATTGTTCCCAGGAGGCTGTGCTTGTTCAGCTCGGTGACATGGCACCACCAGCGTTTGGAGAATCTCCAGAGTCAACAACTCTACCTACAACTGAGGAATGTGAGGCGTCCTCCATCTGGGAGAGAGTGGAGGAGAGAGAGGAGCCAGTCAGGGTAACCTCATTGAAAAGAAACTGATTTGGATTTGGATACAAAATCATTCTGAAACCAGTAACTGAGCTGTCTGACAACAAAACAATCAATCTGCTGTCTCCTCTGAATGATGATGGCAAGACATAATGATGTTAACTAATAAACTAGCTCTGAAATATATCAAATTAGTCTTGTGAGATTTTTAAATGTCTATCAACATAAGATACTAATCTCAAATCAAAACAGTGTAGCACCAGATTTAATTCACAATCCACTTAATTTGTTACCAAACAAGAGTGGAAATTTCCAGCAGAAATGGACTGTGCAATTTTAGTCCATTTCCTAGCAAGGGTCCTAATTAGATACCATTGTTAGAAACCTATTCGTATGCTTAGCCCTCAGCTGATGCTGCACAGGGCTTTGATAGCAAAAGTGGTTTCCATGGAGATTCTAATGTACTCTTAAAACTAGTGCTTTCCCATATGACAGTGTTTCTAGTGTTGCATTCTGTGTTCATAGTAAAACACTGATTTAAGCAAACAATGATGTATCTATGTATATGTATCTTTTCTCAGATTGATGCATTATTGTATCTGTCATGGCTGCAAGAGTTAAAAGTTAAAATCTTGAAACTGGACTTGAATGACACCATGAGTCACAGAGCTGAGGGTATTTTAGGGTGAACCTCTTTCATCACGGCTAAATAGAAAACAGAGATTGTTGCTCTTCTACAACAGCTCTTTCTTTGTCTTCACTGTTGCCTTACCACTAATCATGGCTGGGCAGCATACACCATGGTATACGAGAGAATATCCCAGAGAAAATAATGCAGCAAAAGCCAGCTTGGAAAGCCCCTCCCTGGGTTTGCCTCTGTGCACACAAATCAACTGTGGAAACCAACTCTTGTCCTTAATCAACAGTGTTCACAGAGCTGTAGCACACTTGCAATCTGAATACATTTATTTTTTTTTCCTTCTTGTCATTCACAAGGTTCCCACAATCACAATGAAACGATGTGACAACACAAGGCTCAAAAACACTCATCCCAAGTGATGACAACAAGCCTATGGCATCTGGAGCAAGTCATGACACATCAGTCGTACAATGACCATATTACACTTCTGCTTCTGTGTGTGTGTGTGTGTGTGTGTGTGTGTGTGTGTGTGTGTGTGGCCCTCACAGGAACAACTGACCTGTATCCACTGGCAGACTGTCCCTCCTTTAACCTCTTCTCACAACAGAACAGCCGCACAATCATAAATGTGGCAATTCAAAAAAGGTGAAACGTGATGAATGAAGAGGTTCCCATTTTGTTTCAGTCCACTGACTTGCAGCGACCCCTGAGCTCCACGGGCATGAGAAAAAAAAGGGTGCAGGAGTGTATGAGAGAGAGAGACTTGTAATTTTCCAGCTCTGACTGCACTGCCGGCACCATATGCTTTATTGTTGCAAGATGACAGTCTTTCTCACTTAAACTCCCTCTCTGTCACTATGTTCCTCTCTCTTTTCTTTCTCTCTCTCTCTTTGGCCACACAAAGGCTCATTAGCTGCAGCCGGCTGAAAGGCAGGAGCCTGACTGGAGTAGAGTGGAACCGAGCACAGGCAGCCTGTAAGATCACATGGGTGGGATGTCTGAGAGAGAGAGCGAGTGAGTGAGTGAGAGAGAGAGAGAGAGAAAGAGAGAGAGTCAGGCGTGCCTCTGCTCCTGCTGTCTGCAGATATTTTTACCAACATGAGCTGGGGAGTGGAGGGGGACGGGAAGGGGAGGAAAGGAAGCAAAGGTATGGGGGGGATCAGAAAGACAGAATGTAGGAGAAATGGATGAAGGGGGTGAGGGTGGGGAGGGTGCAGGGCAGTGAGGGAGGAGATGGAGGGGGTGCAGGAGAGATGCAGGGAGGAGGGGATTCAGGGGGGAATAGTAAAGGGGAGGGGGAGAATGAGGAAGGGGTGGGGTGAGAGAGAGAGGTAGAAAAGAGAGCGACTGGGGCAAAGAAAAGGAAAAGGGGAAACATCTGATGCCAAGAACAACACAATAGAACCATCAGGAGAGCATAAAAATTCAAAATAAAAGCCTAAATGACGTCTTAAGACTAAAAGATATCCAACACAAATCAAGTTTAACAACCGAATGGTCCATATTGTTCACATAAAAATTTTAGCAAATGTGGCAGTTATCCAGCTGCAAAGGAGCCTTGTGCAGAAATGTTGCTCTGGGAGCATGAACATATTCCTGAAAGAGGTAAATACCAATATAAACTGCTCTACCTCATTCACAGGAAACATGATTTGTCAGGACTGTAATACATGAACTCCCAACACTTCCTATGCCAGGAAGTTCTGCAGAAGAGTTAATGGGGCCCCGGCCTGTGCAGTCAAAGAGCCATGATATCACTCTTGCACTCAATTGGACTGCATGTCAACATAAAAGGCCCTGCACTTCCTCTTACAGGACAGTTTTAAGCCCAGAGGATTTTTTTACAGCCAACTCAGTACTACAGTCATTACAACAAACTGACCACAAACAAAGCATACAATGTAGTAGTTACACTAAACAAATGTATGATTATTCATGACACTTTTTTTTACTCAAAATCTCAATTCTCATGGTTATTAAATAGATATCATTTAAATCCGTCTTTGTTTTTAACTAGGGAGTTCACATAATGTCTGTTAATGAGTCTTATGTGAAACAATTTCTTTTGTTTCTTCAACACAGCCTTTAAAAAAACAACAACAACAAAAAAAAAAAAAACAAATGTCACCCAGCCCTGCAATATTCTGCATCCTCACCAGTGTCCTCACTGAACCTCCTCCTCCTCCTCCTCCATCCCTGTCGTCTCTTCCTGACGCTGCTCACACCGCCTCTCTCTTGGATACCATATAACATCATCGAGCCGCAGTAAGACACTTTGGAGAGCAGTAATAAGTTCAGCTCCATTAAAGCAAACATATCTATAGCATGAAGTCTCTCTGCATAGTGATTAATAAGGAAAAAATGTTTCTCTCTTGGCCTCCTAGTCATTATTTCACCAAAGATGTTAATGATGTTACACTGCTGTCAGACAATCTCAGCTACATTTCCATGAAACATGCTACACTGATAAATTTAACAGTAGTAATAGCAGCACTAGTGGTGGTTGTAAAAGCGTAGCATACGATATAAAGGTTTATATCCCCTTTAGCAATGACTGTGGTTCCTTTGAAATAGCTCCACTCGAATATGCAGTTTGCACATATAGGATACTAGTGCAAGAAGACTGACTGTACCCTGACAGCTCTGCTGAGCACTCAAAGATTACAGTTGGCTATTATGGCTGAATCAGAAGGACCAAAGAGCAAGCAAGCATAATACCACAACTGCAGCAGCAACAAGATACACGTACTATACCCACAGGAGCACCTGTTCAATCCAATACAATCTGGTAGATGCGAAAAATGTAAAACCTCTAATTCAGTTTTTTGTCCTTTCTGTGTCTGTCTTTGACAGTGTTTTAAAAAAGCTGATTATTGCACACTGGAAAAAAACTATGGTTCTATAGGTTCTAAATTGATTTGTAGTTGACATTAAACTGCACTGTTGTCTAAAAATCTAAAAACGACTAATCTGCTTGTGTGCGTATCTAAAAGACCCTGCAATTAAAAATGATTCTCAGTGTCTTAGTCATACTAATATGTGAGGACATGAGCTGCAGTGACTTGTGCCTCCTGGTTCTGTGGGGTCTAATTCTGTAGGACCTAATACAGAGCTACCAACTGTGTCTATATCTGGAGTAACATCTTTATTCAAAACTGTATAATGAAAGTGTGTGGGCATAAACAGATGCCTGTCTTTATGTCTTTTAAACTGTTTAATATTATAATAATTTTCATCATAATGTGAATTAAATCAAAGCTGAATTTATTCAAAACAATTTGTTCAAAATTATTTATTCTTGAAACATCAAATTTTAATATCCTTAATCTTTTGAAATGTGACAAAATAATATCAATCCATTAACATGCTGTTAAATATAATGAAAAGTGCATTTCATTTATTGTTACTATTGGTACTGAACAATCTCTGCAACAATAAAAATGAATTTGATCATTATTGCAGATTATAATTCAATTGTAAAAGTAGTTAGAGTGGGGGGCGGGAGTTGATATGATAATATATTTCATCTATTTATCTTTTTCCTGCCCATGTTGTTCTCCTGATAACTTCCTCCTGTACCTTTGATGAAATGTGTTATTAGACAGCTTCTTCTGCATCTCTTCAATGATTCATCCATGAGAATCATACCCTCCCCTATTATATAAAAATGCAAAATATAAGCTGTAGAGATAACATTTGTTACACCATAGCACAAGTGACGGTGACCTATATATTTTTTCTGACTTTGAAGAGGCTTTCTTATTTCAGAGGAGGAAATTGACTAACAGCAGGGGGGAAAAAAAGGTTTAGAATAAATCGAACATTATTTGTGTAGCCATACACTGATTGAGGTCACATGCAAAACACCTGCACTATTCCCACTGTAACAGACGAATGGTAAATTTTGAATATGCTTTTAATGACGTCTCTACACGGTGCTATTATTTCACAAGAATAAGAAACAGAGAGCAGCTTGTCTGAACCTTATTCTCTGAACAGATTGTAAACATTTCTTCGAAAAAAAATGTAATCTGCATAGAATACAAATTACACTTTGTGTTTTGTTTCTTAAGGAAAGAGCGATCTGAAAATGGGATTAAACTCATTCTTGCCTTTTGTCTATACACTGCATGCGTCGAGTTAAAATTGTTTATCTAAATCTGTCGCTGATCTCACCAGAAATCTCTGACTCTTGACTCTGCTTCATGACAGCACATCAGCGACTGTTTAACAGCAATGGCTGGTGAATCATTACATTTAATGTTAGAAACCAGAGTGAACCAGGGATGAATCAATGCACCCACCCACTTTATCACCTTCGTCACAGCCATTATCCATCTCAACACCCAACACAGCTATATCACAGTATGTTCACATACCATGCAGAGCAGATGGTTAGTGGTTCAACCTATATAGACTAAAGACCCAAAACTAAAGGTCTCCATTAGGTCTCCATTAGCAGCATAATAGAGCTGCTGTAAATAGATCATGATGCTACTATTAGTCACAACGAGTTTTGCAGTACGCCCATCGTGCATTTTAAAAAGGTATAAATGATGTGTGGATAAGTTATAAACCATGAGTAAGAAGTTTGCCAGGAGAGTTTGTCTCTCCTCCAAAACAGATACTGACAAAGAAATACAACATTACATCAGCATTGCGAGCAGACAAGCAGGCCTTGGCCAAGTTCAATTGCCTCCTCCCCTGTGTGGCACACAGGCCTTGTACCAATATCTGAGCTCTGCAAACTTAACACCAGAGTTGCATCCTGAAAATTACGGACATCAACTGGGACACACATTCACAAACGTTAGTGTGTAAGTGGGGGGAAAAAAGTATTGACTGGATTTTTTACCACCATCATCAAACGCCAGCTCAGACTGACTGGCTATATTATAAGGATACCTGATCCATGTTAAAGCAAATATAGTATTCTCACGAATATATATATATATATATATATATATATATACACACACACATACATACCGTATATATATATATGTTCAAGATCAAGATCAATATGCTGCACAGCTTCCATATCAACTCCAATAAATAGAAGGACAGTTTGTGCTGACTTTTATTTTGGTTAGATTTCACAGAGGAGACACATGATAAATATTTCCAAAAGGTCACACGAGAGAAACAAAGAAAGCAGGTCCACCCTCACTGCAGTAATATACAGCCTTATCATGGAAAAGAACATGATCATGGTTAGACCTGCATTAACTGGTAGTTTGAAAACTGAACTCACATCTAGCTCTGCAGCTTTGAGCCTCTTTTAGCTCATTATATTGGTGAATCCTACATGACGCCTCACTATATCCCTATGAAAGTTGCTCACGAGGCGTATAAGCTGAAAGGTTTTCAGGCTTCACTGGTCTTCCGTGTTTTTAGGCACACAAAGACTGCATGTCAGAGATTTCCTCTGGCTGAACGACTTGACTTTCTGTTGCTATGATAAAGCCTAATGCACTGATACAGCTCTTATAGAATTTTATTGGCATAAATGGATCAAATCCTAGTTCTACTAACAGTCATATTTGGTGGGTTTAGGATGCTCTGGAAAATGTTCTTCACAGCCCTGTCGCTGTAACAGAGGACTGGACTCAGTGCATACAACCAGCAGGAAACAGCAAAGAGCCAAAATAAGTAAGTTCCCAGTGGAGAAACTCAGGCATTTAGTAATGTAAAGACCCAGATATTCTGCCAGGGACTGTTGGAGACCAGTAGGCTGTGAGCGTAGGATTCATTAATCAAGCTACCAGGAACATGACTGGTAAGATGTTGTGTTATTTTGTATCTGGAGATTGTAAATTAGGTAAAATGTTTGCTAGCACATTAACCATAACTCGATTAGCTGACAATATGTAACAGCTGCACTTCTATGGAGTATTTTGCCCCCTAGTGGCCAAAAACTGCTTATTGAAGCTGCAAACGTCATGAGGTGCAGCACTGCCATTCAGAATGATCAAAGTCAGCATCAAGCACCTTGCACATTCTTACCCTTCCTTGTTTACGTAAACCATTAATCTGCTTTCAATCTAATTATAAGTATATACACATTGATTATTTGCATATAAATATATATTTTAGGCGACTCATCTTTGAACTACTGTAAAACGTGTAAGTGTGTGTGTGGCGGGCGAAATGGTCTGATATAGATTTTAGGCAAATTTGTTTCCCTGTTCTGTATGTGTTCCTGCCAAATGCCTATGCTATTCAATATGGCTGGTTGCATCACAGACTACTAGTGTTTCCACAGTGATGAAGAATACATTTATACATCCCAGATGGCTTGGCAAATCTTTTTTTTATTCATTTTTTCTCTTTTCATTTCTATTTTTTTACTAAGTTTTTTTCCTTCTTTTTCCTAGCAGTATAGCAGTATAACCAACTGATGGGATCATAGAGCAAAGAACAAACCCCGAAACCACAAAAGATCCCAGGCCATGCAGCCAGTCTGAGGTTGCATTCGAGCTCATCCATCACTGGTGTCACAGTCGGCCATAAACGGCAACCTTGAAAGAGAGCGAAAGCTATGCAGAGAGAGACAGAGATAAATACTGTAGATAGATAGAGGGAGAGGGAGTGAGAGAGGCTAGGTCTCAGCTGGACTCCCCTGAGGAGAGGCTGTGGCCTGGATGATTATACAGCTACAGATGATGTCAGTGGAGGATCCCTGCCACCGAGAGAACACAAACACACTGCTCACATATTCACTGACACTTTTGTCAAAGGGGTGAGACTCATTCCTCAATTATACATGAAAAGGCCACAGTACAATGTGTTTTGCGAGAGGTCAGGGGGGATCTGCCTTAATCTGTATGTGCTATCACCATGTTCAGGTAGTAAACACAGTCATTTGCACCCTGTCCTTGAAGAACACATAGAGCTCACACAGCAGATATAAATTACACCAATGAGTAAAATCAAAGGGTAACTTAAGAGAAGAAAATAGTGCAATATAAAAGGAGGTCACCAAAAACCTCTCTTAGATCATCTGTTTTTTCATACATTGAAATTGCTGCAATTTAGATACAGTATGTTTTGCCTGAAGCTTATTTAACTATGCACAATGTGCAACTGACCTATCATTACTCATATTAGGTACAGAGAAGGGAGAAGAGAAGCACTTGACGATTTATTAAGTGACAGTGACAATAAACATTTGTTCATGCTGTTTTTCTGTTGTGCTGCAATAATGGTCAGATGGACAAATTATCCAAATAAATAGTATTAATTGTCAAACATGGTCGTCTTCATTCTGCATCAGTTTTGAAAGAATTACAAATGGATTTAATCCAACAATTAAATACAAAGGAATCCATTTAAGGAAATGTAGCAACATCTACAGATTTATGCAAATGAGACTTCACATGCGCTCTGTACATTTGTTTACTTGCACTCGCCTGAGGCTGCAGACAGATCTGCTCCACACACATGAAAAGGGAGAGGGAGAGAGAGGGGGAGAAAGAGAGAGGGGTGGGGTGGGATGGGGGGATGTGGGAGGTGGTGGTGGCGGTGTGGTGGGGGGGAGTTGTAGCCCACTGCTCAGCACTCAGCACACGGAGGAGCCGCAGCCTGGTGATGCCTGCTGCAGCCTCCATCCTGCAGCTACAGTACCACCGAGTGCTGGGAATCATTGATCTGTTCTTCCCCTTCATACAACAATAGAGGAAGCACGGCTCATTATTAACCACATGGGTCCAGAGCAAAGGGTCACCACAGTTCCAATACTACCTATCTAGCTGTACCCATTTCATTGTCTCATCCTGTGAATGCAGAGCTAGAAATAACTGCCAGTATTATTAGTGACCACTATTTCATTGAGATAAATGACTTGAATGAGAATATTTTGGCAAGAGCTTGTGAACTTATTTGACTCGTGCATGTTTTGTTTTTGGTTTTTTTTGTTTTTTCTTTTTTCCCTTCGGTTTGTTTTTTTTGGTTCACAACAAACGGAATTAAGCGAAGTGCCAAATTTCACAAGACATTTCATCCAGCTTCTCAACTGTCTCTGTTGTTACAAGCCCAGATCAAAATACAGCCGAGCAAATAAACACGAACGAATGAGCATCACGTTCAGACTAATGTTTTGATTTGCTGTAATTCAAGTCACACAGAGTGGAGGCATAATCAGGTACTCTCACCCTCATGTCAATCACAATGCTCACCTAAATTATTCGTAGCTCAATATTTTATTTATGACTATATTTTCCCATGCCACCTGAAAGTTCGCAAAAGCCAGTTTGCTGGTAGAAACAGAGCTGCCAAAACATTTCATAGAGACAGGACTGCTTTCATCTCACACACAGGCTGGGAAAGCTGTGGGATGTGGAGTTCATATTCTGCAGACGAGCCTTATCATTTATATATAGCCAGTATCATGTTGAGATCTTGAATCATTTTTCATATGCAAAACATTTTCACTGTTATCTGAGAAAAATCCTGAAGTAGGCCAGCTCTACATGTGATTGCAATATATGGTGAATTACAGTGATAGGAAAAAAAAAAAAAAACTGACACAAAGTACTTCCTGCAAAAAATCAATGTGAATGTTATTAAGCCATTCAAGGTGTTATGTTGGTTAGAATTCCACTCAAATGTTTTTATGTTGATAGGATTTTGGTAAAAGCACGGATCAAGTCGGAACGTGAGAAGTTTAATCAAAATTGTACATTTTGACAAGATATTTTTCTTTGATTTAACTCCTAAATTAGAACACTACTGAGATGTTATCAAATTATGTTGGGCAAGTGAGCGATGATGTTTAATTTAAGAGGCAGTTTCGTGGCCTTTTCCTGATTAGACGACCTACAAGAGATTTTTTTTTCAAATCTGACATTTGGTTAAACTGTGAGATCAAAACATCTGTGTATTTATCTCCACTGAGCACCATTTATTATCTTCTACAGAGTATGACATATGCTAAACTCACACAGTTACTGGCTTCTCTAAGAAGTGTCAGATGTTTTCTCACTCTTACAAAAGAGACATATAGCTCAGCAAAAAAGGTAACTTAACTCGCCTAACAAGTTAGTTTCATTTTTTAATGGAAGATTATGCAAATGCGGTGTTAAAATGTCTGATATGAATGTCTGATATTCTGGGTTTGATCCAAAATGCTTCAGTTTTACAAAATAAGAGTTTCCTCGATTTAAACGTGGCTTTTTGTGCATCAATGTAGTGGTATTGAAGCATATCCTCTGTACTGACTATACAATACTTGTTAATAAAACAAATAATTGCAAAATCACTTAATTTTGACAATGGCTGTATGGAGCGTTTCATGTAGTGGCTGATCTGATAGAGGACAAATAAAACTCATTAACAGAAAAAAAAATATCTTTCTTTTCTCAACACTTAATTAGCTGGCAACAGACAAAGGATTCCATATAGGTGTCATGGCAACATCTCAAGAGAGCACAGTCCTGAACCGTGAAAGCCCAGAGCTCAGCCAGGAATTAAGGCAAAGACACAAAAAGAGTCACATCAAAAGCTTCTAAATTGGAAGCATGAACCCTGCTGAAACACACAAAGCTGCTCCGTAATATAAAAGGTTGATATTAGTACGACTGTGGCGTGATTTCATTGATGCTGATGCTATGATCTTAATTCATCATTTGGGGGAGAAACGTCAATTAAAAGACCTACAGTGGCAATTCATGAAAACAACTTAAATTTGGAACATGTAGAAGTACTGATGCTGCCAAAAAACTGTTTTCCTGAGGGTTTATTGTCAATGACTGATCAAGAGGACAGTCTGTACAAAAACAGAAAATGCTGCCTGGAGAAATAAGCAATGCTGTTGTCTTTATTTGCTGATTTTATCTGTTTTATCATCATTAATTAAAAAAAAAAAAATTAAATATGCCATTAGAGGAAAAATCTGCTAATTTCAGGAATATATGAACACCTTTACACAGTGTTTCTCCATGGTAACCGAGCTAAAAATAGTGTCTAATAGTGCCCTTAAATTGTGAATGAGCTGTATCAACATGTTTTTTAATGTGTATGAGTAATTCCTTTCTTTTGTATGATGCAATTCCTAGAGTTTATTATTTTTTACAAGGACTGTTTTGTCATGTTGAGGAGAAAAGTAGTGATGGCTTTATATCAAGGGGATGAAATATTGCACGATACTAACATTTTGGTATATTTTTTTTTACAATACAATTCAGGTTTTTTTTTCTTATCCAGTTAAGAAGAGTAAACAGTTACACACCGAAACTTATTAAATACCACAATAATAATTACTGCTGCAGATTGTTTAATGCTTGTCTTTATAAACCCATAATTTAAAGCACAAGCAAGCTTTGCCCAACATCAACTTACAATCTGATGTTTAACCCGAGTTAATATATCTGCTTATCTTCCCTATATCTGTTTGAACCTCCAGGTCAAGAGATTTAGCAACAAATTCATGTTCCCACACAGAGGAAAACACAATTGATTTATGTGTGCATGTGAACCTTTGCGTCCAGACGGTCTGCTCACACCAGCCACCTGCAGAGCGACTCCTCTTTTAGTCCTGTTAAGCCATAACACCTTTCCCGAGAATCTTTAATGGACTACATTCACTGTTATTAAGCTTTAGCCATCTGTGCTACAGTATGTAATAGCATCTTGGCTAAATTGCTTATTCAAATAAGCCGGCTTAATGATGCAGCTTTTCACAAGTAAATACATCTACTTAATGTTTCAATGTCCTTTAAGTCAGTGCCACATGTACTAATTAAATTCTGCTCCTCTGAGGACTGGGTGCTGATAGATTGTTGAAGCAGATGGATTGAGGAGGAAAAATACAGTCACAAGAAGAGAGGGGCCCCCCACTCTCCAAACACACACCCACAAAAAACATCACCATACCCCTATACCACCCACCCACCCCTCCGACCCCCCTCCCTCACCTTTCAGATCTCAATCACAAAGATGGAAATGGTTGTGTGATTGTGTTTGCATGGTCACATGTTTGAGTACATGCTGGTGCACAGCAATGGTCTGTTGCTGCTGCTGCCTTTTTTTTCTGACAAAAGAAGACGCTGGAGGAGGAACAATGAAGAAGAGAGGGAACGATAATGATGTTGCCATAGTTAAGCATAATACGTAAAGAGTGGACGGTTCATTTAAGAATATTGTATCTTTTACCTTATTAATTATTTTTATTCCATTTTTGTGGCATCTGTGGTTAATTTGCAAACAAAATAAATAAATAAATAAATAAATATCAAGCTTATTATACAACATACTCAAGAAAGAATATGTCCTCTTTTCATCATTGTGATATCAGAGGCATCTCTCTGGTATAATCCAGTGAGAATAGTGCAGCTGTCTGTATTGACTAAACACCGCTGTCTGCATCAACATCACATCATATCTTGTTATCAGGGGGTCTTTTGTGTCAGTGTAGCAACAGTTGTGAGAGTGTTGCAAACACTATCTATCTCGCAGGCAGCATGATATTCAATATGTTAATATGTTGTGAAGACTGTTACTGTTGTTTTACAGACAACAAGTAGAAGACGGTGTCTTACCTTTAGTTAAATGTATTACACTGCAGTGACCTGCTTCCGCTCTGTGAAGGATAAGACAAATAGAAATTTGGAGAATTTATTAATGCAGGAGTTGTTATAATAAGTGGGGATGTGACAGATGTATCATTTGAGGTCAAAAGAGATCATGCAAAATGTGTTTTTTTTTTCTTTTGTGGTTGTTACCAGCACAAGATGCTTATAAAGCTGTTATTTTATAATTCATGATGCCAGCAAAAAAGCAGCAGAAAACTTTAAAATATCAGTACATATGTACAATGTATGATTGACAGGGTTTATCTTTGTGAGCCATTCTCTCCTTTTATAACGTGTGTGTGTGTGTGTATGTGCATGCGTGCGTGTGTGTGTGTGTGTGTGTGTGTGTGTGTGTGTGTGTGTGTGTGTGTGTGTGTGTGTGTGTGTGTGTGTGTGTGCACGCGCTCTGGGACTCTGAGCCAGTTGGCCAAAGACCAGTCACCTGGTTTCTTCTATAGCATGCTGTATGACACACGTGTGTGCCCTATAAAATAATACACAAAGGCACAGGAGCTCTGACATGCGTGTTCCCTTTTGGCTCTGTGTCTGTTTCCTACATACACATACATACAAGATAGTGAAGTCTCTGAGCAATTAAAAATCACACAAGGCTATACTGTAATTGTTACATATTTAATGATCACACAGCTGTAGCAGATATGAAAAGCAGATTGACTACTGAGGTGTGATGACCAGAAGAGTTTGACAAATGGACCAATCAGGGATGTGTCCCAACACACTGATGTAACAAAGCGGCAGCAAACACAAACCGTCTAAGTACTTTATACAACACTGTGAAGACACGAGGAACAAAGACAACACGCCTATGTTTGATCAATGTACATATGTTAACGTAAAGGCCTATTACCTAAGACTGGTCATACTCACCATTCATTTCGTTACTATCATCAGTATCCAGTCAATGACGCGCCTCTTTCAATTGACTTCAATTTTTTTTTCTCTCTCTTTCTTTCTTCTAAACCATGTCACGGTTGTTACTCTGCGGAAATCCTCCTCCACTGTGACACCTTCAAAACCGGCACCGGATTCCCGAAGAGTACGTCTGGACTAACCGGCACTATTGTCGTACGTACATAACAGTGCTTTAACAGGCACCCCTTCCGGCTGCTCAGGGAACAATGGTGCAGCATCAGACTGACAGCTTCACGGACAACGTGACTTACTCTGTCCAATCATGGTTTTATAATCCAGGAATCAGCCGCAGAGCGCTGCCTCCTGCCCACTGTGGCTTCAACGCAAATCCCTCTGTATCATCATGTGCGATGACTCTGGCCAAAGAGGGAGGATTTCATATTATTTTAGCAGGGATTTCTTTTTTTATATAGCGCTCTAAATTACTTAATTTACACAAACAATTAATTTACAAAAATCTAATTATGTGTTACGTGTGTCTATGAAGATTATCAGGAAAAAAAACTGATTTTGTTGTTTTATTCTGGAAATTCTTTTCATTCTGAAACCGGATTTAAACACAGAGACCTATTTTGTTTTATTTCATTTTTTTTTTAAATGTTCTTCACCAGGCCATAAATTATTTTAAAAACTGATCTTTGTGCCACTGCTGCAACATCTGTGTACCATTGCTTATAAATCCATATATTACTATAGTCTATGGGATAATTATGCTTTTCAAACATGTCACAAATGGCAATGAAACAGATGAAGTTAAGAAGCTTATAAAAAGAAACAGCTGCTTTGGCAAACACCCATAACTTTACTATACATATCAAATTTAATTAGTCCCCGCTGTGTTGTGTAAGTTAAATCAACCAAATGAAAAAAACATTTCAGATATGTCAGAATAGAAGCAACAGGAAAGCTTTGTTTGCTTTCATAGTTGGTGGACATAAGCTATAACATGACGTCCTTATGTTGTCAGGGTTCAGGGTTGGATAAATCATTACAACACTGCCATCTTGTGGCCATTGCGTCAAACTGTATAGAGCCTCTGATCAGTTCAAAAAACATGTTGTCATGTTCACCTCCAGTCTGAGCCAAAAGTGTGGGTGGTTATGGCTGGTCCTGAGTCTGCTGAGCTCAGTTTCAGACTTTACTATGCTCATTAACTACCAGGCATGAAGGGGAAAGTGAATGTTATATTTGGAACATGTCAGATTTATAGTTCCTCTTTGATTTTCCAAACCTTTATTTAGACAGAGAGAGTGTATCAGCACACACACATTCTGTTACACTAATGCTGAATCCTGCATCCTCGTCACAGCAGATTTTTTTAAATTTCATTTCAGTCTTTCATGATGTAACTTACCCAGCCTGTACAATCCCAAGGCCATGATGCTGAAGTAGCCGTTTGGAATTCAGCCATTTTCACTTATTCAGTTTTACTATACCTGCGATTTCCTCAGTGACAAAAGTGAAATAGTCTTGACCTTTTACTACTGTTAGAAACCATAAGACACAGGTTTCCTCTTTAAAATACTTTTAATGTCACTTAAAATATAGAAAAATGTAAGTGAATGAAGATTTGTGAGTAACACTCAACACAGAACAAGCCATTATTGTAATCTCATCTACATGAATGAGACACATATATACTGGTTGATCAGACCATTATAAATGAAAGGGGACAACTGTCATGCACAATAGCTGATATACAATACAAAGAAATACAACTCCCCCCCATGGTGATGCAGCTAATGGTCTGGTCCACTCATTGAGCCTCTGTATTTAAATCTGCTCCACCCTTGACCACCATTTTGGTCTGAACCAGGAAGAAGGACTGATGCTGCAGACATGGTAACTCAAAGGCAAAGAAAAATTCACTAATTCAACTTATTTAAACTGACAGTCAAAGAGCAATTTAAAGCAAATGTGCATTTTTGTGAAGTGTCATACAAAACAGCAGACAATGCTAAAAAGCTAACTGTATCTAGTCCTGTAACAGTTGTTAAAGTAGGAAAATATAGAAACAGGACAGACTGAGACAGTACATGGTGTCTTTTGTGTACAAAGGTACCATACACTCTGAAAGCCTCCATTTTACATTATGTTGGAACAAAGGCACGTCTGTTTACATGAGTCATTTCGAGGAGTACATTAAATGTTTACACAGATGCCACTGTTAAGGCAAAGTTCAAGCACAAGCTCACGTCTATGGAAGAAGCATGAAAAACTTCAAATCTTACAAAGAAAAAAAGGTGTAAACCAAAGATTTTAAAGATGGGAAACATGGGATTGTTACTATTTTAAGAAATACACTAAGCACTTAAATGTATGTAGAGGAATGTTGAAATTAATTGAACCACTGTCCCATAAAAGTCTGTTTGCTATGTATATAACTTCTAGTTCTACATGAAATAGTTATTAATGACTTTAACTGTAAGTGTCATATATACACTGTTCATTTAGTTTGGGACCACTGCTGCGCTGTGTACTCAGTGTTGTATAAGTGTGTGTGATTACCTGTTTTCTTTTTCTTTTCTTCATTGTCTAGCGTCTGCTAATTGCTCTCAAATGAAAGAATTGTTCTAATTATCAGAAATCATTTAAGAGAGTCTAGAAAATAAACCGAGCACAGAGGGACCACGTACTTAAACACTGTTATTTCCACACCGATAAAATTGTGCAATTATTTGTGAAGTCGTTATTGCTTTACAGGACAACAATAGGTAAACACTGTCAGTAAATTGGACTGGGAGATTTGACAGTGCAGCAACTGCTCTGACATTAAGTAGTGTCATTTCAGAATCCAAATATATTTTTAAAGGTTTTTTCTGCTCCCAAATGCTGTTTAATTTCAGCATGACTCTGACTTGGCATCCTCATTATCGCTAATGAGAATTTAGTATTACGGTGTAGCTTGTTGCCTTAGCTTACTGCATGAAAAAAGGGAAAAATTATAATAATGAAAAATTTGTTTATACATTTCGCATGAGGGCTATTAAAATGATATCATTTGCTATTCACTTCTCTAATTAAAGGAAGAAGATTAAAAAAACTGTCTGGGTTTTTTAGTTGAGGTTTACTGTAAAGGAAAGTGGTCTTCTCTCAGTTCAGTTCAAAGCACTAAGGTAACCTGATGGCTGTGAATGGATAAAGGACCAGGCTATATGTGACACTCTGCTCTGGCCTTTCTGAATTATGCATTCCTCTCAGGTTAACTGTGGATATCCAATGTCCTTCATTCAACACATCACAGTGGACAGACTTGTCATGAATATTTTTCTTATCATTTTTTTCCTTCCCTCCCTGAAGGAAAAATGATCCTTTGTGTCTCACTTCAGAGATGTTATTTCTATGTGATCTGATTTATATCTCACTGGGAAATGATTATGTGTGTAATTGCATGTAAATATGCGTGTCTGTAGGCATGTGCGAGTGTGTGTAAAGAAACTCTGCCATACACAGTATCAGAATTATTGCATGTTCATCCTTAAGAAGTCCTCCAAAGCTTTTGTGCACAGCCTGTCAATTCTGCCGAGTCTCTGTAGAGCCTCTGATAGAGGCCCCTCAGGCTGCAAAGAAAGTGGAACCCTGTCGAGTGTGGTGACCTGTGTCCTCTCTCTCCTGTAGTCAGAGCACCTGGTGATACAATTGCACCACAATGGAAATTCAATCAAGAGATGGACCGGAGTGAGAGGCGATGCTCTTGTGTCCCACTCCAGCTCACCTCCTAATCGATCAGTCCACATAAAGAAGAACTTTAAGCACATCTGGATTAAGGACATTTCAACACTGGAAAGTGGCTTAGCGAGAAGATGATGAACTTCATTTTCTCCACCTGTGAGTACAATTATTGCACCTAATTATGCCTCCGTATGTGTGTGTGATTGTGTGAATGCTGATAATGGAGTCAGGTAATTTTATGGGAAGTATATGTTAATTATCTCCAGCAGTCAAAGCTTTAAATAGTAAAACATAACCAATACAACATACTCAGTGTTGATTGAATCTAATGAAAAGTGATAGTGCGTTATAGGTGGGTTTATTGCCAAGATGTAACTAACACTGTCTTTAATGAGCTATGTTTACCAGAAGGAGCTTTGTCAGCAGTCAGAGAAATGCATCTGTGAGATTCTTCCCTCATTTTAAAAATGCAGTGTTCAAATGTAAGTTTTAAGGCAGATGGGCCCACATATGAGTCAAAAAAATAAAACAATATGCTTATTCAGCTGCAAGGAATCAACTAAAAGGCATCACAGAGTAACATGTTTTAAAATGTTTGGTATGTTACTGAAAGACACATTATTGTTTCCACCTTAAATGAAGGCTTAAATTTTTCAGTTTTGCTTGAACCGTTATCTGGTGTGTCCTTGTTCTTTATCAACTCATCTTGCAGTATTGGTACTTTTCTGAAGAGAATTACTTCACATCTTTGGATCCAATCCACACTCATAGAAAAGTATAAATAGATACATTGTTGGACACATTACTCTCAGCCATTAGCAGGAAATATCACCGTGGATGTTGTAAATTATGTATGGTTTGCCTGCTTAAGCTATCAAATAATTGGTGCATCCCTCGTATCAATATTTTAAAGATCTAATGACTACATGTAATATGTAAGAGGTTGCTTGTAGAGTCAAAGACATATATTTATCACCCAACAATTCAGCCCTCTCAGCTGACCGTTTTAATGTCTTTCAGCTCCTTGTTTTGATGTTGAGAATTGTGGTTTTACTTTTTGGTTTGGTCCAATTCTTTCTGTTGCCTGCAGCAGTCTTTACAAAAAAAGTCTCATATATTACCTGCCTATCATCAAAGTACAGATGGGCAACGTTAGCTCCTAGCTGGTAAACATAATGGAACATTAAGCAGCTAAGGAACCAGGTATTTCCCTCAAGATTGGATGGAAATTAAAGTTGAGCTAGAGGAAGAGTGAACGTTTGACACATCCTTCAGTTGGCTAGAACATGAGACCACATGAATGTCTACTGATCCGTGTCTCCTGTATGTAGAAACAGGAAACTATATATCCGTGTAGTGCTTGTAGGTTTTTTCACCTTAGAATGAATTACTGCTGCTTTAGCTTTTCTTAGTTTGTCCATTTACACTGAAAAAAAAAATCAATCATTAGATCAAGTCATCATATTTTATGCTGTTTCATAGCCATCAGGATTTGATGATTAGTGCCTCAGTAATTTAATTTGTAGTGTGAAGTGACACACAATACGTTCCCTATTGATGGACATGGTGCAGCTCTTAACAAGATGAACTGCCTGTGCAAACATGCAAACTGAAATAGAGTGGATGAGTAGATAGGGCACGGTTATTGAAGCCAGAAAGAAATTGAGCTTTAGAATCTGAGGAGGGCTCTCCTCAACCTCCTGTGGACCCAGCACTGAACTTTACTTACTGTATATTGTATAACAAGCCTGTCTACAAAATGAGCACTAATGTGAAATGGCTTGCTTTTTAAAATCTATTTTTATTATTGTTATTATTATTATTATTGGCAAAGCAAGTGCTTGAATTTGATGAATGTCTTTCTGCGACCATGATTTTGAAAAGTATAAGAAGCACTAACTCGTCATTGTATGCTGTTGTTCTCAGTAATTTTACACTGTGAGAACAACAATGAGTATAATCAGTCCGACATGAATGATTTTAATAGAGGGAGACAATCTGTCAGGATGCAGAAATGCATGATTAGCAGTGTGTGGGAGCAAATCATGTCATACTCCAACACTGTGAACTAGTGATGAATTTGAATGACAGGGTATCCATGACAACTATAACCAATGAGTGTGTGTACAATAGTAAATCCTCATTTAGTTTGAAATAACCAGTATGTATGTTAAATGGGGCATGCAGCATAGCCTCCTAGATTGCTGTTTTTCAGATTTCTCATCCCATCAGATAGCATGCAGCCAGCATTTCTTTTACATAAATAATTACGTTACACTGTATGGAGCTTAGCAGCAGTGGAATTACTGTTATAGCAGGTTGGCTGCTTATACATGTGTTTCATTTGGATTCATACTATTGTAGGAGCAACAGGCATGAGATATTACATTTGATATGTGTTGACTTCCAAGTCTGGGAATAGAAAACAGTTGTTTTTTGTTTTGTTTTTTTTTCTTTTACACTGAAACCTGCGACTTGATATGTGGTTGATGTGCTGCTGTGTGAACACTAACCAAGGAGAGGCAAAATGATACCTGGCTCAGTCATCAGCACTTCTGGTCTATATGATATTGTTGTTCTAAATTAGCGGGTGCACTTGTCTTTATCTCCAACCTCTCATGACCATAAAAAGGATTAAGCTGGCAGAGGAAATTAATGAATTCCCTTGGCTTTATGATGTTGCAGTAACTCTATTTCACCACAAGATGGCTGGTAGGCACACGGAAATCATGAGAAGACTGCCTTTTGCTTGACAAGAATATTTTGTCAACTGGCTTTTTGAAGTTCTTTCTGCGAGGGTGGACTGTTTCTCCAGGCTTAACTGGACTGAATGTATTCTATATTTTAATAACTGAAGCACAAATTACTTCAAGTGACAACAAGAATTTATACTTGAAAATGGAACTTCAAGTTATTCACACAATACGTATAAGTAGATTAACAACACAATAAGTAAATTTATATGAATTTATTTCCTGCATGATGATTATCACCTTTTTGTCTACTGATTTGTTGCTGATAATCGCTATTAATTACTATGATGCAATAATGCAGCATTTGTGCTTTAAGTGCTGCTGAACAACAACTTGGTACATGAAAGGAAATGAAGGCTCATGATGTATCAAATCCAGAAGCATGTTGTGCTTGTAAAACAACTTGAATAATAAATTCATCCTGACTCCATTGCAAATCTGAATCCACTGTTAATCCCTCATTATCCCAAACTAATGCAATGGTGATATGTTTCTGCTTTAGTTCAAGCTGACGTGACTTATGATTTGGTACTGCTTATACTGCAAGACACTCTCACTGCAGCAAGGATTAATTAAGCATGATACATTTTGCATAAAGGCCACTTGTATTTAGTAAACAATTTCAGTTAACATAAATCACTGTGGGCAATCGGGTAATTGATGTAAGCAGAAAAATCTGTCCTGTGGGTATCTTTGAGTTCACCCCCCAACCACTGCAGAGCAGAACCAAAAGCTTTTTCCACAGTCCACCGGTTTACAGCTGCTCTACCTTTACGCCATTATGTTTCTGTTGCTTCAGTTGTATAACACTGTTTAATGCTACATTAAATGAGAATGTCTCATGGCTGCCCTATTAATTAATGTGCCAAATGTGTTGTGTATCGGCTGTAATATATTTATGAAGTTGAACCTTTTACTTGAGGACCTCAGGTTTACCACAGTTTAATGAAGTGTGTGTAGTTTCTGATGAGTGCATATTTAATTTAATACTGTTGCCCAGTTTAGTTTGGTTTTAGTGCTTACAGCTGGCTGGAGCTTGAATTTAGCTCTTTTGTGAATCCTTTTGTTGTTTATCTCCTGTGTCTCACATGTGATATGTTTGATCAGTGTCTTATCTCAAACCAAACAGCTTCTGTGATATTTGTATGTGTGTAGTGTTACATCGTTCAGTACAAGGTAAGGAATCATGATCAAATCAAGCAATGAATTTTGTGACTCATTATAATCCTGTCACATAATTATATTTCAAATATGTACAGCAGATCTGTGATGTGAATTTATCATTTTTAATGATGGATTAAAAGAATATATTTCATTTTACAATGCATGAAAAATTCTAATTAAATCAAACCTGCACTGTTTTAAGCAGAATGGCTGTTTTTTTTTTAGGTTTTTTTTTTTTTTTTTTCAGAAAACTCAACTGGCCTATGCAGGTTTGTGCACATAATGTGAAATGTGATGTAGCGCATTTGTAGATATTAAATGGAAGAGTAGAATCACGTTCCTCTTCAAGTGAAAAACATTATTCATTTGAATGCAAAATTTGCCAGTATGAATAAACCTAACGGTACAGCTAACGCATTTTAATCATGAAAACACTGTTAACAGGCATCAGAGGGCCTTTGGGAGTACTTGTGAAAATGTCAACAAGCATAGATATTTAAACAGCATTACTGGCCTCTGTACCCACTCTGTACTGCCGAACACTGAATAACTTCTAGTATTAGTTAATAACTTTTTGAAACATATCACTGTGAAAATTGAGACTCGACTCAGGTCTTGAGAGTCTAAGATTGTTGGTTTTTCTTAAAGGGAGTAATGGTCAGCTCACTAAGTCTTGCAACAGCTTGTAGAAGCAAAACAGCCAGGATGAAATATAACAATGTAGTGTAAATAGACTTTGACTGACAAGTGTAAAAGAGTTGACAGTGTAGAAAGGACAGGACACAGCGAAGATGAATTGATGCGAGCAAGGACAAAGAAACACCACTTTGTCATCTCTGATCTAGATAACACAAAGAGACAATAAGATACTTTTAAGTTCTGTAGATTCAGTGATACGTGTTTATTTAATGGGATGACTAATTAAAACATTACCAAAGTCTTTAATTTTTAAAGCATAAGGTAAAAGTTGCTCCACTATCTTTCAGCTTGTTCCACTTTTGCATGACTTACCAACAGATCTGCTGTGTACTTGCTCAGACACAGAGATATGTACTAATTTATCATTAGGATCCATTTGAACATACTGAAAATTTTATTGATAGTAATGTAGGTCACCCTTCTTTGAGTCATGGTGCTTAGTCTTTTGTCACTTGAGACAGTTATTTTTAGGTTCTTTTTGAGTTTCCGTCGTGGCTTTTGGTGCCAAGATTGGGTGTCAGGCATGACTATGTCATAGGACAAGCAGGAGCTAAATATACGTCCTGTTGCTATGAATGTTCATGGTGATGTTGTGTGTTTTTTCTTAAATGTATTGTGTCATTGTCTCAGGAGCTTAATTCACACATGCTGTTTGTGAGAGGTATCTGAATATGTATAGGTTCATTGGATATCTGGGCTCTTCTTGGCCCCTTCTCTGCTCTGTTACCACCACATGTCAACATTTATATATGACATGATTGATTGTTATTTCCTTCAGGCAGAGTCTGTCAGAGATGAATGAGAACATTGTTCATCTGTCATTATCTTTCCCTTCTTTTCTTCACCATATTACTTACAAAGTACCTCAAAGATTGGGAATAAAAGTCTTGGGAGATCAGAGTAAAAGTATTGGCTGGGTATTTTACAGAAACTTGACACCCTAATTGATGGACAGCAGTGGGTGGAAGAGGCATTTACAGTATCTGCCCCAGTCTTCCATGATGATCATAGGAAAAGCATGTTCCCCTCTTTCTTTTAATGATCTTCTGCCGGAGCAAGAATGACCCAGATTCAAGGAAGTTTTAATATTTGTTTATGCAGGCAGAAGTTTAGCACATAAGAGAAATTCATCTTTGGAGCGTCCGTAATGTAATGTAGTGTCATTTTAATCATTCTAAAGGGCAATTTTACAAATAAATCAGCTCGGTGAAGTGTTTTATAATCCCTCTGTGGAGACCACGTATCTAATGAGAGAAGTGGTGAGAAGTGGATTGCACTTTGCTTAGTTTTTCATTTTTGTTGTTGTTGTCAGTTTTTCTTCGGTTAATGGATAAAGAAGGGCACCAAGCTTTCTCTGTGAGGCCAGTACATCTGGTGTGCGGGGGTGTTTTTTTTTTGTTTTTTGTTTTTTTTCTCTTTTACACCGTACATGTTAATTGAAAGTTGACACGCGATCAAGGTTTTATAAACTTGAAAGAAATGTCCTATTCAGTAATAGGTGGTTGCCATGGAGAAGCACCAGTATTGAGAGCTAATCTGTGAGAAAGAAGGAAGAAAAGCAAAACAAGTTTTCAACAAAGAAAAATGTCATGACTTAATTTATAATTCTCATTGATTTCATTATTATTTTTATTGGTAATTGTAACGTCAATTCCATTCGTGTGTAATTGTCAAAATATCTTGATCCTACTCTTTTTGCTTTCATCTCAACCATGAATTCTTAACCCAAATCCCTTCAGCATAACATGAATGTGAGAGGTTCACAGCATTATTTGTGAGTTAGTTAAGAACCAAGTAAAATATGAGGTGCATAGCGTAAAATCATGAAAATGTTTTTTTCATCCTTTGACCAAATAGCAGAAAAGGCTACAGACCTTAAATATGTTTTTAAACACCAAATACTGCTTTATAGTTTTTGTAGATTTTGACTTTGCAATGCATCACAGTGACTGTTTTGAACTGAATCCATTCAGTTTTGTGCTGCTCAGTTAATGTTGGATATTCCTTTTCCACAGTCATTGTCATATTGATTGACAGCTACTCAAAAGATCCAGTGCAGAACTCAATGGGAGTCCCCACAGTAAATCTCAAATAGTTGCAAAACCCCAATGTGAATATGTGTGTGTGTGTGTGTGTGTGTGTGTGTGTGTGTGTGTGTGTGTGTGTGTGTGTGTGTGTGTGTGTGTGTGTGTGTGTGTGTGTGTGTGTGTGTGTGTGTGTGTGTGTGTGTGTGTGTGTGTGTGTGTGTGTGTGTGTGTGTGTGTGTGTGTGTGTGTGTGTGTGTGTGTGTGTGTGTGTGTGTGTGTGTGTGTGTGTGTGTGTGTGTGTGTGTGTGTGTGTGTCTATTTGCGTGCACGCGTGTGTGTTGCAGTGTAGTCAAGCAAGCCAGAGCTTTCCCTGGTGCTGCCTGTTCCTCGCTCCAGTAAGGAGGAAAGATCAGCCACACTGCTTTATTAACATACATCCAATTACCATCACACACAAACACTTATTGATGCACAAACACTCGGACACACGCATTGTGACACCATAGTGAAAAGCAGGTCCCGCCCTGCCGAGCTTCTGAAACAAAGTGCTGCCTGCTTTTTGTTCTCAGTGGTTGGAGCTTTGAAGGCTGGCTGGAGGCTTGAAAGCACAAAGTACCTGCATATGTGGGTAGACAGTAGCAGGAAGAATTGATTATTTACTCCAGAAGACATTTGCCTCTGTGCATCAAAGTGTAATAAAAAGTGTCTGTTTATTTTACAGACATTCCAGCATGTTTTTCTAGTGCTAAGTAACACAGAATTATGTAGTCTAATGTGTACATTTAACGATATCTTATCCAGTTTTTTTTTTCTATTTTCAACATTATAATCATGAGCCAGAGTGATTTTTTTTTTGAAATCTTCAAGAAATGCCATTCATTTTTAGTGATGAGATAGACATCCAAAGGAGAGAAAAAAAAAAGAAAAAGCTGAATGTACAAAAATCACATAAAAAGCCAATTACGCATGAAATGATGAGTGCATAGTACAGGAACGAGAGCTGCATTATAAATCACACAACCCTTTCCAAGAGAGTCACACATGAGCTGCTTCCATTCTGTCCATCAGCATTCTCCAGCGAGGGCAGCTTTGGACAGCTGAGTGAAAGATTGGAGCTTTCACAGAAATCCCTCTGTCTTCAGTGTCTTATGAGGCGCGAACACTCAGAGCTCAGTCTGGCTCTGTGGTTTACAGTAAGCAAGAACAGGCAGAAGCCTGCACAGACAAATCTGTAAAATCTTGAGTGATTTTGATCATCTAATGTGTGAGAGTCTGTCGAAATGTTTAGTTTGTGAGGTAAAATATCTATTTGAATATTTGAAAGAATAATTACGTTTTCTGAAAAACAAGTATCTGCTCTCCTTCTAAGCGTTAGATGAGAAGATTGATTCTGCTCTAACATTGGTACATTAATCAAAGAATTGAAGCAGGGAGGCAATTAGCATAGCCTGGATCTGTACTTACCTGCCCCTCCAAATGATGAATACATTATGAGTTGCACACTAACTTGTCAAAAACTTGCTGAACATAGAGACTTCCTGGAGTTTTGCAGTTACTGAAAGTACCAGATGGTTAAACTGCTGCTAGTTACCCAGGCAGCTTTGTCTAAAACCACAAACTGTCCCTTTTGTAAAGAGTGTTGATCGCTGAGCTTTAGAAATGCTGATATATATTTTTTCTGAACTTTTGACAGATCCGTCCATCTGTTTCCCCTGCTTTTATTCTTTATGCTAAGCAAAGCTAAGCTAAGCTCATCATGTCCTAGCCCAAGCTGTAAACTCAATTCCCAAACAACAGAAAGGTAATGAATGTTCTCATTCAACTCCTGTAATGAAAAGGTTCATTTCCAAAACGTGACGCTCTTTCTCTGAAACATTAAGCCATCCTGGGTAATTCTGAAATGTCACAAAATAATTAGTGTAATTGGAAAATTGTCCAATATATCCATTATATCATTATATGTATATCATATCCATTATCACATTATAATTTTGTGGGGCTGTGGACGCCCATGTCCGCCCAGACAGAATTATCTCAATAATTTTGAAATGGATTGCCATGAAATTTACTACAGATACTTGTGTTCCCCAGAGGATGAACCAAAATGACTTTGGTTATCCCCTGACTTTTTCTTTTAGTGGCATCAAATCAAAATTTTCACTTACCCAGTGAAGTATTTCATCATTTAGAGTTAATGGATCAGCACAAAAACTCGTTGAAACATTCTTGTTCCCAAATGATGAATCTTAATACCTTTAGTGATCCTCTGAGCTCTCATCTGGTACTATTAAAAAGAAAGAATTTTAATTTGTTGAACACTTTGGTTAATAACTGAATACGTGCAGATTAGAGACACTCTCAACACCCTCAATTGTACTTTAGCTGTGTTTACAGCTAATTACCAAATGTTTGCTCACTGAAGCTTAATCCCTACTCTGATGATTAAAAAAATAAACCACTTAAGAAAAACTATAATTATTCTTTTGGTTGAACCACACAGTCTGTGACAGAAGGCTTAAAGTAGACAGTTTATTTTGATAAGTATAAAAGAAAACATGTTGGCAATTTTGACTTTACAAAGCTGCTGCTTGGTTGACACATCACATGTGGTTAAAAAAAATAACTTCCTTTTGATTTCCATTGCTGTCAGATTTTAAATTTAATTTAAAATTTTTGACTCTGTGTGTGTGTTGCCATTTGTATTCAATGATCATGTTGGAAACCACCTTTCTACAGCAGCCAGTGATCCAACACCACACTAAATATATCAGGGACAAACTTAGAGTCTGAGAAGATTTAACTGCCTTCCAAATACTGTAAAGTACCTCAGGTCTAAAACGAACATCTAATCTTTGCAGAGCAGCACTAAAATGTCAAAAATAGGCATGTTGGTATGACAGTTTGCAAAGATTTTCTGTATTCATGCCCTAAGCAACAACACCTTCTGTATTGAGTGTGAGTTGTAGTGGGAGAGATATGAGATCATGGCGTCAATATCAAAATGAGCTTAGATATTTTCAAGACAGTCAGAAAAGACATATTTTGATCTGGTGGAGGAAGCCTCCTGAGAATCTCTGGTTTTAGTTCTGTGTCTTGTCTCTCAGAGACTCTAACATTTCCTGTCTTAAGCGTAAGTGTTTTGATTTTATCCAGTGTTTAAAGTGTTTTGATGTGATGGTTGAGCTTCTTGTGAGAAGGTTTCTTGCTGCAGGTTGCATGCTGAAGGAAGACGCTGCCTCAATTTCAGACTTGTTCTATCTAATTTTCCAAAGCAGCAGGAGAAACACCTTCAGGGGCTTATTTAATTTGCAAACAATTTGAAAAGCAAAGGAAAGGCATTTCTACGCCCTGCGGTTCCGATTAGCAGCTAAGCACTATATCCTCACTGCTGTCTTTCTGCTGCCCCCAAGAGCATTTACATATATAAAGAAGTATGCATATTATTATCGATGACACTGTCATTACTGTGTCTATAGCAATGAGAATGGTTTCTCATTTTGATGTTTTTCTCTTTTGGAAGGGAAGGCTTTAATATGAAAATGTAAGTGATAAAATCTTAGCACACATCACATCTTATATGCAACTCTCTGTGAATGACAGAGCTGTGTGTATAAAAGTTGCAATACTCTCAGATGATGACTCTTTTTTTTTTTTGTATGGAAAACTTTTAAAACTTCCTATAATGCATACATATATAGTTAATTTATTGCTGCCCATTACAATAATTAATGTCTTAATTATAAATGTAATATCCCTAAATGAGAAATTTAAACTGAGGGTTTTATTTAGAATGTTTTTCTAAACAAAATAAAAACTAATTTGCTGTTCATCCAAGGACTATTCATATCATATAATAATGGTTGTAAAGTAGCAGAAGTATTTGTAATTTACTGCATATTGACCATTTCTTTTATTTATTTTTCATAGATTTAACACACAAACTTGGTGACACATGCATATGAATTGATTCAAGGGAGAGACGTTTCAGGCAGTGCCACTATGAGGTTGATATTTGTGGTTTTTAAGTGGCATCCAATACCAACTATTGAATGGATTCCTATGAAACTCCTCTCATGCATTTTTGTCATGTTTACATTATAGTGAAGTTAAGATAATCTAGGTTTATGATATGTGTGGCTGTAGACTCTCCTATAAACTCCCATAAATATTGTTTCATTTCAGATGTTTTCAGTTGTTCATTGTGTTTCATTGATTCTCTAAGGACAAACAGAGGGGACTGTCAGCAGTAGACTGAGTATGCGTGTGTGTGTGTGTGTGTGTGTGTGTGTGTGTGTGTGTGTGTGTGTGTGTGTGTGTGTGTGTGTGTGTGTGTGTGTGTGTGTGTGTGTGTGTGTGTGTGTGTGTGTGTGTGTGTGTGTGTGTGTGTGTGTGTGTGTGTGTGTGTGTGTGTGTGTGTGTGTGTGTGTGTTTATAGACTACTGTGTGCCTGCTATAAATTAGGTTTAGTAATGTTTTTCAATGCACCACAGGAGACCTAGCTTGTCAAAGATAATGGCTTTCCTGATAATGAACAAATACTGTAGCTTCCTCCCATATTTTGCTTTCTCTTTCTGTAATAGAGTTAGTTCCAATCAACAAAGTGTCACACACCATTGCATTATTCTACCTTGGTCGTGCTCTAAAATTGCCCTCTCTTTATTCAATTTATTTGACATTGGAGTTTGCTGTTCGAAGGCATAAAAAGTCTATATACCATCTAATAAATTCATTTTTGTCAGCTTGTAAATGGACATATCTCTGATTTAGCTCTGGTCTGTATTATCAGGTAGCCTACGGTCAAAAAAACACAAAGTGCACAGCAGAAACCACCACACAAAGCGGTGACTCTGAGGAGTTTAAAGAAACCGCTGGTACTCTACATGACGCCGCAGTGTACAGACTTTTTGGAGTTGCCTCATGCCACTTCTTAAAATATAGCATATCACCAGGCCTCTCAGACTTGACATCATCTGTCAGGCACGTTAGGCTTTGAGGCAGAACTACATTCTTCATCACACATCATCCATAACATATTCTATTCCTCCACTTGGGATGATCAAAATCAAAAGCTAAAGTAATAAGAAAATCATTTAGAAATATCTGAGTGAAAGAAACCCCTCAACAAACTAAAGTGTTTTAACTTGTGTTCTTTAGCGAGACGATTGCTCTAGTTATTTTTTTTTTTCTTTGTCATCAGTGTGAATGTGAATCCAGTTAAAGTTTAAAGATGAAGCAATAAAAATCCGCCTCAAATTTATTCAAAAAAAAAAAAAAAAAACAAGCTTCTCTTTGCAAGTGTGTGAATATAAGAACCCTTGTGATTCATAGCCTCACTCCTAATGGCATCTGGCGGAGATGTGGCTCATTGTCATGCACCCCGTGGTGTTATCTGCCTGTGGTCCGCATGCAGTGCTCACTGATGTGAGGTCTGCCTGAGCTTCTACTGGAGAGAGGATCGTAATGAAAACAGTGGTCACACAATTTACCAAAAACCATGAAGTGTTCGCTACTCCGAACACCTGGCTTATGGATGCAACTTCACAGTACAGCTGAAATACATATAACATTCCTTTATGTGCCAGCAGTCGCACAGCAGAGCGGGGATAAACAGTACAGGGAGTAAAACACCAGCAACAGTCATACTCCTTTTCCTTTTTGTAATACAGAACATTTGCAGAGGCTTTGCTTGTTTACACTAACACATGTATGCCCTGTGTGCATGTAGAAAACTGCAATCACAATCAATTGTCACACAGGAAAACACTGCTTAATGCAGATTGTATTGCTTTCATACTTCAGCACCCATCATACTGAAATACTGTTGTAACAGATCTGTGTGTTTAAATAGCATCTTTATCTTATGTTAGTGGATATATGGAGTGATTGTTAACTATGACAGTATTTCACTGTAATCTTCTAATAGCCTCTAACATTAAAAACATATTTGTTTTCGGCATCAGAGTGTATCAGGCAGAAATGTCTTTCAGCCTTTGTGAACGTGACGTTCCCTTTGTTTCTTCAAAAATCTAATTAAATGTTGCAATGTAAATAGACCAGAGTCTTCTCCTCTGGGCTTCTATCTTATTTAATCAGGTGATATGACAAAGAGCTCGCAGATATTTACAGCATCAGCCTGGGTGTGCTGTTGCAGGAGGAGCGGGGTTGACAAAGTCACACTTTAATGTTCTCCACCAAACACTTGTGCTAGTTGGCAAGGAGCCATTTTTCTGGTGGTGGTGGTATAGGAAGGGGAAGAATAAAGAGCATTTACTTACCCAGCCTGTTTTTATGCATCGTAAATTATATCTTTTGTTATTAATTGTAAATTATTCAATTTTTGTCAGATTTCTGAAGATTTCCCAAAGCTTCTTTTTGATGTTTGAAAGAAACCTATTCCTTTTTTTTCCAACATGATAAAGAAACATCTGTATACTCACAGTATTGACATAATAAATGTATTGATAGAGAGCCAAAATACACAAATTCTGTCAACTCATTTACTGCCGATTTGCTGTGTAGCTTGTATCTAAAACAAATATCTGATTCAGGACTACAGAACCACCGAACTGATTTACTTTTTTAATCTGACGGCATTCCTAATACAGTTGGACTTTTCTACTGCCAAAGACTGGATGGAAGAAGCTGCAACTAAATGTTTCGCTCAACATTTGTCAGACTGATCTTTGTTTCTTGGCACTATGTGCAATTGTTTATAAAATCATGTAAAATCCTATAGTATGTGTTTGGATTTCTTATGCTGGCAGAGCTCCTCGTCTTTCATGTGTGTGAGAGAGAATCTTTCCTTTCCTCCTCAACAAATGAGAACTCAAAACACTCACAAATCTTAATATTTTTTTATCAAGATATCTTCCCTCTCTCTTGAAAAATCTTTTTCATTGAGAGAAAAAACATTGAACTTCAGAATGCACAGATATATACAGGTATGCAGTAATACAGGATCATAATATATATTTCAAACGTTCAGTTTCAGTTCATTCTGTGGTTTGATGTGAGTAGGAATCCTCAAAACTCTGCTCTTTGGGAATGCAGGTATGAGTTACACATGCTGAAGGTTATGCAGATGCCTGGTAGACATGTCTGGTCTCCAAACACTAGCCCAGCTTCCAGTAGATACCAGAGGCAGCCTGGCGCCACCGTCTCAAGCTGGGCCAAACAAGATGAGCTGGCTAGCTCTTCCACACTCTGAGGTGTCTGTTGTCATATTTATGGCCCCCTTAACCCTCCTCTTTTCAACAAATAGCATTACATCACTGACCCCATTTCAGACCAAATGCAAAGCCCAGCACATGGCCAAAATATTTCACCACCATTTACTGTCACTGGGACTTGCACCTGACTGACATCCACTCTGCTCTGCTTTGGGATTACCAGAAGCTGTGAATAATGAGAGATTCTCAGAGTATTTGTTGTGGACTTGTGTGTGCATAATTTGGCATATCATGACAGGTGGTAACAGCTGCTGGAGTATGTGGTGCACCATGATGGAAGCTACGATGATGAAACCAGAGTGACCTGATTTATTAGTACACAAGCGTCTACAGTGGAGTCACAGGAAGTATTTCCATATGGATTGACATGGGAGGCACGGAGGCCTCACTCTAAAAAAAAAAAAAAAAAAAAAAATACCCCAGGCCTATCTTTTGCAAGTGGGCGGAGGGTCTAAAATAAAATCAGCTGTCACTGTCTGCTCGTTGGACAGAGTTGAACACACAGCACTGGAGCAGGTCTCCAACACCAACTGGGATTAGCTTTTGGCTCATAAAGACCCTGCAGGCAGGGGGTGCAGTGGCCTTCGTGTGGGATTCTACCTGCTGAGTTCATATTTTTGTAATTCACCATATCCTGGTAGGTAAGGAACACTCTGAGAGCCATGATTGTGATTTTTGTGTTGAGTGGAGTTTAATCAAAAATACGTGAATGATTTTAGTTTTTTAAATTACATTTTTATTATTACCTCTAATTCTGATTCTAGAGAGAAAAAAATGTAATCCATTATAATTTTCTTTTTTTTTTTTATATCTAAACAGAAAAATATGGAAAACTGATACAGAATTTTTTATTGTGTTTAAAATCCATTAATATCCCCCTCATGCTGAGTGCACTTCCTCTAAAAATACACAGATAAAATATAAATTGTATCTGTTAGGCCAACAGGAAAAAAAAACTGTGGCTGAAATGGTAAAATAACTGACTTTTTTGGCTTAAGGAGAGATTAAATTCATTCTATTTACTAGTTTCAAATAGATGGAGTTCTGAGCTGCTGAGTTATTTGTGCCACAGCCAACCCCTCTGAGTCTTATCTGCTTCCATGTTAAGGAAAGCTATGAAATAAGGAACACTGAAAAGTAATTATTAAAAAAGGAATGAATACAAGGTTTTCAATGCGGGACATCTAAGAGCTTTCTGAGCGGAAACCCTTGACCTTCCAGCTTTCCTCTTTACTTCACCAAGAAACACGACCCTTCATGGTTAAGTTTAAAATAGGCGTGATTTATTTTTGCAGGTACATGGCGCCTAGATTACTTCACTTTCTTGTTATTTGAGCTCTCAACCCAATCTAACTTGTCATGGGATATCCTCAGACTGTTGACAGATTTTTTTTGGCCGCAAATTTTAGTTCCAACCACAATAATTTACAGCTCCGAGAGTCTGTGCCCTCAGGACATCAAGTGAAATATGCTGCAGTACAGAGTTTTTCACTGGTAAAGTTTCACAGCTGAAGTCAAGATTTGACCTAAAACACTAAACAGTGACTAAAACTATTTGATTGTTAGAGTTGTGTTATGCTAAGTTGTCCCTCGTCTTTCTTAAGGCTCTGATTGGCCTACACAAACATAACCACCATTCCTCTAAGGCTAAAATAGATCAGCATAGTTGAGTCTGAAGCCACAAATCAAAAACAGGCCATAGAAGAAATAAAGACACATATCAGTGAAAAGCTGCTATCTATAGTGCAAATGTGTTTGGCCATGATATTTAAGCACCATCAGTAGGTTACAATTACAAGAAATGTATAACCTCACTATTACTTCTTTTACTTCCATATATCCAATTCAAAGAACTGAGTTGAAATCTTCTCTGTGGTTTCATCATTTGAATTTCTGGTTCATTTGCCTACTACTTTATTTAGTTTTCAGCAATTTGGAAATACAATACACACTAATTAAATCTGCTCATTTGCTGCTGAAAATAATATTACACATATAAAACATCATCTCATGTCAGCTGACCAATTACCTTTGCTGACATTATTTTTGATATCACATTGTTTCATATAGTGGTTTTACATTTTCCAGCATATTTATATGCTATATTTATATATATTTATATAAAAATGTTACCCACTGACACTAAAATACTCTGGACTGTTGAAGTTGTTCCAGATGCAGACTTTGATCAAGTATAATTATGTCTTAAGGAAAAACCCAAATCACATCTAATCTCACTTCCTCGACTTGAATTTGATAATACATCTCAATCTTGCAGTCTAAAGCAACATTTTAAATCCAAAAATTAGACACCTGGGACATAAAATGAAACAAGATATTTAAGATTCTTCCCAAAGTGTAACTTCAGCAGTTTCAGATGTTTAGTTGTGGACCTAAATCTCATATCACTGCTCACGCAGCTATAAATGAGTCTACCCCCATTCAATAAATCCTACACATCCAGCAAGGGAGTAAATGTCTGGAGACAGGTGTGTAATTGAATTAAATAATGTCCCTGTAGAGAAGCTGTTCACAAAAGAGTCACCTGGATTGTGGCAACTAGAAAGTGTTACCTTGGCTCCAATTTTGTTGCCTTTATGACTATATTTACGAACGCTAAAAGAGCAATCACAAATTTAATTTAAAAAATGCAAACGTTTCAACAACACAGTGGTGTTTTAATTATAGTTTGACAAACCTGTGATTAATAATTCTGCACTGCGCTGACACATCTTCACATTCAATCTTTCTGTATTTGTACTAAAAAAAGTGGTCGTGATAAAAAATAGTGACAACGGCAAAACTTAAAGGGTTTCTGATTCCCCTAGCAATGTTTTAATTGCAACTCTTGTGAGCCACATCTTGGATAATTGGATGGTGGCTAGGAACCATTGTCTTTAATGGTTTATTGGATTTTTGTACCGTAGCTGCCGGCAGCGCAGGTTTAACCAGGGCGGGACTTCCTGAAAGCTTTTAACCAGAGGAACCGGATTCACTCTGTGGACTCAGAGGTCATCCCACTGACCAACTGTGAGGCCATGTACCAGGCAGCTGTCTCCAAGCGACTGGACAACACCATCCCCAGCGGGGTACTTTATAGCTTGTGCATGGACATGTTTTGTTTTTCTGTTTTTTCTGCTACAACATGTTCCTACAGCAGAGCCCAGAACTGCCAGAGCTGCCTGCATTGAAAAGAACATTTGCGCAATTAGAGGCCAACTTTCTGTAGTTAATTATAAGTTGGCTTGCTGTCCTTGTATACGCTGTGTGGTTATATCTCTGTTATATATTATCTGGCTGCACATCCAGTCGCACAGTAACTGAGCTGCAGTGAGATGATATTGTCACTGTATTGTTATGCAGTTTTTTTGAAGAGGTGTTGACAGTTTTGCAGCTCAGTAAAGGGGGGTCAGCAGTCTTGCATATACATGTATAAATAGAGGTGAAACATGAGACTGCTCCCCTACTGGGCAGAAAATAGAGAAAGGTTGCAGAAAACATGAAATACTGTTGGCTTTACTTGTTGGCTGTTGCAATTTCTCATCTAAGCTTGAAACTCTGACATTAAAAGAATATTATGCAAGTTTGTGTCCGTGTACGTGTGTGTCTTCAGAGAGGGAGAAAACAAAGTGCACTTAGCTGCAACACGTTTGACAGCGGCCGCACAGAATAGCGCTATTAAGCATCTGTTTGATTTCAGGTCATGTCGAAGTGGAGGCAGTTAATGATATTTCCTGCTTCATTAGGTCATGGAGGAGTCAGAAGTCTGTTCCCTGCCTGGGGGACTTGCCAGTGTGAGAAAACAATTTGAGACCCAGGAAATGGCAACATCACACAATGTAACCCAGTTCCATTTTCATCACAGAAGTGTGCAGGTATACACATTAGAGCACATCATATTACTTCATTAGGGCCGATACTAAGAGCATGAAAAAGATGACTGCGATCAAGTGACAGTAACGTTTCTTTTCACCTGAGTTGCTTTGTATTTGCACCTTTCCATCTGCCTCACTGCATGGGAAACTTTTAGTTCAATATTAACGCTGAGCCTTGTATCACATCCTAATACATCAACAACAAGGCAAAGACTGTGTATTTACATTGCAGACATTGCTTGACATATCTAACAGCTTTTATGGAAACCCCTAGAGTGCCTGTAGCTCCATTCAGTAGAACTTAAGACGGCAATGAAAAAAAAAAATCGTGCCATAGTACAGTTTGAGCGAACAGCTTGGCAGATTCTTTGTCATCTTGCCTCCATCTGTGATTAGTCATTTCAAACCACACTGAGCAATCTGATCCAGCATCTTCTCTGCATGGTAGTCAGGCATGTACTATGAAGCTTTGGCTGTTGGAGTAAATTGGACCAGAGTAAACTGACATCTGGGGCTATGACAAGGTAGGGGGCTGGGATGATGTGGTGGAAAGAAACAAAGAGAGTAATTTGTGTGAGTGCCTATTTGTGTGGCATGTGTGCATTTGTCACTGTGAAAAATGACAACTGCTGTTTTCGTATTTACAGGAAATGTCAAACTCTGAGTTGACTGTGTCAAGCAGCAACAGACAGGTCATCCCAGGCAGTCAACAGCTAAACTTCAACCAAGAAACAATGGTAATTAACAGAGTCTGTAACTGCAACTGCAGGCAACATTTGCTAATGAGCGAAACACTTTGATCGCTTTGTTGTGTAAAAACTGTAACTGACTTGATCTGATTTGGGTAATTCATGTGTGTTTAGTAAGTCTGGTATTAACAACATAACTCAGTGATCATGTACCTGTACGGGTATTGCTGGCTAGTTCAATTTCTTTGTCACCTTTTTTTTAAATTGCCCATTCTTACTTTATATATACATAGGTGTCATACAGTGACAGTAACTTGGCATCCAGTTACGAAAACCATCAAAGCGAAGCAGGTAGGGTGTTTTTTAGATATTTTACTCTCTGATATATTACATTTAAAAGCTGACTTTCTATTTATGTTTCCACTGATGTTGTTTAGAAGAGGATTTTCCTAAGTACACCACAAAAGAGCTGAGGGCTCACTTTGAAAAAACAATAGAAGAGGCAGCTCCACAGAAACCAGTTAAGGTAAGCATTTCTGTTTCTATCTGAGTTAACACAAAAGCTGAACTGATGCAGTTGAGGGTTATTTATTAATACAAGACTGTATTAACTGTAATTTAAGTTACCACATACATGTACAAAAGTTATAGTCCATAAGATTTTAGTCCTTGTTGGTTTGGCGAGGTGTGGGTGGTAATAACAGCTGCTTTTCACAATAGAAGCAAACATCACTGACCAATTTCCTTGTCAGAAAGAACAACTGGAAGAAAAATCGTTGAATCTGTTTACTAAGAAACACACATAATTTTAAAGCTGCAGAATGGAACTTTTGTCTCCCTCTTCTGACAGAGAGTGTAATTATACAAATATTGTCAAATACACCAAAATTTCCATATTTCCAGGCCAGCAATTTATTATTTAAAGCTCAGAGCAATAAGGCAATATCTGTGTCTGGCTCCTCCATACTCTGCTTGATAAAGTATTTTTTCTTCTATTATTATGGCTGCTCCCCTCCTCAGCTCTAGCAAAATTACTTTTTGATGTAAAAACATATTGCCAGCAGTGCACAGAGCACAAATGTGGCCACAGACACCACATCTAACTCTACAGTATACAGCAAAATGCACAGAAATGCTTAACATAAGCCACTCATCAGTCATTAAAACCATGATGTAATTTTATAGTGCAGACAATAATTGTACATACAACAGTGAGGCACAAGTTTGTTGTCTTGCTGAAGAGTTGGATGTTTATAGTCTGATGCCTGCAGCTATTCATGTAACAGCTGCTCCTTGTTCTATCCTTTGTTCCATTTCCAGCAGTGTCTCACTGTCAAAAAACTCCAAATGATCATTGTCTTGCTCTGTCCAAACACTTTTAATGAGCCATGGTATTGGTGCTAACTACACTGACAAGTACACTACAATTCTTGTGATGGTTTCACCAGCAAAGTCACCCTGTGTTTTGCCAGTTAAACACTTTTGGTGTAAAGCTGCTGCAGCAGAAAATGTTTGCATTGCAGTGGCATAATGCAGCTCAGAAATAATAGTTAAAAAATGAAACTGAATCAGGGATTAAATTGTAAACCATAAACTTGGACAATATACAGGCATCCCACCCAGTAATTGTGTCAAAACCATCATTTGTTCTGATGAAAATCTTAAGGATTATAACTTTAACTCATACATATGATCTATGTTACTGAAAATAAATAATAGAACAATTTGCAGAATACCAGTAACTTTTTGTGATGTAAGTTTGTTCATTTTTTATTATCTAATTTTTACACTTTATCTGCAAGTGTTACAACAACGTGAGCCACCATGTAATCTCATAAATGTATGGCTATTTACCAATAAATATCATTTCTGTTCCTTAAAAAGATTGGACGTGACATCAATCGAGCTAAGTGGTCCTCAAATGTGATACAAAACAACATAGTGACTAGAGAGGTCTATGAGGCACCTGCTACTGAAGTAACTGAAATCACAACAGTGATGGATTATGAGGACTTCCCACCCCCACCAACTGAGGATTCTGATTATCTTCCACCACCACCCCCTGACTTATTACAAATGCCATCAGACAGTCAAAATATTCAAGTGACCCGTTATTCATGTGAGCCTCCAGAACCAGTAAACCCTCCCAAATACCCGTTAAACAAAGATGCTTACTTCAAGCAGAGGAGTATGTATGAGCTGAAACGTCTTTACAAGCACATTCATCCTGAGGTCCGTAAGAATATTGAGAAAGAGTACTACAGTGACATCAATGAAACTGAGAACAACCAGTTTGAGAACCAGGAGTATATCTATGAGGATGATGGTGGTAGTCCTGATGAGATCAATGACGAAGAATATGTGGAATGGGAAGAAATTCTTCCAGGGGAGGTGCAGTCAATTCGTTGGAAATTTGAAAATAAGCCACTGGACACCATTAAAGATGAAACTCTTGATGAGGACGACTACAACAAGAAAATTACTCAACAGGAAATGATTCTTGGAAAAGATGTTAGACGCACAGCTTGGATGTTTGAGACTAAGCCGATAGATGAGCTGAGTTCACAAAATACTACCTCGACTGAGCATAAAAACAAATTCAACAAATTTGATAAAGGAGATGTCCGTGCTGCAGCATGGTTGTTTGAAACCCAAAGTATGGACACTCTAAACAAAATGCACAAAGAGGAAGATTTAACAAAAGAGGTTGTGTTCACGGAAGAGGATGGAAATGCTACTATTTACATGATTGATAATAAGTATATGGGAAGCCTCGGGCACACCGAGACGATTGACGAGAGCCGCCTACTGAGTCTAAGAGCAGTGTTAGAGGAAATTAATGGTGAAGTGAAAACTGTAACAAGCACTTTTGACACTCAGTTTAAATGCATCATTATGGGACAATCAAGCCAGATGCTGGAGATTAAATCTGTGCGCAAAATTGAAACTGAATTAGAAAATTCCATTGCTTCTCGTTGGCTTTTCGATACCCAACCACTGGACTTGACAAACAAAGAACCTACACCTCTGAGACTTGTGTGTAGTCTTTCCATGGAGGACAGCAATAAAGGCGACTGGGGCAGGTGGTTGTTTGAGATAAAGACATTGAATTCTCTCAGTGAGTGGGAAAGCTCACAGATGGAGAAGAAAGAGATCATTGGTGCTGATGTTCGCAAGCACTGCTTAGTCTTTGAAACTCAGCCAATGGATTCTCTGAAGGATGACTCCAATGCCAGAGCCCAGTCCATTGAAGAAATTATTGGAGGCAATGTAAGATCTGCAAGGCACTTTTTTGAAAGCAGTCCTCAAGCAGTAAGAAAGAACTGCCCTGAGGTCGGAAAACTTAAAAAGGCAACAGTAAATGAAGAAATGAAAGGGGATGTGAGACACCAAAAGTGGCGCTTTGAGAGTCAACCTCTAGAGCACATAAGAGAGGAGAAAAAAGAGATAACACGTACCGTGAATATTGAGGACGACCTTACACAGGAGGATGGCACATGCTGTAGGGCGGATGTTCGTAAGAATTGCTGGGTATTTGAGACACAGCCAATGGACACTTTAAAAGATGATTCAAATTCTCGCCCCTTGACAAGAGAGGAAGTTGTTGCAGGTAATGTGAGATCAGCCAGAAATTATTTTGAAACAAATCCAGCTAATGAGTTGAAAGAGCTTGCAGAAGTGGGAAAACTGAAAAAAATGGTAGCACTTGATGAGGAGAAGGGTGACGTGAGACATCAGAAATGGAGGTTTGAAAGCCAACCACTGGAACAGATAAGAGAGGAAAAGAAGGAAGTCATTCGTACAATCGATATGGAAGAAATTGATAAAGTGGATGTCTCAAACTACAAACACATCTTTGAGACCACAGACCTAACCAGGTGGGATGAATCTCAAAAGATTCTCATAGAGGGTGTAAAATCTGGCTCTGTGAAATCAAATAAAAACCTGTTTGAGTCTTCTGCGCTTTATGCTATGCAAGACAGCTCAGGTCACTTCCATGAGGTGAAAACAGTGCGGCGTGAGGAGATTGTAAAAGGAGACGTGACAACCTGCAAGTGGATGTTTGAAACACGACCTATTGACCAGTTTGAGGAAAGCATTGATAAATACCAAATTATCAAGGGCATTTCTAAACAAGAAATAGAATCTGGCGATGTTAAAACTGCAAAATGGTTGTTTGAGACACAGCCTCTTGATGCTATTAAATACTTCAGTAATATTGAAGATGAAGAAACTGTGAGGACAACTGCAAATCATGATGTCATCAAGGGCGATGTGAAAACTTGTAAGTGGCTATTTGAGACAAAACCAATGGACATCCTGTATGAAAGAGTGGAATTAAAGGATGACAGTAAATCTGAAGAAATGCGTATGGGAGATGTCAAAACTTGCACATGGCTCTTTGAGACGCAAGCCCTTGATAGCATCCATGATGAGACAGAGACTGTTCTGAAAACATGCACAGTGAATCAAGATGACATTAGAGGAAAGGATGTAAGAATGGCTTGTTTTCTTTTTGAGACAGAGAAACTGGAGAATCTCACAGGGGAGGAGACGGGCTCTTTTAAGCGCGTCACTGAGATAGACATTGCATCTGGAGATGTGTCAAGGATGAAGTACATTTTTGAAAACCAAACATCTGATATCATGACTTCTACATCTGAGGAGCTGATGCAAAAGCTCAAGAGAGTTCAGACTGAGGATATACAAAAAGGAAACGTGGGAAGCTGCAAATGGCTCTTTGAAAACCAATCTATAGACATGATACGTGATAGTAATGAGGAATCTATGAACAGTCGCACTGTAAATGATGTACAGGGAGGAGATGTAGATAAGGGTCGTCTCATTTTTGAGACATACTCCTTGGACAAAATCCATGAGGACTCAGAGCTGATGAAAATGCAAAAAATTATCCGCGATGAAGATGAGAAAGGCGATGTAAGAAATTACACCATGATGTTTGAAACTAAGCCCCTTTATGCTATTCAGGATAAAGAGGGCCACTACCATGAGGTTACCACTGTCACAAGTGAGGAGGTAACACGGGGAGATGTGGTCGGGACCCGTTGGTTGTTTGAAACGAAGCCCATTGACGCAATCAAGGACACAGATGAAGTTTATATAATCAAATCTGTGACACAACAGGATGTGCAAAAAGGAGATGTCACCTCTGCCAAGTGGAAATTTGAGACACAGCCTCTTGATAGAATATCTGAAGAAGAGAAGGCTTTAATAAAAACTGTTGATGATATTCAAGGTGGAAATGTTCGAATTAATAAACATCGTTTTGAGTCTGATGCCTTGTCACAGGAATCTGTTAGAACAGTTAATGTGAGTGAAATACAAAAAGGTGATGTTAGGACTGCAAAATGGAGATTTGAAACACAGTCCATTGATAAAATAAGAAGCATGAGCTCTGAAAATCTGATTGAAACTGTTACAAAGGAGGAGGTTGCAAAGGGGGATGTTAAACATTCAGTCTGGCTCTTTGAGAAAAATCCTCTTGACCAACTTAAAGAGGTAGATGAGAACGAGGGTGTAACCATTACTCATGAAGAGATTCCCAAAGCAGATGTAAAAACAACAACATGGCTCTTTGAAACAACACCATTTGATGACTTTAATGAGACAAAAATGGAGAAGACCGAAATTCTGGGTAAGAGCATCAAGGGAACGCTTGAAGAACTTTACAGTCAACAAATGGTAAACTCGAAGGGAATTCTCATTGAAGCTGATGAAATTGGCGATGTTAGGATGGCAAAATACCAGTTAATGAATAAACAGGCTCCTGAGATTCAACGAGAGGAAGTCATCAGGGGAGATCTGCAGACTATTATGATGAACCTCCTGAACAGACATGAAAAAAATGAGCGGCAGATTATTATAGATTCAGAGGAGAAGGGTAATATCAGCTCAACAGTGCACCAGCTGTTCAACCAAGAGAGAGACAGCAGTGTTGAAAGGGAGGAAATATTACATGGTGATATACGGGAAGCGATAAACAATCTTTTTAATGTAGATGGGTCAGCAAAACATGGAATACTCATCCAGGAGGATGAAAAAGGAGATGTACGAATGACAATTTATTCCCTTCTCAATCAACAAGAGAATGTTAATGTTGAAAAAGAGGACATTGTAAGAGGGGATATAAAGAGTGCTCTTCTAAGACTGTCCAAGTCAGATACATCAGATGAGGCAGTGAAGATAAGAGTAGATGACGACGAAAAAGGAAATGTCAACTTTTACTCCACATGCATTGAATCTGGGGCACTTGACTATCTGAAACAGCTCCATTTAGGAACCGATGAGGCTTCCCCTGACAGACCAGAAAAAGAGAAGATCGTTGGAGGTGACATCAAGGGCACAAAACTCATCCTTAGTCGTAATCAAACGCAAATTGAGCGTACAGTAGAGGATGTTATACCTGGTGACGTTCACAACACAGTTAAAGTTTTCATGTCAGAGCCAACAGTCTCTTTGGAGGGAATCCAAAAGGAGGAGATAGTCAGGGGTGATTTAAGAGCTGCTTTGAATTCATTGTCTGAATCAGTGAATCAGACAGTTGTTGTAGAGAAAGAGCAAGTGGTGAAAGGCAACATACCGAAAACTCTGCGGTGTTTGGAGAAGGCTCAGAAGCGCTACAAGGAGATGGACAAGCCAGATATTATACCGGGGAATATCAAAGGGGCTCTGAGATCTCTTGAGAAATCATCAACCTCCAAAGTTGAACCGGTTGTTGAGGATTTAGTTGCTGGAGATGTGAAAGCAACACTAAAATCTCTAGAGCTGGCAAAGCAAGCTGTAAAGGAAGTTGTAAAGGAAGAAATTTTGAGAGGTGATATTCACACAGCACTGCAAAACCTACAAGATGCATCCAGTGAAAAGAGGAAGTGTCAGCAGGAAATAGATGTTCAGGGAGATGTCAGAGGAACAATTCAGCTCTTCATGGAGCCTCCACCTTCACCGAGGATGCAAAGGAGCCCAAGCATTGAGGGTGAAGTAAAGGGTGATGTTAAGATGTCGATTAAGTCATTATATGAGACACAGGAGCAAGCCCAGCTAGAGAAAGAAGAAGTGATAAAGGGTGATGTTAAAGGCACTATTAAATCACTGATGGAGACTGCTCAGCGTCAAACACCTAAAGTTAGACTTGGAACATACAGAAGAGTTCGAGTCAAACAAAGCCCTCCAGTTAAAAACCTAAATACTGATGCTCAGCGGAGCATACAAAAGATAAAGACAGCTAATGTGGTTGAAACATCAGAAGAAAAGCATTCTGCCCTTAAAGAAACTGAAGTAAAGTCAAGCACTGTAGAGAAGTCTATTCAGCAATCAACAACGGTGGTGGAGCATAAAACTATCACACAAAACCACGGCATCAAAACAGTAAAAACAGAGTTTCGTAATCTAAAGTCCAATCCAAAGGGAATGATAAAACTAGATAAAACCAAAGTAAAAACTGATGTTTACATTGTAAAACCAGAAGTGCCAGAGCCTGACTTGCCTCTGCCACCTCCACCTCCACCAGTGGTAGACACTGACCTTCCTCCTCCTCCACCCACTCCTCCTCCCTCTGTTGATGCTGACATTGATCACCTTCCTCCGCCTCCACCACCACTTGCCAGCGAACAGGACTTCCTCCCACCTCCTCCATCTGAACAAGAACTAGAGAGTATGCCAGCACAGGCAATAAATCCTTCACCAGCAAAAGCAAAAAAGATGACAGTCAAAAAAGTGAAAGCTCCAGCTTTGCACCCAGTCCCAAAGCTGGAGCCTAAAGTGGACTTCAGTAAAACACAACAGGTGGAGGTAACATCACAGAAAGTGGTGGAAATTAGCCAAAACCAATCAAAAACAACAACACATAGATCAAAGACTGAAATTCCTCCACCACCTGAGTCACCAAGACCTTTAAAGAAAGGCACTCCTGTGAAATTCACCCCTCCATCCTCTCCTACTCCCACCATGAGTTGGAAAATGAGTAAATTCAACACTCCTTTGATAAAAGCCGAAGAAAAGTATCGGAAACTGAAAGAGGAAAACACACCACCAACAACTCCAACTCCCATTTACATACATGATTCAGTTTCTGCTGCTCTTGAAATGCTTTCCAACAAAGACATAGAACAGTCAAACAACATTTCATCAGAAATGCTGCAACACAGTGGTGACAAGAAAACTGTATGTGTTCATTCAGATGTAGTGCCATGTGATTTATCCAAGCATGCTGTCAATACCACCCAAGGCAATGTCAGTGCTGGTCACGAGAAAACGCTTACTGATTCTATGATTGTGTCTGCTAAACAGCAAATTGTCTCTAATGAGACATCTAAGGTTGTCTCTATTCAAAAGACTTCATCTACATCAACTGTCAGACAACAGATGCATACAACAACACAGAAAACAGTTTCTGTTTCCTCCAAACAGTCTGCTCCATCTGTCATTATTGACAAAGTCCAAACCTCAAACACTGATGTTGCAGAAACCATGACTGCTGACAGAAAGAAAGATTTGAAAAATCAGAAAACAAAGGGCTCTGAAGATAAAAAGGAAGACAATGTGCATTCTGATAAAACCCCTGCTCAAACGGTAAAACACGAAATCAGTGTCATTGCTGAGGATGTAAAATCAGCCAAATCACAATCTGAAACTAAGACAAAGGATAATGTAGCATCTGAAATGTCCAATAGTTTTCACAGTCAGCCTTCCAAAAAAGAAAAGGAGTCCAAATCACCACAGCGTGAAATCAAAAAGAAAAATGACCATTCTCCTACCAAGAGCCAAGAGACAATTTCTGATCAGCTGATGCAAACAGAAAAGGCAGCTGCCAATACAAATGGTAAAGCAGGAAAATCAAACCAGAAGGTGAAAAAGAACAAGCAAGTAGAGACAAAGACATCCAGTGAGACTGAGAAACAGAGTTTCTCACAAGATCTGAAAGCAGAAGTGGTAGAAACTACTGAAGTGAAAGGGATCAGTGAACCTAAAGAAGTAAAGACAAATTTAAAACAGGGGATTAAGGTAGTAACTCTCTCTCCTGCTCCCGCCTCAGCATCTGCTATCACTGAGATAATAACTGACAACCAGGTGGAGATTGTAACACCCACAAAGAAGAAAAAGAAATCCAAAAAGTCTAAGGGGGGTGCACAGGGTAAAGATATTTCCTCAGAATCAAAGGCAGAAGCTACAGAAACTAAAATAGCAATGTCTGAAAAATCCAATCAAACTAAAGAAACAGTTGCAGGTGTCCAAATTCACAAAAGTATTAAAGAGGAGCACACTGAAGTTATTACAACAGAAAACAATGACCATCAGCAACAAAAAGGACTTCAGAAGCAAGTGAAGGCATCTCAAAAGAAGAAAGCAGTGACAGTTAATCAGCAGAGAGGAGAGGAAACACCAGAAGAGAGTAGGGATGTTCCAATTAAACTGACAGGCCAGTCAGAACAAAATCAGCTGGTCAAGTCCACAACAGGAAGAACAGAGGAGTCTAACAGGCAAGAGAGCCAAACGTTAATCTCTGACTTCTCAGAGATGCAAATGGTTTCAGAAAAAAATTATTCTACATCTTTGAAAACTCTGCTCAGTTCAGTTCCTGATTGGCTCATGACTCCAGAGATAAAATGTGAAATGGAAGGATCAGAAGTGGAAAGTGATGCAAATGAAAATGAAGAAATTCTCTCACGTGTGAGGGCACTAGAGGAGGCTAAACTAATGCATCCTGAAGATAATGAGACACTGGAGAAGCATGAATCTGAGGCAGTTTCTGAGGCAAACACTTCTTCACCGAGAATATCCAAGATAAGTATTGGTTCTGCCAAAATTGAGAACCAAGTAAGGAAAAAGACAACTCAAGAAAGAAGGAAGGAAGAAGTAAATCAGTGCAAGTCTGTTGACATTCGGTCTCCATCACCATCACTAAAGATGCGTTCTCCCTCACCAACATTTATCACCATCGAATCCACACGCAGAACTGACTCACCCCAGAGGGTAACTCCATCACCTACGCTGCTGCACAGGCCACCCACACCTCCTACACCACCACCACGCAGGTGTGATACTCCGACATCACGCCTCACAAGAATCACACCCTCTCCAACTTTTGACAGAGCAGAAAATTTGGCTCGTCTCAAAGACACAACAGCCAAGCTCTCACGTGGCGTTACCCCACCACCCATCCTTCCTCCCCAACAGATCTCTGAAAAGAAATCAGAGATTGTGGAATCACCTGCATCATTCCATCGCCAAATCAAGATCGAATCCCAAATTGTGGAGGTTTCAGGGACGTCATTTGCAGCAGAAAACATTCAGCGGGCAGGTGAAGATCTAGTTAATATTTCAGATTGTGTGAATGCAAAAGAAATTCAACAGTCTGAAATCCACACATCATTGTGTTCAAGTGAAAGAGATTTTGATGGAGATGAAGATTTTTCAGAACCATCAGCTGCATCTGTCAAAGAAAAGAGAGAGTTTTTTGAAGAGGCTCAAAAGGCAGAAATGAACAAGACCTATGTGCGAAAGGAGCCCATTGCTATCCCTGAACGACTGGGCCCAGACATGGAAGAGTTTGAGGAAGAAAAGAAGGAAAAAGAGATAGATGAGGTGCCCAGGACAGACTTGTCGAGTCTTGTAAACATATTTGAATCATCAGAAGAGAAAATATATATCAGAAAAGAGGTTATCCCACTAGCAGACCAGCTCGACAACAATATTGAAAGCACAGATTGTGACAAAGAGAAAGTAGACGTACTGGAACAAGGGAAGCCAACTTTTGACATCCAGGCTATTAAAAATGTTTTTGAACTGGGTGAGCAAAGTTTCTCATTCGGAGAGGAGAAAAAAGATCAGGAGGAGCTTCTGTCAAGCCTGAGTGAAACAACAGCAGACACTTCAAAGTGGGAAAGTCCTCAAGAGACAAAGGGAGGCTCACGGCAGAGCACCCCCCTCCCTCTGCAGAAATATGAAGAACAAACTGTGCAAGCAGAACCATCAGGTTTCTCAGAAACCAAGTCACTCACAGAACATTTCTCAAATGTTGATGAATTCGGTAACAAGGTCATCGGAACAAGGACATCTGTGACTGAACACTCTGAGAGTGTCTCAGCCCAGCAGACTCCTTTTTCCTATGCAGATGCAGTGAAAAGAAAAGCAGCGAAGCGAACAGAAACATACGATGAAGACGCAACTGAGAATCTGCTGAGGAATTTTCATAAAACGTGGACAGAAAGCGAGTCAGTTTTCAAAAGCCTCGGCTACACTGTTTCAGAAGAGACAACATCACAAGTTGTTTCACATCAGACAAAGATTGTCTCATCTGGTAAAAATTATGCAGCATGAAACAACAGAACCAAATGGCATGGACTATGAGTGGGTTTTATTTGAATAATAATTTGCATGTGCTCTGTTGCAAGTGCAGAATTTCCAATTATTGCAGTAGAGAGATTGTCTTTTTTCGTAAAACAAAAAGTGCTTACACTAACCAACAAGTCAAGGAGTGTTCAGCTATGCTGCAGCTCTGGACTTTAATATGTCTTCAGTGTCAATGTTATCATGCTTTAGAAGTTAATTCCCACCTACTTGGTTTAAAGTAAAGCTGAAGATGATTGGTTTGAAAATTTATTCTTGACATTGGGAATAGTGGTTTAACAAAATAATCTTATTTCCAAGATCATATTATTGATTTCTGAATTTATTATTATCATTTGTTTTCCAACACAACTCATGGTCTTCATAAGGAAGTGGAGTTTGCTGAGTTGTCTTGGAGTAGTTTAAGGTTGGTCTTGTCACTGAATACAAATAAAAACCAGTTGCATTCAACAACCAGCCTTGAATGGAGAAATTATGTACAATTGTCCTTCCTTTTATGCCTTCGTATCATCATGTGATAACAACTCCTCTAACGCCATTAACAAACACTCTGAGATTCATTTGAAAGCTTTTGAAGAAAAGGAAGAAAATGGATCTAGAAGACAATTACAATGCTGAAATTGTTGTACATTGTTTGCAAGAGGGATGATGTCATTCTCAACTTAATCGGTCTAACTGACTCATGATACACACAGCAGTCAGACTATATTTTCAAGACGCTGTCCATTAGCTGACCTGAATGAGGCCAGCATGTAATGTACATTTCCAGCAAGGAGATTAAAGTATACTATATGCTGGCTCAGGGCTTGTGAACACTACCAAATTGCAGTAGAGAGATATGCATGTATATCTCTACAAACATAAGAGAATGAGCCGAAATCCAGTGTTTAAGTGGATGAATGCGCATGTCGCATAACGCTTTTAAATGTAAATACAACCTGTTGAACTGATTTATGTTTGCAGGATTAACCACAATAAAAACTCAAATAAAAGTTGTAGCTCATTGCATTCTGTGAGGAAGCCCCAAGAAAAGGCTTTCTCACTGGACAAACAGAAGAAATCTCATGACCTGCCATTTATCTCTTTCAAACAGGTTCGAGTCCCGAAGTCGGAGCTCTGCACAGTATGTCGGAGGAGAGCTTATCCGATGGATGCTCTGATAGTGGACAAAAAAAAGTACCATAAATCCTGTTTCTGCTGTGAGCACTGCAGAAATAAATTAAGGTAATTATGGCACACTTCCAAATTTTTTTTTCACGGCAGTATATTTATTAAAAATGTTAAAGTTTTTGATGTGATGCAGCTCTGAACAAAGGATTATTCTCCCTTTTTTTTAGCCTAGGAAATTATGTCTCTCTCCATGGACACTTCTACTGTCTACCCCATTACAAACAACTTGTCAAGTCCAAAGGGAACTATGATAATGGACTTGGGCAGAAACCTCCTGCAGGAAGTGGTGGACTCATCCCCTCAGATGAGAAACTTGAATGGAGATATTCCATGAGCAGCATAAGTTCAGTAGATAAAATATACAGCAGTGAAATGACTAAGCCATTTGATGAAAACAAGCCACATAGTAATAAAATGTCCGTAGTTTGGCCCCCGCGTGCTGATTCCCCAAAGAGAGCTTTTAAAATTGAAGAAGACATTCAGCTAACTAAACCACAGTGGCCCCCCCCAGAGAATACGCCCAAGTCACCCAAACACCAACACAGAAAGGCTGTCCCCAGAAGTGTCCTTTGAAATAAACTCTAAAACATGGTTTAGTAAAATAAGTCAAAAAAAAGTGAGCACACAAGAATGAATAGTGGAATAAAATACTGGTAAAGAACTGTGCTGTAGGTACATTAAGGAAGCGGTTTGTTGAAGGTCATGTAGTGAAGTGATGCAAAAAGGAACACGACGCGTGAGGATATGATGGTAAACTGTATATACTTGTAAATGGTGTGGGAAAGCAGGTTGTAATTGTAAGTACTAGAGAGAGATTTAGATAGATGTGGACAAAGTATGGACAGTGGATGTAGACATGAAGCGGTGTGTCTTAAACTGACAGGCTTATCCCATGTGTAATTTTTCATTCACTGCATTTATTTGATCAAATCTGACAAAAATTATTCACTTTAACCATTATAACAATAGTCATTTGTCATGTAAAATTTAATTTAGCAAGATAGAGGGACATTGCTTATGAATAAAATAAAATCACAATTAATTCTGAGTTGAAGTTTTAAAAGAGTGACTGCAATAAACAATGCAGACAAGTGGGTGTCTAAAGTTTACAAATCGAAATGCTCTTGACATATAAGATAACAATTATTCTAACATTAATTGGTTCAGTGTATAATTCAAACCTTTTTTTTAAGCTATTGCATGCCGGTGCTCTTCTGCTGTTGTATTATTTTATCAGGCTTTTATCTCTCAACATTGACATTTTTGCATTTGCCTTTTTTTAGCACCTGGTGTGCAAACTACTAAAAGCATCTTGGAACTATATTATTTATAATTTTGAAAGTATATAATATAAACAAGTGAATTGGTGATAATCATGTTTGTTTTGGACATTTGTATCCTATTTTGAACAACAACTATTTTGCAATGAAGAATTTTATTTTTTAGATTAGACGGTTATACCTTGCTTTGTACAAGAAGATTCCTGATTCTGTCATGCTGTCAGGCTGGTTCACTTACTTTATTGCTGATCTAAGAGCAATAAAATGTTGAATTTCATTGTTTCGTTTGTCTCTTTGACAGTCAATTGCCTACTTTAAGTGTAGCGTCAGCGTAGTCTCCTGTATATGAAATATGACGTCTGTCATCGCATCAACAGAGTTCATCCATATCAGACACAGAGGAACAAGCTTGTCAGGTGTTGTATCTGATAGAAGCTGCCTACAGAAGACGAGGTCAGGTCACTAGATCCCTTTCACACCGTCACTATAATCTCCTTTAGACACTATCCCCACCCGGTGTGGGGGATTTTGGAGCTCAACCTGCAGGTGTACCTAGAGTTAGAATGGGTTGCCTGCCCCAAGCAGGTAAAACTGTAAAATATGCATTAAAAAGAAGAATAAAAGAGAAGAAGAAGAAACAGAGAAACAGCTTGAGCACATGGAGTGTGACACATCAGCAGAGGAAAGCAAGTCTTAAATTAATTTTACAGCTAGTCTAAAATAAGCTTATGACCAAATGCAGTTACTCATCCTCTTAATGCTTCTGACTGTGGAAGTCCAAGAGCTTAGTGTACAGTTTGGGTTTGACCAGCTTGACTATATTGATGTATTTTTGGTATTCAGACAGACAGACACTTTATTAATCCCAAAGGAGAAATTAAAGTAAACTAAATACCTTTTATTGAAATGAGATTTTGCATAAATCGGGACCCACAAACAGGTTATTGTGTGACACTTCATTATTTTAATAATTGATCCATTCAGCTCTTTTGTCTGTGGTTGACTCCAGGTTGTAAAAACACAGGAGCAGAGAGCATGAGCATCAGTGTGAGAGTTTGCAGGAGTTAACTAGAAATTCTCCCACAGCGTCAATCTACCTTGCTGCTCGCGCGTGTGCGCGCTCCGCACTTTCTCTCTTTGAGCGGATTGGTGCGGGATCCATCGGATTACACCGCGATTGGTCGCAGTGCTACTCGTCACGCGATACGCCGCCATCAGGTTTTCCTTCGACTCCTCCTCTTCCGACACCAACACCATCGCAACCCTCTCTCTCTCTCCCTCCCCTCCCAATATCAGTACTGTGGAATGCTGAAGCAAAGCAGTAGCGTTATCACCATCAGGACCACAAGTCAGAGTGGGATGGAGACACTGAGTGAGGTAGGAACAAAAAACGACCTTTTCTCTCTGTTCTGTCCGGACATGGCGCGCGCAGTGCGGACTCAGCTTCACTTATCCTGCGGTAATATGGATAAATCTACTTTTATTTGCACATGTTTTGTTAGATTCGACTATTCTCAGATCATATCATGTATTTTCTTATTTCTCGAGCGCTCGGGTTTTTCGAGCGTGTTCGCTGTTTTATGCAGCTCCGATCTCTGCTTCTGCTCATACAACCTGCCCACAGTGTGTTTAGTGATGCAGCTACTTTGGCTCACTGAGTGATCTCCGTCCTATTTGGCAAGAGCTGTCACCTCTGCACTTAACGCTTAGAAATGCGTAGGTTGTCCTGGACGATGGGTGGTGCAGATGACCAAGTATCAAACTTTAAGCAGATGCCTATATTCATTTTAATGTGATGTTTTGTTTTGTTTTTTTTTATCACCCTTTGCAGACAAATAGTGTCTGTTAGAAAATAAATTTAAAAGGTACTATCACACTAATATCGATTTATGATCAATACTAAAATAAAGCTATGGCAACTATGGTAACTGAATGAAAATCTTTATTCGTGTAAAGCTTTATTTATTTAAGTGGTATCTATGATAGATCAATGATAAATGATGCATAGAGAGACCTGAGATGTACAGTTGCAACATCAGGCTGCAGTAAAAAAAAGAAAAGAAAATCTGAAGTGATGTTTTGTGTATTCTTATGCAGTTTTTCCAGTAGTCATAGAAACTGTTGTGACATGTCTTTTTTAAAATCCTAAATATTCACTGTGGTCGAACATGAACCTCTGTCGGCGGAGATAAGTCACACTGTTTAGCGCTGTAATGCTGATGTCTGACAGAGACGCAGGCTTGAGTTAAAACATGCAGGTGAAGGTCATGAATGAATCAGTATACAATGTATATGTGCTGTTAATTGTTTAAATTTGTCTTAGTTGGACACATAATCTGGCAAATAACTTTTACACAACTAATTATAACACCTCTTTACTGTGACGTTAATTTTACTTTATGGTTCCCCTTCTTGAGTTATAGAACTTTATTTCACCTGTTATCAGACTTGTTATGTCAGACTTCTTCCTTTATTTTATGATGATGATTTGATAAGATGAACATGGTTCATCTCATCAAATGGTGTGAACATGAAGTTCAAGAGCCAAGAGTGAGCATGTGGTCCTAAGGACCTGCGTTTCTTCTCGTCTGTCTTTCTGAAGACGTTTTAGATTGCTATCTGGATCAAATACTAATCTTCTTTCTCACTTAACCACACGATGGTTTCCATTACATGTATATCCGCCGGCACAGTAAGTAACGATTTGTGCTAGACTGTCTGTCTGCCTGGTCTGAAATCATCTGAATCATTCGTTTGCTTCTGATTCTTGCTCGTGCCGTAACTGCATGCCTGTGTCTGCGCCTTGCTTACTGCGACTGCTCTCACTAATCACATTCTGCTAGGTGTAATTAGTCTAGGGATCCTAAAGCCTTAATCCTTGGTTTAAGTGTAGGCCACTGTATTGCTTAGTCAGTGTTGCCTCCAGTGTTACACTGGGCTTACAATCAGCATTATTGTAGATTTTGTTTAGACACCTGTGTATTGAGCATTTGTCTTAAATAATTGACCATTTAATAGGTCTGTGTGAAGCAAGCGCAAGAGAAAAGGATGTTATTTTGAGATGTGAGATGATGCAGAATTACCAGACATTCTTAATTACAAGCACTACTCCAGACAGGGGATTTTAACGTATTAACATATAAATGTTGTATATGTAAAATGTAACTTGTACAAAGTTGCCTTTTTTCTTGCATATCTGGCAACTCTGTGTAAAACACTAATCTTGGCGTGAAACATGCTCTAATGGCTATTGCATCAAGACAAGACAATAGCGCAGTATTAACTTGTCCAAAACTGCCCAAGCCTAGGCTTGCTAATAATAGGTAGACATGTGCGCAGCTTCTGTTTTTACTGCATTTCTGACACTTGTTTTCTTCTCTAAAAGCACAGCCCGACATGTTCTTTATAAAGAAATGTATAACATTGTCTGACCTCTTTAATGATGGCAAAATACCCATACAAGTGACAGCGATCTTGACAGAACTTGTCCTGTCCTCCCACACACACACACACACACACACACACACACACACACACACACACACAGACAGCTGTTCCACAACAATGTCATTATAAATGCTGATAGCAATAATTTCTTTGCCTTTTGAAAATGTTATGTGATCTGTAACAAACACAATGCGTTTAATGAGCATCCAGCCTCTATGTTAAATGTGTTAATAAAAAAGTATTGTATGATTACTCTAAAAGTATATATATATGATATATATATAATATATATATATATATATATATATATATATATATAGAGTAATGCATTGACAACAATATGGATCAAGCTATAGAATAAGTCCTAAATCCATACATAAACTGTGTATAGAATATTAACGATACTATACGTACAGTGCTCATTTTGGCTCCTCTCGGGTTGGATCAAGCAAAACTGCAAAAGTGCAGAATAAATAAATTCTACATCTTCAAAAGAATAGAAAAACGTATTTCTGCATCTTTAACAGGTTAAACAAAACCTATATAAGACAGTGAAGGGGATGTCAATCAATCTCAGTCTGCACAGGCCTCGTGGTCCTTAGAGACGAGGCCTAACCTGGCACAATAACTGTGTGATTGTAGAGAACACGTAGCTGGTCTTTTAGGTCAAAAAACAAGGTTGAAGGTCTCACAGACAAGTCTTATTTTGAAACAAGCCTGGTCCCAGTCCCTGCGTGGTGTGTTCCTCATAAATTGAACAATTTTGTGCAAATTGTATCTTTTGTTCTGTGTGAAAATGCTACAGTTTTCCTGTCCTGTGTGTATTTTTCTGTAGCAACCACAAGATGTTTGTTTTGGCAGTGGAGATCATTGCGGTGCATTCAACAACGGTTACTGGTTTTACTTACAATATTGATTATGGTGTGATTTCTTGTGATATCACATTGATCCTCAGCTATGATTACTGCAATAGTTTCCCTTTGTGTTGCTCAGTGTTTCTTTTCTAAAGTGCATTTGTTTTACTCTGAAGTGTTCTGTGGTTAAATAGTTTGACTTTTCATTGAATGTATGAGAGTTAAAAAGGCTCAAACTCTTTCCTCTTTCATCTCAGCAGGCTATAAGTCTCTTTTAAAAAGTAAAAACTCATTAACTACAGTCCCCCTCCTGCTGCCTTTTTAGTTGTACATTTGCCAATACAGTTCACAGGTATCGTGATGCATCATAGTCATCATATCACAGTATTGCCAATGTTATAATAGCTGTGCATCTCATAATTCCCTGTTCTAATGTGCAATGTGCAGCAGAGGAGAATATGACTCAAGGGTTAATGGTGGCTTCTCCCATCAGGATTTTATGACTCATATAGTCTAAATATTGAGATATGCTCTGTTGGTAGCGGCACTGGCTTTATGATTTTGTTTGGTAATGTTCAGTCATAGACTGTGTTTTCAAAACTTGCTTCCTTATATTTTCAATGTAGCCTCCACCTCGATGTTAACTTTACAACTAAAAGCTATTTCATTATCTCGTTACAGTTATGTTTCTAACAACTGTGAGGCAGAATCATGTATTGTTTGTCATTTTTTATGGTAAATGTCAGAATAACTGAACTTTCTGTCAAAGCATCAATTAACTGACTAACAAATCTGAATTCACAGATGTCAATATGTGGTGTTCCAGATTAGTGTATGTCGCATATGTGTGTGTTATCTTATATTACAATGTTTGAGATTGGTGGTGAAATGTTACATTCTGTATTCAATTATCACATTGTGGGGGCACCTTTTTAGAAACAAGCAGAAAAGCGCTTGTTATGCTGATTAACAGATAGGAACTGTGATACGCTGAAAATAGAAATCGATTCAAGAAGTGCGCAGAAATATGCAGACAAATATATACACTGTAAATTGTGAAAGACAAATCTAAAACAAAATTCTTGTGAGCGAGGATCAGAAATGTATGAATATAATAGAGTTGATTAATGTGGTGGAAGTTGTGCAGGATCAGTTGATTAGGAAGAAGAATATGAGGTGGGGAATAGGAGACGAGGCGTGTAGGGTCTGTTTCATGTCTCAGGTGGCACCTGAGGACGCAGAGGATGAGAGGATGAGATATGCTTAAAGGAACTTGGAGGAAATGAAATTGGGGATGAGAGGATACATGGGTGTGAAGATGGATAGGTAGAACCAGAGTCGGCTTCTGAGTCAAAGTAAACTTGTATAACAAAATAAAAGACATGTATTTTTCTCCTAAAAATACCCCAAAATTGTCGTGAAAAATTATGTTTAGACCTATTTTGTCTTAAACCATCAGTTGGTTATTAAAACTGCAATATGGCTTTTTCTGTGTTTTGAAGAACCTCAGGTGATTACAATCCCGCAGCCCACTTCTTCTTTGCAGACAGGACCTGCTGAAACATGCTGAAACCATCCATGAAAATCAACTACTTTAAGACCTTTTGTTATGAGATCATGACACATTACATATCGAATTCTCATGTCCTATCTGTTCCCAGAATACAGACGCTGTGATAAATTTCTGTGTTACTTTGACTAAAATACCACGATAGATGCAACAAAATTACTTATTTTTTGATAATTCTCAGTTAGGTGATCAAACCAATTTAACTACACTGTTGCACAAAGATGGAAACAAATTGTTAAATTTATAATGAATTATACCCAAACTCAACCTTCTTTTTTATCCACTAACAAAACTTTCAAGCTTTCACGGTGTTTGAGGAGTTACCATTCTCCACCACAGTTTTATGCCCTTCATTAAAATTTGGGACCTTCTACCGTGTATTCCATTCACTCACTCTTTAGTGTCTTGTTAGTGTGTGTCTGCATATAATTATGCTCCCAGCTTTAATTATTCTGACACATCCCACACACATACTGTAATTACTTTTCGTATTGAATCTTTTAATGAGGCTGTGGATTATCCTGCCAGCTGTAGTTCTGTATTTTTTTTTTTTTTTTTTTTTTTTTTATGGGAAATTCATAGGATTCTTCTCACTTGAGAATGGAGTGAGTAATGTGAATAACATCAAAATTTCAAAATCAGTTGTCTATATATTCTACATTTTGTCTTCAAAAAGCCCTTTGTTGTGAGGTACCACTTGTGTAAAGCTATATCATCAGTCCTGGATCAAAACACCTTACATGATTTAATATGAAGTTATAATGCAGCTTCAAATACTTTTGATTGTTTTAATTTCAATACTGACTGTTTTGTCTTATTTTGTCTTGTTAATCATACCAACACTTATTGTTACATTTATTCAAGAATTGATGTGAAAAAGCAAGTTAATGAGAAGGAGTCCTAAGCAGTTTCTATTTCTCTTGTTTCATGTGTACAAGTACTGAGGTCAAACAACTGCATTTTGCTCGAAGGCATTGACGAACACTTCCAAACCGTGACAAGGTTTGAGCTATACCTTATTAGAGGAATGAGTCCAAGCTGGGGGCTCCTGAAGTTTGACTTGATTTCCCCAGTGACCACCAGACCAAACCATTTTTATTACTGTGACAAAAAGGGCTTTGGACAAGTTCTGCAAGGGGCCACGACCCTCAGATGGTGAAAAAGAAAAAGTTTGAAAATCAGCTTTAACATTGGCACTGCTCCTGACGTGCTAACATCTTGACTCACATCATTTAAGTTGAAGCATATAGTAAAGTCAGTTTGTTCTACAAGAAGGGCAAAACATGAGACGTAACAGTAGATCCACTGTTACTGGGGTTCAGGGTAAGAGCAGATGATTGAAGGTTTAGCTCCACTTTTGTGTCATGTGTGTTATTTTGTGTTTGTCACAGACTTTGTCTCCAGTTGTCACCCTCTAGTCTACCATAACTGAGCTGTGTTGTAATCCCTTAACATATATGCTCTCTGAATGACAGTCTGTTTCGGTCAGCTGAGCACCATCCTAGTCCTCAACAGTCCCGCGCTAAGCCCAAATCTGATTTATTTTCCTCACGGCTCTACAATTCGGAGCGCTTCAAAAAAACTGACTTGTACATTCAGAGGTAACAAATTGCTCTCCAGGGGGGAAAAAAAAACTGTGAAAATCTTTGTAGAAAAACCAAATTTTCTTCTGCATCTACAAACATACAGCTGTCGAGGAGTTTCTTAGATCTTTGACTTGATTTAATATGACGTGTTGTACTGATGCAGTCCCAGTGCAGAAGGTAGTGTGACTTAGACATAACATGGCGGATGGTGATGCAGCATGTTTGACTTATATGCAGGAATTTTTGTCCAAGTAACAACAGCAGCATTGATTTATTTGAACTTTTACCATGCTGTACTTTGCTGTATTAACCATTTATCTGACAAAATGTCTTTTTTGTGGTCAAAAAGAAGTTCAAGGCAACTCAGGGATAAACATGTTACTAGACAATACCAGGGAACAAATTGCACAGCCAGAATGACCAGAATGACCTCTGTGTGTAACCTAGGTCATCTTGCTTATCTTTATGGGCATCTTTTTGGTTACACTCTTAGGATCAATACCAAACATGACAACCTTTACACAACCCATAGTAATACAAATTCCATAGTGCTATCAGAAAGAGTGTGCTAAGTCAACGAAGGCTCAGGGAACAACATTTTCACAATACAGATACTTATACCATAAAATTATACTACATTACCTAACCTGGACTAAACTGTAGCTGCCATGTGTAGACATTGTAGGAAGCTAGAATATTAAAAATGCATTATATTTTCCAGACAATATGTTCCAGATTTAGTAATGTGTGTGAGTTGATAATAGCACAGAGAAGTTTTAGTCCCACTCATTAAAGTACATTTGTCCAAGGTACATCTTGTTCCCTTGCAATGATTCAACAGTATTGGCTCTACGCTTTGTGCAAAGTGCAATGCAAGTGACTACTAGTTACAAAGCAATGCGGCTGTTTCTTTTTTCCCACAGTTTAAAATAGGAAATGCACTTGTTCCCATCCTTGCACCCACGACATGTGAGTTTTAAAAATAAAGTGCGGTCAGGTGCATTGTTGCAGGGGGAAGTCGATTGGACTATTGTCCAACAAAACCTGAAGTCATTGGCACAGTGTTTCACTGTTATTTTGAGGGAACCAATGTCCCTGGGCATAAGTCAGGGACACATGCTGAGTCCTCTGCTGAGAAGCATTCTTTCTTACTACATGGCAAATCCACCATTTCAATAGCAACCCACTAAGATGTAAGCACACCTGGCTACTCCTATTGGTTTATTGCATTTTGGGCCCCCAAACCACACCCATGATAATGTAAAACCCTTTTGAACCATGCACCTGGTACTATAATGTTATGCCCTAAATGTCAGCCATGTGCCATAGATCATAAAAATAGGACCCTGAATGTTTAGAAATGATCTATTTATAATTACAGTAAGTTCCTGTTAGAGCAGAAAGCCATAAAGGCAAAATAACATCTGCTGCAGTATGTGATTTGTTAAGTCATGGAGTAAATTAGCTCTCTGTTTGCCAGTGTGAACTAGTCCCAATAGAGTTATGTCCCCTCATTTAAACTCCCACTGAAGTCCAAGTGCTGTAGAGACTCACACAATACTCATTTAAATGATAAAAGACACCAGTGTCCAGATCAGCCAGTTAAACATTTTTACTTATTAAATTTCCCCTGCTCTTCCCTCTTGTTGTTATCTCAGTGGGTTCAGTGTAGCCTCATGAAAAGAAGGGAATTGTTCACACCCAATTTTCTTCTGTAAACTTTATACTGTTATAATATTACAAGTCACTGAAATTATTTTCTCATTTAGGAAAGAAATTCATCAAAAATGTTCTCAGTTGCCTTTTTCTACGGTGACAGCTTTGTTCTATTACTACATATTATATTGTTCAGTCACCATTTGAACTGTTGCTTGTATAAAAGCCTGTTACATAACAAAATGTGAAGTTTTACGCCAGGAACTACAGGTCAAACTTCAGGTGGATGGATATAATTATTTAAGAAGTGTTTTGCTACTGTTACATAATTTTCTATGCTGTACCTTTGTGTCATTGTCAGTTACAGTTGCTACCACAGGTATTATTCTGTGCACAGAACATAACATCATATTTTACCTGTTACTCTTCCAGAATTTGGACAAATGCTAGACTTGCCATCTGTGAAGACAGTGTTAACATCCACATCACAGGTGCTTCTACTGCTTAGGTGGAAAGTATAAAACAGGTGCAAATGCATTTTTTTTAGCAGATACATTTGAAGTAAGAACTGGTGAAGGACAAAATGTAGTAGGACTTGACGCATAATGCAGACACAACATTAAAATGAGCTAGAACAGCAAAATGGTGCAGAGATACCGCTGAGAAGTAATTCTAGCATCGCAGTACTTGCACAACAACAGGAGCAGTGGTTATGTACTGGTGAGAGGGTTAAATCCAAATGATTAGATTTGAGAAGTCCATTTGATACTGGTGGTATAGAGATCTGTTGAGTTCTTTTCATGACCTCAAGTCAAGAGTGTTTGTGTCTTAAAAGCTTTCATTTGCAATTTAAAAAGAGGTCATGCCCCACTATATACAGTACATATTTATGACTGTGTCTATGTCTCACTGTCTGCTGTGCATTTTAGTCTCCATAATTACATTACTGTCAATTTTATTAAAAACCAAGCCTCTATGCTTTGCCCTCCACTAGTTGACCATAGAAGTCAACTTCTGAATCACTTTAACTTGATTCACCGCAATTATGGTAGAAAAATATAAAGAGATGTTTGTGCTCTCAGTGTTGATTCCTCCCTCTGAGACGTACACACCTACCGGACAGTCTGTGAAGGTGACACTGTACCAGCAGCCTGGACAAAACAAAGCATGGCCTGCTTGGAATTGATATTCCTCAAAATCCCCAGGCAATTACTGAAGTGGAACTTGGTGGTGACTTCAGAAAATATACTGCAGAAATAAGGCAAAGCTAAGAAAGATGACAAGTGCTTCGGTCCTGCAACATACAGCACAAATGTGTCTGACTCATTTGTGTGTCTGACTGATTTCTGTGATTTGTTGTACAAATGGATGAATCTAGATATCCTAAAGCACTGGAGCTGTCACTTGCAATGGCTGCTTTAAAAAGAGCTTTTCTTTGAAACTTGAGTTAACTTGGCCTCCAAAGTATTTCTTGAGCACTTTTTCACTTGTTATTTCAGCTTGCACATGGAGAGCTCTGGGGAAGTTCGTATTGAATTTCTTTTGCTTTTGCTTGATAAAACTTTTTCACCTCATCAACTGAGTAATTGTAGTAGTTGGAGTAGTTTTACACAATATAATGTCATCCTTGAGTTTCTATAACAGTGCAGCTTAGTCAGGACGTATTCTCCTTCAGAAGAAAAAAAAGGTCAACTTGTCTGTAATATTGTAGGCAACATCTTTTCGGTGATTTGCAATGAGGTTGATCACTCTAGAGGAGTCAATTTTGCCTCTGAACATGGGAAGAGTTCTCCACTTGGACACTCTTAATGAGAAAATGTAAAAGAAATCAACTCAAATGAAGGGATGCTATTGACTTGTGAAGATAGAGAATTGTAATGTAATGAGTCTCTTCTGTTCATTCAAGCTCCACTGTGAAGGTAAGAAAAACTGCTAAGAGCAAGTTGAACTAATGTAATCATCTGATGGAAACCAGTTTCTTGCTTATTTGCTTAATTAACTGTATAAGTTAATTATGATAAAGAAACGCAAAAGCACTGCACAAGATTTCATCAGCATTTAACAGAGGAAGGTAAATGGACATTGTTTCATCAGTCTGTTTGCAGTAATAGCTCAAGATTACTGAGGTTATATTTTGAGAAATGTGGCTTCTCTAACTCAAGGCTTTTGTCAAATGAAAATATCTGTTCTTGACTCTAAACAGAATATTTTTATGTGAAATCTTCCCATACTAGAGGCCAGAAAAACAACTCTGACAGATCACTTAACATATTCAGCACATTAAAAAGGGAAAAAAGCATGAGTAAGTCTAAGGTCAGTTGCTTTTTAACTAGAAAAAAGTGAAACTAAGTGAAATCAGAAAACATTGCCTGTCCTTTGCTACAAGGTTTCCTACAGGGGATGAATGCATACACTGTATACATAGCACATATTATGAATGATTATTTCTAGAAGATATTCATACACAGAAAACGCAGCTTCACTCTGATGAGCCACTATCTAACTTCCAATAAAACTGTGAAAAAGCTGATGTATAAGTGTTTCTGTACAGCAGAGGATGGGCTCTGTTCCAGGAAAACCATATAAATCTGAACCTGAATCCCTGTGTGAGTTTAAAGTATGGGTGTAAGAGACGTGGGCTGAGATTTTTCTCCCATTTCTTTGTTTGTTTTGATCAGCATCACATACTAAATCATCGGCTAGCCATTTTGTTGCAACTATAGAGTTCAATAGTTCAATAAATTTGAACTCTAAATGCAAGCCTATTGGGGAAAGTATTTTCGGTCAGACAGAAAATCCACAACAAAATACAAATGGCCATGCCATGTTTGTGTAAATGGCATAATAGCCCTGTTAATTTTAGTAATTCTCCTATCTTCAGATTACAGGTTTTAGTGAAGAACCCATGTCATAGTCTACAATATTTTACCACAACAACTGAAATAAGCAGCTGAAATGCTAAATGCTTTATCCATCATATGACCTGTTTTTTTTTTTTTTATTTCAGGCTCTATTATCCCAATTAATACAAAGGGGAAAAATTACTTTCTACTTCTAAATGTCATGTCATGTTCTTGTTTGTTCAGCTTATGTCTGCTTTGTGTTTCTGAGAAGGAGAAGCTGCAGTGAAAGGTTTGATTGAAAATTGATTTTCCGTGGATGGGAAATGTCATATGGAGCACATAGATCCTGGTAGGACGTATTAGTTACACTCTAATTCTCTGAACAGTAATATAAGATCTATTTCACATCAATCACAATGCTCAAATGCTACTTTTAAATCCACATACTGTTTAAAGCTACTATGTGTAAGGCTGTTAGTTTAAAATGTTCACACATGAAATTGATGTTTTTATACAGACATTATGTGTCTGTATAATGTTACAGAAATGCGAGACCTAAATTAGCATGCTAACCAGCTAGCACTGGTCCAGCCCATCCCATCTCACAGTGCTACTTTGACCCTTCAACAGCGAATCACTGTAGCGTCCAGCCTTCAGTCTAACATGAGAGGATAAAGAAGTAGGGATTAGTCTAACCCCTGACTGTCTGGCTCTTGGTCTGTCTGTGTCTTCCTTTTTTGGCAGCCACAGTCCTGAGCTATTCTGTGTATTTACGTCAGAAGTCTGACATAAAACTATTCACATTATGTTTGATTAAGACTAATGTGTCAAGTGTCTCTAAACTACAGCTCGCAAAAAAGAAACGCTGAATGTAAAGCGACTCATTGACACTGATGATTGATTGAATTAAATAGTCCTTAATTCAGAATGTTAACTGGCCAATATGTATGGACAGATCTATGTAGAAAGCTAGCATAGCTATCATGGTTTTAGCCAAGACATACTCTAAATTGTATTTTATATTTGACAATGATTACAGGTCAGATGGGATGTTTCCAATTGCACAATTTTTGCATAGAGCTCCAGAGAGGTCAAGACCGGTTCTGCATTCTTGGCGAGAAACCTAATTTGGCAACAAAAAGAATAATTGATAGAAATAGAAGCAAAACAAGAGGCAACATTGGCGTTGAGTTCTACTGCTTGAGACAGCTCCTGGCAAGTAAAGGAATGAAGTTTATAGCTGAACTTGACTTAAATGAACAGCTGTTAATGGTAACAGTAGCTGTTTAGCAATTGCAAAACCTTACATATAGTACCTTTGATATCTCTACTCATGCGGTGTTTGTATGTGATCAGTATGCAGAAGCCTTCTTTTAATAAAAAAAAAAACTGCCCTGATTGAGCTGTTATATACTGAATAAGTAGTAATAGTAGCCATAGAATAATAATAGAAAAAATCCTCCATGTCTAACCAAGGGGCCACATGAGAGCATGTTTGCCTGGCTGGTCTATAATGAGACCAATCCCTGGAATAGTGATGTGGAAAGAAAACTGCATTCACTTGCAATAGCATGTCCATTAGCGTGGCCCTGTCTGCCCATGAGGTTATCAAGTCATTGTATGTGTTGAAAGTCACAGCACAACCTTCTTGAGGTCAGCATAAGCAAGCATTTCAAAAATGGAGGAAAAGCAGTGAGGAAATTGAAGCTTCCCCTTATCTTCTCTTTGCTTTGCCTTTACTTAGAGTAACAGTTAGAATAAAACCACAAAAATACACAAATACAGAACCAGAAATGAAATAGTACAAATAATGTTGGAAAACCTGTCATAACTGCCAAAAAATATGGGTACAAATAACTAGAAATTAATTTGGTTTAATCACAGTGCATTTATACAGCAAACACCCATGATTAAATATCACTAAAATGATAAACTATTCCAATTTATTTAATTCTATTATTGTTAATCATTTGATATTGTGTATAATTCAAAACAAACAGGTCAGATAGACTACACTGAAAATACAAACACCAATGTACAACCTCAACCTGGCTTCATATGGGAAACAACTGCCAGAGCAACTAAAAAAAAAACAGCTTGATATGCTGCAGAGGAATGGGAGAGAATTCAAAAGCATAAATATTCTATTTAACATAAGCTGAAATACAGTTGCAGCAGTGGTAGGAGGCACAGGAAAAAGCCACACTACCTATGTCAGAGGGCGTTTCAGTAAGTTTGGCAGGACAGGAATTCTCCAACATAACAATGACCTCAAACACACCGCGAAGAGTTTGTGAAGGAGGAAAAAAACTATGATCTGGCCAAGAATACCCCTCTGACTTGAATCCAAGAGAACACCTTTGGAGTATTTCATAGCAGGAAGTAGAACAGCATAGTCCCTCCAGCAAAGAGCAGCTGAAAAGATTCACCTGTAAAGGATGGCAGAACATTTCCCCACTGGTTTGTGCCATCAAAAATAAAGATGGATGTAGAAAATGAACTAAATTGGAATTGGAATTAGAATTTTATCAATAAAAGTTCTTTTTTATGATAGTTTAATTGGTCAGAACTCTCCTTGGGCTTTGACCAAAAGCAGATAAATTGAACTGAAACTTAAAATTCGGTGACAAAATGAATCTTACATCCGTATGCAGTGTTCATGCCATCTTTTCTAGTGCGTGTCCTCTGATTAATGATGTCTGACAGGGACAGACTGAACGATAAAGGTTAATCACTGTGTGTCCAAGCGCTTGAAGACCCAAATCCTTTGTGCAGTGTCGTCTTTTGTATTCCACTGCAGTACCTGCAGCTCTTCGTTTCCCTTTAGAATTGCTTTGTAGAAGAGCAATTTTTCAGGACAAAGTCTAGATTAAGGGTATTTTGTTGTGTTTGCAATTGCCTCAATGAAAGTGATGTTCAACATCTCATCTAACTACCAATAAAACAGAATTCAGAAGTCTTGTTCAAACCTTTTCAAAATAAAGTTAGTAAAATGATAGAGAAGCATAATGGAGGCTGAAATACTTTGAAGCAAACATTATATGCATCTCTCCAGACTAAGTTTGTCATGTGCTAAGACTATTTCGGATGTCAGTGAGATGTCATAATTCAATTATTGGTCCTTTAAAAGAGGATTTTCATCGTCTCCGGGACATTCGTAGTGTCATTGCTCAAACTGCAAACCCATCATTTATGTCGCACAGAGCTCCAGATATCTACAAAATGACTTTCTACTTCTACTTGAATTATGTGCTCTGTGATATACTCAATAATTTTTCAGTCAGACTTATTATTATTGTAATAAGTCTGCCATGAGAATCTTAGTTTTTATTTCAACAGGAAACAATGAGCACATACTTTACTGAAATATCGAAACAAATATCTGTCTTGTGCGTTTTCTTACATCTCAGTATATTGTCCAAAATAAAGTGGCAGTTAAGCCGTACTGGGAAGGATTGAGGCTACTACTTTAGTTTGGGATTTAAGAGGTGAACAAAGCTCAAGCTCAGTTTTCTACTGGCCTGTACCTCCCAACCTTATACAACTGTGGCACTCGTAAGCATCAGACCTTTGTAATGTGGATAAGGTGACTAGAATTGAGCTGCTAATTAGTTAGTTAGTAAGTCTAAAGTTAATTAAAATGAATTTAAGATTAAATTGAATTATAGTTACTATTAGAATTATTTTCATCACCTTTAAAATTGAGGACTGCATTGTTTCTGCAACACCTTGTCATTTAAAGAGAATCAAAGTAAACAAAACAGATCCATGTGCAGTATAATTCAGCATGTGTTTGTGAGCTTTAAGGCTCTCAGGGGATACATTCTTGCTCGTGGGGTTTTTTTATTTCCTTTTTCTTTTTGTTCTTTTTGCTCTGTCTCTTAATTGCAGTTTGGCCTTCACAAAACGTGAACAAACATTCACAGAAAAAGAGAAAACATGAGCTGTTACTCTCTCTGTTATTCCAATTTATTCTGTTTTTTTTTTTTTTGTTTGTTTTTTTTTTGCATTTTTTTTTTTTTGCATTTTTTTTTTTTTTTTTGCATTTATCCCCACACACACACACTTTTTGTTGTTTTTGTTTTGCAGCCTGGATGCACAGATCAGAGTAGTTTAATAGTAAATTTTATGAGATTAAAGGAAGATATAGTGAAAGAATCAATTTACAAATAGAGGAAGCTGACTTTAAACAAAGCCGCCAGCCATTAGTCTGGTTTTGATGTTGAAAAGTGCCAGAGAAGGTTGATATATGTCTTCATTTGCACATTGCAGCGCACACAGACAAGCCTGTGGCTACATCTCGCTGTTTTCCCATATTATATATGCAGCCTAACTCACAGTGTATGGGGTTGAGTTTGCTGTTTAGATGTTTTATCTTTGTTTTTAAAGTTTTTGTAGCCTCTTGCAAATTCTCTACTCTCCAATCTCTTTGAGTTACAGTAAAACTGCCAAGACATAATTACAGACACCAGCTGCGATGAATCTACATCTGTAATTACTCTGAAGTTCTGTCATTCTCCATTGACTGTCAGCACCAATTATTATCTGCATAATGAGACACTTTCTGGACAATATGTATTTAACTACAATGTAATTGTATAATCAACCAGAGATGGGCTCGTCGATAGTCGTCATATTCACCCAATCGGCCAATTCTAATTCCAACATTTTGGGAAATAACACTTACTCGTTTTCTCATCTTGCCAAGAGAGATGAGAATAAAACTTTGCCCTAACAACCAGCCAAGAAATAGCCAGACACATAACGCATCATAAACCAAAGTTTTTACACATTTAATCAGAAAAGTCGTGAATAAGCACATTTCTTTCCCTTTTTTTCATTTTGGCAGCATGTTATTGTCAGCTTTCAAAAAAACAAAACAAACAAAAAAAAAAAAAACAAAGGAAAATTGCCCAAAAAGAATTAGGGAGGAATGCCAATCTAAACACCACATGTTGCCATGAAATCTTGGACAGTTTAATTCTTTCCATTCCAGGCTGCAGTTTTCCCCGCAGGTGGAATAGATGGATTTTATATTTCCAGTCACTGCAGCAGCTCTGATTGATGGACAGTAGATACAGGTGGGTGCGCTGCATTCTTTCTTTCCCTGACCACCTTTGGATGGGAGGTCCATCTATATCAGCAGAGAGGTCATGTTCCCTCTGGCAGTGATGATCAAACACCACCAGACCCTGAGGGAGAGACAGACAGTTGCTTAGGAGACATTGTTGCTTCATTTTGATGATGTTCACTCTTCTTGTATAAATCTGCCATGTTGAAATGTCCTGCTGTTCTTCAGTGGAGGATTGTTCAGAGCTTTCGCCGTTGCTCTCCCTCACAGGGCTGTCTGGTCTGTGGCAGAGGCAGTCGAGCACCTTGTCTTTGATTGTAGCAGGTATGAAGAACAGAGACTGAGTTTGAATCTAAAGCTTTGTCCTCAAAAGGTGAGAACATGTAAAACTTGTTCATTCAGATTTGTGTACATGTACAGTATATACTTAACGTGCATGGGACTTGACAAAAATTCAGATTTTTCACCGCAACATATTATGTTTGCTTTGTCCAAAATAGGTGAGCTGAGTTTGTTTTAAGCTTTTAAATAGAAGAGAATAATCTTTTATAAACCTGATAACAGCAGCTGTGACAGTGAAATGCATGAAAATTCAGTCTACCGCTACTCAAGCTATAATGTAAAACAAAAGAAATTGCAGCTTAAAGCAGTAATGTTTGAGTATAATGTATGAAACATTTTAATAGACAATTATGTAAAGTGATTATTGTTATAAAAGAAAACTCATCATTTCCCTACAGGATTGAAAAAGGTTTTTATCCACTCTTATCCACACTATTCAGTATTAGTGACTATCTACACCGCAACTGTAATAACAGTTCCTACCACAATAAAATTATAATTCAGTATTAAATTGACAAAATCCTAAAATAAATTAGAAACATAATTGGCTATAAAGAGACAGTACATGATGGAAGATTGCCCAGTCATTGTGACCGACCCTGAGCTTAAAAATATCTAGATTTGTTGGAGGACGATCTACAAAACAGTCTGTCCTTTAGGACTCACAGAGACCGGTAAACACACTTCACTTCCTTTTACACTACACACAGTCCAAATAAACCTAAGCAGCAATTATTACCTGCATAAAAATCTGCTGTTTTCAGTGTTTTCGAGAGCATTAGTCGTTTCTTTGCGATTACAAATCAATACCAACTAGTTTGACTTTCCTTTGACTTTTCTTTCCTCTCTGGATAATACTAGCAGGTAAGAGGTAAGACCAGGTAAATTTACTGGAAATTTTTAAGGAATTATTTTTTTCAAATAATGCTGTACTATAATAGTGAATTCATTTTTATTTTAGAGTGAAAAAACTCATAAAATGAGGAGTTGGTTCAGCTTTTTCTAAGGTAATACACATAGCGTAGGTTTACTTTCGCGTCTAAATTCCTGGTCTTCGATACATGAGTGACATTCTCAGAATTAAGTAATTTACACCTCTGTCTTAAATTACACTCTGTAGAGCCACCAATTTTGAAAACAGCATGTCACAATTATCAGTTGAATACATGCTAAATAATGTACCATATGGCAGGTCTCAGAGGCACGGCGTCTCTAGAGAATATTCTCTGTGCTCAGTAGAAGTGAATTTTCATTGTTCCTGTGGGTAAGCGCAGGTGTGCAGCCAAACTGCCAAATGAGAACAAATGGCAGTGTGCATTTTTAGGTACAAAGGATGATTCACTTGTACTGGACAAACAACACAAAGCCATGCAGGAAAGCAAAAGGTGACTGTGCAGTCCTGAATAGGCCTAAAAGGAATAGAAAAATGCTTTTATAATTGAATAATTTTATTTCGAAACATCATTCCCTCTCACATAGTTAAGACTACAAACCAGCAACAGTGACATGAAATCACGTTTCTCCAAACGTGAAGTGTTGGCATTTGATGAATATCAGTGTGTTTTCGTCTTCTGCATGTTATTCCACGGTAGTTCTGAAGCCTCTTCTTTTTAGAAAAAGCATGAAACTTTATTTGCCCTGCTGTGATGGCTATAGATTTTCTCTGTCAAATCAGAAACCATCAGATCCAGACTTTTAAACTTTTCAGGTGTAGAAATTTCAAATATATTTGTTCATTTGAAGGAAGGTGTGCACAGGGGAAAAAGCTGTCCCTAGCTTTACAAAAGCTATTGAGACTGAAATTGTATAGTCATTGCTCTGATATTTCAGTCTGACCTAAAACAGCCATGCCTTTGGCTTTATTATGAATTTGCAAGAAAGAAATGACATAAAACACATTAATTAGTGAGCTTTAGAGGAGCTGATAGTCTATTTTCTGTTTTTGTACTAAGCTAAGAAAAGCAGCTGCTGGCTTTAGTTTTATATGAAATAAAAGAGACAGATTGCATATCCAATTATGGAAATGATTGGTTAAGTAGAAATTTAGACATCAAGTGCTATTGTTATGTTCTTGAAACCATCAAGCAAATTAAAATGAATATAATTATATTGATATTTATTAGTTCACAGACACTTGACATGGATCTACTAATTGAAGCTTTGTCTCAATATGCCCCCTCTATTGACATGGCAGTAGGTCAGTCAGCATAAAGAGCAACTAGAGGTCATATCCTCTGAGACATTTCACATAGTTTATTGTGAGTAGCATTTGGAAGCAGCTGTTGGCTCAGCACATTAGCATTTTTCATTGCTCTGTGTTTCTGTGTCCTTGATGCTTTCTACCACCACTAGCAACGTGGTATTATGGTAATTTACTTTCTTTATTTGCACGCCACTTAGCCAACTGAGGCTCCCAGCCAAAATGGCTTAGTGGACGCATATATTATTACTGTGTTTGCACTTTTGACTTAAAGGATAATAACTACAATTCCCAACAGCTGAATGCGCCAAAATATCAGCAGCATATAAACATCCACTGGGCTGAAAATACAAATAAGGCACACAAGTGTTGCCAAGATCTATTCATGGGTTCTGTCAGTTTTAATCTGAGTTGAAGGTTTTGTGCGAACACTTTGCCTGGATTTTTCAGGTGAAAGAAAATGGAATAGAACACATAGATTTGGTGCAACATTTACCATGTCTTCCTCCACTTTTCTTTTCATTCATCATCTTACACTACTGTGTCCATTGAACTGAATGTGGCTTGAACAACACTTCAGATGGTGCAAGCGTTTTCTCTGATGATGCAGACATAAATCACTTTGTCGCTGCATCACAGAGAATGAAGATAGTATTGATTTTACTTTAAATTGTGTAGCTTGCTTTTTCTTTTCATGATGGAAGACACGCTGCTACCGACGAATACGAAATCATATCTATTTAATGGCATTTATCAAAATGTCCTTGTGTGCGAGTTTGAATGTTGGATGTCCATTATGCAAGCCAAACTCGCAAGCAGCATTATTAGTATATTTTCTAAATGCTTATTTATTTTCTTTTGAACAAGTGAATGTGGAAATTTCTATCTAGCAATTTAGCATCAGTAGATTTTGTATTGTTGGCCAATAACAAATATTTTGTTGCACAGTAAGAAGATTTCTACCTCTGCACCCCATAGACTGATTTATTCTGAATCCACTTTACTTTCCACTTTATTCAAGTTATTATAATAGTCTTTTCTTACTTCACGTGGCACTGACACACTGTGTCAGAGCAGAATGAACTTTTCTTTGGACAGAGTTTCTTCAGAGACACTTGTTCTCTGTTGGCTTTCTATATCCTCTACCTGTAATAAGTGCCCTAGAGCTGAATGTTTCCCATTATCCTCCCCAATGCTCTTCCTCTAGTCCTGCTGAGTCTCTCAAATGGCTCTGCTGACTCTCAGCATCACATTCACACATGCCAGTTCAAAGATACATAACATATATTTAGCCATGATTTTTTTTTTTTTTTTGAAAGAAGAAGAAAAGAAAAGCTTGATACGCACTAGTGTCGCATTTTTCATTCTTCATTTGGTAATCAATGAAGACAAAGGGTCTGAGTCTGTGACAGAGTGACTTAGGTGGTCAGCTGTAATTGTGTTTGCCTCACAGCTTTAACTTGTATCATAAATTATACACAGTGCTCTACTGATGAAAAGGAGGATGGGGTTAGAAGAAGCAAATTTTTACAACAGGCACAAGTGAAGGAAATAGGTTTTTCCCTCAGTTCCGTGTGTTGACTCTGGATCCCAACATATTGAATGTGAATGCATATTTCATGACACCTCTGTGGGAGCGAGGGAGAAGAGAGGGCGGTGAATCGAAGAGAACCTGTGCTTTTTGAAGGGTACACACTCAGACATAGCAATGTTATCACAAAAAGAAACTTGCGGTTTTCATTTTGCCTGTTGTGATTGTGTCCTTGTGTGGGTGCATATGGAAATAAAAACACTTCTGTGTGTGCACACGTGGGCGTACGGTGCCGCATCAAGTTCTGTATTTTCGCTTTGCATTTCTTAATTAAGTTGTTAAACACAAGTGTAGCACATCACAAGTGTAACTATTGTTAACAACATGTGTCATGGTAGAGTGTTTTATAAGACGGTTTGGTGATCCACTTCACATTGCCACGGGGCTGAAGGAGCGGAAAGGTATGATAGGATTCAGGCAGAGGTGCCTTTGGGGTTGACAAGGAAGCGGTGGCCTCAGTCAGATAATGAGACGAAAATGCCAGATCCCCCTGCATAATGATTCATCATTAATGCCGATGTTACCACAGAAGGTAAAGGCTGTGGTGACAGGAGGGTCATGCTTGGCTGTTTACATTAACTGTGACCATGCATTTGGAGCAACAAGAGGAAAATGTTTGGAAAGTATTAATGGCGTGCAGAGATGAGCGACTCTATGTAATGGAAGTATAATTACTTCCTGTTACATGTCCAGGTCCTACTGCTGCATTTACTCTACCACTACATCAATGCCTGACTTCATAAAATACACATTTAAAGACCTCTATTAACCCTGAGATGAGAGGCCCATTAAGAACATGTTAGTATAGTAAATAAATGACCCTTTCTCTTACTATTCTCAGGGATAATCATATGGAGTGTTTTACAATTAGCCCGGCAAGGCACAGTATCCATATCAGTGGTTACCTCTTTTTAATCGTGTCGCTTCTAAAACAGTTGCACTTGCTCATTATACTGAGGCATTTAAACACAGACTTAAACACTATTTTTACTTTATTTCTCCATTAAAGTTACCGGATCTTTCAATATATTTGTGTACCGGGTGAGCATCAACTTGACAGCTCCTGCCTGGTGGACGTGTGCTCAGAGAAATCAGTGCCAGCTCCAACGGTGATGATCTGTGGCTGATTCTTCCCTCTGACTGCTGGGGTTGAATCCATTTCATACACAGTGGAAAAGCACATGGTGCATTTCGCCACCTGAGCTGTGATTATACAGGTCACTCAGTGTTTCTGTGGCCATCTGGACAAATAACCCACCAAGTCTGAGGGCACGACAGTGGAGGAGTTCATAGTTTGTGTTTAGCCTCCAGAGCGACACATAAAAGAAGCAAAAAAGCAAGGGAGAAAAATATTCATTTCAGTGTCACATATCGGTTTTATTATTTGAATTGCAACAATCACTCCTGAATCGAATTAAATTTAATATTTACACTAAGCTACTATAAATACAGTGAATAACTTGAATGACACTAAGCAGAGAACATACCTCCACCAAGGCCCAACAGTTCCACACATCTGTCAGATACAGATTAATAGCTGAGCCTTCAAAATCAAAAGTATGTCTTATTTTCTCACCAAGCTTGAAGACCTTTGAAAATAAAAATGACAAACAATTTGGCGTCAGCTTATCTGCCCTTTTTACCAGATACACACCAAAACTTATTGGGCTTTTCCCTGAGCAAGAGCCCATTTCTCCTCTACATTTGTGAATTTTGGTCCACTACATTTTTAGCGTACCTTTGACAAACACAACACCGGCAGAGTTAATACCATCTAGCAACTTACACTTAGCCTGGGAGTTAGCCACTTAGCTAAATCCTCATATAAAATGTTGCTGCAGACCAATTATGGTTGAAGTTTCTGCGAACCGTTGATGTCTGACCGTCTCTTTACTTGGAACCTTAAGTTTACACCAACTACATCAATAGTTCTTTCCCAAGATGAGCTGAGTGTTTCAGAGTAAAAGCACTATTGGCTCTGCTTCATTATAACAGCGCTTTATTCAAGTAACAGTTAGAAGGTTTTTATATCGGCTTATTGCCCTCTACCCCCTCAAATGGTAATTCTAATGATAGATGTTTTGGTAGCACTGCTTTTCTCAAAACTGAACCAGTGAGTTTCAAGTGATGAAGCTGGTAAAACACTGACGTGTGATGTGCATTGTTTTTTGAAATATGACTGGTAATTTATGTGGATTTTCTCTAGGAGTTTATTATTTGACATGGTTTCTCATGTCAAAATATTGACCATTTCTTATATCATAAAAATCATAAAAATTACAATAAATCTTAATATTTACTTGCAGTACCTATAAATATCAGCGTCAAAGTATCATGATAGTTTTGAATCAGGAAATAAGAATATTGTCTTAGACCTTGTAGAAACAATTTCTTGCTAGATGGATGGATTTCTTTAGGTCATGAAAACTGAAATAGGGTGACGCTAGTGTTATTGTGGAGGAGTTGAAGCTTTACTTTGTGTATACCATCATGTATTCAATGTAATCTAAGGTCTAAACTAAAGGGAAATGTAGTAAAATATTAGTTCAGGCAGAGGCATAAAGTCAAATTTGCACTCTTTAAAACTTAAAAAAAAAAAAACTTGTTATAAAAGAAAAAGTACATACGAAATAAATTTATTTTACTTATAGTTCAGTTTTATAAAGTGACCCAGTAAGTCATGACGGCGTGACAGTGATGCTGCACTGAATACAAAGATCCAAAACTAGCTCAAGTAAGTAAACACAGACAGACACACACACACACACACACGGTACATATATATATATATATATATATATATGTACCGTGTGTGTGTGTGTGTGTATGTGTATATATATATATATATATATATATATATAGCCATTATGACCTGACAGATCCAATTTCTCTTCCCATTTATTTCTATGTGGAATGAAGTGAGACACATTTGATTTTAGTCACAAATTGATCACCTCCCACCTCCAACTCTACTGAGCACATAGTTGAATCAGATTTAACAAAAACTCTTGAATGTCCAGCCAGTTTGTGAGAACAACACAAGGGACAGATGAACGCCTCTGATGCCTTTAATTCAAAGCTGTTTGCTGCTGCAGTTCCTTCCACCATCTACTTTTCCTTATGTGCAAAGATCTTAGTTTTGTAAATTTAAACTTATCAAGTTAAATGTGTTTGTTAAAGGACGATCAGTCTTTCCAACAGACCAGAGACAAAAACAAACCATCCATAAACAACGTTATCATCAATACCTTGACTTAAGTATCCCTGACTACAGTTTCATCTTATGTTGTTTAGAAGAAGGATAGTGTGTCTTTCATAATTCAGATATGGTTGCAGCATCATAATGGACACAAATGTACTTTATAGTGCTATCAATATATGTGTGTTGACATAATGGAGCACTAGTTCAGAAAGGCCCAGACGTTTATTTATAGACACATTCCACATACAATGGAAGAATGTGTGATTGTAGATGTAGTCTGAATGATTTACAGGTATAACACTTATAAGTACTAAGAAAGGTACAGAATTTCCATATTCCCACTTAGAATGCACAAGAACACGTAACAATATAGTTTTGTGTCAATAATTTCACTTGAGTGATTTTGCTTCACAAATACCAGGTAAATACTGGAGTATAACAGCAATAAAATATGTTTTTGCAGTGGAAGGCATCTCCCTCATTCATAAAACACCCCCCTCTGTGTGCTCTATGGATCCTGGTGGCTTCCCACTGTGTGCATCTGTGGATACATGCCCCGTATGTATTAGTGAGTGTTATGCTGATGTATCTGTGCATACACTTTATAATGTAAGCTACAAGCTCTCCACCATTACCTTGGGCTGTTTATCATTGACAATTGCACCAATTAAAGTAATATATTGGATTCAAACCACTTGGATTTCACCAAAAATTTTGAAATTTGGGTCTTCCAATTTGACTTTTGAGTGGTTCCATCACCGCCTCTGCACAACTACTGTGGATTTGCAAGTTAACATCATCAATTTCCTCCCAGCTCCATACAGCATCAGTATTCAGGTGCCATTTCAAGATATCCCATGCTCTGTTTTGATGGTTGAGAGTTCAGTGATGGTCTGTTACAAGTTTAAATTAGTTTCAGCCCATCACATCTACAGAGCCACACCACTAACAGTAATACACAAGTAAAGTTCAGTTAGCCATGGACGATAAGATCTTCCCCATGCTAGGAGAGTATTTCATCTCAGACAGAGACAGAAAATCTTATGCTTAAGATTAGTCACTGAAAGATAAATGCTGTAACATTTCAACAAATATTGTTCTGCAACTCTCTCCTGGTTGGCTCAAATTATCTATAGTAATCTATTCAGAAGGTGCAGTACACTTGCCATTGGAGAGCTACAAAAAAAAGCTCATTCAGTCTATTCAAATGGAATAAAATATGTTATGTGAATATAGAATATGGACAGAGAAATTTCATTTCTATGGCCAAACCTTCTCACTCCATTGAAGCATTCCTAAAGCCATAATAATTTAGTTTAGTTTTGTGGTAAATCCTGCTGGAACAGGGTCTGGGATTTCCCAGATTGAGACTGGCACGTATATGATTTGATCTGACGTCTCCTTTATCACCATAAAAATGGTATAATATTTACTGTTATCTGTTCTGTTCTGTTATCTGTTGCCTTGTTTGCCTTTTTTGGATGGATTTAAAATCTGATTTGAAAAAGAGAGGGAGAGATATTGTAGCAATTAATCCACAGATGACAGGAAACAGCACAGTGAAGGAGCAGTTAACAAAAGAAAGAAAACATTAGAGGAGGTGAGGCTGCAATAACCCTACATTTAGCAACGCTGCCTTTTCTATGTCTGTAAAAGCTACTCAGGAAAAAAAGTGTACTAACCTGGAGCCATTTCACATTACCAGAAACATCTACTCTTAAGTAATATAATAAACACATGCAGTCAGGGGCTGTGGTAGCCTAGTGGTGCCCCACATTTCCTGTCTGTATTCCTGTTACATCTATGAAGGAAAGGCAAAAACTGTGCATCTACTTAGTGGAAAAAATAACCAAGTACTTATATTATTAAATACTATTATTGAACAATATTATTACTAAATATTACACAATGCGGTAAATTGTACAAATAATTCATACCTGAAATACACTTCCTTATTGCAGAGTTTTCTCATGTGAGTATAAAACAGACAAAAAAAAAACAAAAAACATTACTTTGTTTTTATTCTTTGCAAACTATTTTCTAATAGTTGAGTGATGGTATGGTAAGGAATATGTCTTATAAAGGACACATTTTGTTAACTGTGTTTTTCGAGCATCGATTTATCCTTGAGGAGTAATGAGCAAAATTGTTTGAGAAAGAGCCAAACGGTTTTCATCCTGCATTTCACACCTTGTGCATTGCAGTCAAGTTTCTGTTTCCCACAGTGCACAGCACTGCTCTAAAATTCATTCATTTCTATTATGAGCATGGAACCGCCTCAAGGTAACACCGTGCTTCGGTTTGATTTTACACTAGCACTTTGACACATTGATTAATAACGTTACTAATACAGAGTTGTTAAAAGTTATTTTGTATGTTATTTTAGCGGTCCTTCAGTCCTTGCTGGGATACTGTTAAATCATAAGAGCTGTTGACCTTCACAAAAATTCACCAAAATGTGAAATATATCTTGCAAACTCCCGAGATATTAAACTTTGCAGACCAGGTGCCTCCTGTTGAAAACCACATCCATAACATATGCGGTTGTTGTCAAGAACTGCAAGGCCTTGTTTTGTTTCACCTCATTTATTATATTGTTTTGTAGAAAACAGACAAAATTGTTAATTCCAACATTCAGTCAGGGAAGATTGTGGCTTCACCCTCTATCCTTTGATGGTACAAATTGAGTGAAAGCCAACAAAGAGAAGACCCATAATTCATCTCCCTCCTATCTTGTGTTCGTTATTCCCGCACTGGCTGCTGTGTCCTGTTTCCCTGAAATGTTGTAAAAGGTATTCTGAAACATTAAACCGCTGTCCATCTTTTTTGTTCACTGCATGCTGTATTATTTCTGGTGCAAGATATAAATTTAAAACATCATGCAGGTCATTAAGAGATTATTGACTGTAGATTGTTTCTACATTTTAAAATGATGTTGATAAGGGCATCTCTGAAAGGAACTGTGCAGACACCAGAGCAGTCTTCCCACTTTCTTTTACCACATTTCATATTCTATTCAGCTTTTCCATTTTTTTTACATAAGGGAACAAAAAAAATCAGCATCTTTACTTAATATTTAATCCAGATTTCCTTTTTTTTTACATTCAATCTATCTCACATCTTTGTTGCAGTTGATTTCTGTGCAAAAGGAACAATTTAAGACAAAATGACTTAATTAAATGTAAGGCGTTGTGCAATAAAGACACATGTTTTACTTTTAATCATGAGTAATTCACAAGTTCATTGAGTTACTTAGAGGCCCCCACACATCAAAGCTGCAATAGGCCTCCTGCAGATTAGTGAAGTGTACTTTAGATTTGGGTTTTTCTTCGGGCCTCGCTATTTCCTGTGTTGCTCGCTACTTCTGAGAGGCATGATGAGGAAAAACACCTTCAAATAGGTCAGTGGAGAGACCAATCAGCCACATCACCATCTGTCCCTCTAATGACTACCTGGCTGCTCTGTGATGTGACACGGTTGGCTGGAGAGGCTCCATGGCAAATTAAGTCTGTGCATTTCCTCCCAACTCTGCAACTGACGATACGTGAGCAGGTCTCGCTCTTTTTTAACTCATAAAAATATACTCCTGTCGTGACCTTTCATCACAGAGGGGAAGGAGAAGGTAATGATTTGGCATGTATATACTAACATCTTCCTTTGTTCTCAATTTGTCCAATAAAATTCAGTCACACTCTGCTGAATATATTTTTAAAAGCAGAGCAATGATCTCCTTCAGGATTTTTATAAACCCACTCTTTGGCTGAATGGTTCATTATATACTTATTGTTACATTACTGCTTGAGTAAAACACTAGTTTAACAATGCTCCAAGCAATTCCTTTTAATCACTCTGTAACAACTTTTAAAATGATTTAGACTATTTAGACTAAAATAACTATTTGTACTTATATAATATTATTCAGTTGGAAATTTAAAAGTGCATCTCGTTGATATCAGTGTTTGCAGAGTGGGTGGACAGTAAAATTTTAAAAAGAAAACAACATCTATAACTGATCTTTTTCCTTTTTAATGAGTAGCATAGAAACAATACTGTATTGTTTCTACAGCAGAATAGTATGAGTGAATAATCTTCCTGTTGATGGAGGATCTGTCAGGACTTAGCTGAGCCGGATGATGTCTGGGTGCCTGTGTGCCAGGGCTGATGCCCGGATAGCCCCAATCCAATTTATCCTCTGGCTGTGCACTAATGCCCACAATTCAGGGCACACTCTGTAACATTGAACACATCATTCAAAGTTGTGCTTGCTTGACATTTGAGGACTGATTCTTATGTGCAGTTGGCATTTTGAGCAAGATAATCTTCTGCATAAACGTAGCCAGAAGCTGCAAAATATCCTTGCCTGTGTCATTATTTTTCTTATTTAAAACACTGAAAACATACTTATATCACCACTGTCATGTTAAAGATAAAAATACAAAGGCTGTTTTAGCTTTGTTCCGTACTTTGCCGTGTTTACTGAAATGAATGTTGAAGACTTAAAGGATTAGGCTGCTGTCATCGTATGTTTTTCATTGTCAACAAATCTCATGGCCAGACGAAAAGCTGACCAAAAAAAACCACAAATTTTCAAGGTAATAAGCAGAAACAACCTAACCTCTTTATCTTTTGGTGAATATATATAAAAAATTAGTACATTTGTAGGTGGACTTATATTGACATCGGCATTGGACAATGTAAATGAAATACAAGTACTCCAGGACATTTGAGGCTGAGGCATAGTTATATTTTCTTATATGACAGAGGCCTGTTATTTTGACAACATTGCCTGATTAGATACATATTTGCAATGTGTCACACAAATGGCTTTGCTACAAAAGCACAATGTAAGATTGTAAGATGTAAAGATAATCAATTTGTTCATTTATATATGAAATATATGGTGTTTATGGAAATGCAGCGTTTTATGACGACTTCTTCTACTTACTGCTCAATATTCAAATTGTTGCTGCCAGTGTTTTCCTAAGGTAGGCCGTCTAATGAGGCCGTTGTCTGTCTGAGCAATCACTGCAATTCTTGCAGACAGAAAGACATGTCTCTCTCATCATATTGAAGTGCAGACTTGTGATTGTAAAATGTATACCCATGGAAACTTGTTAATCAAACCAATTTTATTGGAATCAACACTGAATCCAATAAAATTGCTGATTGGGCTTGAGTAGTTGGCACTTATAGAAAACCCTGTTATGGGTTTGACTGCATTCAAACCCATAACACTGTTGTATATACTAACCTGCCATCTGTTTGGCAGCATTCCCTCTAGCACTGTCAGCTTCATACACTTCCTGTCAGTTAATTCATGGAAAAGGATTTTAATGCAAAGTAAGTATTTTGCAAAGAAAATATCTGAAGATGCAAAATTGTATCACAACTGCATATACAGTGTCTGATGGCCTATTTTATTAATATTCCAAATGTGGGTAGATTGTAGTTTGAAGTTGAGATGACTTACTCATTCAGTATGTTTTTATGCTGTTTAGAAATTAATTTAGTGTCTTGGCCTCAGTAATGAGGGTCCTTTACATCATATTACTTGGGACAAGACACAGAAATACATAGGAACAGGATTCAATCAACAAGATACTGGATAAAAGGAAGCAGAGCAACAAGTCCAGTGACAGTTTTTTTGTAGACGTGAGTGACTTCTGTTTTTCTCAGGGAATTCCTGAGGGGATTGACTTCTACCGGCGCTTCAACAAAGGTTGTTTCAGTTACTTGTTGTTTTGTCGAAATTCTTTTGAAACTAGACCCCTGAATACTTCAGTGTGAAAGTGAAAGGAATTCACTCCACATTCCTCAAATATATTTTCTGTCCTGTAAATTTTCTGTTAATACAGAAAAACACAAAACTCCAACAGCAACTTTACTGACTGTAAATAAAATAGTAATAATACACTTTTAATCATGTACAACAGATGTGTTGTACGATCAGATAAAACAAAAGGATATAGCAAAGCAAAGGAAAGACTTTTTCTGTTAGACGCATTTAAAGTTAGTACATGGCTCCACTACTTGCAGGGAATCGTTTGTTTTTGTATGCGATCCGAGCAGAAAATGGCCACTGCAGGAAAATGCAGGAAAAAAAAATCACACAGCACTTTCATTTAACATCTGTGAAGGGAAAAAAAAGCGTTCATGGACAATTGGGAGAAGTTGAGGACTTTTCCAAAAATGTTTGGTGAAGTTAGAAACTCAAAACTAAATGTATGCACATTTCTAGGTGTCAAAATTTTTTGCTGAGTAGAGCATTTTCAAGCTGTGGAGCAACACAAGGAAGTCATGTTCAGTTTTAAGGCAGAGTGTAATTTCAACACATTTCTTTTAGATTTAAAATGTAAATGTAAATGGAATTTGGCCTAATTTTTAAGTACCTTTATTTTGCTGATTCATTCCCTTCAAATAACCACAGAGACATGCATTATATTTGTTGATTTTATTTAATTAACATAAAAACTTATACAGGGTATCACTTGTTCTCCATTTTCTTTTTTTTTTTTTTTTTTTTTTTTTGGTTGGGTATTAACAGCAAGGAATGACTGATGAAGATGTGTCATTGGTCAGCCAGCCAAGCTGCTACATCATTACTTCCATCCATTACATCATCATGGAGACATTAACAGACAGAATTTATTGTTAATCATTTTTTCAGATAATGGTTTGTCTACCTCACATATCAGTTATCAACACAGCCCCATAGTTTTTGCCTCCACAGTTACAGTACAACCACCTTATCAAGTGACCAGTCTACATATAAACTTAACAGGCTTTGCTGCAGTTACTATTTATACTTGTTCAGGAAAGAAAAATAAAACATGTAAATGAGAACAGCTTGAGAATTCAGCTGTATTAAAATACTGTATATGTGAGCACAGAAAGTAGGTGATAACTGAGATATTCGGGCCCTTAACTGCACTTTGACACAACGTACTCTCATCTCATCCCATTGTTTTTCTACCAGCGAACAAATACAGTCATTAATAGGACTGTCAGATTATTTACTGTCATACACCATACACACTACCTTATTTATTTTTTGCTCATTATTGTGCTTTTACCATGCAGCTACAGATTCATTTCAAGTTACTGGACATCTCAGTTTTTAATTAGTAGACTGTGGATAAAAATGTTGCCTGCTGTTTTCAGTGGTGCAGAGATACGTAGGCACATATTACATTTTAGTTTACAGAGGTTGATCTGGCTGATGCAGGGCAGTAGAAGTACATTCATGTACGTTTTCCTGAGGCTTTCTAAACTGAACCATTTTAATTAACTGCATCAGTGTTATCTATTGTATTCAAATCGTATTCATATCAAAATCAGCTATGTGTAGTAAATTGTAAAATCCATTTTCATACTCTTCAGTATCCTAAATTGAGAAATGAGTATTACCCATTAGCTCATCTATGCAGGTGGTTGCTGTGTAATGCTAGTAATGGAGAAGGAGTTTCATTTTATTCCTCATATTTCTTGAAATTTTTCCACTCCTCCTCCATCTAGAGCTCAGGAATTAAATATCCATTAAGCCAGCTGCATGTCACTGTGACTCATGTCTGCGACACTTAAGAGACTTTTTGTTGTTGTTGTTGTTTTGACCACAACATGTCCTTCAAGAATGAAAATGATCATTTTTTTTAATTCTCCAACACCAAGTGCCTTTGGGGAAAGGGGAAAAAAAAGTATGGTGGAAACTGGACAGCATCTGTTGAGGTAGAAAGAAAACTGCTTTCATCACAGCAGGGCACCAGTCTTCTTGTTTGTCTGCAGCTCCGCTTTGAAAACATCCAACTCAAAACCTGCTTCATCGCTAATATTTTCCAGCAACACCTGATGGCAGCAAGGTGCAGCCAGTCCACACAGTGACCAGCGACCTTCGGGACCTTTGATTTTTATCAATTCTCCAGTTTGTCTCGCACATTATTACTTCTCTGGCAGCGGCTGCTCAACTGCCTGTGGTTTCCCAAAGCAACCTGTAAATGAATCTTATTGTTTCAGACACAGCTAATGATTTATTTACCGACTGTTCTGTAGAAACAACAATTTTACCAGCATGTGTCTGAAGGTAGCATCTATTCAAAACTCCATGTTTCTGCTCGTTAATAAGCACGCTAGAGTCTCACAGGGTTGGAGGTTGCCTGAGGACAATATCATGCTAATGAATAATCAAATATATTGGAATTAGAAACTGAGTCTTATTCAAAATACAGTTCAAGAAGCATGAAACATGCTCATGGAAGAATATTGCAACTCTGTCTAAAAGTAATTACATTTATATACTTATAATTTGTTTGCTCTAGTTTGTTGTTTCAGCTCCAGAATTAAAAAAACACAAGTCCGTGACATTCTAAAAATTGATTATATATATATATATATATATATATATATATATATAATTAAAGAAAGAACAATTTGCTTCTCAGTGTATTCCAGAAACGTTTTGAACCTTTCAGTTACACTGATTTTTAAATTCTTTCCACACCAGTTGAGACATATTGTTGTTATTGCGCTTTTTACTGTACTACATATTTTTACTTGAAGCGCAGTATTTATTAGTAATTTTACCAAGTAAAACAGTCAAAAGATACGACTACTTCCTCCACCACCACTGTCTTACCATTCAGATTCATATTCTTCTGCATCTGAGACCAACACCTAGAGAATTGTTATTTAGCATTGGCTAGATAACATTTCAACAATAACATAAGATGACATGCTTCTAATATTTGGTTTTCTGTTCCTCCTTCTCTTTTTTCTATTTTCGACCTTGCACACCTGAGAGCGTGGACCTTTTCATTATGAAATCATTTGAGTTAATGATAGTTGAAGCATCCCTCCGGCTGCTTTAGTCAGTCAATGTTAGGCCCCGGACCTTGGCTGACTCAGATCAGAGGCCTCATACGTTTATTATTCTAATTAAAAACCTTTTATTTTATTATGTTGTTACTGTAACTGTGATTAATGAAGTTATGTTGGTTGCATTCTTGAAGCATCCCTCTGACATTGTATGCCCAAGGTAACCACCCATGCCATGAATACGCTCCAGCAGAATATAGGAATGTCTTATCTTTTAATTCATGGGGAAGTGTTTGAGGTGCATGGCGTATAAAATGCAGGACTTAAAGACATGATTTGGTATAGGCAGCACTGAGTACTTAGTTGTTTTGATTAAACGTAAGTAGACATGTCTTGTTTTGTGATTTAAGTCAGTTTTGTATTTTCCAGATGTAATAATGTAGTAATGTGTAGACAGTCATTGTCATAAATTTAAATTAGCCACATATTTTTTTGCAGGTGTGCTTGGATTTACAAAGAAAAGATACAACACACACCTCGGGGTTGTGGAGGAATCTAAAGCTCGGCATATCTACCATGACTTGTTGCAGTTGCTAAGCTATGACTGAACAATCACTGGTTTAGTAACTCGCAATTCTATCTAATTTCTTACATTTAACTGCACTGTGAGTTAATGAGGAAACCAATTAGCACATAAAAATTAGCTATGCACTGCCCTTACACCACTGCATGAAGTGCTATTCTCTGTTGATTCAATTATTGTGTTCATGTGATAATGAAATCTGGACAACTTCCTAACAACGCCTGTATATTTATTTGACACTTCAATTCCTTAAGCTGAGACTGTAGTTGCCCTTCACAAAGCCAGTTCTGCATTTTACTGTTATATTGTATGCAACAGAAAACAGTCCTCCGCCCAGGCTTATCTGTGTTGTAGAGATACATTCAGTTAGTTCATCAACATTAATTAACTCATATTAATTTCCCTCAAGATGTGACAATACTCGTGGGAGTTCAGCTTTCCCTATAGAGTAAAGTAACAGTGCTTCCAGTTTTATGTTTTTCAATCTATCAAAAGTTTTCATTCAGCCTAATGTAGCTTCACTCATTTAATTGCCTGTATAGATTTGCCCCCAGTGTTTGGCTTGCTATAACAGCAGAACACAATTTAAATTAAGCCCTAAGCATAAAATATGTAAATGATAATACTCCCTTAATGTTCCAGTCAGGGTGCAATAAAAAAAAAAAAACAGGAGTCTGTGGAAACGAATTCTTTTCATCTGGTTTCAAAAGTCTGGAGCTCATCTCAGAGGCAAGGACATTATTTAACTGTTATAAAGAGTATTGTTATATTATTTATCAGCACGTGTTATCCTCTTATTCACAAAAGAGTTTTTTTCAGATATTTCAAGGAAGATACAATGTAAAGTTACAACAGCAAAATGTGTCATGTGTGTAACATATTTGGAAGTTTTGGAAGTTGTATGAAATGATTAAATGTCTAGATACAGACAAACTACAAATAACAAGAAAATAGTAATAGAAAAAAATGTAGCTCTATACTATAGATGCATTCTTTATTACAATGACACAGTTCATTTTTATTTTATTTCAATGCCTCTAATTGTAAATTTAATTTCTCTAATTGACTCATTATTTCATTAATTACATTTTCATTACAAAGTCGTTATTTAGTGGTCATGACAGACCAGAAGCTACTTATGTGATTAGCTGTTGCTTCATTTGGAATTTGTGGACAGAGACTTTAGGAAAAGTTCATTCAAGTGTGAGATCTGAAGTCTTTTTGGAGTGGACCTTTCACGCAGACACAGAGATGAAAACGCTTTACAGGCTTGTTTGTGTTTAAGGGTCATATACTGTAAATGAAAAAATGTCTTCTCAACTTGTTTGATTTGTGTTCTATAATAGAGCACCAGACGAAACAGTTTATAAAATATATAGAGGTTCGAGTAAATGTTGTGACGAACATCTTTTATTAGCTTTGAAAATGCGCCCACTGTCGTTCTTTTTCCTTTTCCAAGGTCACAGAAATCTCAGCTACAAGCTTACAAATGTGGCTTCCAGTGAGACAGTGTCGAGCAGGGAGATTTAAGACTTAACCGCTCGCTGTGCTTCAATTTTTATACCATTTTTCTTGCATCTCTGCTCCATCAGGCGGTCTTGTCATCAGTGTTTCATACATCATTGTATTATTTGTTATTGTGAAAAGACACACATAGTGTAGGCATGTCCCCTACTGGGATCCATGTTTCAAATTGAGAGTCTGAGTACAGGAGTCAGAGTAAGCAGGAATCCAGCCTTTATACTGTCAACCAGCTAAATGCTGCCAGTAGAACAGCAGATATTGTGTTCATACAGCGTGCATTCATGTATCATTAAAATGAACGTTCCTATCTGAAGTTATTCCATTAACATGGCATGCGATTAAATTTTAACTACCAACATTCAAGGAATCAGAATCAGAAAAAAAACATTGATCCCTGCAGGGAAATTGCTTAAAAGAGTGTTGTTTCAAATGCAAGCCGAGGTAATCAATTTAAATTTTTTGGCACAGGCTCTCTCCAATAAGCAATACGCTTTGTATGAACCAGTTAATTCAATCTGGCAAGCTATTAGTTCAGAGACGTTGTTATTGGAAAAACACTTTAGAAATCTGTCTATAGATGGTCATGGGACCATGAATCAAAACATTTTTGCTGTGTGCAGAGAAGAGCATGTAAAACCCCTTTTAGAAACCAGTCCAACAAACAGTCAACCCAGAGGCTTAGAGAAATAAATGTCATGTCTTGATGAATGGCTGTCTTTGTGCCATGTTCCCTGTGCAAGTTTACCTCTTTCTATATAATATATCATAATAAATTGGGTCTCTGTTGGTAATGTAGGCTACTGATTTAACCATTCTCCCCCTTCCCTGTTGTGTTTCTGTAGTGTTTCATGTCCTCAAGGTCCACAGCTCAGAGGTGCGGCCATGTCCACCTGTTCCTCCCCTCATGGACAGTTTTATATTTTACTATCCATTCTGCCAGTCACTGAGCCAATCTGGTCACACAGAGTTGGAGATTTTATGACTGACTCTCTGTGTGACACCCAGTGTTATGGAGACTGATTGGAATAATAGCCGTGCAGAGGTCTGGCGGCCTGCCTGCAGGCTCTGCTCCACGCTACAATAATCTAAACACAAGCTAAAGCAGACACATCTGAGCCTCCGTGCAACCAGAGGCTGAACCTGAAATACACCAGGTGGTGGATATGAGTTAATAACAAAAGTAATTATTTAATACATATTTAATTAAATGTTCCTCAAGTGGGGTCTAAAGTGCATTTTTTGAGGGATTTTTGACAGATGTCTGAGATATGTCAAGTTCATTACCATGCCTTTGGTGTGGCTAAAATATTGGAGTCTGATAACACTTTTATTTTTTATGAGTTCCTCTGAACCAGGTCAGAAGGAAGTTACTTTTAACCTTAGAATGTTTTGTGGATAAAACAGCACCAAGGCAAAGTGGCTCTCTACAACTGCTTTGATGACAACTCCATTTGAACATTTTCCATCTACAAATCCACTTACAAGGAAGCATTTGATGATGATTTATACTGATGCAATTAAAAACTGCTGCTTTTCAGCAGAAAATCTTTGTGTCACCATATGATATTATTGAAGATCAGATGTTAATTTAAACAACCACTCAGTGAAGTGGCAGCAGAGCAAGCTTTGCACACATCTTGATCTCTATTAGGAATCCTCAACCATTTTGTCACTTCTAACCTGCCTCCCTTTATATGTAAATACCTCACTGATCTATAAACTATCATCTGATTCAACAGGCTCATTTTTTTATCTCTGTGTAATGCAAAAAAAGACAAAAAAAAACTGAATGATACACAGTCATGGACACTATGTAATGCTCTCTACTTCCAGTTTTATGGAAAGCATCCTCTGTTTGCTAAGAACTAATTCATGACAGTAAAAGCAGTAAAATCCACTTCTGCTGTATTGATCAGAATCAGTGACCAGCTGAGCAATCTATTTAATTCTAGTGGTTTTATATGCATATGAGAGGTACAGACTAGATTAGAAATGTTTCATCTTAAAAGCCTCAATGTTTTACAGTCTGGCGGCCAAATGAACTATCACATAAACATTGTCTTGGTTCTGCTTCATAAATATTTTTGCTTCAAACTGGAAAGTGAGATTTCAAAGTGTCAGTGTAGGAGACAACAACTCTTTTACCACAAGCTGGCCCTGGTTGTTGTGCATTTCAACATGTGTGATTGTACAGTACATATGTATACACATACGCACACAGAATGTGCCTTGCTTTCATGTAGGTTTTTCATTTTCATTGTGATATTAACCCAAGACCAAGCAAGCTTTGGCTTGGTCTGCCTCTGTTATTCAGTCTTGACTCTACCTGACCCTTCTCCCTACTCTGGTATTAGAAAAATATTGTCTGTGCGCATCATGGGTGTGAGTGAAATGTTCATAGGATTGTTTGTTTGCCTCCTTCAATCCCTGGAGATCTAACCGTAATTTCACAAGAGGCGAAGAGGTCCGATATTGTAAGCAAATACTTTTCAACGCAAAAGTTGCTGAAGGACTCTGAGGAGAAATGGTTCATTGCAAAATAAACTGAGAAGCAACACCATGTGTAAGACTGTCTCAAACTGATAATGTGCTACCAGAAGATCTATAGTTGTCACAAATAAGTAGTATAATGTGTAGTCAGAGTGAAAGATAAGATGATGTGCTTCTCTTAGTCCGCAGGAAGCAAATGTCCAGCAGTAATTCTGGTAACGCATGTCTTTCTACAAAGAAAAGGGCATAGTATATGTTTGTGTCTTTTGTTGTTAATGTCATGTCCTGTAATCTAAAGGAGTACATTTGTATAAAATATGGATATAGATTGCAAGTAATTACATTCTATGATAAAATGGATTTCAAATTATGTCATTATGGCTGCATTCGTCTGCTCAGAGTGGGTTTTGTTACGCTTTAGTTTTGAAGATGGAAATGTAGACTTTCATTCCATTGTGGCCATTCCCCTGTGAACTGTGTTGTCTGATCTTCTTTCCCCGGATGAAAAGAAAAGTCAGAGTGCTAACAAAGCTGGTATATATTCTACATGCTAATATATGCTGTAGGTGCTCGGTCACCTGTGCAAAAAGCACAAACAAATGCAATTTCACTACCCATGCTGCAGAATGACTGTTCAAAAAACAGACATGCCAAATTTCTGTCAGCTCAGTAACAAGGAGACAGTACAGCACTGCAGCACTGAACAAATGGGGGAAAAAAACACCCTCAGGGGAGAAGCATATCATGGCACGGTGTTCCCTTTGTGCCACCATATCACGCTAATGCAGAATGCTGCCAACCCCACAGCTCTTTTGAGCCACAGAACAAGGGAGCTTGTAAACCTTTTTTGGGGTTTGAGTTTAGGAGGCCATTTGTCTCTTCATGTTAAATGTCAGTCTGTGCACCAGAATCTTGTGGGGAATGGGGAAAATGTAACTTTTTTTTAAATCCTGGTGAATTACAGGTAAGTTTACCAAGCTTTTTCATATAAAGATTAAACTAATCAACAGTATATAAGGATTTTAAAATGGGATTCAGTTGACAACTGTAACAGTGAAATACTACAGACACATTAATGTATGAAATATAATATTCTAATATTAATAGCCATAGGGGACAGTTTTCTGCATTGAATACTATGAGCAGCCAGTCTCATTTCTGATTCTGGATCTATCTCAGGCTTTTGAACTACCACATCTTGCGATCTGCACTCTCTGATATCGACATTTCAGGCAAATTTTGAATCCTTTCTCACTTGGAGCTGCTACAATGGCAATATGGCAGGGACAAAAGTCCTTATTCCACCCTCTTCCCACAGGAGTGCCCCAAGGTTTGGTACTTGGGCCCCTTCTCTTAGCTATATGTGCGCCACTGCTACACAGTTGATATATCTGTCATTCCTACAGACAATCTCACAGTGTCAAAGATGCAGATCTTGGCTTGTTTTTCAGACATATTTCTGTAGAAGAAGAAACACCACTTTCAGCTAGACCTCTCTATAACTGAAGTCTTGGTCTTGGTCTTATCTGACCATGTTGCATCTGTCTTTTGGTTGTGCTGCTATGCACTCTATAACATAAGAGAAATCAGACCATACCTGACTCAGTACACAGCCTAGTTCTGGATATAGGCCATGGGGGGGGCTCCATTAATGCACAGAGAAACCTCTACAGATGGCCAAGGATGCACTGGTACATCTGGTCTTTGATCAGATCTGGTCTTTGATCAGCCTAAAGGGGTTCATGTCAATAGTCATTGTCCTCCACTGGCTACCCATGGCTGCCTGAATCAAATTTACTAATGCTCGCCCACAGAGTGATTTTCTGAGTCTACACCCGTCTATTTAAACTCAGCCACACAGGCTTATACTCCTTTTCTACTGCTGCAATTCTCAAAGGAATGTCGTCTGGCATTTCTATCCCCGTATACAAGGCAGTATCAGTCCAGACTGTTCTCATTTATGGTCCCCTGATGATGGAACAAGTTCCCAAATGCTCTCAGAACAGGAGAGGCCACATCTATCTTCAAGAATCTCTTGAAGACTCATCTCTCCTGGGAACATCTTTTTTACTAACTTCTAACACCGCAACTAGCTTACTTGATCTTCTTGCATTTTGTCTTATCAACCAGTTCAGCACTTGTTTACTTCCTTTATATGTCTCCTACTGAACTGGAACTTTGGTGTTGTCCCCCCATTGTTTGTTGCTTTGGATAAAAGCATCTGTTAAATGACTAAATGTAAATGTAATGTGACAATACTTTCAATGTGGACAGGGTGTTTTTCCTAATACTCCTGCCAATTAACTAAATAAAAATGTTGCAGTTTAGGTATTTACAACACCCTGATGAATACATCAGCAGGATTATATTATGTGACTATGTTTCCTTAATTTTTTTTATTTTTTATTAAAGCAGACTTCACTATGACTAGAACATAGTCATTAAATATTATAGATTGTTTATCATTTGATGTGAGAGCAAAATGAAAATAAAATTGAAATTGTGAAAAATATATTATCACAAAAAGACATTTGTTGCAAGCCTGGGATGCAACACAGTTTGCAGACAATCCTCACATCACAGTGTGTGCTGCCAATGAATAATAACTAAACCTCAGCCATGAATAATATAAATGTGTCTGACAGTGAGTCACTTTTACTAGAAGGGGTGATGGCACCACTATGTTTCCCACATGCGTTTCATCCAGTGGTGTAAGTTATTACCTCCACTGAGAAGGTTATGTTTCCACACAGTGTCTGTTTGATTATATGTTTATTCATCAGCAGGATTTCAGAAAAAGTACTGAACCATTTGAGACCAAACTTGGTGGAGTGATGGGTTGTGGGTTCAGGAAGAACTCTTACATTCTAGTGCAGATCTGGTTAAAAGGTGTAGATGCAGGAATTTTTTCAATCACTTTCCTTAGCATTACAAGATTGGGGCATTTTTGTTTGGCCTTGCCAGAATTTTTCGCTCCATTGAGTGCCATTCTAGTTAGATATTGATTTCATCTGAGTCCTCTACTTTTGTCCTCGAACTAGAACCACTCAGAGGGAACAGATTAATTTTAGTTGAGTTGTGATGATTTTTGACTCCCAAATGATAAGTTTGACACATTGCATTTCTCTGCAGTGCCTCCAGAGCACTTGAGGTTATTTATTGTATAACAATATGATATTCAGGCAGCATTTCCTCATTTGTTTGATTTGTTGCTGTAGCTGCTGATATCAAAGTCTATAGAATGACTTTATATTCAAGTTTCCACTTCAAACTTCCAATGAGATTAAAAAACTACAGTGTTTCCTCTCACAACTTATTCACATATATATTTTTAGGATGTGTATGATACATGGATAAATTTATATTCATATTCAGACCATCCCTTTCCCTCTCTCTCTCTGTCTTTCAGATGTAAATGGAGAAGCAGCAGTGTCACCAAGGGAAATTGGACATCCATACAATTTTGAAGCGCTTATTCATTAAAAACCCAAACAGCATCACTTCTCTCTAAAGTAATCCATGACTGACAATTAATGTCAAACTGCACCCTGGTGCAGCTTAATGCTGCCTTGCTGGGTGAAACATTGCTAATGGAAGGAAAGCCTTATAAGTTCCAACACATCAAACTACACCTAAATGCAGCATAATGCCTTCAAAAGTGTCATGTTTATATCTGTTGACAGTGGTCTGCTGGGCGAGTGCTCTGTGGTACTTGAGTATATCTCGTCCAACGTCCACGTACGTTGGCCACATGTCAGTGTCGATACGGAGGAGTCCGAAACCCCACAAAAACATCACCTTCTCCAACATACGTACCCGCTCCCTTAATCCACATGCCTTCGAATTTGTGATCAATGAGCCGAAGAAGTGCGAAAGTGTCACTCCCTTCTTAGTCATCCTCATCAGCACCACGCACAAGGAGTTTGATGCGCGTCAAGCCATCCGGGAAACCTGGGGGGATGAGAGCACCTTCAGCGACATCCGTATTCTCACCATCTTTCTGTTGGGCAAGAACACGGACGATGTCCTCAACCAGATGGTGGAGCAAGAGAGTCAGATCTTTCACGACATTGTGGTGGAGAACTTTATCGATTCTTATCACAACCTCACCCTCAAGACCATAATGGGCATGCGCTGGGTGGCTACCTTCTGCCCCAAAGCACAGTATGTCATGAAGACAGACAGCGACATCTTTGTTAACATGGACAATCTGATCTACAGGCTCCTGAAGCCCATTACCAAGCCAAGAAGAAGATATTTTACCGGCTATGTGATCAATGGTGGTCCCATTCGGGACATGCGGAGCAAGTGGTACATGCCTAGAGACTTGTACCCTGATAACAAATACCCACCATTCTGCTCGGGCACCGGCTACGTGTTCTCGGCAGATGTAGCCGAGCTAATCTACAAGACTTCATTACACACAAGACTGTTGCACCTGGAGGATGTGTATGTGGGATTGTGTTTGCGTAAGCTGGGTATACACCCTTATCAGAACAGCGGTTTTAATCACTGGAAAATGGCCTACAGTCTGTGCAGGTACAGACGGGTTATCACCGTCCACCAAATCTCCCCGGAGGAGATGCACCGCATTTGGAACGACATGTCCAGCAAGAAGCACCTGAGATGTTAGGGTGACATGAGGACTACTGAACAACAGCCACTTTTGTTTTGCCTTGGTTTTTGTTTTTTGGTGTGTTTTTTTTTTTTTTTTTTTTTTTTTTCAAAATTCATCAGTTACACTTTGATTAATGTAAAAACATACTGCAAGTCTCTATTTCATGGCAGATGTTTCATTAAGATCTCTCTGTCTATTTCTGACAATCACACCTCATTATTGTTACGAATGCACAGAGTTTGTAAAGTGCATATTGTCACTAGTTAATTAAAATGTGATGTTGCTATTGAAAGTCTTTTTTTTTCCCTTGTTCAAGCTCCAGTTTAACCACCACCATTTTTTTATAGACATTAAGTCAGTCAGCGTTAGGGTTTAAATAGTGTGGCCTAATGAGTGGGGACAGTGTTTGGAGCCAGACGACCTTGGTTCAAACCCTCGCACTGACAACCATTTTCCCTGCTAAAGCGTCCTTGAGCAAGACACTGAATCTCTACCAGCTTCATGACTGCTGACTCAGCACCCTGATAGCCCTGCAGGGTGCAGGCCAAAAGAGAACTTCAGGGCAGGAAACAACACAGTATCAGATTACTATATCACATCTACAGTATTATTAGACATTAAGGTAAGTATTATTTATAAATGCAAAAAGAGTTTCTGAACAGTAAGAATGCTAATATTTTCCAACAATAAGCCAGCTTGTCTGCTGAGATAAAACAACGTCCACACTCTCGCTACCCCACCCACCCCCCACTCCCGTCCCTTTTTTTTTGTATCTTTCTTTGAACAAAGACAAAGCTGAAAATGAGCTGCAGCATATAATCAGTCTCCAAAACCACCAAGCTGACAGATTTTTTCTCCTTTCTCTAGTACTGGTAATAATAAAAACCATATTGCAGAAATCACCTGATGCTCTTTTATTTTGATGAATTTGTCTGATGTTTTTTGTTTACATGGTCATAATTTCACTACCTCTTGTGAGTCTTAAAAAACTTCATATGTACTGTTTATTGAAAGCTTCTTTTTGTTTTCTTTTTTTTTCTTCTTTTCTTTCCCACTTTGAAATTTTCTTTCCTGAGGTAATCGTGTCTCGACTAGCAGCTTCTCATTACTGCAGCTACAGTCAGCAGCTATTTCAGCTCATCAACTCCTCCACACAAGAAAAGTGCAGCATCATGTCGTGCAAGAATGAGTTCAACTGTATCTAAGACCATTACCGACTGGATGTATTATCATATGTATCTGGCGTATCAGAGATTAATGACACACTGTTACCAACATCATGGCTTTGTTTTTTGTTTGTTTGTTTTTTGTTTTGTTTTTTTGTTTTTATTTCCAGGCGTTTTGTAGTATTATAAGCTAATGTGACATTTACTGTGAAAGCATCTATCCCAAAAGGGGTTGTTGTTATATATTGTATGTTTTTTATATTAAAAAACAAGTACTTGAATAATTAAAGTTATAATACTGCTTTTACTTGATGCCTTTCCAGTTTCCTCAGCTATAGGTGTGCAGATCACATGAAAGTTAAAGTGCAACAGTAGAATAGGTACAATAATATATAACTACAATTTCTAGTTTTATATATATATATATATATATATATATATATATATATATATATATAAACATACACCACACCACACTTTTTTTAAATAATAGCATTCTTTATTTGTTGCTCCTTGTCAGAAATTTGACATCAGCTGATTACAGAGAGGGAACAGGGGTCATATGCTGAAATGGTGCACATATGTACATAGAAAACACAATAAATTACTTCATAAAATAAAGAATTTAGTAGAAGTTAATATTTACCACCTCAATACTTAAAAATAATTTCTAGCTACTGGACTTGTTTGAACAAACAAATGGCTCGTCACCCTTTCAGTAGATGCCTTTTGGTTTCATCCTCAGATGCATTGTCATACAGTACATTTTAGTAACTACTATATTTTTTGGGAACAAAAGAAAGAAAAAAAAAAGTTTTGTAGTGCAGCAGGACAGAGCGAGAAAGATTCAACTGTTGTGATTTTGTCTATTAGCCTGGCGTCTGAAAAAACACATCAACCAGAGCGGATTACATGAGTACAGTTTCTGTTACGTTTCATGTGTCTGGTGACAAAAAAAAGCACACAAGTTAACTTGTCCCCTGGGGGGGGGGTGGGGGGGGTGGGGGTGGGGCTAAGCATCAGCTTGTCGGGTGGGGCAGGAGGGGCACACACTCAGCCCGAAAGTGCAGTGTAGCTTGTCTCATTAAGATACTTCACGTGAATTGTGTCATCGCTGGAGTAATACATATATGTGAAATGGAAATCAGCAGGTTCTGGTCTTTGTGTGGTCTCACTCATTGACTACTTTCTTAGGCACAGAAAAATGAACAAGGCACCTCTAGCATTTTGAAGCATTAACACTGTCGAGAGCAGCAAATTATACACAGTAACATCCAGGTCTCATCTTTTTTTTTTTCCTTCTTTTTTTTCTGCACACTCAAGCAAATGGTTCCCTTCTTGTCAATGTAAAACAGATCTTGACACGGAAATACAATTCGTTCTCTTTTTAAACATTCATTATGTTATTATGAAAATGTGCTTGTCCCTATAATTTAACTAAATCTTACATTCTGACACAGACCTCAGATAAGCATCACAAATGAGTGGGTTTGTGAGATGTGAGTCTAAGCAAATTTGTTTTCACTGTGGCAACAAAACAGCGCGCGCAAGAGAGAGAGAGAGAAAAAAGTATTTTCTCATTTCAATAAATAATGAGAGCATTGCTGAACACAGAGGTAATGAGATGTAAAATAAAAATGAGTAAAGGAAAATAAATAAATAAAACATTCAAAGCTACATCTTAATCATCATCATTCACCACCTGAGTACATCTTTAGGTTCCTGGATCCTGATCCCGGTCTGTGCGCTGGGCGGTGGAATGTTGTTAAGGTTTAAAGTCGGGGGTGGGGGGCAGTGAGCAGGGAAGTCTGCGCTAAGGAGGTGAAGGTGGGGGGCGGTGGCGGAGCTTGGCCTCAGGTAAGGTGAAAAGGAGTGAAGGGGGGGGCAAGGAGGTGGTGGGTAGGGGGCATGGCGGGGTAAGTTTTTAAGGGTTGGAACATGTTGCAGGAAGTGGTGGTGAGTTCCTCAGTCTGTCGGCCCTGAACTGTCTCCCCCTGTCTCACCTGCTTCAGGCGTGAAGAGAGCATCAGCTAACGCTCAGCTGTGCAAAGCCGATCAGCTTCACCTCGTCCGGGATCTCCGTGTCATCGCAGCTGGACGCCTGAACAAGAAGGAACACATCAAGAGGGTCAGCAGAGCTTCCGTCGCATCCTGACGCTCTGATCTCTTATCGCCAAAACTAATCCTGCGAAATCTCTACAACAACTGTAGCGTGACATCCTGGATTAACCAGTATCGAAAATACTGAACGCTAGTGAGCTTTCAGCCTGTGGCATATTATACTCAGAGCTCTGAAAACAACCTGCTTCGTATTTCAATTCACCAACAGAAATGAAAGCAGGAGAAAGAAATGGCAAAATGTGACAAATATCTGTTTCTGCACTAGAACTAGAAAATGAGTTGATAAGAATATGATTCAATCTCAGTTAGATCACTCAGCATAGATATATCACACATGAATACACTGTCTGCAGATGAATGAACTCCTGCCAGTTTTCTCACCCCAAATCAATAACTTAGATATTGCTTAATATCAACATCTGATCCCAGAGCTGTAGCTTTTAGGTTCGCGAAGGTTCGTAACATTATACTATTTCAACTGTATACATAAAGTGACAAAAAAAAAGAATTAATGTAGGTTGGTAATATCTGGACACTTGTTTTTTGAAAAAAACAAACAAAAAAAAAAACAGGACTGCTGCCAGTGATGCAACATACTGCAGTAGCATTGTATCACAAAATAAAAATGTAAATTTGATCTCTTTGCAGATTGTGAATGTGGAGCATAAATGTCTTCTATATGACCAAAGGAATGTGAACACATACACTGAGTAGATTCACTTTCAGCCCAAGGCTGTTCACCTTGACCCCCTTTAGTTCCAATTTACAATCTTAAAGCTGCAGTTGCAGCATCCAGTGATATTCTTTTTAGACAATAGTGCACATCCGACATAACGATGACCTTGTGCATGAACTGAGGTCAGAAAAGAAATAGTCTTTTAAGCTCAGTGTGGTAGAAATAGACTGACCTGCACAAAGCTCTGTCATTAACCCCATGCAACACCTTTCAGATGAACTGGAGCGCTGAAACCAAGCCATGCTTTAGCGCCTGGCCGACCTTGTTAATTCTTTGCCAAAATCCCTGCAGCCATGTTTTAAAATCTGGTGAGAAGCTTCCACCCAGAAGAGTGGAGGTTATCGCAGGAGTACGTATACCTGTTGTTTTTTTGAGTGACATGGTAAATTATCACATGTGGGTGTAATATTCAGATATCCATATGCGTTGTTGGCCTTGTTGTATAGTTGATGCTGTTTTTTTTTTTTTTTTAGGTGAGTGAATGTTGGTGCTGTCTATTTGTTGTTTTCTTTGTTCTTTATTTATGTGATTGTGTAGCTACTCTCTAGACCTTTAAAATTGTCCCTCGAGGGCAAATAAAGTAATAAGAGTTGAATTTCACTGAATTGAATTGTATATTATCACTGAATCCACTGACCTGCTCCCGGTGACTGAGCACAATGTTTGTTTTTACTGACAATTCACCCCTCCAGAAACTCAATTCTGGCTAAAATGCTATTTACAGAGGTCAGAATTAAAGGCTGTGTTCAATGACAGCTGGGGGGTTTTCTTTTCTTTTTTTTATTTCAGCTATTTTCAACAAAAGCCGGTGTGACCTAAACTGCCATCCTTCACCTGATCAGAGACAGACAGTCTACCTCTCTGGGGGTCTGGGAGCCCCGCAGCTGTCTGATCGACATGGTTAATAAAATAGGTCGGTTTTTTTAGCGAACAGTTTCTATAGTGACCTCTGCTCGGTTAAGTCATAAAGCAGCTCTAGTGCCACCCACACTATAAACTGTCTGCATAAAATGTTATGAATTGTTCCCCTTGTGAGGGTAATTATTCCTACTCCGTGGGTTTTGTGACACCGCACTCATAACTCTTGGTTTAGAGAAAGAGGGTTGAGCCACAGTGAGGGTTTGACACTGTCTTCAGTGGAGCAGAGATAACATATGGAAATATAAGCATGCGCATGTATCTACATGGTGTGCTCAGAATTGCCCTCACTCTTTTCAGAGATTCGTCCACCTGTAACTCTCAGTGGCTGCTGATGAGGCAAGTGTGACAGAGAGGTCACTCTGTAAAGCACCACAACCTGAAGCACAGATGTTGTTTACCCACAACTACACAAAGGTCAATAAAACACCATTTACATGATCTGTCTAATGCAGCAGGACTGACGTTATTGTTTGCATTATTTTTGCACAACTGTTACTGTTGACAGTCATGTAAATGCAACGTCTTTAAGTGGCACATATGTGACATGCAGTTAGTTTTTGTCTGCTTCTTTGCCTAGCAACAAAATGAGTCTAAATCATACGTTGAGTTGCTAGAACTATTACTAAACTCTAAATGCAATTGACATGTGACTTGTGAAAAGCTCAGTTAAATAAACCATTTATCTAATAAACTGAGCGAGCGATGCCTATAGAAAGAAATGAAGGCTGCTGCTGGCTGAAAAGTGTTTGACCTTCAGCATTTTGTTCGTGATGGAGATGAAAAGATGTTGTCATTATCTCCCCATAAAAACTGTCAGTCATCATACAAAATAATAATAAAAAAAAAAACAAACTAGTGTTACAAGTGATAAAAGACTCATTTTTGTGATGTAGACCTAAATTATACTCAATAACATCACTACTGTTAATATAGTTTTTCCATAGGCTAAATGGTCACAGTGTTAGAGCTTTGCACATACTCATACTCATTATAACTATATTGTCCAATGTCTTTTTGTGTTATGCTGCTATGACAAAATAATTTCCCTGGTGGGATAAATAAAGTAAATCTATCTATCTACAAGATCTTTAGTATACTCACTGGATCCATAAATCAGGGGCTAGTCAATGAAACATGGGATTATTTTTTCTAATAAATACATTCAGTATATGTTGCATGTAATATAGATGAATAATATCCCAGAGTGACCGACTACATATTTTCATTCGTATTTCATGCATATATTTTTATTAGTAGTATCCATTTAGTAATGTCTCAAATCTCCTTCAGGCTTAAATAAATAATTTGTCTCATGGACTGAAGGACCTTCAGTGACAGATGTTGGTTCATGCTGAAGCTATTTGGTTTGTTTGTGGCCTTTCTAATAAGCTCCAGCTCTCACATTCCTCAGTGAACCTTTCATCACCAAGCTGTTTATGGCGAGATACTGTTGAGCGTGACAAACCAGGGAGTCTGACTTCGACCATAAGTCATGTGGAAACTCACCAGCCTAAAGGTCAATACTTTGTAGGTAGTCGGGTCATCTACAATCTTCTGAAGGTTGGCAGCAACTGCAACAGTTAAAATAATAATAAACAGAGAGAAAATATCAGGACAGGTCAAACTAAAAGAGGATAGGTTATTTTATAATTATAATTAAAATCAGATACAATAGATACAGGAAATTTAGTTCATTTTTAACAGTTTTAGTAATGTCAGGTTCTATGGATTTGCCAAATGTAATAAATTGTCCCATCTAGTAAAATCCTAATACATTTATGGTAAATGGGTTAAAATATGTGTTCAGATGACACCATTTTTTAAAAATACAAAGGTATAAACTTTACCAATAACTACATCGTGCCCGTTGACCAGACCAGCAGAGAACAGTTCCTGGGAAACGCCGTCAGCAGTATCTTATGAAGAAACAACAAATATTTCTCTTAAATTAAATAAAATAAAAAGTAAATTGTGATCGATATTGAATTACGCTATCATGAGCATTCCCATTCACAAACAAGACCATCACCCATTACACAAATAATAATTAACATAGCCCGAAGGATGTTTTTTTTTATTTACAAGGGAACAGCACATTCAAACAAATTTAGGCTGAGCTCTTACCTCGCCCAGGAGTGAATTCAAACCGGATGTCATTCAGCTCCTTTCTAGAGTTTCTGAAAGGAGAGCCAAGTGGGTATGATTGCACAAGTGGTTTCCAAAATGTCAGATTTAAATTTGTTGCAGCGCCGTTGCAAAGAGGAGCAGAAAAATAACTGAGCAGTATAACATCAGGACACAAGCGGGAGGCCAGCATGCAAACAGCGGCAGACATGAAAACGTCTTCTGTGACTTCTGGGGAAGTGGTGATAAGGTGGACAAGCGGCACAGATGGTGTGATAAAACTATAGGGACGCATCACACAGCTTGTCAAACTTGGATGAAAACAGGTGTGAAATTGTTGTCCTTAAACTATTCATTGAATTTTTTTATTCACCTGACAAAACATTGGTCCCATATTCCCCCTTCCTTTGTTTCTATTTTGCTCTCCACCGACTCCTGAGGGAAATATCTGACTCTTTAGTTCCTAAATACTTCACTATGTTCAGCAGCTGGTTGCTAACTTTGTTGCTTGATGTTGAGGAGGTAGCACACACAAAGAAACATTTTTTTTTTTTTTTTTTTTTTTGCTGAAGACAATGGAGGCAGAGTGATTAAACCATAAATCAAACCATAAACATTAGAAGTGGAGAACAAAAAACAAAACCATGGATTGAAAGATTATTTTAACCCAGTTTCACATAAATGTAGGTAAATTAATTGTCATAGATAGGTAATGAATATTATAATGGACTGTATTTAGTCTCAATTTGATACGATACTTTGAGACTAGAATAAATAGTGCTATATGTCTCCTCAACCATGGATTGAAGTAAAATATTAAAAACTCAGAATGAATATATCCAGCATGAATAAAAAATGTACACTCTGTCCTCTTGGCAGCTTCACTCATTTGCATCACACACATCTGATATCCATCCTTACAATTCATGTGTGACAGGATAGAAACTGGTTTCTGGAAAAGGCAGAAGATGTCAGTGCTAACCCCAAAAGGACTATTGTAGGAGAAGATTAATTTGGTTTTGTAGTATGGTTAAATAAATAAGACAGCCAGACAGTCTACAACCCTCATTTCAGATGAGATTAGTCCCATAAGTCAACACAGACACACACACACACACACACACACACACACAGACATTATCCACCATAAGTTTGTTAGTAGCAAGACTAAACAAAAAAAATAGGGGTGAAGAATTCATATCAGTCAACTTGACTTTATGTATTCAGAGATATGCAGCTGAAAAAGGGGGAAAAAATTTAAAAAAGGATGAGGCTGAGCAGATGGACACAAACAACATCTCCATTCCCAGCAGTGGAAGCAGAGAGGACACAGTGCCAAATTCTCTCGAGGCGACATCTATGTCAGAGGATCATAACCCGGCTTGAACAAGATGTGACCGAAATCTGCCTCCTCATTAGATAAACTGCAGTGGATGTTTGGAAGAAAATTCATGAGCCAACTATAGGATATTACACCACGTAGTATCATCACATGTGAGTTTAGTTCACAATTGTTTTTCAAATAGCACTCTGAAAATTGAATGTTTTCACAGTTTAGCAGCGTTAAAATTAGCATTTCACATTTTGAGCTAAGTAGCAAGTGTGAGATGATGTGAGATGTGTAATCCCACTGGACGACGGAGGTTTATGACACATTATTTTGACAGATGGTCTATCCACTGTTAAAGACAGGTCTGTTATTTTTTATGACTTAATAAACATTTCAAACATAACGGTGACTGGTAGAGCAATCTCCAATGATGTCAGTGTTTGTCACCGTTCACCTGCAGAAGCTTCTGACAGTAAAGCCAAATGGTATTTATAAGTGAGTGGAAAAAATGCACAGAAATGTCACAGAAAAATCACCACATGACAAGGCCAAGGCCATCAAACGGATGACTATATGCTAAATTTAATGTCACACTGACTGGCAGGGAATTTCTTTTTTTTTTTTTTTTACATACTAAATATACAGTGTGTGTTATTTATTGTCAGGGGTGATTCACTAGTATGAGTGAAACAATACCATAAGCTCACATATTAACTGCAGCACACATAAATGAATGGATGTAAAGAATTAACTTTTATACTATTAGTTTCACACAGAGAATACAAATGTGTAGTAATGGCAAAAATGTTACTGTAGTCACAGCTAAATGTTACTATAATGATTTGTTTTTTTTTTTAATAACCTTTGAGAAGCTCTTATTTGATATCAATTATTAAATTAAAGGAAATTATATTAACTCTTATTAACTGATACTCTGTTATAACCTAAAGCTAAAGTTTGTAACAAATGTACCAATACATTTTACAATATCAAATTACTGCATATTCACAAATGAATGTTTACTTGGGTTTCAGATTTTTTTTTTGTCTGAAGGGAATTCCAAAGTTCTCTAAATCTAAAATAAAAACATCAAACAATAATAAAAAAAATGTCAAAATAATCTTAAAAGCTTTCAAGGCATCTTCAAGGCCCATAAAATAAAGCAAAGTGTTGCCTAATTTTCTTGATAACTGATTAATCTGTTTATTATTTTTTCAGTTTGTCGGTTATTTCACTTGGTCTACTTAAATGTCAGAACACTGTGTAAAGAGTCTGTCACAGTTTCCCCTCAGCCCAAAGTGACTAAATGACTAAAACAAAAGGAGCGAGAGACGGTGACAGACTAGTGCCACCTACGGGTTGGTTGAGATGTGTCTGTGTGGAGGCTGGAAGGGATCCGCCAAGACGTTTGACTTATTTAGCTCCAAAACAGCTGAGAACATGGCAGCAGGCGGTAAAACCAACGTCACGCTTCAAGACATCCCTTTACAGATGTACGAGTATTATCACGGGCGGATATGTCAATGTTTCCCTCGAGTTTGATACGAAGAAAACGCACAAGCTGACGTTCTAACTGGCTTTTAAAAAATAAAACAAGAACTTTGAAAAGACTTGAGGAAATGTCACCTCTTCTCCTCTATTGAGATCATTTTGCATCTGTGCTATTTAAGCTGTGATGACACTGCACCAACATCCAGGTATATTATTCCAGTCTTAACTTCCGGGTTAAAACGCTGACTCTGCAGTTCACCGGAGACCTCAGTTCCTTTGTAAAAAAAAAAATTGAATAAAATCCAAACTAAATGTTGACAAAAAAATCCACTCATGCTGCTGCTGTTCCCCCATCACTGCTACTGAGGGAATCACATTACCATAAACTGAAACTAATAATACTAATCATCTGTAACTCCTCTATTAGAGACCAATTAGCTGTTTATTTTGTCCTCTAGAATATGATTACATTCATGGATTGTGTGATTTTGTGATTTCCTTTTTTTTTTAAATGAGTTTTACCCACTGATCTGACTGATGTCACTGAAGATAAACAAAGTCTCAAACAAGCTAAAAAAAAAACACTATCCTTGTTAGCGTAGCAACATAAGAAAACCTCATTATAATACGCTTACAGATTCCTATTTTGAAAAAATAAACCAGCTACTTGAAAAAAACACTATTTTCTTGTGCAGGTCTTATACTACTTGTGAAAACCATGAAAATCTCTTTCTCACTTCTTTTTGTCCCCAAAACACAGGACCACAGACAAAGAAAATCCCAATATATGAATGCAGTCTCTCATCTTCTAATACTTTCTTTGCTGATTCACTTTAAAATAAAATACACATACACACACACACACAGAGAGAGAGAGAGAGCAACCAAATCTTTAGCAACCCTAAAAAGAAAAAGAAAATCCATTTTCTCAGTCAGGAACAAATTGCTCAGAATCCATTCCCTTACTCTTATCCCAAAATTCAAATTCAAAATAAACTGCTCCTTAAAATTACTGATTCTAGGTCAGCATTGACCTGCTGCTAAGATGCAGAGAGTTCCAGCTTATTACAGAGAATTTTGAAGGATAAATTGAACAAAAAGCTGCACATCATTTCAAAGGGTTTCTTATATCTTGCTGCTACATCAACTACAATGTGAAATATATCTTTTATAGAGTGGGGAATATAATGTAATGCTGATGAGCATGTCAAAGAAGAGGGCATGGTGACACGTCTTGGTAATCCACCAAAGCATATAAGCATTTAAAACCCTTTATTTCTGCGATAAACTGCTAAAGAAGAATCCATCACACGTCTGTATCGCTAACACTGAATGTTCCAGCTGACAGACAAGAGAGATGATCTGACAGCCTAATTCTGCAATCATATTAAACACAGTGAATACATCGCTCTGTCAAGGAAATTAATTCATCTGCTGCATGACTGTGCTTTGACACATTTTTACAAGCTTGCTCTGAATTTATCAGGATAACGATTCTTTTTTGTATCCCCCATTTAATATGAGCTGCAGCGGAAAAAAAAAAAAAAAAAAAAAAGACATGTTGAAACCAGATTTAATCTGTTTGCTCAGTTTGAATTAGAAAATCCACAGATTTAACTAATGTCACCAAAACCAAAGTGTAAATGTGCAAAACTAAAGAGGAAAAGCCCAAATCTTCAAAGCGCTGTCTATTATTTTCACTGACAGTTTAGAATAATGACTCCACACCAGCTACCAAACAGTTAGCTGTCTCCCGTTGTGTCCAGACCACAGTTTTGTCAGGATAAAATGTTTTTTTTTCTGCACTATGCTGGATGCCTGGGGAGGGACCTGCAGTTGTCTGGTCAACCAAGTGCATGCACTGCAACCAGCTCAGCAGGAAGCCACAGGCTACAGACTTTGAACTGTCTGTTGCCGCATGCCTTAAAATACCCTTTCTCTTTGTCTTTTTATGCATTTGCATGCTAAGTAAAAGGGAGAAAAATAAAGACAAGTACATACAAATAATCTACCTGTAGTCTGCATTTATGTTCCTTGATTATATTAACTGAGTGAGCTTAAGTGAACTTATCTCAGTATACTGCACATATGAGGTCATTCAAGCCTCAATATAAACACCAATGTCTGGAATAACGCAACAAGAGGCAGCAATACCAAAACTGCGCAGTGTCTAAGGGAGAAAAGCAGATTGTGGAGCACAGCCAGAGAAGCAGTGGAGTGTAACACTCTCCTCACTATGACACAAGCAGCGAGAGCGAGGCGAAGGGATGCATGGTAATGCCAGATTCATTCTGCAGCAGGCAGAGATCATTATGTCTATTAGCAGCCGGCGCGTTTAGCACAAAGTGAGGTGATGATGTGTTCAGAAATGTGGTTGTAATATCGAAATCTGCTCCAAATTTCAGATTTTACTCAACAGAAACATGATGAAAACAGCTGTCTCACCTTAGCCGTAGTACCATGTTCACAGCTCCTTGAATGTACGGTGTGTCCTCATACGGTTCAACCTGCATGAAAAAAAAACATCTGATGATGAGGCAGTTTACATCACAACAACAAACACAAACAGACTTAAACATCACACACACACAAACAAAAAAATGTTTCTGTGGAAAAAAATAAAAAGCTTGTACCGCAGAGCAACATTCAGACAGATGCCCTACAAACAGATAGTTAGAGAAAATAAAGCTTGTGTCGTAAATTTATTACAGCTTTAGGGAAAGTTGACAGGGAAAAGAAAAGGAGGTGTGTTAAGGTGTGTTGTGAAAGGATCTATAGTTTATTAAGAATGGACATTTTCTACAGCAAAAATTGGTTTGAGGGATACAAAATGAGTGCTGAGTAGCTGTCAAAGTTAATTCTTGATAGGAGCACAAGACTACACCTCAAAACTGCTTTGGCTCATTTTGAAAATGACAATAGCCTTAGAAAATGGGTAACAATGGCAGAGAGTCTTTAGATGAGATACACCCAGGCTATGAGCTGGCACTGTCAGGCAGACAGCCATTTACTCTGAGTTATTACCGCTGAGAGCATCCCTCTAGGAGACCGACATTCACACACACACACACATCTGCACGCACATTTTCACCCGTTAACACTTGCACAGACACACACACACACACACACACACACACACACACACACACATACATTACACACATGCATAGGCGTACAGAAACACACAGACAATCAGTGTTGCATCAAGGTCATTCAATCTTGACAAATTAGCACTGCTGCTGAATCCCTCACCTGGGGATGCTGAATTGACAAGCCTTCAATAGGAACATTGTTGGCATTCTCCTCATTCTAGAGAGGAACAACATGAGAGGCATAATTGCACAAATGCTATTACATCCTTGGTAAATATAAAATAATGGCTCATCTTATAAAGACAACACTGGAGAGTCAATCCACAACAATTGGTGAGGCGCTGCACTGTTTTGATTTTAACTGCATGAAAATGTGCGTCGTGAAATAAACATTCATAACTGAGTTCATGCTTCTTCCATAAGCTTCTGTCAGATATATCAAACTGTACAGCAGCACGAAAGACAACTTTTCTCTTCACCAATATACAAAGAAATATTTATCATTCTAATTGATTGATAAAATTAATGCATGAGAGGAGAGAACTAACTTACATCTTTGGCCTCATCTTTGACCCTTCGTGACTGGAGAGAAAAATCAAACACAAATTTATATTTTTATAAATATAAAAAACAATGCAACTGCTGGGAAGTAACAAGTCTCAGATCAGTTAAAAGAAACTATAACACATTTTGGGAAAAAAAAACCTTTAAGCGGCAACTTTATTCTTTAAATCATTACTTTTGGAAACGTATTATCTATTGCTTCATACATTCAAGCAAGATTTTCTTTCTTTTTTTTTTTTTTTTTTTTTATCAAAGGGCCCTTTGATCATGGTTGTCGGCTTCCTCCTGTCTCACATCCTTACAGTTTTCTTCCAGCTCATTACAGCCACCTCATGACAGGCTGTAACACAGATAAGCCATCTGCTATCTGAAAAAGTTAAACTGATCAGGGAGGAAAGTAGTGTTCAGGGGTCAAAAACACTGGGGAGGTTATGTAACGGGTTGATTTGCAGGTTAGACATAACATGACAAAACAAACATTTTAATAGCTCTTTTATTTATTTTTTAAATCCAGACCGTTTTGTCACATAGACAATATAAATCTCAGGCTAAAATATAATCCTGAATATGTGTTACCTGATACACTCATACACATTTGAAGATCAATATAAAGACTAAATATAACAGAAGACATGCTGCTGAGGCAGATTTTTTCACTGAGGCTCACCTACCCTGCCCTGATTCACTGCTGCCTTGCCCTCCTCGCTGCCCTCGTCCAGCTCGTCGTCGCTCCACTCCCAGTCTCCGTCCTCTGTCTTGTGCAGGTGACCGCTGGAGCCCGGGACTCTTCTCACCTGAACAATAACAACACGCAGCACATGAAATATTAATTTCATAGGATGTGTGTGTGTGTGTGTACATTGTGCTCTACCCATTATTCTTTGGTTTTATAAATCTTCAGATCAGAGAGGTTTTTGACACCTTATGATGAACTGACATATATCAGCTGCAGCAACAATAACATGTATGAAACCATGTTCAAGTTACTTAAAGCCCTTCAATGTCTGCTACTGCAGTCAGTGCACTGCTGCCACTAGTTGACAAAAATGCTTTTGCTCTGCTCTAAAATATTCCTCTTCATGTAACAAGATATTTTTCAAATGTTGACTCCCTTAAGAGTCAATTATTGGTTAAAACATCCTCCATAATCTCACACTGAGACATATTATATAACCAAAAATAACCAAAACACATCTTAACAGGTCTATTTGCCTGATTGTGCAGCTAAAATCTTTGAGGTTAGAAATTTTTTTATTGTAGTTGTTTGAAGTAATGCTGTCAGTTACACACAACCTGGGTACAGCACAATGAGGGACAACTGTAAATTATTTGGTTATGTAATTTAACTTTGGTTAACCACCAGCAGTAATATACTTACCAGTGTAAATGGTATTAAAAAAGCAGAAAAAAAGCAAAACAGCACAGCAGCAGAGCCTGTGAGTTGTCACACGTCAACAGCCTGGAGGAGCACGTAAGACAAGCAACACACGGCTAGTCTAGCAGTGTGAGGGAAGATATGAGATCACCAGGGTGTTACAGCAGAGAGCACAAAAACAAAAACAAAACAAAAAAAAACTGTAAGCCACTACCACCACGGTCAGATAAACTCCTGAGCACTAAACAAGGTCAAAGTTTAAGAAGCACTACCCTTCTGGTGGTATCAGGTTTATTTTCCGAACCTGACATAGAACCAAGGCTCTCCCACTGCTGTTCAGGGTCCTTGAGCAAAACAAACACAGATCAATGCACGATACGATCAATGAAGCTATATGTGATCACCCGACTAACATTAACACACATGCAAAAGACGTTAATATGGGATATTCACAGGCTCAAACACCCACTGAAAATGAACAAAAATATCTCTCAATGTGAACAGAAGATTGTGAAAGTGTTAATTAAACACTTATCTGTGTTCGCAGGGAGAAAAAAAAAAAAAACTACTGCACATTCAAGTAAAATGGCCTACATCTAGAAACCAGGCTTCAGGAAACATCTATGCAGAACTACATTGTTATTCTACCATTATTTGTGCACTGGAGCACAGACAGTAACTCAGTTTCAATCCTTTGCAATTTTCCTAGTTTTCATTATGCAACAAATAAATGAGACCAGCCCACCACTTTTGTTGTGAGCCCCTAACATCTAATCTTTCAACAATAAAACCTCCAATTTTCTACAATTCTCATAAGTTTTATTGTGGGTGTCATGGTGCCCCCTGCTGGTTAACCAGCTCACATATGGATACTGTCACTACTGAATGACTCTGCATGAAATTTCTTTGGCACATTTATATTTCTGTAAGAAGCTATTTCCTCTGTTCCCAACTATTCATTCCTCTGAGATTCTACCTCTTTTCATTAGTTAAAGTATTAATTTCAAATTACTTTAATGGTGACAGCTGACCGGAGGATCTGCCATCTCCTTTTCATTCACTGGGGTATTTTCAAGGTGCAGTTAAGTCCTTTTTAAAGACTGTTTAAAGATCGAGGTTTCATTCTAGTTGCTTGGCTTTAAGTCTCATCTCTTAAACCCACATCTCCAGGTTCCCTGGGAGAAGAACTTCATGTGTTTAACACTGACTTCAGAAACACCAAAAAAAATAAATAAATAAAAAAAATAAGTGGTGGTTGAAAAGGGCAAAGGAAAACTACTGCGGTTCACATAGATTCAACATCATTTCGCACAGAGGGAAGCTGAACAAGAGGGTGAAGAAATACCTGAACAAAATCCCATTTTAAGGTGTAAGTAAGTCTGTAAAGCTTCATCTATACAGTGCTTTTGATGCGTGAGACATAGACAAAAGACAAATGAATAAAAAGCAAGTAGAAATACATTTAAAGTAAAACAGCAAACAGAGTGAGAGCCACAAAAGACTGAAACAAACAAGGATATAAAACAGGGATAGAGGTTTGTAAAAAGGTTTGCCTATAACAACGGGTTTTTAAAGGCAGCATCCCGAGACGACAGACTGTTTCTGCAGTATTGCTTGTCTCTGCAAGCTTGGAGGTAATGTTTGCTGAGAGTATAATGTAGATGACTCTGTAGGTCAAATCAGCAAAAAAATACCAAGGACGCTGGCTCTGTGGTTCGTGCTTTTCATCCACTGAAAGTATCAGGTGAATCAGACATTACGCTTGACTGTATATACTGAGCAAACTGTCTATTTTTACACTTTTTACAAGACTACATATAAAAAAAAAAGACTCATCTGTAAAAATAAATTTGACAGAGCCATTAGTTGCTTTACTATTTATCATCTGAAAAAGGTTTTGTGGTATAAATCATAAACACTACAGCTGATTTTTTAGAGACAATCGCTTATAATTTGTTTTGGAAATGACTGAAAATACAATCTATATTGGAAAAGTGGATGTTTAGGAACCTCTTTGTTCATACTTGTGGCAGCTAAAGACACTTGCGGTTATCACGTGAACCATCAACGAAAACCACAACACACATTGTGCCACTCCCACCATAGTTGCCTCCCTCTCTATTGACACCCTGCCCTGTTTCTGTGTAATGCCAACGTCATATGGAGTAACAGCCCTGCTGTCCACTATGTCCTCCGTTTACTCTCAAACCATGTCAGTGAATTTCCACCCTTCCTCTCTCTGCCTCTCTGCCCTTCAGCAATGGCCCATTTCAGTTCAGGCCATTCAGGCAGAATGTTATGTGCAGCCAGAATCAGCTGTGCCTGAAAAGTGCACTTCCTCCTAATAAACTGTGGGCAACTGAGACAGCAAATTGAACAATAACATGCTCCTTTCTGTTATCTTATGTTAACAATTCATTAATCCCTTTTGCAAGAGCTGCACTGAGACCCAATGACACAAAACATCCGAACATCTATACCATTTGACTCCGCAGTGGCCCATATTTTTACGTGATATACACAACAGTTAGAGCACGATGATGTGTTTGAGATGCTTGAGAAAGCTTTTGTTGACTGTAAATGCAACATTCTGGTGGAAAGTGATACTTCAGTCAATCCAAACCTTGTGCCATAATTTGTTGATGTTTTAGTCAATAACTGAGTTACTTTACAGGGACTGTTTGAGTAAACGTACCTTCTTAGCTCTCTGGGAAATCTTTGGGGCGCGACACAACAGCTTTTCTACCAGATATTCTTTGTTCTGCAAGAGAAAAATCAAAATATGATTAATAAATGCAGTGAACTGATTTAACACATCAAAACTTGATAATGACTCAAGAAAATTACAAGTATTGGGTTTTAAATCATTACTCATAACAGCTCTTTAACACGTTTCCAACCACTGAACTAGAACATTTACGGCACTCTTTTAAATAACCATTGTGCTAAATTATTGAAAATGAAACTATAAAACATACAGAAAGTTGCAGTTATTGAGCAGCAGAAGAATCAACTTGAAGAATCACACTGGTTCTATATTACTCAAAAATGTACTTGAACTAAGATTATATGTATATGTATATAAGTACAATAGAAAGAAGAGGATACGAAGCTGAATCAGAAAAAGATTTATAGGTTTTCTTTCTTCCAGTGTCATTTCTACAAGTATCTTATTTAAGCTGTATGATTTTTCATGCTGGTAAAGAAAGAGAGACAGAGAGAGAGTGAGATCTGATTGTTTTTTTCACCGTGAAATTACTTCTTCAGTGACTTTTTTTAATGTGATCATTCAGCAATGGTTGCATTTTTAACATCAGGTGACCAGCAGCCAGCATGGTGGCGAATATCCCAGCAGAAATCGATTGAGGATACGCAGAGAATACAGAGGTGGAATAAAGTGACGAGGGGAGGAGAGTTGGCGTCCAGATAACAAAGACTGATGGAGATGAAAGTGTCTCCACTCATCACGTCATCATGGGCAACGTGAATCACGCGACGGTAAGATGGAAAAACGAGCAACTTAAGCGAGGAATCGAAGAGATGTATGTGAAGGGGAGAATTCTCTGCGCTACCACAGACAGCTCAAAAATGGTTCCAGCGAATAGGAAGAGGAATGTTTCTGCGGCACAGAAACTGAACTTTTCAGTGTGGGAGTTGTTTTTTTCCATCTATCCACCTCCATTAACCCTCTAACTGTGTGTGACGTGTGACATCATCATCATCACTGTCATCGCCCCTGTGCTTTTACTTCATGATGTCTAGGGTCAAGACTCTTTCACTTTCAAACAGGAAGTGACAGGACCCTGAAACTGCTGTGTGGAAATGTTATAGAGGCTAAAGCAGAAGATTTTACCTCTCACCCCATTTCGCACATTTGCAATTGTATTTTTTCTTATTCAATTACTGTCCATTTGTTATTATCACTATTTATAGTCGTTTGTAAATTTTACTTCCCGGTGCAACTGTGACGAGGCAATTCCCCAAAGAAAAAGACACACACTCAGATATAAATATCCATGACAAAATAATAATTCATCTTAAGATAAAGTGTATAACATAAGCATAGCACTACAACAAAAATCAAACAAAAATGGTGACTCAAACACTTGAGATGAAACACATACCTTGGCCTTCTGGAAGAATTTACACTTCAAAAGCTCTGCAGCTGTAGGCCTAGAGATAAAAAAAAAAAGTACAATTGTTAGAAAAATACATCACAACACAGCACTCCCTGACTCCCTGACTTTTAATCAAGCTCTTTTTATTGATCACAAATTGCATCATCTCTCCTCGTTGAAATGTTTGGTCGATTTATGGAACGTGGTGCAAACCTTTTGGCAGGATCCTTCTGAAGGCACATAGTTATTAGCTTTCTAAACGATTTGCCATATTTTTTTAGCATTTCCTTGTCCTCTACGCCCGTCTCAAGAGTGGGTGGATCATTCTGTAGGGTAAGCATTAAAACCTGAAAACACAAAAGAAAATGGTCACAGCCGCCCACACAACACACATATTGCTGATGAGGAAAAGAAACTCAAAGCAGGAAACTGCAGGCAAAATGTTGTGGAAAGTAAAAGCAACAAGTTCCTGCAGATAAAAGCTTGTCTTTTTATTAGCTGTTCAGTTTCACAGCTATAATAAAAGCACAAAGTCAAAATATGGTGTCTCCACGTGTTTTTTTTCTCACTAATGATGAAACTTCACAGAAACAAATTGGTTTGGGAGAAAGTACGAGCCAAGTAGTTAATGGATACTGTTTTTTTTTTTTTCTTTCTTTCTTTCTTTGCGTTGCCATTGCCAGTGAAAGCAACAAGAGAGTGATTAAATAACCAATAATAAATCAAGACCACTCACCTTCATAGGAGGGTAGCGATGATAAGGTGCGGAGCCTGTTGCTAACTCTATAGCTGTGATTCCAAAACTCCATATATCTGCTTTGAAATCATAGCCTCGTACCTGTGGATTAACAATAAGAATTTGTAATATTACAGTTATACACTGAACACTGAGGAACATTATGTTCCTATCATGATCATGAAGTGTTCATTACAAATAATAAAGATAACTAAAGATAGGATAACATTATATTGCAAGTATAATGTTATTACATAAAGCAACAAACACATTTTGCAAGATACAAACTATAACAAAAGAGACAGACTCACCTGTTCCATCACTTCTGGTGCCATCCAGCACGGTGTACCAACAAAGGTCTTTCGTACTTTGTTTCTAGTCATATCTCCCCCAGTAGCTAGGAATGCACTTACTCCAAAATCTTTAAAGACAAAAGACAACAAATAATGCTTAGTTCAAAAATGTGGAAATGTGTATAGGTTGTGCTATGATGTTATTTTTTAACCTTTTTTCACAGTGAACATTTCAAGTTTTTATAGCCAAAGCACAGGCACTGATATAAAAACACAAAGTAAGCTATAAAAGTGAGACAGTGATGCTGCATTCTTACATTCACATCAGCCTCCAACTTGTATTTGGAAATAGGAGACTTCAGAAAAGACGATATCTCACATTTGGCAACATAATCCACCAATGGCTGTTTCAGCCAATAAATTGTAGCATTAACACATAATACAATCAGTTAGGTTGATTAAAGGGTTTCACTAGTAAATCCCTCAAAAAGCCTACTTGTTATCAGATACTGTGGTTCATAAACAGAAAATCTCCAAATATATGATTTTTTTGTGCCATGTTGAACACACCTGCAATCTGAACAGACCCATCTTCTCCCAGTAGTATGTTCCCAGCTTTCACATCCCTGAGGTCAACAAAGCACAAACAAGAGTCAAACATCAAAGTCATGTGGAGCAGCATTGATTCTTCCATTCGCGTGAAAAAGTCCCACAGCCCACTACCATCTGGATCTCTGCCCAAGGGGCCAGTTCTCTTTGACCTTGAAATCCAGGAAGTTTACAGAACGCAACAACTGAGCTGAGGGTCGATAGATAGAACTACGCAAATGATTTTCATTTTCAATCTATATTCTATAATGAGTTTCTAAATTCTGGTAATAACTAATCAACAAAATAAAATCCCTTACCTGTGAATCTGTCCATTTCTGTGCAGATAGTCCAGCCCTTCTAGCACTTCTTTTAATATAGTAGCAATAATAGGCTCATCTAAAGCTCGATTTTTGTCTTCTTCTTTGCTTGTGTGCTTAATTATATCCAGCATAGAGCCTAAAAAGACACCACAACAACAGGTGAAATAAATACAAACAATCTGTTCGTTTTGGACATTTTAAAAGCACAATACAAATCAACGGCTCAGCGTTCTACTGACTCATTACATGATCAATATCTACAACCAGGCACAATTTATTTCACTGTCTGATAATTGTTTGCTGTCCCTTAAATAGTAAATCCTGATAGGCAGTAACATCGCTGCTGCAAATTCATTACAAGCCGTGAGTTTGTGCAAAGGAACACCATCAGCCTGCAGATGTTATTTACCAACATAATACAACTACTGCTTTCAAAGAAATGGAATAAAGCCAGTTTTTAAGGACTCAGATCTGATGTTTTTTTTATATATATTATAGAAAATAAGGGTTGAAATGCTCATAAAAATATTTGAGATAACACAGTGTAAGTGAGTTATATATAGCAGCAGATCAAAACACAAACATGAAAAAGGCCATTTACAGTGTATCATTATCATCACATTCACACTGCGTTCATGTATTATTAAGACAGAGAAATTTACTTCCAAGTAGCTTGGAAGGTGAAGCTTACCACCACTCAGAAGCTTCATGACTAACCAAAGTTCATCCTTCACAACAAAGGAGGTGTAATAGGTGACGACATTGGGATGGTTGCACTGGCTCATTGCTTGAATTTCTTTCTGTTGTGAGAGAGAAATAACAGGACATTTCATTTCACTTTTAATCATAACCTTAGTCTGTAATAAAAAAAACAGCAGGAAAATGTCAGGACATTTGTCCGCTCCTCAGTGATAATAGGTTTATAGTGAATGATCCAATATTACAACATACAAGGTGTGTTAATAGATATTTAATTTCCAGATTAAAGAGAACACAGATAATATTGTTTGGGGGGAAAGTGCTAGTAAGGCATGAGGGGAGAGGCACAGAAAACACTGTGCGCACACATGCTGAGAAAATAGCCCATATTTATTGTACTCACCAATAGCTCATCCATGCTGGTCTGGCATTTTTCCAGGTTGATTCTCTTTATGGCCACGCGCTCCTGTCTGGGGGTACAGAGGGCTGCCTGCACCACAGCTGTGGCCCCGCTGCCTGGAATCACAGCCACAGCAGAGCAGTGAAAAAGTAGACAGGAGTAAAGAGGAGCACACAGCTGACAGACAACTTTTTAATCCCTCATCAAACTGTGGCTCTGTGGCCTTTTACACGGGCCAAGTGTTCCTTACATGTTTGTGTTTCTGTTATGACATTAATCTTTCATGTGTGCTGGCTGTAACAATAAACCAATATTATGATATAAAGTGATTTGGAGTAGAGACATTTTTTTCCAAGATAATGGGTTGTTTACATGTTTCATTACAAATAGGACAATGCTGGACAAGTACAGTTGTGAAAACCAAGAAGCTTGTGACACGCGACACATTGTTTGTCAACTGTTAGTGAAAGATAAGGAGACTTAAGAAACACGTGAGATCTGGTTGCTTACCAGCTGATTATGAGAATATGGGGTTGGGGGGGTCCTCACTGACTCATCACAGTCAGAAGCAAACAGCTGTGCTGTGGTGTTACTCCTTATCAGTAATGATATGGCCCCTCAGTTCATCAGAACAGTGCAGAAGTTTGTCAAAAAAAAAATTCAGTCAATTTTGTTTGGCAACTTTCGGCACGTTTGAAAACTCTGCTGATCTCTTGAGAAATTATTGTTTCTTCATTTCAATTATTTGTGATTTGTTGTGACGTTATGCTTGTAAATGTAGTATAACGTAACGTTTGTAAATATTCCATAAATCCACAATAGGTTAGCAAATGTGCAGTTAGTGCTGACACAATATGTGGATTAATCAATATTTACAGATCAATAGAAAATGTATCAGTTTATTATTTTCTGTATTTTTAATTGTCGTTTAAACACAACAGGCACATTTCAGACCTCACGTTGGACAATGTGTGATCTTTATTTCTATTTTATTCTATTTTTGCAGTTTCATTGATATTAAATGATGAATACAGGATTAATGGACAAAAACAATCAATAAGTTAGAGTCCTGGTAGAAAGTGAGTTTCTCATTTTTACTTTTTATACTTTGTTCTGCTATTACACAACTCTATAAACCCTGTTATTGCCATTATCATTATTCTAACTGTTATGATTGATAATGATGGTTGTATGACCGTCATGGCAAGCACATGGTACATCTGTCCACTAGACAAGACGTGATAGGGTTAATACATCCTGGCTATGTGTCATCGCTGATATCAAAACTAACACAACACATCTGTGGTTTTATTCATGTCTAATAAACTGGACACGTGCCATCGCTGGAGTAGGTCTCTATGAAGACGCACTTAGGAAATGTGACATTTGTCACAGTTTTTCCTTTTTATGTCCCAGCTTTGACATGAGTCACTAACACATCTGCTGTAAACCGGTAGTCTCTAAACGTCCCTGTTAACATCCGCATTGCAAAGCATTGCAGGAGGCTACGGCACACGAGAAGAAGAAGAAAAAAAAAAAGCCGGTAGGCCCTCGTCGTCATTCCCAGCTGATAACCCCTCCGCGGCATGCCTTTCCAGGATAACACACAGCGATCACCACATCCCAGGGTACTAACCTATGACTTCCTGCAGCTCGTACGACTCCCTGGTAATTGGCCAGCTGGTTGTCAGCGCTGGTTGCGGGTGGTGGGCAGGAGCCGGAGATTCGCCTTGATCCGCCATGATGATGATGATGATGCTGCGCTAGTTAGCAGTCTCTCTCACAGACAGACGGACAGAGGGAGAGAGAGAGACAGAGGGAGAGGGAGAGAGAGAGGGAGAAAGGGAGGGAGGGAGAGAGAGTGAGAGAGGGGAGGGAGGGGAAGAGACAAGAGAGAGAAAGAGAGAGAGAGAGAGTCAAATTTGACCTCACCTCCTCGGTACAAGTGTCAGCTGGCAGCTGCAGCAGAGCAACTACCGCAAGCGATGAGCACAACCCGGAAAATAACGGACCACACACACATAGACACAGATACACACACACATGCGCACACACTGTATACATCAGACACAATATGACTACCCAGTGATTCAATCCATACAGGAAGACATTTGTTAAAAACAAAAATCACCATTAATCGCCTCAGATGATTGAAGGCGCAACTAAGACCATAAATCTAAACTGTGTGTAGTTCATGTGTTAATCTGCTGATCTGATTTATTATGATTAGGTGGTATGACTTTTGGCATCTGTTTTTTTTTTATTATTTTATTTTTTTGTGAGACAATGTCACGGATATGTTACGATTTAACATGTCACATGTATAATCGTACTTAAAGTTATAGACTTTGACCAATAGATGGCGCCATTACACAGCAAGATTGTCAGTGTATGTGCAGTATAATAAAAGACAGACAAACAGATAGAACTAAGCCAACCAAGCTTAAAATAATATTTAATACAACAGTCAAGCAATAAGTTCTAATTTATTTATTTATTTAATGTAATAGTTCCTAAAAAATATTGGCTTTTCTAATATCTCATTAATATAAATGTGTTGGACAAAATATTAGAGATACTTCTCAGTATATTTCAGTGCAATGTTGTTCAAGAGAACCACACTGTCTCTATATTTATCCTATATAAAGATTGTGACCCAACTTGTTTATCCACATTCCACAGAATAAATGAATAAATAAATAAATAACATGACCTTTTTTTAAATGCTAAAGGGTTAGATTACATTAGCGGAGTAGTACCTGACAGCTGTCAGTAGGTGGCAGAATTTACCAAGTTTGCTGTTGTCTTGAAGCCCATTCTTACATTGTTACCTTATTATTTGCGTTTACATTTCCTTGTTTTATTATAAAATGATTGACGATCATTTTTACTTTCATTGTGATCGTATATTTGAGTTGACTCATCACCTAGTGTGTGATTTATAGAGGGATTTGCTAAGATGTAACAGCAGGAGATATATTTATCAAAACAAACACAATAAAGGAAATAAGAAGGTACTCGGGTTTTCTTTCATTGTCCGTTCATAAAAGAAGCTGTGCGAAACTTTCAGGTTGATTGTTGGTCTGAAGCTTATGATGCAAAACGTGGTTTACCTTGCTATAGCCGACTGTACTGCATGACATTTCAACGCACCAATCAGTTGCGGAGGAGCTGATTGAGTCGACTTCCCTACAGTGGAATAGCTGAGGGGAAACGGACGGACGGCGATCTCACACGGATATCTCATCATCAACCGAGTCGGCACGGTCAGATCGCCTGCGAGAGACCTCCGAGATACAGCGGGCCATCGATTTCTGTTTCGACCCGGTGACAGTGTCTGCTGCAGGGGAGATGGCCGGTATTCTGGCATGGTTTTGGAACGAGAGGTTCTGGCTTCCACATAATGTAACCTGGGCTGACTTAAAAAACACAGATGAAGCTACGTTCCCGCAAGCCGAGGATCTCTATCTGGCGTGTCCTTTAGCCTTCTGCATCTTTATGATACGACTGGTTTTCGAAAGGTAGGGTCTGAGCACATGCGATTATCCAGGTGGCTGTGATACGGTTTGTTATGTCGATGTGGAAAATGTGAATGTGAATGATGCAGCACACCCCGCTTGTCCATGTTAGTCAGTCTGTTACCTAAACAATGGCATCTTTTCTGGTTAGCCCCACAAATCACCAGGGTTGATCATCCTTCTTTCTGCAGGCCTGCAGCATTACGCGCTGTCTGCATTTATAATACACTGCTTGTGCACACGCACACATACACACACATATATATATATATACACACACACAGTGCAGCCAAGTTATTCTACCTGCCCAAATCTAGTTGCTGTCCTTTCAGCCCAAACCAAAATTTCAGTAAAGCTCTTTAAAAAAGAAAAAAAAATCAGGATGTTTAGAGAGAAAAAAACTCTACTGACCCAGTTGTGATAGAGTGCATGTTGCTTCATCACATCTCTGTTATTGTATAATCATCAATATAAAGTCATGATGGTAACACCAGTGCTCTATGCATATGTGGGTCAGGAGTCTCTTCAGGGACTGATAACTGAGGCATAATATTTGCCCACAAACCATTCACACATGTTCATGATTTTTTCAGTATGTGAATTAAAGAGTGATGATCAAATGGGCAAGAGGAAGCATCAGTGCTATTTCTTTGACCTATATGTGTTAAATTTACGTGGTTATGTATATATCATGACTTTATCCATTATATATACCTCATTTACATACACATTGTGTGATTTGAATAGTCACTTCCCTACCCCCTCTATCACTGCTCTGGGAAAAGTAGGTTTCAAGTGTTTTGCTTAATGTGATGAGGTGTTTCTAAGAGTGGTTGTGATGTAAATGCTCTGCATTAAAAAGAAAAAATAACTCCACAGTTATCTTGTTCCCAGGCCTTTTAAGTTTACATGGAAAAGTCAACCTTAAAAACCGAAAGCGGTCTTTAACAATGAGACTGTTTTATCTTTTCAAAATATTATCTAGACCTGAAGAAGAAAAAGCAGATGCACATGATGTTTAGATGCACATCACAGTCAACGAAAAAGTTTATGGATATGAATGTGTCTTCTGATGATTGAATGCTTCATGTCCTCACCCCTAAATATGAATAAAGCACCAATAAATCACCTCAGTGATAGAATGGTGTCACTATAATATGTTTCCTGATTTCTTACTTACAGGTTTATTGCCAGACCATGTGCGATGGGCCTCAAGATCCAAGCCAACGGGCCACAAAAAGCACAACCCAATGCTATCCTGGAGAAGGTTTTCACTGCTATAACCAAGGTGAATGTGTTGTTTGTTTGTTTTTTTCTTGTATGACTTTTGTTATACATTTAAAATTTGTGTTATAATAAAATCAACATCTAACATGTGGATTGTTATTTTATCTTCCTAGCATCCAGATGAGAAAAGGCTGGAAGGTCTGTCCAAGCAGCTCGACTGGGATGTGCGGACCATCCAGCGCTGGTTCAGACAGCGACGCAACCAGGAGAAACCCAGCACTCTGGCTCGATTCTGTGAAAGCATGTAAGGCGAATTGCATTCAACACCACAACATACACATAACTCAGCAGTGAGCCATGTTCTCTGCGTGTAATAATATTCCAGGTTGTGAAGATGAGTTTGCACAAATTTGCCTGATGTAGGTAGATAATCCATCACACTGAACACATTGTCTGCTGCACTGCTGCAATGTGTAGTGTGAATATATCGTTGGTCATTAGATCAGTTCCGAGTAAAGACTCATTTGCATTATCACTCATCAGTAATTCAACTGTGACAGTAGCATGAACAGGCAAGATGTTTATTAACTGAATGAAGGTTATTTTCGTACAAACGGAAACAACGGCCTTTCAAAAGAACAAATTGACAAAAACAATACATTGTTCTTGGGTAAATGGTGGCAACAGTTCACAGGAGAAATTTAGGGCAATAATCAGTTTTATTTTGTTATTTAGTACTATGTTAATTCAATTTTCAAGTAATTAAAACATTAAATAATTTACCTTTTAGTCTACAAAGTTTTGAAAAGAAGTTACATATCTTTCACATATGACATCTTCATTATGTCTCAAATGTCAAACCTCAAAAAATATTTAGCTTTAAATAAAATAAAACCGAGAAAAGTTGCAAATGCTCACATTAGTAAACTGCAATGTTTGGCTTTTTTTGTTTTGTTTTGGAAAAAATGGTTGAAATGATGTATAAGTCATCCACATAGTTGCAGATTACTTTTCTTGTTTACTGAAGTAATTTCAGTTGTAGTTATCCTTAAACAGAGGATGAACAAAAGAAAAGAACTGGCTCTATTGTTCTTTACCAGCCATTATGAGCTACTTTAGTTTTGGTAAACCATCACTATGTCTTACATGGCTCATGAAGATTGCAACACGAATGCTCGTACAATAATAGTCAAATGTTTTCCCAGTGTGAACCAACAAACCTACTCAGGCTGTAACAGAGAACTGGCTAATCTGTGGTAGAGCAGTTGCCATCAGGGAGATTGTAGTTACTTAGCAGTGTGATGTTAAAGGCCAAAGAGCGAGTGTGGCTGTCAGAGCAGAGTCATGTCTGACACCAGTAGAGCCAATCCGGCAGTTTGAGATTCAGGGAGCCTCACATCTTCTGATCTGCCTGAGGCTGATGTTCACTCAGGAGGACAGTGTTGGCTTATTAGACCACTGGACTCCTATTACAACCTTCAAGAGAAATCTGAAAAAACAAACCCGTTTTTTTTTTTTTTTTTTACAAACGAGAAAAAAATAGGTTTGTGCAGCTCTCGATTATGTATGAGCTTCCTGAACATGCTTGGCTTGCAGTCAGTTAAGTAACAATTGCACCAAAGCTGTTATCTGCATACAGCATAATTGACTGCAGACAACATTGGGCTTTGCAATAGTTTGGCCACGTTGTCTGTCTCAGTTGCTTACGATGCAGTTCTCCAAATGGGGCTGGCTTCAGTCCTTCGAACAGCGATTGTGCTCTAATTAGGCCTTCATGCACAGCTGTTGCAGACTGATAGCATTCTTTGTCTTTCAGTTGTCAGGATGGCTGATCTGTTGTCCATTCTTTCCATCATTCAGAGAGTATGTAGCAGACATATTTGGTCTGGGATTAATGAAGACTCTGCATGGACTTTGTTTACCAGCTATTGTTATTTGCTCTCTTTCTCCCCAGATATAAAGCAAAAAAAAAAAAGTCATTCTAACAAGTTCAAGTATTGATTTTTTTCCAGCAAGTAACCCAAAGTAACAGCTGTTTCTTTCTAACAACAGAAACTGAAATCTTTTTCCAATTTTTTTGCAATATTAGCAACAAATTGTTCTAGAAAAAAGGGAAATTACTTCATAGAAGCTGTATTATTCTACCATGGTGTCACAAGTGACATGAGTTTTGAAATGTGAATACAAATTTATTTAAAGCCACAACAGAGGACCAAATGACAAATTAAGATTTTTGTGGTGTAGCGTTACCTTTAAACCTCCTCCTCTCGACGGCAGTTTTCCTCGGTAAGGACAGGCTGAGACAGGATCAAGCTTTGATGTCCTCAATAGCCCCATTTGTCTGATCTCATCTTCTTATGTCCTTTCTCGTCTCTGTTTTCACTTAGAACAAAGAAATTGTCATCAGCAAAATAATGTAATTCACTCCTTAAGCAGCACCCTGAGACATGTTTTTGTGTGTGTGACGAGGTTTAATATCACAACATATAATTACAATTTTTAGTTTTGGCCTAATTTAATATTTGATGTATGCTAAAATATATTCAACAAATGTGTATTATAAGATAAAAACATTGTATATTTATATAATATAACCATGTTTACTATTTTTGTAAATATACTCATTCTTGCCTGCATTTACACTGAAAGACTGTAACAGATGGAAACATTCAGCTTGACTCTGCCTAAAGGTGACAAAATATATCTAACTCCTGCTCTTAAACTCACTTATTAACACATTATATCTTGTTCTGTTAAGCATAAAAGCTATAAGATGTGGTTGTGAGGAGTTATTTGCTGCACTGTTTCTTTGCTAATCACAGTGTGAAGTCACCAAAGTGACAAGTCTGCATAAAATAACGTTGTATATGCAAGAAGTAGCCAGCGATACAATGAGATATAGTTAAATATCAGCCTATTCCCCCAAAATTAATCGCTACTTTTTTTCTATTTCTACTATTTTTTTTCAAGTGGACAGATATTACAAACTGTTCGATTTATGACTAAACTGAAGACTTGCACACTCTTGACAATTAATAAACTATATAACCAAAGTACGCAGAGGATTCTTAAAATGAATTTAGACATTTAACCTCTAGGGAAATGTGCTATTAATAGCTGCTGAGATTAGCAATATTCTCATTACCGTTCTTCCTCAAAGCAATATGTAGGTGTATGATATTCATACCTTTTTAAGCAGCACAACTCCCTGGAAGCAGCTCAGTAGACATCTAAGCCACGGCGAGTAATAAGCATGTTTGTGCTCAGCACATGCTTACACTCATGCTGAGACATGAGCCATGCACAGTACACATGTTCCTGAGAGAGAGACAGAGAGAGGACAGCCACACCCTTGTTCTTCCATAAAATTAGTTGCAGTCTTTTGGCAGTGTATTAAAATAACCAGCCGTTAACAAGCTTTTTTTTCGTTTGGGCAATTTTATATCAAACCATATTAGACAAATATACAAAAGGTGAAAAAGGATAGCTATTACTGCCTGAAGTGTAATAAGAGGTGTTACTGCGGATTTAAGAGCAAAGAGAGAATGTATCAAGGCTTTCTCACAACTGAATTTTGATAAAGCTACAGCCTCATGACTAATTGTTATGTTGAACCATCCGAAAGTGAGCGGTTGCAGTCAGCTGGTGTGTAGACAGCCCACCTGGAGCAGTGACAAAGTCGAATTAAATGAGCCAGTATGACCTGCTCTTTTATCATTTTTATACCAAAGCTAGGTGCAACACTCAGAATAAAACCAACCTCATTACTTAGTTTTTGATCAAATCAAAGCAGCCTTCCACACTCCGGCAGCGTTTTGTCCAAACAGTACATGTGGTTTAATGTGTGGATCTGTCCCAGTTTAATACACACAGCTTCGTCATATCATAAATGATTCATTAATGTATAACCACAGTTCTAACCGGCATCATTTCATTACCAGTGTAATTGGTTAGTCGCTGCTACATCACGTGTACAAAAGTAAACATTGGCTCTAATGAAAAACATTTCAGTCTTTGTACAACAAGACTTTATCAACACCAAATCAGCAAACCATAACTCATAATGACAAAAAGGAAAACATCTGTGCCTGTCTTTAGAGGAAAAATAAAAAGGTAATCTTTTCAGAGGACGTTGTTGTGAGTCACTGTGACTGAACATATATAGCTGCGATTCAACAGCGCTTGAAAAAGACTCCTGCGGGCTTGATGAACCAGTTGCCATGCAACAGTTTTTACTGCGTGCCAGGTAGACTTGTCCAGTTAATTTGGTTTTACAATAGTGTTGATCAAGCACAAAACAGCAGTTAATGACTACTTCCACAGGCCACGTGTTAACATGTTAATAATTTCTCCAGTATTCACAGAACGGGTTCAAATGAATATCTAAACAAGGCTGCATGAAAGATTTGCTCTGATGGTGTGTCTGTTTGCTGTGCCCAGATCTGAAAAGCTGACATGGATTTACCCTGCTCTCTTTTTTAAGAGTTCATGTCATGTTGTGTTTAGAGGCTGTGGCTGTCAAAATGTGTTTGATTTGAGGTCAGCTGGAACAACCGCACAGTGCAACCTTTAAAGTATGCAAAGCCTTGTCTCACATGACGAGCCATGCAGCTTGTGTCACAGACGTGGGAGTGAACGGTGGATGTTTTTTCTCCATGTCACAGAAGTCTGCCTGTTTTCTCTCTGTCTCTCTCTTTCGTCTACATGTTTTACTTACTGAAACGATCACACTGTGATCAAGTGTTTATTCCGTGTACATATCTTAGAACGCAGGCCCCACTGGGAAACAGCATTTACAGTAATTGGTGACAAAGGTGTCAAAAGCTGTGACAGCTCAAGATTGCACAATGGGAGGTCTCTCATTCAAATCTCACAGTCAAATATGCTTTTGTTCCCCACATAAAGACATTTGCTTTTGTCTGATGTAACTTCCAGAGCTATGTAGAAAAGGGACTTGCTCGTCAGCTAGTCTTAAATCCTTCCTCCTGGGCTGCTGACTGTTATGAGCTGGGTACGATATATATTCACATCTCCCTGCTCAGCAAGGCTTTGATCTCTGAAGTGTCAGCTGAGGCAGTTTCTTCACTGCCTGTAAGCTCAGACCTCATGATCACTTGCCCTACCATTGTGTAGTTGTGGTTACTGTAAATTATGTGAAGGGTTATATAAAGCACAGAGCAGGCTGGGCTGGGACTGGACACTGTGAGTGTCTTGTCTCTCCCTCCGGACTAAAACCAATGTGAAGTCAGTGATGTCCCATTTTTAGTGTCTCAGTTTGAGTCACCCCAGACTGCAGAAGTAGGGGAGAAAGAGGACCTCACATCACTTAAGATTTGAGGTATATGATAGTATATAAACGTATACATCCCTTGTTTATTTATTTTTATTTTGTGGTATTTGTGTTTTATGAGAGGATGAGATGCAGCTCTATTATTCTCAAGTTATTGGTGTGAGCAGATTAAACATTTTGTTTGTGTCACTAATCTACTTATTCGCTTTACTTCAAAAATACTGTCCAAAGCTTTAGTTTGATTCTGGGGGGAAAAAAACTGTCAAAACAAAATGAAAAAAGAGAAAGACAGAAAAGACAAATGAAAGGAACAAATGTAAATTGCAAACACACTGTGTGGCTGAGAGCTACTGTCATTCAGCTAGCAATTTCTTGTCTGGGTTATCCCCACACTAAGCCCACAGCCTCCTGACACACAAGATTTTTACAGACTGAAGCAAACTGTTTGGATTGAAAAAAGTAATGAGGAGATTTGATGAGGCCTGATAAATATGTGTGTTCTTCACATATTTATTCTGGTCTAGTTATAGGCTTCTGTTTAGATCAAACCTGGGTGAAGAAAATGAATGTCTTAATAATTGCACAGCCTTTCATTCTTGCTTTTATAATCTATCATATTTTCTCTTTGATTCTTTCAGGTGGAGATTCACATTTTATCTGTATATATTTACCTACGGAGTGCGTTTCCTTAAAAAGGTATGTTTTACTTACAGTCAGATTGATTATCATCTAGTATGAGTCATTGTGGTTTGAGGTGGTTTTCGTAGGTAGATGTTAAATAGAACACCAGAATAAATATCTCGGTGGTTTTGAAGCACGTCAACGTTTATTGATGAGATTGTGACGTAAAAAGAAAATGATTGTGTAATTTTATGATGTAAATTTGAGATACAGCCTGAGACAAAAAGTGTTCATTAATAATGGATCTTACAAGGCTCATTCAAGGCATGGAGGAAAGCTGCTGACAAATAAAACACTCGTTATAGTAAATAATGCCATCCATTAAACAGGCAATCAATATTTCACGTATTATGTGGTACTCAGTGATGATTTGTCTTTCTTTGATGGTGAACGGATAAAAGTCGGTGTTCAGAGGGTTTACTACTATGTGTCGTGTTATTCCATTTCAAAAGTAATTTGAATTGGCGTGTCCCTGGGCCTGCATGCAAATTCATAACAGCTGAGATGACTATGGTCACATGTTGGCAGCTGCTCTATAAACTTTACACACGTTACAATCAGTTATTGTTCTGTGGATGGTGTTATTGATAGATGTTGAGTGATAACTTGAAGAATAACTCAAAAGATACTGAGTGTTTACTGTAAATGTGGCTTTTTAAAAGAACGATCTCTTGAATAATTTCACTATTGAGGAGGTTTGAGGCATTTGGTATTTTGATGAAATTTAGAAACTTTTTAGTGCTTCTTGCCACTTGCACAACAAATGTTAGCAAGTTTTACATTTGATCCACACATTTTCAATTCATACAAACAGACAACTATAAAGACAAGAAAAACACAAAGACAATGTAACACCTTCCTGTAACATAATGACCAGTACTGTCGTTTAAAAAGTATTTTTTGGGACTGTGTGAGTTAGCATTTGTGGCTAATGATAGCCCAACATGCTAACCCATCTCACAAATGGGATACTACAACTAAATATTTTCAATACACTGAAGATTTTCTTTCCAAAACACTCTTATCTTCAAATCCTGGCCAGTGTTCACTAGAGTTATGTAGAATGAATGCAAAATTTATATTTCTACTTATGTTTCTGTACTATGAGTAGTTCAGTGGATGATGGAGATTCGACCATTCTTGGTTATTCCTCCCAGTAAAATCTGCTCTCTCTCTGTAAAAAGCTGTTGAGGTTACTGAGGAATGGCTGGCTCTTATGAGACTTTTAGAAATTATGGTCACTTTGCCCAATGAGCCAGTTAACCACCTCTGAAATATGTGACGGTGATGGATTAATATATTTCATACATATATTCATGAGAATTTGTAAGGTAGTATAATCACCAGAGCAATAGTTGAGATAGCAGAAAGAGGAAAATCTCTCAAAGAAACAAGTTGCATGACAAAGCACTTTTTGAAAATAGTTCATTCCCTGGCAGTCCCTGCTGCAGGCTCCAGTCTTTGTGGGGTATATTAATAGAGCAGGTCTGGAGAGGAGTGCAGAGACCTAAACTCGGTCACAGAGATGGGTCACCATTTGCCAATAACATATTTTTTTTTAGTTTCCAAGATACCATTTCTTAGCCCTGGTATCATTACGTCATTACTCATGACTTCATGGATGGATCAATTCCTTGGCTCCTTGGTATTCTTGATTCATTCTACATCAGAATTGCCACTGTAAGACAATATCTTATAATGTTCATTCAGAATTTTATAAACTACACTGATTTCATTCAGAATCCATTGAGGGAATTATTCTCAGTTATTATTCATCAGTGGTCACATTGATATCCATGTGTTGGATTGATATTAGATAACAAGGAAATATTGAACTCCAGCTGTACATGTGGGGACAGCACAACACTGCATTCATATTGTACCTAATGAAACTTGACCTCTATGGATTTTATTGGAAGACTTTGAGCCAACTGTCTCTAAAATATCTTTTTTTTTTTTTTTGGTTTTGTTCTGATTTATTGACATTATTTTTGATTTCATAAAAGTAGTAGAACATATGAGAAGCGAAGGGTTTTTTCCAGCCTTACTCGTGGACTTTTTGCACTTAACTTTATTGCAGCACTTAACGTTAGTAAATCAAACTGTGATTGAACTGAAGGTGAAGACAGAACATAGTACAGGAGTTCGGTATTTTATATTTCAAAATATAACAAATAAAATGTAGTTTTACTTAATATAATTGTATAGTACAAATTATATAATCTTTACAAATTTAATTTCATTATTTTTATTTTCTGTAGACTCCGTGGTTATGGAACACGAAAGAGTGCTGGTACAACTATCCTTACCAGGTAAAAGTCTTTTTATTACAGCAGTTTTCAGCCATCCACAGTAATCACGATGCAACAACATGACTTATGTTACCAAAGCCCTTACCTCTCAGATATTTACTTTAACCCTGTTGCTTTGTGTGTTTATGCAGCCACTCACTGTGGACATCCATTATTACTATATACTGGAGCTGTCTTTCTACCTGTCCTTACTCTTTTCCCAATTCACAGACATCAGGAGGAAGGTAAGAAGGATTGAAGTCATAACAATACGTGTATCTGTAACATCATGCATCAATGAATGTTTGTCAGATGGTCTATTAAAGGACGAAAACTGTCTTTTTTTTTTTTTTTTTTTTTTGCTTTTAAACCAGACAGTTCTGTATAGTTTTCGTTTTTTCAATTGTAAGTAGCAGTATCTCAAAGCATCATTATCCTTGTCTGACTGTCTCATTTCTAACTGTCACTATAACTCTCTACTGTTTTTGCCTGTGAACATTTGCTTTCTGCCCCAGTGTACTCTCACTGATGTGTGAAATAACAAAACGCTGTAAGGGTGAAAAAAAAAAAAAAAGAAAAAGATTAGCAGTTTGTCCGACGTTCAGAAACTCAATTCACTGTCACTTCATCAAAAAATATTTCTCAAGCTTTCCGCAGCCATTAGTTGGTGTGGAGTTTCATTTAATGAAATGACTGTAAAGCGAATGACTGTACTTGATGATGGTGCCAGACAGTATTAAGATAATATACAAAAGGTCATTAAACAGCAGATTCAGTCAAATAACACAAGTTTCTTTACATAATAACATTAGTGTTATTTAAATAAATTATTATAATTATAGAGCCAGACAAGTTCTTTATGATACACACATAAAGCAGTTGTTATTCTGTCAATCTGCACACGTATGTGTGTGTATATACAAATACATATATACACACACATATACATATATATTCATATATATGTGGTTGTTTTGTGGTTCATTAAGTATCAGTTGCATGCCCTCCAGACATAATCTCACATCTTCAGACGCCAACCCAGCCCCAGCTTTGCCCTCTCCACTCCACAACAGCACTCACAATCACCCTCATGATGCCATGCTGTTTATGCCTTCACTCTGTCATCTCTTCGTTGACTTGTTGGCATGTTGTCTGTTTTTGTTTCTCCTTTCAGTTTTTTCATGCACAGCACTACACTGAGGAGGTTCTCTGCACCCCCTGACAATGCCAGTATGTTCTCCCTGCACACTCTCGCCTTGCTTTCCTTCTGTACCTTGCATCATTGCTTTTCCTACTCATCTTCCTTCTCATTCTTTTTCTTTTCTTTTTTTTTTTTTGACTGGTTTTACTCACTCTGAGAGCTCAGACATTTCAGTAACTAAAGAATTTCAATAGAAATACTTCCCCCATGCCATGTTCCATACATCCTTAGTCACCTGGAGTTTCATTTAGATTAAACCCATAAATAATGGCTCATAACAAGACAGGACCAAAGCTACACCAACATATATTTTTGCAGAGATATTTATAGCAACCACAGTATGGAATATAATTAAGTGCATTGAATTAATGTCCTTAAATCTATACTTAATGTCAGTATTTCCATTTCATGCCTCTTTATATTCCTATTACACCACAGAAAAAGGAAAATATTATACCTTTTATTCCACTACATTCACCTACAGTTAGTTGTTATTTTCTAAATTAATACTGAGCTTATAGAATTTTTTTATTGTTATAGATTAAACTAACCAATAATATATAAATTCATCAAAAAGAAACAGTAAAACACAACTAATTTAGTGTTGCATCAGTGCATGATAATAACAAGATTAATTATAGTCACATTTTCACTGAAACTGTTTCTAAGGGCTTGATTTTATTTTTACTTAAGTAAATAATTCAGATCTTCCCCCAGTACTGCTTTTAAGAAAGATGTTGATAACTTGTCAACAGTTTGACACAATGAAGACTAAACACAGAGATGCAATTGCACAATCGCGATGAGTCAGGAGTTTTCGGACATTGAGGATGTCTTTGCTATTTTTGCAATCAGTCATAACTGTCAAAACGTGTGTTTTTTTGTTTTTTTTTACTTTTTTTTTTACTTTTTTTTTTCATTTTCTGTAGCTGTGACAGCCATAGTAGTGGCACCCAACGGACATGCCACAGAGTAATCACAAGTGAGACTACTAACATGGGCAAAGCTTTATTTCAAGTTCATGAAAAAATAAACACGCATCATTTCTTCCACCAGTTTTGTAAATAGGCACCACTGTTGTGCACAGTGGTTCAGTTTATTTTAATCAGCAGCGGGGGCATTTTCAATGGTGTCAACGCACACTTTATTATATTTCTGTGCCGTATTAGAAGTTTTGTGTACATTATGCATGTAGTTCACTCAAATCAGCTCTTCATGGCTTATTTTAAATTCCTCTCTCTGGTTGTGTGATTATTTCTTCGCCAAATGTGTCCCCAGGATTTCCTGATCATGTTCCTTCACCATGTGGCAACAATCTCCCTCATCACCTTTTCCTACGTGAACAACATGGCACGAGTGGGAACTCTGGTCATGTGTCTCCATGACGCAGCTGACGTGCTGATAGAGGTGAGGAGGGATGAGAGAATGAAATGCTGTAGATGGACAGATGAGCTGGTTATGTGGGTGGAGTGTGGAATTTGCATCTTTATATAAATGTAAATATAACTCTGATTATATCACAAATATTATTTGAGACGATATCAGTCAGGTATAGGACTTTTTGAACATAATTAGATTATAATATAGTAAAGTACTCAAGATAAAAGTGGAAACAGGGGCTTTTTTAGTTCTTACACTGTCAGGAATATTTCAAGCAGTTGTTTACATGTTCTAATTAATTGTGGATTTTTTTTCTCCCCCAGGCTGCCAAGATGGCCAATTATGCCAAATGTCAGATTCTGTGCAACCTCCTGTTTGCAATGTTTGCAGTTCTCTTCATAAGTTCCAGACTGGGAGTGTATCCTGTCTGGTGAGTCTTATTCTTTCCTTTTTTAGTGTCATGGCTTTAATGAAATAGCGTAAATAGGTCGATCGCACACAGTTCATTACACACAGGCAGTAAGAGAATTAAAAGAAAAATTGGCAGTAGATGTTTGTCTGAGTTTCCCCTGCACATTTATGCAAACCATCACTGAAAATTCAGGCAGAGCCACGAAAATCTCTGTGATTTTTTTTTCTTTTTTGCTACTTTCTCCACAACCGTTTGTAGTTCAGACACATCTCTGTGAATTTTGTTGCTAAGAAATAGTTACTATGGATACTAGTAGCTTTAACCTTCTCAAAGACAGCCAAACAAATCAACAAATGAAAAGCATATAATAACGGTTACTGCTTTATCATTAAAAACAGTGTCCGGAGTTGTTAAAACATCAAAGGGGTTACCATTCCTGAGGGGCATTTCAAGCATGTTGCTTTTTTTGTTTTATATTAACATAGCATTTATTTAGCATTTTAATTCGTAGCTAATCTATTCAAATTACTGAGCCAGAGAATTGAGGTGAATTTAAATATTTTAATTGATTGCATGAGGCTTTGTTTTAGCCGGATATTTAAAAGTCTAATTATAGTGACAGGAGAATGCCAATTATAACGGTCCATTATAATGATATTTGAGTTACCGCTAATCAGTTTTTGTCCTTGAAAGTCATTTGCAGTTGTCAGCAGCAGCAATATAACATCTTTCACCAATGAAAGGAGACGTGGTTTAAGGTCTGGATCAGGAAACCACAGTCATCTGCTTCTCTTTGCAATACCATTAATATCTGATCAGCGCAAAAATTCTATTTTAAGTAACTAGATTCAGGTTTGTTGTCTTAAGAAATACACAGTTAGATGAGTTTGTTCAGCGTCTTTGAAGGGTTTTAAATGGTGTTAGTCGGAGCCCTGCTGTTCTCTGCCTTTGTTTCAACACTGTGATATGATGATCCTACATTACCTTTTATTCATCCCCCACCGCACCAGTAGTAACGTTGTCATTACTGTAAAGCTGTTGCCATGGCGTCAGTATCTAGAGTATGATTCACAGACAGCCATTTGCAAGAACTGGCCTGAAGAACTGATCACAGAAATTTTAATCATGTGTCATGAAGTCAGGTGCTGCAACATTTTATCTACTTTATGCGCATTTTTTGTCCTTATTTATTTATTTACAACATTTAGATTTGTTGCTGTACATAATGTTGAGCAATACACAAAAAGCTATTTGAAATACCCACATCTATTTGTAATGTAAACGCATCGTTAAAGGCCAGGTGCTCCATCAAAGACAAAAGAGTTGGAGCAGAGCCCACTGCAGGTCTTTTCTCAGGCTTTTGTTTGGTTTTTATGAACTTGTTTCTCACGATGAACAATAATTCCCTCACTCACACAGAGTGCTATTAATCCTTGTGTTTTTCTAATGAAAAAAAAAATGGTCAATTCATTATTTTATGTTTCTCTCTCTCTTTCTTTCTGCCTCTGTTGCCATGGCAGGATTTTAAATACCACCTTGTTTGAGAGTTGGGAGATTGTAGGGCCCTATCCATCCTGGTGGGTCTTCAACCTGCTTCTGATCCTGTTGCAGCTTCTTCACTCTTTCTGGTCCTACCTCATAGTGAAGACAGCGTGCCGAGCCATATCTAAAGGAAAGGTGAGTCTACTACAGCTCCTCTTCTTTACACATACTTCTTCCATTTAAACTAGTTCTTGTTTATTAGTTGTGATACATAAATACCGTATAATATGTTCAACAACCACTTTTGACTGTTCCTTTCTATTTATTTCTGTCTATTCTAACCTGCAACCTCCAAGGTGGGGAAGTGGAATCCCTTACACGTAAGTAGCCTTGAAGGAGAAGTGCTTAATCAGCATGGTGTACTTTACATTTAGTTTGATGTCATATGTCTTGCAGCAATGTAATCAGTTGAATTCATTATGATCTTGATTTTCAATCAGCTGTAACCCAGTCATTACATTTTTAGCCACATTAGCAGTACAGCTAGTCCAGGAATGCTAATGTCAGTCCACCACATTGGTTCCATGATTTTGGTTACATATATACATGATCCCCTCAAAATGAACTGCAATAACTTTGATGATCCTTTGATCCTATTTGATTTGATTACATTTTTGGATACTGACATTCTCATCAACCTCAGATTTACTTAGCGCTTTTTTGCTTTTTTTGCAAATGTTAGCAGTAAAAAAAAGTAATCAAGAGTGTGTTAGTGTGCAGACATTAACTGCTGGAATGACTGTAGATCCTTCTTTCTCATCTCATTATTGTTTTTGTTGCAGCCTTCCTGCAACTTCTTTGTTTGTAATTTGTTATTTTTATTCGTGAATCCTGAATATTTTATCATGTTTGTTATGAAAACTCTCCACCTGGCATTGTTTAATTATGCAAGTACTAACGAATCAGTGGTGTTAATGGCAGAAAATAAATTGGCAACAAGTTTTGTAAACTATTTATTATTTATCAGGACACAAAACACCACAGTTTCACTGGTATCAGCTTCTCAGATTTGAGGATTTGTTCCTGTTCCTTGTTTCAGTTTTGAATTGAACATCTCTGAAGTAACAAGGTCATTTTGACAGGAACAACTGTACAGTAACTAAGTAACTAAATTATGGGTTTGAGCCAGCTGCTGCAATGTCCTGCTGGAGTGTCCTTGAACAAAGCTCCCACATATGTAGTGTTGTCGACTGAGATTTTTCACTGTTTGAAAGATAAAACAAGCTCTGGAAAATTGCGTTTCCAATTATTTTCTGACATTTTACCAAATTAACAAGTGACGTACGCTATATTTAGATTTAGATGTTAGCAGATTTTATGCTTATTCGTGCATATTGTGTGGCTTTTGCCGCTTGTTGCTTGATACTGCCCTCCCTGTTTCAAGAGTCCATGTGTGGCTGCCACAGATGACACAGACATGAAAATTAATGAAAAAAAATCTACACTAAAACCATCTCTCTTGTTAATGCAGGTGTCTAAAGACGACCGCAGCGACATCGAGTCCAGTTCTGACGAGGACGACAGCTCCCCGCCCAATCAGAAGCACCACAACAGCGCCACCAACGGGACCAATAAAAATCACGGGACCAACGGTTACCTGACAGGAGGCGCATATCCCGACGAACACTGACCAAGCTGATATCACAACACTGGAACCATGCTACAGACACCATCCATCAATCTGTGTGTGTGTGTGTGTATGTGTGTGTGTGTATTTGAGTGTATGGTAGAGACGTGAACAACATCGCCTGTCTGGTACTGGAAGTTCTTACAAGATTTAAGTGAATGCAGTTTTGTTATCGGTCTCATTCATTACTAATTTTCTTGCGATCTTTCTTCTCTTCATCTATATATTTGCATCAAACTGCACTCAGTGAGATATCAATGCACCTATCGGTACATCCCACTCTTTGTTTATAACGAATGAAAGCATTCCACTTTATGGTGTAAGCATGCTACTTTAACATACAGTAGTCTGGCATACTGGGGGTGTGTTTTCTCAGCGTTTGTGTCTTTCTATGTTATTTATTTTTATAAATATGTTTGCAGACGGTAGTCAGACATCTATTCTACTTCGATGTCAGTGTTAAAGATAAAACACGTGAAGAACAACACTGCTGTTTTTTTTTTTTTTTTCATATCACCACAATGAGTATTAGAAAACTGCTCAAGACCTGGGTTTACTTTTAATGCTACACCCCCAAAGATTTGCCAAAACAATGATGAGTTTGTCTTCACTCACAGATGGATTGTAATGTGTGAAGTTTACTCACATTTTAAAAAACAACAACAAACCACTCCACTCCAACCGTATATGAGATGTCAATAACAGTATTATGTGTGTGCATCAGATATGGCTAGATGCTGTATTCCCTATTAAAGCATTTTGTTTAGTATTCTGGTACATTTCTGGAAAACATTTCATTAAAGGCCATTTGCTCTCTTACGAGGCAGACGTGAGACGTTTGAATTATTCAGTAAAAATATATCTGAAGACTGGAAATGAGTGCGTGCATGTGTGTGTGTGTGTGTGTTCAGAAAACCATTAAAACAAATGCTATAAATACTGACCTTAAATAAAATTACACTCATTGATTATTTATGACTAAACATTAAGATTTATACACTGACAATTTACGTTTTTACCTGCAGACATTTTGACATGTAACAGGAGAAATAGTTTTAGGTGTTAATAAAAATAATAATAAAAAAGGATTATGGATGAGGTAAAAAAAAAAAAAAAAAAAAACACTTAGCTGCTTTCATTTCAGGGCTCTGACGTTGTGCATGCTGGCTCACTGTCATGCTGTCGTCGTTTACAGAACAGAGACTCCATTTATGTTATTAGTGACACCTGTGTTTTTCAAAGCTGTGAAAAAGCAGTTGAGAAGCATGTACGACTCCTCTCTAGTGTCCTCAAAGACGCATTAATAACAATCCACCTCCAGCTGCTCCTCTGACATGAAAACAATTAATACATTCCTATAGATGACACACTGCATTCTGAATAATGCCCCAAACTGACAATGAGTCATAAAGAATCACTCTCACTCTCTGAAAATGATAACCTGCTCGACAATCGAGTAGTGGAACCACTTTGTAATAAAGCAGCCTTTATTATATACCGTTTAAAAGTGATAGGTCCGTGACAAGAATTGAACTGCAGTGAGGGTATGAATCTTAAAGGAGCTATAACCAATATCTTTACAATGAGTCAACAATGAGTCATTCACTCCTTGCATATGAAAACTCATTATGGTGCATTTAAGCATCTTTCAGCTTGTTGCTTTGGTTTTTTAGTCTAAAAATTAATCATTTATTTTCGCTGCTCTTGCTGTATTGACATAAAAACACAGTTTGCAGCTAGCTTTAGAATATAATGGAACATTTAGGAGCTAAGGAGCCATGTTTTTTCCATTGCAATTTGGCTGAGCCCAAAACAGAGCTAAAAGGAGTTAGTTACATTGATTCTAGGGACACAAATACAAATCTGTGTCTTCTTCTTATATCAGCTTAGAAAGTTTTATTATATCACTGTCAGTGAAGTGATTACAGCTTATTTTCTTTTGATTAATTTAACCAAACATGCTTGAGATCACAAGATCACACATTTCTAATTTTGTTATTACCAAACAAATTAATCTACAAACTAAATGACTTATTTTCTAACCATTAAGAAAGCTATTACTAAAACAATTTATAGAAAAGTTTATCTATTTTTTTTTTTTTGATGAAAACAACCTGTTCTGATTTTGTAAATTAACTTTTTAAACCACCATAAATATCCAGGGTAATAAAACTGGTGTTTATATCTTTCTCTTTCGTTGTACGTGTGACAGGCTGTCCAGTTTGAGTTTACTTTTATAGTTTCTTTTTTTTCTCTCCCTCCCACTGGAATTTTCCTTTGTATAGTGAACAGACAAAGGCTCAGGTGATTTCCGCATGAGTGACTTTGGGAGGAGGGTGGTCAAAGTTCCAGGTACAAAGTCAACAAACAGTCACAGCCTTAAGATGAAGGATCCTACAAGCACCTGCTGTGTGAGTATTTCTTTTCAAAAAGTTCGCTGCAATGGAGAAAAAAGTCAGGATTTTAAGAGGATATTATTGTAAGAGAAGGGTATCACAACTGCTGTAATTACATGTAACAATGTATCAGTTTGAATTCATTAATTCAGGCTGGTGTTGCTAAATGAAAAAGATCTCACTGTGTTGCTCATTTCTTTGCTGTCTTTCAGTATCACCAACTGTATCAAAATGGGAAAAGATTTTCAAAATCTGGGGAAAATTTCTGCAAAGAGCTTATGTCAGTCTTTCAGCAAAGGTAGGTTTAGTGCAGTTACAGCATTCAGACTAAACGTTCGTGACTACAGGAGTTATTGTTTGACTTAGTTATTGTCCCTTGCTGCGATCTGTTCCCGTTTCAGGGCTGAGTTGGAACTGACTTATGCGAAAGGACTGCAAAAGCTTGCTGGCAAACTCATCAGGGCGTCCAAAGAAATGCCAAACAAGTAAGGGACAGTGCTAAATGTTTAATTGGCTCCATCTTTTGTCTGTTATGTGTTTAACATGACCTCTTCCTGGGGATTAACTGCCATGTGAGTGACAGAAATAATAGCATCACAGGAAATAACATGCACTGAGCAAGTTAGATGTAAGCAAAACACATGTAGGTGTCAAGCTAATTAGCTCACAGCTCTAACCTTTTCCTGCTGGCTCCCCGCTCAGCTCTACCTACAGTGCCTGGTGTCATGTGTCAGATGAGATGTACTCAAGAGCAGACGCCCACAGGTAGTTTTCAGCCTGACTTCACCTCATAACAGTGCCTGTCCGTAGATTGAATAAAATACAAGGGAGACTTGAAATTAAATGTGGCATTGCTGTTCTCATTTTAGATCATTAGGAAATGCGTTTCAGCAAGAGGCAATTCTGGAACTAAGACAAGTCTTAGATGAGCATAATAAGAGGAAAAGGCCTGTATGTAATTTATTCTTTATTTTTATTTTATATATCTATTTCAGTTGTAGTTTCAGTCATATGATATCTAACTTTTCCCATGTTTCCCATTAGCTTGATGGCGCCATTGAAAAAACTGGAAAACTTGTGTCTGCTAATTGGAACGAGCAACTTAAGGTAAAGAATCTGCTGCCAAAAAAAGAGGAAAAGGAAGAAACATGTTTTAAATATGGCACAATAGATATCATGCAAATCAACAAAACCTTAACGCATGACACAATTATGAGTCTGTAAAGTATTATGTCATGTCCTGGTGGTATAGATAATATATTTAACATACCTGGGTAGCACATTTACAAAGTCTTTATGATATATTATATGAGAAGATTGAAACTTTAATAATGCATTACATTGTATTAAAACAATGATAAACCATTAAAAGTTCTATACAAGGTCAATGATTTCAATATTTTGTAATCATTATATTTATTTTGCATGACAGGTTATAAAGTCTTATCAAAACCCTGGTGTCATCATGGAGGCAATACAACCAATCCATCACCACAGTGTCTGCCCAGTATGTTTACAGAAAGCACAATAACGCTCATGGAACTTTATAACCTTTCATGTAAAATGGGTTGGTTATGTTTGACCTTTATAAAGCATTACAATCTATGATAATATTGTTGGCTGTTGCTAAGAAACATCATCTATTGTCGAGTTCACTCGCAAATATTACACTGCTTTATGAAAGTGTGATAATATCTTATGGCACTGTTGAATATGAAATTAAAATGGTAAAACTAGTATCTGAATGAATACAATCACCAATTAAATTTTTCTATGACTTAAACCTTACCTTGACTTCAAATGTGTCTAAAACATACATCACCAGAAATCAAACAAATCTCAAAGTTCTAAAAAGTGTGTTTAAAGTCAGATGTGTAGCAAAGTTAGACGTTGAATTGAAGCTTATCCTTGATTTATTAATGTGATTTATTTTATTCCTTAATCAGGTAAAGAAGAAGTTAGTGGCACTGACAAGAGAACATGAGGCTCTATTCAACTTTGTTGAGGACAACAAACAACTTTGCACAGAAAAGGAAAAACAAAAGGTTTTGTATATTATTCTCATGACTACATACAGAATCTGGGGAAGAATTATTACTGGAAAAATAAAATAAAATGCTGCCAGCTAGCATGGTCGATAAAGATGTTTGTTCCCTGTTCTTGACAAAAGATGCTTAACAGGCTGACTAAGTCTGCAGGAACACAGTCGCGGGTGGATGAGGAGTACTTTAATATCAACATGGAGGGTCATCAGATGAGACTCAAGTGGGAAAACACACTGAAAAATTGCTTTCAGGTGAGGGGAAACCTTAACTTACTACTACTTCCTAGTTATTTAGAGTGATTTTGATTTAGTGTGATTGAACAGGTCAGTTCAGTGCCTCACCTCACTTGTGATAAGACTTGAACCACTGAACTTTTTGGTTGAAAAGAAAATGGTTCATAAGACTCAGGTTAGTGTAGCATAATAACAGTGTTCATCCTGTATGACAGACACACACTTCATCAGTTTGCAAGAAGGCACAGCAGCACGATGGGAAAATGATGAAAGCTTTGTTCAAGGACATTTCAGCAGGATGTTTCAGCAGCTGGCTCAAATCCATATTATATTAGTTACTGTACTGTCTTTCCAGTCAGTATGACCTTGTTTTCCTCTGTGTTTTTATTTTAATTTCAAGTCAGGTTTAAATGACAATCATCCAACACAGTGTGGTATATTAGGCCATTACATGCCCCACAGAGTGACTGACAAAGACAGGGATCTGGTGGATGGAGACTGAATGTTAAATACAGAAAGCATCTCAATGTTACTTTATGTATTTTTCAGATCATACAGGAACTGGAGAAACAGCGAATTGAACTTCTGTGCAATATTTTGAATAGATACAACCTCCACATGTCCAGTTTTGGACAGACGCTAAAACACGTAAGACATCTTGATTTACATCCAGCTTAGTAATATACACTAAGGATATTGTAACTAATATTGTAATAATCTTCTGCTTCTTTTAGGGCCAAAGACAGATCGAACAGCTCGTCCAAAGAGTGGATATGGATAGAGACATTCAAACCTTGGTGGAGGAAAACAAAATCTCAGCTCAACACAACACTGCTGAATTTTTGATGGTTGATTATTTTGTAAGCCTGCAATTGTTTTTTGCATTTATCTAAATTAAGTTTTATCTGTTGGCCACCGACTCATCAAGTGACTCACCATTCAATGAAAAAGTCAGTCATCTCTGCAGGGAGTGTGTTTTTGATTAGAGTGTGAAAACTATACTGTCATTTTGACAGGGCCAGACATGATGGCTGTTTTATTTATTTATTTTTTATTATTGTGTTGTAAAGTGTATTGACTCTTCTTTTCACTGTGTCATAAAAATTCACATCTCCCTTGGAAATATGATGGTTCACTCAGTCTGATTTAATAAAGGTTAGACTGTATATTGGACATAATATGCAGAGTGCAGATGAATAGTGACAATAGTTAAATGGTTAGAAATCCTGCAAATAATCAGCTAATCAATATTATATCAGTGGGACTTCATAAATACATGTCATCTGTGTTTGGGTAAATCAGGAGGAAGACAGAAAATCACTGATGGACAAAGACCGAAGGAGAGAGGCCATCAAGCTCAAACTCAAACGTCTTGAGGACAGTATCACAAAAACAAAGAAAGACTGTGAAGGTTAGTCCAACTCACTATCTGTTCAGTAATACATTAAAAAATTACATTATTAATTAATGGAGGCAAAAATGAATGACCTTCACTATAACTTTGTGGATAGTACCAAATAAGGTCAGTCCATTTGTTTTCTCACGTTTGACATTCTTGTTGTAGGAATTGAAAAGCTGATGAAAATGTATGCTGAAAATCCTTCATTCTCAAACCAAAGCAACCTTGAGGAAACTGAACAGCAGCTTGATGAGGTAAAACTGCGCAGCGTGTGTAGAATGGATGGATAGTGGTGTGTGCAGATGGATATTTACTTTAAATTGATAGTAAATTAGATTTGCTCAAGTGTTGATTCATGTCATCTTGTGTGCCTGTAGAGTACTCTCAAGCTGGATCTCCTCGAGGCAACTCACTACAAACTCTCTGTGTCACTGTCTGAATTAGAAGGAAAACCTAGGTCCTTTCACCGATTTAAGGACAGCATTGTGAAATGGAAAGATAAGGTAAGGGTATAAACATCATCTGTAGGATAGAGAGCTGGTAAACTTTTCTGTGGTGTCTCAGTAAGCGTGGGGTGTTTGTGATTTTAACGTCCCTAGTTTAAATCCCCAAACTAATGGATTTGTTAAATTGAGTAAATAGTGTCTCATGATTTTCCAGTTATGATACAGTTATTTAATTCAAGTATTCCTCATTTGGTTATTATGATATAATTACTGAGTTAAGCGATTGCTACATGGGTGACTGGTGATTTTGTATTTGTTAGATCATTAATATCAAGGGACACTTGTTCCCAACCTTTTTGTCTGAGCTACTCTTAAAAACCTTCAAGTACCCAACAACTGGGTTTACTGATATTTAAACTTTGTATTTTCAATCATTCATTTATACAGGGTCAGTTAACTAAGTTATATATGGTATGTATGGATTATTTTCTTGAATAAATAAAAAATATCAAAAAATAAAAACAGGGAGGATGGCAGCAGGTGGAGGTTTTAACCATTGCTTTTATCTATTCAGTTGATTTCAATGCTTATTTGCTAACTTGTTTATCAAGTGAACACAAGGCAGCACAGTGGTCAGTGTCTTCATAAATGTGTTCATAAATTGAAACATAATTAACTATAATTAATCAAACAAACTATGATTCTATCAAAGGACTGTGAGCACAGTATTGTTCAACTGACCCGTCAAGTCAAACTCAGGAGATCATCAGTTAGATCCCGACAGTCGCTGAGAGCTTCCATTATCTACAAAGGACCAGTTCAGTTCCTGGAGACTTTACAAAGCACCAGTAACCAGGTCACATCCACAGATTCGACAAGTAAAACCAAAACCACTGAAGCACATATTAATGGAGCCCTGCCTCACACAGATGATGACAAAGAACACGGTAAGATATTATCAAATCACGCACGTTCAAAGATTTATTTCAAATCAAATTCAAATAAATTTGGGAAATTTAAAGCAATAACAAATATTACAACTTTATAGGTCAAACAACATCAGAGTTGTGCAGTTTAGGAAAATGCAAGGCTCTATACAGTTTCACACCGGAACAGGATGATGAATTGACCTTGATAGAAGGTATGTTGTAACACAGCTACAGATTATCTAAACAGGAATAGGTTTAACTAATGAAGTTATTTTTGTCTGTATTTTACAGGAGATCTTCTAGACATTTACAGAAAAGAGGACAATGGTTGGTGGTTTGGTGAACTCAATGGACGGAAAGGCCATTTCCCATCAGGCTACGTTGAAGAGCTGCCGGTGTTAAACAGAGTCCAATCATCAGAAGCCTGACTGACCTGATGCACATAAAGGGGAAATATAAAACTGAACCTGAATCAAAGAGATTTATTCTGCAATGCTGAACAACGAACTGGCAGCAACTAGAAGCCTCATAGGATAAAAAAAACACAAATTAATTTCCTGGCTATGAACAGACTAATGATATTCATGGACTTAAAACAAATAAAATCAACAAGTCAGCTCCTCCGCTGACAGTCAGGATGTATGACTGTTTTTAGAACTGGTCTCTACAGTTATTTTGTAATTCTGTCAGGATTCATCATTAATTTCAATATTTATATTATGACACACTCAACTACTAGGAGTATATTTAATTATGATTCACATTAAAGTAAAAAATTAAGCCCAAGAAAATAAAACTATATACTTACAATGATGAATTACATGAAATAAATAATTCAAAAACTGTTTACATGAATATGTGAATGATCAGTTACTTCGGCTTTATTTTTGAAGCATGTCTAGACTTATATAGTCAATTTTCTAGGTTTGAGTGAATAAAACAGTCAGGTGCTGTCACTGTTTCCAGCAGATCAACTGTTCAAGGACAAACTGCAGGGTTTGAAACGATTCCAAAAACACCGTTCCTAGTCAACTGTAATATGGTCACACTCTGAAAAAAAATGAAACAGGACACTTATGCAAACGCAACCAGTAAGTATGTGGTTAATAGTCCAGATTTTTTTTAATACAGCTTGTTTACTGCTCACAAAAGTGTATTGTAAATGTGTGTATATACATATTCGTTTTGACAGTGTTTTTATATTGTGTTGGTTACAGGTCTGTAGATACGTGTTAAAAACTGTCCTGTTTTACATTTGAGTTGATTAAAAACAATATAAACAGATTCTTTAACATGGGGTCCTTATTCTTTGTGTTAGTCTACATTGCAGCAAGAACTCCCCCTGCATGGGTTTCTTTGTCCTTCCAATCTTAGCGGCGTGCCTGAGAGATAAACTCCTTCCTGATGTTTGCCAGGAATGCTGGTAAGTTATTTGTCTCCTGAAGCCGGCTCTCCAAGACTGGCAAACACTCGAGTGCAGGGTCACTAGACACAACTGTAGAAATAGAAGGTAAATCTTATGTAAGCTATCTGCAATGTTTACTGCAAAAATAAGGCTGGTGAAATGCTGTATTTTTGTTTTCATCGACAGACACCTTGAAAAGACCGAAATCGTAGGTGCATTAGCCTTTTAACTTTCTTGTCGTTCATGTAAATTTTTTCCTATTGAAAAAGAAAAATAGTCACGAGTATTTTTGTTTTATTTTAAGGTTTTATGGACAACTTTCAGCCATGATTGACTGGGTTAATGTTAAGCCTGATGACATATAATGATTGACTCAAAACACATTACAGCGGTAATGTTTGTTGAGAAGTAAGAAAAATGTCAATGTCAACATCTGTTTGGAAATAGTTTTTGGACAACAGTGGAGCTCTACTGCACAGAAAAACAAGCTACAGGCGTCGGCCTTATGGAAAACCACACTGGTAGAAGTGCTGCTGGATGGGTAAATAAACAGTAGGGTGGTGTGAGATCATTTAGTGATATAAAAAAATACATATACAGTCTAGTGCAGCATGAGCACCCAACCTTTTCATGCACATTTAGATTTGTACTAGAGGCCCAAATATTTCATTTGAAGTAAACAGGAAGACGGTGTTCCAGGACATCAGACTAAATAAAAAAATAAATCAAAGTTACAGGCTTTACAAGATGAAAACAGGATATTTTAAGGAAAATAGACAAATCTTCTTTAGTTAGTTTTTCCACTGTGGATGCAACCTTTTGTGTTTAAAATGAAACCAAACACGATCCAGTGTCAGGTAAAAACCAAATGCTAAATCACAAACACAAAAATGATGTTTTTTTTCTGCATCACAGTAAGATCATGGCATCATGGTGGCTCTACAACTCACTGTTTCCTGCAAAAACTATTCATTTATAAACATGTTTCTCGGGAATCAACTGATTCTTTGCTTTGGTCCTTTATACTGTCTAAATAGAAAAAAAATAAATATCCCATCCTTTGAATACATTAATACACAGGTTGGTTTGGTAATTGTACATTACAGCACTGTTTTATAATGTGCAGTATGGGTGTTTCTGTGTTTTAACTTACTCTGGTAAGATCCATCTTCTTTAATCCCCATTGTGACGACGTAGGCGCTGTCCTGATCTGAGGGGTTGATATTCCGAAAAACAAACTGCAACTTTTCACCTGAACAAGAACAAACACAAACATTGGACTCATATTTACTTTATCTTCAGAAAGAGTCAGGGCTCTACCTAAGCTGAGCTACAATTACAGTTATGTAACTGTATCTGGCAGACGTAGATGTGTTTAGAGGCATTATTTCCTCTTTTCCTCACAGATATAATGTACAACAGTTGTGGCTAGTGTTCTACTATTGATCTGATGTGCAACAACCTGCACAGTATACACAGCATTATTATTAAACCTCTTATTTTTGTTGTTTATATATAGCATCAAAAGTGGGCAGCCTGTCAGAATACAAAACTGTTTCTCATCAGACTGAAAATCAACAAGCTTCAGGCAAAAGAAATACCCAGGTAGAAAACTATAAAAAATAAAAAACAGCAAAAAGTCTCCATAAAAATTACTATTTATGCATTAAAAAAAACAAACAAACAAACAAACAAAAAATGAGCGGTGAACCCAAAAAAGAGAATGAATATAGATATATACAGTACAAATTTGCATTTACATACCTTTAACCAGTTGTGTTTTGCCAAGGATTGTTCGTATTTCCATTCCCAAATGATCCTGAAAGACGAGTCTGGCCTTGTGGAGATTCTTCAGTCTTTTTTTGTTTGCTTTATTTTGAGACTCAATTACTGAAAAAAGAAAAAAAAATGGCCAAAACAGTACTAAGGTTATAAAGGTTATAAATGAGGTTCTGACATCTATGCCACTAATTCAGTTTTGAAATATAAACTTACGCTCTTTCCTCTTGACTTGATCTTCTTTAAGTTTCTCTATCTTCTGAATGATGTCGTCTTTCTGCATCTCCTTCTGCTGAATGTCAGAGATCACTTCCGAAATCGCCTGTCGTTTGTCTTTCAAGGATGCATTTTTTTGTTCCAAGTCTGGGGGACATATATTGCATAAGTTCACATCTTTCACATAAGACATGGAGCTTTTGAAGATACGATATTTCTTCCCAAGTATGACACTATAGTAGGTATCAAATGAGGAATTATTCAGCGTATGATAGCAGGAACCAAAGTACAAATGATACCAGTAACAACATTAATCTTGTAGACAATAAAAACACAAAGCTACAAACTCACCTCTTTTAAATGTGTGTATGGTCTCAAACAGCATCTCATCATCCTTACATTTCTTTAAACACGTATCTGCACCAAAGGAAAAACATCAATAATAACTGTCAACACAGTAAATATATACTATAAATAACTGTATGAAGGGCAGTTTTGGCCCAAAGCCTTGATCGTTCCAAATCATGCTCATAAAATAGTATTAATTCAAAAAGAAAACTATAAAATAAATTTTAAAAAATGGCCTGCAATTATACTCAAGCTGTCTCAACAACAAATCTGTTCGGCTACAACTATTCATGATGGAGGATCTTTAAAACTGTAACTGCATGCTTAAAAGTTATTATACTATATATGCAGGACAATATTATACAGTATCATCTAACAACAAGTGGTACTAGGTCAAAAATAAAGTAAAAAAGAGAATCTGAAAGATGTAATCCAGCTTTACATTAAAACAACAACAACAGAGAAATATGTGAATACATATCTTACCAACTGCAGACTTCACAAATTGTTTATGGGCCTGGCACAAATCTGTAGTCGTGTCCATAATCTCCCCATATGTTTTCAGCTGTTTGTTGTGGATCTCCTCCATCGCACTGGTGAACCTGACACTCACGTTTGGATCCGTAATGGACGTCATGATGCTTCAGTGACAAAGACAACAGACAGGACAATGTAAATATCGTTCTCACTTTTCACTCAAACTTGTAAAACACACACACACACACACACACACACACACACACACACACACACACACACACACACACACACACACACACACACACACACACACACACACACCCATATACACATACATGTATATATGTGTATGTGTGTGTGTATGCGTGTGTGTGTATTGTATGTTTTGGACCATAGATGGTCCCTAATCTCACAGTTTATGTGCTCGAACTAGAACGTAACATTAGCTGGAATTGGGTTGGCGGTAGCTAGAAAACATTAGCGGTTAGTTAGCCGTTGATTTCCCGTTGTTTACTTTACTTTCAACGCAAATTAAACCGACAGACGAGTTTACAAACTTAAAACAACTTAGGCTTTGTCGTTTACATACGTATGCGATACTCACAAGTTTAGAAAAACCGTCGTTCAACACCTCGTTTTGAGTTACGTCTTGCTCCTGATCCAGTCGTTATTTTCAAAAATCGGCGGTCTGCACACAGGAGGCGGGGCCCGCGCACCGGAAATGACGTCGTCTTATTTTCTTCCGCTTACGTAGCAACAGTGGTCGTATGGTAAAAATAACATCACACTGTTAAGACAGTTTTTTAACCATTAGGGTTAGATTTACAACTATACTGTTATAATATAGGTTATCTCAATTTATATGGAAACACCAACTCATCCAAAGGAATTCATGATTTTTTTTATTAAGTCACCTTTTAAATGATTCCTTATTTTATTCCTTATTTTTTGCTCAAAATAACCATTTTAGGTGATTAATTTTATCATGATAACAGATATATTTTATATACAGAAGTTAATTTTAATCCATTAAAAAAACATTTTTTAAGTTATACACTGCACTATCTATGGCTTTGTTAAAAAGCTGTTCCAGTTTACAGTGTTACTTGACAAAATACTTATGAAATCAAGGCACACATGTTTGATAACATAAAATAGGTTGTTTTTCACCCTTTCTGTTACTTAAATTCTAAACATTTCTTTCATAAAATGGTCCTATTATATTATATTAAGTTGTCATTTATTACTACATGTTGAAGTAAAACGCATGAAGTCTTAAGATCATCATAATGGAAATGTTACACTCACATGTTTGTTGCAAATTTATACCACCTTGTGGTGAAAGTTAGGAAATTCAGGTGGGTCCAAACAGACTCTTCAACAGTTTCAAGTTCAAAACATAATATCATTGTGTAATCAGATGTTCTTCTTTTAAAGATGATTGTAGTTCTAACATGGAAAGAAACAGTACTGATGAAGGGCCTAGTCAGCATGTTCAGCTGTAGACGCCAGATGGGCTATGTTTTTTAGGTACAATGTCATGCGAAGCTCATTTTGTTGCTACGTTTTCAGAGAATGAGAATATTAATGAGGCTGAAAGAATCAGAGGGGTTACATGGGGCACTTTCTCTGTTAGTGTGTACAATGGCTAATATTTAACGATTGTTAAAGCTGTGCCCTGTAAAACATCTAATGGCTCTGCAGTCTGAGCGTAAACACTTTTTGTAACGTGTTTTGAAATGCAAAGCCCTCATGACCAGGGAACACATTATTTTATTTCTTGTGGGTTCTTTAGCGAAAAGCTTGAAGTTGTTGCCATGGTTCTGTTGAATGATTTATGATGCCAGTTTGAGATATAAAGCTATCTGAGGTGTGAAAGGGGTTTGTGGTGCTTTGGCTGGTGCTGAGGAAGCAGCTGTTGCAGTCGTGCACACAGAAAGGATGGATTTTGTTCACAGCAGTGGGGTGTTGGTTATACAGCATCTGCAGAGCAATTACAGAGGATATCACAACTTTCTCAACTTTATGTCAGCTGTGGGTGACCCTCGTAATATTTTCTCAGTTTATTTCCCACTCTGGTTCCATATTAGTCATAATGTGGGCACCAAGATGATATGGGTGGCTGTCATTGGAGACTGGTTCAATCTGATTTTCAAATGGTAAGGCAACTTTGAGGTTGACATTTTAACTTTCAGAGTATTTTGTGTACATACTGTCTTTAATCTGGAACTTGTTATTTAGGATTCTGTTTGGTCAGCGACCTTACTGGTGGGTCCAGGAAACTCACCTCTACCACAATAATTCATTCCCACATTTGGAACAGTTTCATCTCACATGTGAAACAGGGCCAGGTTAGTATCTGTTATGCTGTATGTTTTCATAAATGCCATTGAAATCAAGACTGAGACTGAATTTCTGTCTTTAGGTAGTCCCTCTGGCCACGCCATGGGTTCATCTTGTGTGTGGTATGTGATGATCACCTCTGCTCTCAACTTCACCAGGCCTTCCTGCACTTCTACATCTGTCCAGAGTTTTCAGAGGTACACAGTTATATAATATCCCACCATAATATGAGTGGTTTCTTCATTACTGATCCTGTCTAAATATCTCTCCTTTCAGGTTTCGTCTCCTGAGGTCTGGTCTGTGGATGGGTTTTTGGATCATTCAAATAAGCGTTTGCATTTCTAGGGTTTTCATTGCAACACATTTCCCACATCAGGTTGTCTTTGGTCTTTTGGCAGGTCAGTTTTATCTGTTCACAGACAATTTGAGTTTACATAAAATACATTATGTCAGATGTGATTTTTTTTTTCCTACATTGTTCAGGTATCCTGGTCGCTGAGGCATTTGATCACATCCCTTCAATCTACAATGCAAGCTTGAAAGTGTACCTTCAAACCAACGCTTTTCTTTTCTCTTTTGCTCTTTGTTCTTATCTGCTCCTCAAATTGGTGGGGATTGATCTTCTGTGGACAGTTATGAAAGCCAAGAAGTGGTGTGCCAATCCAGACTGGATCCACCTCGATACCACTCCTTTTGCTAGTCTTATGAGAAACCTGGGAGCCTTGTTTGGTCTGGGACTGGCAGTGAATTCAGAGATGTTCTTTCAGAGCTGTAAAGGAAAGAATGGCTACAAGATCAGATTTAAACTCATGTGTGTGGCAGCGACTGTCACATTTCTGCAGTTGTACGATTTCATCAAAATGCCCAATCACACTGAGTTTCTGTTTTACATAATGTCATTTTGTAAGAGTGCGTCAGTACCTCTTGGTGTGGTTGCTGTTATTCCTTACTGTGTTCACTTGTTGATTGGAGGTGAGGACAGGAAGCTATCATAGAATACAGGTGCACATATCAAACCGTTATTGCACATTATCACACAAGTACTGATATCAAGTTTTTATGACTTGTGCATCATTGTATCATTTATTTCCATAAAACTACACAATAAATTCCAACTAAAAACAACACTCTGCAGCTTTAAGTCAGATTATTGGTATTATAATAGTGTTTGACCATAATAACTTCAATGTCATGTCTCATAGCAATTTCAATGCTTTTACACATGTAAATATCTATGATTTAAACATTAAAAACTACAGAAGAAAGCACAGAAGATGTCACATGATAATTAAGTTAGGATTAAGTTAGTGATATTTAAGTTAAGTAAACTGTATATTAATTGTAAATTACAATTTGATTTTAAATTAAGTTTAAATTAAATCATGGAATGAAATTCTTACTTTTCCTGCTTCCTTTCACCATTTTCAAAGACAGCACTGGCATAAATAGACAGCTTTAAATTAGGAGTAAAAAAAATAGAAAAAATAAGATGCACCATGCCTGAAGACATACAGTGGCTGTCAGTATGAATGTGAGTATAAGATGAATATTACCATCTACAATTTATATTTTGTTATTTTCCCTACAAATACATACCAGGTTTAAAGAACGGAGAACTTTTTGAACTATGGACAATGTGCGAAACAATGTGTGAGTGTGCAAGACAATTGTCATTCTGTTCCAAATACAAAACGTTTTTCTTTTTTTATTACTAATAATCAGTGTCAACAGAACTCATTGAAAATGTGTCCTGTACAGTATCTATCTAAATATCCTGTTCTGTCTGAATTACATAATATCTTATGTTTTACTTTTTTGGTGTTTCTCAGGCAAATTCAGATATCAATCAGACAAAATGTAATGAGGTAGAACAAAGTCTGTGATGTAACTACATCAGGCAGATTATTTAATCTTCCCAGAAGGAGCTATTTCCATGTGTTTCCCTGCTCGCTGTGGTTGCTTAGCATCCAGTGGCACCTGAGGCAGGGCACTAAATGATGTAACTGTCCTAAGTGAAGTATGCAGGCTACTTGCTAAGTCAGGCTTGAAAAAACATCTGTGTGTCTGGGTACTTTATTATGTCTTAGTGCTGAGAGCAAGACAGCTCAAGACCATTTAGCATATTATACTCTATCCTCTCCAACTCTAGCTACAGTTGAATATTTAGAAAACAAAATTCATGAAGAAAGACATTTTGTAATGATCTCATTAGAAATCTGAAAGCAGATGCATTTTAATTACGTCATTATTGTTTCACAGGATGAAATGTCAGGGATCCTATGCATAGTAATACAACTGTTTCAAATTCCTGCAGGTTCTGCTTTAAAAATGCTTTGTTTATGATTCATTACACACTTCTTCCAAATCCCAAGCTTATTGCTAATGTTCACATTCAAATATGAACATTGGTAAGGTTTAAAACATTGGAGTAACACAAATATCAACATTTGCACTGCATTTCTCTTTTTTAGTAAAATTGTATATCCTCATATTCTTAATTACAACAATCGCAAATTGCACAAAGAATAAATCGAAGTCCAACAATACAAACATAGCCAGATGCTTGTAAAAAAAACATTTTTTACCTTTTCATTTATAAAAGAGAAATATAACTATTCACAGACAAATAAATACGCAATAAATAGTTTGATCTTCAGATAATTAATAATAAACCAAATGATTACTAAAACTAATTCAACCAGAAGATGCCAACAATTTATGCTGCACAGTGTGTATGGGTACTGTCAATCTATTGTCATAATTTCAGTAAATACTCTCATTGTGTTGCCAAAAAGCTGCAGTATTTAAATGTACATTATCACCAATTCAAAAATCATTTTCAAGCACCTAACTTATGGGTGCACCTGTTGTGACCAGTTTATAATAGGCGCCTCTCATTGCCATGAGTTTATCATGTGTTCCTTGCTCTATGACGACTCCATGAGACATCACAGCGATTATGTCAGCAGTCTGGATAGTAGACAGACGATGAGCGATGACGATACAAGTTCGTCCTTTTCTTGCCTCATCCAGTGCAGACTGGACAGTCTGCCAGAAAGCAAAGTTTAATTACAGACTAATACAGGAAATAAATTTAAGTCATGTTATATGTGTTATGTGTGGTATATTTTCTTTGTATGGTATGCATGTCATGAAAACATTTACATTTAGCATTTAGAAATGTATCACCTTTTCACTTTCTGTGTCCAGTGCAGACGTAGCCTCGTCCAGTAGCAGAATCTTTGGGTTCCTGACAATGGCTCGAGCAATAGCAATACGTTGTTTTTGTCCTCTTGAGAGCTGAGAGCCTTGAGCGCCGACTTGAGTTGCATATTTCTACCAGTTTGTAAATGTAGTGAAAGAAGTAGAGAAAATCAAAGGTCAACAGTTGTGATCATTAGAGAACATTTTCTTAGAGAACATTTTCTTTCTAAATTTTTACCAGTCTTCTACTAAGGTCACTGTGACACAGATCATGCATGTATTTCAGGTATTCAGCTACTTTCCTGAAGATAACAACAGTTTTGAAAGCATATTAGAATCAAATATACTGTTAACACAGGTGAATTAGCTTCCAACAGATCAGCAATGCTGAAACTGTGTTTGATTTAAACTGTGTTGTTAACAGACCATAAGAGGGGAACTCACCATTTCATTTCATACAGAATTTAAATAGCAGTTGAAATAGAATACCATAATTAAGGTATTTTCACTTACATCTGGTAGGGTCATCACAAAGTCATGAAGATATGCTTTCTTAGCAGCCTCTACAATCTCCTCCATGCTTATGATGCGTGTGTTATCTCCATACTGTATATTCTCAGCTATACTGCAGTCAAACAGCACTGGTTCCTGTGACACAATGCCAATTTGAGCTCTGAGGAAAGGCACATTGACTGTGCGTGATGGGCGACCATCAATCAGCTGGAAAAAAAACAAAAAAAAAAACGATTTACATCGTCAAGACAGTGTTAATGGCTTTAGAATAGATTAAACTTGTCTTTGTGGGTGAAATGAATGATCTTGTTTGATCTACATACCACTTGGCCTTCATCTGGGTCATAAAACCTTTCCAGAAGTTGAACACTGGTGCTCTTCCCACAACCGCTGCTGCCAACAAATGCTAAAGTCTGACCAGGCTTCACAGACACAACCAGGCCCTTCAAAACCTGGATATCTGGTCGGTTGGATACGTGAATTTGCAGTGGAGGAAATCTACTTCACCTCTAAATTCATCCTAAAGATGGACAGTTAGACTTAATCATTTCAAAGTAACATCATGATAAAATTGTATCTTATTATATGTGATGCTATCTTATTTATTCAATTCACCAACCCATTTCTCTCCATCCTTGGGTGTTCCACTGATTTTGGGAACTCTGTCCAACAGTTTGAAAAACTGAGCAGCAGCTGTTTTGGCTTTGGCGTAATCTGGAGTGAAGGAAGAAGCTCTGCCAAGTGCTGTCCCACTGATTACTACAGCTGAGATCACCCTAGAGGAGCAACATAGTGGTGTTGGGTTGGTTAGGTTTGAAAATCACAACACTAAAAAATTAAAACATCAGCTTAGGAGCTGAAAAGTTTGATGTGAAGGAAAAAGTTCTACAAACCTGAAAACCAACATGTACTGTAACCCCTCAGAGCTAACCAGATAGCCTCCATATCTAAATGACGCAGCATATGCCATAAAGATAACACACTGGGCAAAGCCAAAACAAAGGCCATAGATGTTTGCTCTCTTTTTGGCAGATTTGTATGGAAGCTCAAGTTTCTGCTCATATGATTCAACAAATGACTTCTCTTTGGCAAGGCCTGCAATGGTCCTAATGTTGGAAAGTGCTTCACTGGATACCTGAGGGATAGAGTGCAGATCCTATAATATAGCTTGTGATTTTTGCAGAGAAATTAATTGGTATTAAGATTGGCCTGTGAGGTAAATGTTCATATTACGATGAAAGACGAGCTTACCCGCCCTGCTGCCTCCATTGCCTTTTTGTCTTCATTTGCAAAACCTGTCAGCATTTTGGCTTGGAATACACCAGAGAGCCCAATGAGCGGCAGGAAGCACATAATTACCAAACTTAATTTCCAACTGAAGTAAAAGGCAATGATGAAAGATGCTCCGATGTTGGTCAGTGAATTAACGATCATGCCAATCTGAGAACCTGTTGCCTGCAGAAGTACCAACCACATGTGAAACAGCAACATCAAAGCTATGGATTGTGTTGGAAATAATGTGAAATTAGTTACCTACCCCCTGGACCATGGAGGCATCAGTTGCCAATCTAGTGGTCAGAGCTCCTGGAGAGTTTCTGGGGTCATCAAACCAGCCAATCTCCTGTTTCAACATAGCCTGGAAGCCCACTTTCCTCAGACGGCGGGTCAGCAGCTCTCCAGACTTTGCAAAAGCATATCCCTACAACATTCAATCAGAGTGAGTCTACATATTCTGTACAGCTTTTAGTAAATACATAATATCTCAATGATACATGTTAATGCAAACCTGTAAAAACTGTGAGAAGAAACTGATCACAGCTACCACACAAAACAGAACACAGATCCCATTGATTTGTGCCCTCTGTTCATTCACGTCACGAATGGCAAAAGTCTGCAAACACAAAGAGGGTATAAATCAACTACCTAAACAAGTAAAAATAGTAAAAAAAAAAAAAAAAAAAAAAAGAAAGAAAATGGATTGGGATCAACACTTACACCAAGAATCTGGCTGAAAAGAACAGCATAGATGGGGTTGACTGAGCCATTAACTGCAGCTCCCAGTGAGCCAAGCAGCATGTAGGGCCACTCCGGTTGGTTGTACTTAAGGATACGTGCTACTGGGGCAGGTTCTACACGCTCTTCTTCATCATTTTCACAGTTCTGTGGAAAAGTATGCATTAGATCTATTGATATTTCACAAAATAATTGACAATAAAGATGATGTCAAATGAAACTTAATCTGTATGTACATCTTCTGGTGTGAAATCCTTGTCTGGAAGGATGTTGAGACTACCGGATAATGCATCAGGGACAAAATCACTTGACAATTTGCTCTGAGATCGCAGTCGAACAGAGCTCCTGCAAGAGTAATATTGAGAGCAAATTATTTTAATGGTAATATAATGACTGCTTCTTTCATTTTCCTGATACAATCAGCTGGATTTAGCGTACCTTTTACTGGATCTGCAGCTTCCACGGCTAAAGCTCCTCAATCGCACATCAAAGTCCTCTTCATGAGCTTCACTGACTCCGTCTGATAGAAAAAAAATCAATGCAGCTTTAATATAAGTACTGAAGCTCCCACTGCTCTTTAATAGACACCGGAAGAACCCTCAAACACACTCTATAGGATTGCCCTGTGACTCCTGCTGAGTGCTTTGAAATGTGCTGTTTCAATAAACCAAGATAAACCCACCAATACCTGTTAGGGCTTTGAATTTGTGGGTAAAAAGGTGTCAAGGTTAGAGAGTTTTGTCCCGCATTGACAGACCCTGGCTCACCATAATAGTTTTCATATTAGTTTTTTCTCACACAGACACCTTCAGAGCAGACATTTTGATTTACCACAAGCAGGAAAAAACAAGTTTAATTGGCTGAGGGCTCTTGAAATGCATATACTCTCTCTGTGGCAGTTGCATTATAGACTCTATAAATAACACCTACACTAGTGTTTTTTCTGCTGTGATAATCAAAATGTCTCAAACAAGCCCAAAAAAAATCTGATGCTTATGTGCTCTGATGGCACAAAATATGGAAAACCTCTTAAGTAACAGTCCAAGGCTATAATTACAGAGCTGTGCAGAATGACTAATGCAAATGCAGTAACTATGAGATATTGGATAGAAAAAGGTAGGTACAATACAGCTAGTTGTTGATCGGCTATTCCTACTGGCCAAATGTGTACAAACATGTAAATTTAGTGTCTGTACATGAATGAACACGCAAACTAGTATGGTCTATTTGAGGAAAGAGTGGGTGTGAAAGAATCTAAGGCTACATTTTCAAGCTGTGCTGGCTGTATGGAAAAATGAATCTGGTTCAACTAGAAACTCTGAACTTGTTACCACAGTAATTACATTCCCAACATTGCAAAATCCAGACTTGAAGGAGTACAAAGTTGTAAATCACCTTACAGTCACTCTTCAAGTTGGAACGTATGGTTCATATTTTTTATGCATTCACGTAAGCCTAGCTTTATAAACGCTGACAGGATTTGTTAACTAGGTCTTTATGAACAACAAGCTAGCAAATGCTGGCCAGAAAATGCTGCTAACATTAAAGCTCACAAGCCTGTCCAAATTTTGCAAGCATTTTGCCAGCTAGTATAGCAGCAATCAAAGCATACTGGAGACTTTTTTGTACATTTCATTTGTATTTATACGTAAACTTTCTAAACACACTCCCAACATGGGATTTGGATGTGAAATTTATTCCAAATAAATCCTACCATTAGTTGTACTGGATGTGCCTTGATTCTGCAGTGTGACCAAGGTAAAATAGACACCTTCCTTTTCCAGCAGCTCACTGTGTGTTCCCTTCTCCACAGCCTGTCCATGCTCAAAACCAATGATGACATCTGCATTTCTAATCGTGGAAAGACGGTGAGCTATGGAAATTGTTGTTCTGCCCATGCGCACCTGCACATATTTCATTTATTAATGTTCTTCCACAAAACACGATGTATTGTCAAGTCAGATAATATGATGAGTTATGTAGTGTTCATTCTGTGTGGTTCACCTTATCCAGTGCTTCCTGTACAACAGCTTCACTTTCATTGTCCAAGGCAGATGTGGCCATATCCAGCAGTAGAATCTTGGGGTTTCGAATCAGAGCTCTAGCAATGGCAATCCTTTGTTTCTGTCCTCCACTCATCTGGCCCCCACCTTCACCCACCAAAGTATCAAATTTCTAGAGAATATTTACATTATTGGCTAAGTTTGAAGTATGATGATGAAAATGTCACAGTTACTGTAGTTCTTCTGTATTGTGTTTAAATATGAAAACATACCTGTGGCAGTTCCATGATAAAATTGTAGGCGTTAGCCTCTTTTGTGGCCTGGATGATATCTTCCATGGTCACGCCAGGTCGACCATAGCGAATGTTTTCAGCTATTGTTGTAGCAAACAGCACTGGCTCCTGTTCTACAATACCAATGACTGAGCGCAGCCACTGAATGTTTAACGTACGGATGTCATGGCCATCCAAAGTCACCTGTAAATCAGAATTAAATGTAACCAAGACCTTGAAACTCTCCACTGATGCTGATGTATTCTTTGTGCAGCTCCTTAGACTTTTACCGTTCCTTCCTTTGGGTCATAAAACCTCTGAATGAGCTGGATCGTGCTGCTCTTTCCAGATCCGCTTGGTCCAACAAAAGCAGTGGTTTCTTCTGGTTTGATCTGCATGCTCAGATCATTTAAAATCTGAAAGAATAGTGGGTATGTCATTAGCTGAAGTTAAGAACTTACATATGGACAACAACAACTTCTAGGCTATGGAATTACCTTGACTTCAGGGCGGGATGGGTAGTAAAAAGTGACATTATTGAACTCTATGTCACCTTTTACTTTGTCTAATTTATGACCCTCTTCTGAAAAACAATCAATTTGAGGCTCCTGTGAATACAACAGCACAGAACTTTATTTTATGGTTTCTAGTTTCAACTTAAATTTGCATGAATCAAATTGTATAACATCTTTATTTTACCCGATCTATTGTGTCAAAGATGGTCTTTGCAGCTGCACGACCAGAAGCAAAGGCCTCCAGACAGGGCGAGGCCTGACCAAGATTCATAGCTGCCATGAGTACTCCAAAAAACACCTGGAAACAAACACAACAGCCATGCGGTGGGACAACTGCCACCATTTCTGAAGTACATGAATTAGATACAGAATAAAAATTAAATGTATTTAATTTTACTTACTTGAATAAGGCTACCAGGAGATAGCTCCTGGGTGTCTATGACCAATTTAGATCCATACCAAAAGGCCAGAGCATAACAGAGGAAAATGATGCACCAGAGGTATCCTTGAAACACTCCTATGATTGAGCCCTTTTTTATGCCCCAATTCTGAGCTTCCACAAGGTTTCTGTCATATCTGTCCAAAGTTTGTGGTTTTTATTTCAGTTTGAATCTGAAAGCAATTCCTCATAATTTGCAAAACAAAAATACAAGACAATATACCTTTCAGCTTCTTTTTCTTCACCACCAAAGGCCGTTACAGTTCTGATGGATGACAGAACCTCATCAGCCACTGCCCCTGCTTTTGCATAAGCCTTGAGCTCTCGTCCTGTCAGCCTGGCCACTGCCTTCACGAACAAGTGATCAAAATATACAAAACATTATGAAATGCACATTATTTATTTCTTTGAGTATAATTCATAACCGGATTCATACCATAGCCATCAATCCGGCAGCTATTCCAATTAGTGGGCTCACAGCTATGACCACCAAAGTCAGCTTCCACCCACCAATGAATCCAACCATAAAGCCAAACACAAACGTGGAGAGCCTCTCAATGAAAATAGAGACTTGGTCAGCAATAGCATTGTTGATCTTATTGATATCACTGTAAAGGAAAAAAAGGACACAAGGACCATTTTACTCTGTTAAACACTGTCCTTGTATTCCTCTTGTACTGATAAGAGAGCTGTTCCAACTCACTCAGAAATCCTTGTGTTCAGTTCTCCAACAGAGTTACAGTCAAACCATCCAATCTCCATTTGCATTACTTTTCGGAAATATGTCTTGCGAATTCTCTGAATCTGTCTTGCAGCCGCTGTCACCCAGAGGGCAATCTACATTGTGGCACAAAATTAGATATAATGTGTTATACATATAAACATAATTAGTCAAGAATCAAGAGGGGTGTTGATTAATACTTACTTGAAAATAACTGACTAGCAGAACTCCTAACCCAATTCCAATATAATAATATGCAAACATGGTCATCTGTGCTTCAATATCCACCCTGTCAAAAGAATAAAGCATCTAACAACAACAACTCATACACAGTGTGACAACAATCACATAAAAAATAAACTAATGACTCACCCACAGTTGAGAGTTGTGTTTTCAGCTGGTTCATAAACAGAGCCATTTATCCAAGAGATGGTGTTATTGATGCACTTTTTATTTGGATCTTTCAGCTCTTGGACCTCAAGTTCATAAGCAACAAAGGTGTCTGTCATCATGCCATATACCAGAAGCATGAGAGGTGATGCTGCTCCATGTACAAGGGCACAAATACTCCCCACTACCATCATCAGTGTGTCTTTCCATGTGGCAAAGCGAAACTGCAATAATGGAATAAAATATGGAATTTGTTGGTTTAAAATAAATATCACAGTCGTTGACTTTGGTAAAACTACATTGGGCTGGAAAGGGGCAGTAGGAGGTATATTATGATTTATATAATGCAATAAGACGAGAAGTGTTTACCAGCTGAAAGTATCCAACACTCAACGCATTCCCTTTTTTCTCCTCATCCCTGCAAAATGTGTAATTTACAATAAATTAAGATGAATATCACACCAGCAAACATAGCAACAATCTGAAGCATAGTATATAATTGGTAACGACAAGTTTCTCATTTCAAACTTACCCATTTTTATTGTCTGGTGAGAAAGAGGGGAAAACCATATTTGGAGTAGCCAGAAATGATTAATACATTGACAATGTATTACAATGATTAATATAGTTTTGTACAATCAAAGAGCGTCACTCACCTCCTTTATCTGCAACTGGTGTTGATGTAAGTGTGATCGATTTCTTCATGTTTGCTGCCCTGAGTCATGCAGGTGCGTTTTCACGTGGTACCTACAAATTATATATATATATATATATATATATATATATATGTTCAGTGGGAAACAGGGTGTTTACTGGAATAATTTTTCAAAATAAAATCAACAGGACTGTGTTAGACTCATAGTAAATGTTTGTGTACATCTAAAAAATGTAAGAAATTTTCCATTGTTCAATAAATATTTTCTGTTTAATTACTGAATCAAGTTAATGTACAAATGATGAATTCACTGACTCACATGAAAAACAAAACATGTTTTGCGTGACATGAAGAATCAAAGAGAAATTTGTATTGTTCTTCTGATAAGAACAGCAATTATTATTATAGGGTTCTGATTGAGTGTTAAAGTAGAAGCAGTTTAGTTTAGTATAGAAAAAAAAATATGTACTGTACCTGGACTTCTTAATGAATAGCCTGTTCCCTCAAGAACCCACCAACGCTACTGAGGCTCATCAGAGGAAATTCCTTTCTTATTTGCAGATAACCTGTGCCTCCTCTTTCCCATTATCTACAACTCAATTTTACTGATAAGAGTTGCTTCACCATTACAACCTTTACCAAACCGCCTTTGTAAAGATAAAATCTATCACTAAACTAAGTTTATACGCATTGACTGCTATTAGTTATAACATTATATTATTAAGTCTTAGCTATACCGTGATCAAGTTACACTTAAAATGTGAAATTTGGTAAAACTTACTAGTGACAGAAAAAGTGTCCTTTAACATAAATACTGTTGTTATCACAAGTGATTGTGATTGTAAAATGGGTTAATGACCGCAAGACCATTTGTCTTGTAATACATAATCAAATCAAACTAAATCTTTTGTTACCTGCAATTATTAATGAACAAATAAATAATGAACAAATTTCCTGTTAGGAAAAAAGTATTATATAAGGCCATCTAAAAGTGGAAATGGACACAATAATAGTAACCAAGTAGATGTTAGGGGGTCAATGCCCGCTAGGACAAGTAGTAGAGGACCTGGGATCGGAATTTGCTCCATCTTTACAGCCACTTATTATTCAAAACACAGGTGATCGATAGTACAATAGGAGGGAGGGGGCTCTGGTCAGAGACACACTGATTGCTCTGTTGCATCACTAACAGAGCAGAGAGTTGTCTGGTATGGATCAGTATACACTTCAATCAAAGACTGCATATTGTAGAAAGTTTAGAAAAGGAGGCTCTTAATTTGTAGTGGAATGAGACAAGTTAATATCTAGCCTGGCTCTGTGAGGAAAACTCATGACAATTCAATGACAAACACCCCTGAACCTCTCTAATTAACATGATGTATCCTCTGTTTAATGTGTACAAAAAACAATGTCGGAAAATTACACATTGCTTTGCCAAGAGCAGTAACTTCCAGCTGTCTCAGACATAAGTTACAATGGGACATCAGGCAAGGAAAGCAGCCAAGGTAAAAAGTAACTTTATTGTCACATTTCCTTATATAATGTTCAGTACAGGTGACTGATATTACTTTCATTCAGCATACTACATAGCCATATAGTCTGACCCAGAGTGCTTCTAAGAGACACATCGCATCACTTCAGCTGTCATCATTCAGCTGCAGTCAGCAAGGCTGTTGTCAGATTCAATGAAGCAACTCTGTTTTTAAAAAGTACAAGCACATGTGCTGTGTGAAAACTGCACGAAAACCCATAATTTACACCCAGAGGAGGCATTAAGTTACAATTTATTTGCAATGAAATCATGGTCATGGTGAATAGTGGTCATACTCTAACACCAGACATGCCCAGTTTGTTTTGAAATGCTCTCAGAGGAAAGAATCAATTTAAGTCATTGTATCACGCATCCAGCCTCCAAATGTAAACTCAATGACACACTAGGAGTAAGAGATTGCAGCTTCTCTGAAGCAACATGGATATGGACAAAAGACGCCTTTTTTGTACAGTGAAATGCTAAAGTTGTGTGATAGAAGCTTTGCAAGAAGGAAAGGAGAAAATAAATCAGTTACCATTGTCATAATCTTTTGTTGCGAGAGATTGTGTTGAAGATTTGCCCCAGCAACTGGTGTTGACATGAATTAGGCACAGTTAAGTTCACTTAAAATGTATACTGAAGAAAAGCAGGACCACACCTGTATGAGGTGATCATGCAAAAGCTTTCTGACAGAGGAATATTGAGGACTTCAGTTTGGGGAAACTCAAATCAAAGTAAAGCTGGGAAGTTCTACTGTGAGAGCCAGTTTATTTTTTAAAAATGTTACACAATTTTCAGTGGAAGTAGAAAATAACACCTTGGACAAGAACAGCTTCTCTGCAACTTGAGTTGATTGAGCGGTAAGAAAACCACTCTGCAGCAAGATCACTGTGACCCTGTTAGATTGTGAACAGAAAAGATCCCTGCTAAACAAAATGCTCTTCATCTACAGTAGTTGGCCTTTCATATTCTCACTGTTTGCTTCAACCTGCTGCTGCTAATCTACAGTTTCAACAACAAATACAACAACGATCATCAGTCGACTCTTATCAACACTTATCAGTGTCTCCACCTGGACACCACACCTTTTATGCCCCAGTTTAAAGAGATGAGTTTCCTGTGGTCATTGTAAATCTCTGTTTAAAATGTCTGTGTTTTGTTACACTAGTTTAAAGCACAGTTTTGTATGTTACTCACATAAATGTGTTGTGGAAACTTGAACCCCAGTGCACAAACACTGTTCAACCACAATATTGAAACTACTGACAGGTGAGATAGCACTGAGATAGTACTGAGACAGCACTGTCTAACGACTTCACAATGGCCTCTGACACTGGCAAATGTACTGTTTTAGAACTGCTTGACCTTAGCGCTGCCTTCCATACTCAGTTCAGTTCAGTTCAGTTTTTTTTTATTTATATAGCTCCAGATCATAAAAACATTTATCTCATGGCACTTTACATAGAGAAACCCAACATTTCCACAATGAGCAAGCGCTTGGCGACAATGGAAAGGAAAAACTCCCTTACTGTTGATCACCACTTCCTGTTAGACAGGATTCGTAGTTATGTTGGCATATCAGGTAGCTCCCTCGACTGGTTTGCCACCTACCTCGCCAACAGATGTTTCTCTATAGCAGTGGGTCCTTTTATGTCTGAATCTGTCCCATTAACTTGTGAGGTGCCTCAGGGCTCAGTTCTGGGTCCGATCTTGTTTACTTTGTATATGCTTCCTCTTGGCAACATTATAAGCAGTTTTAATGTTATCTCCTATCACATGTATGCAGATGATATTCAGTTGTATTTTTCTTATAACCCTGACACATAAAATTCCCTCAATGTATTACATGACTGCTATAATTGGATGGTGAACAATTTCCTTCAGCTTAATGCTGCCATGACCGAAGTCCAGATTGTTGCCCCTGACGGTATTGCTTCTGGAGTTGCCAGCCATATTGGATCTTTGGAAAAAATATCCTCTCTAGCCTGAAAAACCTAGAAGTTATGTTTGACAAGGCTGTGCACTTTGATAAACACATCCAGGAGATGAGCCCTACATGCTTTTTCCACCTCAGGAACATTTCAAAACTTAAATCTGTTGTGTCACACACTGAACAGGAAATGATCATCCATGCCTTTGTTTCATCTCACATTGATTACTGTAACTCCCTTTTTCTGTGTGCTAGCAAAACCTCAGTCGACTCCATGTAAATGGTGCAAAATGCTGCTGCCAGACTGTTAACAAAATCAACCAAAAGCTGCCACATCACCCCCATCTTGGCCTACCTACACTGGCTTCCTGTCAGCTACAGGATCCAGTTCAAAATCCTTATTCTTACCCACAGAGCCTTGCATGGTCAGGCACCTCAGTATTTATCTGACCTACTACATAACAATGCTCCTCCAAGATCACTCAGGTCTGCCAACCTGGATCAGAGGTGAGGTGACAGAATGTTTGAGTCTGCTGGGCCTAGACAATGGACTGCTCTACCGTATAATCTGAGAGCTGCTGAATCCATTGAGTGCTTTAAGAAGCTTCTAAAAACCTACCTGTTTAGGCAGGATTTCCCAGAATGTTCCCTGTGATTTGTTTGTTTTTGATGTTATTGGATGTATGTATTTATTACTCTGTATTTTAACCAAGTAAAGCACTTTGTGAATTTTCTCACATGTGTGAGGAGTGCTATATAAATAAATGTTACTTACTTACCTACTAGGTGGATTGAATGAAATCGATCATCTTGTTACAATGTAACTATCTCCTGGGAAATCTTTGCCCTGGCATTGATCTGGAAGATACTTGGACAGCACAGCACATATTGTGTCCCATGTCACCACAAGAATAGTTAACAAAGGACTTGAGGAATCTAACAAAAAGGTTAAAGTGTTGGCCCAGCCTCCAAACTAACCAGATCTTAATCTATCTAGGATAGGCCAGGACAAACTGGATTCATTGATGCTGTACACATGGGACCCAAAGAATCTGGCCCAATGTCCATGACCTGATGGATCAGAGCAGTATGGACTGAACAACAGCGACATGGTTTTAAAGGTTTTAATGCTGTTAAAGGACTATTCAACAAAATAGACAAATTGTATACAACAGTTAAAATGTTTAAAACATTATCAGCATGTTTATTGATGAATTTTTCAATGAATAAAAACATAATATTTTATGTAGATGTACACACTTCCTGAGTATCGGAATTTGACAAAAATGTATCTTTAATGTCCTGTGCTTTTTCTAGAAAACAGCGATAAAATATCAAGTAAATAATCCATAAAACGCCTAAAATAAAACAGTCAGTATCAACATTAAATCATGTATGTCTCCATCTTCCACGTGGTGTCCAGCAAGTGGCGCTGCTCACACATTATCGTTGCAACAGTTAAAAGTGGCCAGAGGAGGGCCGCTGATATTTCCGGAAGTTACGGAGACACTTCTGCAAATGAAGTAGAGAGATAAAGAGAAAATAAATCCGTCCACATCATCCTCCTCTCCTCGGTGTGTCTGCTGGTGGTTCGCGGCTGCTGAGTTCTGCAGAGCGACTCTGATTCACGCGCTGACTCAGAAAACTCTCATGTAAGTTTCTTTTTTGCGCTCAGGCAGTTCAGCCTCCGTCCAGATCCTCTGATCCTCCGACCATCCGTCCACTTACTGACGTCTGATAATCTTTGCTAATTAAATAACACTGTGATCGTTTTACTAGTGTGCATTCAGTGTGAATATCAGCCCTGTAATTAAAGCACCAATGCCAAAAAGTAACCGAGCCCAGGATTAACAGTCAGAGTTTATTTTGTTTTCGTCATCGCTCGACACGAAGTTGTTATATAATGAAGTCTCATTAAAGTTTTTCCAGCAGTTCTATGTCACATCCAGATTGAGTTTTCCTTCAGTTAAGAGTGTGAAACATGAAACCATTAGAGACATTTAAGTTAAGCCTGAGTACAGTGTAGAAATAGGACTAGGGGGAAAAAAATTCAGCTGAAACTTTAACTGAATAACAGTCTCCGTTACAGGTAATAAACAATAGGTTTCACATTAGTTAAAATAAACAATAGGTTTTAAATTTTCTATTTTGCTCCACCTCCAGATTTGTGCAGTTTGATTCAAGCATTTGAAACACAAGATAAACCAACACTTTTAGATTACATTGTATTGAGACCCATTGATTCTTTGCTGTCTATTCAGCCTAAATTTCCTTCTACATATCCAAAACAGACTGTAAACAATGCCGATTTGATAAAGAGGAAATAGTTAAATACAAGAAGTATTCTGATATTTAAAATTGTGCTAAATTTTTAAATATAATGATCAGTTTAATAGTTAAATAGACTTTGCCTCTTTTAGGACAATTGTTTACACAAGGGCTCAGGAGTGACACAAGTCTGGGGAAGGTTACAAAATCTTACACATAGACAGACAGACAGACAGACAGACAACTTTTTGATATTGATCCTTTTGATCCTTTTGGGAGGTTCTCTCAGGGAAATTGAAGAACAGTTGATGGTCCATGTAAGTATTGTGGCCTCCATAATTCATTACTGGAGAAAGTCTAGAGCAAGTGACACTCTTCCTTGTCCAAACGAAACAATCAGTGAGGAAGAATGTGAGCATGCGAGGTGAACAAGAACCCGATGGTCACTCTGACCACTGGCTGAGCTTCAGAGATGCGAGACACTACCAGAGGGGAAACTATCACCTCAACACACCACCCATCTAGGCCACACAGAAGCCTCTCCTCATTGAGAGCATGTACGGGATCCTCAGACTGTGACAAAACAAGATTTTCTGGTCTGATGAAACTAAGACTGAGTTGTTCATAAGTTGTATCATTTCTAACTGTCATGTCTGGAAGAAACCAGGTAACTCCCGTCACCTACTCACCACCATTCCAAAGGTAGTGGCATGGAAGTGGCAGTGTCTTTCTGTGGGGGTGTTTTTCAGCCGCAGGATTTGGGGAAATATAATATGAAGTTTTATTACAGACTCAGGTCCATATAACACATCATGCAGAGTAATAGTAGAAAAGAAAAAGTAAAAGGTAGAAATAGATACAAAAATACGAAAAAGTACATATCATGAGATCTACAAGCTATTGCACCAATTCCACCTTGAATCTATTGCAGCTTTTCAGTGGGCTGACTATGGCTTCAATTATGTGGTTCTTGGACTTGTCCAGGCAACACATAAAACTGTACATCAGCTGTCTTAAAGAGTGCCTCACAGGTTGGCACTCTAGTGGACACAAACAACTGACTGGCACTATGCCACCTAGGGACACAAAGCAGCAGCCTCATTGTATCATTGTATGCAACCTTGAGTCTTTGCATACTCTTTTTCTTATAGTTGGACTACAGTTGGGCAGTGTATAATGTTGTGATGTAGATTCTGAAAAGGAAACATTTCACAGAGTCAGAGCACATAGAAGACTTCCTTATGAGCATGTTAGCGTGAGAATAAATTTTAGATCACTGTTGATAGAGGTCTTCGTCATCCGTCCAGTCATCGGATATGACATGACATGACCTAGGTATTTAATTTCCTCACACACAGTTAGAGTACTGTCTGGCAAATAGAAGCTGGGGAAAGTTGATTTCCTGTTCCCAGCACTTCTAACTACCATTATGTGGCTTTTCTTAGTGTTATACTCAGATCAGTTTATGAAAAATACCTTGTTATTGTGACCTCAGATTGGACTGAAGGTTTACCCTCCAACATGACAATGACCCTAAAGCACACAGCCAAGACACATTAATGGTTTACAGACAAAATGAGTGGTGCAGCCAGAGGCAGACTTGAACCCAACTGGACATCTCAAAAGAGACCTGAAAATGGCTTCACTGACTCTTACCATGAAAAAGTAGAGAGAAGAAAAGCAGAAAATCCTTAAATCCAGGTTTGCAAAGCTTGTTGCATCATATCCAAGATGGCCCAAGGTTGTAATGGCTGCTTAAAGGGCTTCAACTAAATTCTGCTTAAAGGGTCTGGATACTTGTGGCAATGGCATGTCAGTGTTTGTTTTGTAATTGATCTTGCAAAACCTTCTAAAATTCTGTTTTTACTTTAACATTTGAGATATCACAAATAAATTCAAAACAAATTTAGCAGCATAACATAGTGTGAAATAAAATGATTTACACAACCATAGTTTCTTCACTCACAGTCAATATTGAGGTTGAAAGTCCACATCTTTGTCAAAAATTGGACTCCTGACCTTATAAATCTCTCACTAGCACCAGTTCTTTCATAATGTCTCATGCCATATGTACTGGAACAATATAGAAAGACTGGTACAGCAACAATACAATAATGACAACAACACAATTTTCACATATCTCAATATAAAAAGTAGCTGTTGGTAACAAATTTGTCATTTGATGTTTGAGTATCAAGCTGTTGTATTTTTCTTTTGTTTGCTTGTTTCTCTTTCTCTCATATTTACTTTCTATCTATTTTTTTTCCTTAGAAATATGATCCTGTACATCCTTGGGCTGGTGGGCCTTTGGTTTGTCTATCGCTGGTGCAAAGAATTCAAGCGAGTGTCCAACAAGGAAGACAAGTATGTCTACATCACCGGCTGTGACTCTGGGTTTGGTAACCTTCTCGCAAGACACCTGGACAAGCTTGGCTTCCGTGTAATTGCAGCGTGTTACACCGGGAAGGGTGAGGATGAGCTGAAGAAGGTCTCCTCCGACAGACTGATGACCGCACACCTGAATGTCACAGACTCTGAAAGTGTCAGCAGAGCAGCGGGTTTGATCAAGACTGTCGTTGGAGAGAAAGGTCAGTGGGTTTTTTTGACACTCATTCGTCTCATGGGTGTTTTGTTAATCTGACACGCCAAAAGATGCAACAATTTTCATTTGTTGTCTTGTGTTTGTGTTGTTGCAGGTCTGTGGGCTGTTGTGAACAACGCCGGAGTCTCTCTGCCTTCTGGTCCCACTGACTGGCTCACAATAGGGGATTATAAATCCATGCTGGCTGTCAATCTGTGTGGAGTAATAGATGTAACACTGAGCGTCCTTCCACTCATCAAGAAGGCCAGAGGCAGAGTGGTGAATGTTGCAAGTGTGTTTGGACGAATCAGCCCATTTGGTGGACCTTACTGCGTGTCCAAATACGGAGTGGAGTCCTTTAATGACAGTCTGCGGTGAGAGAAGATATAACTTTTTCAACATTTTTTCTACATACGCTTTAATTCTCATGTGTGTTTTCTTGACTTACAAGAGGTAATTTTTGTGTTTCAGTTTAAACATGGCAGCTTTTGGAGTCAAGGTCGCATGCATTGAGCCAGGCTTCTTCAAAACAAACGTGACTGATACGCCGAGTGGTTAAGAATAACTTAAAGAGTCTCTGGGACAGACTACCTCAGGATGTGAAGGATGATTACGGACAGAGTTTCTTGGATAAATGTGAGTTACTGCATCTTTGTTAACAAATGATGATGATGATAACTCTTATTAATTGCTGTGCTCTCAGAGAGGAGTTCACAAATAAAAACAACTGGTTCACAGTCAGATTAATACTTCAAATAAAATCGATGGGAGTAGATTTCAGGAGGCAGTGAAGAACGATGTTGTTAGCTACTCATCAATATAACAAGGTGCAAGGACTGTGAGAATTTTGATAGTAACCACAGCAAGTGATGGATTTGTTGGGGCGAGACTTCACAGTGACTTTTGAAAATATCTTTGCAATCGTCTGTAATGGGGCTGACTTTTGCTGCAATATTCCCAAACTATCAAACAATGATGTTATTTGTGAAACTGTCTGTTGTTGCACTTTATTCTACTTTCTTTATTGCATCGTAATCTACTACTAGTAATAAATATAGGTGTTTTTTTTAATAAAATGTCCTCATAAATGATTAGGAATTAAATTTCTTAAAATGTTTTTTCCTCTTTCAGCTCTGGACATCTTGGATGAACGGTTCAGGCAGCTCACTGACGCTGATCTGATGAAGGTGGTTGGCTGTATGGAGCATGCCATCTCTGCTGTTCACCCTCGCACTCGCTACTCTCCTGGATGGGACGCAAAGTTCTTCTGGTTGCCTCTATCGTACATGCCAACCTGCATTGCAGATGCATTTTTCCTTAAAAATACCCCCAAACCAAAAGCATCTGTACTGTAATTTCTGTCATGTGAGTTATAGGGTAGACAAAGATCAGTTTTGGCCTTGATTTTTACTACAGTGAGTGTAACCATGGATAGCATCACATAAACATATTCTGTATTATAAAAAATGTTTGTCTCATTTGTCTCATCTTTGTCTTGACTCCAGATGTTATCATATTTGCTGTATTGATTATAGGATTATCAGACCTTGGATCTGAGACAATCTTTGCTCTCTAGGTCATTATATATTTATCTTAAACATGTCACACCTCCGTCAACTAACCATTTGTTCTGGTTGGACTTTGGCTCCACTGCCTGTCTTTTAATCAACTCGTTCGATACATAACAGTCTAGTGTCCTCAGTGTTAAAGACAGAGGATAAAGTTTTTTCTTTAACCTTAAGGTTGAATTGTTGTGGTTTTAGAGTGTAAGTGAGGTGAAAGTTATGCATTTATGAAATCCAGAGGTCATGTAATGTGTTGTATTCTCTTACACAATCCCGTGCTGGTGAAATCTATTATGGACCTTGACTCTGCAGACACACCGGAGTTTGTCCACAGAAATTAACTTCTCCTGGACATTCAGTGCCAGCTACGAAAGGATTATTGCTACTTTCAATTTTCTCATTTTTTTGATCAGGAGGACATATCTGCATCTAAAGAAGTAGTCATGGTATGTTTGCATTATTACAAATATTACACAGCTTAAATTAGTATTAACTTTGGCTTTGATGCTGAAGATGATGAAGGAGCATTATGTTTATTCAAAATAACATTAGCATAAATAAGGAAAAGACAGATGGTAGTGGATTAATCATAATTTAATTTTTTCTTTTTTTTTTTTTTTTTTTTTTTTTTTACATCAAGTAGTTTAAAATCATCTGATGCCATCTGGTGGTCAAATGTAAACATGAACGTGCTACAGGCTCAGTTCACCAAACTCACTCTCATCTTATTGTAGTTTCACCTGTTTAAGTTTTGGAAACCAAAGAAGGAGTATTATGCTCTTGAGTGAAAGTTGCAATACCCAAAAGCAAATGACTTTCACTTAAAGTTTAACTACAAAGAAATCATCACCAATCATCAGAAAGTGATTAAATAAAAGAAAAACTATCTCAAAATTATATGCAAGTACAGTATATGAGTAATTGAACTTAGTTACTACTTCTGATTTTGCAGCAGCCGTTTCACATCTGAAAACACTGAGACCAAACATGTCTGTTCTGTCAGAAACCATTGATTTGGGTGAAATGACCTTTTACTTTTAGAACATTGTCACATTTCCCTAAAGTCTTAATTTATTCTGATTCTCTTCTGCTGCATTGTGTTGTTATGACTCAAACACCGGGGGTACTGTTTCTAGGGTGCAGGTACATTCATTATTGCCATGGCTGTATTAACTCAGTCCAGGGCTTCACACGTGTTATCAAATGGTTTTAGGAATGTGTTTCGACACATTTCAATTAATTTTTTTTATCATGTGAACCGTGTTTGAAGCAGCTTAAGTTACAATAGAGTTAAACTGGTCTATCGTGTTAGTTGATGTGTGTTAGAGCTGCTGCTTATCATGGGTAATGAAGAGAGCGTTGATGGTACAGAAGTGAAAGTAATTGGTTAACAGTGTTGATATAGATCATGTAGCCAAATAGATGCAATACTGTGCATGTTCTCAAACTACTTGCTGTCATGTTTTGAGCTCAAAAAACTGATCTCAAGTTTCTCCACTCAGGTTTCAACTGACAACCTAACAACATATTTATTAGAGGTCGGTTTGTCTTTTTTCTTTTTGCATAAATTTTCACATCTGTTTCCATACTTGTATATAAAAGAAATCATGTTGCCAAAAAATGTTTGTTTCGTGATACAGAAGTCAGACTGTGAATTAAAAGTGACCTCTTTGTTTCAGGTAATCCTGTCACATCTGGTCTTAACCTCCATTTTGCTTCTGACCACAACTGTTGTAATCCGCCGGTACATCAGAGATTCCTACAAGGTTGGTGGCTACAGCCAGAAACACGTGTTTATCACAGGCTGTGACAGCGGCTTTGGAAATCTGCTGGCCAGACAACTGGACAAAAGAGGTTTCCACGTCATAGCCGCTTGTCTCACAGAGAAAGGTGCTGCAGATTTGACAGCGGCTGCCTCCCCCAGACTGAAGACCCTCCTGCTGAATGTTACAGACAGTGAGAGCATCAGGGGGGCGGTGGAGTTTGTGAGCAGAGAGGTCGGAGAGCGAGGTGAGATGGGCGGACAGCAGGGGGTACGCACCGATAGGGTGCCAGTCAGAGTGAGGCACTGGAAGAGATAAGGCAACCTGGACCATCCCAGCATCAACCCATCATCCTCCTACTGAGTGTTTGAGCAGAAACACAGGAATAAAACTCTACTACAGATCCTGACTTTATACTAACTTTATATAAGCCTTTTAGACTTTATTTTAGTGGTACAGTCCATTTAAAAGTATTTTAATACTATTCTAGCAGCAAAATAGCCTGTATCAAATATATAAATAAATACTATATGCACATTAATGAGTTTATTAAACAACAGGAAACTTAGCAGATTTGATTTATCAAACCTAATAACTTTCATCTTTCTTTAACTGTTTTTACCTTCATCTTCCTCTTTCTTCTTTTTCTATTATATATATACAGTGTGTGTGTGTGTGTGTGTGTGTGTGTATTGCATATATTCTATTTTAAAATGAAAATTAATTTACAATCGCTAATTAGTCAGTCGCTGGACACAATGAAGAACTTTAAACAGTAGCGTGGTTCATCAGAAATTAACCATGAAAAAATGTCTGGTATTTGTGAAAATGACAAATGAAAATAGTCACTTTTTGTTGATTAAAAGAGAAAATAATGGTTAGAAGTGGATAAGTGCAATTACTGGTCATCATCTCTGCAGGTCTGTGGGGTTTGGTGAATAACGCCGGCAGGTCTGTACCCAACGGCCCAACAGACTGGATGCAGCTGAATGATTTCACCAAGGTTTTGGATGTGAATCTGATCGGAGTCATTGATGTGACTCTCCAGTTTCTGCCGCTGCTGAAGAAAGCCCAAGGCAGAGTGGTGAATGTGGCCAGTATTCTGGGCAGACTGTCTCTAATGGGTGGAGGATACTGTCTATCCAAATATGGAGTGGAAGCCTTTTCTGACAGCCTCAGGTAGAGAGAATTAAACTCATTCGTCACACATTCTCAGACAAGCTGAAAAGGGATTAAGAGAAACAAAAACCAACATAAAGGCATCTACAGAAAAAAACAGGACAGGTAACAGGCAACAAGATAGAATAAGGGACCAAACGAATGTGGGTGTAAAACTCATTCCAGGTGGAAAAAAAATAAACTCCCATGTTATGATTTGTGAAAAACTGAGCTGAACCTATCAACAAGCCCAGCAAGGAACAATGGGGAAAAGGAGGAGTGTATATGAGGGGAGAAGACGAGACACAGGTGCAGCACACTAGGCCAGGGTCAGCTCATCAAAAAAGAGGGAAAACACAGGAAGTAAGACACAAGGCAAGAACCTAGGATAATTATTTCAAAATAAAACAGGAAACTGACTCTAAATACTAAAAGAAGACTAAAACCAAAGGGCAGACCATGAAAGCCAACCCCTAATTTTAACTCTATGTACAGTTAGGTTTGTGTGTGTGTGTGTGAAGTAACATAAAATGAACAAACTACTTAAAGCACAACTGCATAGAGCATTTGAGAAAATGTTCTTTCAACCACTGTATTCATTTGCACACATTTTGTAAATTGACCTAATGTAAACCTACTTTTATAAGGTTTCAGTAAATAAACATAACTGTCTGCTTCTTCTGCTCAGGAGAGACATGCAGCACTTTGGTATAAAAGTGAGCATCATTGAGCCTGGTTTCTTCAAGACAAATGTGACTCGGCCTGATCTCATGAGTGCCGACCTGAAGAGGATGTGGACACATCTGCCACAAGATGTTCAAGCCTCGTATGGAGCTACATATCTTGATGACTGTGAGTGGAAGTCAATTTATTGGCGATTTATTGTAAATCAAATAAAGATCCTGAATGATTCCTCTCATTTGTTTTTCCCACCATTAGATGTAAAAGCTCAGAATTTCTCCTTGGGCATACTGTGCAGTCCAGATATCTCCAAGGTAACCAGGTGTATGGAGCACGCACTCACAGCTTATTTCCCACGCACACGTTACGGAGCAGGCTGGGATGCCAAGCTGTTATGGATTCCTTTGTCTTATCTCCCTTCATTTGTTTCAGACTTTGTTGTCAAGGTGCTTCTCCCTTCACCTAAAGATGAGAGAAACTAATTTGTTATAACTTTTTCATGTCAACAATGTATGACAACATGGATATTAATGTTGTATAATTAAATATATTATGACACTTTAAAAAAAAACACCTGTCCAGTCTGTGTTACAAAATAGGAAATTTATTCATTCACGTTTCAGCAGCAGCGATTAAAACCACATGGGCATGTTCTGGATGATCACAAGTACATTTTTTGTCCTCATTATAAAACAAAATAAGTCATTCTGTAAAGTAAAGAATTTATTCACCGTGTTTATACATCTCCTTCCTCAGGTCACGTGTTGCTCTTCAGTATAATCAACTACATAAATTCATTTCCATGCAACAGACATCAGCACTTTCAAGTATTGCTCCAAACTATTTTGGCCAATATTCCAATATCATTACTAAAAAAAAAATTAATCATGTTGATTCAAAGACACAAAGTCAGGGACTGTAGATAAAGATTAATTACGATGAGTCTGCCCCAAACTCATATTTTGGCTCATAAGCCTGTTTTTACTGGAGCACGGAGCAATGGAGTTTCTTTTGTGTTGCTTTAATTTTTCAGCCCTGAAATGAGGTATATAAACATGGAAGATGAAGTAAATACATCTTTGTTTTTTTCCAGTGGCAAAAAATGTCATTATCCATTACATTTCTCTTAATAACCTTCCATCAAATAAGTACTGTACATTCAGAATGCCGCTCACCTTTTGTGTTATTGTGTATATGTTGATCTATTCATAGGATCTATTTCAAAGATATTTCCTGACCAAAATCTCACTGTTCAAATTTACAAATGTACAACATATTTATTAACATTTCTATCAGTAGCTTCAGTGCAAAGATATACATATTGTACATCGGAATAAAGAAAAACACATTAACACAAGAATTGGCATAAGAAATGTCAGAAGGCATAGTTTTTTTCTTCTTCATTCTATAGAAATGTATTTCTCTTTTCTAAAACAATTTGAGTTTTGTACACAGGCTGCATAAAAAAATAAATTCTGTGCAAAGTGTGTTTCTTTTTTTCTTTTACTTTTTTTTTTTTTTTTTTTCGATTCCCGTCTGTGAGAGAAGGGTTATACGTCGCTGTCCTCTTTAACGAGGTTGGCTGTGTCTTTGAAACTGTCCTCGGTCGGCGAAAAGGTGCTGGGACGATCCCTCTTCTGAGGTTTGGCGGTGGGGACAAACGGGGAGGGCTCACAGGCAGGAGAGTCCCCACTGCTGCCTCCAGGCTTTTCATCCTTCATCTGTAAAACAATACATAAAATAAACAAGACTTAGAAAAAAAACATCACCTTTAAAATCATCATGAGTAACTCAAACTCCAAACTCACCTCAGAGTATGAGGGGTTTTCGAACGTGGTGCTTGGCATTAACTTTCGTTTGAACATGCTCCATCGTGACTCCTGCAAAACAATGATAAACAGATCAGTGACATCACTCATGGATAATGTAGTTCTCATCATTTTAAATTGTTGTACTATTTAAAAAGAGACGCACCGGAACAGGTTTGGCGCTAACAGGATGGAGAGATGTGTTCACAACACCCACGCTCTGATCGCCGTGATACGTCGGGTTAACAAAGTTGTTCTCCCGCTGGTCTCCAGTCACATTAACAGTCACCTGGTAAAAGTTAAAAATCCAAGGTTGTCATACCAGTTATCACTGGAGTTAGGAAACTATGACATGGCTTCCTAACTCCTGACTGATAAATACCTGCAATGATCTTAATTTTTCTCCACAGATATGACAATATGTTGACATACATACATGAGCATATATCATGACCAACACAGAAGAATTTAAAAACTTTCTGTAACATCCAAAACCATTATTCCCCATCACTTACTTTACTACTGTTTAAAACATAACATGACACTAAAAACATAAACTTAAGATTTACAGTCACAAAAGTGTTGGCTTCAGCAGGGATTTCAGATTATGGTTTCTATCAAAGTCAGTGAGTTTTTCTTTTCATTCACTATATTTCAATGAGCTCAGTTCAAGATGTAAACTCTTAACATGAGCCGTTCACATACAGTCTGACCTCAGTGGTGGGAGTTCACATACGTATCTGATGAAAATAAAATACAAGTGAGTTTTTGTTTTTATTTTGTTTTTTAGACCGTGCTTTTAGGAGGAGGTTAACTAAAACTAAACAAAAATGTTAAAAATGTTGAAACCCACTCAACTATGTGCAGTATGTGTCTTGAAGAAATCATTTGTTATCTGAGTCATGTTATTTTGGACCATTTAAATGCTCATTCACTCGCTCATTCATACTCATTCGAGTACCTGTGTGGCATGAATGACAGCAGGATCGCTGGACACTCCGGGAGCAGTGGCGTATAGCGGGTTCTCAAATGTGATTGGCTGCCTCCCGGCGTCCCTTGAAAAGTTATCATCCTATGGAGATAATATATGTTTAGTTTTACAGTAACTATGAATCGTCAACAGGTACTGATTAAGCTCTTGATTGTTTCTCGCTCAAACCAACCAGCTAAAATAACACCAAAGCACTTGTTTATGCAAGAAAAATGCTGATTGATGCAGACTGGAGGAATATTAACTGCTGATGAGGATCATTCCTGGACTCACCATCTGCATGGCTGTGTCAATGAATGACACTCCAATGTGTTGCGGCCCCAGATCAACATTATCACCCGAGTGGAACGTCACCCCATTCCCAGTGTCACCGGACTTGACCAAGCTGCTGAGGCTGGACAAAAACAAATAGTATAGTTAGTTATAATATAGTTCAAAAAGTGTGACCTGATTGGAAATGTCAGAATCAAAAGCAAGATTTGAGATACCTGGGTAGTTTGGGCATAGAAGGGATGAAGGATCCTGTTCGTTTGTAGTTGAGGAAAACGCCGACAGCCAAACCACCAGTGATGAGAATGATAATAACAGCCAAGAAAACAGCCACAGCTACAAGAAGAAAAAGAGGTAAATATTCAGTTGTGTCGATATGGAACATTTTGACTAAACTGATGATCATAAACATTCCTAAAAATATTTTTGCTGACTAGTCCAGTGCTCTTTATGACCTCTGGGTGACCTGAAGTTAATCAGTGATCAATTATCATATTACTTGGCTATCTATTGAGCAAACATGTGATTTCTGCTTGTCAACATCCTCATGTGCTGATCCAGACTGTTTCATAAAATGTTTTAAGTTGCCATGAGTATCGTTAGTTAGACAACCAAGAAGTATGACTTCACTTTTGGCCTTGATCTACTGCAGTAAAGTGAGAAGATAATGACCGTTACTGTCTGACAGCTCCCACATACGGCTACCAGTATGTGTTCAGTACTCCCTCAGTGCTGGTTGTAATAATTTACTTTGTCAATTTGAAGTTACAACAAAGTGTGATACTGTTATTAAAAAGCATGGAAAGAATGAATTAAATCATAATCTTATAGGACAAATAAAGAATAGATAATAGTGGAAGTTCAGTACCTGTTCCTGCTGGAGCGCCTCTCGACTTCCCAATTTCACAGTAGCTGCCCATGTAACCATACGGACATCTAAATAGAATAACCATTGCAAATCTTTAACAGGACAACTTAGATGTTTAAAAAGGGTAGAATATCAGATAAAAGAGAGATTAATGGGTGTGATTGATGGACAATCATATACTGGTGTAAATAGCACCTGCAGCTACACTCACTTGCACTTGGGCAGACCGCCTTCATCAGTATAACAGGTTCCACCATTCATGCATTTACATGCAAGGGGCATTGCAACAGGTGCCTCAATGGCTGCAGAGCAAAAGCCAGGATCATAAACAACAAAACAATTTCACACCACAAAGTCACAACACCACAGAGGAGCAGCCAGGCACATGTGGAGAATGGATTAATGAACGTAAAATGAGATGCAACATGACAACCAATTTGTGACTTCACATGCAGTCAAGCTGTTGAGCGTTTACCTGCGTCGCATTCGTTGGAGTCAAACTCGACCTGGGAGGAGCCTTGAGGGCAGGCGCAGGTGTAGCCACCAGGACGGAGGAGACAGAGGTGACTGCACACATTCTTACAAGGGTTTGGCACTGAAGAGGACAAATATAATGAATAAAACAATTCCATCTGGTTCAGGGTAAAAGAAAGAACAATCATTGTGATCCTACCCACTCCACATAATGCTCCACCAGACTCTACATGAAACCGTCTGTGTCCTCACCTGAGTGGTTGTATCTGTGCTGCTGGTAAATGCGGACTTGAGTCAGCCACGGGTTGATGGTCAGAACTTTGACTTTATTTCCCTTCCCAAACTTATTGGTCTTCCAAACTTCACCTTTGTCTTTTGTTGTCCAGTAGACATGCCCCTCAAAAACATCTAGACTGTAGGGATGTCCGATATCTGAAGCAGAAGAAACACAGTACTTTCAATACACATCATGCACCCACAAACCTTCATCTGTGCTCGTATGACAACAGACTGGCTTCCTTGTATCTCTGTGTTCTGACCTCCTGATATGATGATCTTCCTGTCTGTGCCATCAGGCTTCATGGACTCAATGAAGTTTTCCTTGGAGTCACACCAGTAGATCCTGTCTCCATTAACATAGTCCAGAGCCAGCCCAGTGGGCCAGCCCAGGTCCTCTTCCCCCACCAGCACCTCTCTATGCTGACCGTCCATCCATGCTGATTCTATTCTGGGTTTCCTGCCCCAGTCTGTCCAGTACATCATTCTGTCACACAGAAATATTTACAGACATTTTTTCTTTGGTTAGATATAAAGACTCCTTATTTTGCGCAACAGAATTAAGGATGCAGATGATGTATTATTAATGTTAAAGCTCAACAGCCTCCTACCCGAGTGATGGATTGACAACAATAGCTGCCGGCTGGTCAAGGTCAGTGTAGATCAACCACTTCCTGTACCGCCCATCCAGTTTGGCAACTTCAATTCGATTAGTCCCTGAATCTGTCCAGTAAATGTGCCTGTAAATGGAGATAATTACATGGTGAGCGGCTGAATTAAACTTAAGAGCGACTTTTACAAAAGTGAAGTCAAAATCGTGGTGAATTACCCGCCAACCCAGTCCACAGCAATGCCGTCAGGATTAGAGATGTATCTCAGATTTAGATCCACCTCTTTCACCGGGTTGCTACCGTGATCGTTGAATGTGGTCATATATGCACGTTTGATGGAGCCAAATTGAGATCCACGACCCAGAACTGTCCAGTACACAATACCTAGGACACATCAGGGGATAAATGTTTAAACTAAAATGTTAAAATCAAAACTGGAGATTCTGCTGTTTTTAATACACTGTGACCAGTGTATTGCAATACTAAAAGGTTTGAGGTGGTCTTACTAAGGCCTTGTCCCTCTGGATCCCACAGGTAGTCCAAGGCTTGGATGTGCTCAGCGTTGTCTACATAGTCTAAATACTCGTCAGACGTTGTGTTGAAACGACGGATGCGCACATTGTCTGGCAGAAGCAACACTGGTGGGTTTCCTATACAGAGTTTGAGGTGCGGTGAAAGCTATTAGCCATTTCAATTCAGGGTTGGCTTTAATGAGCAATAAAAGAGTGTATTTGTAAAGAAATTTCTTCTTTGTATGAATGCCAAAGCTCTTACCCTGGGCAGCACACTCTGTCCCATGCGGCTCACCAAATGAGTGAAAGCCTTCAGCACAAAAGCACTCATAGCTGCCCTTTGTGTTCCTGCACTCCTGAGGACACGTCCCATACACTTCACACTCATTCACATCTTTTTTTTTTTCCCAAAAGCAGAGGAAATGGGGGGAGAAAAAGAGAAAAAAAACATTGACTGAATGTAGAAAAATACTTCTGATGTTGATGCCTAACTAACTGATGTGTTGTTCACCTTCACAGGTGTGTTTTTCTGTCGTTCTGGGCCTGTAGCCCGGTCGGCAGGAGCAGATGAAGCCTCCGTCTGTCAGGTCGGTGCAGTTGTGTTCACAGATGTTGCTACTGCACATGTGCCCTGAACCATGGTCTGACAGCAGCAGATTAAAAAAAACACATTGAAATCAATACATGGTGTACTTTGTGCATCACCGACTGTCTATTTTTAGTACTTGAATTCTATAACAAGTATAGGCTTTTATAATGTTACTTACGGCAGCCAAGCTCGTCCGACTGGTCTCCGCAGTCATCGTAATCATCACAGGCATACGCCAGAGGCACACATTGTCCATTACTGCATTTGTACTCATCATCTGTACAGGGGCCATGTGTGGGGGTTTGGCCTAGATAGAGAGAAACACATCAACTCCAAAGAAACTGAATACACTGTAGATCGAAATTTATGTCCAAAATAGAAATTAAATTACTGTGGTTTCGGTTGATAAATGTGAATAGAGCACGGTAACCTCAGTACTTACAGTTTTCCTGTCTCTCATCCGAGCCGTCACCACAGTCATCGACAGAGTTACACAGCTCGTGGCTGTAGATGCAACGGTTGTTGTCACAGCGGAAACGGAACGGAGTCTCACACTCGATGTCCACTGAAGAACAGAAACAGCAGGTGTCATGAAAACAGATTTAAAAAAAAAAAAAAAAAATCAACACATTAATTTATTAAAAAAAAAAAAAAAGTTAAATTGTTGTTTTATGTGATTCAAAGGGCAACAATCATGTTTTAACTGTAGTGTTTTGTGACTCACAGCAGAGATGAAGCTCCTCGTCTGAACCGTCTCCACAGTCATTGTCTCCATCACATTTCCACTGAGGCTGGACACATACGTGGTTCTTGCACTCAAACAGGAACAGGGGACAGTATGTGCCATTGGGATAACGAGTTGCTGGAAATCAGAGACATTCTGTTAAACTAACTTTGTGGCTTATACACCTGAAAATCAATAGAGATTTTTTTTTCTTTTTTGCAAAGAAAAAACCATTAGCTGCGGGACACTCACGACAGGATGTCTCGTCGGTATAGTCCAGACAGTCGGCGTTTCCGTCACATTTGAAACGTTCGGCGACACAGTGTCCACTACCACACTGGAAATATCCAGGATGACAAGTCCGCAGTTCTACAACACAACCAGACCAGCCCAAAACATAACGTTACAAACTTTGAATAATAATCTTACAGCACACAAATTTAGCAGTGGTTTATTCCACCAGTATGGGAAATACTTGATCATTTTGTATACATCACCTAGAACAACACCAGCACTATAAGGAATAAATCCCTCCACAGTGAATAAAGTCTTTAAATAAATAACTACTGGTGGTCCTGTCTGTCTAGCCTATCCTTCAAAACTTGAAGTTTTATTGCCTCTTTGTTTAATGCCGCCCTCTTTTACTGAAAAACAGCCAGACCTCGAGCCAAAACAAAGAGCCTCCACTTACCACAGTCCCTTTCATCCGAGTTGTCCTCACAGTCGTTGTCATGGTCACAGACCCAACGGTCGGGAATGCAGCGCAGATTATCACAACGAAACTCGCTCTCTGTGCATGCGCGTGGAGCTGAGGGAAAACATGAAAACACACCGTTCAGTGTGGAATCAAGCAAATGTGGGACTTTATTATATTGGTGTTAAATATTCACATCAACGAGGAGGATCTGAAGTCTCGCTTCTTGGACCGATCAACTTTTGTAGAATAGTGTAACTTGCATTCATTTCTTCCATATTACGGCAGAAAAACACTTTCCCCGTAACCCAGCCAGCATGTGCAGCTGTCACTCTGCAGTGAGCTTATAACTTCACAAGGCATCATCAACACAGCTACAATCAATTTAACCCCAGTCAGTGTTTCTCCTTTGAGAAGCAATGTTATCCTTATTAACTGGCATGTTCTCAGACGTGTTTAAACTCTCCAGGGCAAGGGGTGACAGACTCCCTCACTCCCTCTTTTTGACACACTGAGGACAGGCTGTTTCTCTAGCAGCTGATAAGACTACCTCTCTCAGCACTTCGCTGTCGGCAGATGTGTTGAGGCTCTTACAAAACCTTCCTGCTGTCTGACAAAACGATAGCACTGCTATTCTTTGACATCAACACTCCCTTTTCATTCGGACAATTCACAGAATCTGACTCGAAATCCTTCACTAAACCTACTGAGAAGACACTTCTGTGATATCAAAACATTGTATAGTGGTTTCAGTGTTCACACTCTCATCTGTGCTCACACAAAAATCTCAAACACTACTGAGTGATGTAAGTTTCTCAGTGATAACAAAAAGTACTCACTGCAGCTGCGTTCATCAGAGTTGTCCCCACAGTCGTCGTCCCCGTCACACCTCCACCTCAGTGGGATGCAGTGCTGGTTGTCACAGTGGAAGTCTCCATTTGGATCACAGGTGACCTCATCTGTGAAAAGAGCAGGCACATAAATGAAGATGCTCTTTTAAAGCATAATGTTCAACTAAACAAAAGGTTTTTAATATAAACTTTTATATAAGAGTCCACAACCAATGGCCAGTTATTTGAACCACATTATCGCTTATTCACTTCAGGTGAAACAGAAAGAACATGTGGCTTTTGAGGTTTTATAAGATTTGTAACTTTGTCATAAAATTTGACAACTCTTCTTCTCTAGCACTGCAAATTTGAAAAAGCTGCAAGTGTGGCGTGTCCTGCGTGTAAATAAAATTTGGATTTTCACACACACAAAAAAAAAACATTAAAAACTGGGGGAGACAATAGTCAACATATCTGATGTGAGTTTAAATCTTTATGCAGAAAGTTTCAGGTTTTCAGTATTTTCTTGAAAGTTTTCATAAATGTTACAATATTCAGTTGACATTGCAGTGAGTATATCACAGTTGAGCTGTTTACTTTAAAAGCTCTCATGCATTAGCTGGTTGTCACCACAAGGACACAAAGATATGGTTTAATAAACTTTAAATGGTCTATTAAGGACTGAAACAAACAGGCAGTCAGAGATTAGATATTTCAGGAAATATATGTAACAATAAAAGCAACGACTACACGAAAATTTAAGCTTTTTAAAAAATAACATAAATGTCAGTGTGAAATGAAAGCAATCTTGTATTTCAATTAAACTGCAATAAATGTGGAGGGGGGAGAGCAGCATGCCTAAGACAGATGGGTGACCTCTCTCCATGCCAGTATGAGTCTCTAGAGGATAAGACTACACAAGATGAGAAGCGCAGAAGGGAGAGGAGTGGAGGCGAGCTGGTCTGAGCCATCTCTACCACACAGTGCTGGGGGTCAAAGATAGCGCAAAGTTAGCAAGTCCAGCCCTCCTAGCCCTCCACCTGGCCCATCTGCTACATTCTTACAGGAAGATTAGCACGGATCTCCCCTCCTGCGCGGGCATGGCACTAATGGAGTGAGAGCCTCTGATAAGAGACGGGAGAGGCCACGGTGAGTGTGTTTGGATTGTAGCAAATTACAAAGAGGCTTGTGTGAACCCTGCCCCCACGCACGGACAGACCAACGACACACTCACGTACATGCATATATGTGGATCCATACCACCGGACAGCTCATAAATCTGTGGTGCTCTCAGGGAGTGGCAAATTGTGGGGGAGGGGGTGGTGGTGGTGTGAGACCCTCTCCATCAGCACCTCCCCACTACTTCACTGTGTAATGTTCCACAGGAGGCTGAGGAGTTGGCTAATTGCCCTTCGCTTACTTGTAGCATACATACTCCTGTTTCCAGGCTGTAAGTTTTTAATCCTCTTTAGAGTTATCTACCATTAGTAAACACCAAATATCACTTAATCCGCATAGAAAGTTTTAATATAAGATCTGGTCAAGTCTTCAAACAGGACCTGAAATCTGCCTCAAGGATGGTTGTCTCAGACTCACCACAGCCCTGCTCATCGCTGTTGTCTCTGCAGTCGTTGTGGCCGTTGCAAACGGACCACAGGGGCACACAGCGGTAGTTGGTCTTACAGACGAACTCTGTGTGGTTGTCACATCGATAAGCCGGTCCCACTGTGGAGAAATACAGTGATTGTCACATAAGAAAGACAAGCGATGAGAACAAAGGCTAGCACAGTTTTTCAGTATGAAAATCTATTAAGCATTATACTTAAAACTTAGTTTAGTGTCTGTTGTTGCATCCAATTCAAAGATCATCTTCATATGAGGTAAAGATAAGGTTGATATGAATATATCACTTTTAAGTATTGACATCCATGTAAATTTGGATGAACCAGCTATATATTACTTACTGCATTCCTCTAATGGTTCATCAGAGTTGTCACCACAGTCATCATCAACATCACATTTCCAGCTCTGAGGGATGCAGCGGCCGTTGCGGCACTTGAACTGTCCAGGGCGACAGGTCCTGGTGGAGCAGTGGGCAGGGTTCTCGTCAGACTGATCCCCACAGTCGTCCTCACCGTCACACTGCCACGATTCTGGGATGCACTTCTTATTTGCACATTGCCACTGGTGGGTTTCACACTGGTGCGTAGCTTCAGGGTAGACATATTCAAACATAAAGTCATAAGAAAGACAGAAAATGGAAAAAATTACAGAGTAACAACCAACAACAATTATTATTTCAGCAACTAACTGTTAGACAGAACTGGACCTACCACACAGCACAGTATCTTCATCCGAGCCATCGTGACAGTCTTGATTGCTGTTGCAAAGGAAGTGTGGACTGGTGCAGTTCCCATCATTGCACTGAAACTGTCCGAGTCTGCAGTGGCGAGATGGACAGGTGGAGGGTTCGTCTGAGCCGTCTCTGCAGTCCCTCTGACCATCACATTTCCACCAGATAGGAATACAACTGTTGAAGCAGTAAAGAAGAATAAAAAGTTAGATTTCGATCATCAGGAAACTGATCATCACCTAACTTAATAAATCCTCATCTGAAACCTCTACTGATCCCATCACTACACTGTGTGTGCACATGTACCACCAAAGAAAGATGAAACAAATCTGCTGGACAGTTTGACACAAACAGCAGGTGGCGCAGTTTTCCCAAGACAAAACAAGCACACAGATTTGGTGTGTAATTCAGTGTTTTGCAATGACAAGTCAGCAGCCTGTGTAAATACTGTTACCAGGTAGTTTGGTTTCACAGCAAATTAAAAGAGAATAACTATGCCTGCAGCTTGAAAAGGTCAATTTAAGTAACAGTCTTAATTCTGAATGTCGATATAATACAGTGATTTTTAAAATGGTACATATCACATCATTTAATTAGATGAGAGAGGTATCATGACAAACCGTTCATTGTTGGCACATCTGTACTGGGTGCTGGTGCACATGGGAAGGCATTGGGTCACACCTCCTATTTGGACGGTCAGGAAATGATCGGGGCACTCACAGGTGTGCTCTCGCCCCCCATGACGGATCAGGCACAGGTGAGAGCAGCCTCCATTGTTCACTCCGCAGGGATTGTTTACTGACAGAGGTGGAGACACAGTCAGTCAGACAATCTCAGTTCACCACAGCTGGATAAATACAGACCATGTATTGTTCACCTGGAAATAGATACCTGTACTTAAGTCAACCTAAGGTGCACAAACAGAGATAAAAACAACTATTCTGTAAACTTACGGCATAAAGTTCTTTCACATATAATTTGGACATTTTTAACTCACCAAATGGTTGTCTGTATGGATGGTATACGTGGATGTCAAATGGCCTGTGTGTGGTATTAACCAGGGCCTGACGACCTGAGCCGTTGTATTTGTTGCCTTTCTCCACTGTGCGTGTGTTCCAGTCAGTCCAGTAAACACTGTCCTCAAACACGGTCAGAGCAAATGGATGAGGCAAATCTCCATCATACACTGTGTGTCTGTGTTGTCCATCCAAGTCTGAGAACCTGAGCAAAAAAAAGCAGTAAAAGGCTTACAAATGCCACAGCGCTGCAGGCAGAGAGAGAGAAAAGAGTGTCGCTACTTTCTGACAAATGTACTTACTCAATGTAATTGAGATGAGCATCAGACCAGTAGAGCTTGTCATTAGTGTAGTCTATCGTGAGCCCATTGGGCCACTCTATCTTGGTGGTGATGATGGGTACTTTGTTGACTCCATCCATTCCAACGCGACCTATGAAGGCTTTGTCTCCCCAGTCTGTCCAGTACACATATCTGACAGGAAGCCATGAAAATCACTTTAGATCATGTCATCTACATTTGAAGAAGAAATCCTTCATTATATATTACAAAATAATAATACATACAATGGTGACTTTATTTCATGGGTCTATATTTCTTTAATAATATCCTAAAAAATAAGTGACAATTGATTTGGTGCTAATTATCAGTAAAATCCTCTATTGGTAAATTCCCAGTTAATCAATTCAAGTAATCAAGTAATTATTGTGACCTATAAAGAATTTTAGTCAGTGTACAGCAGATCAGCTCACACAAGCAACAAAAAGGCAACAAACAGTTCCAACAAATGTAAAGAGTACAGTGCCTATTATAAAAGAATAGATAAATAATTACTTTAATTGGGACAGCATAATAATAATAAAATTTTCTGATTTTGCCTCTGTTATTTTTGTTGTTAATACCAAATTACATGATATGTTCTGAAGAACTTCCTGGCTAATTATTGCAGCATAAAGTTCTACCAATAATTATCAATAATGTCAGAACACACAACACAAGGCAAAAATAAGTATTATTTCTGCTCTAATGTACTGCTCTTGATGTTTACCAACACACTGATAATAATATACCGACTTCAGACAAAAGTGGTAATTATTGCAGCCAATATACGGAACTATGTCAATATATATCTGTTAGACTCTTTTATGAGATTTGAGTCCTACCCAGGTAAACAAAAAAAGAAAGTCCCATACACTGATTCTGCTCCCAGTTAATTAAACACAACGTTTCGACCAAGTTGGTCTTCGGTCTTCAACTCAGGTGTTGAGTCCTACTCACCCATATTTGGGATGCAGCACAATGGCTCTGGGGTTTTCAAAGCAGTAGGTATTATTGGCATCGACGCAGTGTTCAGCCAGTTTCCTCACAAATCGACCATCCAGCTCAGACACTTTGAGACAATCCAAGAAGCTGTCAACCCAGTAGAGTTTCCTTGCTATCCAGTCGACGGCGAGACCCTCTCCATGTAGAACTCCATTGACCACCACCTCTCGGTTGCTGCCGTTGAAGGACATCCTCTCTATCACTCTGCGGTTCACGTCAATCCAATAGAGACGCTTGTCGACACGATCAAAGTCCATGGCCACGACGCTGGTCAGGCCCTGCAGGATCAGAGAGTAGGTCTGCCCATCCGTTGACAGGTTCCTCAGGTAATAGCGGTTGCTAAAGATGAGGTAGGGCGAGATGTTGCTGTTCTGACGGCAGCTGTGGCCGTCGGGCTCTCGCAGGAACCCTGGAGCGCACTTGCATACGTATGAGCCGACAGTGTTCTCACAGATCTGGCTGCACACGCTCGGCGTCTCGGTGCACTCGTTAACATCATCGCATGTTTTACCGTCAGACATGAGACGGTAGCCGGGGCGACAGGTGCAGATGAAACTGGTGGGCGTGTCAGTGCAGTTGTGATCGCAGTGATGGATGGATGGGTCTGTGCATTCATTGATGCCTACAGTCAAAGACAAATAAGAGCAATAAAGTTGTCAAATTCAGCAAACACAATACACAGTTCCTTCATATTTTGACATTTTCTCTGATTAAACAGTTTTTAGATATACTGTGGTTGATCATATAAATATAAGATACTCAGGCATAATCAAAATAAGAGTGTATCATTTTGGTTGTTTAGTAATTCCAAAATGTTTAAGTAGTGTTTAGAGAACACATAAAATCCTTTTTTCAAATATGTAAATAATTATAGTTATTAATATTGCAAATTGCACAATTGTCCAAATTGTCATTCCTGATCTCTAGGTGACAATCCAGCACTTCTTTGACATTTCCTCTAGAGGGAGCATGTGCCAGCAGATCGAAACACAACTGCAGACAAACACATTGGCCTTTAAAAGGGTAAAAGTATGTTTTTCATGGCACGATTTCTTGAACTATTCAAAAAAACTATTCAAAAACTATTCATTCAAAACTATTCAAAAAATGTCTTCATTCTCACCACATCCTTTCTCGTCGCTGTTGTCAGAGCAGTCATCGCTCCTGTCGCACACCTGAATCAGGGATATACAATGTCCATTGTCACATCTGAACTCTCCAGGAGGGCAGGTCGGCACCGGCGTGTGACACATGTGCTCCAGCTCATCAGACTCGTCACCACAGTCGTTATCGCCGTCGCAGACAAAGTCGTGAGACACGCAGCGGCCGTTCTGGCAGGTGAACTGGTGCTGCTGGCAGGGCTGGTAAGTGCAGCCCTGCTCGTCACTACTGTCCCCACAGTCATTACGCCGATCGCACCTAATTCAGAAGGCAGATCACTAGAAATGAACTCGAACTTCTTAAAAATGATGAAAGTTGTCATAAATACAAGTTTTTCCTCTAACCTGTAGGAACTTCGTATGCAGAGGCCATTGCTGCAGGTGAACTCATTGACGCCACAGGATCTGCGTGTGCAGTTCTGATGCTCATCTAAAGCATCTGCACAATCTGCGTCTCCATCACACACCCAGTCACGTGGGATACATTTCCGCTGTGGTGGCTGGTTGTTCACACAGGTGAACTCTGCACTTGAACATGTGCGATTGGCTGGAAAAAAACAAATTCGGGCAGAGGGATTTACAAGATAAATCATAACCATGATGACCAACTGTCTACATGCACTTCTGACAATCCAAACATTCCAAACTGTATTTCAAAACACGTAGCCATGACTTCAAATTCTTTATCCATCTGGTGTGACTGATTCACATTGAAGTGAGTCTCCTACAGGGGCTCAGGCGGTGCTAAAAACTTTAGCTTCAGGCATCTTATTGTTAGAGCACACATTGATGAGACATAAGAGTCTTGATCCTCACTGAGCCAGGAAGCCAGAGAAAAGAGACATGCACAAAGTAACGAGTGAGGCAGGAGAAATCAGGAATGTCAGCTCCTTGGACTGGAGACTTTCTACAGAGGACTAAGATGCTGGGTATTGACTGCCAGTGCCTCCTTCACAACACTCCCCCAGTGTTGTGTATACTAATCCATTAGTGTTGAATGACGTCAGGGTGAAGGAGGCAAGAGGGGGCAAAGTGGAGTAGTGGTAGGAAAACAAGAGGATGGTCTATGAGGAGGAGATGAACAACTGGAAAGATGCAGAAGAGGATGAAGAAACACAAAATGGGAGAGGAAATGGAAGGATGCATACCACAATTATGCCTCTGGTCTTCATCACTCATGTCCCCACAGTCGTTGTCCCCATCACATATCCAGGATGAGGCAATGCATCTGCCATCATCACAGCGGAACTGATCAGTGTTGCAGGTTCTCTCGTGTCTGGCTGCAGAGACCAGTTATACAATGTTAGACTGTAGATAACACAACAAGTCAAATACAGGGCTGTGATTGCATAATGTATACCAACCAATTTATATACTTTTATGAAACTTTTAAAACTTTTTTGTAGTTACTAATTATCTGAGGTACCTCCCCCACTGCTTCTCAACTAAGAACAAAGACTCAACACAACATTGGCAAAGCTTTCAAAATAGTCATGGCAGCTCCACATTTCCATGCATGGTGAGCTATCTAAACAAAAGCCAAAGTGAGGCTCTGTAACCCCTGGTGGACAAAAGGAGGGGGAGGTGCTGTTTGTCAGAGGACACTGAGGGGCGTCACCACAGAGGAATGCCGCACACAATAGGAGGCCTGACTGACCACATCGTCAACAAAGAAATACACCAGTGACTCGCACTCTCTGCTACATCACTCACAGCACTCTCTCACACCAGCACACAGACGCAGACTGGCGGACAGACACTAACACACAATAACCGAGCAGCTGATGATGGGGCGGGGGCAGGCAACACAAAAGCCACCAGGCCCATTTTGGGAGGGTGAGAGAATTGTGCGACACTCACTGCAGGAGAGGGGCTCATCAGAGCCGTCAGTGCAGTCGGCCCCTCCGTCACAGTACCAGTGGGCAGGGATGCAGCGGCCGCTGGAACAACGAAACTCACTCTGGGAACATGTGGATGTAGCTACGCAGTGGATACAAACAGGCATGAAATCACATGGAGGACTTTGGGGCACTTGGTGCAAAACAAACAATGATGTATTCCTGACTTTTAAAATCTCTTTTTCTTCATCTTTAAGTCAATTAAAATTCAGAGTAAGTGGATTAAAATCATTCAGATGCAACCTATCAAATCCAAACACGTTGTTTAATTAATTTTTGACTAAAGATTATTTTTTGACTTGTCACAGAGGGAAAGCCACAGGTGTTATCAATAACATTAACGATGGCTTTGTTCTATCAGGTGTAACCATGTTGGTGAACCAGTCATAATTAGAGTGATTAATTACACCTGTGTGTACTTTTCTGGTATGACAAGTCAAAATGTTGCTGCTAAACATGTCTATTTAGACTGCAGCTAAAATAGTATAAAAACAGACAATATTAACAACACAAACATCCTTTGACCTGTCGCTGAACTCACCACAATGAGTAGGACTCTCGTCACTCATATCCCCACAGTCATTGTCTCCGTCACACAAGTATGAACGTGGTATGCAAATGTTGGTAGACTGACATTTTGTGTGTTCCGGTTGGCAGGTTCTCTCAGCTTAAATATTCATAAATGAGAAGATATTTAGTACATGACAACAAAACAAAATAAAAAACACGTGGACGACCTGTTTAAACTCAGGATACTTACGGCAGTTTTGTTCATCAGAGGTGCCGTTGTCGTAGCAGTTATTGATGCCATTGCAAACATAGTCCTTTGAGATACAACGGCCATTGTTGCACGTGAACTCAGTGTTAGGGTCACACGGTCTGAACAGACAGCCGGTCTCGTCACTGTTGTCTCCGCAGTCGTCGTAGTGGTCACAGCGGTAGTGGTAGGGAACACATCGTCCGTTACCACAAGTAAACACTGTGGGCTCACAGGTGTGAAAGGCTGCCAATCATAAACAAGCAACGATCAGAGGCTTAACCACTAAGAGGAAGACAGAGGAGGACAAATGGCACATACAGCAGACACTCATTTTACCTGATAGAGCAATAAAGGACGACAGCAGCTGTGGGACTGCATGCGAAGATATAAGCATATTGATTCACGTGTTAGTGTTGATTTTGTGCTGCTAAGGCAGAGAGAGTGTGCTTAAAGAAATTTAATCAAAAAGTGCAAGCATACACACCAGCAAAGTTGGAGTCAGATTTAGATCCTATGAAAGAAGTTTGTTAAATAGAAGAAAGACGTTATTAGCGTTAGTGAAGATAGAATTGGAATTGCAACAGAAAATAGAGCAGAGTTCTTATTCATTCATCCAGGAGAACTTAATTCAATATGACAGGGCAACACTGAAATAAAAGCAAGCAACACGGTGTATTTAAACTCCTTGAATTTAAGAACATCCTACCACAGACTCTCTCTAACTCATCGCTGCCATCTCCACAGTCATTGTCATTGTCACATTTCCACTGGGCACGAATACAGCGTCCATTCATGCAGGTGAACTGGCCTGGTTGGCACCGAGTCCCATTATCTGGGATACAGTACTTGTTATCAGCCAGATACCAGCGACCCTCTGATGGACACTGACACTCAGCTCCGTTGGGCCCTAACATGAAACAATAGCACATAAAAATATATCCAATTAGGTGGGGTTTTCATTAATTGCACTCAAGGAATATTATGTTGACAAACTGGTTGTACCTGGTGTACAGATGTGGCTGCAGCCTCCATTAAATTGTTGACAGGGACTGTCACACTGCTGCTGCTTCCTGCTGGCCAGAACGTGGATGTCCATTGGTCGAGATGGAAGGTTCTGAATCATGACAATCTGATCGGATCCATCGTGCTTATTAGCCCGATAGATGCTGCGTGTGTTCCAGTCAGTCCAATAGATAAACTCCCCAAACAAGGTCATAGCCACAGGGTAGATGGCTGTACTGACTATGACTTCCCGATTGGACCCCGTGAGGGAGGATCGCTCAATCTTCTGTCTGATGGCAGAGGAAAATAAATGATAACCACGATAGCTTGAGAGCAGATAACAATCTAAAAAACAAAAATGAGTATATATTTCAGCAGTGTGAATTTTTCTGATCTTACAAGCCGGCATCTGCCCAGTACAGTCTCTCCTCTTCGTAGTCCAGGGTCAGTCCATTGGGCCATACAAGACTGCTGTTCACAACCTCTGTTCTGAAGTTTCCACTTAAGGTGGCACGCTCAATCTTTGCATGGGTACCCCAGTCTGTCCAGTACATGTATCTGCATAAGAAAGAAGCTTTTTTTGTTTTTTTTTTTTTTTTTTTTTTTTTTTTTTTTTGGTAGTATTCCATGGTTTTATTCAAAATGGACAGCAGAGGCCATACAGTACAATCAAGGGGGCAGATAGAGAGAGAGATGGGTAATGACATGCAGCAAAGGTCCGTGTTTGGACTTCAAACTGGGGGATGTTTTTGTTCATTGTTGGCGCCTGGTTCACTCTTCCACTTCACCGCCCCAGAAACATTTATTTCTAATTCCCAGTTTAATCTAATAGACAAAGGGAGTGTGTGCTGTGTTAGTCTTACCCTCTGCAGGGATCCAACATGATGGCCCTTGGCCTAGACACATGGGCAATTGTAGTCCTCTGAGAGCCATCCACAGACATGGAGCTGATGGTCTGGTTAACATAGTCACTGTAGTAAATTCTTCTGTTGATCCAATCAAAAGCAATACCATCAGGAGCCCCAAGATCTGTCAAAACACACAGACCATGAAAATATTAGTAATATCTATCTATTAATCTGTACATTCACCCAAACTACATTGATAAAGTAACCATGTGAATGTAAAACCTACCTGAAGCCACCACTACAGGTGCTGAGGTGGGAGGGGACAGGCTGATGTAGCTTATCTTACTTGCTCCTGGCCCCGAGCTCTCTGTGAAGTAGATTCTCCGGTCTGTGAGGTCAAAATCCAGCGCCACTGAGGTACGTGGCACATTGACCACAGGGAAGGGCAAAGCATGGTCCTCGGGGTCGAGGCGCAGGCTGCGCACGGTGCTCTCAGTTGTATAGATGATATAATCATCTCTTGAGACCACGCAGGTCTCATTATCTGCTCCAAGATTCCCGAATGCACAGCTGCATTTCTTGTTCTGGTTGCCTGGGAGTGCGAAGCAGAAGTGGGCACAGCCTCCATTGGCCTCCATACAGGGGTTGTAGTTCAGCTCCTCAGCAGTGGTGGGCTGTGAACGCTGATCAAAGATGGTGATGTCTCTCAGCATGTTGATATTGTCTCTGATTACTGCAGGCGGCTCTGTGCTACCAGGTTCTTTGCTTGCCTGAAACACCTTCTTCAAGTTTCTGTCCACCCAAATGATGCTATTCTCAAACACTGTGATCCCATAAGGAGTTGGATAACGACTGCCATACCTGACTATCTCCGTTTCCCCTCCCTGAGGGTTGACTCGAGCAATCATATCCAAGGAGTCGTCCACCCAGTAGACGTAACCAGTTGTCCTGTCCAGAGCAAGACCTCGTGGAGTGATGATTCCTGAAGATACTAAAATCGTTCGGTTGGTTCCGTCCAAAAGCGCTCGTTCAATTTTGGGATTTTGACCATAATCAGCCCAGAACAAATATCTGTTTCTGGGGTCTACAACAATGTGCCGTGGCATGTCCACCTGGGTCTTCAAGAGCACCCTGCGGAAAGAGGTGTTCAGGCGGAGCACCTCCAAATATGTCTCAGTCAGAAAAGCGTTGGTGAAATACAAGTTCCCTGAGGAAAAAAACAAAGATGTTCAATCGGAAACTCTTAACTAGTATAGGTCACAAAGCTGAAATTTTCATTATATTTTATTTTTTCACACACCTTCAGTTTAAGTGATGCAGTTATGAATTAGCAAAAAGTAAACGGTTTCCTGCATGTAGATGCCTCTGTTTTGATTCAACTGGCAACTTAAATCTCTGCTGACATCTGTTTGGGGACTGATCTTCCTGCTGTGATAAAGCTTCTTAACTTTGACTCTAGCAGACAGTTTTCTGCCTGTGATCTTTATCATATCCACGAGTTCAAATTAGTCAAACTCTCTATAAATTTTCAGCTCAGCATCAACAGATAAACAACAGGGTATTTAACCCTAAGAATCCTGAAAACACACCAGTGTGATCAAATCCTGTGATGGTTCAAGACGTTACAGCAAAGAAATAAAAAATGGACTCTAGTTGTTGCTTGATGTTGATTGTCGCACATGGCTAAAATAGCCTCTAAATTGTAGGGTTAAATTAGATATAATAAACCTCTAATATCTTGGAAAGAAGTAGTTTTACAGGAGCAAAACTGTATAGCAGCATTTTACTAAACCTGGAGATGAGACCCAGAGTTGAAGAGATCAAGGCAATGAATAGACATATTGGAGCGACTTAACTGCAAGTACTTAATTGTACATTTGCAGTTAAAACACAACCACACTTGTGAGCTGACACGACAGCGTACCTGCAGCCCAGTCTACAGCAATGCCTCGTATTCCATTGCGTCCTATTCCAGATGTCACTACGCTGCGTAATCCTGAGCCATCTGGCTTGATCCGTCTGACCCCGTTCTGTGCGGCCACCGTGCTGCTGAAGTCGCACACCAGTAGATGAAACCAGAAGCCATGTGTACATCGATGTGTAATGCATTACGGCCTGCACAAAGATACACCAGTCATTAGAGGCCAAACATAATAACCACATCTTGGACATTTGATATTCAGTTACATGCAGTTATATTTAACAGATTAAATAAGATCTAAGAATCACTGACCTCTCCCAGCCACAGGCACCATGGCTTCAGAGTGGTCTTCCCCTTCCAGACTGAAGCCTTTGATTGCAGACAGAGTGGAGAGGACAACATAGGACTTGTAGGGAGTGCAAGTCCTGTTGTTGGTGTTGAGTTTAAAACCTGTTGCACACGCACAAGTATACAGGTCCATTGGCCGGGGCAGACATAGCTGCTCACACGCTCCCATGTTATTGGTGCAGCCATTGGATGTACCTACAGAGGCTGAGTTTGGGAAGAGAATACAGCGTCAAAACCACAGGAAAAACCAACAAGTTGAAGAACAAACTAATAGGAGCCGTGATGTGTCCTTGTGTTACTCACTCTCTCTATAATGCACTTTCAGAACTCGGAGACCAGAAACATTGTCTCGCAGTGTAACCTTGTTGGCACCCGTGGACTTGTCCACACGCTCTATGACCTCAAAGTCACGGTCAGTGAAGTAAAGGTAGTTTTCGTAGATGGCCACACCCCAGGGGTGAGACAGGCCTGCTACTATGGTGATACGGTTATGCCCATCTGGATCACCACGCTCAATCTGCAGAGATACCAGACAGTCAATCAAACATGGTATTTACATAAATATAATTTTTCCTGTGTGACAACAGAATGTGAAGACCCACCACACCAGTGCTTGTAACAGCCCAGTAGAGATGGTTCTCTCTGATGTCTATGGTGATGAACTCAATGTGATCTAGGTTGTTGGTGAACAGGTTGACGGGGTTTAAGCCGTCCATGTCCGCAGATGCCACCTTGGCAGGAATACCACTCTCAGTTCCCTGGTCTGTCCAGTACAGTTTGCTTAAATAACATGTGAAAATGTAGGTTAGTGTTTATGTTTCAGGTATAATTATTACTTTTCACAGTCTTATAATTCAAAGCAAATAACAGATATACAAATCATCCCTCTTGAGCTCCTCGTGATTGTGACAGTTCTGTGACTTACTGAAAAAGTTTTTTAAAACCTCAGAAAGTGTATTATCACTGTACATTGAAAACTAAAAGTTAGCTCAAGGGTCAAATGGTCATATTCTCAAAAAACAGGAGTTGTAAAGTTGTCCTGTGAGAGTAAAACAGCTAAATAGTCCTTTTCTCTGTTCTTTCTATTCTATTGTACACTGCTGGGGTCTAAGAGTGCAGTGTGGTATTCAGTAACACTGGTTAAGTTCTCTCTAGAGGCAGAGCTGATGGCGATGAGGAGGCTGTTAGAGCTCAGTAGCTGTGGGGATGAGGGGCTTTGCCAGGACTGTGTTAAATGGGGCTTACCCACGTGCTGGGTCCACTGCAATGCCAACAGGACTGCCAGCGCCAGTTGGAGAGCCATTATTTGTGATTAGAGTTTTCCGGTACTGTACCTCCCCTCTCAACTTCAAAACCTGACCAAGCACACAAATAGACGTATTTATTGCACTGTGTAGCTGTGTTGTGACACTGCCTTTATTTGCACCCTAATGCAATGAGAAACCAGTAATAACCGGAAAAAACAACAACAGGACAAAGTATTATTTGTCTTGCCTCAATAGACTGTGTAGCTGGATTGGTGTAGTACAGGTTTTCTGTTAACCAGTCCAAAGCCAGGCCGAGAGGGAAGCCGAGGATGGCTGCAGGGGCAAACTCTGTCCTGTTAGTACCATCTGATTTCACCCTGTGGATCTCACCCTGGTTGAGACAGGAAGACAGATTTGTAGAGTGAGTGATGACTTGTTTTTTTTCTGTAATAGTATTAAGTAATTGGACAGTAATTTACCGGATACTCCACCCAGTAGATGGTCTGTTCACTGTCATCAAAATCAACATCGTAGCCATTGTGAAGCCCAGCGACAGGGACCATAGCATCGTTGCTCTTATCGTCAGGGTTCAAGGAAATCCCGTAGATGATGCTGTCCCTGACAACCACCAGGAAAGGATCCTCAACTACAAGTAAAACAAAGATAAAGAAAAGGGGCTCAATAAACAGTGACTAAAATAATACATTGCTGAAACAAACTATATCATTGAGTCATCACATAAGGATCTAAAATCTAGGACTTTTGTCAATGCTGTCACATATTTAAACTATGAAACTAATTTATACTGATACAGAGCTAGGAATGCATTTTTCATGGATTTGGAATAGGTAATCCAAAACCAACAGTTGCTCTCAGTGTATGATATCTGGAGTAAAACAGGAATCTCAAGCTAACAGAACTTTATCTATAAAAAGGATTGACTGGTGAAAGTTGGATCCACAATCTGATTTTACTTTGTCATCAGAGATTAGAATCGATGAATGGTTGCGGGGCATTTTCATTCTTGGATAATCGTTGGCCTCAGGGGGAGACTGTGTTCTGCTTGGCTTGAATGGGCTGAAACCTGAGATGAGTTAAGCTGTTGACCTAAAGGGGACTCCGTGGACTTTGAATTAAAGGTCTCTTGTCTTCTTAAGACCTTGAAAGACACGCTTATATGATTCTTAATATTTATGAATGGAAGAGCAGTTTAGGAGAGAATCTAAATTGGAGTTTGCTGACAAGAACCTGGATCAATCTTTAATGTCAGTTAAGTGTTTTCAAAGATTCCTGCTCCTACCAACACTTAGATGGCCTCAAATAAAACATGCAAGAACCATCATTTTTGTAATATCGAATTTGCTCTGTTACAACAATGACCATGGCTAAGATGAAAACCTAATGAGTACATTAACTTATCAGCTGCATCTGACCTGACTTCCTTTTTCATCAAACTGAGTGATGAGTGTTTTCCTCCATTTGGCAGGATACATACCTCTGGTGCAGGTGATTTGGTCTGCTGCCAGTGTCCAGCCTGAGGGGCAGGCACATGAGTAATACCTCGGTCCCACGGCAGAGAGGAGGCAGATATGAGTACAGGGACTCCTCAGGCAGTGATTTACACCTACAAATTGTCAAACCACACAAATATGCAAAAATCATAAGCATAAATAGAAAAGATGAGAGTAATCTGAACATGTTCTGTTAGATTATTCTAAAATGTTACATAAACATTGGTCATGCTGCTTAATGGCATTAGCAACCGTACCTATTTAAGCGGCCAACACAACATACGGTCAGTATCGGTTAATACTGATGCTGACTGAGACTGACAGGTTCAGCATCTGTTCATTGCCATACCTGCTGGCTGCCTAGCTGGGTGAACTGCTACCAGACCCATGGGTTGAGGAAGGTTGAATAGCATCACTGTTTGGTTCTCCCCGTGCCACTTATGGGCTCGCATCACACGGTTTATATATCTGTCTGTCCAATACACAAAATCCTCAAAAATGGTGATTGCATGGGGGTGTTGAAGTACCTTTTAACACAGTAGCAAAAGAAAAAAAGATTATTAACATGAACAACATCTCTATGGATAATTTACTTGTCAGAACAAGGTCTGAAAGACTCACCAGGTCGCTGGCCAGAACTTGCTTTCTGTTGTTGCCGTTATAATCACAGTAGTCGATGAAATCCAAATAGGCATCAGCAAAATATAACAAATTGTTTGGGTAGTCTATGGTCAGACCGTTGGGCCAGTAGAGCTTGTTGCTTACAATGACAGTCCTCAATTTTCCATCCATGCTGGCCTTCTCAATGCGAGGATTCCTCCCCCAGTCAGTCCAGAACATGAAGTGAGCACTGAAAAAGAATCACTTTTCATTTCAGACCAACTGCTTTAATAATGAAAAACTTTTACATTCCTCAAATTTTAATAAAGAAGATGTAAAGTAAACTTGATTCTCTGAACATCACTAACCTGTCCCTTGGGTCCAGCACCAGGCCTCGGGGATTGGTGACATTTTCACTAACTAATACAGTTCGATGGGTGCCATCCAGCTTAGACACTTCAATAGTCTCCAACACATAGTCGGTCCAGTACAGGTTCCTGCCCACCCAGTCTACAGCAAGGCTCTCTGTCACAGTCACTCCACTGTCAAATATCTGTTCACAAGACACTCACTCTCAGTTAAACTTGTTTACTGGTGTTGCCAACACACATTTGTATCAGAATCTACATAGATGATGACTTAAAACTCACCACAGTTCTATCACTGCCATTTTTGTGAGCACTCCAGATTCTGTCCTGGCTGGTATCAGACCAGTAGATGCGGTCAGTGACCGAGTCAAAATCTAGCGCCACAATGTTGCGTCCGTCTCGAACCAGTGAGCGGACGACATTTGGTTGAGAGGTTATGTCATCTTGCACGATGTGATTACGACTGGCCACAAGCAAGAAGGCCTGACGAGAATCTGTAAACAGACATCAAATCTCTGTTACCTGCTTTTCATGTCCATTCGCATACTAATAGGAGCTCTTATCAGCTTTTGTACGTCTACCAAAACTATACAACAGGACTATTAAATAGATCCTACTCAAATAACAATCCTTGGGGAATGCGCTTTTGTCCAAATAATGACCTATTGTACTGCAAAGCCTTTCAGCAGGTTATCTATGTGGAAGAGGAGCTCATGTCAGGCACGCTCCCCATAAACAGCCCTTTGTTGGTGATTATGTCCTAATTATACCAGTGATGGCCAATGAGTGACATATATGTTATTTGTCTTATCTTAAGAAATCAGAGCAGCAAATGAGAGACAAGGCAGAAGAAAGACTGTGTCAGTCTTGCGGTCTGGGGGCTAAGCCAACCGACCCCCTTATAATAGCTCATTCCTGCTCAACAGCCAGGACTGTGGAGAAAACTGAGATATTTTGTGCTGTATAGGAAAATCATGTTGATATCCAAATCACTGTAGGACTAATATGATTATTTTCCATTTTACTTCATTACTAAATTATAGGTTGTTATTTACAACTACCAGGGGAACAATATGTCCCACGCACAAAAAGCATTAAGATATAATCCGCCCTCACCTGAGGCCTTGCAGGTACGTTGGTCTGCTTCAAGAGTGTAACCATCCTGGCAGTGGCAGCGGAAAGAGCCTCTCTCATTAAAGCAGTGTTGGCTACAAAGTCCAGGGGGATTACACTCATCTATATCCTCACAGGTTTTGGAGTCATTGCTCAATTGATAGCCAACAGGACATGTACACTGGGCCCCAAACGGCCCTTGGATACAACCGTGGGTGCAGCCAGCGTTGTTGTCAGAACAGCTCTCCTGATCTGAGTTGAAAGCACAATTTAGTAGTGGAAAATGAAAATTATGCATTAAAACAAACAAATGATATGTCGTACAACACAAAAAGCAGCACTCTCATGGTAAAGAACAAGGACTAAGCCAGAAGGATTTTTTTGAATATTGAATATTTGTAGCACTTACTTCTAACGTTTACCAGGCACAGGCTACTAGTAACAGCATTTTTCTTCGATTAGGCTTTAAAAGTAATTTATGGCTATTGCAATAGGTAATAGAGGCACTATTCACAGTGAAAAATTAATCAAAACTACTTGCAGTATTTCTACCAATGATTGAGAAGTTGTGCCTACCTGGTAAAGGCTCATCTGAAAGTTGCGAGAAAGGCAAGAAAGCAAAATCAGACATCATTTCCAGGTTAATACAGGTCAAATCACACACGTGCATGATTTTTACACAAGGACAAACAGGTAACAAATAAAATTTCTGAGAGATGAAACCCCTCTCGTGTATAGAATACAAAAATTTACAAAAAATGTTGCATTAAACACAATCAATTGAGAGTTTGATCCTGTTTGTCGTGGGATGTGAAAATGTAATTGAATTTGAGGAGACCAGTATACTTGGAAATGTAAAAAACAAAACAAACAAGCAAACATTTAAGCTTTTTTTTGTAGACCAAACATGTTCCAGGCTGACAACAATGACAAAAGCAGACTTACTGCAGAGAGGAGACTCATCAGCACCATTGGGGCAATCAGGAGTGTTATCACAAACTGTGGTGAGGTTGATACACACGCTGTGGCCAGGACACTGCCACTGCCAGCTCGGACATCGGAAAGGCGGCGTGGGACAGTCTCGTTCGTCACTCATGTCCCTGCAGTCGTTGTCGCCATCACAGATCCAACTGCGTAACACACAGTTCCCGTTGTCACAGCGGAAGAGTGATGAGGGGCAGGTGCGAGGTGGGCAGGCGTGATGTTCATCGCTGCCATCCTCACAATCTGGATGACCGTCACACTCCCAGGTAGACGGCACACAGTTGCCATCTGACTGACACTGGAACTCGCTCTCATGGTGGCACATCCCTGGAGGCCTGGTGGCTAAAACACAAGAAACACCGCAAACAGCATGTTAGCACAGGCTAAGACCCTTGCACATAAACATGTAAGACTACATAATGCTTTAATCATATAACATATAACCACAGGAAGTATTTGAATACTTACGACAGCCTTGTTCATCAGAGCGATCAGTACAATCAAAGACTCCATCACATCGGTAGTAAGAGTTGATACACTGGTGACCAGTGGAGCACTTGAACTCGCTGGCAGTGCAGTTGTAGACTGAAAAATCCAGTTGAGTATGTTAATGCTGATATTTAATATTTCTGCTGGTGTGTATGTATGCTGAGCTTCATTGTTGTGCAACGGCTTATAAGATCAATAACCTAAGAGGCTTTGCAAATACTTGAATTTTGCAGACCATTCAATTGACCTCTACAACTTTTAGAGCATGTTTAGCTAGTAAAGAAAGAGTGTTGCTGAATTCATGCATGACCAAACAAATTACAGAACACTATATTAGGAACAGGCAGATAAAGCCTGTTTAATATATCCCAATGGAAGGCTCAGTCAAAACATGTTTACAGTTAGACCATAGGAAAGATGACGTGAGATCTATTATTATTAATAATATAACTACAGGCAGAAGAAAACAAAATACATATTTATCAACTACACACTTTTCTTGAAATTCCAGTTTTATAAGTATCTGATGATACTAGTCACTATTCACATTTCCAGGTGAAAATTGAAACCCAGGAAGATACTCACTGCATCCCTGCTCATCTGCCCCATCCACACAGTCCCTGTCCCCATCACAGACATAGTTCGGGTCTATACAGCGATGGTCTGGACACTGAAACTGTCCTGGATGGCATGTGCTCGCCAGATCTGTAGGCACAAATGTTTAGACCAAAAATATGAGGGACTTGGCCTCTGAAAATTCTCAGCCATTAATTCATTTTTAAAGGAACAAAATTATACCTCGCTTCTAATCCAATTAAAGTTATTAAGTGACAATTAACCAGTTTTAACTTCTAAGTTTTTGCTACAAATGGCCACGTAGGCTCATTGATTACATCATCAAAAAATATCAATTTATGATAAAACATAACACGTGTTTGGGTGAAAGTGTATGTATATGTTATAAACACCCATATTTTGAAATGTGAATGATCTCCCAAATAAAAATAAAACTATATTAAAATATATATATATATATAATTTATTTTTTTTCACTGCAAATTCAACTCAATCTTTTAGATATTCTGTGTTTTGTCTCCTTCCTGCTTATTTTCTCGTAGTTTGCTCCTTAAAATAAAGTTCTGCCACTGTAATGAATAAACTTTAGCCTGTTCCTTTTTTTTGCAAATTAGTCTTTTGCAAGTTGCTGGATCAAATTCTATTTATTTTAAATCAATCATTTCCATGGGGCTACTCACGGCAGTCTGCTTCATCTGAACCGTCCCCACAGTCGTTATCAGTGTCGCAACGCCAGGTATTTGGGATGCAGCGGTGGTTGGCACAGGTAAACTGATTGGCAGGGCATGTTCCAGGCACCTGCGTTGGGCAGTTGTTCTCATCACTGTTATCAAAACAGTCATTGTGCCCATCGCAGCGCCATTGTGCAGGCACACAGTGCTGATTGGCACAAGTGAACGCATAGGGGGAACACGTGGTGTCTGAAAACACACATGAACTTGATTAAATATCATAAGACTGGCAGGAACAGGGTGTGATTTTTTTCCCTGTGTTGCTTAGATCAGAGCAGTACAATATACTAGATTTACAAAGAAAGCATTACTATTAATTCCGCAGTTGACTTCGTCACTGTTGTCATGGCAGTCGTCAACACCATCGCATCTGTAGCTGTTTGGGACGCATTTGCCGTTGCCACAGGAGAAGGAGTTGGCTCCGCACTGCAGTGTGGGGGGTTCATTTGAAGGGTCCTCCACGCACGACCGTTGGTTGGGTGACAGCCTCATGCCATACGGGCAGCCACACACTCTCTGTGAGTCTGGTGCTGGGAAGCAGAAGTGGCTGCAGTCTCCATTAGGATTTGTTGGCCTGTTGCAGAGGTTGCCGCCTGAGTGGGGGGAATAGAGGGTAATTACCAGAAATATGACTAATGTGTGTGTGTGTGTGTGTGTGTGTGTGTGTGTGTGTGTGTGTGTGTGTGTGTGTGTGTGTGTGAGCTGCAGCAAAGTGACCACCAGAGTGAATAAAGCTACTGACCAATCTGTGAGTTGGAGTTAAATGACTTGACGTGCATAATGTGGCTTATTCCTCTTCTGATGACGACCATCTCTCCTCCATCAGTCTTGCGCACACGTACAATGCCACCCAGACGCCAGTCAGTGAAATATGCATAGCCTTCAAGAAACAGCAGCAGTAGAGCACAACCTCAGTTATTTCATCTTTCATCACCAACATGATAAGCTCAATAGAAAGTCTGTCTTAGTGCTTTGAACATCCATTTTATTTACATCAAACATATGTGCTTTAACACTATGGGCAACTTGTCTACCATAATTTATTCACCTTCAAAAATGGTGAGACCAAACGGATGTGAGATCTGGTTTATGCGGTCCAGTGAAACTCTGTTTTTCCCATCAAAACCACTGTGCTCAATTTTGTCAAAGAAGGCATCCACCCAATACAGACGCATCGCACTGGTTGGATATAAGTGGAGTGAAAGAAGAAGAAAACGACAAAATAAAGTCAATTTAAATACTCAAATACAAGCTATGGGCAAAAAGAAATTAAAATGTATGTTAAACTTGTGTATTGTGGGACTGTAACACTTTTCTCTCACCTCCAGTCTATAGCTAGGCCATTTGGCCAGCCAAGAGTCGTGTTTACAATAGACAGGGCATGTGATCCGTCACCCCATGCCCTCATAATCTTTGCTGGCCGGTACCAGTCAGTCCAAAAAATATACCTGTCGAGGCAAAATAAGCAAAAAACACTGACATTTGATTTTTGAAAAATTACCTCTTCTGAGAACTTGAAAACATCTACTCAGGGTGACAAAAACTCCATTTAGTTAAATTTTATTTTCAATTCTTCTACCTTACAGGGCTTTTCTGTTTAAGCCAACTTCTTAGCATTGGCAACAATACTTCCCTTCACTCTGAACTAATCTCAGCTGCTGGAAACAGAGGCCTTATGACATTGCAGCGACTGGAAATAACAGCTTGTTGTTGTTTGAGGACATTTTATGAATGGGTGAGTACACTCAAAGCCATGTAACCAGAAGTACAGTACATGGCTGGTTTTAAAGATACTTTCCAGTCTTCAAAAGCCTTCAAAAGAAACTTACAACACACATGCATTCACAATAATATCCACCTGTATAGTTTTAGTAAAATAGTGTTAATAATGTTAATCCACTAAACTGGTTTAACACTATTTTATTGAGATATACTGGTGTGGTGTCATGATATGAGTAGTAATGTGTAACAGTGCAGTTTTTCAGATGTCCCTGCATTGCCTATTATGGAGAAACATAAAAGAAATGCCAATATTTGAACAAAGAGTGTTATTTCTCTAGTCTTATATTGATTTACCCAATGAGAGGATGCACCACAATGGCCCTTGGGTTGTTGAGGTTACGTATGATAGCTCTCCTGGACTTATCAGCCAGCTTCATGACAGATATGCTCCTGTATCGCGGGTCAGTCCAGTAGAGGTTTTTTGAAATCCAGTCGTAAGCCAGGTCTTCCACTCCGTCCACTCTATTGGCTGCCAGTACCTCCCTGCCTGTGCAGATCAAAGCAGTCAACCCACCATTTACCACAGAGATGAAAGAGGAACACATTTAAATAAATAGGCTGTCAGCTTGCATTTTCCCCATGTGGACCAGACAGAAAAACTAGAGCAGCTCCAAAAACAACATCTCTGATCAGAGCAGTGATGTTTCTGTTTTTGTATGATGTGACTGCCTGTGGATTATCACATTAGTAATTAATTTCCTCACCAAAACCGTTAAGTAAAAAAACCTTGATGAGTCTAGTTTTTCTTCATGTGATTAGTTTGACATGTAGGTTGATTGTATGATGTATTTCCACTGTCCATACCCCTGTCCATTCCCTCCCCCACTGTACCAGCCGGCCCCATCAGGCACTCCCTTAACTCCCTCTGTAAGCCTGGCCGAATCACATGGTATCACACTCTGCTGGGAAAGAAATTACCCAAGGATGTAAGCACAGAGGAACTACTGGATACATTTTAGCCACTCTGACTGGCTCCAGAACCCATCTTTCCTTGTGTAATTGCGCAACAGATATGATGCTCACCTGTCCCATCCACTTTCTGTTTGTAGATAATATCTTTGGCTGTGTCTGAGAAGAAGATGGCATCGTCTTCAGCACTGAAATCCACCCCAACAAAGTAGGAGGGTGACCCAGTGACAGGCAGGATGATGTCCTCCTGTGTGGAGAGGTTGAAGGGGATCCCTCTCACTGCCAACTGGCTGGAGAACAGCAGGAACTGCCTCACAGCTGTAAACAGGACATCAGAAAACCTTTAGAAACAATTTGTCACCCACGGCAGAATATGTTCATCTTCACAAAAACATTACAATGAAACATAAAAGAAAAGGTTAATTAGGTTAAAACAAATGAAATCAGTGGAAAAGAGGATGAATGTTTTTTACCCAAACATCGCTTTCCATCGGTGTGCAGGTCATAGCCCATACGACATTTGCAGCGGTATCCCAGTCCTCCGTTATCACTTCTGTGACTCAGCACACAGATCTGCTCACATCCGCCTCTTTCTTCGCTGCAAGGGTTTGCCACTGGAGACAATACGAACAAAATTCTCAGTAACTTTGAAACTCTTATGTGATCTTCTTTAATTACATGTTTGATAACTGTGAGCTACATCAAGACCACTTTGAAAAAAATAAATTGTGTTCAGTATCAGGATTACCATGTGGCTGTTTCAGCTGATGTATCACTGCTACACCATGCGGAGTCTGAGATGTACTATAAACCACTTGAGGGCTGCGGTCTGTGAACTTGTTGGCTTTCATCACAGCCATCTTGGTCCAGTCGGTGAAGTAGACATTGTGCTCAAACAGACTGATGCCAAATGGGTGCGGGACCACAGTACCTCCATGTACCACTGTTTTCCTGTGTTTTTTTTTTTTTTTTTTTTAAATTGGTATAGACATGGATTTATTAGAACAGAAATGTGTGAATCTTTCTGTTTCTCTATGTAACATGGGGATTAATAGTTATTTTTACCTATGCAGACCATCATATGTTGCAGTTTCAATGTAGTCAAAGCGACTGTCGACCCAGTAGACACGCTTGGCCTCAATGTCTAATGTGATACCAGCTGGCCAGCCCAGTTTACTCCCAATAATCCCATAACGGTTAGTGCCATCCATAAAAGCCCGCTCCAGGCCTGGTTGTCCATTTAGTGCTTCCCAATCTGAGAAGAACATATACCTGTGAAAGGAGGGGAAATGTTTAATCCATTAGTTTTCTCCCATGGACCATTACACAAAGAACATTACATTTAAATTGACTTAAGAAAAAATGCAGGAGACTTTCTTCTTTTTAATTAAGAATCCTCCGCATCACATTTTGCCCCCAGGTGGGTGGCTATGCATCTCACCAAATAGCTTTACATTAATTTACGATAAGCAATGTATCTGCAGCCATCTGGCTCTCCTCCCCCCTTGAACTATACTATTGGATTACAATGAGGGTCATCACTTACATCGCTTCTCACTAATCCACCCAGGGCAATCTCCTAATCTCACACACACACCCCCATTATTCCATGCCAATGGAGCATGACAGATACTGTATGCGGGAATTGGGAGTGGGTGGGACAGATGAATGGATGGAAACTGGGAGATGGTCTTACCCGACAGTGGGGTCCACTGCCAGTCCTCTAGGGTTTCCAAGATTTTCAGTGATGAGTGTGACCCGGTTACTTCCATCAAAGTCCACCATGTCAATCCTGTTGACGCTGGCCTCCACCACATACAGTTTATTGTTCACCCAGTCCACAGCCAAGTTCTCAGGGTAGTCAACTGATACGTTTAAAACCACCTGCACGTTGGTTCCATCCATATCCACAGAAAACACCTGTAGACAAAAGACGCCATTGTTGTCAAGAAATTAGCCCTTATGTGGTCACTGCCTTCAGAAATAAAGAGAAATTTTAAAATAACATGTTGAAATTTGATCAAATCTTAATGAAGTGTATCTCAATACAATATTCACATACATGTAGGTACATTAGATGTGTTAACGGTTGCTGTAATTGCACCCAATGCCCTCCCACCCACACACACACACAAATCTAGATGAGCAGGTCATAGCCCATAGTCATCGCTTATACATAATTGACTTGTGGTTAATCAAATGAACTGAATTTGCTTTAAGAGATGAGCACTTTGCAGCTGGTAGGAAAAGGAGAAATCATCACAATGGACATTAACTCATAATCATGAACTCATGAATGTCAGGCTGACAATAAGAAACACATTCTAGAAAGCTGCAGGAGACAGAGGCAGGGATTATTCATTCACTTGTCTAATTATACCATCTTGTACTTTTTTAGTTCAGTCTGTAAGGTGATTTTCTGACCCAACCACTCTACTGATACTATGATGGCACTATTTTCTCAGGCCTTGGCACCATATAGCTGGTTAGAGGAGCACTGCTCTTAGCAGCTCTGCTTCTTTTGAAACCAGATCCAGACGTCTAAAAAGCAGGATTTTCAAGTGACCTGTTTAAAGAGAAACTGAAGATGTGGAAATAGCCTGATAGTTTAACCTTTCCGGTTCATTCACATGCCCTGTTTGTGCTCTCCCTACTTTAATCTGACATGCTGCCATGAAGGTGGCTGATATACACCGATGCCCAGTCGGAGATGTGTCCTAGTCTTTCAGCCCAGTGGCTGTAGTTCAAACCACTGAGAATCCAAGGCATAAGCTGAACAAAGACTTTTTAGATGGCCAAAGAATGCATATAGATGGACAGTGCCACTGAAAACAAATACAGCATCATTACTTTGAACAAGATCACGTTACAAAAATTGCACCCTGGTATGTGAACATCATACCAGCCTATCAGACAGGTTTCAAGATTAGGCCATTTGGATTCCATTCCTCATCCAGTTCCCCTTCATTATGGTCCAGCCGCAAAGGAGCCAACATCCATCCCATCATTATAGTATCAACATTTCTGATATTTTAAAGGATAACAGAAAAATCATCTCCAGTCCAACCCCACTCTTAAGTATTTATTCAAACAAAAAAAAACTATTCATCTCTCTATAAAATGTTAACCAGCTAACATAGTAGTAAGGATCAAGTAAAAATGTGTAAATTGATTTAAAAAAAATACCTTATTCTGAATAGTATCAGTCCAGAATATCTTGTGCATATTGTAGTGGAAATCCACTCCCACCGCAACACCTCTGTTCTGTGAATGAATCAAAGTGCGCAGACTGTTGCCATGGATGTCACCTATTAGCAGGTCTCTGCCGTTAGAAAATAGCAAAGAAGGAACTCCAGCTGCAGAGGAAATGATATGTTACAAAACACAGAGTTAGAACTAGAACCTTGTTTGTATCAAAGCAGAAATCAGAATAATAAAAATAACAGTTAGAATTTACAGAATGAAGCATACTCATTCACATCCCTGACTAATAAAGGAAGAGGACTTTTAGCCATTGTCATTTGACACTATTTTTGCTCAAGCTAAAGGCAAAGAGGTCAGCCTCTCAGTCAACACTCTTTCTAAGTTCAACAAAGGCAAGAGACTAACTGAAACAACATTTGGCACGCAGCAATGCACCACAAAGAAGCAGAGACGTTCAGCAGAGCAGCCGCAGAAGTCGACAAAAAGGAAGGCGGTCTATGCTAATGAGCTTCGTATGGGGGGATCATCCATATATTCAAAATATGGGTGCAGGATGTAAACAGGATATGTGCAGACAGGACATGAAACTTACTGGAGGCATCAGCTCTACAGTATCTGTGCTGCTCCAGGGTGTAGCCATCGCGACAGCTGCAACGATGTGAACCGATGCGGTCCTCACACAACTGGTCACACACACCCCACATGGAGCAGTCATCGAAGTCTTCAGCGTGAAATCAAAATCACAGCAGATGAGGATTAGATGTTCAGTGTCACATAACACTTTCAACAGGTCTTTTAGAAACATCATAGTAGCGCATTGAGGAGTGAATCGACATAACTCCCCTTTGCCCCTTTTTTCATATTTTGCCGTGACTCTTAACAACTTGTGAACTGCACTTGTGACTCCAAAAACATGAATAACACTTCTTATTCTCTGGGTGCACACAAATAGCAAATTTGTATTTGAGTTGACATATCTCTAGTCAGGATGAGCATCAAAATATATATTTGAACACTCAACTTATAACTTTCATTTTATGGAGGATATGTACCTATACATGAGCGACTATTGTTGCTGCTGACGATGTATCCAGGAGGACAAGAGCACGTTCCCCCTTCAGGAGAAGCATGACAACGATGCTCACAGCTTAAAGAGGCACATCTCCAGATACCTGTTCCAACACAGAAACCAAACAAGTGAGGAACATTCTTTAGTGACACAGATTATGTGATATCAGATGTCCACATTTAATGCTAGTTGTATTGGTACTAACTGCAGTTGTGGCCAGCAGTGGTGTTAGTTTCATCCTCTCCATCAGGACAATGAGGTGTCCCGTCACACAGCTGATCAATGGGGATACACAGGCCAGAGGAAGGACAGGGCCACTCTTCTGGGTAACACTCTCTTGGCATATTTTCTATAGGAAAAAAACCCATTATCATTGTCTGTGAAAGCTTACACTTCAATAACAGAGAATACAATAAAAATAAAAACAGTTTTAAAGGTGTGAGACTGGGTGAGGTGTTCGTAAGGACACTCAGCTTTGTCAGGAATGTGGAACTGATCTTAAGAAAATTACAAGTAGTACTTTATTTTCAGGGAAATTACTGTCACTTTAAATCGACGCAAGGGAGTGGAGCTTTGAGGGGGTCACATGGGGGCTCAGAGGGCTTCTGCAGCCCATCCTCTAAAAACACACACTCTTCACAGCCGTGTGAAGGAATTCTAAAGCCCTTTGGGGGGCTGCGCAATCTTGTGCCACAAAGAGGCATTTGAATAACACACTTAAAGGAGCACAGGCATTGCGTCTTGCTAGCCCAAACCAACCATGGTGACTAGAGATGAATCAGGTTCACACAGAGAGTTCCAGTTGTAACCCATTCAAGTGTTCCTCAACCAGCTAAAAGTCTAATACTACTGGATCTATTAGTTAAAAAATTAAGTGGATTTATGACAAGTGGTTTTCAACTGTTGTGTCCATACCGCAGCCTTTTTCGTCAGCATTGTCCTCACAATCATCCTCTCCATCACACAGCCAGACTTGATGGATACAGCGACCACTGGGGCAGGTGAAGTAGTTTCCTCTACATGTCGGATAGGCTGTATATGAAATGGAGAGTATTAATACATATGCATGTTATTTACTTATTCATGACAGCAAAGATAATATAGACAGAGGCTACATACTGCAGTTTAGTTCATCACTTCTGTCTCCACAGTCGTCGTCATGGTCACAGACGTAGCGATGAGGGATACACAATCCGTTGTGACATTGAAACAGGCCCGTGTTGCAATGCTGTGCTAAAGAAAACACAACATAAACGAAGAAAAACAGCCGTTCAGTGATGCTTAATTTTACAGTGAGAAGGTTGTTTGGAAACAGTTGTTTCTAAAATTAGTTTCTTACTGCAGTTTGCCTCATCAGAGCCATCACGACAGTCAAGTACGTGGTCACATCGCTGAGTCCGGTTGTAACAGGCCCCGCTAGCACATCTCAGCTGTGTACACTCAGGGTAATCTGAAAGATTAAATCATCATCAGGGCAATTCTATGTGTTCAAATCAGCCTGACAACTGTGTTCTTTTCAGCTTTGAAAATGTGAAAAGCTTGGAGAATGGGAAGGATAAGAGACTAAAATTTAACGCCACCACCATAACAACAGCAGTCGCCACAGCATTCTTTATGCAATTGTGAGATTACCACAGTGTGTAGTGCTGTGAGTCTACCATGTCGGCACAATAATGGCATAGCAGCTGAACTTCAGCTTGACTAATCCACCAAGGAATCTGCAATCAACCCCTGACAACAAGTAGCATATTGTGGCCCATTCTGTCAGTCAGCGAGCCTCTTAATCTTAACAAATTGATTAAAATGCCATAGAAGCCTGAGATAAAAAAAAAAGGAAACCACCCTGGAGAAGACTTACGGCAGTTACTCTCATCAGTTCCATCTGAGCAGTCAGCCAGATGGTCACATCGGTATTCTCCTGGGATGCACGCCCCGTTACTGCAGCTGAACTGCCCACTGGTGCATGTCCTTCCAGCTGGGGACATATCGAGGAATGATTTATCAGCACAAAAGAAAGTTTGAGCCAGATTCTATTATATTACAATAATTTGTCGTTGAAATGTGATCTGTTAGTTAGCACCAGGCAATAATTAAATCTTTAACCTCCTCACTGACTCTGCACGAGGCTCTTGTCTGAAACTTTTTCACAAATACGCTCAATCAAGATTATAAAGATTACAATAGCAGCATTTACAGTTACTTTTATGATGTGTTAGAATATATCAACATGTGTCATCAAAATGTACTCACGACAATGATGCCTCTCATCTGAGCCATCCTCACAGTCTTCCTCATCATCACACACCCACACATCTGGAATACACTCGCCATCGCTCAAGCACTGGAAATGACTGTCATCGCATGTTACCTGAGCTGTGGGAATACACACAGAGCGTTTCATTATTCACTCAAGAACTGTGAAATTGCTATATTAAAAATATATTGTCAAAGAAACATTTTTCTACCAATGCTGTACTTCAAGTTGAAATAACACATCAAACTCGTATCCTAGTTATCCCAACCCTCTCAGGTGGAATATCTACACACAGTGTGACATAATAATAACGAGTAACTCACGGCAGTCACGTTCATCGGAGTCATCCACACAATCTGATGTCCCGTCACAGTGCCAGTCACCTGGGATACATCGGCCCGTCCCACAACGGAACTGTCCCAATTCACATCCTATCAAAAATTTATGTTTTCGATCAAACAATTTTTTCGATCAAACACACAGTTTTTGAGGTATTGTGAGTTGTCCCATATATATATATATATATATATATATATATATATATATATATATATATATATATATATATATATTTTTCCATTTTAACACGTCTCTTCAATACAACATATGGCCCTCAACCTCAGTTTTTTTTTCTGTCTTTTTTTATTTTTTTTCTCTGTCTAAAGCCTTCTTAGGTCCCATGTAAGGCACTATATAAATAAAATAAAATGTATTATCATTATCATTTTAAAGTTGATAAAATAGTTATCATTTTTACTCATTTTTATCATTATTCACTTAATAAAAAAAGTGGAGGTTTGAGTGCCCTCCATTGATGAAGAATATTGTTAAAAGCATTGACGAGACTTGGAGACAAGCGTGCCAGCCATCCTCCTGACAGTTACACAACCTTCTCATCCTGAGCCTCCTTTTGATGTTCTCACCGAGTGGCATCTGTAGAGATAAGGTACTACCACTCTACCTTCACTGACATTTTCCAGGGGAGATTGATTCAAGCAGCATAGTTTAGTGGCAGAGCACTCCATCAGACCCGTCCAAATAGGAATGTGCAATTCTGATTGTCTCTCTGACAGCCTGATTTATGGTGCATGCTGTTCCTGTCTGGTCTGAAACGTAATTGGAATAAATAGTGGTACTGGGTGGTACCGCAACCATTTCAACCCAAATTCTTCATGAGACGAGCTGTGAGGTGGTGATTGGTGGTGCATGCTAGAGGTTGGTGGTCTATCTCTATTCTGCCTTATCACACATTTTGGAAATTTTCTTCCTTTTAGATCAAACAGCCTCAGATACAAACACCAAAACAAACACCTTAATAAAATACAAATATCTAGACTCAAATGTTTCATTTCATTTTTTATAGCTGTACAAATCCCCTGTAATGTTACTAGGAAGTATAGAAAGTGCAGTAATGTTTTGCCTACATGTCAGATTACACAAGTATGAGTATTCAAGTTAAAATTTACTACCTGAAAACCAACAGTCTATTTGTTTGATAAATGTCTTGTGGGTGAGACACTGATTGTGCTAAGAGACGGGGGTTTATCATCTCTTTTATATCATGTAATCTTTAAAAGATGGATCACTTCTACAACATCTGTGTGGGTCACTGAATGTGTTACTGTGCTACTGCGCTCTGATCAAGACTTTTTGTCTCAGCTTAATTAAAACCACCGAACTGCTTTACGACCACACGGCAAAACAGGCTGCGTATTTAACTCCTTCTGAGTCTAACCAGGAAGCAAGCCTTTTTTCCTGCTCAGTTTACTTATGATAAAATTGCTTACAATCTGCTAAAAGGGAGATCCCACATGCTTCAGCATCATCTATAGCATGGCAGTAGTGACGTGTTGCATACAGTATAAAAATGTCCAAGAGATGTGATATATTAAAAAAAAACATATTCCCCCTGATGTTAAAGGTAGAAGATTTTAACACATCTGAAAGTACAGAAACACAAAGTTTTGATGACAAGAAACGTGTGATTAAAACTGATCAATAAAATATGTGTTTAAAGATGAATTCAATCAAAAGTTAACACATTAAAATAATAACCTTAATTAAGAAACAAAACCATAAATTAGGCCAAAATCTGATTTAGAAAAGATCAAGATATTTATAGCTGCCATACATTCAGATCTGAAGCTGACAACTTAAAACCACATATGCCAAGAAGAACCCAATCTGCTGGAGGCTTTCAAATACAGCCAGTGTTTCCTGACAGTATTACTTCTGGGAAAGGTGACAGATACACTGAAGCTGAACCTTTCAGCAGCACTATCTCGTGTGAGGGATCTAGTTACATTCTGAAAAGAACATCGTCTTTGTAACTTTTGCTTAATTTTCAGTTTCAGTTAGGTGTTTTATTTAATGTTTTCCTTTCTGTCCTCTCTAGCTTTGTCTTTTCTAATTAGCAACTTAAACCCACAGCAGGGGAGAGCGCCGCACTATCCATGCGGGAAGATAAGGACGTCCTACTATTGCCCAACAAAGAAGAGCAGTAGAGGAATTTTCATTAGAATGAAACCCCCCGAATGCTTTAAACCCCACTTTGAAATTACAATGGCACAAAAGAGGTGCCAGTGGGGATGCAAACTCATAACTGGAAGTGTCACCCTATAAAACCCACTTTGGAAATGGACAGCAGAAAGCAGAGTACAGTAAGGATGACTTCTTGCGGTAAGGTAAAACAAAAATGAAACATAAGCTCCCCTCTCACGACCACCCATCAAGAAAACACCTGTGCTCTACCACTTAAAATCTTTCTTGTCACGTGGGGTGCCTCAAAGATGTCTTCAGGCTTTCATCACTATCGTCTTGTTTTGGCGGATCCTTCTGCGCTCTCTGAATGTGTATGTGTGTAGAAAAGTGGTGAAAACGGCTGCTGGCAGCATGAAACGCTGGACCCGTCCATGCTGTCAGAGCGAAGTGCTGCTGCCTATTTCATATGGAAATCAATGCAGCAGAATGCAGTCAATTGCCAAACAAGTGACTTTGGCTCTAACTGCTACACACAAAACAGTGAAAAACCGAGGGGCTTTGGCAGTGGCATGGAAGCAAAAGGAAGAAATAAATGGAGTGAGGGATAATGCCTTGGTCTGGTTAGAACTGAGGAATACTCAACATGATTTTTAGTGTGTGCCTTAAAAAAAGCATGAGTGAAACAAATTATAAATTAAGTTCTGACAATTCAATGACAGTCACTAGACAACTTATTTTTTCCTTTGTACAGTCAATCACAGCTCATCAGCTGTTACTTAGAGGCTAAACTTCATCCCCAGCGTCTGTAACCTAGACTGAGAGAGCTGCAGGAAAAGAGAGGATTTGCTCTTGATTTGTGCCAACTGTGTTCTTGTTTCTAACGCTGTGTTACTGCTGCTCAAGGATTTAGGCTCCCACACCGGAAAGAAGTCGGCATGCGTGAGGTTTAACATGCACACGCTTGGCCAAGTTTTTGTGCCTTTAAAACTTTAAACACAAGGTTTTTTTTTTTTTTTTTAAATGTCATTTCAAACTCGTACTGAAAATAGTTTTGATCAAATCTAGCCTCGCACCTGTTCATTTCATTGACACCAATGTCTTGTTTTGATTGTACAGTTTCACATTCCTCTTATGGAATAAAAAAAAAAAAAAAACTTAATTAGTAACACCAGTTCTTACTATGCACTTTAATAAGTTATGAAAGTTTCAATGGCTGATGATTAACAGAGATAATGACTCAGTATACTGACAAAACATGTCCAGAACAGCAAAAATGGCAGAGGGCAGTTAAAAACCCGACACCATGAAATCCTCTGTCTGTCACATTAGTTATTTATGCCAGTATAAGCACTCTGTAGCAGTATCAAGGCCAAGGCCTGGATAATGTGTTACAGAAGAAGAAGAAGAAGAAACAATTGAACAATTAAAAAACTTAGGGATGTTTTAAAGAATGAAGAAGCAGTTAGAGAAAACAACATTTTCACTTCACCATAAAAATGTTTTGGCAAATGTTTTGGCAATTGCTCTGGCATGATGGTTCCTCTTCTCATATCATATGTCATTGTTCTTATTATTTCATTAAATAAATGAGGAAGATCATTACAGCCTTACAGACTGTTAAGCATTATAATATCAGTGCTAGTAATCAACATCCTCATGATGATGTTCATATTTACGAAAGTTGTGTTACAAAAGTTGAAGGGAGAAACAATTATCAAACTAGAGGATTTTTGTTGACAATCAAGCAGAAATTAGAAAAAAGAACATGTCTCCTCATGCATAAACAAACCACTACTAATCTAATATGTTGTTAAGTGAGATATCTTTCATATTGATTCTCACTTCACCAAGAAGTTTTAAGGAAACACCTGATACTACTCTACCGTGATATTTACTCCTTTCATATAATATGTTATTGTTCCTATAATTTTTGAACAAAGATAAATGAGAAACACTGTCACAGTCTTGCACACACAGTCTGTTAATCCCATCAAATCAGTGCTAATAATCAACACGAACATGACGACAAAGTCTCTGGACATACTGCAGCCAGTTTCAGTTAAGTCATCACTTTGTTCACTTCAGTTGTCATGAGCAAATTTCAGCTGCAACCTTTGAGACTGCTGGGATTCAAGGGAAATGCCAAGTGATTTTGTTTGAGGGCCACAGTCTCAGCGTCGACACGGTTATATTGTCTTTTTGGCATGAAGAGCTCTCCTTTTTTTTTTTTTTTTTTGCATGACTGTTAGCCCGTGAGGAAATTTACCCAGGAGGTTTCATAATAATAAAAGAAATGAGAAAGCTGTAGCTACAACCTTACTCTTGTTACAGTTTCCCCCCTTATTCTCCAAACAGTTCCTTAGGTAGAAATGGTTCTATTCTACAGCACCTGCAGTGTAATTAGTTGCTTGATTCACACTAAGGAGCTTACGTACTAAGGGTTGAGCAAAAAGAAAGCAGATTACAATTTGAGAAGTAGGATCTAGCAGGGTTACGAACACAAGAGACAAACACAATACTGTTTCGCATAAAGGACAGTATCTTAGCATTGTGTCTGTCTCTGTCTTTACTTTAGAAAATAAAGTTCTTCTTCGAGCAGTGATCAAAGTGGAATCAGTGGTTTTCGGCGTGAAAGCTGCTCCACTCAATGAGATTTGTACCAGTAGCTCCAACTCTCAGTCCTCCAGATTGTCTCTAAGTCACATGCTCTTTTCTGTTACCTAGCAACACTAAAGCCCAGTTCCTCAAGAGAACTTCCAATCTGTCTGAGGAAGGCTTTGTGCTCAACCTTTAATATAATACTATGTGGTAAAACGTTTAGCTCCAGAGCAAGAATTACTTTACCCAGTGACCACATTAGAAGTACTGGAAGCTATAGTGTAACTCTATTAAAACAATGGCTTTTTTGAATTATCAAACAAGGTTATTTTCATTTGTTTCATTAATTTAGCATCTTTAATTCTCAAAGTCTCAAAACTTAGACCTTCACTAATTGAATGAACCATTTTATCTCTGCTTAGAAAGAAATACAAACGTTTCCATCTGCATCAGTTCAACTTCTGTTAGTCTGTACAATAAGTGGTTTGTTTTGATTGAGCAACAAGTGCACTGGATGGATCACTGGTAGTTCAACATGTTTGCAGTTCTTCAATGAATCAATCAGCCAGGGAGGAAAAAAAATAACCACGGTTCTTACCTTCAGACTGGCACCATCTAACACAGCACATGAAGACGAAAATGAGTTGAAGCAGCAGTGCTCTCCACATCCTGGCTGGTCCGTCCAGCTCCGCTGTGCAGATGGAGGAGCTGTAAGGACTGGGATGCTGTTGCTTTCCCCTGTCTGTCTTTCTTGGCCTGCTAGTTGATAAAAAAAAAAAAAAAAAAAAAAGGGGGGCGTGCACAAAGGCCAACCCAGCCTCGCCCCTCCGAATAAATCCCTCGAGCCTGGAATCTGCATAATGCCATGCAGGTCCGAGTTGTCCCGAGTGCCAGTGATTTTTCACTCTCAGCGGGCTGTCGGTCTTGTTTATTTGCCCTACACTTGGGTGTAACAGTTGTTGCATATGAGTTTTTGAAAGGAAATAATAATAATTATGAAAATAGTACAAATACAAAACTATAAAATCTTTGAATTAGTTTATTCTGGAGCCTCAGACGGGTCACGTAATCGTATCGTCTCTAGTATGACTGAAGATCATTGATGCATGGTTTACAATTACTTCTCCACATTAAGTTTAATAAGCGTTAGGCGTATAAAAAACAAATTATGAGTCATTGTAATTAAATAAAAAGCCACCTAGCAATAAATTCATCAATTTGGTCACGTGGGATTAATGTACTAATAAACCATTTCTCTATAGATTTCAAAAGTAACTTTGAAAATTAAAGAAATATATAAATGCAAAAGCCAGCTATATAAGCGAAACGCGAGCAATAACTGCTAGATAAAAGTAGTTATGAATACGCAGCAAACCGAAAAACAGTAATAGCAACATAAAATAAAAAAAAAAAACAACTAACTCCTCCACCGTTATCAGATGGAGCTCTACCGTCGCTGGTGGTGACCGATAAGAAGCGAAACACCGCCACCATGCGGCCGAGGAGCGTCACTGCAGCTCAAACACGGTTGCTATTGGCGACCGAGCAACTGAAACTTTGAGATACAAAAAGATGAACTGAGTTTTTAAAGTTAAAGTGGAAATAAGTGTGTGTATTGATTTGTTTTTACACAAAAGCTAAAGCATTTAAGTGTTAGTCATCATGGCGACACCACAGAGAAAGGCAGACGACTTCAACAACACGACGGAGGTATGTTAAAGTTGACGTTAAATCTGTGTCAATCCACCTTTTAGCTGACGAGACACTGCGGACTTGACTTTGATAATTGATGACAAAACTTAATATACAACTTTAAATTGTTTCACTGGCGCATCTGTCACACATTTATATTGCAAATGAGTCTTTAAACCAACTTTTGAGTAGCTGAAAAACTTGTCCTGGACCAATATGTCAAAATGTCAAAGCCCAAACTGTCAATGCTTTCTTCTCAAATTAACATTTAATTTATTTGTTTTGATGAGTATCCTTGACATTCATACTAAACACAAAATAGTTTCATTATTTCTTCCCATACGCTAAAAATAAGCCAGTACTTTTAACTTAACATTTCAAGCCATTTTTACATATGAAAATAAAACATGAATATTGTTTTCTATTGTTGCATGATTGTATTTTTTTTTCATCTGTCACACAAAATAAACTAAACTACTTGTTTATGATGTTTTGATGCACTTCCCTTCTTCCTCAGCATATGGACAGTATGCAAAGATCGCTGGAGAAACTTCTCAGCCTTTCTACAAGAGATACGACTGAGACAGAAATGCTGCGGTCCAGGATTGATGAACAGTCAAGTCTGATCTGCATCTTGAAAAAGAAAGCAGATGACCTGTTTCTACAGTGTCAAACCCTGCAAAAACTCAACACCGAGCTCGAGAACAGAGAAACAAACCGGGAGAAAGAACTGGACAGTGAAAGAAAGAAAGCAGAGTTATTAGAAAAGAGATTTATGGATTTATATGCCAACAATCAAGGAATTATTACTTTCATGTACGAGTACAAAAATGAAAATATCCAGTTAAAAATTAAAAACAAGCAGCTGCAGTCAGAGAATGACACACTTTTCTCCCAAAAATTACATGAAAAAGAAATGTTTGTGCAAAAACTAATGCAGGAAATCAAACTGCTGACAGAGAACTACACAAATAAAGAAAAGGAATATCGGTAAGTTTTTCAAAAGCAAACAACGCTGCAAAATTGATCCAATCAATCAATTTTAGAAACATTTTCAACTAAACTTTGTCATCTCATTAAAGAACTTTAACTTTCAATTTAAAGGGAGAAATTAGTTGAATTCCAGTCAAAACTCCTGGAACAAGCAGCTCTGCATCAAGCGGAGGAGGCTTCGCTGCTCGATCAACTGCATGATGCTCAGCAGCAGCAAAGAGATGCTGTAGAGATGTGCAAAAGTTGGTAAACAACATTTTTATATTCCCTCATGAGCTTCAAAATATTAGCAGTTGTAATATTAAAGTCTTTTTTCATGAACAGATATAAAGCTGGAGCTACAAAGGGCTGAGGAAAAGCATGCTGTGTATGAAATCAGCATGATGGAGACTATGAGAAGTCTCGCCAAAGAGAAGAATGAGTTATTGTCTCTGTCAATGGAAAGAGGAAGAGTGATACAGGTGATTGAATTTGTTTTCTTCTCTAAAACCACAGCTCATTCAACTAAACACTTTACAAATATTGAACACAGGAGAAACAAGAGGAAATTCAGCAGCTGGAGAAGAAGTTGAAAGAAGAGAAAAAGTTCCGCACTAAAGCAGAAGCAAAGTAAATCATCATTAATGCCAATCCGTATTAGCCATGTTTCAACTGCACTGTTGAACATAACGAGTAATGTCTTTACTTGTCCTTGACCTCGCCTCAGGTTTGAACAAGATGCAGAATCTGTTAATGCAGATGTAAAGGTGAAGTCTCTGCAGTACGCGCTCAATGAATCCACGGCAAAGTACAAGACTCTTGAAAAGGTTTGTTGAAATGTGTCGAAAACGAAAGCGACAAGAAGCCAGTGTTTGCTGAAGAATATAATCAACATCTCAGCCTCTGTAACTGTTTCACAGGATTTCAAAGCTTTCCGAGAATACAGCAGCAGACTCCTTACACAAGAGAGGGAGTTGAACAAAAAACTGCGCCACATGACAGGTTAAACTTCAGTGTTATGTGAGTGTTAAGTCTACTTACCAATGACATGTTCACCATGAATGTTTGCTCACCAGGCAACGTAAAAAGGAAAAACATGACAAAAATATATATATATGACAATGTAATTTTTATTTGATCTTCACCTTTCCATAGAAATGGAACCACAACACAACATACTTAGCATGACACGTTATAAGTTCCTCTAATAGAAATTATACTGTACAAATATTTGACAGTGACAAATCACTTATGAATGTTCCTCTGCCAGTTTCTCAGCCTTTTGGACCACTTCTTCAATGGGACCCACCATGTAGAAAGCTTGCTCTGGCAGAGCATCGTATTCACCTTGAAGAGAGAGAAGAGTGATCATTATCTTCATATGTCCATTAAGATCATCCTATTCAGAAATGTTTTTGCCTTAGTGCAGCACTTTACCTCCTAGAATGCTCTTGAAGCCTTTAATTGTTTCCTTCAGAGGCACCAGTTTGCCCAAGTGGCCTGTAAAGACTTCTGCCACCTGGAAGGGCTGCGACAAGAAACGCTGGATCTTGCGAGCACGAGCTACAGTCAACTTGTCCTCCTCAGACAATTCATCCATACCCAGGATAGCAATAATGTCCTGCAGTGATTTGTAATCCTAAAAAAAAAAAAAGAACAAAAAAAAGTGAACAAACATGTTGTTAGAGGAAGTTTTAGTTCAGCATTTCAGACTGTAGCTTAATATTGTCATTAAAAAAAAAAAAAAAAAAAAATGATAGTATCTAATATTAGACTTGCCTGAAGAATCTTCTGTACACCACGAGCAACATCGTAATGTTCAGCCCCAACAATGTTGGGGTCCATGATACGGGAGGTGGAATCCAGAGGGTCCACAGCAGGATAGATACCAAGCTCAGCGATGGCACGGGACAACACAGTCGTGGCATCCAAGTGAGCAAAAGTTGTGGCAGGTGCAGGGTCAGTCAAGTCATCAGCAGGCACATAGATAGCCTGTTGCACACGTGATAATTTTAATGTAAATAATTCATAAAAAGCAAAATGCTGATATTTTATTAAGATCTTGTGTCTTCTCACCTGTACTGAGGTGATGGAGCCCTTCTTAGTGGTGGTAATTCTTTCCTGCATCGTACCCATGTCAGTGGCCAGGGTAGGTTGGTAACCCACAGCAGAGGGAATACGACCCAACAGAGCAGACACCTGAAGAAAAGAAAAGCAATTATTCAGACACAAGATTTATAGGCATTAGAGTTCAATTTTGTTGATAATATATGCAAATAAAAAAAAATCTAGCGATGCAAACCTCAGATCCAGCCTGGGTAAACCTAAAGATGTTGTCGATGAAGAGCAGCACGTCCTGACCCTCCTGATCACGGAAGTATTCAGCAACTGTCAGACCAGTGAGAGCAACTCTGGCACGGGCACCTGGGGGCTCGTTCATCTGACCGTACACCAGTGCTACCTGAGGAGGCGAAGACACAAGAAATGATGAGCTATACAGTGTAATTACATGATATGCTGTTCTAATTATCCTCATCAGAAATGCTTTTAACAATACATTAACCTCACTGAGCTGCTTACCTTTGAGGTAGTGTCCTTCAGGTTAATGACACCAGACTCGATCATTTCATGGTACAAGTCATTTCCTTCACGGGTTCGCTCTCCCACTCCAGCAAACACAGAGTAACCACCATGAGCTTTGGCTACATTGTTGATCAGCTCCATAATCAATACAGTCTTACCGACACCAGCTCCACCAAAAAGACCTAAAGAAATAAAAACATGCACAATAATCACTTAACATGATAATCGTATTTGAAAATCTGAATGTTGACAAAACAAGGAAAACATAATCCACCAACCAATCTTTCCACCCTTAGCGTAGGGTGCCAGCAGATCCACCACTTTGATACCAGTGACTAGGATTTCCTGCTCCACACTCATGTCAGTGAACTCTGGAGCTTCAGCGTGGATAGGGGCAGTCCTACCGGACAATTAATCATAATTAACGATTGAAATATATCATTTGTTGACAATAAATCCCAAATTACCAAAATGTTTGTTTAAGCTTTGCAAAAACCTACAATTCATTACAAATTACATTTCAATTATGTTTTAGTAGGAACCAATTGCAGTGCAGCTGCCATAGACGCAAAAAGTGAGAAGTGAGAGATTCAGAGACCACTACAATGTTGGTTTTAGCATTGTTATGGTATTTGTTAAATATGAAATAGTTCCCGTATCATGATCCTCTCAATACTTACTGTTTGGTGCTGATTGGACCCCTCTCATCAATGGGCTCTCCGATAACATTCATGATCCTTCCCAAGGTCTCGGGTCCCACAGGGATCCTGATGGGGGCTCCAGTGTCCAGAACCTGCTGACCACGAACCAGACCCTCTGTACCGTCCATGGCAATTGTCCTGACTGTGTTCTCACCTGGGGAAACACATGACGAAGAAGACGTTTAAAGTTCACAGCTCTAATTTGCTGAGGAGAGTTTTAAACCCAAGTGTCATTTCGATCCACTCACCCAAATGCTGTGCCACCTCGAGCACCAGCCTGCTGTCGCGTCCAGCCACTTCCAGTGCATTTAGAATGGGAGGAAGGCCTTCGTCAAACTGGACGTCCACCACAGCACCAATCACTGCCACTATACGGCCATTAGCCATTGTAGCCTGAGCAGCTGGGGTAGCATAGCCCCTGCCTGAAAGGACAGTGCAAGAAAAGGGACAACATATTAAAGATAATCTTACATTAAACAGGAGTTACCAGATCTGAAAATAAAAAACAATGCTTAGTCATTATAAGACACAAAATGATCAGTGTAGTCACGTGATTTACAACACATTTTCAAGACTCACTGACACTCAAACAAGTTGTGTGTCAAACATTTGACATAGACCGAGTTACTTGCAGAGGTCATTGATTAGGATACGGTCTGACTAGCACCACAATAGTTAACTGAATTGATAATATGACCAAATAGCTACTTGTGGTTTTTGTCTAGTAACATAATATGATTTTTTAAAAATATATCCACTAGTCAGCAATGAATGAAGAGACTTCATGGGAAAGTTGAGGCCTGACCAGCTGAGCATGTATCCATTAGCTTTAACAACGACACACAGCGCGTATAACGCTGGCAGTCGGCTCATATTTACAAAGATGTTACTTACTTGAATTAAGAGATGCATATCTCGCACCGATAGTCCTAAATCCAGGTTTAAAGGCTTGCAGAGCCCCGCTGCAGCACCGTCCCACGGCACCCAACATGGTCAAGATGGCTGAAGGTGAAGGCAAAGTGGCAATCTTGAACCCAACGTCAAATTTGCGCATGCGCACAGCTGTCGAGTTTGTAATCTCATTGTTTGCCACCAGAGGTCAGCACCGAGCTCTGACATATGCCCGATTTCTGGTGCAGCTGTTGCTGTTCATACTGCCTTAGGATGTGTCAGTAGTCTTGGTTAAATAGTTACATGGTTGTGAACGTGTTAAATTAAACCACACGTTGGTTAGATAGTTTGATTTTTTTTAATGATGTGATGTCTACATTTGTCACTGTAGTGTTTTTTAACAAACATCCTGTGTCCCTATTTGTTATCTCTTTGTTGCTTATCCTATTTTTCATGTTTTGTTTTACTGTACAGTGTCGTTGGGTAAAACTTGAAAGGTGCTTCAAATAAAATGTATTTTTTATTATTGTAACTAATACTAATAGGACCATTTCCTGAGTTTCACTGGCACTTTGTATGTACTTGCTCACCTTGCCCAGGTAATGGCCTGTCCAGGGTGTGGCCCCACTTCTACAGAGACATTTCAGTATAGTTTAAATTTCTCCAATAAGCTGTAACCTCCCATAATGATAGTTGTATATATTTGTCTTTGGTGCAGAATCCTGGCCGCAATATCTTGTGTGAAGATGCAATATCGAGTTTTTAATTGGATATTTAATTTTACGGGCGGTTAGGGTGATAACACATTGTGGCTTACACACAAGTTTTAAAACATTGGAAATGAAATTTAGCATTCGTCTTTACGAGTTTTTGTAAAATTGAAGAAAATAAGAAGCATTTGAAACTATTACATCAAAATCTACTAATAACTAGTGTAGCACAATGACGTGCAAAATTTTGCCACCACTGAGGTAACTACTACCTTTTCACTTCACAAATATTTGCATTCTAATATATAGTGTACAAATGTTGTATGTATTACACTACTATAGTGCACAGATTATAGTTAAAGAAGAAGGCGTGAGATATTAAGATGCACTAAAGCTTTTAGAGAATGAATCTACCACTTCCTTAGCCTATATATATATATATATATATATATATATATACACATACATATGTAGCTACACACAATTTGCTCATGTCATTCATTTACAAGTTTGATATGATTTACTAGTTTGATTCAGTTGATTTATGTCTTTTTCCCCTCACAGTTATATGGCCTGTGGTGGTGTCAGTGTCTCCACTTTGCTGTGATGGTTTTCCAGAAATTGAAAAATTGCTTTTTTAAAAAAGGTTTTTTGAAAATTATTCATAGTTTCAAACACAGTGGAGAAATGTGAACAAAAGCATTCAGTCAGTGATGAACATATGTTAAAGACAACTTGATTTTATGGTCATTTTAACAACTTGGAACAACTTTCACAATACTATGAATGCCTGTTATTCATCATATAGAGAGAAGTGACAGGTTGAATTTTGCCAAGCCATCATTCAGTGCAACATTCCTTTGTGTCAGAGAGTCTCCTCTAATTACTTCTTGCCTGGAGCTTTTGAATACAAAGCCTCTTCACCTCAAGCACAGCAGGCAAATGCTTCATGAATCCTCAGCCAGGCTGCATAGGACCAACCCCATCTTTAAACCACACCAAGACGAGTATGCTAAAAGGTCATTTCTACTGGCGGATGGTCAGATGGTCATCTTTTAGGGTCTTGGAGGTGAAGTACCACCTGCAGCTTTCAATAATCTGTTTTTTTAAAGATATGTTACATGTCTGTTGGCTTCTTAGTGCAACCCTTTCATTTTTTTTAAATAAAGTGAAACAACAGCCAAACAAAATATAAACTAAATTTGGGGAACTAACAGACGTTATTGTGAAGCCCTTGTTGCTCGAACTTTGGAGATGTATCTTCTGTCTGCCCCAGCTCGACACTTTTATTCCAAGTGAGAGACTTTTTCCCACGTTGGTGCTTTTATATGAATTAATGAATATTAATAAATAAATTGCTGACACTAAACTTCAGATAACATATCAGAGATACTGTCAAGTATTTATTGATTTAATCCATTTGATCAATTGGTCCAGTTAATGTCTCTGTTGGTCTGTTGGGAAGTCCCTGATCATCACTGTAAACCAGAAGTCTGAATGAATACTATCTCTGTACTATTTACTATGATATTTTCAGAATTAATTTTATAAGATTTTTGACCTTTAACCTTTTGTCCTCAGGCAACAGCTGTTATGGTCATTCCACAGTCCAGGGAGAAGACCAAAGGTGACCAGGCATGTGCCATCAGGGCCTGGAATTTATGCTGGCACCTCTGCCATTTCATATATTACCTCTTTAAAACCTTTTAATGTCTTATATGTGTGTGTGTGTGTGTGTGTGTATTACAATATTACAGTTCCTCTCCTCCTGATGAGAATAAAGAGTTAAACCAAGTCTGTTCAAATATTAAGCAAACGGTTAGTGGAGTGGATAGTCCGATAGTAGAGTTAAACATCTGATTTAAGTGTATTTAAGTGTATGTTATTAAAAAGTAAAAGGGGGTCTGATGTATCCACCAACTCTTGTAATAATAAGTCATTTTTTTAAGGTTCAATAACTTTGAAATGGAAACAAGACCACAAGACCATTAGACAATACTGTAAGTGTAACTGTGTATTTAGTAATGACTTACATGACTTGCATACTAGTGAACTTAGATTGTATTTGTAGTGATTAAACCCCCTAATTCAGCAAACACACATAACGTTGCCTCACAGTTGCAAACATATCCCAGCGGCCTCCCCCTGCCCTGAGGGCAGAGTAGGAGTCTTGGCAAGGTTCCATACAATCTGGTCCAGTGTTGCCGCCTTATAAAGGAGGAGTGAGCGTCTCAGGGTCTCACAGTCTCAGCTCCCCTGAATGACTGACACTGCTCCAGAATCAATGAGCTGACTGGAGCCGACTGTGCACTCTGGTCCACTGCTGTTCCTGCTACCTACTGCAAGTCTAGAGGTCTGCACTTAAACTAAGAGAAGTTGGACTGTGAGTTGAATTTAAGGTCTGTTATTTTATAGATGCGCTTTTATCTTATTTTAAGGATGCAAAATAATACAGAGTAGTTTAGCCTCATGATGAAATCCTAACGGAATATATGGATATGCAACATGTTCTGCTCTGTTTAGATAGCAGTCTATTTTTTGATTGAATTGGTGTTGTGATTTTTCTCCACAGTTGGGGCAAGGATGTTCCCCTCCTTTACATCAGTGCTGCTGCTCACAGCCCTGGCCAGTGTCTGGGCCCAAGACTTTTATGAGGAAAGGAAAACTAACAAGAAATCAAGGGTCAAACCTTCAGCTGCAAATATTCATGATGGTCGAGGTAAGAAAGAGAATGTAAATGAAAAACTCTGAGACAAATGGTTATTTTTTAATGAACTATAATTTAATTTCAATTAACGTTTATGCAAGTGCTTTACTTAATTTCAACAGTGTAATATATTACTGCAAAAAAAAAAAAAAAAAAAAAAAAAAAATCACAATTATGTAGTTATGTATGTCCTGATTGGACATATTTACAGTATTTTTTCCCTGTGTGGAATTCAGAAATTTGTAAGGAAGAAATACAAGGTTTTGACTTCGAATTAAAATATAATCAGAAATGTAATCAGTTAAAGGAGTAACACCTCATCCTTTGTCCTGTTTTGTGTGCACACAGCCATCATAGATGAGGACTGTGGCTTGGAAATCTCCTTCTTGTTGGACAGCTCTGAGAGTGCCAAGGACAATCATGAGCAGGAGAAGCAGTTTACCATGAACGTGGTGGAGAGACTCCAAGGAACTCGGCTGCAAACTGGCCGCGGCTTGAGCTTGAGAGTGGCTGTGTTGCAGTACAGCAGTCATGTCATCACAGAGCAAACCTTCAGAGACTGGAGGGGCATAGAGAACTTCAAGACCAGAATAACTCCCATTATCTACATCGGGCACGGCACCTACACCACCTACGCCATCACCAACATGACCAAGATCTACCTGGAGGAGTCCAGTCCGGGCAGCATCAAAGTGGCTGTGCTGCTTACAGATGGTATTTCCCACCCGAGGAACCCTGACATTTTCTCTGCTGTTGCTGATGCCAAGAACCAGGGCATCAAATTCTTCACTTTGGGCATCACCTGGGCAGCCAATGACCCAGCTAATGTGGCCCAGCTTCGACTACTCGCCAGCTCTCCTGCCTCACACTTCCTCCATAATTTACAAGATGAGGACATTGTCGATAAAATTGTCAATGAGATTGTGAGTATAATACCTTGTCTTTCTGCACTAGAGGAAATGTTTGTCTTGAATAAGAATCCACTCAGGGTACATATATGGACAGACTTGTCCAGGCAATTGTATAGAGATGGAATGATGACAATGTTCTAGACAAACAAATGCAACAATGTTCATGACAGCTCTGGATTTAGGCTTTTGTCCCCAGTTTTTACACAAAAACTGTATTGTGTCAGAGCTTATCCTCTAGGATTTTCTCTAATGGTACTACTTTTTGTGGGTTTGTTTTACAATCTTAAGTGACATTCCTTCAAGCAGAAACAAACTAAGGTTTGAATGGTGATTTTTTTTTTTTTTTTTTTTTTTTTAGGGATACATGACTGACACAATTTATTACATTTTGACTCCTCTGACACTTAACTCACCATGCTTCACTAGACATTGCTTTTAGCATAGAAGTATTCAGTATTATTCACTGTTGATTCTGCTACACTCATAACACATCTACATTGCTAAGCAGTGAATGAAAAAACATGATAAGAATCTGCAACATCTTGCTACAAGTCATTTCCTGACAGTAATTTCCACTTTTTTTTTTTTTTGCAGACTAGCTTGGCTGATGAAGGTGTAAGTATAGCAGTTCTATAGTATTACTAATCCTATACATACAATTGACATTTAATAATGTATAATTGCTGGAACATGCTCACTTTGACTGTTTAGAATTATATTTCATGAGCTTAGCAAAAATGTCTCTTCTGTTTTAGTGCCCTCTGGCTCAGAGATGTGCTTGTGAGAAAGGAGAGAGGGGGCCAGGTGGGCCTGCAGTAAGTATTTAACCTCAAGTCTTCTTCTTTAAAATATCCCACAACCAAAGAACAGTTTCCTTTGAAGTGTCACAAATGCTCACCAAGAGTAAACATTCCTGAAATCTCGTCCAGACAAATCTGATACCATCCTAATATTTTGGGTAGGGTAATTGTGCTGTTTTGAAGAGTGAGGATAATTGTTTGCTTTTTCTATGTCAGTATAGCTTGCAGGCATTTACCCAAGTGAAGTAAGTGGATAGGTGGTCCTGCCCCACATTCTAAAGACAAACCTATAGCAACAGGGAAAGAAGACAAGAGATTGCAGTCTTCTATTCCCAAAGAAATATGTTTGTTGTTTCTCTGTGTACCCTGTCTTCAGATAGTTACTGTGCATTTCTCATGTGACATAAAATGTCCCCCATGGAAACCAGAGGCACCACATTAAGAGGTTTTCTCCCTATAAAACGGGACCTTTGCTGATAATAAATCTTATTTACACAACCCCTGCTGAGACAGCAATGTGGGATGAGGGACTGCAGCGTGGACCACTTGATATTCCTCCTAATCTCAGTGTGATGTCAGGAGAAGATAATCTCAGCCCCTCTAGGCGTCCACTCACACTTTCAGACATATATGCAAACCATTCAGTTCCCTCACCTTCTCAGGTAACGGAGAGCTCAAGTAATGTCAAGCTTTCCAGCAACCTGGGAGATAATCATGTTACTGACAGACAGCTGTGTGGCCATTAACCAGGTGCTTTCTACGCAGAGAGATTCTTCACATTCTTACACTCAGACTAAGAGGATCTCATAATTGCACTCATTGCTTTAATGGTCACAAACTAACGATTTCTGGTGGACAGCAACTGACAAATGCCGTCCAGGTGCAGTTCAAGACAGTGACGCCTTATTTTGTGGACAAGACACCTCATGCCCACCTAGGGTCTCAGATGTCAAACACTCATGTTCATAAATACACATATAAGACACATGTACATGTCAGACGAGTGGCTTTTTTTCTCTGTGTCTGTCTCAAACAATGTCTGTCCAGAGAGAAACTTGCACTTTGACTTTTACAAACAACACAGTGAAGATAACCTTTAACATTCAGGTTATGAACTTGTGAACACCAACTGCAGAGCAAAAATTCGGAAGAAACTGATCAAATCTTTTATTCTTCAGGGAAAGAAAGGTCGACCCGGAGATGATGGAGCCCCAGGGCTTAAAGGGCAAAAGGTGCGTGATTTTTGATGGACATATGGACTATGACTTCTTTGGCTGGCGGGCTCTTTCACAGGTTATATAACTGTACTTGAGTGTCCTATGCATAAATTATGTGTTTCAGTTTTGGAAGAAGTTGTCAGGCTTCCTAGGCTGTGTCATCAACCATCTACAAAGTATAAGCTATTTAGTAAAACCTCAAAAAATTAATAGGTTGTAGCCCAGAATAAACAGTAGTTAATGTAACATTCATATGGATTGCTTATTAACATTTACATTATGTATATGTTACTGTAGTCTATGATTATATGATTTCTAGTGATGATATTAGTTAAATTTTTTTGTTAGATTTTATTTTTTAGACATAAAATATTTTTTTTTTTTTACACATACATTAACATGCAGGAATATACATACAGGATCTCAGTTCATTATTACTTTATTCATGTACATCTTAAATCATCTCCTGTGGAGTCCCCCAAGGTTTGATTGTGGGCCCTATTTAATTCTCTTTTTGATTATCTTCCCATGTATTTACATATACCGTATGTAGGTGACTTTTTCTTGAAAATGGATGATGCTGATTGGTGATCAAGACCCTGAACACTTCTATAGAGATGGTTGGACTGATGAACTTAATCAATAATCATTGCATTTAAATGCTGTATCTAATGTAAATTTAAACTTTAAACTCCATTTCACCATCTAGTCAGTGCTTTACATGTTTTTTATTTTCTTATATCTTGCCTGTTCTGCACAAGTCACAGAGAAGCACAATGCCAATGCCAATATTTGGAATAGGCATAATGGTTTATTTTTGTTTGATTAGTGTCACTGAGATTAATGTAATAACGTCATCCTGTCATTTCAGGGTGAAGCAGGATTAAGTGGACTTCCTGGACGGGAAGGAGCTGAGGTAAATATATATGTTCTATATGACCAAAATTAAGAGAATATTTTATTTCATGACATTCATTTGTTCACACATAACATTTCATTAATACTATTTGCAGGGAAAACCAGGCTACAAAGGAGAGAAGGTATGCAGTTCAAGTTAATAAATTAGACTGCATTTTATTTTGCAACACAATTTACTGTAAATCTGTGCAATTCCTGTAATCTCTACACAGGGTGAGAGGGGTGAGTGTGGCACTCCAGGAATCAAAGGAGACAGGGTATGACTGCTGACATTACATACTTAATATTATGTTTTCAGTGTGTAAATGCTGTATTTCATATTATGGTCTGTCTCATCTCTGTGTGATTTACTCCAGGGTCTTGAGGGCTCAGTTGGTGCAAGAGGACTCAGAGGTCTGCAGGTTAGTAATGATTCATGTGTTAATAGAGCTTGCCATAGCACAGCTCACGGTTCGTTAACATCTGGCTGTTTATTACTAGAAATGCTCATTTGGAGTTATTTATATGCCCTAGCAATACTGTTATTTCATTCTTAAATGAGGGTGTAAACAAAAGTTGACCAAATTATGCCAGGCATTTCCTCCTATCAATACAGTGAAATACATACATTCACAGATATCAAACTGTTTTTGGTTGTTTCATCATTAATGGTTGTATGTTTGTCTGCCCAGGGTTTACCAGGACCACATGGAGACATAGGACCAGAGGGCCCTCAGGGAAAGCAGGTCAGCTCTCACCTCATTGTGCACATCTGCTGTGACCCTTACTTTTACTTTTATGATAAGTATAAACAAGAGGGACTTTTACCACCCCAGTCTTAAACATACAGGACAGAGGCCTGTTTGTCTGGTAATAGACCCCTGTGTGAACATTTGGAAATGGGCCAAAGTCATCCCCATCATTACTGTTATTCAGCAGTATGGGGATACTGTATGGGGGAACTTCAGCATAAAAATCTCACTACAGGTTGTCGTAATGGCTTGTATCCTGTTTCTAAATACAGACTAGGAAGTGCCTACAGCATTGTTAGCTTCTCCAACAAGAATTGCAGTTAATAACATACGTGGAAAGTCTGTGTATGTTCAGTGTCTTGCCATGTGAAGACATGTACATGGCATTTACAAAGATTAACAGGGTCGTGGTCTCTGTGTGGTACAATTTTCATTAGATTTCCAAAAGGCTCCAATAAGACGAGACTTTACCTGTGTTTACGTTATTTATTTTATTTCCAAAAAAAATACACATTACATGAAAAACACATAAATGGGCCACCCACCTCACAGCCCTTACAATTAAATAAACACAAATAGGATTTGGAATAATAACTCTTTCGTAAATCTTTTCAGATTAGATTGAGATGATATGCATTAAAATGATTAAAAGAGACTATTATATTTAATTAAAACATCTTTTCGTATCCTTTGGTTAAAGTTACTTAGACATTAAGGAAATAATTAACACTTTGATGTGGTAGCTTCTAACAGTTCTTTGTTATTTTGAGAAACCATTGTTTGGGGTTCCTACAACTTCAAGACATTACGGGAGCCTGAGTTTAGTTCCTTTTTGTCCAGACCTGCAAAAGGAGATCAAATATCTCACTCACGACCCCATTTATAAAACTCGCAACTGCTAAAGGATTTACAACAGGTGGTATTTTTCTGTACTGAACCATAGTGTTTTTACACAAAGCGAAAGTTATTATTGGTTAAAATGAAGGCTATTTAAGTGTCTAAAATATGGCTGTTTTTTTTACTTATGTTCCTCTAATGTTAGTTCTTGGTTTAACCTCCAAAGTACACTGCTTTTAAGTGTTATTATGTTTGAAATCACAGGGTGAACGTGGCCCACCTGGCCCCCCAGGAATTCAGGGGGAAACTGGTATTGGACTTCCCGGACCAAAAGTAAGTCAACGTGACTTACTTTTATATAGCATTCTGTGAATACTTTATTGTACATGGTGATCATTTGTCATAGTTTAATCACTTGGTAGCTCCATTTCCTTGGTTCGCTGTTAAACTCAGTCACCATATTAATTTGCAGGGTGACATGGGGTTCCAGGGCAGACCAGGTCCTCCTGGTCCAGTAGGAGTGGGCGAAGCTGGACCTCCTGTAAGTTAAAGTCTAACAGGTGGCACTATAGGAATCTGTTGAATGTTTTTTTGTCTTTAATGTCCATATTTGTTTCAGTAGCAAATGTAATCGATATAGGTTCTTTGTTTGGAGGACTGTTTAGGTGACGTACTGTTCACTCTGGGTTTTTTTTTACAGGGACCTCAAGGACCACAGGGTGTTCAAGGGGAAAAAGGACCCCACGGTGAAGGCTTCCCTGGACCAAAGGTATTTTGTCTTGTCTATCATTAGTCAGTCATCAGTAACATTATCTAGGTCAAAACTAGATAAATACCACTTTCCCTAATTCTTCTATAGGGTAGACTAGCAAGAGACAGGAGACAAGCCTAAATACCATGATGTAAATAATGATTGCTCACTTGCTGATCATTAATTAATGCCCAAGTGCTTCAGAAATATTTTAGACACTTCAGAAATATTAAAGAGAAGTCAAAATAGATATTTCTCGACAAGCTCAGAAATACACCAGTATCCACATAATAAAACTGGCAAACATGACTTTTTCTCCTGCATTGATGACTCTGTCAAGATACTCTTCAGTAAAGCCGAAGAAGGAGCAGAAGAATTTTAAAAAAGTAGATGTCAATAAATATCTAAATAACTGGACCTTAAAACTCTAATGCTAACAACTCTAACAAATGTTTCCAACAGGAAGTGAATGAATTTGTTGATTTCATCTTTGGCTTTAAGCCATGCTTATCTCTTAATTATGCTTCATTTCATTTTTATCTAAGGTTAAGTTTGTTGAGTGATATTGCCTGGGGTTACATTTATATTGCTCTAGTGCTGAATGTCACAATAAAATTAGGGCTTTACGTCATGTAATGGAAAAGTTCACTCTCCACACAATTTGCATGAATCAGTTCTTAGATCCTATAGGTATAAGAGATAAACTGCCAGTGTGTGTGGCTGGCGTTAACAGACACAATTATCAAGCTTGGGATGATCATTATCTTTACTGTTGACTTCATAACAAAGTATTAAACTTTGTCTTTCAGTTTGATTGTATGAACAGGTGGCATTCTGCAACTTATGGTCTCTCTCTGTCAAAATCAAATTCAATTCACAACCCTGTTTCAACTCACTGACTCACAGTTCAGGTGTTCAGTCAGGTGTTCCTGCTCACTCTGATGTTGATGTATTAAACCTGTAAAAAGTGTATTTTACCATGCTGAAACATGCTGCGGCACAGAACAACAGAGTAAAAGCAAGTTTACGTTCCATTCAAAAGGGGATAACTGGGATTGAACTGAGGGTTTAACATTGCATGCAAGATGGGGTGCAACAGCATATGGCTTACAGCAGCCTCTTACTGTATAGCTGCACAAAATCACATCATATAAGCAAGTGATATAAATTGTTGTCAGGAAAGTTTTACTTCATAAGTTTCAGCTGGTCATGAAAGAACTTGATGGTAAATGTGATGACTGGCAGAACAAATGTATGTGGTTGTTGATAATTCTGTGGAAAGACATCATCATACACTTCATTTGTTAAAGGAAACTCTTGCAAAATGAACAAAATGTCCTGAAGCAAGTACAAATATGCTAAACTCTCGTCAGACTTCCTGTGCTGTTATAAGTTTGTTATCAGTTCCTGTGCTGATTTCTGTCAGGGGAGATTGAACCCTCTCCTCTCAGGTCTGTATGTCTGTATTTTATTTAGTTACTCATGCTGCTCCCATCAGCACATTCTTAACACCATTATTTTTTGAAAGTAGAAAAAGGTTAAAGAATTATGCAGTCAAGAGGTGACATGAAGAAAAGAGACTGTTTCATTCTTTGTGCACAGGATCATGTTGTATCAACTAAAACAGGAACCAACATGTTCTTTTTCCATACTCTCTCCACTGAGAACAATGCAAATTTGGCTGTGACCCAATCTCAAGGAGCTGTAATGTAACTGACAGAGACGACCTGATTTTGTTTCACAGGGTGATCGGGGGCTCCCAGGACCAAGGGGGCCTCGGGGACAGCAGGGTGCAGGAATCAAAGGAGAAAGGGTGAGTTATAAATTCATCATCTAACAAGTAGAATTCACTGCAGCACGTAAATAACAACGCCACTAATGAAATCCATGCAAGACCCAAAATGTCCTCCAGGCCACAATTACAAAGACGGTTCCTTGAAACGCTAGACATACGTTACACATCTGGTTCATATGGAACATTTTAAAGTGCAGGAGGTACACTATGCACCATATATACTGTGTAACTTTAAAGGTAATAAAAGTATATATGCTGATCGGCCATAACATCAGTAAAAATAAAATGTTTTACATACTGCTGCAGGCATAGAAAAGTCTTGGTTTTGGAGTTATGCCATCCTGGAAAGGTCGGTTTATATACTATTAACTTTGTTTATGGTATTTCTGATCTGTGAACATGGATGGACTCTATGGAAGATAACTCTAAAATAAAGTATCTTAAATACAATTCTTATGTCTATTTTATTCAAAAACCAATGCAGAAACATGGCTTGTTCATAAAAAAAGGTCAGCAACAGTTAATAAAATCGGTGAACTCAAAAGGAACCCAAGAGAGGTTGGTCAGACAAGAAGAATTGAGACTGAAACACTATAAGGCAAACACAAGATAGCAAAAAGTGGAAGTTAGTGGAAAGGTGTTTACAGTATGTGACTGATTCAGGGAAATGAGGGACAGGAGTGCAAAAGTAGGTGATGCTTAGGCAAAAGGAAATAGTCAGTGTCCACACTGGACACTGTGGCCCCTCAGTGGGGATTTGCACTACACTCTAAGTCTTGTTAAGTTCCTGTTGGTACACATTTAATAAACACACCTATATTGATCTGTTACTTGTTTGTTACTTTTAGGGTGAACTGGGACCTCCAGGCCCTCCAGGGTCAACTGGACTTACAGGAGTGGGCATACAGGGAGAAAAGGTCTGCTGAAAGTTGTTATTCAAAAGCGTATTTAAAATTGTGTCTCTCAAAAGTTGCGCATTTAGCATCAATAACTGTTTAATCTGTTTAATTGAACAGGGAGTTGAGGGTCCAAGAGGTCCACCAGGAGTTAGAGGAATTCCAGGAGAAGGATTACCTGGACCTAAGGTTTGTTTTAATATCTAAAAGGACATAAAATTCAACATTGTGTGTGCTTGTTTGGTCAGAAGGAGCTAGCACAATGCTTTGGGTTGTCAATTCATACACAACGAGTAAAGAGTTTGATTCCAGGATTCCAATGTTAATGTGAGTTTAATTGATTTTATTAACAGATTTAATGTGAGCAGACTATGATACTGTGTTATTATGGACATTTATTGTACTATAAAAAACAGCAGTGCATAGCCAAAATGGTAAATGATTTAAACAACATGTCAAACAAGTTCAGTGCACTTACATATTTAGAGTACCAAGAGGTAGCAGTGGTGTACAAAGTTGCAAAGTACGGAGGATAACAAACAGTAAAATAACAGTATAGCTAGACTGACCACAGTGTTATTGTTGGTAGTCTTATATCTGTCATGGTAAAATCCTGTTCTTGATCCTGATATTGTATTTAACATATGTTGTTTTGCCATTTTTCTTTCAAGGGAGACCAAGGTTTACCAGGAGAGCAGGGAGCACCAGGAGAGAGGGGTATTGGTGAACCTGGTCCAAAGGTAAGCCAACTCTTGTCATGAAAGAGACAAGTTGATAAGGTTGTGGTCTGTATCATGAGTGCTGATGTACTGAATCCATCATAACTCAAAAATTCAATGGTGCTATTACAGGGAGAACCTGGGGCATCTGGTTTGGGTGGCCTGCCTGGTCTTCCAGGAGAGGATGGAGCTCCAGGGCAGAAGGTACAATACTTTATACCAGCTCTGTGGAAAACATCCAATGTGCAGCCAATGTTCTGTCAATTATACCCTCCTTTCTTTTGTCCATTGTCTTAGGGTGAGCCTGGTTTACCTGGTCTGAGAGGTCCTGAGGGCGCACAAGGAATTGGCAGTCAAGGGGAGAAGGTATGCTTAGATTATACTCAATATTCTTATGTAGTTCACTTTTTTTTTATTAGATCAAATGTTAATCAAATGATATCTGTATGTGCTTTTGCCCAGGGCGACCAGGGTTTAAGGGGCATCCGTGGGTTACACGGACCTCCAGGGATTTCAGGACCCTCAGGACCAAAGGTGAGAATGAATGGGGTATTATTATTGTGGTGTCATTGTCTCCTTGATGAAGTGGAACAATTTCCTGTTCCTTCCAGCTTCATTCCATTTTACTATAATGAATATGTTTCTGCTGGAAGATTTATGACATACTAACATTTGTGCCAAAAACAAGTCATCTTCAAGTTGTTGACAACTGAGAGAAAAACAAATTGGACTGAACTGGATCTTAACTCTCTTCCCAACACTCACCTTGCAGGGTGAACGTGGGATACCAGGCCAGCTGGGCATGCCAGGGCCACCAGGACGGTCTATTTCAGGTCCAAAGGTAAACACAGAAAAGCTAGTCAGCAGTCTTGGCAGATAGACAAGTCCCTGCAACCAGAAGAGTTGCCGAATTTTATCTGATGCATTATCACTGCTAAGAATCGTTGTGATTTTGTGACAATCATTGTGTCTCCAGGGTGATGTAGGTCCTGCTGGGCCCCCTGGTCCCATTGGTGAAACAGGCCATGGATTACCTGGTCCAAAGGTAAACAACCCTGTCAATTTTATTTTAAAACTCTAAAAAACATGTTCCTACAGATGTTGATGGCTGTTTATGGTTGTTTTAATCACTGATTTTTTTCACTCAGGGAGATCGTGGTCATTCAGGTTTACCAGGCCCAGGTGGTCCGAAAGGCGAAGGTCTTCCTGGCCCTGTGGTTTGTATCTTCAATCAACAAATTACAAATCTAAGTATATTACAACCAGCAAAATCCTATGCAAGTTGGGACAGTCTTAATCTATGTATTCTCTAATTTAGGGACCCCCAGGCCTGCCAGGCTTACCTGGAGAGCCAGGCCCAGAAGGAATAGGAATTCCTGGCCCTAAGGTTTGTGTCTATATGTTTTTGTATGTTTGTTTGGGCAGAATATATATTTGTGTATGGTAAGACCTGTAGTCAATGTGATTATTTTATATCTGTTACAGGGTGATATCGGCTTCAGAGGATTGCCAGGTTTGCCCGGCCCAGCTGGGGAGGGTTTACAGGGACCACCAGTAAGAAATATGATCCATCACACAGATTGATCTAATTATGATTAACATTAAAATTATCTGAAAATTATCTGATGTGTATATCAGACCATTTACTGAATGCACGTTGTTTTATTCCTCTCTTAAAACTGCGGTCTGATTACCCCTAAACATTTGTTTTAAGGGTAATGTTGGGAGACCAGGACCTCCTGGTCCAATTGGACCTCAAGGAGAAGGTATTCAAGGCCCAAAGGTCAGTGATATGATATTTTGTGGAAATTCTGTATCTAAATCACTTATCAAGCTTTTTATAATCAGGATTACTTCATTTTAACATGTACTTGCCAACAGTAAGTAGAGGTGAAGCAACATGATGCTGACATGTTGCACAGAACAGAACTACCTGACAAACTAGCTGCAGGACAAATCATAACAAAAATTTATGATCTTTCAAGAGTTTGGATGTATTTTTCCTATGTGGTTTAAGTAAATATTGAGTGTAATTTCAGGGAGAACCAGGAGCTCAAGGTATGACTGGGCCTAGAGGGCCTCAAGGAGACGGCTTTCCTGGTGCTAAGGTGAGGCATTGAAGTGCTGCTTTCAAACATTTCATTGACTTATGATTAACTGTTCTCTGAATGATGACACACTATCTCCTTTCTTCAGGGTGACCGTGGATTACAGGGTGAGAGGGGAATGAAAGGTACAAAAGGAGATTTGGGAGATCCTGGCGTCCCTGGTGAAGCAGTAAGTCAAACAGACTTTGCATCAATTATCCATCAGTGTTGTTGTGTGTTGTAGCTGTAGAGCTTGTTCAATCACTTATCAGTTTAACAGTAATAAAATTAGTGATAAAATGTTGAACAATCAAAATTACAACCTTCCATCATTAGCATGACCACTGAGACAAAGACAGAACTGCTTTAAATAACACACAACAGAAAAAATGATATTATTTTCAACTTTTTTCTAATCGCAGGGCAGGCAAGGAGCTAAAGGAGAAGCAGGCCTCACGGTAGGTTTATTAATTCATTGCATTTATTAACTTTCAACAAAGTATAATGGTTTATATTAATGTAAATTCTCCCATATTTTTCAGAGAGAGGATATTATTAAGCTGATTAAAGAAATCTGTGGTAAGACTACAAAGAAATTGTGACATTATATGTTATTCCATTGTCAAGTTTTATTAGTTTTATCCAAATTCTTGCAGCAGTATATGGTGTAGACTACAATTAGTTTAGCCATGCTAGCATCAGGGAATAGTAATATATGTATGTTGGTCCACAATTTACGTCCAGACCAAAAACTCTTTGCCACTGGAATGATTGCCACGAAACTGTGTAAAGACATTCATGAGCCACAAAGGATGGATCCTGTCAACTTTCGTGACCATTGACTTTTTGTTTGCCAACAATGATTTAGCTTATGACCAAACTAATGATATCCCTGTCAAACTTAGCTGTAATTTGTTTAGTCTGTTTAGTAATTAGCTAGTGTTACCATTTTATAATAAGATAATTTTAGGGTTAGGGTTAGACAGAAAACATTGTCAATGTACAATATTAGCATGCTGAAATTTAGTTCAAAGCAAGTACTGTTCAGAGCTGCTCGTGTGACTGCAGATCTTGTCCTAAGTTTGCAGTAAACCAGTACTGGAGATGGCAAAAGTGATATATAGAAATGCTAAAATCTTTTTACCTCATTTTTCTTTTCAGGTTGTGGCATCAAGTGCAAGGAAAGGCCCATGGAGCTTGTGTTTGTCATTGATAGTTCAGAAAGTGTTGGCCCTGAAAACTTTGAAATCATCAAAGACTTTGTCACGCGGTTAGTAGATCGAACCACGGTTGGGCGCAATGCCACCAGAATTGGACTGGTTCTCTACAGTCTGGATGTCCATTTGGAGTTCAATTTGGTTCGCTACATGAACAAACAGGATGTCAAACAGGCAATCAGAAAAATGCCTTACATGGGTGAAGGCACCTACACTGGCACAGCCATCAGAAAGGCAACTCAGGAGGCTTTCTTTAGCGCTCGACCTGGAGTCAGAAAAGTAGCCATTGTGATCACTGATGGTCAGACCGATAAACGAGAACCTGTCAAACTTGACCTAGCTGTGAGGGAGGCTCATGCTGCAAACATTGAGATGTATGCCCTGGGCATCGTCAATTCCTCTGATCCTACACAAGCTGAGTTCCTGCGAGAACTCAACCTCATTGCTTCTGACCCTGACACTGAACACATGTACCTTATTGATGACTTCAATACACTACCAGGTGAGTCAGATGTTGGCAATATTACACCTTCATTGATAAATAAACCTTATTGTAAAGTGCCTGTAATTAACAGATTTCTTAATTTCTCTCTTCAGCACTGGAGTCTAAACTCGTCAGTCAATTCTGTGAAGATGAAAATGGTGCCCTTATTTACAATCGCATCACAAATGGACACTGGAATGGCAACAATGGACATGGACTTAATGGAAACAATGGGCGTGTAGAGCATACCAATGGATATAATGGCTATGGTAATAATGGTTATGTTTATAGTAATGGAAACAATGGACATGGGAACAACGGCAATGATTACAAATACCAAGATGAAATCCAAACTACAAGACGCACCAGCAGCCGAGGCCGTGGAGACACTTTCACCCTGCCCATCAGTGCTGATCCTCTCCCTATTCAGGTCATTGCTGAGATCACTTCTGTGTTGTTTTACTTTAAAGATATATTTTTTCTCTACTGATTATAGATAATCAATTACCTCATCAATCAGTCTTTATGTTGTTGTCTCTCACTAGGTGGTGGAGGATGATGATGGTGAAGATCTGGACATTAGAGCTCAGGTGCGGGGAGGTAGTTCTGTGGCCATAGTTAACAAAACAATATCAATATCCACTATGACAGAAACTTCTGTCTCCAATGAGGCAGTCTCATCATCCTCTTCATCTTCGTCCTCATCTGCAACATCTTCGTCAACACTGGGATCAGTTTCGTCCTTCAGCTCTAATCAGTTGCAGCCTGTGGTGATTCCAGTCCTGCCTGAAGAAGAAGGTGAGTGAGATCTATGGCGCATACAGATTCTGTTCAGTATGTACTATCAGTATGTATGTATGTATTCAGGGCATGCTGACATTCTCATAGGGTACATAATTTTTCAATGTAGAGCATGTATCTCACACATAAATTCTCCTTCAGAATTCACTCTTGATCCCCGCTGTTACCTCACCCTGGACCAAGGCAGCTGTCGAAACTATAGCATCCGCTGGTACTATGACAAGCAGGCCAATGCCTGTGCACAGTTTTGGTATGGAGGCTGTGGTGGAAATGACAACCGCTTCGAAACAGAAGATGAATGCAAGAAGATCTGTGTTCTCAAAAGAGGTAGATTTTTTTTTTTTTTTTTTTTTTAGGTGAAAATATTTAACATGATTGTATTATTTATTTTACTGATTATTATATTTTTCTGTCTACAGCTGCATAAAAGGAGAAGAAATCATCAGAAATTGGACATTTCTACTCTACAGTCTTCAAATTTTTCATTTTAATGTGATGTCATTTTAATGTGTCTGTCCGTTGTGATCAGAACATATCATGCGCTTCTGTCCTCATGAAAATGCATTTTTTTACTTAACCAGCAAAGCTGTGTTAGATAGTCATGATAAATTCAAACAAATCCTGTTTTAACCCAGCGACTGAGTTATTTATGAACTTCTACAAAATCTGACTGTATTACCTCAAAGAAATTGTACTGAGCACCAGGAGCAACCAAATAATTCAGACTTTGGCTATCCTGGGTTTAAAGTAACAATGTCAGGGAATTTCTTACATTTAAAAATTAACATATAGTTGATTAACAGTATAGATCTTATACTTTTTTTGAGCCATGTGCTTCACATACACTGAATATATTTCTAACAAGACAACAATAGCAAGATATGTGAGATATGTTATGTTAAGAAGGTTCGCTGAAATATGCTCTGAGTACTTTTTTGTACACTCTGTCTATCGTTACTTCAATGTGTCCATTCGGGTTACCTGGCAGCTGTAATAGAGGGCCATGATTGTGTGGACACTGCTTTTAGACGTGGGCCATGAATGTCATTTAATGTTGAAGAGTAAGCCACTCTGCAATCTATTCATGAAAGGCCTGTCTATTTGGGCAACTTATGTGTATCTGGATTAAGTTTTTGTATGTTTTGTAATAATAAAAGATAAAATAAGGGTGGTTGTCCATTTTGTATTTTTTTTTTTTTTTTATCAAAACATCCTTATGTTCTTAGTAGTAACAGAAAATATAGTTGTTGGTATTTATGTTTTTTGGTCATTAGTGTCAGATTATATTTGCTTTTTTGTTACCATTGTGAACTATATAGCTTTTAGTTTATTCTCATTGTGTTATTATCATATGTCATCATTATATTCTCAAGTTGTCATTGGTAAATACAATCATAAATATAGAGTTTTATTTTTAATTGAAAAAAACTGTCTTTCTCTACTTTCTTTCTAATGTAAAATGCATTTATGTGCGGTATAAAGCGTAACCGCCCAAATCCTTTTTGTCCTAATTGCTTTGCCGTCCGTTGCCCCGGTGATTATGACGCTATTCTCGTCCAGATTAGCATTTCTAGCAGCCATTAAGCTAGCAGCTAAACCAAAATCAGATAGTGAACGTGAATAAACAAACCAGCGATATTATTACCCTGCGGCCATGGCGTCTGTTTTAGATGCTCTTTGGGAAGACAGAGATGTTAGATTCGACATAACAGCGCAGTAAGTAAACCCTGAGCTAGTTTGGGATTTCACCACAGTAGAAACTGGTTAGCTCGACTATGCTCTTGGCCTGCTGCTAATACTGCGGCTGCGGTCTTAGATTTTCTCTGTAATGGAAAGAAAACGTTTCATTTAGGATTATTTCACATTTGTGTTGGCGCAGAAATGCGATAGATCATTGGCCGATATGTCACTATTCACAGGCAGATGAAAACTCGACCAGGAGAGGTGCTGATAGACTGTCTGGACTCCATAGAGGACACGAAAGGAAACAACGGAGATCGAGGTTTTATTCTTGAACATTTACACGTTCTTGACAAACTGTGTGGGACTGTTTAGTTATTTCATTACTGATAAAGTCCATTTTTTGCAGGGCGACTCTTAGTAACGAATCTGAGGATCATTTGGCACTCTCTGGCCCTGCCCAGAGTCAATTTATGTGAGTACATCTGCCCTGTATCCATCAGCTGAATGTGTCTGCCCTCTCTTGGAAATACATGGCATTAATTTTATTAAACGCTATTATTTTTGACATCTGTGGATTTGAAGTGTATACATTGTGGCTTGGATTTCTTTCCTGTGCACCATTAAGTTTTTAAGATTAGGTTTAGTCTTGAATTTCAGGCAAAAGGGTTTAGACACTATTAATTCATGTAAATCTGTTATTTTTCAGCTGTGGGTTACAACTCAGTCATTAACATCACAACAAGGACAGCTAATTCAGTGAGTAAAGCTTGGTTTCATTTATCCACTAGCACATGTTTAGGGTAAATTTTATAACTCTGTTGTTATGTACATTGTTTTTACTTAAGATATTATTGGCACTATGTATTATGAATATGTAAAACATGTAATAAAGACTGAAATATTTGCTAATGTAGGAATTTATTGTTCTTTTCCAGAAATTGAGAGGCCAAACTGAAGCACTCTACATCCTGACAAAGTCCAACAACACAAGATTTGAGTTCATTTTCACAAATGTTGTCCCAGGAAGTCCACGACTCTTTACTTCTGTTATTGCTGTACACAGGTACAACAGTGTTTAGAGACTGTTCAATTCTCAGATTTTGTTTTACTTAACATGTAAGTTTTTCTTTTTTTGTTTTTTACTGCAGGGCCTATGAGACCTCCAAAATGTACAGGGACCTGAAACTGCGAGCTGCTCTCATTCAAAATAAGCAGCTGAGACTTTTGCCCCGGGAGCAAGTGTACGATAAAATTAATGGAGTTTGGAATTTATCCAGTGATCAGGTACTGGTGTTCTTCATGACATGAAGAGTTTAAGTTTAAGTACAAATAAAATCTGACGTGGCGTGATCGCACAGCAGTAAAATAATGAAATTTAAATCCAGTATCTACAGATATTTGAACAGATATTCCCCAATTACAAGATGCCAGGTCAAATAACTGTATTATATTTATTCAATTGTTGTTGCTTTTCTTTCTTTTAGGGTAACCTTGGAACTTTCTTCATCACAAATGTTCGTATTGTGTGGCATGCCAATATGAATGAGAGCTTCAACGTCAGCATTCCTTACCTCCAGATTGTAAGTATAATATTTAACAGATGAAAATGTATGAAGTTATTAAAATTAAGGATGTTTCACTTGCTACTAACTTGCTGCTACTAACGATCCTGTTTTTTTTTTTTTTTTTTTTTTTTTTTGTTTTGTTTTTTTTTTCAAATTATGTATATTTTTAAATATTTCTTCTGTTTACAGTGGTCTATCAGGATAAGAGACTCAAAGTTTGGTTTGGCTTTGGTAATAGAGAGTTCACGTCAGGTAATCATGTCTCCTTTTCACCTAATCAGACAATATTATCATTGAACTATTATCAGGTTTTCCTGACTGGTTTTCTGATTTAAAAAAAAAAAAAAAGTCTATTAATAAACTTTCGTCTTTTGGTTTCAGAGTGGCGGCTATGTGCTCGGATTTAAGATTGACCCTGTGGATAAGCTTCAAGATGCACTTAAAGAAATAAACTCACTACATAAGGTTTACTCTGCCAACCCTATCTTTGGAGTGGACTATGAAATGGAAGAAAAGGTAGGAATTTTGGATATTAAGTCAAATGTCTGACTTTACACACCTCATTAGTCTCTATCACTCTATTTTTCCACCTGTTAAACAGATCTTGTTGTCATAGTGCTGTTTATCCTAACAATCATTTCAGCCCCAGCCGCTGGAAGAACTCACAGTGGAACAGCTTCCTGATGATGTCGAAATTGAGCCCGATGAGCAGACTGATGCTTTCACTGTGAGTGTGCCCGTTGGCCACCCTTACACTCCTCTGGGAGTCCATGGTTTAGTTTTCAGACTCAGAATAGCTACTACCTAATGCCCTTCAGTATAATGAACAAACATGAATTTATGTTGCCTAGTGCTCATGTTTATCACAGTGCTGTTCATCATACAACAATATTGTATTATTACACACAGTAAGTGTTACAGTCAGTGTAGTTATGTGTGTTAATTACTTGTGTTGTTTATTTTTATTTGCTTTCAGGCCTACTTCGCGGATGGCAATAAGGTAATTTCTCACAACTCATAATTAGAATTATACATTATGTTGTACCATATGTGAAATTTAATTTGTTCATCGTTTTTTCTGAAGCAACAAGACCGTGAGGCGGTCTTCTCTGAGGAGCTGGGCCTCGCCGTGGAAAAGCTAAAGGACGGCTTCACACTCAGTGGATTGTGGGAAGTGATGGGCTGAAACAATGTGAATAAATGTAGTGTATTTATTTGTAATTATCATCAGGAAGTATTGTTTTTATTCATAGAACGGGCTAAAAGTTATACAGTTTATGTATACACACTTTTCATAATGAGAAAATACTATATTACCTGTGACAGATTTGTTTGGGGTAACTTGTATAAATAATATTTTCCGCTGGTGGATAGAATGTAATATATAATGTAGTTTGTATTGTTTTAATTTAATAAATTGATGTATTTTAACTTGCATTGGAGAGTTTTTTTAACAATATTTAATTTTATGTTTTATCTTTTATATAATTGATTCCTGTGGAGAGAGAACACAATGGTCTCAGACTAAATTCAAAAGGCACTAAAGTATTTTAAAAATGTTAAAGGGGACATAGTGTCACCTCTTTGTGGCTGCAGCTGTTCATTGACCCTGTCTGTTCGTTAAGTAACTCCCCCTGTGGATGTTCTCTCACACATACTGAGTCAGAGCAGAGAAGTAGTCGTCACTATCAATGAATTATGACTCACGCTTCACGTAGAAGTCCCTAGAATACACACGATTGTCGTAAATGCTGTCTATTTCTGTCAACACCGACTGCACAGCCAGTAGTTCTGCTGTTGTGTTAAGTTTTTTTTGTGTGTGTGTGTGTTTTTTTATTACGTAGTTGTATATCTGGTGAGGATATATTTTCACTATATTAGATAAGACAGGAGTAAATAAAGTATCAGAGGTTATATCTGTGTGGAAAAAAAACAACAATGTTGTTACTAATCACTAGGGTGACAAGTCTCCACAGTTGTTTTTACTCTGTGACAACTGTGTGAGTGATTTGGCCAACCTGAATTCTTCCTGGATTGGCTGGCTGGCTATATTTAGAGAGGCTCAGATATATTGAAGTGGTTTCAGACCTGACTCCCTATAGTTCTCAGTCCTCACCAGCTTGGACAGTCAGTTGTGAACTGCCTCTACTTCATTCAATTCCTGTCCTAACAGAATGGATCCCCAGGGCCTGAGGGAAGATCTGCGTCTCTTTCAGAGCACTTTGCTGCAGGATGGACTCAAAGAGCTTCTGAATGAGAATAAGTTAATTGATTGTACTCTAAAGGTCGGAGACAGAAGCATCCCCTGCCATCGGCTCATCTTGGCAGCATGTAGTCCTTATTTCCGCGAGCTATACTTCTCAGAAGATGGTGAGGAAGTGGACAAAACTGAAGTTGTGCTGGAGAACCTGGATCCAGATATTATGGAGGTGATCGTGAATTACATGTACTCAGCAGAGATCGACATCAATGATGACAATGTGCAGGATATTTTGACTGCTGCCAATCGCTTCCAGATCCCCTCAGTCTTCACAGTGTGTGTGAATTTTCTGCAGAAGAAGCTGTCAAAGAAAAACTGCCTTGCCATCTACAGACTGGGACTGATGCTGAACTGCGCCAGGTTGGCAATAGCAGCTCGAGATTACATAGCAGATAGGTTTGAGACCATGGTTAAGGATGCTGATTTCTTAGAGCTTGCTCCCCCTGAACTCTTTGCGATTATTGGAGCAGATGCACTGAATGTAGAAAAAGAGGAGGTGGTGTTTGAGTCTCTCATGAAGTGGATTAGAAAAGACAAGGAGAAGCGTGTAAAATCCTTAGCAGAGGCCTTTGACTGTATTCGTTTCCGTTTACTGCCGGAGAAGTACTTCAAGGAAAAGGTGGAGAAGGATGACCTAATCAAGGCTGATCCTGAGCTTGTCAAGAAACTCAAAGTCATCAAGGATGCGTTTGCAGGGAAACTGCCTGAGAAGAAGAAAGGAGAAGGTGATGAGGAGGAAAAGTTGCCAGGTTACTTGAATGACACCCGTAGATTCGGCATGTTTGCCAAAGACATGGTGCTGATGATCAATGACACCGCTGCAGTGGCCTATGACCCCCAGGAGAACGAGTGCTCTCTTGCTGCGATGTCTGAGCAGATCCCAAGAAACCATGTCAGTCTGATAACAAAGAAAAACAATCTGTATGTGTTGGGAGGACTCTTTGTTGATGATGAGGACAAAGAAAACCCGTTGCAGTGTTACTTCTACCAGGTAGGAAAAAACATTTGCTGAATTTTGCATTGATTTTACATTTAAGAAACTTTGTTTTAAACATAACATCTTGAAACGTTTCTTTCAGTTGGACAGTCTTTCCGGTGAATGGATAGCATTGCCACCTATGCCCTCCCCCAGGTGTCTCTTTGCCATGGGGGAATTTGAAAATCTCATCTTTGCTGTAGCAGGAAAAGATCTACAATCCAATGAGTCACATGACAGTGTTATGTGCTATGACACTGAGTAAGTTCATCAGTCCTTATATCAACCATTTGGAGTTTAACTCAATGCATTTGAAAACACTGACGTGTTCATGGTTGAATATATTCTCTGTTTCTTTATCTGCCCTTTTTAGGAAAATGAAGTGGACTGAAACTAAAAAGTTGCCCTTGAAAATCCACGGCCACTGCGTGGTCTCTGAAAACGGGCTGGTGTACTGTCTTGGAGGCAAAACAGATGAGAAGTAAGGCAGCAAGATCAGAACATTTGACATAAAGTTCAAATATGCATTTCACAATACCCTACTCATATTGGGATTGCTTTGTTTTACTGGTTAAAGTAAATCAACCAACAAGATGTTTGCTTACAACCACAAGAAGTCAGAGTGGAAGGAGGTGGCGTCCATGAAGACACCCAGAGCGATGTTTGGAGCTGTTATACACAAAGGAAAGATCATTGTGGCTGGAGGAGTGAATGGAGAAGGCCTCACAGCTTCATGTGAAGCCTATGACTTTGGAACCAACAAGTATGTGCTTTAGTTATTACTGTTAGCAGAAGCACTCTAAACATATAAAGTGACATGTTAACTCTTAATCTGAAGAGCTTTTCAGTCCTGAAGAAGTTTCCAGTATTTGCCTGCATTCATATTGCCTGTCATTCAACCTATTTACACAGACTAATGGCAGTGAGCTGTCATACAGGTAATTTTAGGTTCTTGCTCAAGGACACCTCGATATGTGGACATGAGGAGCTGGGGATCAAAACTCCAACCCTGAGATTAGTGTATGACTCAGTCTACTTCCTGAGCTGTATCCATCCCCCAAAATTAGATTAGAGAAAATTTGTAATAGAAATGTACTTTTCCATCTCTTTCCACCAATCAAGTACAAGTTAGGAACTACTGTTTTATATCCATGGTGAAAATACAAAGTCCAAGACCTCTTGCTGGGGTTTTAAGTACTATAGGAAAAAGTACTGTAGCAATATTAATACTGTACTTTGTTGCAGGTGGTCGCCCTTCACAGAGTTTCCCCAGGAGAGGAGTTCAATCAGCCTGGTCAGCTGTGGAGGGCTGCTGTACGCTGTAGGAGGCTTCACCATGGTAGAGAACGAGAACAAAGAGTGTGCACCCAGTGAAGTCATTGACATTTGGGAGTACGTGTTGATTTTGTTGCATTATATAGTTTATGTATTGTGTTACATAATATGATTGGGGTGATTTTCTTTTACAATGAAAATTCTCCTTGAACTTCCTTACTAGGTATGAAGATGACAAGAAACAGTGGACCGGTATGATCAGAGAGATGCGTTACGCCTCTGGAGCCTCCTGTGTGTCCATGTGTCTGAACACAGCCAAAATGCCCAAACTGTAGCAAACCGCTCAGGAACTTTGAGTTTACTGTTGTAGAAGTGTGAATAATGTAGATGTGACTTATTGTCGTCAGTTATTGTTTTAACATATCAGACTCTTTATCATTTCCTTTAGTGAGTTAAAAAAATGTATCATGATTTATTGTGATCAACAATTTCTAAAATTTTAACAACTAACCAACTTTTATTTGGACCAGAGCATATTATTTGTTCAGATCTTGATATGATTGTTTGTGTAGAAATAAATATTTTGTTTCATCAGTTTGTAAATGTTTCTTTTTCATTCAGCTACAGAGTGTTGTTCAAATATCATCAACCACAGATTTAACATATTTGCCATCTCAAACAACTAAAGAGCTTAAGTCCTGCACATAAGCCTGACAAACTTTACTTCATCAAGACAATACTGTGATTATTGTAATAAAAATATTTAGTCAGATGTCTCATGCTGAAAAGCTCTACATCACTGTTGAAAGATTTGTATGACTTTATATTTAAACTTTATACTTTGAAGTACATCTTATTTGAGTGCAGGACATTTTTCACAGATCAGATATCAGTGAATTAAAACAGTTAATACCAATTGTTACAATAAAGTATATTATCTACAATAAAATATGAAACACTGATCTCAACACTGACAAAACCCCCAATATAAAATAAAGATTCACATTTTTACAATTTTATTTTTTTATACAAAAGCTTGATAAACTTAATGGAAAAAAACATAATTTACAATCTGGTTTAACATGAATGAGGTAGATTCATGTTAATTTTAGATTCTTTGCCACAAAAAATAAGGAGCACTTGAATATCATTAGACTATATGTAAATGATGGACTCTGTTGAGTCACTCTGTCAAAGTTCAGTGTTCAATGTAACATTTCTTTCATCATTCAATGAACAAGGCCTTCAAGAAGAATGCTCTTTGAGGATTTTTTTGGTGAGATAATCCTTCCAAGCATCCTGTGTTGAAAGCTCCATGGAGTTCCATTCAAAGTGTGGGATCTGTAATAAAAAAAAAGAATAAAAAATAAAAATCACGCTGATCATTTCACCAGCACATCATTTTATACAGCGTCAGACTGTGTCCACTGACCTGAACAACGCGATATCCCAGAATTTCAAGGTGCCTTTTTCTCATCAGTGCTTCACCTTTTATATGATGAGAGATTTTACAGAAACTTTTGGAGTCCAGAAAGTCCACCGCAACTCTGAGAGAAGAGCAAACGCAGAATGTCAGATGCATTTTATTTCAGTGTGTTCTTGTTTTTCCATTGTAAATATCGAGCGGTATTCAGTGCAACGTCGCTACCGTTGAGCTCCGGGTGGCAGCTCGTCTGCGACATTTTCCAGAGATCTTGTCGCCCAATGGACATTTCCTTTGTCTGAGATGTGAAAAGTGTTTGGACTGCTGTACGGCAGCGGCTGTAGGTGTTTGTCCAATATGCACTCAAAGTCTGAAAAGTCAAAACATGGTCACATTACAACTTTATCAAACAAATATTTACTTCACTCCTCCATTTCACTTCTCTTGAAGGCCATATTAAGGCCAACTTCACTGTTCTTTCAAGCTCATCTTTAGGGAACTTTACATTTTAAATTGATGCATATAAATTGACTGGATATATTAAAAAAATAAAATGTTAACAATTGCACTCAAACACATCATAAGAACAGGCTTGAAAAGGTGCAACAAAATATCATCAAGTCGGTGTTTAATGATCTAATATTACTCACGTATGTTGTAATAATATGGAGTGACGACTCCTACTCGGACACGGTTCATGCCACCAAGAACTTCACCCAGCATTTTGTGGATTTGCTGCTGCACTGGACTAACAGTGCCACTCCCTGAAAAAAACCCATTTAAACAGACAATTGGTATAAATAATTGATAAACTGATCATCTATAGTTATATATTAAATTTAAGTTTCCCTCGTACACCAGAAATTATTAATGAACCTCATTACCTTTCTTTTGAATTTGCTGGCAGTAGCGGTCATGAAACCACGGCACCTGGAACTCGGGACACTCGAGACACACGGCGCGATTGAGCGCCATTAGGCGCAGTCGGGTCCGTATTTTGAGGGACATAGGCAGAGCTGTAAGAAGTAATGTGAACAGTTATACTACTGCTTACAACTCAATGTCAAGTATTTTTTTTCCATATAGTTTTAAATGAGGTGGGCACATACTTTCTAGATGAGAATCCAGCTTTCCCAGAAAGTAAATGTTAAAGATTTCTCTGATCACTTCTTCAGGAAAACAGTTGGCAATGGCCAATGAGTGCGCCAGGAGAACCAGCAGATGTGGGTCAAAGGAGCCTACGAAGATATGAAGGAATGGTATAAGTGCAAGTTTAATTTTCTTGAATAAAATTTTAAAAAATACTCTAAACTGATAGTTTACTTACTGATATGAGGAGTGAAGTGTTGAATACAAACATTATACAGCTCATCTGTTTTTACTGAATCATGATTCAGGGCAGAAAAGGGAAGCAGGATGGCATAAGTGGCCGTGTAGTGAATCTTTAAAATGATAAAGAAAAAGTACAGTTAAAAAGTACAGTTACAATTCATTATTTCAGGCTTAACATACTGTGATATCTTCTGAAGCACCTTGTCAATATTTTTAATGGCAACATCAGCCATGTGGTCCATCAGAGGAGGGCAGAGGTAATTCATCCTGAGTAAGAAGTAGGCCAACTCTGGCAAACTGCTCCATTTTATTTGATCCTTCATTTTCTGCAGCGTGACTATTGTTTCTTCAAGCAACATTTCTTCAAACCACTCCCCAGAAACGTGGTGGAGCTCCTCGAGCAGCAAGTCGCACCGTTTGGCCGTTTGTAACCTCTCATAGCCGCAGCGGTTCAGAGATTGCAGCAGACGGACATATTTACTGGGAGTACTGTGGCAGTAGGACAAATCATACCGTATCCATTTGGCAACGATGAAGGAAATAGTGTTGAGGTCATTAAAACTGCACTGAGACACCACCGCTTCAAGACGCGAGGTCATGGAATCGTCGATTCGTGGGCAGGGCAACATGGACAGAACACGGGTCAGCATGGTCACCTCATAGGGGTAGATGCTCTGCTGCAAAAAGCTGTAAGACAAACCAGTAATCAGTCTGTATTTTATTTATTCAAAATGGTGCAAAAATATCTCCTCAAATAAAACACTTACTTGAGCAAAACGTTTCTTATTCTTGTGAAGAATTCAGGGTTCTGATAATGCAGCAGATAAAGGGCTTGGGCTGCTCTGGCAACCTCTATTGGTTTAGAGACATTGAGGTTTTTCTGGATCAATGATGCAATTCTGGAAAATAATTTAGTAATAATTACATTTCACTGAATATTTCACAAACCGTTTTTTTATGTGATAATATATGAATGGAGACTTTTGGGTTATTTTGAGATAAAATATACAACATTATGATGTCCTTAAATATGATTTTAAAGGAAATGTAAACAAGATATATCCTAGTGGGACATTTTACAGTTCAAAAATAAGGAAATGTAAAACAGATACTTTTTAAATTGTTTAAAAAATTGTTTAAAAATAAGACTGCAGCAAGATTTGGTCAGTGGTTGTTTCTGAGGTCATTACTGAATTACTACCAAAAATAACTACAAAAGTTACAGAAGTTTTGATTTTTTTTTTTTTAATTTAAACAAAATGGACCATAATGATTTACCTCAAATATATATATATATATATATATATATATATATATATATATATAGAGAGAGAGAGAGAGAGAGAGAGAGAGAGAGACAAATTTTACTGCTGTTTTTGTCACTTTTCAAATGACAAACACAGCAAAACTAATATAAATTGATACATTGGCTTAACTTCTTAAGCTATGCAGGTGCTCTATAACTGAGATAAACTCACTTGTTCAGTAAGCTGAGGTTCCTGCTCTGGATCTCTTCCAGTGCTTCAACCACAGCCAGAACCTGCTGTGCACTGAACTCATCCGCCAACAAGAAGGCCGTGTTCTCCAACCTATGAGGATTGAAACCACATGGCAGACTGGTCAGAGACAAGGATTGCAGTAAGAAAGGTTTGATGATTTTTCACTCATTTACATAACAAATACTTATACAAACCCTTCTCTGATCTCTGGACTGGCCAGAGGAGCCAGACAAACAAATAGTTTACTGAAGGAGACAGGATCAGTGCTTGAATCAATCAGTTCAATCAGTCTCTGTTTCACAGCCAGTCTGAAGTCACAGTTGTTAAACTGCAGGGATTGATACAGCCCCACAATGACACCGATATTATCTAGGTCCAGATTGGCAATGTTCCACAGAAAGATCTGGTTGCACTTCTCCAGCAAAGGACGATAACAGTACTTGATGTTGCGCAGGAACTGCACCACTCTGCGAGGGTTGTTGGAAGGGAGGTTGACGGAGTGATCTACGGTGTCGAGGAGTTCATCTACCTTCTTAATGAGGGCGTCACGCAGCCGTGGAGACACCAGGGATGATGTGCTTATCATCAGTGTGGTTAATATCCTGGAAAAACAAAGCTAGACAGTAAATACATGAAAGATGATTCTTATACTGGATACATATTTGTCTGATAACCAACCTGATATCATCGATAGACGACAACCTTTTATCCATAATATTGGTGATCTGGCCCATTAGAGGACTGTGGTAAAGGTGCTGATCATTTAAACAAATGGCAAACTTGGACACACACGCCATTGGCAATCTGCAAAAATACATATTTGTGTAATATCTAATTAGTGTTGAAATGTCTGATCTGATAATCAACCCCAAAACAGAATAATTCATAATAACTTTGATCTAATTTATTTGTTATGATATTTATCCAGCAAAAATGCAAAAACCCTTGCTAGTCTCAGCTTCTTTAATGTGAAAATCAATTTTTATTCTCATTGCAAATTTAATATTATGAAGCTTTGGGATGTCAGACAGTGGTTTATATCAGTTTGGGACTCTAGGAAATTGAAACAATTAAAATCAGATAGTTTAGACAGTTACACAAATACTTAAAGAAAAATAATGGCTAAATAGAAATGATAGTTGAACCCTAAATCACCTAAAGCAATAATTAAAAAAGAAAAGAAAAGTCATGCAATCATACCTGTCTATTCTTAGCCATGCCTCTGAAACCAGCTGTTGAATAAGAGAGTCATGTGGCTCCACATTCAGCCTACATAACAATAATACAAAAAAATTGTCAATACAATTACACAGTTCAAATATGTTATTCAAGCTAGTAGTGGCTGTACTTTAATGTACCTTTGGAAAATGTAAAGTACATCCACCAACATAGAATCGTCCATGAGAGCAATTTTGTTCTCAGCCAAAACCCGGAGAGTCAAGAACTGTGGGTGACTCTTGATGAGGTCCACATTCCTGAGCGGCTCAGTTTTCTCTTTCTGGAACTGCCAGAGCATCTCCACAGCACAGCTGACATGGCTGACTGTGAACTTGGCCTTGTTCTTGCCCACCACATCAAACACCTGGTCTTCAACCGAGCAAACCTGCAGCTGCTCCAGAACCTGGTCTCGGTTCACTACCACCCCATGGAGGAGCCTACGAATGCAGAAACTCACACCCCGGAGCCGGAACATAATCACAGACCTGGGCTCAGGTTAGTTAAACAATGAGGGCTTCATTGTAGTAACACAGTGTCCACCTTCATCCACCTAAATGTCAAAGTAACAAGCAGGTTCAGCCCACAGGTCTTACATCCACCAGATTACAGGCTGGGGGCTGTAAATGAGAGATGCTGCTTCAGGGATCTTTGTCAAATGAGGAAAAACACAAAAACATACATTATTTTAACATGCAACATACTTTCTGACAACATACCAGCTACGGTTACATTAGAAAAGCAAACACCTCACATGTCATGTGCTGACCTCAGGTTCAGAGGATCTCATTTTCAAGAAAGTTGTGTAGAATCAGTCCCACGCATAGGTTACATGACTGTCCTCTGGAACACCGTTAGACATGTGTTTGCCAGTAGCTCAGTTGTTTTCTAACGCGGTGTTCACGAGTATGAAGAAACAAACACCAGGAGAGACTATAAACCCAGACCACCTCTGCTAGTCAGATGTTTAGCTTGTTTTTGGCAGAATATAGAGATTTAAACGAAATATATTTGCCAGAAATAGAGCACTGTTACTAAAACCACCCAAAATTCAAAGTCAAAAGTATCCAGCATGCGTGCTACCATGTTTCGCTTCCGTAGCCAGTGACATAATGGCGTATAGACATAAAATCCCTGGATTTTGTCTTGTAGGAACTAGCTGATTCACGCCGGGGTAAATGTTTCATTCATTAATTTGAATAAAGGATTTTAATGTGGTGATATACTTCCATATTTCTTCAAAAATCTAAATTTGTCTCAATTAATATGTCTTATTGTCATTTATATATATTTTTTTTTAGTTATTCGCAGGTAGGTTGTGCCTGGAAGACCAATTTTAGGGAGTAAGATCTCAGAGGCTAATCCTGCTGCGTGCTCCGTTGCGTTGACTGGCGCACGAGCCTCGACATACGTTGACGTCCCTGCCGCGCCATCTTTAGAAACAGTGAGCTTCAACACTGAATGAAACTTAAATTTCGTCGTTGGTCTACAACTGCTCGCTGCATGGAGTGATAACCTCGCCTTTCCAGGTAATGTGTGTGTACATTATTAACGCCTTAGAGAGTTAACGCGTGTGTAGTTAGTGCGCTAAAATGGTTCGTGTTATGTTAAAGGATCCTTCTCTATGTTTTATGACTGATGCTAGGTGAGCTTGCTAATGCTAACACCAGGGCCTAACGTTGGATCAATAGTCATTGCGTTCGATAGGTATATGCTACTGTGTGAATCTGTAAAGGTATAATCCTGATTGAGAGTGTGTAAACAGAGACTCTTTAAAGACACACGGGGTGTCGTTAACATAAGTTAACATTATCTTACGACCCAGAAAGAAACGAACATGATTTCGTCGCTATTTTATTTATAATCCAGCTGTGCTCGTAACGTGTCTCTTGGTTATCTGATCTGTTGAACACCGGACACTTGCAGTCGGGTCCTTCAATCATTTATTTTGTTGCTTCAAATGGTTTTGAGTTTGCATTTAAAGAAACCGTGCAGGTAGTTAGATCCAATCGGCGCGCAAGATTTGCATCTGATTTTTGCCTGCTATGCTACCTCCTGCTGTTGTTTATCCCGGTCTAATCTGTGTTTCTCGCTTGCAGGTGTTTGATCAGTGTATATGATCATGGGGATCAAGGTTCAGCGCCCTCGGTGCTTCCTTGACATTGGGATCAGCAATGTGCTCAGTAAGAAACACAACTCCTCTTTCAGCCTGTTTTCTCACAAATAAACTAGTAAATATCAGTAGTAGTATTAGTATATTAGTCAACACTTATGCACCCCATCAGTAAATTTACCCTCATTACAGTTGTAGTAATTACTTGTTGCTGAGGCTGTTGTAGAGGGATGTGATGCAAATTAATGTCAGTTGTGTGGGTGTAGATTGTGACTTTAATGATTAATCTACCTTTATAGAGATGGATTGGGTCAGCAAAATACTATAAACATCTGTAGTATAATTCATCTACAGCCTCTGATTAGCTTATAACTATTTTAAATTAAATTAGAGTTTCACCAAATCTTAAACAAAAGTTTTTATTCTAACTCATTGTGTTTTCACAGTCGGCAGAGTTGTGGTGGAGTTGTTCTCAGACATCTGTCCCAAAACATGTGAAAACTTCAGATGCCTCTGCACAGGTGAATAATGAATTTCCTCTAAAATAATATGCTCGTATACTTTTTCTATGCACAATATAATGCTGATAATTAATGTGGTTCCATCCAGGCGAGAAAGGCATTGGCAAAGGAACTCAGAAACCGCTTCACTACAAAGGATGTTTGTTCCATCGTATTGTAAAGGACTTCATGATTCAAGGAGGAGACTTCAGTGAAGGTGATTTCATAAAGCTTGTAGGTTGTAAATGTTGCATTTAGCACAGAACAAATATGATCCGTTCAGGGAACGTAAGGATACAGTTGCTGATGGCAAGTCTCTGTATTTGAAGCAGCACAAAAGTCAGATTTTACCCCTTTGGTATTTTATGCACATGGTGTTAGCTGATAACGAGAACACATCAAAACAACAACATCAAAAACTTTCTTCCCTGCTCGTGTTTTATTTCTTCTTGGACATCTTAGGCAATGGAAGAGGAGGTGAATCCATCTATGGAGGCTTTTTTGAAGGTAAAAACAATAACTACTCTTGCTAGAGCTGTCGGTTGTTATCCAAAACAATATTGGCTTCCAGATGGCAGCACAGTTTTGTCCTTTCCCCCCAGATGAAAGCTTTGCTGTTAAACATAACAAAGAGTACCTGCTGTCTATGGCCAACCGGGGCAAAGATACAAATGGATCCCAATTTTTCATGTAAGTCTTGTCTGTATATTGACATTGGTTTGGTTTATTATTAGTTCACTCTGTGAAGTCAGAGTCTTTATAATATTTTTTTTTTTTTACTTTTTTATCTTGACTGGCCTGCTGTGACACTCCAGAACAACTAAACCATCACCACATCTGGATGGGTAATTTGCTGCTTGATTACATCTTTAAAAAAAAATCTGTTTGCATAGTGCACAAGATATGCAGTATGCCTCACAGTTAAAGCTTAATATCACATTTGTTTTTTCAGTGTCCATGTGGTCTTTGGTCATGTGATCTCTGGCCAAGAGGTTGTTCAAACGATGGAGAACCAGAAGACTGATCCAAACAGCAGACCATATGCTGATGTGAAAGTTCTGAATTGTGGAGAGTTGGTGCCAAAATCTAAAGGTTTGTTTTGTTTTTGTTTCTCTTTTTTCCTTTTCCCTGCTAGTATCATAAGAGACACTCATTTAATTAAGTACTTGAAACACTCTTTTGCAGCAAAAAAGGTTGACAAAAAGAGGGAGCGGGCCTCCTCCACTTCCAGCAGCAGCAGCTCCAGCGACTCTGAAAGCTCCTCAGATTCCTCGTCTGATTCAGAAGAATCTGAGAAAGAATCCAAGAAGCGGAAAAAGAAGGCAAAAAAGTTAAAGAAGAAACAGAAGAAGAAGGACAAGAAAAAGTACCTAATCTATTTTCACCATCTACAGTGTAAGCAGTATCTATTATTTTTATTCTCATCTGTAATGCTTCACCAGGTCGGAGGCTGAAAGTGCTGAAGAGAAAGAACAAGAAGAGGTGGTTACATCTACCGTACGTCCTGAAGAAATACCGCCCATCCCAGAGAACCGATTCCTCATGAGGAGAAGTCCTCAGGCAGTTCAGAAGCCAAAGGAGGAGGCTGAAAAGGATCAGAGAAATAGGAGGGATAGAGAGGAAAGGCCAAGAGAGAAGTTAGTCTTCTTGACAGCCAGTAATTATATAATTTGCCCTCTTTGTCATACTTAATTGCCTCCAGCAATTAATTTTCATTTCTTTACTCCCCCAGTGCTGGCATGACGTATAACTCCCAGTCGTCATATCACAGGAGACTGGTGATGACACGATCCGGCAGGAAGATTAAAGGCAGAGGTCCGAGGGTAAGTAGGCTACGTTATGTCTGATGAGACAAGAGTATGCTGAGACACATTTCCTGTGGTAATGACAATTAAAAGCAGATTTTACAATTGATAAATATTAGAATTGCAGTTTTGTAAATTTTTCTTTAATGACAAATGTCCCTATAGAACGGGAATAAGTGGTTTGCCATTTTCTTCATACAGAGATACCGGACTCCGTCACGCTCACGTTCAAGGTCCAGAGACCGCTTTCGACGAAGTGAAACTCCTCCACACTGGCGCCAGGAGCTGCAGCGACAGAGGATGAGAGCAGTCACTGGAGAGCGCTGGATTAAGGGTGACAGGTAAATTTACCCTGAATTTGATTTATCTAATTAAGGAATACATATTCTTATTATACTATATTTTATATTATACTGTACTAAGCAATAGTAAGAAACTAATATGAACAGTATTCCAAGGAACATGTACCAAGACCCAAACTATCAAACCAAACACAAGTAAACCTGTCTGATTCTTAGCTGATGATGGGAACCTGAAATGTTTTGATGTGAAATACAGAGCCCATTTAAATATCTACATTTCAAATCTAATTATTGTCCTTTTAAATATGGTAAATCATATTTAATGAAAATGCATTATGTAAAAAAAAAATGTTTTCTGGAAATTTCCCATGCTATTGAATGCAACATGTTGCTTGGTCAGTTTTCATGTTTTCCCCCTTTATTTTACAGAAGTGAAATGAATGAGGCCAAGGATGAGTCTGCTACAGCTCCACGAAGAGAAAGACGGGCCTCCAGCCCAAAGCCTGAAAAACGAGACGAGGGTAAAAAAGACAAGAGGAGTCGGTCACATAGATCCAAAAGCAAAGAGGATGCTGGAGAGAAGGATGACAAGCAAAGCAAACACAAGGCAAAGAAACGTGATAAATCCCAAAGTCGCAGTAAAAGCAGAGAAAAGAGTAGGAGGTCAAAAAGCAGAGAAAAGGCCCACAAGCACAAAAGTGATAATAGGAGAGGTCGCTCAAAGAGCAAAGACCGAAACGCTAATAAGAAAGACAAGGAGTCAGAATCTGATCACAGTAAAGAGAGAAACAAGGGCAATGAGTCTGACAAAAAACATAAAGAGGACACAAAAGGAAGAAACGGAGAGAGAACTAGGACAAAGTCGAAAAGCAAAGAAAGAACAACCGCAAAAGATGGGTGTAGATCAAGCAGCAGGAGCAGGGATAGAGGTGGAGCCTCAGCGTCGAAAGACAAAGAAGAAAAACGAGAAAAAGGTAGAGAACGTAGCAGGAGTCAGGAAAGACGGCGCAATAGTGAAAGGGATAGTAAGAGGCGAGGAGCATCCAGAGATAAAGAACGTCAATCAAGAAGTCCAGACAGAAATAAAGCGAGAGATTCGCACAGAAGCAGGCGATCCAGAAGTAAGAGTAGTAAGAGAGATCACAGCAAAGATCGATCATCTCATAGAAAAGACAAAGACAGAGAAACTTCCAACCAAAGGAGGAGACGTAGCAGCAGCAGCAGCAGCTCCTCTTCTGATAGTGATAGAGATAAGAGAAGGAGGAGTCAAAAGAGCCCAAATTCCAAAAGAAGAGGAAAAAGTAACTCCAAATCCAGAGACAGAAGAAGTCCAGCCAGGCCGAGGCCAGATAGTACGAAGGGCAAAGACAGCAAGAGGAATAAATCGAGCTCTAGCTCCAGCTCTGACAGTGACTGAGTCTGTGATGGTGTCCTGAAGGAGTAGAGGTTTTGATTTTTTTTTTTTTTTTTTTTAAGTTTGTCCCTGTTTTATACTCACAACACATGTAGTATGCAGCAGCAGCAGCAGCAGCAGCAGCTCTCAAGTTATTTCCAAAACAGCAACAACAAATAACAGAAGATCAGAGCCATAACAACTGTAAACTTTACGCTGACGCATTCAAACCTGCAGTTACAAAATCTGTAGCGTCAAACATTGAGCGCTGCCTGAACTATGGGTTTTATTTTGGCAGTGAATGTGGATTGTGGATTTGCTGCCCGTGAACCGTTTGACATCGTTGCTGCGTAGCTGAAGCTGCAAGAGAAAAGGACTGAAAAACAAACTGGTCAACTGTATCTGCTACAATAACAGCGGGTACAAAAACACCAGGTTTCTTTTTATTTCTGTGTGACCGGGGGAAGTCGGTTTGAAGTTGTTCTTTTTGTTATTTTGTTTTTGACGCAATAGCTCAGATTTCAGTGTTTATAGCAACAACGAAAAAAAAAAAAAAAACGGCGCCGAATCTTGTCGTTTTTGAAAGTCTGTACCCCTGATGACATTTTCTACTGAATTTTGTTTTAATATTATTTAACACAGTTGTTGATTTTTGGGGATTTAGGACTGTTTCTAAGTTTGACAAAAGTCGACTTTAATTTACTCCAAAAATCAATCTGGAAAGACAATACGTGTTTCTTGCATGCATGTTCATCCCTGTCACTGTTAGATGAAACCTGTACATCCATGACTTTTTTTTTTTTTGTTTGTTTTTTTTTTTTTTTTTTTTTTTTTGTACATTGACAAACTTACTGTAATCATGTGTCAAGATGTTTTGAGATACCTCTGGATCCTCTTGTTTATTTCCTTTTTTTTTGTTTTGAAAGAAAAAAATTGTCACTCTGATGCTGTAACTGCGACATAAAATCCGATTTGTATAAATTGTGCAAGTTGGTTTTAAGAAGAAAAACTGAACTGCAGAACAGAACGAATTAAAATGCTCCATTTGGATTTTATTCAGTTGTTTTTAATATTTTATATATATATATATATATATATGTGTGTGTGTGTGTGTGTGTAATGTATAATTATGACACAAAGAAGACAATACAATCATTTAGAGGTCCAAACAACATCATTAGCGCTCAACATTAAAGTAACGATGATTACATTATTTCATTTAATTATTTAATTATCATTTACATTCTAGTGTTAACTGCAGTGCTCAGAGTTCATATGTTTAACCCAGAAATCTGTGGTTGCAGCAACTGATAAAATATTTGCAGAGGAATTTGTTGGGATTATTTGTGGAACAACACAACATCCTACCTGCTGACACCTGCTTAGAAATGTGACTTGTAGTCTTTGGACTAGACTGGTGGTCGTTATGATACTGACGGTCTGTAGCTGGACTCAAACCTGAGATGTTTTGGTTCATGGCCGGTTCCATCAACTAGACTCATCACTTGTCACTAATAATGTAAAAATAATGACCATCAAGTGTCTGAACTCCCTTCATGCTGTTCACTATCGAACAGGGGTTTCAGATGTAGCCTTGGTCAAAGTGTGTTAAAGAACCGAAAACATTCAATAAGTTCAAAGGTAAGTTTTCCAGCAGGAGGTGAACTAAGCCCACGTAAACCCAAGTCTCATCTTTGCCTCTTGAATATCTACACTTTCATTGAGTTTTTTAACGTTCAGCGTGGCAGCTGAGATGTATTTCGGCAGCTCGGCGCCACTGCGATCCTGAACGAGATAACTGGGCCTGATTCCGTTAACCACAGGGCCGAGACCTCCTCCGCTCCCTTCCCTCGCAGCTTTGAAAAGCGGAACCAGGTTTCGCTGAGCTTCTGCCGCTGCGCTGATGACTTGATGTGAATAATGTTGAAACTGCTTTTCCTCTTCAGCTACTAAATGTGCGTTCTTTGCCTCAAAGTCGTGTTCCTCTCTTCTCAGTTGCTGAATCTTTGCTGTCTTTTCAGCCTGTGAATGAAAAATGAAATGAGCCACAGCTACTATCTTATCAAAGCTGTTGTGAAATGGTCATTACGGTACCATTTGTGCAGCATTGAAGTCTTGTAAGTTTCTCGCTTCTTCTCTGATCCTCTGAGCCTTCAATTGTTGTTTTTTAGAAAATATTTTGTCAGCCTCTGCCTTGGCCTGTAGAAGATATCGAGCTTTCTGTTGTGCTTCTTTGTCCCTCTGCTCCTTTTCTTTCCTCTGATCAAAATGAAATAAAAATTACAATTTAGTGATTTAAAAACAAACGATTTAAAATACAAGAGAAAATATGAAAAGTGTCATGTTTTAGTGTTACCATGAATTCTCTATGTGCTGTGATGGACTTCAACATGGACGCCCTCTTCTCCTCCTCCTCTCTCTGCAGTTGAGCCTGTTTTGCATCTCGTTCAGCGACGGCCTTAGCGATCCTCTCCTCCTCATTGTCGATTTGTTCTTTTTGTTTCACTGCCAGTTTGTTCATGATCCTCTCTCTCTGCATCTGGGCCTCCCTGAAGAATAAAACAACCCATGACTTTAACTGTGATAACCAAGGACACAGTACTGTGTTTGAGCACTGCTGGATACTACCTGAATATCTCTGCTTCTCTGTCTTTCCTTAACTTTGTCATTTTTTGTTTCGCAGACACAAATAGTTTCCTTTTCTCCTCATCAGCCTGCTGATTTTGTGTATCTACTGCTCTCATGAGGTCTCTATTGGTGAGTTGCTCCTGTAAACACAGACAGTACACGACCATAAACAAACCAATGTAACATCAATAGTACATAACCTGTGGTGCTATAAGACCCTACTTGATGAGCTTGCATGAGGTTTCTCTTCTGCTCTATTCGTCTTTCATCGTCCATTCTTTGCTCCCACAGATAACACTCATGAAGTCGCTGGATTTCCTTTCCCTCCCTCCTGTTGTCTGACTTTTGTCGCTCTCTCAATGATTCCATTTCCTTGATCCTAAAAAAAACAAAAAAGAAAAAATGTTCTCAGTTTCTAGCTTTTAAATGGTCATAATTGGTAACGTTACGTATCTATTCACACTGAAAGACAATGAAAATATAAAATCTTTCCGGTGTGAGACTTACTGGTTTTTCAGGTCTTTTGCAATCGTCTCCCTCTTGAGCTTTTTCTGCTGTGCTGCCTCTTGCTCCTGTCTCAGAGCTTCATCCTCTCTGGTCTTCACCATTTCCAGATAACCTCTGTCCACATTTTTAGTGGCACTTTTTATTCTTTGCTTCATTTCAATTTGAGCCTCCCTCTCCTTCAGCACCTCTGACAGCAAGAGTGCACGCTATGAAAGTAAAAAAAAATAATAATAAATCAGCGGTTATCCCTGAATATCAGTGTATGTACAACTAACACTCAAGTGATACCAACATGTAATCCTTTAACCCGGTCAGTTTGATAATACAGCTGAGCCTTTGCTTTTTCAATGGCCTCTATACGCTTTTGTTCGTGGTATTTAGCTTCTTCTATATCAATCAGTTTCCTTTTCTCCTCCTCTTTCTGTTCCCGAATCTTCTTTGCTTCCAACTTCTTTTGCCTTTGACCCTTTGATAGAGATGGACACATACAGTTAGTTAATCTTATGTATTGTGTTTTTTTGAATGAACAAAATCCCTGTGAATGCATCTTACAGCGATGGTATTGGACCACTGTTTCACAGCTTCTTTTGACTGCAGGTGCAGGGCTTCTCTCTGCTTCGCTGCTTCTCTCAAACGCTCCTTCTCTCTGTTAACCTGGTTCAGTTCGTCTTGAATCCTCAGCCACTCGGCCTTGCTCAAGACCGTGACTTGTCTTAGATCGGTAGGTTGGGTCATCCTGCTGGTTTCCTCTGCTGAAAACACTCAAAAAGTGAGGGAGACCTCCTGGAAATTAACTACTATATCCAAAACACATTGTTTTTGAGGGAATTGAGAATATGAATAATTAGGGCTGTTGGGAACTGACTGGATCAGTTATACATATTTACTTCCTGGATCTTTAGAGGTTTAACAGTTGCTGTGTGACAAACACAGATGGGTGCATGGTTACTAAGCAATGCTGAAGCTACCATTGAGCAAACTGAGGTCATGTCCTCTATTGTTTATAGGAATTTGAAGATTTTAACTGCAGACTCATATTCTGTAATTAGTTGTAGGTTTGAATAAAATAACAAATACGTGATGCCTCCATTATTGTCCTGGAATAATAGGATATTGAACTGTGATCAATGACCCTCTTACCAAAATGATGTCATCTTTTGGTTCTTTGATCATTAATAAATATAATGGACCTTATTGTTAATTACAGTATGTGTCACTGACTCTGTGAGGTATACATCTTTTCTCTTGAGTGTATAATTCTACTTGTATATAGGTGAAATTAAATTAAAAAGCATTGGTGTAATCGAGGAATTATGTCCTGGTTTTGTGTAGAAAATATGGGAAATAAGAAGGAAAAATTTAAAATGATCAGAAAACTTTACACATGTTTTTGAATCGTTAGTGAAAACATTTCTTGTGAGGATAAGACAATGAGAAACTTGGACTACAAATAAACTTTATGAATAAACTGTTGTCATGAACTTGAATATGAGAGAAAGTATAAAAATGTTAAATATCAAAACCAAACAATGTCTCTTTTAACAAATACACTGTCACACATTGAGGCTGTATTCTTTTAAAAACTGCCTACATGTTTACTTTTATTTATAATAGTTCAGTGTTTTCAAAACGTCTCTGATATAATCCTGCATTTAACTTATGATTCTTATAAATTTCGTGTTTAGTGTTACACTATTTTCAGACAGCTATCATGCTATTTGTCCACTAGAACAGTTTATGTTCTTTAATTAAAACATTTAAAGTTTAAACACTCACCACTTTTACTGGCCCCGTTCCGTCGCCTGAGCCGAACCTCTGATGTCATTTATATTATTAAAAAAATATCAACTTTATCAATAATAAAATAGAAATATTAATGCGACATCAAACATGTGATAGTAAAAACTGTCGGTAGCTAACAGCTAACGTTAAACACTCTGCTGTCGAGTGTATTTGTTGCGCTGTATCCAGGCAACGATGGAACGATCCGAACACTTCCGCGGATTAACGGCAGGTGACGCTGTGTGTAACGTTCCATCTGTAAAATAGGCTATAATGTGTATGCATTTATAACTGGTCCCCTTAATGCTCCATTACTGAGTCAAATGAAACGTGATCCGATGTATTATTCATCTAATAATGTGTATCACTGATATAATGAGGGTTTTTAATGGAGGTTCTGCTTCATTATTATGATCAAAATCTGATTTTAATATTGTCATATTTTTTTCCAGTTTCATGTTTGTATGTTGCATACTCCTAAATGAATGTGTTTAATCAATAAATATCAATCAATACAGTGTATTCATTGTACTGAGGGTGACATGAACGTTCACTCAGCCTGGGAACACAATGACATGACCAGAGAATTTAATTTACAATAGAGCGTTCTTATTAAATACAGACGAGCAGTTTTCTTTTTATCATTAAATCAGAAATAGAGAAACACTGATCATTTTCAGTCCCACTGATATATCGACACAACTGATTCCGATACAGATTGTGCATGAGAATAAATCATGTGCAGTCTAACATCTAGTGTTAAAGTAAAGTGGCAGTGTGGCTGATCATGTGCAGCCTGATGGGTCAGGTGATAAACAGTGTCTGTTGAATTAAGACAGAAAAAAAAATCACCAAACCTGACCTGAAGGGAAACGAAAGGACAATTGAGGATGGTTGAAGTGATTTCTGTTATATTTCAGCAAAACATATTCCATTACAATATTTTTGTACAAACTTATAATGTGCCAGTTTGTTGTGATCACATGTGTCCTATGGTATTACTTCTCTGTAATATCTTTAAAGTCATCCTAAAAAAAAAAAAAATAGGTACAGTGCTTAATTATGATTTTGTTGACCCCATTTAAGCTTCTTGAGATTTATAAAAAATTGTGGGTTTCATTGTCCATTGCATATATTTGAATATTATCATTTGTTCAAATGTTTATGCTTGTTACTTTAAGATCATCCAGCTGCAAACACCATAATCTAGGTTATTTAAAGAATTGGGTAATTACATAAATCCTCAGTATCTGAACTGTGAAAAAAACCTGTAAGGTGGGTGGAAATATTTTTGTATTTTGGGTTGTGTGGCAGCCAGTTGAGTAGAAAACACTGTGCTCATAGCAGGTAGAAAGTATGGATTCAAATTCAAAGATTCTTGATATTCAAAAACAAATTAATCAAATCAAAATCAAAATTCATCAACTCCAACTGCTTGAATAAACACAAGCTGAAGCTTGAAGAGCTGTAAATGTGCCGTGTGTGCAAGACAGACCGCAAATATGCCAGAAACTTGCAAAGAAGGGTTAATTAAAACTCCTAAAATTATTTTTAAATCCATGAAAGTTTAGGTTACGATTGAATGTTAAGATAAGATGTTATGTACATAACCACGGTAATGAGGCTATAACATTAAACCTAAATGAAATTAAAAATGAAAATCACTAAACAAAATAATAATCACAATGGAGCTTGATGATATTTGATATCATCATCAGTTTTGCTGATGTAGAAATTTAAATGCAGGATGATTTTTTTTTTTTTGCAGAGATAAAGTTGAACACTTTCTCCGTGGAGGTGACTTGATGTCTACGTCAGAGCAGGAGACGCATGGGGGGCGGGTTTTATTGTGAAAGGGGGTTGTCTTTAAACCGGGACGACCATTCAAAACCAACAGGGATGGTGAGCAGCAACTCCCTGTGACCATCACATCACCCAGACATCACCCATTCAACACAAGTTACCCAGTAAACCCGGAGAGGAAACAAAAAAAAAACACCCAAAATGGCCCCCATCTCTATCAAAACCGTGTTGATCAGTGAAAGTGTTGATCCTCGCTGTAGGACGATCCTGGAAGAAAATGGCATCCGAGTTACGGAGAAGCAGAACATGAAAAAGGATGAATTAATCGCAGAGATAAAGGTAAGTTTGGCACTAATTGTTTTCACGCGCACCGAATGTCTTTTGATGCCTCGTGCAGAACGCAGACGTTTCAAATATCATTTATTGTTTTTTTTTTTTTTTTTAAGTCGCTCATAGGTTCAGTCAGTTTTCAGCCTGTGATTTTCGCTGCAGTATGGATCTTTACGTTTTTATATACTGAAAGAAAATAAAATAAAACAAAAAATCAACTGTGGTGTTTTTTTACCCAAAGTTTAACTGAAGGTGTGTGGACTTTGAACTTTGTACCTTGACTTAATTTAGGTTCAGTATGACATTAGTCAATGACTCAACCCGGCACGTTTTCCCAGGTTGAGGTGAGACAATTTTTTTTTTTTTTTTTTTTTTTTTGTAATCTTAGCACCGCCCCTTTTGAAGCTGATGCAACTCATCTCTAGCTTTACCACTTCTCCCATCACTGCCTCACACAGCCGCTGCCAGCTTATTTTATCAGCCTTTGCTGATAAAACACACATTTGCTTTACACACATTAGCTTTGTCAAATAAGAAACAATGTGTTGCATTGCAACAGGAACAAAATGAACATAGTATTTTGCAAAAGCTGCAGGGCCGTACAGTTGGTGCCGGGGCAGAAATTGTAATGTGGGCCCCTTTAGCTCAACTCAAACTGCTTCATTTAGCAGAATTACAACACAGACATGCACAAAAATAGATTATGCAAGATTAAAATTGAAAACACACTAAATTACTAAAAGTCAATAGTATGTATTAAACACATGGAATAAAAAGTGATTTAAGAACCAATTATTAATAGCTAAAAACTAAAGCAAAGGCTATTCTAATCTTCCAGATTTACATTTGTTTATGTTAAAAGTCAGATTAAAAACATCGGACTTTGAAAATGCTGACAAATCAAATAGTGTTTCTCCCTCTATTCTCTGTTTGCTGCGCTGTTAGTGATGATGCTCTCACATGTATAGCACGCCTCATTTGAAAATTGTAAATTTTTTCCTTTTAGCTCTGATCCTCGTCGTAATGTAGTTAATGATCACACTCTGGTGTTTTTTGACAAATGAACCAAGAAGAGTAAACATGGAGCCATACTCAGTGACATGACTCCCAATAGAAGAAAAAAGTATTTTTTTCTATCATAATAAAATTTCTCACCTCACTTACTATTTGTTTGATAAATGTATGATACACTTACTTGTTACCATGGTTATGAAATCATCTGGTATAAATATAGACAGTACTTCATTCGGACCGATCAGGATTTGGCAGATGTGTTTCTTATCTGTTCATGGTCAGCAGTAGTATTCTTGTTATAGCTGCTTTAAACTGGACCATTTTATTTCACATCACAAAAAAACCCTCCAGACTTCTGTCTGGATGTGGACCAAGACCCTCCTCTTCTTTTCAGGCACTTTGGTCCAGTTGTTCAGTCTGCAGAAGGGTTGGTTGATGGCTTTTAAACCAGAAAGGAAAAAAAAACTAACTGCACAACAGAGTTTGTGTTGAGATTCAGATTAGAAATGAAAACATCCTTTGTTTCCAAGAACATGAGCAACGTATCCACTCTACATTCTATGTCTGTTTGATATTGTGCTGCCCTAATGAACAAAGAACCACAGAGTGATTGAGTCTGTGGGTTTAGGATTCCCTTGAGGTTTGCAATTATGGTTAATACCACAGATAACCACAGATATTATAACATCTTGAGGCTAATAATGTGCTTTTCTCATCATTCTAGAACTACGATGGCCTTGTGGTTAGATCTGCAACCAAGGTAACAGCTGATGTTATCGATGCTGCCAGCAATCTCAAAATCATTGGGAGAGCTGGGACCGGCGTGGACAATGTGGACGTTGATGCTGCCACCAAAAAGGGTATTATTGTCATGAAGTAAGTTTCCATTTGATTGCACAGATTTGATTTATTGTGTAATTTCATTATAATGTACTGTCCAGTAATTGGAGATTGTATTTTGCAGTACTCCAAGCGGTAACACGATCAGTGCGGCGGAGCTGACTTGTGCCATGCTGATGAGCCTTTCAAGGCAAGACGAGTCACGTTTATATAAGCTATGTCAACATGCTGAGCTTTTGTAATTGCACAAATGTCCTGTAAGATTCCACTAATATCTCTTGTCTTTTTTTTTTTCATTCTTAGAAATGTGCCTCAAGCTGCAATGTCAATGAAACAAGGGAATTGGGATCGCAAAAAGGTAAGCAGAGATTTCCATTTGTGCTGTTTGTCTGTGTTTGCAGTCGCCGCACAAAGCAATTTGCTGTTGGTTGGTTGACCCCATTGTTCATCCAGTTGGCACAAATCGGATGTGACAATCGGATCTGTGCAGTTTTGGATTTCGTAAGCAGGCTCATTGTCCTGTTTGTAATTTTACAGTTCATGGGCGCAGAGTTGTACGGCAAAGTGCTCGGAATAGTTGGACTGGGAAGAATCGGAAAAGAAGTCGCCTCAAGGATGCAGTCGTTTGGCATGAGGGTAAATGAAAGAGATGACAGCAAGACAAATCTGTGTCCACGCATCTCACAGTGATTAACTGCTCTGTAGCATTAAGAGAAATCAAATCAAAATATGACAAGGTAAATGTTTGAATGAAATAAATGTCTTTATTTTTTTACTTGTCAGACTATCGGCTATGATCCAATCACTCCACCTGAGGTGTCAGCCAGCTGGGGAGTTGAGCAGATGCCTCTGGAGCAGCTTTGGCCCCAGTGTGATTATATTACTGTGCACACCCCACTAATGCCTTCTACTGTTGGTGAGCAGCAATATTACTAAGATATTGGCTGATTTCATGCCTCTAATTGTAACTGTGAGTTGTGAAATCGACTTTCCAAATGTGTTATTTTGTGTCCCAGGTTTGCTTAATGATGAAACATTTGCTAAATGCAAGAAAGGAGTGAAGGTTGTGAACTGTGCACGAGGAGGCATCATTGACGAGGCTGCGCTCGTCAGAGCTCTGGAGTCGGGACAGTGTGGAGGAGCAGGACTTGATGTCTTCGTTGAGGCAAGATCACAGCTTCCCATTATCATACAATTATGTCATTTTTGGCTTTGGATTTTAATAATGGAAATGGTGGAGTTTACATCTCATTATGTGTTTATCTTTGGCTGCAGGAACCACCTAAAGACCGTGCACTGGTCGACCATCCCAATGTCATCAGCTGTCCTCACCTGGGAGCCAGTACCAAGGAGGCTCAGGCGCGATGTGGAGAGGATATTGCCCTGCAGATCGTGGACATGGTGCAGGGCAAGAAACTGGTTGGAGCAGTAAGTTTGAAAGTTCATTGTCCTGACTTATCAAACCCTAAATTTTGTTGGTTGTAAAACATATCAAAGTGGTCAAAATGAGTGAAGTGGAGAAAAAAATAATGAATCCTTCACTTTCATGAATCCCAAGATTCAGTAGGTAGTTAATATATGTGACACTGACACTCACTTAAATTTAATTATAACATGAGAATTAGAATTAGATTTAGATTAAATTATTTTTTTTGTATGTAAGCTGATCTCAGTTCTGAAGTGTTGAGCATGAGGTGTCACTCTTCTACACAGTGTGTACTTTAAATGCAAACTAACACAATTGTATCAACTACACCCAGCTTTATATGCTTATTTGGAAGTTTTACAGTTTTATAATGTGGGTCCGTGACATTTCTAGTTATAAGTCAGCAGCTGGGAGAGATTAAGCTGAAGAAAAAAAAAAACAAAACAAGTATTTACACAGATACAAGACTACTTCAGCTCTGGTAGAAATCCAGGCTTCCTCTTCCTCCATCTCCTTCTATCAAACCCAGTATGTAACTCATCTTTTCTCATAAACATTTGGCACTTGGTAAAAGCGGTCACTAAAATAGTTCAGTGTCAACCTGAGAGACTCTAAGAGTAGAATAGAATATATTTTATTTGTCCCAAAAAAGGGAAAATGTATCTGTTTGACAGCATACAAACCATGAAAATAGAATAACATAAACACAAAAAAGTTAACAGAAAATAAATCAATAGTTTATAGTCCAGAGATAATGAGAAAGGCTTGTGGGTACAATGTTTTCAGCTGGGACATGAGTTCACATGTAGCTGTAGCTGTCGGCCGCCGGCGAGTTATCGCGATGATTTGAAAGAACTCCTCTGGATGTAGCACGACTTAATGCTAACAGCAAACAGCTCAATGTCCTGTGAGCAGTAGCACTGCTCAGTAACACTGATGTGCCCAGTGTTAAACCATCTCTCTCGGTAATAAACACCGCAATCCTCTCGTCCTTCCTCTTGCCAGTCTTGTTAGCCTCCCTGTTTGCTGACAGGTCTCAGTGTGGAGTAACACACAATCACTGAGTTTATGATGAACAACAATGTGAGAGGTTTTTACACCGAAATCCACAAAATCTTCAGGCTGTGCTGTGATGTTATGATCACCTTACATACTATACCATACATGCATTCCCTTCTTAAATCCCATATTCAGGGATGTGTATTGAAATATGCTTTCATATAAAGCAGGGGTCCTCAAACTATTCCTTAAAGGGCCGTGAGGCTTTTGTTCCAACCAGTCAAGATCACATAGTTTGACCAATCAACTGTCTGAAGACTGAGATCAGTTAATTAAATGAGTCAAGTCTGCTGCTGCTTTGTACAAACAACAACAACTGCTTGGAACAAAAACCTGCCGGCACACGGCCCTTTGAGGAATAATTTGAGGACCCCTGATATAAAAGTCTCTGCATAGATTACCATGTCATATCTTTTATGTCAAGTATTTCCAGAAGCAGGTTTCACTCTGAAGAAATGCTACAGCATGTGATTATTTGTGGTCATGTCTTCCTCTTCAGGCTGTGTAAATGGCTAAAAACATTAGGTATAAAGTTGGTAAACCAGTCTGACCACAGGAGGATGCTGTGGAGTTGGCCCAGTTGTCATGGAATAAAAGTGTATTTTTATTTTTCTCATCCATGTTTGTTTAAATGTTTGTAAGTTCATTCTTGCCCTAAACCTCAATCATATCCCTTGATCTTCTGAGGTCATGTGATGCATTTGAAAGGTCGACAACAGCTTCAAAATTGACCTTTAACTCCTGTTTCCAACGTTAACAGTCAATAAGCTTTCTTCACATGTGAGAACCGATTTGCTGAACTTGCACAAAGTTACATGCTTAAAATCAAGGCAAAATGGCTTAAAAGGGACTTGAAACCATTACAAGGATGGTTACAAGCACAAGCAAGACTGGTCATGTGAGTGCAGATACATGCAGTAGATGTGTCCTTTGCACTCCCATCATGCACTGGGTCAGTAGATTCACTGACAAGCCTTATTTACTGCTGTTCTTTAGATCCACATTGTGCATGACAATATTTCTACACTTCTCTTATTGTTACACATTTAGATATTCCTCTTGAATGTGGTCATACTTTATAATTTCCAATGACATTCAGTTGACAAAGTGTACTTTGTTTCTTCTTTACGTTTTGTAGGTAAATGCTCAGGTTTTAGCCAGCACGTTCTCCCAGGAATCTCACCAACTGATTAAACTTGGAGAGGCGGTTGGAACTGTGTTGCAATCATGCACCAACTCTAACAAACCGTTCAGCCAAGTGCAGATTACCACTGAAGGTAAAACTACTGGTCTAACCGGTTTGCTTACTCACAGACAAATTGTGGTAATAGTGAGGTTTTCCTCCCTCTAGTGGTGTGACTGTGAAAGAGGATCTATATATTTGATGTTGATTTGGCCAGTAGAAAATTACACAAATGTAGCTTCTTTTTTGTTTAAACTAAAGTTACTACATTGTATTGAAATGTTTCAGCTGTGACTGTTAACACTTCTCACTGATCTCTTCAAACCAGGTGATTGCATGAAGTCCTCCACCGGTTACATGACGTCAGCAGTTCTGGTTGGATTGCTGAATCATGAATCTGGCTGCTGCCCGAACCTTATCAATGTGCTGAGCATAGCCAAGGAGTCTGGAATCACGGTACAACATCAGCTCATTGTGACAAATACCACAAGATGATAAAAAGTCTTGTGTTTTTTTTAGAGAGTAATCTTTTTTTTCATGTGATCTGCTTCTTCAGGTGAACCAGGGACACTGTCCGTCTGATGGAGCTGCTGATGGTGTGTGCAGGGTGGAGATCGTGGCCAATGGCTGCAGTTACAAAGCCAGTGGTTCAGTTCAGGGAGGTGTGCCGGTCCTACTGGAGCTGAGCGGCAGCATGTTCAGACAACCAGTCTCTCTCACTGGGAATCTGTTGTTCTTCAAAGCCTCTGCGAGTCCTCAGCTCTTGTCCTCAGTGGCTGGTGAGAAACTGGTGCCCAGAAAAAAATATGATTCGCTCTCTGCTCTCACACATTATATGCCTATTCAACAATGGACAAAGATAGAATCCATTTCTTTATGTGTTTGATGTCAGGAACATCAAATTATTAGTGTAGCCTCTCCAAAGATTGAATCAAGATGAGACAGATAATGTAAATATAATCCTATTTCACTTTAAAGCCAATGAAGGATTAAGTGGTCTCTGGGGTAGAGGTAGAAAATGATCCAAGTATATTTTTGTAACAATAAAGCCTGGATTACTGTCAGTAAAGTCAAAACAATACACTTGAATGTTGGTTTTTCAACTTTGAGCTTTCCATTTAAATCATATATGATACTGAGTTATGACTTCTTTGGACTAAATAGCAGTGTTCCTTGAGGGTTGTTTTTCTTTTTTGCTTTAATTTCACACCTATTTTTTTCTTTCAATTGTTCTTTGTTTAGGTCTTCTGGCCACAGAGGGAGTGGAGATTCAGTCCTTCAGCGCTCCCTCAGACCGCGCTGGAGATCTGTGGTTTTGTGTGGGGGTTTCCTCTCCGCTGCGAGACCTCGGTGCCTTGAAGCCTCTGGTTATGGAGGCAGCGCAGATCAGCATTTAAGCGACAGCAGCAGGGTTAACATTCAGTATCTGAAAGTCTTAACATGTTCCAGACTGTCTTAATACAACTGATCTGTCTTGGTCTGTCTAGTGTTTACAGCAGAATAACTTGTTTAGAAATTAAACACTTATAGTGTAAATTTTACATTTTGATAACATTCCAGTGTTTAGATGATTTACAAGCACTTTGTTCAAGTGAAACTAATTGAAATGTCATAGTGTCATGCGCTCGTGTTCTGTTTGCTGCTTGACCCTTTCGAGTCAGAGAAAAAAGAAAAGTAAAGTAAAATAAAACACTTATTAAAACGCTGCTAAAACATTGTTTCATTCAGTGACTTCTTGACTTTACAGAAGAGGCACAGGCACACCTGTTCTGTGTAATGGCATCCACTGTAACAGCTGCTGTTTTAGAAGGTTTGAAACACTCAATTTTCTTGACCCCTTGTCAGAGAAGAATGAGAAGAATGTAATTTCTATGATCATTTCTAATCTGTAGTTTACAGTATTGACTCAGATGTCATTGTACATTGCAATGATAAGTGCTAAGTGACTGCTTGTTCCTTTATATTACTCACAAAATGTGATAAATACCCATCAGTTTGACCAAACTAAGATGATGCAATCCACACCACGAACCTTTTGTATAGACACTTTACAAATGTAGCCATCTAAAATGGGCCATTCTTCAGAGCGACATGACATTCAAACACATCTTACTAGTTTTCCAAATTTGTTTTGTGCTTTGAGTTTAGGTTCTATGTCTCCATGTTTTCACTTGTGTCTGCTTGAAATTCATGCAAATTTTGTGCCACAGTGTAAAAACAACCACATCACCTGACAAGTAGAAGTTTAAAGTAAATAATTGATCCTGTGACTGATAAAAAGATAATTAAAACAGATGTAACATTGTGTATTTAACATTTAACTGTTTTAAGTGATTAAGGTGAAGTTAGTTTTAACTATATCCCTTATACAGTAATGGTATATATAGTAATAGTATCATATAAAGTAATAGCATTTTCTGTTCTGCTGTACAGATTTTCATTCATATTTTGAGATTTAACTGGTGTTTGATTAAGACATTTGGATAAATTATACCCTAAAGTTTTTTATATTTGATTTTTATTGAAGCCATATGAAAAGGTTCAGGGGGTAATTGTCTCTTTAGGGGTCCCCAAGTATCACAAATCAAAAAAGGTGGACTGGTACAATATCAAAATTAGGTACATTTACACTAACTTAAAGTAGTCATATCTCAGAGATCATGTGCAGTAGTGAATAATTGTGCACTGTGCTGTTAATCCTTGTTAGGATTAGGTAAAGCCTTTACCACTGGAACTGGGTTCAAAATGCCATGGCAACGACGAGAATGAAGAGAGAGTAGAGGAGGAGGAAGGAGCAAGGGGGTAATAACATGAATAGTGAACAGTGCAATGGCTCCTTGTTTTGCACTGAAGGCGGCGATTCTCATTTGTATAAGATTTGTATTCTGTCTGTGATGCCTGCGCTCTTCTCCGCCTGGATTCACTAACTAATACGCATCACGAGACTGTGCGTGAATGGATGGAGGTTATATTTAGACCCGACAGAGAGAGAGAGAGAGAGAGAGAGAGAGAGAGAGAGAGAGAGAGATTCCTCTTAGTGGTCGTCTGTTTTTTTTTTCGTTCATATCAGTGACCTGCTGGTGGAGACTTGAAGCGTGCTGGAGGAGGAGGGGAGGTGGTGAGGGAGACAGTGACAGAGAGAGGTGGGGGAGAAAGGGGGAGGTGTGTGGGGGGTGGGTGTGATGGAGGAGGAGGAGGAGGTGGTGGGATAGTCGCTGCACACAAATACCAAAATAGGATCGAGCTGCTGCCTGCGACCGTCAGTCCTACAGGAGCTAAATTGAGGTTCATGTGTTTTGGAGACGAGCGCTCAAAAGGGAGAAGACACAGCCGAGTGTCATTGTGTAGCAGCAAAGGTTATACATGGATATAAGTTGACAGGTAAGCCTGGAGTATTTCTAATTCAATGTGATCATGTGTTCAAAGGGTAGATATGATCACAAGCACTATAGGATTGTGCTTTGTTAATGTAAAAAAATGGGAAAGGCTTTTGTTTTTGCCAGCCTATACAATCGATTTTATATGTGGATCACTGACACTCATGATCTTTTTCTTTGTTTTCCCAGATACAATGTCACACAACGAGGGTAAAATCTACACATATGACTTCTGTGATGCTGACCATCCAACAGAGCTCCTGGATGCTCTCAGGCATTTCTACATCAGTGGCCTGTTTACAGACGTTTCCCTGCAATGTGGCGAGTCTGAACAGGTATTTCACTGCCACAAGGCTCTGCTGTCAGCCCGCAGCTCTTATTTTAAAGTCATGTTCACAGCTGATATGAGGGAAAGGTCAAACAGTGTCATCAAACTGACTGGGGTCGACTGTGTGGTCCTGTCTGCTCTGGTGAACTATGTGTACACAGCTCAGGTGTGTATCACAGAGAGCAACGTGCAGAGTCTGCTGGAGGCTGCAGACCTTCTGCAGTTCATCTCTGTCAAACAGGCATGTGAAGACTTTCTCATTCGCCTCCTGGATGTGGATAACTGCCTGGGGATGCACGCTTTCGCTCAGCTGCACCTCTGTCCCGGCCTGGAGAGGGAAGCCCGCAGGATGATGCTGAGCAGGTTCACAGAGCTCATGCTGCAGGAGGAGTTTTTAGAACTGGACCATGAGAAGATGAGGTCAATCCTGACTGCCCAGAACCTCACTGTGCAGAGGGATGATGTGTTTATAGATGCTGTCGCCAAATGGGTAACTCATGACTTTGATAATCGTGCTCACTACACTGCAGACTTGCTGCACTCAATCCATCTGGACCTGGACGAAATCTACCTCAAGGCTACTTTAGAGGTGCACAGGCAGTCCTTGCTGAGCAGTGAGGGGAAATTTAAATCTATGATACTTCAGGCTTTAAGATCCAATATCAAGGAGATATCTGTGGGTAGAAAAATGTCTTCCAGTATGTACATCATCGGTGGATACTACTGGCACCCTCTTTGTGAAGTCCACATCTGGGATCCTATCAGCAACACATGGGTGCAAGGAAAGGACATGCCTGACCCTGGAAGAGAGAGTTACAGCATCAGTTCACTCGGAGCAAACATCTATGTAACTGGAGGTTACAAGACAAACACAGTTGAGGCCCTGGACACTGTTTCAATATATAACTGTGACTATGACGAATGGACCGAGGGTTGCTCCATGATCACAGCGAGGTACTATCATTGTTCTGTAGCTTTGCACGGCTGCATTTATGCCATCGGAGGCTACAGAGGAGGAGCTCCCGAGCGAGAGACTGAATTTTATGATCCCTTGAAAAAGAAATGGTTTCCTGTGGCCAAAATGATTCAAGGTATGCTAAATATTACACAAGATCATGTATGTGGAGATTTACTGAAAAGAATGAATGATCACATTACATCATCTTCATCAATAGATGGAGTTTGTTCTGGTATAGAATTGTAGATATTCAAATTCACATTCTTTTCACTTCTTGTTGTGTTTTCTTATCAAATGAGGATCAAAGTTTAGCCTCATAGTCTCCTGATAAAGATAAAAATATTGAATCTCAAGCTTTTCTTAAAATACGAACTGTTGATTTCTGGTCAACAACACAGTTCATTCTTGATGTGAGGAATAACAATTTGACAACAACTTCTTAACAAAAGATCCACATACCAGTCTTGCTCAGTTATCATGAAGATAAATTAATCTCCTGAATGTAAATATACCTGAAAGACCACATAGAAACAAACTAGCATTCTTTGCATTAAAAACAAAACAAAACATGATTTGTGGTTTTTCCTTTGCAGACTCAAACTACCCTTATCTGTATTTTCATTTGAGGATCACACAAAATTATCATCAAACTCTACTGTTTTCCTCTATAGAATATTGTTTTTTGGAAAAAAAAAAAAAAAAAAACTCTTTTAAATAAATGTCACAGTTGCTCTTTCTCTGTTGCATGAGAAGCTTGTATGATAGTGAGCTCACCATTAAACTTTAAGAAGCTGCGGCTGATGTTTACAGTTTGTAACGCTGCCCCCAGGTGGCTGAAAAAAATCAATTAATGCATGTCTAGTCATTAACATTTGTAGATGGGAGTTATTGATCAAATGTGATTCTGTTCTCTCTTATTCCTTTTGAAGGTGTTGGAAATGCCACCGCCTGTGTAATGGGAGACAAAATCTATGTGACTGGAGGCCACTATGGTTACAGGGGAAGCTGCACTTATGAAAAAATCCAAGTCTACAGACCAGATGTAAATGAGTGGAGTATTGTTACGATAAGTCCCCATCCAGGTATGAGAAAAAAAGAAAAAAGAAAGTGTGAAACATTGGGTCTGAATGGCCTTTTTATAATCTAAAATCCTTTTTTTTCAGAATACGGGCTGTGCTCTGTGTCTCTCAACAACAAGCTGTATTTGGTGGGTGGACAGACGACCAGCACAGACTGTTATGACACACAGAGAGACGAGTGGAGGCCAATATCAGTGATGAAGGAGAGTAGGATGGAGTGTGGTGCTATGGTAATAAATGGATGTATTTATGTAACAGGGGGATACTCCTACTCGAAAGGGACTTATTTGCAGAGCATTGAGAAATACAACCCTGAGCTGGACTCATGGGAGATCGTAGGGACTCTCCCCAGCCCGGTCAGATCACATGGCTGTGTTTGTGTTCATAGTGTTTAGTGTCAAACTTTTATCGCACATATTTGCTTACTCTTGCCAAATGGATCAAATGATGGATTGTAGTCTGTCAAAGTGCACAAATGTCAGGTAAAGCATCACACACAATGTAAAATACTTTTGCACTAGATAACTGCTTTTAGATAACTACACATTTGCCAAACTTTGCATACACTGAAGAACAAATATAAATTGTACCTCAGGGGCTTAACAATTTACATTTTAGTTTACGTTTTTGGGTATTTCTGTTTTAACAGACTGAACAAAGACACAAAATCCATTATTGTTGCACAATGACATGTCCAAAGCACATGCATCACCACGCTGCATCACCAGGCTGCTGCTAATAAAATAAATCACTATAAGTGTGATTTCTGCCTAATTTTATTAATTGTTTCCATTAAAGCCATAATTTAAGATGATTAATCACTTTTCACAATTTTGGGATGTTTTATGGTTCGTTGGAAGTTTGTTAGGTACGCCTTTCTAAAATGAATGCAGAACAGTGTCGTAATAAACCCTAACTTCATGAAGATACAGAATATTGCCTATCATGTAGACAATGTTTCAAGGTTTTGTTTTTTGCCGAAACTGTTATAGAGAGGTGTTGATTTGGGTATATGATCATTTTAGAAAATATAGTTTGTTGTACAAGTGTTTCTTTATATCAGCGATAGAAAGAAAACTTTACTAAAGAAAGAATTTATTGCAGAACTGTTGGATGAACTGGCAGCTGGGTGATTATTTAGTATGGTGACTGAAATATTACTTAGAAATGAAAATGATATATAAATAAAAATACAAACAATACAAAGAGACAAATGAAAAGTTTATAAGAATGATAATATATAACTGGTGAAAATACTAAGCACAAGTAACAATAAAATCAAATAAATAAAACAAATGTGTTGCGAAATTTATTATAATGTAGATTTGTATGCTTTAAATTGTGTCTTGATAATATGAGGTAACATCTATCTATCTATCTATCTATCTATCTATCTATCTATCTATCTATCTATCTATCTATCTATCTATCTATCTATCTATCTATCTATCTATCTATCTATCTATCTATCTATCTATCTATCTATCTATCTATCTATCTATCTATCTATCTATCTATCTATCTATCTATCTATCTATCTATCCATCTATCCATCCATCCATCTAATATTAAAGCGGGATTATAGCGACATCGTGCGGCAGTGAGCGACATTACAAAGACTCACGTTTCAGCTGAACGCCGGCGCTGAGACGAGCTCTTTTTTGGTCCTCGGCGTTTTCCGTAGCACGCAGTTCCACAACGTGTGAGCAGCGAAGAGAAGACTTTTGGTTTGAAACAGAAAAACTGCTGCTATCGCCGACTGAACATACCGTAAGTGTAACTTTTTCAAAGAGGATATAAAAGTGTCTTTATGGTTTCTTTATGTTACCCGTTAAATGTTCCGTGACTTTACAAAAAACAACAACACGGGAGTCAGTTTGTAGCGTTTGGCGTGTTTGAACGTGTTTGAACGGCATGCTGCCGCTAGGAAGGAGTTACGCAGGAGTCTAAATGACTAATTTAACTTTACAAATAAACGTAGTTTATGGTCGAGTTAATGCCACATTTAGTAAAACATGTGCTGTCAACGTGTTTAGACACAGTAAATCAGCTTTGAGCGCATAGCTGCAGCATTTAAGCTAAGCTAGCGTGTTAGCCATTAAGCTAGGTGTTGCAGCAGCATGACATCAGGAGAAATGTAAACTGTCTGGTCCTCATGTGAGAAGAATGTGCTACCTTTTGCTACCATTTTCACAGTCAAATTGGGTTAATGTGATTTTATCTACTTGGCCAAGACGTTCAAGATAGTGAAGTGATGTCTAATGCTGTTTTGTGATTTTCTCCCTATTTAACTGTAACAGATTTATAATTGATTTCCATCACCCAAGTGGGAGCTGCTGCTTTTAGTTGAACGACACTGTATGTCTGAAAAATCTCACTGAATACGAAAAGCCCTCATGTTGACTGACACAGCAGCACTTCCTCTTTCAGTGTCCATTCAATTTAAAGATGAATGGATTTTGATTTGCTGAGCTCTCAATGGAACAAATGTGTTTAGAAAAAGCTATGTCAAGCGTTTTGCTGAGTAATTGAGACTTCATCATGGCCAGATCTTTTTTTACATTTGTTAAATTTCAACATACATAATCACACTCGCATTCAAAACACAATAGCATTGATGTAAATCTCCACATTTGACAATGATTAATGTCAGTATGTTCAATGTAGATAAACTCAACTTGTTATTTTAAGTGTGTGTTAGGTGCACAATTTACATGAGTGTATCAGTCCATAGAATAACGTATTTAGGAATGATGTGTTACTCTCGGTTGTTTGGTTTTCTACACAGGACAAACATGGCTGAAAATCAAGAGATGTCTTCTATTGAGATGAAAGTGGCACGACAAGTAGAGGTAATTCTCATGATTAATGGTGTTTTCAATTTGCAGCACCAGCCAGGTGTGTTAATCTCATAGAAATGTGTCCTATTCTCACTTCTAGTACTACTTTGGAGATCACAATCTTCCTAGGGACAAGTTTCTTAAAGAACAACTCCAGCTTGATGATGGCTGGGTGACTTTGGAGACTATGCTCAAATTCAACAGGTTAGTTGTTTTTCTTCTTTACTGGATTCTTTGTTAAACTGCTGTTAAAGAATTGTTACCTACTGACAGATCATTTGCACAAGTGCTTAAAGTCAATACACTTTAGAGTTTTTTTTGTCTTTGTTAAACTTAGTTTCACGATTTGTCACATGCACAAATTATCAGCATGTACTTGAGTTGTCATCTACAGGGGTTGTATATCACATTGAGGACTGAATTTTTGAGAAAGATGAGATCATCAGTTAACAGGAGCTAGCTCTATGTGTGCCTATCTGTAATGTCACCGAGACCTTTAGCCACAAGGAGATGAGTGAGATCACTGAGTCTTTATTGATCTAGCAAACAGTGGTAGTTAATGACTTAAATATTATTATATATCTCACATCAATGTTGTGCTTTACCTAAAAAAATGCTCTCTAAAAGATTATTAACACCTGTTTGCTTTGTTCTTAACAATAGATGAGGAAATATTTGCTTTGACATCACTAACTTGAGTCTTACAAGCACAAATTGTTAATTCATATCCATTTAAGGTCAAGGATGAGAGAGTGAATCTTCAACAAGACAGTGAAAAACTAGCTACAAGCGCAGCCCTTAAATAAAAAAAGAAAAAGATAATTCAGTCAGCTGATGAGAGGACAGGAAAGCAGGCAGTTGTGACTGAGCAAGAAATGAAAGACAGTGATGACTAATCGGTTTGTGGACAAGATTAGTGAATGTCCTCACCCTGTCTCCTGTTGCAACCCAGATCACATTTAGCCCAACCATTACTCAAATACTCAGCCTCGCATAATAAACAAAGTCAAGTTTTATTGAATTTAAGAGCTGCTCATGAATATTAGACTCGGAGACCTTCCTTATCAAAACCCCTTTCAACTGGTTGCATATTTGGAATGTGTTTAACTCAGAAGTCAGTGTGAGTCAGCACACTTTTTTTTATCAAGCCTAATTGTTTGAAGAGCAGTGGAGCAGTAATTCAGTAGCATACCACATAATAGCTCTATACACTGCTCATAAGCACTTATACATGCTCTTCTGTCACATTTTATATATATATATATATTTATATATTGTCTTGTCTTTCCAGACTGAAGTCTCTAACCACAGACAGCAGCGTCATCGTTGCAGCTCTCCAGAAATCAAAGACTGGTCTCTTGGAAATCAGTGAAGACAAGACAAAGATCAGGAGGGCTCCCAACAAGCCCCTGCCTGAAGTGAATGATGAATACAAAGATGCTCTTAAACACAAATCTGTGTACATTGTAAGTTTTTGATTTGACAATTATGCATTTTGGTTCCATAACTCTGATTTGTGATTAGATTATGCTGTGTACGTTTTCCAGTGTTTTCTGAACGTACTTTATAACAACATCTTAGAAACTGTATTTCCCAAAATATTTTCATTTTCACATTGCAAGCCTTCATATTTCTTTACTTTACATCCTGCTGTTTGTTGATGTATTAGGGATCTTAAATACCTAATTTTGTCCTATGTAGAAAGGTTTCCCTCTCGAAACAACCCTGGATGAGATTCAGGACTGGTTGAGCGGGAAAGGGGACATAGAAAACATTCAAATGAGGAGAAACCTGCAAAGACAGTTCAAGGTAAACTTTTGTGAATTTGATAACACAAATTAATTTGTTGTTCTAGTGTATTGGGGTTTTTTTTTTTTTAATAAGTCTTTCTTTACAGGGATCAGTGTTCATCTGCTTTGATACGGAAGAGTCATCCAAGAAGTTCTTGGAGCGTACAGACATCAAGTCATTCAAAGACAATGAGATGCTTGTGCTGTCGAGGTAAGTTGTGTTGTTTCTTTGTTTAATTTATCTACAGTGCACAAATACTGTGCTCAATTTTGCCAAAACCTTACAAAACAACATGTGCTTGCTGCTGTTCTTTCAGGGAGGACTACCACGCAAAGAAAGCAGAAGAGCGGAAACAGTTCAAAGCAGAGACAAAAGCAAAAGCAAGACAGTAAGTACACAAGCAACATCATAAATGACAGTAATGTACTGTATTTTGTTTGAAAAAAAAGAATCTGACCAAATACTTTTATGTAGGGACAAGGAACAACAGCAGAAACACGCAGAAGAGAAAGAAATGGTAAGATCCCTCCAAGTGTTTATCAGCTCACGTTCTGTCACTGAGACGGGCACATAAAAACAGGATATGGTCGCCTTAATAACAACTTTTTGTTTATTTTATAGGGTCTGCTTTTGGATGAACAGACAGGTTGTTTGCTCAAGTTTTCTGGAGAGCTTGAAGATGTTTCCCGAGAGGACTTTCACGAATTGTTCTCTGGGCACGGAAAGATAAAGTGGGTTGACTTTACAAGAGGGGCCAAAGAGGTAAATACAATCTTGACTCCTTAAGTGTGGGACATATGGTAAGAAGATGCGATAAACAGTAATTTTGTACTTTTTCTTCCAACAAGGGCACCCTCCTGTTTGATGGAAACGCGAAGGAGGCGTTCGACAAGGCCAAAGAAGCAAATGGAGGAGAGTTGAAAATGAAGAACAACAGTGTGACATGGCAGGTACTGGAGGGAGACGAGGAGAAAGAGGTACTGAAGAAGATCATCGAGGCTCAACAAGAATCGTACAGCAGGTCCAAAGGCAGAGGTAAATACTGAATTCAAACTGAATAATAACTTTTCTAAGTACAGTACCAAGTACTGATGCATCTTGTCATCCTTAAAGGAGGCAGAGGAAGATCTGGTGGCCGAGGCAGAGGAGGACGAAGGGGAAGAGGTGGCAGAGATCAAGGAAGAACTCAGTACCAAGGCAAAAAGACGAAATTTGATAGTGATGATGACGATGATGGTAAGTTCTGAATCCCGTGAGCTTCATAATTTAGTTTACTGACTCATATCATGTTTAACTATTTTGTGGTTCTTCTCCAGCGCCTGCAGCAAAGGTCGCCAAAACTGAAAATGGATCTTAAACATAAAGCCAGAGCCAGAATTTTTTTCTTTTGTGAAAACGTTTATTATAAACAGTGAAAATACAGAGACAACTTAAATCCATTCCAGTGAAAGCTTCAGCTCTTGGAGAATCGTATGAAGTCCACCTGGATGTCAACCTAGAGAACAATTCGCAATGCTTGGCATCAGTTTTCAGCCTTTTAAGTCCCTGTATTATATTGTGCCTCCCAAATTTATTGTGTACTTTTTGTTTCTCTTGAGATGTTTTGATTTTATCATATTCAAAGTTAAGAACAGTAATTTAATTTCAACGGGACATTTTAGTTGGTTTTGTAAAACCCGTGAGACATTTAGATACTGTACGCCACTGTGTGTGTTTTTGTTTTCCTTGTAGAATTCCTACATTAAGTGGAGAAAATCTGCTTTGCTAAATTTTTTTAAGTTTGCATATGTGAATAGCAAATAAAACATTTATAAAAACAAAACAAGATCTGTTTTTTCTTGTGACATTTTGTGGAAAATACACAAACGAGATTGAGGTTTCATGCAGTGTGTGAGCTTACCGACTTCTTCTTGTGGAACTTGTAAGAGGCTGGCAAGTCATATCTCAGTTCTATGAAGAAAACACATTAGTAAGACTTTAAATATTTAAACCAAAAAACAATATGTACTGCATATTTCTTACCTGCTACTACTTCCATCTTTACTCCCCAGTCATTAGCCTTCTTTTGTATGTGCTGTAATTAGATAAGCATCAGGAAATATGCAGATGTTAGACCTAATGTCAAAAGGTCCATGTCCTTGACCTTTTTTATTTTTATTTTGAAAGCACAGGATCAGCAGGTGAGGGTGATGAACTTGCCTCTCGTGTTGATGTTTTATGTAGTGAATACACTGCTGTCTTTGCCATTGTCAAAGCTGTCTTCAGGAACTTCATGTCCATTCCTTGAACAAAGAATGAAACCAGTGTAAAACTATGTAACATGACAGGACAGTACTTGGGAATTAAAAGGGTATTTTGTTGGTTTTGTACAAACAAATATGTTAACTTTTCACACACAACCTATTCTGCCAAAACAGGTTTAGTGACTTAGGAGGAATCTTTCTAATGTTTTATTTGTGTAGAGGTTCCAGTGATTCAAGACAAGAAATTGAAGATCAAGATTTATGACCAGGAAGCTGAAAAATACCTGACTTTTAGTGATGTATTATGCAATGGTGCTGTTCAATGTTAGCAACCCAAACTTTAAAATCCTAATTTCCAATGCAATATATTTCAACCTAAAATATCAGGGAAAGTATGTGCAGACATATAGTTTTTTTTTTTTTTTTTAATAAATCAATCTCTGTAATCATAAACGTCATCAATGTGGGGATCTCACCCCGTCTTTCTCATATTTCTCATATGACCTGGATGCAACATAATGTTTCAAAAATCCTTTTGGTAAATGGATTAATAGTACTAAATCACTGGAATAATCCATTTAAACTCTGCACTCACCTTGGTTGTGTTTTGTCCCAAAAGGTGGATTCATTATTACAGTGTCAAACTTTTTGGCATAGGCATCTGGATCCAGAGAACACAGATCACACTGAACCAGATCCACGGTTGAAATCTCAAATTCCTCTGCATTTCTTCTGAATATGTCCAGGGCGTCGTCATCGATGTCAAAGCCAACACACAAACTAGAGGACAGAAAGCAGTGTTGGTGAAGTAAGGGGGTGTAACTATTTTAATACACTTTGATAAAGTGGTCAGATGCTCTCACCCTGCATCAAGCATCGTAGCCCCGATACTGAGGACACCGCAACCACATCCCAGGTCTGCCACAAGTTTACCCTCAATGTCATCAAACGTATTGTGAATGGTGTAAAGCATACATGCTGCGTGGAAAAAAAACAAGTTAAAAGTTATTAAGCACAATATATGCTGCCATATAATTTGTCAATTAATTACACCTTATCATCTCACACCTGCTATATGAGGACTGGTTGGATACTGTTCAAGAAGGATTTTGGGATCTTCAAATACGTCCACTTGCTGTAAGCAACTCTCTAACTCTTTGAGTTTCATCACTAGCGACAGTGATGTTCCAAACAGGTCTAAATTTATATTATGAGCATGGTGGAGAACAACGACTTCCGCAGTGGCGGTTGCATCAATCAAAACATTCCGACCTTCACCCGGAGCGCTTAATAGTGGTTCCGTTCCTAGCAGCAAAAAATAAAAAAAAATAAATTTAAGAAAATAATAAATAAAAATTGATTGAATCATTTCAATAAAAACACAGCCTATAAAATGATACGTATTCCAAATAAAACCAATCACATGATGATAAGTTACATAAGTCCGTAGATAATTTATTATTCACATTAATGCTTTGGCCCTTCCCAATTTGTGTGTTAAATTGTGTTATGTGTTGTATAAGTGTACTAAGACATTGTTTGCTCTTTGATGAGGATCTTACTGCTGGTGGTGGGACGGTCCTAAACAGGGTTATTAGTTGCCTAGAAACAAGGAAACAAATCAACATAGGCATGACTAAGCTGTTTTAGCGATCAAACCGCCCCAGACGGTGCTGGATGAAACACCCGTACGAGGCTCCGTGGCATCTGATACCTAAATTACATTTATTTGCAGTTTTTGTATTCTAAGTGTAAATTAATATTGGAAATCCGCCAGCCAAGAACAACGTGACGCACGGTATCGCGAGAAAACCCGAGAACATGGAAACAAGACAACAAAAATAAATTTGTGGACAACAAGCCAGAGTGCATGATGGCGGCGTCGCTGCTGCGCCGGGACAAGAAAACCACTGCCGCCCACTTAAAGGCAGACTTAAATCGGACTGACAATGGCTCCGGGGTGCGACAACTTCAGGAGCTGCTCGACGCTGTTCTAAATCCCGAAAAACCAGCGGCGGAAACGGAGGCTCTTGACTGGTGTAAATGTCTAATTGCAGGAGGCGAAGGTTTCGAGGAGTTCTGCAAGACGGTCCGGTCCTATGATAACGCGACTCTGTGCGGCTTGGTTTGGACCGCTAATTTCGTAGCATATCGATGCCGGACCTGTGGCATCTCCCCGTGCATGTCACTGTGTGCTGAGTGTTTTAATAATGGAGACCACACGGGACATGATTTCAACATGTTCAGAAGCCAGGCTGGCGGGGCCTGTGACTGTGGAGACAGTAATGTCATGCGAGAGAATGGGTAAGTCCTAGCTAGCTACAAGCTAGCCACTAATGGTATCGCTTTGACAGGTCTCGGTGGTATATGTTCTCACCTGTCATATCAAATTTACCTATTTCCACAGTCAGCCACAGCTTCCAGATAACACTTTATAAAATAATCTCTCGAATTACTGCCAGTAGGCAACAGCTTTGAATATTACGATGCTCCTGTCAGATGTTAATATATAACCCTCGATCTAGCAGCAGTGCTTAGAGGTTAGCCAGCGTTGCTAACACAACAAAACTCTGTTATCAAATGTTGAATCCTGCTAGACTTAATTGCTGCCGAGGGTAAAAATGGACTGTAAATACCTCAGCTTGCCTATTTGAACTCTACTTTTGATCTTCTCTTTAAATACCTTAATACCTGCTCTTTAAATGTAAGAGTTAGCCACAAACTGCTCTCACAGATTTTATATTTTGTAATACAAATACAGCTTGATATTAGGTTTTGACAGTATCAAATTATGAGAGTATTTGGGCTGACTGGCATTTCATTGATTTTTTTTTCTGTGAGCAGTTTGAGTAAAAACTGTAGTAGTTTTTGTGTTACACTCAATCACACTTACATTGTGCTTGTGTTGAGACCTCCCAGCACCTCAAATATCCTCCGCCAGATAACTGACCATGTCCAAATCATTTTTAATCTTAGTGCAACTTAATATTTAACTCTACACCTTCACAGGATCACAAGTGTCAAATCTATAAAATAAATTAAGTCACACTTCACGTCCAGTTTTCTGGTTATTAACCCCTACTCCAACCATGCTTAGTTTCATTTTGTTTTTCATTTTCTTTACAGATTTTGCAGACGACATCGGTTGAGAACAGGAGAAAATGTCCCTTCAATACCTCGAGACCTTCTCTTGATGTCTGAGATGGTTCTTCCTCGCTTTATCCTGTGTATCATACAGTATCTGAGGGACGGATACATTGAAGCAGGTGAAAACAGGCATAACGGCAGTTTTCTCTTCTACTTTTACAGAGAAATGGAGTAATATACTGAAGGACCCTTTGCACCCAAAGCAATAACTATAAGAAATGACTTGTGTTTGAGTATGAAACCATGTTTTCTTATTTAATTCAATGTTGACATTTTATATATTTATATATATTGTTGTTTCCTGCCGTGTTGCATATCAAATGTGAAACGAGGTCTGCTGTACAAACTGCGCACCGGTGTTACACAACTGTTTACATCTACAATTACAAGCACCAGGTCTTGTGGCTCATATCTCTTATCTGACTTTACCAGACACCACAACTGAGAGAGATCTTCAGAAAGTCCTGCAGCAGCTGGAGCCTCAGATCTCTTTCTTGGAGGAGCTCACGAAGATGGGAGGAGCAATGAGGACTGTACTGACAAAGATCTTGACCAATCAGCAAACATTCAAGGAGTTGAGCATGGGTAAATATCTATGCTGGTGTTTGTGGTTGAACAGCATAAGCTTATAATTATCAAGAATTAACATGCCACAAAGTTTTAGCAGGCTCCTCCATTGTGACCTTAGACATTATGTCATTCTCCTGCCTTTTTTGCTCACAGTACTTTATTTTTCATGAAGTAAAGATTCTGTCTCACCTATTTAAGCAGTTATATAATATCAAATATCCAAAACATACTACAATTTGGTATCACAGCTAACACATTGGAGAAATTAAAGTAAAACTGTTGGTCTGCAAGTTATTCTACATATTGGTTTCAAATAAAGCTTTCTTCATCTTCATATTTTGCTTCATTCTTGCAGGCCAAGAGGAGAATGTGTATGCGAAAAAGAACTATGACAAATATTTGTCAGCACTGAAGAATTCAGGTCTGGTTTCTGTGGAAGAGAAAGCCCAAGGTGCTGCTGCTGATGTCTCTGTTGGTGCTGAAGGAGGTGCAGGAGCAATGGTCCTATTGGGTAAGATAATGTAACATTTTTAAAGCATTGACCATGGCTTTGAAAACAGTTTTGAAATTCTTGAAATATTCAGAAAAATTCTGCATGCATTTCTGACAGGGGTGGGAAAGTCATTCATACATCACAGACCTTACTGCAAGAGGGCTCAGTTTTTGCTTAAAATATTTTTTATATGTGTGTTGTTACATATCACATATTCTTTTGAGCATTGATGAAACTGGTATATGTCACGTGTGTTTGTGTTTTAACCTATTTCCTTTTATTTAATCTTTTTGTTTTTGTAGGAACCACTGCACCAGGAAGTCCAGATGAGTCTAGTAAAGAGGTTTGTGTCGTCATCAAACACATAATATATTTGTAACCATTTGTAATTGATGTTTAGGCTCCTATCATGATATTATATGCACAGATCCACAGTTACAGTAAATTTTTAGACCTGTTGGCTGAAATTTGTGCTCTGGTGTTTTCTCCTCCTAGGAAGACCAAGATGCTGGGCAGTCTGTTGGTCAGAGGAAGAGGGTTAAGCTGAGTAGCAGTACCAAAGGTAAATGTCAGTTAAATAAAATACGTCAATATGTTACATGTACTTCAGTTCCTATTTTGATATTTGTTTTTCTTTCCTCAGACCCGAGTATTATTGAAACTCTGAAGCATAAATGTTTTCTGGAGGAGTTGCTGTTTTGGACAATAAAATATGAGTTTCCTCAGAAGATGGTCACCTTCTTACTAAACATGTTGCCAGATCAAGATTACAAGGTGTGTTTTTTGTGTTTATATTTATTCGCTAATATGTAAGAATCTAATATCCTTTTAGATGGATAAATGTTCTTTTATTATTATTTGTTTGCATTGTTGTGGCATCGAGCCCCCATTTACGTGAATAATTGTGTGTTATTTCTTATTATTTCTTATTTATTTATTTGCATGTACATATACATATTGCCTAAAAAAATAATATATAGAATTGTTGGGATTAACACAAGTAAAACAATAACTAACAAAAACAGTAATGTGCAGGAGGAGCCAAAAAAACCCACCAGGGCTTGTTTGGTGGCCCTCTTATAATGAGGCAAACAACATGAAAAAAATTAACAACAGAGAAACACAGACAGATAGAAAAGCAGAGCAAAAACACAGCAATTATGTAGTTGTGTTGTCGTATGTGTTATGTTTTGAAAGCAAATTTAATGCTCCTCGTTAACAATGACACCGCGGTGTATGTGTTGTTTTTTTTTTTTTTCCCTCAATTCTCCTGCAGATCACCTTTACAAAAACATTTGTTCAGCATTATGCATTCATCATGAAAACTCTGATGAAAAGCCACGAGTCAGACACCATGTCCAACCGCATTGTACATATTAGTGTGCAACTGTTCAGCAACGAGGAGCTGGCTCGACATGTGACCGAGGAGTGTCAGCTGCTGGACATCATGGTCACAGTCCTCCTCTACATGATGGAGAGTTGCCTTATCAAAAGTGAACTTCAAGGTATATTGTATTAGAATTTAGTAAACTGAATGAATACTGACACCTTTTATGTGCGAGTGAAATGATGTGTGAATTGTTACATTAAAATTTAATGTCGTAATTACCCAAACTATCAAATTTTGTGCACCTGCTCAAAAGATGCAATATTTTTGCACTGAGAAGTACGGATGATGAGATTTGCCTTCGGCTTTTATTTTTATTATAGACCGAGTGAAATAAGCTTGAATGTTTCATAGAAGCACATTCCTTTTTTGTATTTTAAATTCTGCCATTGACATTTTTACTCTTTATCCAGGTGTGTAACTTATGAGTGCGCTGTTTTGGGTCTTTCTTCACATCATGTACTGTTTCTATTGTACTGTTTAGATGTTGCATTGAAATAACTGAATGTTTCTCCTTTTTCCCCCTTTTCAGATGAAGAGAACAGTCGTCATGTTGTGGTGAACTGTAGTGAGGCACTGTTGAAGAACAACACCTACTGGCCATTAGTTAGCGATTTTATTAACATCCTCTCACACCAAAGTGTAGCGAAAAAGTTCCTGGAGGACCATTCATTGTTGATGCTATGGATGAGCTTCGTGTCATTTTTCCAGGGTAAGTCGTGATTTAATTTGTAGACAAAGCTGGAAAAGAACATCATGATCTGCCCTATTAATGCGTTTACACGTGGACACGTTGATATGCGGATGGTTGCAGAGTTGGGGTTTTATGTGTTCACTTTAATTCACTCAAGTGTGTAAACTGAGATAACCAATCATGCCAGAAGTGTTGTTTTTGGATCCTACAGAATCCCCCATGTTTACCTTTTGTTATTTATTTTTGATAAATGCTGAGCCACTCATTCGTAACAGTCAAGTGGTTTTAACATAATCCCTTGAACGAAAGTGTAATATCTCTGTCATATGTGATGCAGGCACCATTAGGTCAAACATAACAGCTGATTTAAAACAAAGCTGATACTTTTCAGATTTTCAGTTACACTTTTTATATCAACAATAAACTCAAACAAGACAAAGACGGACCTCATCTGCTCTCTTCTAAAAATAATGCCTGATAGAAAAAGTGAGTTGTCCGGTGTATGACGCTTTGTCACTGAATTAGAATTGTGGCCAGTGCTTCTCATTTGCCATGTGTACTCTACCACCACCCTAAAAATAACACTAACCCTTGTACAGTGGGCTTGAGTATCCTCTTGCAGAGGTTATGTGCACGGGGTCACCGTTAAATTGAATGCATGGGTGCTGCACAACTTTTGCATTGCACCTGGCTTTCATCAAGTATATTTGGAACTAGTATAGAGTCAGTATAAGTATAGACAATCATTTTTATTTTATTAATACCAAGTCATGCACACAGACGTATGTCAACATAAACAAACAATGTAAGGGCTAAAGAGGTCTACATTAAATTTTTAAAAAGCAAAAGGCCCATTTTGTCTAAATTGTTCATGCAGCATTGAGAAGCTATGTAATGATTTGATTGTCTTTTTGGTTATTTCCCGCTGTTATAGGTATGAATCTGAATAAGAGGGAGTTGAATGAACATGTGGAATTTGAGTCTCAGACATACTATGCAGCATTTGCAGCAGAACTTGAGGCCTGTGCACAACCAATGTGGGGTCTCTTAACACACTGCAAAGTTAAAGTAAGTCCCGCCTTAAAACCGAGACTGCTTTCTCTCTCACACAAACAGCTTTTGTGTGCATTTCTGATGATCTTGATTAATGGAACATGCATCTCAAGCAGTTTGTGCACTTACAGTGTAAGCCTTTATTAATTTTTAACATATTGAATTACTGTTAACAGGAGACACAGGAATATACTAAAACTGTGGTACGCTACTGTTTGGAGACCCTTCAGATCTGGTTTGATGCCATTGGCTTCATTGATGAGGTAAACGAAAACAACAACATTTTGAACTTACAAACAAGCAGCCACCTTTTCTGTTATCTCATGACTTGTGTATCTCTCATAGCCTGCTCCAAATCAAGTGACATTTCACCTGCCGCTGCACCGCTACTACGCCATGTTCCTCAGTAAGGTACGTCAGAGGCTCTCTTCTCTTAGAATATGACACCATAGTCAAAATGTATGTGTTTTTAAGTTTAACTATTTGGTTTGAAATCCTCAGGCTATAAAGTGCCAAGGTCTGGATCTGGACAGTCTCCTACCTGACCAGGAGATGCTGATGAAGATCATGGTTCATCCACTCCAAATCCAGGTATGTCACTATAGGGTCAGCTAACAGATTTACAAATCTGTATTCGTGTGCATACAGCTGTCAGCATGCTTTAATATAAACTTTGCTTTGTGTGTCTGTAGGCATGTCTGTCAGAAATCCACAGCAACATGTGGGTGAGGAATGGTCTGCAGATCAAGGGACAAGCTATGACCTATGTGCAGTCACATTTCTGCAATTCCATGATCGATCCAGACATCTATCTGCTCCAGGTTAGGATTGCAGCATCACATGTTGCTCTCACTGTTTATCTTAGTTCTGTTTTTGTTATAATTTAAATCCTCTGATCAACATTTTTTTTGTTTCATAGGTTTGTGCATCAAGGCTAGATCCAGACTACTTTATCTCAAGTGTATTTGAGAGGTGAGCATCTCACACACAGCCACATCATTTTCTGGATTTCTAGATGAGTGGAAGTGTTTACATATTACACACTGTTTTTTTTTTTTTTTTGTCGTGCAGGTTTAAAGTGGTCGACCTGTTGACTATGGCGTCTCAGCATCAGAACGCTGTGTTAGACTCTGAGCAGGAGAGGCCGATGCTTGAAGGAGCATTGACCTTCCTGGTCATACTGACGAGCCTTCGCATACATTTGGGTAAGTGGTTCAATAAAAGATGCATACACCGTACAGGAAATACTATAGTAGTCTTACAATGTGATAAAGTAGTCCTACAGACCATAAAGCTCATAATGTATTCGCAAAGTATGAAAGTGCAGTGCTATATTTTTTAACCTTGTCTAGGAAGCTTACACATTTAGAAGCTGGATGAGCATGGATGCTGGATTGTTGCATTTTTGCTTTATAAAATTCTGAAATTGCACTTTTTTTCTACAAAAACAATCAGTTTTGAAACATCCAGTCAAATGTGTATGAGAACAGAGATGTGTGTTTTTGCATACTGAGAAGACAGAAACAGAAGGAAGTCTGTCTTTAGGTGCACTTGGTTAACACATTTTGTCACAGACCATCACCCTGGACTAAGCAGTTGTCAATCACAGAGCTGGCACGTAGAGACAGACCAGTCATGCTTATCTTTACACCTAAGATAAACGTAGAGAAACTGCCCTATTGGCATTTCAAGGCAGTACAACATATCCTTTGTTTATTAAGACTGACTTAAACTGACCAAAACAGTTAACATTATATTTGCTTAAATACAACATACATTGAGTTCTGCTGTTGGTATTTAATGTAGGGCTGTACTCCTCATCAGTTTTTATTCATTCTAACTTGTTCTTATTTGCAGGGATGACGGATGATGAGATCCTCCGGGCAGAGATGGTCTCACAGTTGTGTATGAATGACCGTACACACAGCACTCTGTTAGACCTTGTATCCTTCAATACAACTACATTTAACAACAACGATACGTTTTCTTGCACAATTTTATTATTTTCCTTAAGATTGTGTTTTTTTTAAGATCCCCGAAAATCCCAACCCAAAGAGTGGCATCGTACCAGGGAGCTGTAGTTTTGAGGAAATGCTGTCTGCTGTGGCCGACTTCAAGGCACCGGTGTTTGAACCTGGAGGCTCGATGCAGCAGGGCATGTACACACCTAAAGGTAGGGTTGATTTAATAACAGACTATTATTTTAACCTTTATTGATTGTGTCATAGGGAATATCACAGATGTTATTGCGGCTAAAGACATAACATCTCACTTATTTAAATTAAGTGTTTTGGTTTGAAGCTGGAAACCAAAAATAAATCTGATGCCTGTCAGGAGAATGTCAATTACTGTGGTGTACAGCGAATGCTGTAATTAATATATGTCAACATAGTTTCACCCTAGCAGTTGCCTGTCTAAATTATTGTGATCTCAAGACACAGACATTTAACATTTAGATGTGGTACAGTGTTGAGTAGACTCAAAATTCCAAGTCATCCAAAACAATACTAGAATTTGAGTTTAAGACTAATTCTTGTTTTAAACTCAAATGCTCTGATTGAGGGTGGTAAGCCTGTAAGTCTTTATGCTAAATGTCTTCTATATCATACTATATGAAAACACAGACATGTCCATTTAGAGATGGATATGTCTGCCTTCCATTCCCACTGCCACTGCTGCCATCCTCTGGCCAACTTAAGTGCTAACAGTTACCACGACTGCATTGTGGAGGTAATTAGGTCTTCTAGTTTAAGAGAAAATAGGGGAATAAACTGCAGATAGAATTAAAAAAAAAATTGGTACACTGTACCATGCAAATCACTGGACTGTAATTTTCTTTCAATGACAAACGTAGAGAAAATTGTGTTTTCCCAACATCAGTAGCAAATTACACATTATAGAAGTCAGCAAAGTAAATCTAACAAAACTGAATCCAACAGATGTTCTTTATTTGTACTTAGGTACAATTAACATTTCTCATGAGTATACAAATGTTAAAAGTGCTATTTGCCAAAAAGAGCAATGTGTTTATATATCTTAGTATAGATAACTTCTTTAGACTGATACATCAGAATCATATCTTTTCTCAGTCACTGGTGCATTATTCTTATCAGGCTGATATTATCGACCTGTTATGGTACATAATAGAAATAAATGTAATCTCAATGCTTACTTGAATTAAATATTTTACACCACCTTCAGAGAGAGCTTATATATTGTCTCTTTTAAAGAAATATCTGAATCTTGAATATATTATTTCTGATCACACGCTATATATTAATTTGTGGGTTGACATTAGTAAAACTGTTGAATATATTTGAGGACTGAAATGGCTCGAAGTGTTGAGTGTAAGGTGTTATGTGTCATTAGTTCATGTAACCACTGGGGGTCAGACTTACACCACTCTCATAGAGCTATTGTAAAAGGGAAGAAAGTGAATCAATGTCACTTTGCACCAGAGGTTACAAAGCATTTCTCTCTCTTTTCTCAATTAGCGGAGGTGTGGGAAAAGGAGTTTGACCCCATCATGGTTGTTCTCAGAACAGTCTATCGCCGTGACGTCCAATCAGCAATGGACAGATACTCAGCATTGTAAGTTAACATCGTTGCTTTAATATCCCCCAAATAAATCCCTTGTGTATATAATTTTTTTTCTTTGATTTTCCTCCATTTTACGTGACAGTATTTTGTTCTTATGTGAGCGATTTTAAACTCAACCTTTCTTGATATGTCCAGCGTAATGTCCTCTGTCTCTCTCTCACACCTGCCCATGAAGGGACATGATAAGAAAGGTCAGGGCTGCTGGTTGCTAGTGTTGGTTCCACTTAAGCAGCTGTCGAGAAAAATCAATTTATTATTTCAGGTTAAATTGTAATAGAACCGAGGAAAGTGGCGAAGGAGATAAGTTGGAGTTAATCTTCTTTAAGGTCGTTGGAACATGTAGGGGGATTACTAATTGTACCAAAGTGTCTGTCACTGAGTGCTTCAGTGGGGGAAATGGTTCTTGGGAAGACTTTTAAAAATGGATTTTTGGAGATTTTAGGTGTAATTGTAAATGAACATCTTGGACAGATCACTCCTAATTAACTTTCCTCCATTTGCATCCAATATAAACGTCTCTGTGCCAGTATTTGGTGGCGTTGATGGAACAGAGCCATATTTCTCCTTGGAACATACTGAAGCTGCCATTGCCACCTTCAGAGTGTGATACCAGCCTCATGTTGCTCGTTCACACAGTTTGGAGATGATGGATTGCCTGTCAAGCTGGCCTTGGTTTTATATAACAATGATCCCATCACCACTAATAGAGCGAGCGACTGTGCTGCCCATCGGCTATTCTCTTGCATAGACTGAAATCTTTTGGAAAGTGAATTGCTTTCAGAAATGTTAGATATCACCTAGTCACAGTCTTTATTTTTCTCATTATTTTACTTCATGTGGAAATTCAATCTTCTGTTACATGAGAGGTGCTAGCACATTCGCATGTTTGAGGTACCTGCTGTCTGTACTCTCTTGTACTTGTGATATTTATTTGTTGTCACCTAGTTTGAAACAGTCTGGTATTCACACTGGCAACCCGTGGCCACCTTACAAGGAGAGGACTCCTCTGCACACATGCTACAAAGGCCTAATCAAGCTGTTGCACTGCAAGACACTGCACATTGTGATATTCACTCTCCTCTACAAGGTGAGTCTTTCAGCAACTAATCGTATGATAATGTAGCACTGGCTTTGCATTTCAAGTCACTCCATGAGCTAAGTCACCACTCTTTTTGGCATATTTATTTGGTGCACAAGTAATATGACATGACAGTTACTTGTCATTGTTATGACATGATGCAAAATATTAGTTTAACACAGAACTGACAAAATCCTAAAAATGAATTGAACTCATTGTGCAGGTCAGGCATAATGTAGAAGCAAAAACACAAACTATGACAGGTGCGATGGGAATTGTGATCAAATCTGCTGGTGATGGTGATACATTTGTTTAAGTTTTACGTTTTCTTTAGTTTTAAACTATTTAACGATTGAATATGTTATAGATTTGGATGGATCATCAAAACATGTCTGAGCATGTGCTGTGCATGGTGCTGTACCTGATCGAACTGGGTTTGGACAACCAAGTTCAAGACAACAAGGAGGATGAGGTGGGTTATTGCTGCTGTGAGTTTCAAACAGTTTTCTCACTGTTTAGAATATCCCCAGCATCCAAGAAAATGTTTATCTTGCGGTTTTAGGAGCCTTGCATTGAGGAGCACTGCCACGACAGCTGGTTCCCAGGCACCAACCTCCTCTCCAACCTGCACCATGTCATCAACTTTGTGAGGGTTCGGGTTCCTGAGACAGCCCCTGAAGGTGAAAAGAGACGCCCCTCCCAGCACCAGCACTGAAGCGTCCTCTTATGGCCAGGTAAACAGGAGCTCTGCTTACGGCTGAGCTGAATTACTGAACCATTAACTGTTGTGCAGCGTCACTGTAATAAAAACAACTGGAAGTGACCGTTGTATCTCTCATTTCACAAGCCCAGATATTTTCCCCAGGAGACCTGTGCTCAAAGAGTAGTGATTATTGGATTTTAATTCATCAGGTGTCCAGGAACATACTCCAGGGCAATGTCAGTGTTGCATTTTATTGTATTAGTAGGCAATTGTCTGTTTAAAGGTTAGTGATTAACACTTATAAGCATAGGGCATGCTGTTTTGTGTTGGCATTTTCTGTCCTACAGCAGTCAATGAACCAGCTCAGTGGTGGGTGAGCATGGTTTCCACAGTTTGGCACATAACATGGTACATGTCGCTTCTGCCCAGTTAAAGCAATGGCTCTGTGGGCAATAAATAATAGATTTAAATAGCATCATAAATAATATAATTTTATAAATTCTTTGCTTGTAGTGAATGGATATTAATAGAAAAGTGTGTCTCCTAAGCTATGAAAAGAAGCGTCCCCTTCATTTGCTGCTGTTTGATTCTCAGCGGTCATACCCTCCACCTGCACTCCTTTCAGCTGAGCTTCTCCGCCCTTTAAACAGTGTAACAAGTAGCACATTGGCACAGCCAAATGGAGCGTGGCCAAAGTCACAGTCTTGTCATTTAGCACGGGGTTGCCCGGTAACCATTGGAAACTATAGGAAATAACTGCTCCTTGCCAAGAAATTGTCTTGTACACTACATTGCAATGTAAACGCATTGTAAACAAAGCAGATTCAAAGTGTTAATTAGTCTTAGAGGTGCTGGTAAGCTAGCTTTTTTCCAGACTTGGTGCTAAGCTAAGCTTAGTGGCTACTAGCTTCATGTTTATGTTAAAGGCATAAGAGTGGTACCTGCAGCTAGTCATGCAATTATTATGACATATTCCCACAAATATAAACTTTAAGTTTGGATAATTCACCAACTTGACTATTATTAATGAAAATATTTTTTCCAGCAATGTGAAAAATATGATTAAATATTTTGCACGTGGATTAAGAAACAATGTATCAGTAAATTAACTTGCAGAGATTTAAGAGTTGTTGACAAAGTTTATGGTCACAACCTTGAAAGACTCAAAACAGGCTTTATGACTTTGTTTTTTAATACTTTCTTGAAACTCCGCTCTGCCATTTGTATTTTTGTTTGGTACCTTCCTGTTCCCTTTTTATATCTTCATTATTACTGTTGTTCATTTTGCTGTACTCACTCCACAGAACTCCAGGCGTCTTTCAGGCAATTGGAGAGAGGTAGCTGTTTGCACCCACTTCTATCAGAAAAAAAAGGCTGATGGCTCTGACGCCACTAGCTGCAGCTGCATTTGTCTATTTTATCTTGATCATGAAAGAATTCCTGTGCATGTGTTTGTTTTGTGTGCATTTCAAAGGAGGCCTGCCTTTGTGTGTTATGGCGTGTGTATAATGTCATGCTTCAGCAGTTTCCCTCCCTTTTGACTGCTGAAACTAATTACGTGTGTAATGCAGGTTTGGGTAAACGCTTTTTAACCGCACGTCAGTATGATTGATGTTGCCTTGACTGGGCTATATGATGTATGTTTATTTAACAGTGCAGCTCAGGTCCTTTTTGTCAGGTTAGGTCAGGGCAATTCTTCATATAGCCTGTGTGCTTTTACATCAGGATGATTAGAATTTTCCCCAGGTTGTTCTCGGCACTACCGGCAAAGGTATTTGTGAGATGTCAGCTGAAATTTCATAATGGACATTTCATTTGACTTTTATATATATTGTCCCTGCCTGATTATGGTAATGAAGTGGTAGTGGTAGTGATATAGTTTAAGGAGATGGTGTTTGTGCTTTAAGACAGATCTGCCAAAGGGCTTTTGTGTCCTGGTCGACTGGTTGATGCTCTGGTCGGTCAATATGCTCCCATCCAAGCAAATTCTCATTTTTTGTACCGTTGTCATCATGACTTTCGTAAGCATTACATCAATAGCCATCAAGGATTAATCTATTATTTTCAGGGGTGAAAAGGACAGACTACTTCAGCTTCACAACTTTGACCTCACTCTATTTAATAGAGATTGTGAGGTCCAACTTGTTTTATATTTTCTGAATGTTTACTGAAGATTTCCTTGGAATCGGCTCCAAACCAGCTGATATCATGTCAAGGATGTTGTCTGCGTGGCTGCATTTAGCCAGACAAACACTTGTAAACTTTTCATACAGTAGTGTCTGTATCACATCTGAGCAACCATCATAGCAAATTGTCTCAAAATGGACGGCTAATTTCGTTAAGGTGCTCCATCAGCTTTCAGCCCAGACAAAGGTGGACCTCGATGGGATGTTGATCATAAAGTTTTTCATTTCTCTTTGTTTGTATATTGCATTGATACAGTTTGAGCTTGATACTGGAAATGTATCAAGATCTGTAAGACCAATTTGTGTGACGTGTGTGACAGTAGTTATGCACCAGTCCTGTTTACAGTCACTTGATACTCATGTAAAAACAACTAGGTGTTCTTGTGACATGGCAAGGGATTTCATATATAAATGTTTTAAAAAAATTACTTAATGTGATTAAATATATATGTTTGTTGCTTCCCTAGAACCTACGTGAAGCTCAGGTGTTCAGCCTCGTGGCAGAGCGCAGGAGGAAGTTCCAGGAGATAATCAACCGCAGCAACACTGAAGCCACACAGGTTGTGAGACCCAAGAGCTCCTCAACACGCTGGGTCCCACCAGGCACACCCCCCCAGCTTGTGACGGAGATCTTGGAGATCCGAGAGAGCATGCTGTCCCTTCTCATCAAGCTCCACCAGAAGCTGTCGACCAAGCAGAACTCTCTGTCAGCATCGTGGCTGGAGGATATGGACACGAGCCATCACGCTCATGGAGATGGCATTACAGCCATCGAGCGCATCCTTACCAAGGCAGCCATGCGCAGCTGCCAAATCAAGCGTAGCATCCAGGACATTTGTGGAAAGATGTGTCCTCCAGTGCCACCAAAGAAGAACAATCCCACTGGCAAGAAAGCCATGGATAAAGAAGAAAGGTATCTCTATTTTACATAATATAAATATATATATATATATATATATATATATATACACATACATATATCTATATCTATATCTATCTATCTATCTATATATATATATATATATATATATATATATATATATATATACATATACATACATACATTCATTGCACCCAGTCAAGCCTTTGTTGAGAGAATTTTCAAGATATACATTAATTTCTGGAAATATCAAATGTCTTTTTTTGGAAATATAAGAATCTACACTCTCAGGCATTGCTCTTACCACTATATTTTTGCATAAATCAAACTTTGAGTTCTGGCTTTTCACCTTAAATTCACCCACCAGTCTGTGTCTCCTCTAATGATGATGGAATGTGCTATAACATTTTATAATGGCCTACTTTTGGGGTTGGCTTCACCCCACAGACAAAGGTAAAGGTAGAATTTAGTCCCATTCACATGAACGAGAGGGGTTTCCATGGCAACAGTTAGGTAGCAGTGTGGTCCGTGGCGGTGAGAAGTGTGAAGCTGCTGCCCATTCCTCAGGCTGGTTGTCTGCACTCCTGGAGCCATCAGTGAAAATTATTGAGCTGCGACGCTCCTGTCAGCATTTGTTTATGTCCTCTTATTAGGGATTTAATTTACAGTCAGGTCTCACCCCCTAAGTCTGCAATCAACCTTTCCAATGTTCACATCACAGCTTTGAAAACAGACACTGGCTACGTATGTAGCAGTATACCCTGCTACACTGAGGAATCTGTTGCACATGCTGTGCTTGATCACCCTACAAAACAGACACTTGTTCCCACGACACTGTGATCCAGTTGTGAAGTAGAGGGACTGTAATAAATAATATACAGTGCAAATGATTCCATTATTTTTTTAAGGTCTTATTTTATCAGACATATGCACATTTAGTGCTTATTTGATCCTGGATCCTGTAACTTGGTTGCTGTCCACACCGCTGCAAATTAATCACTGTTTCACCTGTTTTTTTTTTTTTCTTTCAGACGTCAGAGGGCTAGAGAGAGACAGCAGAAACTACTTGCTGAATTTGCCTCCAGGCAGAAGAGTTTCATGGAAACAGCCATGGATGTTGGTAAGACAACCCCTTCCTGTCACCTATTTCACCAACTTGATGTGTTCATTTTATGATCTTGCAGGTTTAAATCACTAACACATCATGTGAAGGTGGTTCAAACTCTACTGACTTTGACTTACTTACTGTGATGGGATGTTTTGAATGAGGCTAACAGCATCTGCAGCTGCAACTGTGCTGCACACATGTGTTATCATAGTTATCATACAATACAGTTTGCATATTTACTGAGAACTGGTAAAGTGCAGTTTTCAGTTTACTATAACCTGGCTGGCCAAACAGACAAGTGAGGAATGGTCAATGTATTTTTGTTTTTAGTTACTTGCTTCCCTTAGTTAACATAAAAAACGTGGTAGATTTGTTTAACAAACACACAAAAACTTTTCAGTTTCTTGTAATCTGCCCCCACTCATTTTCAATTCATTTTATGACTTTCTAGTAACATTTTCTATTTCAGTTTGATTTCAGGGTAATAACTGAATTTCTCTGGGCTGTCTTTTATTCACTATAGAGCAACTTCTTTGTTATGAACTAGCAGAAGTGGCTAAAAATGTAAAAATCTGTTCTGGATGTGTATGAACGTCGGATCGACTTTGCTCATTACTGGGTTTGTTCTAACACAGGTGAACTAGGCCCTTGTAAAAGCACAGAAGACACATTAAGATGTTTTTATCTGAAGGACATTATACTACCTAAATGAAAAGTGCTGCTGGCTAAAATAAACCCATCATTGCTGTTCATTTTACACTGGGGCAAGGTGACAGTGGGCTGAGTCCATGCTTGTGGTTTCTGCAGGCCTGTTAGGAGAAATTGAGAGGAGAGTGCTCCTGTGGGAGTGAGGGTGGCTGTTGGCTGAGGTCATATAGGATCAAAACACTTAATAGTGGGCTGGACTCCGAGGGCCACCCTGACACAGCATGGTTAGTGGATGAATAATGGCTGCTGTGATCAGATGGACCGTTCTGGCAGGACTGTATTTTGACCTCTTTCTGCACACTTCTTCCTCAGCAGTAACTTTAGATGCTTTATTTGAAGCTTTCTGATGGTTATTGCATCACCTGTATTGAAGTAATTTTGAATCGAAAGGGAGATTAGGTTTTGGATTTTCCTGCAATGTAACATTTTGCATCATTTTCTTCAGGAGATGAATCACATTGAAATGTTTCTCCTTGAAACCCCCTCCAGACAGCTGCGACAACGTTAGACATTAGAATTCATCTTGTGGAATTTATACGTACTGTGTTTTATTAACTGGTCTGGTCCTGAAGTCTGCTTTGAAACCAAATCCACATAATAATACCTCTCTTGTTATGTTTATATATGCGTTAAAATATTTTACATTAAAAAAATATTAAAGTGTTGCTTGTTGTACTATGGCTGTAAATGTGTTTAATAAGGCTGTGTGTCATCATTACCCTAATAGACTTCCTCTAAGACCAAGATCATTTCTGAAAACTTGCTAATCTTTAGTCTACATAAATATTTATGCCGTAGAAGCATAAAGCAGCACTAACAGTTTGTGTCCTTGTCATCTTACTGTTTGTGTGCACATGCGCACACGTCGGTGGCTGTGTACAGGGATGGCCCAGGGCTAAAGCTGTAGTGTTGACATCTAATGCAAACTGCTTTCATTTCCCCAGGAACATGGTGACCTCTCCCGAGAACATATTCTTTCAAAAAGCAATAAATCAATTTCCAACATGGCTTGACATTTCTATACAATACTCACTGCTCAAATTGAACACAGTTCTTAACATTTAAAACTAATTTCACATCAGTAATTAATTTCTAGTGTTGTGGCACTCACAGAAGGTGAATTTACTCATATTTTCAATATTGATATGTGAGTGTTATGTACTTCATTGCTCTTCAGTGTCATTTCTATTTCAAATACTTTTATAACTTCACAGATAAAAACAGAAATAAATGCTTTTGCTTGTCACTTGTATAAAGCACCTGCTGAGTATTTTTATCACTTATATACACATACATTTTGTCAGTTTTGCTTCCTTTACATCTTAGGACGTCCCCAGAATGAATAAAAACTGTATCTTGGTCTAAATATAATATATACATACTGCATATCTATACATATATTAACAGTTGTTATCTTTGAGTCTTTTATGAAGACGTCAATCCAGTAACTGCTGAAAAGTTGCTGTGAAGTAAATGATTTTCCTGTCAGTCACAATTTTCACACAAAGAAAATATTTAATGTATTTTTTCCTTAAAATAATTACTGTAATCTGAATTATATTTGAGCACCCACCACAGCAGTTGTGCTGGATGGCTTTTATATATATATATATATATATATATATATATATATATATTTGACTTTTACATAATTTCTGAACTTGAAGGATGGTCAAGTCCTCTTTGTGCTATCTTTGTCCGTCCGATGTGGCAGTTGTCATCTTCAGTCAGTCCCATCATTATGTATTGTTACTTCAATTTCTGTCCTACACAAAGGAAAGTCTTTCAGACCACATTAACTCTAAGTGCTTTCGTGCCTCCACATTGGCAACATCCGTAGCCGGAGGCATCATTTTTCCGGGTTGTCCATCCCTCGATCCATCCCATTCTTTTGAACACAGTATCTCAGGGACGCATTGAAGGAGTCCTTTGATATTTTGCACAAACAGTCACAATTGAAGTATGAACTGAGTAGAATTTTGTGCTTAAATGTCTCGGTCAATGTGACTACACATAACTCAAGAATTTACCTGCAGTTACCTCTAACTTGACTGGTTACAGCAACTACAAGCCAGTAATTGTGGTCATTTCTCACAGAGTTATGTGTTTTTCAATTGAATTAAAAGCTGTTGGGCTTCTCTATGTAAAGTGCATTGAGATAAATGTTTTTATGATTTTGCGATATATAAATACAATTAAATTGAACTGAATTGTATTGAATTTTTTTTTTTTTTTTTTACAGAATCTCCCGAAACTGAAGCAGCCATGGATCTTGGAGCATCTGAAGTGATGGAGTCTGAGGTTCTTTATGACTGTGTGATCTGTGGCCAGAGTGGACCATCCACTGAGGACCGCCCCACTGGTCTAGTTGTTCTTCTCCAGGCATCCTCAGGTAATGCCCTTCCCAGCATCCCCCTTTTTCAATTTCACTCTCTTGAGCCTGTGGAGCCTGGCTGGGTCAAATTAACTGCAGTCGTCACAGATTTCACTTTCTATTGCTCTATTGGCAGTCTTGCCAACAACAGTTATTCATAGCGCCTTTAATCTACTATATTGGGAATCAAATTTTTAATAAGCTTGTTAACCAGTTTTTAACTGGCTCATTTATCATTCATGTTGATCCCTGCTCACTTGTATATGGAGCCTGCTATTTTAAGAGGTAATGCCTTTTCCATTTTTGTGGACAGGGAGGATCACTTCCTGTCATTCAGATAAATGGCATTTTCGGTTCATAATTAATGACACTGAAAAACATGTGAATGCTCTGAGCCCAATGTCCTTTCTTGCACGCAGAAACCATTATCACTCAAAGCTGTAATTTTAATTTTGTTAAGCGTACATGTTTGAGCATACATGTCTAAATTTAGCTGCTGGAAAGTAATAAAAGCGTAAATCATAGGGCTGACATGACTAATTGATTATGTGATTATTAGATTGATAGAAAATTAACCCCTATGTATGTTTATAATTATGTAAAGTATATTATATATTATTATAAAAAGTTATATCAAGAAGAATTCCATACTCAACACAGACCTGACTTATTTGGCCCATTTCTTTTACATTTAGATGCTATGTTGGTATGTGATAAATTATGTATTATTCACTTTTAGTTTTTTTGAACCCAAACGCCAAATTATTCACAAGAAAAAAAAAAGAATAAAAATAAGACACTGATCAATAGGGTAATTAGTCTGAAGTCACAGTCCTGTGTGAACTCTGACCACAATCACAGTCATTGACTTTTTTATCTAAACACTGAATAAATTCATCATCAAAACAGGTTCATCGTCATTCATCATCACTGACTTCTGTGATTGTCTTTCAGTACTTGGTCATCGCTGCAAAAGCAAAGAGGCTAAGAAGCTACCGATGAGTGATGAAGAGCACATCTACCCTGCAGACACGTGTGGAGTGGCTCATGATGTCAGGCTCACGCTCATGCAACGGTTCTTCAAAGATGTGGGTGAATCACAGAAAACATTGTCAGCTTTACACCAGAAAGAATAAAGGCAGAAAGCACTTTTAGCGCTGTTAAAGATATGGATTTGTGTCAGCGTAGTGTAGCGTCTTAAATCACAGGGTTCTTATCCTGTCTAGGAATTTCTTGATACTGGGTTTACAGTGTCAGAATGAAGTGTCAGAATCTGCAGGTCTCCCGAAGAAACTATAGGATGTTCAGTGGTCCTTGTAAATTTCTACATGTCTTGAATGTCTGCCTTGAATTGTAGGCCAGCTAAAGGTTGTCATATATAACAACTTTTAAGACAGACTTTCTGACAAACAGCAAAGTAAAAATGTCACATTAATACAAGTAGCTAATAACCATACAAAACTGTGAAGCTTGATTTAATTATTCAACCAAATACAGTGATGTTCATTTACCCCTAAAGTTTAATTGATGGTGACAAGAAGCTGCCTTTTAAATTCCCTATAAAACATAGAATAACAGAACCTGGTTTATTTTATTTGTTACATGGTGTTGTAGTGTAGTGTAGTTTATTTATTCAAACATCTGTGAAATCATCAGCACCAAAAAAAAAAAAAAAAAAAAAAAAAAAACAAGGTCCAGGAGAGGTTGAATGTTGAAGACCTATTTGCATACTGTAATTGATGTGATTTTTCTCTTTTGACTTCTGCAGAGTTCTTGTCTGCAGTCTGTGTCAATAGGTTGGGATGGGGGCGTCTACGTCCAGACCTGTGGACACACTTTGCATATAGATTGCCACAAGTCATACATGGAGTCTCTGAGGGTAAGAGAAAGCTTGGACCTTGTAAAGTGATTATTACTGACAGAAATTCAATCCCAATCAGTGACAATCAATGACAATCAATGTCAAGCTGATTAAGTTATTAGTCAAGTGAATACAGCGGCCCCTTGTCTATCGTGGGGGTTATGTTCCAGAAACCCAGCGAAAAGTGAAAATAGTAACTATATACTTGTTTTATTTTTTAAACTTTTAATTTTATAAACCCTCCCCACACTCTTATAAACCTTTCTCATGCTTGGCTTGTGTTTTTAGGCTAGAAATTGCTTATTTTACTGCCAAAATAATAAAAAACCCATTCTGTAATTACTTTAGCTACTATAATGGGAATGGTTTCTTACTTATCTGTGTCATATTGTCAATAATCAATTATTGCTTTTTTAAGCATTACTTAAACTTCAGGATCAATTGATGAAAACAGCTGGAGGCCTAAAATTACTATATGTTTATATTTTCCTAATGCATTTGCTATAGACTTATATATATTATATAGAGATTTTGGGGGTCATATTTTTAGACTTTGAACAAGCATGAATGCTATATGAATATAAATTTACTCGCATAGATCAAATTTAACGTCTTTATCCTTTGTCTTTTTCCCCCAGAATGACCAGGTCCTCCAGGGTTTCTCTGTTGACAAGGGTGAATTTACGTGTCCACTCTGTCGACAGTTTGCCAATAGCGTCCTTCCTTGTCGCCCCGGAAGGAGCACAGAGGCTGGTGCTTGGCACACTCCCACCAACAAGAAGACTTTTGTGCTTGTGAAGGAGGTTGAAGATCTTCAGGAGAGACTTGGCCTGTTTCCTGTAAGAATTACTTTGAAGCACAGCAGTCATGTCATTAATGCCTGGTGGTAACAAAGACTTGTAGTTCTTATGAGTGATGTTATGCTTTATGCCATTTGTATTTTGCTTGCAAAATAGAATCCTATACGTTTAAACAGTGATTATCCTACACACACTGTGGCTCCTTTAAAGTTGTTAGAAACCACAGTAAATACTACACCTGTTTGCCTATTTTATTGAAATTAATTTAGCTATGTGGTTTATGATTCTTGTTCACATCACATTTTATTGTTACATGGCTTAAGTGAATTTCAGTCTGCCTTCAGAGAGCTGTTGTTGCGTAACAAGGCAGTCAAATACAGATTGATCTGAAATCTCTTTAAAGGAACATTATTGGCCTTAATAGGTGTTTAGACCTGACGCTGTTATAAACATCCAAGTAATCATCATGGCAGAAGATTGTGTGTCTTTATGATGACATGCTATTTCCTCACAACACTTTAAAACAGATTCAGGCGAGAATGTGGTTACAGTTAGAAAAAATGTGTGGGGGCATCCGCTAGGAGCTCATCTGTACTGCTGAGGGCATGTATTGGACTCATCCTTTCTTTGATGAACCATCACAGTACATATTGATTCTTACAGACCCTTTAGCTGTTTGTAAAATTCCTCTTTTGATTTGAAGTCAGAAGTTTGAATGTTAATGCCTTAGTGCAACTTTGTGCTGAATGGGTAGAATGAAGTGGGAGGAAAACATCTTAGTTTAATTAATGTTTTTTTTTCTTCTTTAAGATCTCTTCCTGTGGATTTTTAGACGATGCACAAACAAAGATTTCAGCCAAGCAAAATTAAACTCTTTGTTTATAAAGGGACACATGAAACAGTTACCACGAGTTACATCTGGATGTTTTCTTTTATTGTAATGCTGTACTGTCTCTCTGTACATGAACCAAATAGTTGTGACATTTTAACTATTGATAATTCTGACTCTTCATTTTAAAAGACGGAGTCCAACTTGAGTAAAGAGATGGAGTTGGTTATCAAAGACATCAAGAACACCACTCAGAAGAAATACATGGACTACGGCAAAAACCCTGGCTCACCTGACAATGATTTCCTCTTCATGTACTCGGTTGCAAGGTAAGAACAGTCACAGACTCAGCTAATAAAACCACCTTGGTGATTTTGCTGTGATTGTGTAAAATTGACATAAACTCTTATTCTCAGGGTCATGTTTGTATGTTCAACAATCTCCATTTTGTTATTTCTGATGGTGTGCAGACAAAGGTGACTGATTAATTAATCTTTCGTGGTTGTGTCTGTGTAACCTTGGGAGTTGTCTTAAGAAACAGATCCTAGTAGGTTACCCCAAGGTAATTGGTTTGCGTGGAGGCAGCATCCCGCTACCAAGCTGCTTTGCTTGTCTGAAAAGAGTTGCAGTATGGCAGCACCATTATAAGGGAAACCTCACGGTTATATCTCATATTCAGAAGGGAAAAGACAGATACTGTTGTGGTTGTGGAACAGTAGACTAACTCTCATGAGGGATAATTGCCTCAAAAAGATTTTCTATATCCTATTTGGCCTTGGACTCTTTCAGGATCCCACCAGAGGAGTTGAGGAATACTTATTGGTTATTTCGCCCGCTGCTGGCAGGATCCAGCCCTGGATAAATGGCTAGAAATTGATAGTTGGGTTGATAAATGAAAGGGTGGCATGCAAGCACATAAATATGAGCTGGAGTTCTTCTAGCCCATCCCACAAGACAATGTTGATAATGTGAATCTTGATACTTAGGTGTGCAATTAGAAAATTAATGTTTATGCACCTAGTTTAATCTCATTTTCTTCTCAAAATTCAAAATTTTTCTCTGTTCTGGTCCTTTTTCTTCGATCTGAAGAAGTTGTGCATGTGTATGTGTGTGCACTTTTATGAGTAATGAGCTATGACTCCATTGTAACTGGGTTATCTCTGAGTGATTCTGTGTGCCTGCTAACCTCTGTGTCTGCTCCACTTGAACTTGGAGGACTTCTCTCTCCAACACCTTACATTTTCACACATATGAACACACGCCTGACTGTTGGGAATAAATGTGGAATAAATGCTGACTTATGCCTCCACTTGATTCATAAGAGCAGTTCCTCATCTTGAAACGGAGAGAGAGAGATACAGAGAGAGTTGCACCTCTCCTCAGTCTTACTTAGTGAGTTTTTTTTTCTCCTGAGAGGATCGTTGAACTGGAACTGAAATTCAATACTGCAGTTGTTGCATAGTACTTGTACCAAGTATATGGATTTCTTTACATTTTTAAAGTTGTTCAGAGAGCTGTGAAGGTTTTTGATTCGTTTTCTTCATAGTTCTCATTAAGCTGTTGTATTGGTCCCAGAAGTGTTGCCAGAACAATGTTTTTTTAAACAGCATTAGCACCTTTGTCACTTTAGGCCTCAATGTAGTCCTGTCAAACTATACTGTATCTTCATTTATATATTCATTCATTCATATTCATTTATATTATAGCCAACCTCCTGTTACTCTTCTTACTTGCGTTTCCATAGTCACATCTGCAGTCCTGCTTATTGCTCATTCACACGTTCTGCACTTTCATTATTAGTCTCGGGTCATATTGGGGTGAAGTTGCTGTTTGAGATGGAAACAATGCACCTGTGATGTCCCAGTTCAGTTCAGTCCCAGTTTTGGTCAGAAATTTTAATTGCTTGTCACTGTCCACTCATCCTGTGGTGAATAGGCCAGAAATAAAATGTTGGGGGAAAAAAACATGACACAGCCCCTTTCTCAGGTGTTTGTATCTCCTCAACAGATTGGTCACAGGTAAGAAATGACTGCCCCCCAGTTTACCTTAGGGACTTTATCTCCCCACCACTCCCTTTCCAAAAACCCTGCCCCTCCTAGAGCACAACCATCCAGACCGTTTGCCCACCCAATGCTGTGGTTCCCTCAGCCCTCCACCCTGAACAGAAAGATCCCCCGAGTATGACTGGGTGCCTGTTGGCTCTCTGAAGTTCAATGAGCAGTGCAAATTGCCTGAGGAGGTGGAAAATTCCTCTGTCACAGGGGCGCTCTTATCAGCAAAAGCCAGATGGAGCTTCACCGTGGCTGCATTATCTATGTGAAATTGCTTTTTCTCCCAGGAAACTCAAGGATTTGCCCCCACCTCCCCAGCCCATAGAAAGAAATGGCCAGTGGCGGGATGAAAACGGGCTAAGATCAGTCTTATTTTAGTAATACCTATCTGTTTTCACCATCTATGTGTTTTGTTAAAGGATTTATTTTTTTTATATTTTCACTGTTTTGGTACTGGGGAATTAAAATTCAGGAATAAAATGTGTTTGGATATGCATGGGAAATGCACATTAGGGATTATATGTGGACTGTGGTTTGAACAGCTTTTATGCTAATGGTCCAGCTTGTGCAAAATCAGTCTTGGGAAAGCTGTCATTTATTTGATATGGAATTGCTGCTGCAAAACAGGCGCATTAAATGGCAAATGGCTTGACTAGGCAGCATCTTTCATCTCCCTAATCAAACTGGTAAAAGAGGGAGGCTACGTAACCAAAAGCTGAATATGATGATACTCAGCCGTTTCTACCTGTGCCCACACTCCCTCACTCATACAGACATGCTCTCTGCTTCAGTGGCTGGATTTAAAGGAATACTGCACACAAAATGTATGACAGCTGTATCAGTGACTCATCTCATGTAACCTGCAATACATGACACAAACCAGGACTGTGGTGCTAGCCCTCCCTAGCACACAAGTCAACTTTATTATATTTATAAAGGCCAATTAAACAAATTACACATTTGGATCAAAGAGCTTTACAATTCATGTTGCTCACTACACTCTTTATCCCTAGACCAACAGAGCGTGCAACAGTAGCACTCAGTTACAGTGGTGAACTGTGATAAACATGCTGTAAAGCAAAAATATGTATATATATTTAAATAAATGAATACTAATTTATTTAAGATTAACTTAATTTTCATTTATACCTTATATAAAATAATGCTAAAAGCCTACACATATTTCTCCTATGCATGGGGACTTGTTCATTGGATTTAATTGCCGTAACTGCGTCTTCCTAAATAATATGTGATAATGATGTGAGTGATGATAACAATGACTGAGCAGGATACTGCATCATTGAATAAGCCAGATGTGGTCCATTCAATACACCAGTGGGAGCAGACCTGCTGCATAAACCCTTGAACACGAATGATCTCTTTCGCAGCTGTTACTCAAGGCAGGATATTTAATACAAATAAATGAAATGAGGGTTCTTGGAGATGATAAGTTTGAATATTCAGCTTAATCAAACAGAAACAGACTCTAACCTTGATAATCTTCAGTTAACAAAACTCTTTCTTTTGTTTGCCTGGTGTTTGTGCCAAAGATGAATGTGTTTGCTCCTTAGTTTTAATGTCAAGCACATTATCTTTACTACTTTTTCTGCTTTTTTTTTTTGGACAAGTTTACTTTTATTCAATGGTTATAATAGCAGATAAAATAGTAGGGTAGTGTGCAGTGTATATGTTCATGTGTGCCTTCTATTTAACAACGCTAACAACAACAACATTACTCTGTCTCTTCAGGACCAACCTGGAGTTGGAGCTTGTGCATCGCGGAGGAAACCTTTGTTCTGGAGGAGCCAGTGCAGCTGCCAAACGCTCATGTCTCAGTAAGTACTTGCTCCGAGACCATCCTGTATCCGGTACCCATGTCCCCTCATCTACAGTATGTTGAGTTGAGGAACTTTATGTCTATTGGAACCTCTATGTGACTTCACCCATTCACCCTGCGAGGCTACTGTTCATTTAAGAAAATAAGCGTAGCATCTATGGGCATCAATGCAGTCAAATCCCACATGAGTGGTAAGAGCCACAAGACTGTTGCTGACTGCAAAGAGCAGCACATGTCCATTTCTAGTTTCTGTGCTGCACCAGGTTGGAGCACAGCTGCAGCAGCAGCCTCTGCCTTGTCTTCCGCCAACATCGTGGTTACTCTGGGCAGCGCACCGATGCTCCATGCGGAGGTTATCTGGTGCCTTAACACAGCGGTGAATCACCACTCGCTGAATTCAAACGAAGGAGTTTCAGATATGTCATATGATATGATAAGTCGATGTTTCTGGACTCTGACAGCCAAAACATTCACCTGTGGCAACGACAAAGCGGGATACATCATATGATTTGGGCTAGGACACTTCTTTAAAGGTGACAGAGAATCAAAAAGCATTTTTACCTCGTCTTTTGGTCAGTGTGAGTCCCAGTGAAGGAGCCAATCGGTGTCAAGTGCTTGCATTTCATAATGAGGTTGGTTAAGACTGAAAAACAAACATGTGCAAAACCACCCTTTCTCACCTTTCTGAGAGGTTTTTATGAAGCTGCTGAGGCATTACACATCCAAGCAACATTTTATTGTGTTTATGTCACATCACAAGGATCAAAACCCTGTTCAACCGTTCTCTGTCAGCAGCTCGTTGACACCATCAACAAAGCTGGTCCATTTCTGCTTATGTTTGATGAGTCTGTGACTCAGCTGAATAGCTCAGTCACTTGTTTCTTACTGTGACTTAATCTACAGTATGTTCTAATAATTTTCTGTACGTACCTAATAATGTGTCCTTGTAGTTTAATAAATTTGTCATTATTTAATTTATTCTTTGGGGCTTTGCTGCTTCTCACTGTATGGTTCTGCAATTGCAAACAACAGTTTTGTAAGTTAAATATTTGTCGCTGATGTGGCGATGCGGCCTTAAAAAATTTCTTGGAAGGTCTTGAAAAGTCTTAAAAAGGTTCAATACCTTTTTAAGAATTAACTTCAGGATTCCTGCATATACCCTGTTATTTCAGCCACAGGATCATTAAACTAGAGTATTCAGGTAAAGGTTTATGGGTCCTGTATTCACATTCTCTTAGTCAGAACTTCTTGCAACATTAGAATTAACAGCATCCAGTAGTGGCAATAGGCTGATGGCTGCAATAGAGTTGAAAAAGAAACACAGTGTATGTTTTGTCTACAAAATAAAAGAAAGTCTAGGTACAAAATAAAGAGCTCAACGCTTTCTAACCATGCACCGTCTGTGGCTTTTCACTGACATGCAGGGTTTTCATTGATTTTTTTTTTTTTTTTTTTAAATATTTTTTGGCCTTTTGCCTTAAATAACAATGCAGTGAAGATTGACAGTGGGGAGAAATCGAAAGTGGGGACAAGAGTGGGGGATAACACGCAGAAATGATCGTCGCAGCCGGGACTCAGCTTGTATGCCAAAGTGGTGCGTCCTAACCACTTGGCTATCCGGGCGCTCCGTTTTCACTGAATTTTGAGTGAAAGTGTCTGACTCATGACCAAACTCAGTCTTCCATGTAACGGCAATGAATCATTAAAAGACGAAGAGGTGATTAGCGATGGCAGGCAAGGACAGATGCTGTCGCAAGTGAGCTGTTGGGAGCAGTCAGCGTAAATGAATCAGACAAATGGGTCAAGTGCTGTTATAGTTGATTGTGTCACAACTGACAAGGGCGTGCATCAAGGTGAGGATGGCAACTGCGATCGCCACCCCAAAAAAACACACACACACAAACATCAACGAGTATTGATCAAAATTTACAACTTTAATCAGTTTTTCATATTTGTGAATATAAGATCAGGGTGTTGCAATAGACAATATGTTTGAAGGTGTCAGTGAAGTTTGTTGTTCAGAGCACACCCCATATTCTAGTCGTTTAATTATTCTGTCAAAGTTGTGGCTGCTGCGGTGAAATGGTCTGTCATCCTTGAGTGGCCGAGAAGAGATTTCACACTAGAGGTTTGCCATTTTTGAGCTACATTAACCATGTAGCTGCGCTGACAGCCAAATTGACTCAGTCGCAGTACATTAGTGTTCGTTCTTCTTAGGGAAATGGATCTGAAGGAAAACGGCAGACGTGTGTTAACTGTGAGAACCCATGGGGTTCCTAAGCCTGTTTCCCAGTAGGCACTTCTTCTGTTCAGCTGATGAGGATACGATGGGTCGTGGAGGCAAAACGCCTCGAGTTCCCTTGAAACGGGCTAAATCAGCTCCAGAGAGTCCAGCCTCCAAATAGCATGTCCTTGGTTTATTTAACTACAAATATTTGAATTAATCTTTGGGACTGTGTGGCTGTCACTGTACAGGGAGTTCAAAGGCAAATCACATTGACCTCAGTTATGCAGATATGCTGTTTTTGGTGAGTGTTGACAGATGCATTTGGGTTATTTGATATTTATTTGTAAACCACTGTACGATCATATGCACCAACGGGAGATATGTTGAAAAGTGGAAACACAGCGATGATGACTGCCAAAACCTTTGCTGTTAAAAAGGCCTGTTTTCTAGACAGTAGATGGGGAACAAAATGTATATCAACTGAGTGAAGATGTTTGTAATGTAGAAACATCAGTGTGGTACCGTGTTTTACAGTCTATGATCTCAACAGTCGATCGTGATCATCATGAGTTGTGACTCAAGCACAGGAAACTGTTTAAGGTGTTAAACCAAAGTGAGAACTGCCTCCGTGCAGGCAGCCTGTTCAGTCAAGTGGATCAGACTAAATAAGGAGTCATTAGCACCATTGGCTTTCCGAAACCAGGCAAGTCATCCTGAGTACAGCTGTTTGCAGGTGGAGCTCCATAGTGTTGACTCATCTCACTGTTCAGGACAATTAAACTTCTCTGGCACAGGAAACATCCCATTACCATAGAGTGTCCCACTCTTTCTCACTAGTTTATAGAAGCAAAATATCTTTGTCAGAGGAGGCTGACTGTAACATTTTAAGGTGGTGTTTTCACCATGCCAGATATTCCCCATAACTAGTTTTATTATCTGACAAAATAATAGGAAACCTGTTTCACTTCGAATCAACTTGACATTACAAACAACTTTACACACCTAGATACATTTGGGGTTTTTATAACAATAGTCCTATTCTTTTTTTCATTTCCATGTATTTTAAGGTTAAACCCTTGAAAGAGGTGAGAAATAGTGCAGGAAAACAGGAAACAAGCTGCAATGAAGACAAGTGATATTTTCTTTCTTTTTTTTTTTAATGCTGTGTCTGCGTTAACCTGTGGATGGCAGTGTTGCTCTAAGTATTGATAGTTCACACTCCAGTGAAATTACAGAGCTGATTATTGGAAGCTCTGTGCTGCATTACCGTATTATAATTCCCTGTAAAACAAAATCAAACAGGATTAATGCTGACCATTGGAAACAGATTTAGGTTTTACAGAAGGTTTTTACTGGACTTCATTGTTGTAATGTCACAGGTCTCAAATATGGTTCACATGTGATTTAAACGAATTGCTCTTATGCAATTTTCATTTCTGGCTCTAAGAGGACTTGACTTTACAGTGAGTAGAAGTAGGTTGATTTATTTATGGACTGGTAAGAGAGACAAGGGCATTTTTCACTGGTACTATATCACTTAACATCTAAAATGAGTGGTTCTACTTCCTACCTTTTTGCCCATGTTGAGGTTAGTGTGTGCATGGGTGTGTGTGTGTGTGTGTGTGTGTGCACAGGAGGGTCTCTCTCCATGTTCCATTAGTTTCACAACGAACAGGTGTGACCCGACCAACTACTTGCTCGAGGCTATCAAGCACTACCATGTATCCATCTGGCTTGGCCTGGTTTTATCTGAGCCAAACCATTATCCTGCAGTCAGTTCAAGTCAAGTGCTTTCATCATTTGATCTACACTGGTTGCTGGTGGGGGTTTTACAATAGACACTGAGATAAACAGCCACTTGCTGGTTTTGTTCCTGTCATAGATTGTTGGGACATAACAATGACGTGTTTTTTTTTTTTTTTCTCCTATTCAGATCAGCTTTTCCATGTGCTGGCCATGCACATGCGTCTGTACAGCATTGATTCAGCCTACAACCCCTGGACTAAGCTGACTCAGATAACACAAAGCAAAGAGGCAGAGTAAGTGACTGAGTTTCTCTCTTAAGTACCTCAACTAACACTAAATCTATAAGTCTGTTCATATACTACACAAACACCCCTTTTCTGCCTCTGCTCATAAACATGCAATCAAAGCACCACTTTGTCCTCTCCCCTTAACGCCACCATTTCCTCCTGCCCCCATCAGCTTTTCCTCCACACAAAGACAAGCTAAAAACAGAAAAGGGACCGTGCGTGGTTTCCATAGATACCAATAATTGCTGCATCTGGCAAATTACCGGGCACTCCACAGAGAGCAAAACGACCCTGTCAAATTCACTGTTCTGAGAAAAAGCCACACCAACGCCATACCAGCACGCCATCTCAGGTCCCAACTGTCCACGTAGCTTCAACACAAACCCATATTTAACAAAATACAAAAGATATAGTTTATACCCCACACATGCTGTTTTTTTTCCTGCCTTGAATCACTAATATACATCAGAAAATGCTACTTTGTGCTCAGATGGATTTGGTTGTCAGTTGTTGTCGGAGCACATAACAATACAAGATGAGCTTTAACAACCTTTCCTCCCTGTTTAGCGTTGTAAGACAGCTTTTACACCTGTTACTACTAAAGTGCTTTTAGCTATACAGTATTCTCAAAGGAGCCATTTGGTGTTTAAAAATACTTTGTCAGGGTTTCAGGAGGGAGCATTGTCATTGACACCCTTAGGCAGTCAACCTCATCTAGCCTAGTTAAATAGGACAGAGAGAGATGTTTCTACATAGAGGCAAAACATTGCTCTGGCCCTTTTTATTAGCTAAACCGAAGATTTTACAGCATGTGAGTATAGTTTCTATGTAGTGGTCTTAGTGGGGTTGAAAGCTCTGTCCTTTTTCCTCTGATGCACAGTGGAATTAACTGGTGAGTGCTCTGGTAATGGAAGGTATTATTCTTTAAGTGCAGTTCCTCTCATTCAAAAGCCCCGAGGCCTTTCAAGAGTAGAGTGGAGATTGGAACCTCGCTGAATTGTCAACAGAACAGAGGACATTTAAATGGAGATGGCACACAATATGAATATGTAACTAGGGTTTTAGGAAGTTGGACTGGTAATACAAGGAATGAGCCTTTTCAAGCTGCGTATTTGTTAAGCAAATTTAAAACTATATGCACAGCAAGACCTGCTCTTTAAAGCCTCTTTCCAACATGCTGCCTTGATCTACCTGTCAGGGTTATAGGTTTTTCATTTCAGACATTGGTGACTATGTTTTTGTTATTCAGGCAACACAATTTACAGAGAGAGCCACAATAGTTGCATGATATTCAGGACCTGAGACAGAGAGAAACTACCTACAAGTGTTTGTGTGTTTTTTCACATTGTATCACACTTTGGTTTTAGAACATATCCTGTGGTTGAAGCCTGACAGTTGTTTACTTCTGCAGCTTCCAATCAATTCACTAAAGCATTATGTTTTCTAATACCATTAAGTTGTTAGACAACAAACATTGCTGCCTATTTTATATAAACACCTGGTACTGCTTATATATACATTCATTTATCGGTTGATAAGAATGAAAACCTCTTTAGTTTGTCACAACATCAGGAGAAAATTAATGTGTGTATCATAGTTATAATGTAATTTCAATTAAAGAAAGTAACTTTATTTCAGTATTTGCATGAACATACAGATTGTTGTCAATAAATCGATACGTGTTTCTTATGATGCTTTATATAATGGTGCATATCAAATAGAAAGTAATGCAAAGTTCTTGTTTCACAGTAGCTTCGAGGATGAGAGACCTGAAGTCCCCATGCTGTTCAGAGATGTCCCGTCCCTCCTGATTATCTTTGTGCTAACGATGCCACAGCCTCTGCGAAAAGGTACAGTTTCTCCGTCTTCATCGTGACACTACACAAGAGAGCAGAGAGTCGCTCTGTGGTTTCTCCACAAGGACGACCCCATTATCGGTCGTAATCAGGGCTGAGTGGAGGAAAGAAGCATCTCACGTCTCTTATCTATGCTCCTGTTGCCGCCGTTTGGCTGCGAGGATCAGAGAGACATGACCTCGGTGATGGGAGGGCTGCACCTCCCCAGTGTTCTCTTCATCGTTTGCTTGTCACTGCGTCGCCTCTCCCTTCGCAAGAAAAGGTGGAAGAGGGGCGGAGGGCTACTTAAAGGCCTGACTCAACACACTGCAGTGTGTTTAATGGGACAAGTGTTGCAGCAGGCAGATCATCTCATTGATAGCTGGATTAGGTTGGAGGCAGTTAGGACTTTTAGAGCGTGTGAAGATGAGTATTTAGAAAGAGAAGCCTTTGATTAAAACAGTTAACATCAATGTCAGCTTTTTTATAAATTATTTAATGATTTATTAAAGATTGTTAGTTTGTCAGAATTTACTTTTGGTTTTAGTGTATAGATTGTTTTGAAAAGACAAATTATAAAATGTTACTTTTCATAATTATAAGAGATAGAGAATTGATTTTATTTTTTAACAGCATGAGAGGCATATAAATGAAGCAGTAATGGCTTTAATATGTATAATGCGTGATAAATCAAACATCTGTCTTAGTCTTAAAGTAGGTTTTTAAAGAAAGGAAGAAGCATGATGTGTCATTTGGACTTGATGGTGAAAAGGGATGAACTCCTTTTTTTTTTTTTTTAATTGTACTGTTTAGTTTAGTGTACTGACACTTGTCTCAGACACCAGGACAGTGGAGCTGTCAGCAGCCCTTTGCTGTGCAAGAAAACTAATGGCACTCTTTGTTGTTCTTTTCAGTACCAAACTTGAATATCTTCCAGGCTACATTTTCCACCTGAAATGCTGTGCTAATTATCCTGCACACTGTTCAGTGAGGCGCTCTATGCAGAGCCGAGGAACCAAATACAATACCTCTGTGAATAATTGCCAACCTCTCTCACGCAGTTTTATTTTGTTGACGCTAGATGGATCTTCTTTTTTTCTTTTTCTTTCTTTAAATTCAGAATAACACGCTGACAAGTGTCATCATCTCTTTTCTGCGTAGAACACTTTACCTGTGTGGTGAAGATGCTGTACAACCTGCAGTTCACCCAGGCTCTGGCTGCACTGTCAACTAAGTTCAGTCCAGAGGAAAGGCAGGCCTGGAGCACATCTGGAGCACTCAAGAAGGTAAAAGTGAAAAATTCATAACAGGAACCTGTGACTCTATTCATCTATCATAAGTATTTTTCCATTTGTCCCTGCTCTACTGTGCTCAGAGGTGTGAATAGTGCCACCTGTGGTTATAACGTCTTTGATAGTGATGTAATTTAATCTGTAAGTTCATTTCATATTTGTTCTCTATTTTTGTAATTTCTCATTGTGTGGATTCCCTTTAAGTGGGCCTTTGTATTTAGGGCATCTATATGTACTGTGAATTATATTTAAGGTCTAACAGACATGTTGAATACCTTCCTGTCATAAAATAATTCCAAAGCTTATTTTAACTCTGCGTTGTTTACGTCCATGTTTACAAGCTAGAGCTCTTCTTCTTCGCCTTCTGTGCACCAAATAAACGAACCATGACCTACTCATTAAAGAAAACTGCTCCACAGCAGAGGTTAAAAAAATCTTACCTCAGTCTCGAGTCACACTGGGGAATATTTTCAAATAGTGTTAAAAGTATGTTGGTATCTGCTGCTTATTTGCTGCTTGAATCAGTTGTTTCTTCTGATTGTTCCTTACAACCACAGCAAGTCCACAACATCAGTAAATCATTGTATATGACTTTGTATTGAGATGAATTAAGCCAATTTCATTTATGTGTTTTCCCCAGTCAACAGTATCAATCTTCATTATCAGGAAAAGTGTGATTACAGGAGAGTGTAGCATTAATTGGCTATCTGTCTGCAGTCTATTAAATCTGTATTTGTGAGTGGATGACTTGAATGTTAAAAGACAAATGGCTAAAACATTCTGCCTTTAGGGTGTTTCCATCCATAATGGAGGCTTGGGTTAGTATCTTCCACCACACATGAACAATAAGTGCAGGCATTCACGTGCTGCTGTTAAGATGGATGTCAAACTCACAGTGAGAAGAGCATCCATATTTGTTAGAGCATTACTGTAATTAAATTAATGTAAAAAAAAAAAAAGATACAGTCTAAGAAAAGGAAGGAAGGAAGGAAATCCACACGGCTGAAATTCCTCTATAAATCTATGACAAAGGACAGAAGGTGAGATAAGACTGTTTTCATATTCTACCACCTTCAGCTTGATAAATGCTCGCAGCTTTTCCTCTTTATAAAACACTACCTAAACCAGTTGAATTTTTATCAGAACACACATTCAGTAATGTCTGTACCACTTATCAGATGATACATTGTATGAAAAGAATTATTGTCCACTGTTTATTCTACAGAAATCACTGTGTTCTCCAGTGCAGCGCGTTTTATACTTGAGAGAATTAGGAACGCACACGAGAAGCATTCTGAATTATCTGAATTATATGTTCTGATATGTGACCTTCATACACTATACTATAAACAGATAAGACATTGATAAGGCCAGGATCGTTCCTTACAGTTTGTAGTGTATTTGTGTCCTTGGTTTTACGATAATTAGATGAAACATGGTCTCTGCCAGACATACCTGGTATCTATCAGTGAAATCATTCAAACAGGTGACGATAAGTTGAATTATTATACTAAAAGCAGATGCAGATCCTATGGTAGATATTAAACTACTTTAAGTTGCTGCATCACATCAGTTTCATCTCAAACATCTGACTGGTCCTTTTTTATTCAGCGGGGGAAACAGCTGTCTAGGCAGTGTGCTGTGGGGAAAACAAACAAACAAACAAAACTGAAAAAAATGTGAAACCTTACTTATTCTCGTTTTGGATCCATGCCACATTGACATTGTTCTGGCAGCTCGCGGTGGACTAAAACACTTCACGTTGTTGTTTTTCAAGTGGCAACCATGTGCAATATGGATTCAGCAGCCAAACAAGGATGTTTTACTGTCTCTGAGTTAAAAAATAAAATACATTATTGATTTTTTTTTTTTTTTTTTTTTCTTTCTATTTCAAGTAGCAAATCTCCATACGACTTCTAAAACAAAGACACTCTTGATTGTGACTAAATATACCTAAGTTTCAATGAACCTACAGAGAAGATTGTAGATTTGATTAAAGGAAAATTTTCCATTTAATGTCGTCAGTGTTTTGAAATTCTGCGTTTTGATTTTGTGCTGCAGAATGCTGCGAACGCTGAGAAATCTTTTGAAGCGCTGCTCAGTCATGTCATCAGTGAGCTCACTAAGGACAAGACTATCTACAAGGTGAACGCTGAAGAAACCTCAATGGTGAGACACTAAAATAGCTATTCAGATATTCAGAACGTAACTGTCAACACAAGCTCTTTCTCTCTCTGTCTCTGTCTCTTTCTCTCCTCAGCCATTCTTTTTTTTTGTTGTGCTCTTTTTCATTTTCCCTTTAACAATGAATTGGCCATTACCCTGAGAGACAGTGGTCTAATATCTCTGCTAATCTCCAGGGGAGTTATCTATCAAAGTATTATCACAGAGCTGTTATCTGGTTATTGATCAAGTGTTGCTGTTGTTGCCCTCTCCAGCTGAGCTCCAGTGTGTGGTCCCCACAGTCCATCGAGTTCAGCCTCCAGCAGTTCTGCCTGCCCTTCCTTCGCCTCTCCTGCCTCCTACAGCATCACCTTTATGGAGATAACCTAACTGGCTGCTTGGTATGTAACACAAATAGAGTGGTCACACCTCACCGCCATTATTTCTTACATTACTTATGGTCATTCACAGATCTCGAGCAGCTCTATTGATTATTTCTCAATAAAAGAAACACGGGTGTCTCAGCTCTTAAGTAGAGTGAAGCATAGATGTGAAAACAGAGTGAAGTCATCATTTGTTGTCTTGTTTGTCTGATCTCAGGAGGAAGAGGAGTTCTCATCCTTGGCTGTGTGTTTGGGGCTCTTACCTTCATCCCCGCAGCCGTCCAACACGGTGCATAGTGCCTCATGTCTGGAATGGGTGGTCAACGCCTTCGACGTGGTGACACAGTGGTGCACTGAGGTTCGAGGGCTGTCTCAAATACAGGCTGAGCAATCACTGGTACGTGTGCGAATTTCAGCCGATACGCAAATTATATACAAGCATATAAAAGAGAACTGTCTATTCGCAAAACAACAATTAATTAACATTTCAGAAAATGTCAGCATATTCTCGAAATGAGAAGTCGATTTTTAAACCGTCTCAGACTAATACTTTACCCAGTGTAAAAATTCAAAGCACAGATTTTGAACCTGACATCGTGTAGATGATTTATGTAGCTACAATACTATTGACACTTTAAAATTTAGTTCCAGCCTTGGTTGACAAGGTCCATAGCTGATGCTGTCTGACGGTCTCTGAGGAGAGTGACTGCACAACTAACCACGTGTCTCATAACCTCATCATTCAGCACCGCAGCGATCTTTTACGCTGTACATCATTTGGTGAAAAATTGGTGGAGCGTCTCGCATGTCTGTTTATATTTGAATCGACACCATCCTTAACATAGGGCATCTCATATGGTTACGGTTGAACAAAGTAATAAAAACTAAAGGGATGTAGGTGGATTTGTTTTATTGGAGTCTTACAAAAAGTCAGATTTTCCCCTCAGCTTATTTAAAAAAAAAAAAAAAAAAAAAAAAAAGTAAACACAAGGAAACACGCTTGATTGTATTTAATAGTTTTTATGGAAGACATTTTAACTCCACTGTCTCTAAAGCAGTCTCAAAGAACAATGTACTGTACTTCACAGCAAAACTTTAGTCTGAGTGTAATTTAAATTCTCTCGTGTGTCTGTTTTCTCCTCTGAAGACTCTGCTCGTCCAGGATCCTCAGTGGGAAGCCCCTCGACTTCTGCATCTACCCGACAACTACAATATCATCTTCCAGTACTATCACAGGAAGGCCTGCACTGCCTGCAAAAAGGTGCCAAAAGACCCTGCACTCTGCCTTGTTTGCGGCGCCTTCGTCTGTCTCAAAGGCGCGTGTTGCAAACAGCAGGGAATCTGTGAATGTGTTTTGGTAAGTTTCTATACGTTGCGCCGATCGCAGCTTTTTTGACGTCGTTATGGTCGTGTTTTTGCAAAAGTTTATTTATTTCTCGTCATTCGTAGCACTCCCAACATTGTGGCGCAGCTACGGGCATTTTTCTACTGATAAATGCCTCAGTCATCATCATCATCCGTGGACATCGTTTCTGCCTGTGGGGTTCTGTTTACCTTGATGCCCACGGAGAGGAGGACCGCGATTTACGGTATGAAACACAGGGGCATTAAAAAACACAACATTGCATACTAAGATTTATACAGACAAAAAAAGGTTTTAATTCTCTTTGGCTGCGTCCCAGTTCTAATAAACATCTCATAATATAGACCAGTTATCTGCACTGTCAGAACTGAATCATACTGAAATCTATGTGCTTTTTAAAATGTCTGAATTTTAGAACGTAACCCTTGATTAAATTTCACCAAAAGTGAAATATAAAAGAATACTCTGTGAGCAGCTCTTCTAGTTTCTTTGTTCAGTGCATTAGACAGTGATGCACAATAGCACACTTAGAAATTAAGCATTTTGAGTACTCTTTTTAATACATTAATAATTAAAAACACGCATAATTAGAAACCTCTTAGAATCTTGTGTGAATACGGAACACAGGTTTGTTTTTTTTTAAAATACTTGTTAAATACTGCAGTGAAAAACACATCTCTCACTCTTGTTTTCTCCTCTGGCCTCTCTCCAGCCGTGGCAAGCCTCTCTTCTTATGTGAAGAGAGGTATCGAGTGTTGGAGCAACAGTGGGTTTCACACACCTTTGATCACATCAATAAGCGTTGGGGGCCTCACTATAATGGACTCTAAGATCTTCCAAAGTCCTCTGAAAACAGCAACCCGTGACGGAGAATTTTTTATTTAGTTTTTTTTTTGTTTTTGTTTTTTGTTTTCTGGTTTATGAGTCTGCCTCGATCAAAAAAAAAAAAAAAAAAAAATAATTCTGAGGAAATAAAAGAAGAAATCAAATAAAAATAAAAATAAAAAAAAAATTGGAAACTTTTAACGTGATAAACACAAACATCCGGTGAGGGTTTTGCTGCCACAGCCTTGGTTTATGTGAAGTTTGGTGTACAATCATACCTGAAGATTAACACGTGTGTGTGTTTAAGTGATTTATTGTGTGGTTTTCAACAGGGAAAAACAGAATTTGGTAAGTTAAAAAAAAAAAAAAAAAAAAAAAAAGAAAAGAAAAAAATAAAAGCACAACTTTGCCCAGAATCTAAATTAGTTTGAAACGGGCTTTTGAAGCCTGTCGTATTTATTTGGGTTTAAAAAAAAAAATGTATATCAAGTGCTGAACGTCCCTGCAAAGTTTGATTACTTCTTTTTTTTTTTTTTTGCACCATTTATGATAATGTTTAATGCATATCCCTTTTATTTATCAAAAACGTGCTCTGCTGTGCCGGCATGAGTTCAAGCTCCTGATGAGTGTAGCGATGTTATTGCAATGTGCACTCATTGTCTGCTGACATGTGATGCTAGGCAGGACAAATCCACCCATCAACACACTAGAGTTTATTTGCAAACAAGCAAAGACTCTTTTTTTTTTATGGGTCAAGTTGCAATCCATCCTCAGGAATTTTCTTTTGTTGTTGTTGTTTTTTTTGTTTTGTTTTTTTTGCTGTTTAAAATACGTTTTAGATATTTAAAATAAATGCTGCTGCTCATTGTTCAAGTTAGTAATTTTAACTTTTGTGAAGAATATTTTTTTTTTTTCTAAGGTTGTGCTTTGAGTTTACAGTAGATGGCTGGGAATGTTGACTCAAACTCACTTTAATGTTTAAGGAGGTATGCGGTCACCTCATTACATCCACTACAGTTCTCGTAGTCCCACCCTATCTTTCTTTCTGTTTTTTTTTTTCTTGTTTCTGGCTGAAATGCCACCCCCCCCCAAAAAAAAAAAATAAAAATAAAAACATAAAATAAAAATACATACCTGTATAAGATAGTCAAACACAGTCAAACACACAGAATTTAAGTAGCGTCATTTTAAAGGAATGTCGTCGCGCGTGTTCGGTGTCCTCCCGATCGCCGGCGTGTGAGAGCTGAAATATGATATTGGATCTTTTGATGTATTCTCTCAAGATATGAAACTCTATGAAATGAAAGTTGACAAGAAACGCCAATACTCTTCATCTTTCCGTGCTGACAACAAACAAAACAAACTTTTTAATTCATTTTTTCTTTCTTCGCTACCTTTACGCTTTTGATCGTCGAATCATAAACTCAGTACAGAAGGTTTTCGTGATGCTACCCCTCACTCGTGCATCATCTAGTCGTGATTTATAGTTGCATTCCAACATCACAAGATTATCAGACTTGAGTATCTGTTATACACTGTGCATGACATCCTTTAAACCACCTTTATTTAAGTGTCTTAGCTACTTAATATTCTGATTATCGTCTTTTTTTTTTTTTTCTGCGAGAGGAAATTTATCCAGTCGTGCCTGCGAGAGTGTTCCTTTTTTTCTGAGCGATGAACAGATGTTGGGCAGATGTCTCTGCTGTCTGGTTTAATAAAAAATAAAATAAAATGCTGGGCCACTTCGTGCTGCGTCCAGGAATCTTTTAAGGAACAAGCTAACACTTGAAAAACTTCCTCTTGAATTCATGCATGCTGCTTTTTTTTTTTGTTTACTGAGTTTCACCTCTTCTTCTTTTTTTTTTTTTTAATTTGCAATACCCACTTTGTAAATGACCGCAACCAAATAGCCAATGAGTAATGGGTGTAAATTGTAACTGAAAGCTCTTGTGTGTTCTCCTGTATGAATGAAGAGAGAATACAGTATATTACTGTAGGTGCTGACTCAAACTTTCTGAGTTTGACCAGAAAGTGTGACTTGGACATTTAATGCAAAATGTAACATATGTGAATAAAATATAAACACACTGATTTGTGTCTTTTTTTAGCGCATTTCTTTGATCTTTCCGTGAATGGTCGTTGAGATTACCTGGTCATCTGTGGTGAATGTTTTCAGAAAAGTACATAATATTATAATATTGTATCTACTCGACTATTAAGAGCCATTTGGATGTGGTGTAATTGACTGGTGCTAAAGAGAGAGGGGGAAGTATGATTCAGTTGCAACATATTGTCAGTCACTAAATTTTCAGTAGAACTGGATCGTAAAGTTTTCATAAGTGTGTTGTGTTTGTTGTGATTTCTGCTGTACCACTTTATCCTAAAACTCCCCTGATCCTTGTGGGCCTCAATGAAAGTTCACTGCCGTGTGACTGAGTATTTACAGGGTAACTGGGTTGAAATTTCATAAAAAAAAAAAAAAAGAAACAAGGGAGGGCCTCTGGGTAAAAATAGCAACACAAAGCCTCTGTTTTCTGCCAATTAGACAGAAACAAAACGGCTCTAATATGGGCTGTTGCAGGAATTTTTTCCGAGTAAAACCATGAAGAATGTGTGTGAAGTTTGGTGCTGATGTTAGAGGATGTACTCCGGCCAACATCACTGAACATTTCCTATTTAACTCCCTGTCCGGGGTGGTTTACAGCTACTTCCGTAGAGCGGACATGGACCGTTGTATGAGGTGGAATTGGTCAGAGAACAGCTTCCGGCTCACAGGATAACATGCTCAGGTGTCTCTACTGTTAATAATTAAAGTCCTTCTGAGTAAACAGAGAAATCAGTTCGGATATGTTGCCATGGACGGTAAGGAGCATGTGTAGACCAGGATTTTACAGTCAGATTCCAGTGTTGGCTCAAGTTTTTGTTGTGTTAACCCAAATACTACAGAGACGGGATTCGAGACTGTGCAGTAATCTGTTGATGTCTGTAACACTTCCACCTGTTTTGCAGATTTTAGAGATGGAAATACAGACGCAACGATGTCAAGGTAAGACTTGTGTTTTTTCATCTAAAAGTCTTCAGTGTCACACTGGATATTTGTCTGTTGTATGTATTTATTTTGGTATATTTTTCATTGTTGAAGAAAAAAAAAAAGAAGTTGACAGGAAAGTGAAATCATGTCTAGAGATGTTTTGAGTAAATCTAAAACATCATAAACAGTAACAAACCCAAGAGGTTCACTGGTCGAGTATTAAAGTGAAGGGATTTTTAACAAGATGAAAAACTGACACAACTTGCACTTAGAAACATGAACGGTCACAGTAAACACACAATGAAACTATGTTACACCTAAAAACATTAGGTTCATCAATACATTTTCATAAATGTTGTATTTGAATTAAAATAGTTTTTATGAAATAATGACAAATAGTAACTGATTGTCACCACTTTGAAAGGAGAACTAGAAATCTGCAGGTAGAAACTGAAAGTAGCAAAAATGTGATGCAAAGTAACTTCATTTTTTAAATTATTTTTATTTATCGATGCCTTGAGTCTGATATTCTTAGAAAGTAAATAGTGGTAATGATGTTTTGTATCAACCACAAAGTAAATCTACATAACTTGGAAGTTCAATCATCTTAAATATAGCAAGTCTATACGGCTCAAAGATGTACACACTTGCTTTTTTAAAATCTTACCTCCTGCCATTTGAATCAGAGTTAGCATTTTAGTTTTAAGTTTGTTTGTGGAACAAAAATACATGTAAAATATGACCTTGCACCAAATTAACCAAATTTAGTTGTATTTACTCAAACAGCAGTGTTATTCTCTACATTGTCACACTGAATCACATCACAGCTGCAGAACTGGTGCTGTTCTTTGTGATTAGATGACGACTGTAGTTAAGGATTTTAGCTTGTGTTGTATTTTTGTCAATTATATTGAATAACATAATGATTATTAATAGTGCAGGTGCTCTCTTAAGATTAAGAGCATTAAAGTTTGAAAACTGTGTTTGTTTTGTGTGAGGATTTGGTCATCTGAGGTGAGAACAAGGGCACAGGGCCTTAGGCCTGACTCGTGGCCAGTGGATTTTTACCGTAAAGCCTCTTCATATCCCCTTAAAAGGGATTATAGTTCAGAGGTTTTTTTTTTTTTTTTTCTCTGCGTAGACTTACCAAAGGGTTTACCAAGTGGAGTTCCCGAAAGGCTTTTACCAGAGAGGGGTGGGATTGTGCGAGTTTGATGGAAGCAGAAAATTAGATTACTCCCTTTTACTTTGCACTGTTTCTGGTGACAAAGACGATGCCGGTGCTGCAGCTGGTCACATCATCTAAAGCCGTTACCACCTCCAACCATTTCTGAACCTTAGCTTAGTGCAGATGTGCTGTAAATGCAAATGCTGTGAGCACATTATTTAGCTCAGAGCGTTCACATTTACTGCAATCACATAGTGACACATATTCCAGGTTTTTACATGTATTCCAGTGATTTTTATGTGTAATTTTGACGATATGAACGACTATTATGTAGATCCACAGAGAAACACTGATGAATGCTTTGAACAGATCCAATGTCTCTTTTTCAAGCATGCTGACAGAGTTTGGTAAACAAAGGGTAACCTGAGCGTTGCCGTCTCTAACCAGCGGTGTCCTGTTCTAAAGCAGTACTTGTGTATCTCTTGTCCATTTAAAAAAAAAAAAAAAAAAACAGCATCTGGGTTTTCTCTTACAAATAAAGGAAAGTCTCTAACATGAAACAGTGTGATATAAACCTTTACAGTTCTTTATAAGTCACCCTAAAATATTTTATGTAGTCAACACATAAAAAAGTGGCTCCCAGACTGGTCTGGCACAAAGACCCATGAAAAATGTAGACCAGAGCTGAAGTTGAATGAATTTGATTTGTTTTGGAGCAAAAACAAAAGTGATATAGAACACGTTGGCTAAATTCAGCAAAAATTTGTAATATACTTAAGTGGTTATTAACCTTTTTTGTATAGGTACCCCTTAAAACAATATGATATTTATAGATTTGTTCCATTAACCTTTTTTAGCTCTTCTTAGTATGTTCTGAAGGTCCCCTAAAAGATGATGAGATAAGATTCTGATAGATTTGGACATGTCCATATAGTATATAAATATATAATATAAAATGTATAGATATTTAATTTGCACAGCAAACATACACTTAAAAACATTCTATCCATGTTCTCTATATTTCTATTTCAATGAAATTAAACTTGACTGCTTTTGTTACTATTGTCCCCACTGCTGCAACAAGTTAATATATTATTTATAATTCAATGTAGTAGCTTTTGGTGGGAAGGCTTGGACTTTATATTTTTTTTTTTTTTTTTTTTGAGCTTCCCAAGGGATGGAAAAAGTTTGTGAATATCCGCCTTAAAGTATGTAAGAAAATCTGAGCTCGTCTCAAAGCAACTTCACAACTACAGAAATTAAAGCTCTTCCCAGCTGCTCTCACTTTATTAGATCCCTGAGGATTTGAAATCATAGCAACAGGGACATCCAGTGTTTTCGTGTATAATAATTCTTGTTTTTGTTGTTGTTGTCATTCAGCGAGAACATCATGTTATGATTTATATGTGTTACATATATATATATATATATATATATATATATATATATATAATATTCTTTAGGCAGCCAGATCAAGGCTCAGTTACCAACCTGTACCCTGAGTATAAACAGTGGAAATTTCCTGCACAGTTCTGGACTTATGTTTGACTTTACACACGGATCAGATCAGTGGAATCATTTTTGATGCTACAACAAGAGCTACAGAGATACTCACTACATTGTTATCACTGACAAACATGCCAAAAGTCGTTAAATGAAGCAACAGGTGAATGTGTAAAGAACAATGTGTTTTCAGGTAAAAGTCATGTGACCTAGCAACTATCACGAACTTCCTGGTAACCTGAGCGCAACCTGAGATGCTTCATATCAGCTCCTATTATGAGTGGCTACATCTGCCACTTGAATATTTAACACAGCTGCAGATCAGGTTGCAGATTACTAGTTAATTATTAATCTCCATAGATTACGGTGAATTAGTCTGGTACGTTTCGGTGTGAGGGAGACAAACACTTTCACAGAAACAGGTATGTATGACTTATTGCTTTATGATCTGAGCTTTATTGATCTTTGAACGCTGGTTTGCATAATGAATTGCTGCAGCTGAATAAATGATCACTTTAGTTTGTGGTTGCAGACTGATACTGAAAAGTATATGAAGTAAGTGTCTTAAATTGTTTTTGCTTGTTTGCCGTTTTTTTGTTGGTGAAACAGTAGTTGAGATTTTTTTTTTTTTTTTTGATGTGCAATCAGATGTAAAATTGTTGTTGTTGTTGTTGTTGTTTTTTTTTAAAGACGCTGCAGAAAGAGATAGTTGTATTAGCCACTGAAAGTTATTGTGCATTTGTCCTTTGTAATTTTAAATAATAATCACCATCACATTGACCCTAAACCTTTACTTATTTATTATCTGCTGGAAAATGTTGTATGATATTGTAGAACGAGAACTTAGTTCTGCTGGTTATTTAGACGAAAGCTGCTGTGGATGAACATTATTGAGCCATCTGTTACTAAAGTTGGCGGTGCCTTGGCAACAGGTGACTGGTGATGTGTTCAGTGAAATTTGCAGACACGTTACAAAGCATTATATTAGTATTTTAAATGGCACGTAAACATGTGTGAATACTGCTGACGATAAGGCTTAGTAAAGCAGATGTCATGCTGTTAACTTTAGAGGAATCAGTAATAGATTATTAAACTCAACTATATTCAATGATGTTATTGTCCCTATAGGCTGTTTCACCCTATATCCATATATTTATTGCACATGAGTGTTGATGCATTGTAGAGTCGGTTAAGTCAGTACATTTGATTACAGTTTCAGTTGTTAGAAAACTGCCTTTTAATTTTAATTGTGTCTTAACTTTACAAAATACAAAATAGTAAAAAAAAGGCTGTAAAATATGATGATATGGTGATATATTTATATAACACAGTATATTACAGTCAAGTTTGAATGTTGTTAAAAAAAATAGTGTGTGTGTGAATGAAAATGCTACTTAAACTATTTCATTTACATTTTGGGTCTAAATTTAGATATAAAACGATAATGTTATTGTAGAACTGTGTTTTATATTTTAATACAGTCTCCTGGAGCTTTTCATATAAATGTGAGTGATTTGGCATTTGTCTTGTATGTTAGTATTTGAACGTGTGATATAAAAATGTGTAAATTACAAGAGATGCTTGGTTCTTTATCACTCGCTGCTCCTCAGAGGACACACTGAAGGATATCACTTGTATCTCTTGTATGAACTGTGTTATATCCATCCAGTATCATCCTACATGCACAACAATTCATAAATCTCTCTGATGTGTGACTTGAGGCTTAAACATCATTTAACGTTATTCGCATCAATCTTTTTTTTTTATTTTATTTATTTATTTATTTATTTTTTGTTCTCAAGAAAGAAAAGAAATAAATAGCATAAAAAATAAAGAAAGCGATTTCTCCGTCCCTACCTCAGGGTCATTCAACCTCTATAATGCACAACACGTTTATGACAAGTGGAGCAGTCGTGCGATCGTACACAAACATTTCTCTCCATCATGTTTATCTGGAATATGTGTCATTTCCCAAAAATAGGATGCATGTATCCCAACATGGTAAACCTCTCCCATAATCCATCATGTCAAGTGTGTTTCAGCTGCTTTGACACTTAATGCTTTGCATCATCGGTTCTTACATGTTGTATGTGGTCACAGAAACATCACTCGTAGACTTAAAGGATGATTAATGTCGACCTGTTGTGTCACTGTTGATCATTAGTCTCTATAACTGTGTCATGAACTGGAAACCTTTTTTTTATAAAACACTTTACATAATAATCATTTCTCAAAACTGTTTGTGTGGAGGTGTGACACTGGTTCACCGCTCATTCAGGACGCCACTTGTCAAGTTAATCTCTGTCCAATCCAATTGATCTCAAGGAGATTGCACTTCTTAGTGGACAGTGACAAGGTCCCCGTGGAGAGGTGGTAATTCAGTGTCTGTGTGAGAAACACCACTTGTTGCCAGTCCTGTTGAGGGAGTAATTGCTTTTGCTACTGGTGTCATTTTATTATGACCACCAGAGACTCTTTAGTTGTAATTTTTCCTCAGCCTCGATGAGTCAGAAGAAAATAACACTTGCCATGTAAGTAGAGTACTGTCATCTCCACCTACAGCTGTCTGCTTTGCTTTTCCTGCTTTAAACCTGTTAAGTGTCTCCCTTGGCGACTGTAGTCGTTTCACTGAGCTGAAACAAGGAGGCCTTCGGGAACAGATGTACCTTTGCGTGCTATACTCATACCATATACACAGTTCATACATTTTAATTAACTGCTCCTCTGTGATTTTAACTCTAAGACAGTGTGTTTTTCTCTCTCACTGTGGGACCATAAATGTCTCTCTGGCCTGTTGTGAGGATTGACTGTTTATTCACATCAAGATCTGAACATTAAGTATTACAAAAAGGATTAACATTCCCCTAAACCTTGCAATCTCTTGATGTCTGAGTGTTGAAAACATTGTCGTCATCATCAGTGAATGTGTTTCTCTCCTAGGAGGTCACTGTATGGACTGTACCCCTATAAGTCCAGCATGATTGGCCTGGAGAACCTGGGCGATCCATCAGGTAACTGGGATATAGTGGAGACCATTGGTAAAGGAACGTATGGCAAAGTCTACAGAGTGACCAATAAGAAAGATGGAAGTCAGGCAGCAGTTAAAGTGCTGGACCCGATCAATGTAAGTCCAATGAAATCTTATTTACTATGGAAGTCAAGACCTTGTCTATTTTTAGTTGCCCATTGGCCATAAAAGTGATTCTACGGTCTATATACAGTGTACATGTTAAGGACGACTGATTTATTTACAGAAATATGCTATGATGGTAGCTTTTGATTGGGGAAAAAAGAATTACTTTATGCTCTGTTTGACACCTTAATAACCATCAACCAGTTGTTTATAACTTGCTGTGACTGTACTGGGAGATGAGTTGACTTTATGGAAACAGAATCAGACAAGGCTTTGTTACATCATGTATTCATCTAAAGTCTCTAAATATGTTCAACACCTATCTATGACGTGTTAAATTTACATCAACTTCCTCTGTTTATTGTCTAATAGACTAAATATACTTTATCTTACTCAGTACATACAGTGAGCCAAACTGACTGCTATGAAAAACAGTTTTGAATATAGTTGATTTAACTATATTCAAAACTGACTGATGATTTAAAACTCTTTTGCAGAGTAAATGACATAATTCACACACAGATTTGACATTTCTGGGTTTTACTCTCCTCTGTAAGTCTGTATCATTAGTATTGTGGAAAAAATCATGATGTTGCAACAGAAGGGGGATAAAAAAAAAAAAGAACAAAGGAAAAGACTAAAACCTTTGTTTTTTTTCTTTATAACGATGTGACTTGTCTCAGCATTCGAGCCATTCAAACAGAGTAAGTTGCCAGTATTTTTCCCTCCTCTCCATCTTGATGCAGTTGTACTTGTACTTACCCTGGTGATATATATCACCGTCTCCCCTTCTCATTTATTGCTTGTCATGTTAAGTCCTGCACACCCTAACCAGAAGTGCAGCTCTTGCACTGGCTGTATCCTCTCTGTATATCTGTTCATTTGTCTGAGTGATAAGGACGCTGTAGTAGTATTGGCACTGTATTGTGCTAGTCAGACTTGGTCTGAGGCCTGACTGTGGTTGTGTCAGAGGAACAATCCCCATCCTGGCAGTGCTATCCACCATGATGCTCCCCTGATACCCATGAAGATGAAGCTGCCTCCTCTCCCATCCCTCTCCCTGATTAGACTGCTGACACTATCACTCAGACATCCAGGAAGAGAAATTCTGCCTCTCTGACGGTTGCTCTTCCCTCCCTGTGAGATTTACTTTGATAGAAAAAGTGCTTCCAGAAATAGTTTAGCACCCAGGCCCGTCCTTTCCTTTTGTTACTGAGTTTACAATCCTATCTTTATGAGCCTAATTATAGTTCACATATTACTCAAACTGAAATATTTAAGCACTTAATTTTATTTTTGTCACGTCACTGAATCTGAAATACTTCACGTTTGCATAGTTACATCTCCCCACATCATTCTTTATTCTAATTTTTGCATGTTTTCTGCTGCTGTTTATAGGACGTGGATGAAGAGATAGAGGCAGAATATAACATCTTGAGGTCCCTGTCCAACCATCCTAATGTAGTGAAGTTTTACGGCATGTTCTACAAGTCGGACAAGCTATCAGCCGGACAGCTGTGGCTTGTCTTGGAGGTGAGCTCTTCATGGATATATCCATGATATAGATCACATCCATCCTTACACACTATGTGTAGCATTTTGATTCTTTTCAAACTGTGTGTTAGTGCTCTTAGCTGCGTGTTTCATGCAGAGAAACGCAAAGGTCAAATGTCACGTCTGTGAAACATTTAAATGAATATATTTAGTCCTATCAGCTGAAAAAAAGTCCATAGCAAGGATACCACCTCCCAAAATATGCTGAGGATATTTTGCAATAATCATCTCAGTATTTAATAGCTAGGTCTGCACTTCAGTTTGGAGTAAAGCTAAATACAATTGGCATTTGACTGAAAAACTAACCAGGTCTAAAATATTTGACATTCAGCATATGAGCAGCAAGAAAAGAACAAATCTCAAAATGTGCAGAATAAGACTATTGGCTGATGTTGGCTAATATTTGAAAAAAAAACAAAAAAAAAAAAACAGAAGAATAGGAAGTGTTAGCTTGTCTTTACTACTGAAGACTACAAATAATTTGATGTAGTGATATAAATATAAGTTTACAATTGTGACTGTTGAGGCCATCATGCTGCCAATGTGATGCTACATCGCTTCCTTATACTTGTTTGTATGTTATCTGTGAGTGTGTGGTTTGGGTATACCTTACATTGTGGGGACTTAAATCTGTTTACACACTCACATTATGAGGACCTGGCACCCTTATGGGGACAAAAGCAGGTCCCCATAATGTAAAAAACAAAAAAATAAGGTTAAGACATGATTTAAGGTTTGGTTAAGTTGAGGTTCTCTAGGGTTTGTTCAAGAAATGAACAAACCCTAGGAAATGAATGCAAATAAATGAAATGTCCCTTGAAGTGATGGAAACAAGACTTTGTGTGTGTGTGTGTGTGTGTGTGTGTATGTGTGTGTGTGTGTGTGTATGTGTGTGTGTGGGCCATCTCTCTCCATGAATCATCATCTCGAGTGGTGAAAGATGGACGAGTCACTAGAGTTTCTCTGTCTCCCTCCCAGCTGTGCAACGGCGGCTCTGTCACAGAACTCATCAAAGGCCTGTTCATGCGAGGCCAGCGTCTGCAGGAGCCTGTTATCTCATACATCTTATATAGTGCCCTCTTGGTAAGACGGCTCGCTGTGAACCTGATAATGTTGAAGACGAGGTGGGATGCAAACGTTGCACAGAGCGTGCTGAGGATTTATTTCCAGAGGGGGGGAGGAGGGGGGAGTGTGGCAGGCAGTAATGAATGTCTCCTTAAAAGCTGTGGAAGTTCTTTTCTATAATTTGAACCACTCAACTTTTAATGCATTAAATTCTAATTCATGATAATGACAAATGACTGATAATGTGACCGTGATTCATGATGAGCACCTTGTGTTTTCTGTCCTCTAACTTTAAAAAGGGTCTCCAGCATTTGCACAACAACCGGATTATCCATCGTGACGTCAAGGGCAACAACATCCTCCTGACGACTGAGGGAGGAGTCAAACTGGTTGACTTTGGTAATGATCTTTGAAATTCAACCAGTTCACGGACTGCTAGAAAGAAGCAAATGCATCAGTGTCTGGAAATCGTCTCTGAGTTTTATCTTCTCTCTGAAATGTGTTGTTAGATAAATGAGTCTCTTTTTTTTGTATTTGACTGATGTATGGGAAGTGTCAGCAACATATCCCTGCATCATTGTTTGTGAAGGAGAACACAAGCACAGGATAAATCATTTAATGTGCTCCACACTTTAGTCCCTCGCACACCATAACATCTTTTTATTTCATGGACCGTAGCCTTAACCCAAGGCTATTATTGTTCATTTAAATTGCATTATTTGATCCTTTGCATATTAAAAGAAAAACTGTTATGGCAAATGACTTTGAGTCACCCCCAGGCATCTGTATGTCCTCTGTGTCATGGAGATGAAGTGGACCCATGCTGATAAAAATCTGTCCTACATAATTTGAAATGATTATAGCCCATTATTATTACTGCTTGGCAGGTTGCCATGCTAAATCATATGCTATGATTTATTGATTAATTCAAACATTTAGTCTCTGCTTTCATTCTTAAGAAATTCTCACCGATAAACACACCAATATCTAAATCTTAATCATCAGAAGACAAAAAAAACTAATACTTTTATTTTTGTTTTATTCATTTTGTTTTTAGGTGTTTCAGCTCAACTGACCAGTGCACGGTTGCGGAGGAACACATCAGTCGGGACGCCATTTTGGATGGCCCCTGAGGTCGGAGCACACATGCTTCTGTTCAATACACACACATGTTCATGTTCAATAACACAGCAGTAAAATATCAGAAACATCTTTTTAAAAGAAAATCTGTTTTAATGTGCCACCAAGAGAGAAAAGAAAAGGGGAAACAGACCCCTCCCTCCCTCTGTGTCATTGTGTATTCCCCTCCACTGGCACAGCTCGTGAGGTCGCCCCAAGGTTAATAGCTGGGAGTCTGTGGCCCCTCGGCTTACTCTTTGGCAGAAATGAAGTGTGGTGATTGGGCTGGTAGGGAGAGACCTCAGGGGCAATTAAAATAAACTCCGCCATAAAATATAGTATATTATAATTACTGAATAATACTGGAAAGAGAGCGTTGTGCCACCAGCTACTGATATGACCTACCTTTCAGTTTGTTTAACTAGTCCATTAATATAAATGTCTATAGGTAAGAGGAAGTAACATCATTCTCATAGATTTCTTTAAGATAATACTTTGTTTCTATAAAGTTTTATTAATAAGATATGTTATTTCAAATGAAATTGATATCATTTTGAGGTAAATAGTGCTTTGAAGTTCAGTTTAAATCAGATGTTGACATGGTTACTGTGTTGTCATGTTGCCAGGTCATAGCCTGTGAGCAGCAGTATGATTACTCGTACGACGCCCGCTGTGATGTGTGGTCGCTTGGCATCACAGCCATCGAGCTGGCAGACGGAGACCCCCCGCTGGCTGAGATGCATCCAGTTAAAGCCCTCTTCAAGATCCCACGGTAAGTCCACTAGAGGGCGCTCCTGGCACACAGCTGGAGGCAGGCAGCCCACACAAGGACACAAAAAAACACCACCTTCCCCTCTGGTGGTAGGAGGACAATGACAAAGTAAAATTGACAGTAGAGATGATAAAAGGGAAATGGCAGTGGATTCCTTGAAGGGTTTTTTTTTTTTTTTTTATGATTCATTTTATTTTTATTCAATGGCTTGAGTTTAGAAAATTAAAAAGTAAAGGGAGCTCTGGTTTTAGTCATGTTTCTTGTTTGCATTGTTTCCTGTCTGAAAGGCAGCAGCTTTATGATATTCATTATATTAAAAAAATAGCACATGGCCTACAAGACTGCTACAAATGAATACAGTGTTTCAGTCTGTAAAAATATTCGCTGCTGGAGACAGTGTGCGTCTGATGATCATTTGAGAGCTGAGCAGCTACACGCAGTTGACCTTTTGTTATCAGCACAATCGCGCAATTATCTCTCAGTTAGGTGGAGATATGCCCTTCTGATTGCAATTTGCATTGGTGATTAGCTCCATTCACACTGAGATGAGGCTGTCACCTCCTCCCCATCACAATGTTATCTCCACCCTGCCAAGCCAGAGGATGGCTTGTGTGGCAGGAATTATTGGGAGCCAACGCCGTGTTTCATCAGCGCCAAATTCAACCAGAATTTAGAATAATTACAAGAGAGAGAACAGCCACACAGAGGAACGCCTTGGTTTAAAAAAAAAAAATGGAGGGATGATTATTCTTAGGCATGCAATTAATAGCACATTACTTTTAGATTAGCCAATGTATAGTTTAGTGATTGTGGGTTTGAGAATTGAATTAAAAAAGGCAACCTGGAACTAGATGAGAGCATGTTCCATATCAAACAGCAGTCATAATAAAACAGGGAATATGCATTTTTCTTATCAGTGTCCAATGACGTGACATTTCACTGCAGATTTGACATTGGAGATAACTAGGATGTTAATAGGACTGAACATATACCTTCATCTGACATTCCTCCATCTCTCTTCCAATCAACATTGATAGTTTGCCCTTTTGGTTTAGAGTTCGGACCTTAAAGGCTTCGCAGGTGCGATATAAATCCCGGTGAATGTGTTGAACCATGAAATGATTCTGTTAACATGTCGTTTATCTCAAATATATTTTCCCATCACCGCAGTAAGGCAGACAAAATCACAATGAAACGTGCTGTAAATTATGACTCCCGTATGAATTACTTTCTAAATAGGGAAATGTATTTCACCTTCGAGTCTTAAGTGGCGGTGAGAGTGATTCATGATGTAATCAGTGACATTCGTCTTTCAGAGGTTTTGATGATTGCAAATTTCTACCTTTTTTTTTTTCAATTTAATACATCACAAACTGTTACCTGGGGAGCCTTTTTCTGAAGTATTGTCCTTGGGTCGTACATGTTTTATGAAATCCATATAAGCACTAAAACATGCAATAAGCATATTCATCATTCTGATATTTTACAGTTGCACACAGTAATGCATTCCGGGCTAAAGGTTTCATTGTCATGTTATTAATCTCTTGTGTGTATCATCCACGTTATCATTCCTCTTCCCCGAAATGCACTGAGATACAAGAAACACCCCAGCTGTCACTGATGTCATACATCTCCTTATATAGTCTGGTATTGTGTAGTGAGCTCCCTGTGGTGTGGCTCTACTCCACCTGTCTGTGATGCTGTTTGATATTTTTCTTTTTATTCTGTCATTTCCTGAGTAGACCACTACTAGATAGTCTCCCTGTGTCATCACCTCTTTTGACTGCAGGGGCCAGTAGCAGCAGCAGCAGCAGCAGCAGCAGCAGATAGCCATTATGTCACTGTTTTGGTTGTATAAGTGGAAACATGCACAGGTGGAAATGATTCTTGTCCCAGCGGGCTATAAAAGATAAGAGCAGCTCTGATTTCTGTCAGACGGGAAGCTGATGAGCTCCATGAATTAGGGTCACCTTGGTGTGTGGTCTGTTTGTGCTTCAGAAATATCTGACGCTTAATGAGTTGTGACATAACGTCGACCTGTGCATGTGTTTGAATATCAGGTCAATTGTGTTGCTATTTTTTTACAGCTTCAGTTTTCATTTTTTTGAATTGAGGGATTTTGTCAATTTGCTCTTTGTTATAATCAAAGTTAATTGAATGTGTTAGTGTGGTTGACAGGTGTGTGATGTTCACAGTAACCACGGATGAAGGTAATGGAGCTTGTCAGAGGGTAAAGTCATGAAATCATCAACTGCAAAATTAATTACAGATACTCAAGACAAAGATGGTGTTTGATATTTAATATGCGAGAAGGTTAATTGCTTGAACCAGTGTTCTCTTCTCTCCATACTCCTATAGTGTCCGTGTAAAGGTAAACCAAAGTGTGTGTCTGTGAAATGTGTTGTAAAGGTCAGAGACAATTGGTAAAGACATCCGAGGTTGTATTTATTCAGCTAGATCCCTTGTTGAAATTAGCCACACACTTAATAGTAGTTGTATCCATCAGAGTAGAGACCAAGAACCAGTGAGACAGAGGTAAATGATAGCTTGTCAGAAGCAACAAAGGCTAATCAAATCACCGGGCTCCGGGAGAGAAGTCCAGACCAGTGTGCTGGTGGGAGACAGCTCTTCATGATAAAAACCAGACTTAAAATCTGTGGAGTAGAACAGCCAAGGGTGAAGGATATCAACACAGTTTCTAGAGTTTCTGACAGTATCAGATCTTTCAAGATGTGAAAAGTGTTTTTTATATGTCAAATAATATGTTTCTGTCAGAATTGTTTGCTTTCATTCCAAAAATATTTTCATTCATATTATCTTGAAGAGTCTTTAGCCATAAATGTTCAAAAAAAAATCTTATTAGTAGCAACGATGTGAGTCTTGAGCCACACTAGCAGCTCTTTGCCTTGAACTTTGAGCTAAATGCTTAAGTCAACATAACATGTTCACAGTGACAATGTTAATGTACTGGTATTTAGCATATTCACCACCTCAGTTTAGTGTCATATGCCAGTGTTAGCTAGTTTATTTAAGTTTTGGGCAAATACAAATTTTGACCTGATGGATTACATTGATTATAAGTGACAGGATCACTGACATGACTGCAATTTATCCCTAGAAGATTGTTTTCAAATCTCATATCAATCCATTTAATAATTGTCAAGGCATTTCACTCAAAATCATAAATGCAGAAATGATGCTGGTGCTAAAGGAAAAGTCATTTGGATTCATCTTCTTAGGACCATGAATGTCTGTATACATTTGTATACATTTTTTCCAAATTACTGTCTAGTTACTTCAATAATTTCAAGAACTCTGATCTTTGATGCACTCAAGGGAGGGTCAGGCAATCACCAGTATTGTTAGAGTTCATCATCCAGGCATCATCAATGCCCAGAATGTGAATTAAATCCATTTATTAGATAGTGAAGATATTTAACTTTGGACCACAGCGGTGGACCATCCCAACTGACCAACTGACATGACTCCATGGAGCCTTGAGGTTAAAATGACAAAAACATTGCACTTTTGGATGATCATGATTGATAACCTGCCAGCTGTTCAGTCTGTCACAGACGACTGCCACAAGTAAAGCTGATTTGGAAACTTTGTGCACCCTGCCAATGTTTCTGTCAACAAACTTCTCATTGTTATTGTGAAAATCAGCCAGAACTCAGATGCCCTTGTGTTTTTCCTCAACACTGGCATTTTATGTATAAAAAGCCTGTTGAGATAGAGCAAAGATATCATATACTTTAATGTCACAGATTTCCCATCATCAGACACTGATGCAGTCTTGACCCCTGGCAAGAGATTGTTGGCCGGTTGGATGATTTTCCAGTCAAGAGTAAAGGCTTTAACGTCTCCTTCCTTGATGCAGTTATTTTACTGCTCTGTGTGGTGTTCAGGACTGCAGCAGTTTGCGATGTGGCTGCCAAAGACATGATAAATGTGGCAGTACTTCTCCGTGTTCATGCATGTATGATCGAAGAAGTGCTAGAGCTTCGCCCGAGATGATGGATGAGTCGAAATTTTTAAGCGGGTGGTCCATTCGTTGAATAAGTCTTTATTTTGGGTTAGAATTGTCTCAAGCCCAGTGAGAAACTAAAGTCTGTTATCGTGTACCGTCGCCGAAGCAGTGTAATGTATGAATTATGAAAATAAATCACCACTCACACAATATCCGTCTTGAATTGAATCAGAATAAATTCCTTATGCAAAGCAGCTTTACGATAGATTTACCGTATATGGAAATGTATTAGTGTTATTTTTAGCTTTGATTAAAAACCTTTAGAACACGTGTCAAATGCAAAACAGAGAGTTGTACAGTAAAATTGTAATTCTTGAGCACTGACGATGAGTAGTCAGTGTTTTAATGGTTGATCTGAAGCATCGTTTGGATGAAAACTAATGTTTTCTGTCTTTTGAAAAGCGGGTGAATTATAAATTCTGCATACGCTTATTCAAATATCGCACCGGCTTGATTTTTGTCTTCCTTCATGGCTTACTTACAGCTGTCAAACGCTGTCGACACCTCTGTGATTTTTGCCTCCATCCACTCTGAGGAACATCTGACAGTTATAAGCCTGCCTGGCGCTACATTTGAATAAGCCATTTGTGTTTACAATATGAACCAGCATTCACACAAATAGCGAAAGGGGGGAAAAAAAACCCTGAATTTTCTTTGCACAATGAGCACACTTGACAGTGTTATCAGCAGTGCTACTATATTGACTTTCTAATGTATTTGCATTATGGTACAACATCAAGGCCAGAACGTGTCTTCGGGCTCATATTAGAGTTTGCATTGAAGCAGTCAGTTACTGGCTTTGATCTGCACTTTGGAAAGGATTGCCTGCCTGAATCCTTATCAAAGACTCGAAGAACTTAGCACTGTGGTACATGACAGATTTGGTACCCCAACATCCTCAGTAAATGAGACATTAAATATATTGTAGTTGAAATTTGTAGCTGCATCGACCCAAGATTTGTTTGTGAGAAGCAAAATGAAAGTGTTTCTTTTTCTGTAAATCCAAATTATTCATATTGTATTTGTCAAACTGATGGCTTTTGTGAAACAGCACGTGCAAACTAATTAATGTGGTTAATAAATATCTCGACTGAGTCTGCTGCTGTTTTTCCTGACAGTGACAAAAAGCTCAGCCTCCAGCTGTCAGACTGGCAGCTCCCTGTGAAGATGACTGTACTCAGACCTGTCCAGCCTTGGCTCCTCATACAGACCTGCCTCCTGTCACCATGCGCACTTGAAAAGTGTTAGCCTCATTATAGATGGCCTTCGTAAATGCTGCTGACAGAGGTATAACTAGCTCCCATAACTTTTAGCTCCAAATGGCAGATGCTTGCTGCCAGACAGCAGAGGAGCTGTTATCATTTGTCACTTTTTCTGTGGGTGCCACAGACCTGGACCCCGACCAGCTCGTCCTCAGACCGAGAACTCTCACAGGGCTCTGACGGTCACTGTGTGCCTGCCAGCAGATCATTTGTCAGCACATTCAGGAGACAAGTTCTTTAATTAGCAGCGACGGTCATGTCATTTTAAGGCATTTAATAAAATCCCTGTTTTTCACACATTAGCGCTGACTTTCTGTATGTTTTATGTGTGGCTTTGTTACAGAAATCCCTCCCCGACGTTACGAAATCCAGAACAGTGGTGCAGGAGTTTCAGCCATTTCATCGGCCAGTAAGTGTCCTTCAAGTTCAAGTCATCATTTTTGTCTTGTGAGAACATAGAATAGATTAAAAAACTTGGACCTATCCTGAAGAACTGAGTGTATTTGAATTTGCACATTTGTTAAAGTGTTTTTCATGAGACTCCTTCAAATTGATTTGATTAAGAATTTGATTGGACTAACGGAATAGTTTTAGGCTCAGATGTGTATCGATCAGATGAGGGAATGATGTGCTTTGCATTCAGACAACTGAATGTGATACTTTTCTTTCAACATACTCAAAAATCAGAGTTATATTGTTCTATATCCACCTATGAATGACTAGAGAAACAGCCAACAATGAATCAATTGGCCACTGTCCAGTATACTATGATAAAACACACACTGGGAGGAAAAAGCCTCAGATGAAAATTAACTATAGTACATTGTCAGAATGAGCATGTAAACATGGAGGGAATTGAAATTGATATTTTATAGCCAGATTCTATCAACCCTCTCGTCTTTCTGTTCATTGACTTTCATTTGTGTAAATCTGCCACAGAGGAACAAACTAATTCACCTGAGTTATCAGTTCTATCTAAGACCCAGATAACTTATCATTTCCTCCACTGTGCAATTAATCTTCCCCCAAACAAAGCCCAACTGCAGTTCAATGTGTGGAAGCGGGACAATGTTATCAACGTTTGCAGGCTGTTTGTAAAGCAATAACTGAAAAGGAGTAATTGAAAAAACAAACAGACCATTGAAAAAGTTATTGATTGATCAAAGTCAGACCATTTCAGCCCCTGTAAGGCCTGTACATGTGTGTGTAGGGGGAAGTAGGGTGGTGAGGGGAGGAGGGGGAGGTCTTAAAGATAATAAATCCATCACCAGTGTCTGCACTCGTGCAGCCAAAGAGCTGACTTCTGTGACAAAGTGGCCTGCCGCGCAGCATCCCGGCAGCACAGCTCTGCTAATAGCAGCCACCTCTGCTTAATGTCCTGACGCTAATGAATTCACAGAATTAACTTTCAGAGCAACAAACTGATAAAAGAAACAGAATTTCATTGTAGATTAGGTGGTAGGAATTAGATTGGTGTTTTTGTCCTATCTTACCTCTGCATGCATTTGTTGGTGTTGTAGTGGTTTAAACATACATTCAGATGTTTCAGGTCTTTAAGCAAACAAGTAAATTAACAGAATGAGTTAAAGTGAGACTTTCAAGTCTTTCAAGTTTTTTTTTTTTTTTTGTCTCTGAATGCATCAAAACTGTCCGAAACAAAAGCTTAAATATGCTGCCTTGTGTTTTTCAGTGAGTGGTGTTGTCACAGTCAATATTATAACAGCCTTTTTTATCAGAAGCAAACTGATGCTGAAGTGTAGCCACCAGCCAGAATCACAACGTGACATCACCTATTGGCAAACACTGCACATCACAGATAGGACTTACTGCTGTGCTGCTGAAGCAGGACTGTTTTGGACTCGGGGCCATGGTGATAGAGACCATGTGGTACTCAGACAGAGAACGACAGATTAGTGACCCAGACTTTAAAACACAAGCAGCTCCCCTGCTGGTGTTAGTGTCTCTCAGATCTGATCCAGCCAAATCAGCTTTCTAAAAATGTTCAGGTGATTGCACAGTTAGCTCTTTGATTTAAAGACTGGTAAATGGATAATGTGGGAGGTGTTGTCTGTGTGAAGATTTGGTCTGGTTATGAAGTAACAGAACTATTATTTTTTGTGCTTTTAAAGGTGTCTGATTAAGGATTTTGAGGCTCGTCCATCGGTGACCCACCTCCTGGAGCATCCTTTCATCAAACAGGCCCACGGCAAAGATGTGGCTCTCCGTCAGCAGTTAGCTGTTCTCATCCAGGAGCAGCAAGAAGCAGGCTGCAAAACCAAAACCAAGTAAGTCTCTTAAAAAGTAATTTAATTTAATTGTTCTTGCAGTATAAATAATACTCTATATAACGATAGAGCTTATGGCTTCATTTGTGTCTCTGCTGCTGCTGCAACCACTGACTGAGTGTTGGTGCTTTTTCTGTCCAGCAGGGGGCAGACTCTCATCTTCTTACTCTCAAGCATAGAAATAATGATGAGCCTCTGTAATGGACATTACATTATGTGATTAAAGAGAAGTTAGGGGAGTGTGACTAATTCAGCAGGAATGATTGTGCTGACTAACCTAAGATTAAAAAATGACATTTAAGCCAGTGGATGTGACAAAACACTTCTCCACCTGTCTGATTAAACCAATGATAAAGTACATGAATTATTTTTTTTGAGATTGATCTAAAATCACTCATCTAATAGAAGGAAGTCCAATCAAGCAATCTTTATTTTTTCTATTTTTTTTAAAGATACATCTTTTTCTCCACAGATTACAGTATAATAGCAGCTACATTGCAGTGTCCTTATTTTTTCTTCTTTCACATATACTGAGGGAGATTTCACTAGATCATAGGCTTAAACGTGTCATGAGGAATAGTTCACCCAGACACTTTCATGCCAGTAAATGACAGCGCTGAAAAGTCTCCTGTTACTTACTGCAGAAATACTGACTTGGGCAGTGTTTAATCTTCATTATAAAGGAGTTCGCTGAACCTGCCCTTGACTGAGAGTCTTGATGTTGTGCCAGCTCTGTTTGCTCCCGAGAGTGTGCAGAGTCGTTGCTTGAGCCTGATCCCGAATTCCTGTCCACAGTGAAAGTGGATAATGGGATTAGGAGCTTGTAGGGCGAGAACTGGGCTCGCCTGGTTTAGTCTCTCATGCCACAGATCAGCACACAATGACTCCAGATAAGAATAAAGACATAGAGAACTTAAAAGTAGCTGCCGTAGGTGGAATAGTGTGATTTACTTCAAAGCAGGTGAGAGGTAGATGCAAGAAGTCTCAAGTCCTTCTCTAAAGGAACATGATGAGTATTCACTTTGTAGGGACCACATATTGAGTATTTCCACTATATTCAGAATACAAAAGCAGAAGAGGAAGCAGCGCCTAACCTGAAACTCGAACATCTTTATTCATATGATATAGTTTATTTATGCAGTATAGATATATTCCTGGGAGTTTTATCATCCAACCATCCATCCACTCCATTTATCCCTTAGTTATATTGTTTATTCTTTGACAAATGTGGGAAAGATGGGGGAGTTGGTTGCATGAAATCAGAGTCAATCAAAGGTGACAGTGAGTGAATGAGTGAGTGCCAGAGCTCATCTGGGACAAGTCGCCACTTTATTACTTTTTGATCATTTAAAGAAAAAAGGTTTATCTAAAATTCTCTTATTGTCAAGAAAAGACCAGAAGAAACAATTTGTTCTTTTTGTATCTTTACCACTTTCACACTCTGTGACACTCAGCCTCAAGCCAGTTCTTACCTACTTAAGATGTAAATCTTAAAAAAAAAAAAAAAAAAAAATCAGATCACAAAGATACAGTTTCACTTTTAAAAGCTAAAAAAAACAGCCCAAAAGCACAGGCCACTATTTTAGCAACCATGACTCAAACATGTGTAAATGATGCATTTGTTCTAGTTATTTATTCCTCTGTGTTGGCAACAACTAATGACGACACCGTCTGTCTGTCTCCGTCTTGTGAACATGACATCTCAGGAATGCCTTGAAGGAATTCCTTAAAATTTTTGTCACAAACATTCTCCTGGATTCAAGGATGAGCTGTTTAGAGTTTGATGGTCAAAGGTTAAATGTCAAGGAGTCATTCTTCTCAGTATGATATATCAGGAATGTCTGTGGGAGAAATGTAATATTTACCTATGTCTATTAGAAAATACACTTTCATAGTTTTTTCTTTTTTTTTTAATTCCTTCAAAGTCTTGACTTCATGTATTATATGAGTCCAGACAGACACATGGGAGAACTGTAACTTCACTGGTTGGCAGAGGCAGCATAACCACCTAGAGGTAAACAGAATAGATAAGTCATTAGATTAGATATAAATAGATTAGTTGTTACTAAATATGTCGACCTGGTAGCTGCCAGGCAAACCTTTTCCACAGCTTATTTAACAAGCTGTCAAAACTAATGATAGTTTGCTAATACGCAGTATAACCTGTTCAGATTGCAGAGTAAAAGCTGTGGATACGGACGATGCTGTTCAGCAATGACGTAAACTGCACATTTAAAAACATTCCTTAAATTACTCTGTGTTATGAGAGACATTTTTAGAGAGGAGAAAAGCTTTTAATGTTATTTCAAAATTAATGACTCTGTAGAATTGGTTATATTAGCAAAATTGGATAATTCCCCTCTCATTCTAAAGTGTATAAATAGTCCTCTGAAACACATGTATGGAGAAATAAATAAAAAGCTGTCAGACCTACATATGTAAAGAATTATCAGTTTGGTATCGAGACCCTTGTCAGTTATGCCAGAGTGGCTTCCTATTTACATAAGCTAATAACATTCAAAAGGTCTACTGATGTTTACTAGCAGCAATTTTACACATTATTGAAATCTTTATTTGTTGGAGAAAATGAAGAAAATGACGAACTGTAAATAAGTCAGTAGTCACTAACATAAGAGAGACTCTTAGTAACTAGACGTTGTAACCTGCTGAGTGACCTATTCCCATAGAAATAACTGACTATCAGCAGTTCATTGCAGTCTACTGTGCATATGTTATACATGCATTTTGCTACATAGAGCAGTAGACACTCGCAGACGCAGCTCTCATTTTCATCCTTTCACACACTCTGTTGTGTCCCCTGAGGTTTTCTACGGCCCCATGGAGCCAGCTGGCTCCGTGTTGACCTCTGCCCACTGGGGCTCATTGGAGAGTGATAGGTCAAAACACAGATGAAGTGCAATCACAGCCTCTGATAATGGGAGATGTGTCCCCTGGGAAAGCTTTAAGGGCTTCACACAAACCGTGGAAGTGACTGGAGCTTCCATCCAGCCAGTCAAACTACTGCTTCTCATTTGGTGGTCATTTTACAGCTTATTCTGAAGCATTATCATGTCCTTGGCTTTATACAGGCACGAGCGGATCAATACTCGTAAAACCCTCATAATAGAGAGCTGTCCCGATGATGATCTGGTAAACCTGGAGTTCTTAGATGAGGTAAGATTTAATGTGTTTATCTCATCATGCATTGATCGAACAGATGAACTGTGCTCGTGATGCAATCCTTTTTTTTTTTCCTGTTCACAGGAAACAATAATCAGCCATCTCCAAAAGAGGTATGATGAGCTGCAAGTGTACACTTATGTTGGTGATATCCTCATCGCTCTCAACCCTTTTCAGAACCTCAGCATCTATTCTCCTCAGGTTGGTTTTTGACCAGTTACATATTTGTTCCCATAGGTTTCTCAATCACAATGGAAATGATGAAGTCAGGCCCCATGTTGCACATAATATACTGACATATATTTTAAAAGAAAATGATTTCTTTATTATTGTGAACTGTGCTGATCATAAAATACCATCATGTCCTTATTTGTGAACTGCACCATGGCAGGAAATAAAATTTTTAATATAAATCTACATTAAGCTCCTACATTCTCCTACATTCCCTCCTCTCTTCTCAGTTCTCTAAGCTGTACCATGGTGTGAAACGGGCCGACAACCCTCCACACATCTTTGCCACTGCAGATGCAGCTTATCAAGGCATGGTGACCTTCTGCAAAGACCAGGTATTCTCCAGAACAACAATTAGATGTAAGGAAATGTCCAAACACGCAGTTGCTACTGTAAAATTAATAAAAGAATAAAATGATTTGAAGCAAAATGTGTTTATTAAAATATTTAAAAGTGACATTCTTGCATTAGTTTTGCTCTATTTTTTCCTGTGGAGGTTGAATGCACTTTTTTAGAAGAAGACTTTTATTTTTTTAATAAGGATAAAATGTATTTATGTTATGTAATTCCAATATTTCTTGTTCAGTCTTCAGTCACTACAGTTGTTTCCTTGTGCTTTAGTGTATCATAATCAGTGGGGAGAGTGGTGCTGGAAAAACAGAGAGTGCTCATCTGATTGTTCAACATCTTACTTTCTTGGGAAAGGTAAAACAGTGTGGTCACATTCTACTAATACTATAAACTCTAAACTATTCTGAAATCATGGTACAGTTTCTAAAAGAAGCATGTTTTTGTGCTCAGGCCAACAATCGGTCGTTGCGTGAGAAGATCTTGCAGGTGAACCCTTTGGTCGAGGCCTTCGGAAACGCCTGCACAGCAATCAACGACAACTCCAGTCGCTTCGGGAAATACCTGGAAATGAAGTTCACGCCGACCGGAGCAGTCATCGGGGCCAAGATATCTGAATATCTGCTGGAGAAGTCGAGGGTCATCAAACAGGCAATGTATGTACGGTTAAGCAATTGTCTCAAAGGATTTGCATTTGTCATAATTCTGACAACTCTGTTTGTTTCCTCTTAGGAAGGAGAAAAACTTCCACATATTTTATTACATATACGCTGGGCTTTACCACCAAAACAAGCTGAAGACTTACAGGCTTCCTGACAAGACGCCTCCCAGGTTAACGCTGCAGTTTGACTTTGACATGTTCTTTGAAATACTGCCAGCTTTTACATCCCATCCTGTGACACTGATAATGACAATCTGCATCTGCAGGTACATTGACAGTCAGCACTGCAAAGTGATGCAAGACATCGTCTCTAGCAAACTGTACAAGGAGCAATTTGATGCAATTCAGGAGTGTTTCAGAAACATTGGTTTTACTGAAGAGGTATTAAAACTCAACAAAATACATGTCACTGCTTTGTGTTGCAGAGAAACAGAAAGTTAGTTATTTTGTTTTCTTTTCTTCTCACTTCTAGGAAGTCAACTCTGTTTACAGGATTCTCTCAGCCATTTTGAACACGGGCAATATTGAATTCGCTGCCATCACATCCCAACACCAGACCGATAAGAGTGAAGTGCCTAACTCTGAGGCCTTAGAGAACGGTAAGATATATGATGTATGTTGTAGTCCTCAGCAGCACTCTTACTTTAGCCATAGAAACAGGTCGGTTTAATGATCTCCCTGAGGAGCAAAGAAATTATATATGATTTAGGTGAGATTGAAAGATTGAGATGTTTCACTCCTACTTGTGTGATGATTTACTGACTATGTGTCTTCGGGACTATGCGTCTATGGGAAGATTAGATGAGGAGGAGGAGAGACACATGCTTTATGTTGTGGTTTTTATGCTGTATAATAGTTTATATATTATGTGCATTGTGTTTTTCACTATGGAAGGAGTATAGATGTATTGGTAGCCATGTGACACAAAACAGACAGTTAATCTTATTTTGATGCTTAGAAAAAAAGGGGAATAAGCTCATATCTGTACTGTATGATTAAGACAGATGAGCTCTTCATTATGAAACTGATTGTTTTCTCAGCTGCGTCTCTGCTCAGCATCGGCTCTGAGGAGCTCCAGGAGGCTTTGACCTCTCAGTGTGTGGTCACCAGAGGCGAGACCATCATCCGCACCAACACCGTGGACAAAGCCGTTGACGTCCGAGACGCCATGTCCAAGGCCTTGTACGGACGTCTCTTTAGCTGGATCGTCAACCGCATCAACTCGTTGCTGCAGCCAGACATGAATACGTGGTGAGTGTGCGTGTGTATGTGTGTGTGCTGGTGATGAACATTTGTCCGGACATCCACCAATACCCTGCTCTCTTCATCTCTGTCTCAAATGATCAGGCAGAGTTTTTGCAAAGCTATGATGACCTTTATGGAAGTCTGTAGAGGTAGATGCAAACATGCAGAGGAGAATATCAATGGGCAACCACAAGACAAGTAAAAGGAGAGCAAAAAGAAGTTTTAATAAATTTTTGATACTGAGTTGCGTGCAGAGAAAATAATGTTCAGATGATTAAAAAGACTTCAGAGAGACTGCAAAGACGCTCTTCATTGATCCAGAAGAATTCCTTCATAAATATGGGCGTCGACTGTCAAGAAGTTGTCTCTGAAATGTACAACAGCCAGAATTCCTGTCTACATTCCAGTCATCTTTTCCATTTCCTTATTGCCATTAATAACCCAGTAGCACTGGCTAAAGGTGACCTCCACATGCAGTGGCTAATGACGGATCAGGAAATGTATCAGCTCCGAGCTTTGAATACAAAATGCAGGGTGTTAAGTCTCTGTGCTGTGAAATGTGTATTGTTTGTTCAGATATTGAAAATGACTCGAGGTTAAATCAATAGAGGCTGAAATAAAAAACCATTTAAGAAGCTCAGACTTTTTTAAAGCTGATGTTTATGATTTCTCATCAGCTGAGGCCGTCCAGACCAAAACTCTACATTTGGGTTGAACTTGGATTATCATTAAAGTTTTATCAATTAATATGGCTGCTGGGGGATTAGCTTGTTCCGTTACATAGAAAAATCAAGTTTGTTTGTCCCCCTTTTTATTTGTTTTCTCCTTTGAAGTGCTGCGGAGAGCGGCATGAATGTGGGAATCCTGGACATCTTTGGATTTGAAAATTTCAAAAAGAACTCGTTTGAGCAATTGTGCATCAACATCGCAAACGAACAGATCCAGTTTTACTTCAACCAGCACATATTTGCCCTTGAACAGGTGGGTGTGACAAATAGAGGTTATTAACAGCATGTTGGTGTTAATGCTTCACTGCAACAGTCAACACACGACTTTTATCGAGCCAAAGAAAAACAGCACTGTTATGGAAATCAGTCATTTTAATATTATGCATATGTTTTCACATCTATCAGGGCAGAGATGTTCTCAAATTGAACATTTTGCTTGTAGCCAGGCTGTGATGTGTAAAGAATTGTTTATACTGTTGTGCACCACCAAATTACTCTCTTAATTGATTTAATGAAGTTGTTTACCCTGAAGTGCGAGAAGCCTTTATTTTCCTTGATGGAAATGAATAGACATTAATCAAGAGCCATTTTGCCATAATACATTTTAGTCTGTGTTAAACTCTGCAACAGCCTCTCTAAAAGGAAAGAAAATTAAAAAAAAAAAAAAAAAGAAAAAAAAGAATGAAAACTCACTTTATTTCTATGGCACGTTTTATTACTTAGAACTCGTGCTTTGTGTTAAAATTTACACAGAGAAAAAAACAAACATTCATCACAACAACCTCTAATTCTTTAGCATTTTACTGCAACATTTACCCCGTTGCATGTTAATCACAGCGATAATTCAGTAATTCAAAATAAAAACTTAATGTCGTGGAAAAGTTTGTCATTTTCTAAAAAAAAAAAAAAAAAAAGAAGAAGAAAGAAATGCAAGCAGCTCCTAATGCAGAGCTGGGGCTCAGTTTATTTGGTGTGGATGTCTCTTCAGTCTCGCTGTGCACAGACACTGATTATTCCAAGTTAATGACTTAAACATGAGGACGGTTTAGATCCATTGGTTCCACTTTATTAGTAAAATATATATTTAAAACAACTTTTTGATCTGAAATTAAATAGATGCAATGATATGATATGACTCTGGGTTATTTGCAAATTGAAATAAATTATGAATAAGAAACTCTATTTGTTAGTTCAGAGCTGTTCTGTTTTCTTCATTCATTCAGTAAAAGACTATTATGCTGTAAACTTTAGCCATAGACACACACACACACACACACACAGTCTGCTGCAGCTGTTTGGATTTGTTGATTAGAAACTTTTTTTTTTACTCCCACACATACACAAATAATATTTAGCCCAGATTGTTTAATTGGGTCATTTAGAGAAATCGTTAGCTAGATTGTTCTACATTCACTGGTTTTAATTAGATGGAGTACCAAAGCGAGGGAGTGGATGCCAGTCTGGTGGAGTACGAGGACAACAGGCCCATTCTGGACATGTTCCTGCAGAAACCCATGGGTTTGTTGTCCCTGCTGGACGAGGAGAGTCGCTTCCCTCAGGCCACTGACCAAACATTAGTAGGTAAGTGTGGGACAAAACAAAACAAAAAAAATCATTAAAATAGAAATGCATAATAGGCCAGGTGACAACATCTTCTGTTTTCTGTTTGTTCATAGATAAATTTGAGGACAATCTGCGCTGCAAGTATTTCTGGATACCAAAACGTATGGAGCTGTGTTTTGGAATTCAACATTATGCAGGAAAAGTATGAAATTATTCTGTTCTAATCTAATATTGTGATGAACATCAATGTATCAATGTATAAATACCAATATTAGAAAAAAAATATTAGAAAAAGTACATACTTCAGACTTTTAATGAACTTGTCTTATGTCCTCAACAGGTTATGTACAATGTGAATGGTTTCTTGGAGAAAAACAGAGACACTCTTCCTGCAGACATTGTTGTGGTTCTGAGAACATCAGAGAACAAACTTCTGCAGCAGCTGTTCTCCAGCCCCTTGACCAAAACAGGTATGTTTCCGTAGGTGGCGATAAAATAGAAATATAAAGTGAAAGAAAATACAGCAGTTTAGACTGTCTTGAGCCCTGACACTAACAGGAGCATTATTCTACCTCTTACCACAATGGAAATTTAAATGGAAACTTTTCTTTGAGACAAACTATTGTTAACAATGCCCGGCTCTGACTGAATTACTGTGAATTGTGCTGGTGTCTACTGCTTCCTCAGACATTCAGGTAAGTGGGTTTCCTAAAGACGCGGCTCCTGAGCATCTCCAGGTCCCCCCCTTCATTTCAAGCCTCTGTGTGCCGTGCTTGGATAAATCTGCAGTCTCCATTATCTCTTGAGAGGCTCAGCTCTCTGCACGGCGCTCTGTTTTTATTTTCACTAAGCTGTCCCCCTTGGTTTCCCCACTGCTGAATGCTATCTACAGATTGTGGGTGCGGTGGGATATTTTTATGATAAGGTTTCTAAATACCCAGGGGATGAAGAAACAGTATTTAGAGAACACAAAAGCAACTCTTCCTACGTCTTTTCTGCCGGTTAAATGATTGTAGTAATGTGCTCGTCATTAGCCTCGGCTGAGGCCTCCTGGTCACTTGACTTAGCTGAAATGCTAATAGATGTGTTAAATTATCAGATTCCCACTTCCTTCTTTATTTCAGCTAAGCCACATTATGTGATTCACTTCCTTTTTAGGGTCCTGTAAATGCCTGCTTTCGCTCCCAGTGGCATTAAAAGGAGCTTCAATACACAAAAGGCACCTTAAGCAAGACTCCAGCAGAAATCTGTGTGATGTGTCTGTAAACTTCAATTGCAGGTTGTGCACCAGGGAGCCTTCAGCCACTTTTTTTTTCTGCAATTAATGGCTCCAGAGGAGTACACTCTATAAAAACAAATACAGCGAACACTTCATTTCAGCTCACAAAGACTCTGACTACAGCTGTAATGTTTACTGCTGCTGACATTGTCTCAGTTTGGTCTAAAAGCTTCTTTATTTCCTTTTGTTCGGCAGCACTTTGGTCTGTCCTGCAGTTCACATCCAGTTAATGTGATGATTTATCAAGAAATAACTGTCGAGTTATTTTAACCCTTAAAAGCTTTGAACCAAAACTCACAGTCAGTGTATAGATTTGTTATTAGCGTGTTCATTTAGAGTGTAAGTTCATGTGATGGAGGTCCAGTTTTCTCATTGCAGTTTCTTTTTTTTTTCTTTCTTTTTTCTCAGATCATCTTATAAGATAAAAGCTATGAAAACACGCTGCTCCTGCTTATCATAATGGAAAATATGGAGCGCCGTTTTACAGTGAGATAGATCGTAGTGTAAGGAAATTATAAATCTATTCTTCAGGGTGAAAAATTTGTGGGGGCATTTAATTTGCATTTTACTTGACGTTATAGATTCACTCTTATCTGTAAAATTACTGTTATCTGAGGGGATCTGATGGAAATCATGTTTTGCACCAGGGAGGTTTCACTCTCTTCACGGTGTCACCACTAGGGGACACTCTCGTAGACCTGCAGCCCGACACAGAGATGGAGGTAGAATAATGTATCTGGGATGTCACTACACTCACGTGCACTGAATGTTAATGTTTCTGCTGGCAAACTACAGCGATACAGAAACAATTCTTCTAAACCAGATAATTTCCTTTTATTTTGTATTTTCTCTCAATCCCCACTACCTGTTTTTTTGTCGTCCCCCCCTCCCCGAGAAAACGCACCGAGAATGTGAGTGTCTGAGTATGGATGCAGTTCGTGTTTGGAGAACAGTAGGAAACTAGTAAGGCCTCAGAAAGTAAAAAACTCCCAGGCCGTGAATAGCGAGGCCACTTGAGCCCTGCAGAATGTGGGTCCTTGAGGCTTGGACATGTGGTGGTGTTTTGTCAGAGGAAATGGGATGTATTTGCATGGACAAATTCCTCAGAGCCAGGGCCTTTCCCAGATCAGGGGGATCACAGTGTTTGAATTGGCTGAGTTCAGTCAGGGCCTACCAGGGCCTGGGCAGCCGGTGGTCACAGTATGGGTCTCTGTAAGTGTGTGTGTGTCTTTGTGTGTATGTGTGTGTGTTTGAAGCCTGAGGGCTGCCTGGCCCTGCTGCTTGTAGCACATCTGCACATACACGCTGAACCTCGACGCTGCCAGCTCTTTGTCAGAGCACAATGAAAATAGTGTGATGTGCTTGTATAGTACACATGTACTCACATATTTCCATTTAATGATGATTTATACCTTTATTTAACCACATTTAAGCTAAATATTGTACTTTTTTACTCCACTGCCTTTGTCTGACTCATTACTGAAAGAATTTTCTTACAAAACCTGAGTCATTTTTCATTGAACTTAACTAAACTGAACCATATTTTCTGGTATTTTACTCAACTAAAGGATCTGAGAACTTCCTCTACCTTTATTTGTACATATGTAAGCATCTTGAAATTAAACTGAACAAGTTCAAGCTCCTCTCTGTGTCTCATGTTGCTGTCACGACTTCTTATCTTCAGTAAATCATATTTTACAATCAAAAAAATGTGAGTTAACAAAACAAGCGCCCATGACTGCACCCTCCCCCTCCCTTTTTTTTTTTTTTTTTTTTTTTTTTTTAGAAATCTAAGGTTACAGGTTCTAGTTCATAACGCGTGTGGAACAATTTACATATTAGTTTTACATCTTCACATGAAGCCACAGTTGCCATTCTTCCATCCTCCACATCTCCCTCCATCTCCCTTCATGTTAGGAGATGCTCCTGTGTGGAAATGACAGGCCTCTCCCTGCGATATGACACATTCGGCTCTTTGTTCTCTCCCAGTAGAAGCCTTTTTTCATCCCAGTGTGCAGATACACAGTCTGAATCTTTCACTCAGACTTCCACACACTCTCTTTTTTTTTTTTGTCAAGAGAGACACTCACCCAGTTAATACTTCTGTTCATTTTCTCTCCAAATCATGGTATGTATTGGAGAATGTTTTGAGTCAGCAGTGGGATTTGATTTTTGATGGCCCGGCACATCAATAGTGAGGAGTTGGTTCTCTCAAGTCACATGGTGCAACATCCTTTGATAAATGCAACACTGTGTTGTGTCACTAAAAGCCAATTACACCATGCTTTTTATGATTGATCTGCTCTGACAGTAGTGGATGGCATTTAAATCAACAGCCCCCGGAGCCATCTCTAGGCATAAACGCTGGTGGTTATGGCGGGTGATTGGTGGGGGTGTAGGGGTTATGGGCGCTTTAATCTCATTTGCTTGGTTGCTGAGTTGAGTTTCTAGATCACATGTTTTCAAAAAGAGAGCAGGAGAGCGGCAGAGATATCCAGCAAGCCTCTGCTCACTCAGCTCAGGAAGGCTGCTCTCTCTTACAACTTTGATTGTCCCCCGTGTCGACAGCTCGATCCACAGCTTCTGAAGTACAAGGCGCACACTGGCACTCATAAAAGCATGTAGGGAGGTGTCATATTGAACGCGGGATTGCTTTTTAATCCCAAGCACATTGACTATTCTTGTCAATAGAAGCCCAATACAACTGCCAGCTTGAGTTTTTTTTTTCCTACAGGATTCTTGCTGGGCTTAATTTTCAAAGTGAACGCACAGATGCCAAGGATGGCTTTTTCTATTTCTGCCCCCCACCCCATCTTTCTCTCTCTCTCTCTCTCACACACATATACACACACACACACACAGTCTGTGTTTGTCCTGGAAGTCCATGCCAAGAGCAACATGCGTGAAGCAGAAACAATCAGTGGGACGCTCTTTCACCTCCTGTGTCTCAAAACTGAATGACCTGATGGGAAATATTCTCATCACCTGCTCTTCTCGTGTAATAATTAACCTTTCACATTAAAAGCCTTCTCCACTCTCACATTATTTTCATTCTTTGAGAGCAGTAAGAAAAGTAAAAGTTGCCCTCGCCTTTCCAAAAAAAAAAAAAAAAAAAGAACAAGAAATGTGAAATGTAGGCTTTTTTCTTTAACTTATGCTGCTGTCAAAGAACAAATCTACTCTTCTCTTGGTCGTCTCTGTGTTTGAATAATTATTATCCACATCATTAGACAAGTTCCCTACTGTATCTAAATTAGAAGGTCTTCTTTCAGGCTGGACATCACAGGTGTTCCCTTGGTTTCATGTCTCAGGAGGCGGAAATCTTTGAGGATACTGACTATTAACCCGTGCTCTAATCATGCAGTCAGGAGGGGATATGAAACCCGCCAGAAAAATGAATTAATACGACCCGCCAAGGAATACATGAAGGAAGCAGCGAGTGTCCATTTGCAAGGCTTAGGTACAACTGTCATAGTTTCTCTCATCACCGCGCAGCCCCTTCATCTCCCCTTGATGGTGTCATGGAAGTGAGAGGCGTGAAAGCACAGTGACACTCCACGAGCCCGTTCCACTCGCAGCCGCTAATTCATCATGACAAATGTGCTCAGATGATCTGGCCCAGCAGCACTAATGGGGAGAGGAGAGAGCGCACTTCATTTGCACAAGACCCACTCCAATTAATCCATCCAGCTTTACTCTGGGCTAATTGGAGCGGGGCCCTCCCTGCCTGTGTGCTGGTAATATACCCGACACAGTTTAACGGCTCCTGTTCACAAAGATCATACTTTTGTGTGTGTGTGTTTGTGTAGATTGTGCCAAAGGGCCATTTGAGGTTGTAAAATCTGTCCACATGATCCTGAACATGAGGCACCTCTCACAAATATGTTCATAATGAGCAATTAAATGATCATAACATTCCATGTTACCATATTTGATACTTTCCTTTTTTTGTTATTTTTAGGTTGTGATTCTTAACCTGTTGTTACTTTTTCAAAAAAAATAAAAAATAAATGCAAGTACATATTTATAGAGTATGTAGAATTTAGTTTGTTTGCCACGTGTATGTAAGTACCAGAATAAATGAGTAGATATATAAATAAACAAATTAGCTGATAACTGTCAAATGCTAAAAGCAGCATCACTTCTAGCTTTAAAAGACTCTTTTGAAGTGCTCTCACATCATATGTTTTGGGTTGTTTTGACTACATGTGTGTGAGTGTGAGTGTGAGTGTGTTAGTATGTGTGTGTCATCCCATGAGACACCACATTGCTTTGGCTCGCTGCAAAAACCTTTGGCATAAATTCTTTGTCTAAAGTTAGAAGTGGTCTGGCTGTTAATTAATCCATAAATAAATTGATTTTGATCTCCACAGTGTTTGATTGATGCTTCATAATACACACTTGATAGTACGCAGTCCTCTGAGAAAAGCAGGCGCTGATCCAGGGTTTAAGTTTTTTTTTTTTTTTTTTTGGCTCGTTGTCAGACCATGTCCTCACCAACTGATGCGAGCGGTGAAATTATATAGAAGAAGCCGCGGCTATGTATTTGCATTTTAGAAGTTTCGCCCGTGTGCGGTAGAAAATCTAGAACAATTGTTGGCCTGTCACTTCAGCTTTATCTTAAAAAACTTACAAAGGTTTTCCTCCTTGCCATACTCTGCTGCTTGGGTAATGCTGCCTCCTGTGTCTGCAGACGTATTTTTCTAAAGGTGTGTGTGGCACATCTGTGCAGCTATTGTTTATTCATGGAGTAAACCCTTTGAAATGTGTTAAGATACTTCCCACTCATTATAAAAATCCTGCCACCCATGGATTAGGACTTTGATGTCACCAATCCTGCTTCAAAGGCTTCTTTCACTGCTATTAATCACAGTTTAGCCTCTGAAGATATAGCCAGAGAAAACATTTGGACATCTTGTGCAGAAACTTTGAAATGTTCAGACTGTCTTGCATATGCTATGTTCATATCCTTTCCGCTGTGTGTGGGGCTGTTGGACTGCTGTGCACGCAGCTGCACTCCTGAGTCGGTGGGACTCAGCTCAGATTTAAACTCTTTCTCAACTGTCTTTTTTACTGTACTGCAGCACGAATGCTGCTAATAACACACCAGTGTCATTGTTCACGTCGTTCTCCTTTTATCCCTGAGGAGCATCAACCTAAAGTGTTTATGTTTCATCTGTGTCAGATAGTTCACTAATCATTTCTCTATGTCACACAGTTCTTGAAGCTTTAAATAAATCCTGATGTCACTATTCATGAACGTCTTTCTGGTCATTGCTTTTTATTTTTAAAACAGGAAATCTGGCGACGTCCAGGGCCAGGGTGACTGCAGCCTCCCGATCTCTGCCACCGCAGCTCGGTTCAGGACGTACCAAGGTGAGGCTTTGTGCTCCTGTAGCACAAATCATCACATCTGAGAGCATATTGTTTTTTATTTGTTGCTCACAGGCATCGCGCCATAAGAAACCCAGTAAAAACCTGTGCTGTGAAGCATAGCCACATTAATTGACTACCCTGTTATGTTAGCTGTCTTGCTTGTGGTGATGCAGCATCGCCATCTGGCATGTGATATCTGCAACATAAAAGTAGTTTCTCAGACTCACTAACTATTGTTGTTTTGTTGTTAATGGGCAGTAAAGTGTTGTAATATTTAAGGTTTATTATAAAATCACAAAAGCAGCTCAAATAAGTGCGACTTCACGTTTCAGTAAGAGAACATTGTGATTTTATTTGCATAATATCCCACAATAATTCATCATGTAGCAACTCTCAAAGGCGCATGTTGAAATTGTTTGCACTTAATAATGTCTATTAATCATGTTTGTACTGAGAGCAGAGTTTGTTTGAGTATCTTTTTATTGTGTCACACTCACACACACTACACTGTGGTGTAGTTGAATTGCCCCAAAAACTCTCAAACTCCTTCATCTCTGGAGACACACTTTATTCCGTTGTGTCTGATTTACTTTATTTAAGGGGAAATATCAAGTCAAATCATAATGTTTGTAAAAAAATGAAAATATCTTTGTCTTTTGTTGAGAAAAAAAATGATATTACATTATGATTTACAGTGGAAAACCCCTTAAAGGTGAAGTTCAGTTTCTTTATTGCTTTCTGTCTATCCACTTCTCTTTTCCTTTATTTCCATGTTATTCGTCGACATGTGCTGTACTCAAAGTCTCCCAAATACCTATTGAAGGTAAGACTTTCTGTTGAAAAATGGTACAAGTGTCTGAATCTGAATAAATCACAGACCGGTTTCAAATTCCAAACTGTCTCTGAAAATACATGATTCACTAACATCAGCTGAGGATCCTTGTAACTCCGACTGTAACCTGAGCTATGTTTCATTAACATTGAATCATGTGCAGCTTCGATCTTCTAACATTCGTCTTAGTCTGTTTTTTGAAAGTGTTAATTGTTGATGAAAATTTTGGACTGCTTTTTTTTCCACACAACCACAATAAAGTTTAGTTGATGACATATCGTTTCAGACTACAGAAATACTTAACATGAGGCACAAACACAGGCAATAATTTGGAGGGAAAAATAACAGTAGAAAAAGTGGTTCTACTTTGTTGAACTTCCATTAAGCACCTACTCATCTATTCTCCAACAGGACAGTCCTCCTTAATAACAGCTCAGTGTGACTGATCTAATATGTATGCTGTCATGTTCTCAATCAAAGCTGGGGAGAAGTTGACACTTACAGAAAGTTACCACTACGACCAGATTAAAGTGTCGCGTCGTTGTTGTTAGAATAGTGGAAGCGAGTCCCAGAAAACGCTTCTCACTTTTGTGTGATCTGTTCTCAGAACAGCCAAGTGATTCCTCTGTTCATTCGAAATGACGTTTGACGTACCTTTCTTTCTCTGTGCAAGGATGAAATAAAGTATTAAGATATGCACTTTGCTACGCAGACTTACCATAAAATATCTATTGCATCATTAATTTTGATGAAGCCACGAACTGCATAGGCCATTAGAAAGCTTATATTGTGTCCTTGTTAATCTGTTGTCATCAGGATGACTGTCTGCTCGGTGACGGCTAGTCTCATTACTCAGAATGCTCTGCAATTTTCCCATGCCCCACAGCATTACAGAATTATTCTCTAGATTGTTAGGTTTAACTGTTTATGGGGCTGTGTTATACAGATGGCACAGTTAGTACAGCTGTGTATTCCCAACTGGCCCATTTAGAAAGAAGGAGCCTTGCTGTAATAATATCTTTATCGCTACAGAGCCCACCGAGGAAGTCAGGTTGCAAATAAACGGCATCTCATTTGAATCTGCTGCGTTCGCAGAGATCCTCCTGGCCCCAGAGTGTGGCCTGTTTGTCGGTGCGGTGTGTTGACTGTGAATGTTTGTGTTCAGGTGGACACCATGGAGATGATGCGTCACCCAGAAGAAACCACCAACATGAGGAGACAGACTGTGGCCTCCTATTTCCGTGTAGGTGTTTTTATTTTTCTACTGCTGCCAAAAATCTCACACCATTTTGACAATTGATGTCCATTTCTATTCATTCTTAAAATCATGATGTTCTTTACACAAGCAAACTTTCATGACAAACTATTCAAAAGTTGGATGAATCAACTTACACAGCACAACAGCAACGTTTCATTACATTTAAATGTGAATTTTAATAACTTGTCACTATATTTTATGTGATGTTTTCACACAATCTTTCTTGCCTTTGCTGTAAACTGCAGTTTTCAAAGAGTCATAAAAAGGCTTCAAGCAGGTTGAATCTACAGAACCTTTTACACAGCCTGGTTGTACCTTTATTCTGACTCAGTCTGGATAAAAGAGAGAAACATGAAATGAAGGAGAGGCCATTGTCAGAGCTCTATCAAAATCTAGACAGTGATGCTGTTGGGTTTCATATTGCACCTCTGATTCACCAGCATGTCTAAACTCACTTATGAGGGGGGCATTATGCTGGTCCGTTTGGTTCAGTGTAAAAAAAAAATAAATAATACAAAGGTGAGTTAGGATCTCTGTATTAAAAGGGTTTTAGGAAAATTAATGATCAAGTTAAGTCAAGCTTTTTTTTTTTCCTGCAAAAGTCCAAAGTTGATTGACTTTAGGACTCTACGACTCTACTCTCTAAGATGAGTACAAAAGCAACACATTGCTTAACACTTTTACCATACGAACGTTGTTTTATTCAGTCTTTGTATATGTTAGATGTGTTTGAAATGTATCAGCCCCAAAACCAGTTATTTATGTTTGTTATTTGAAAATTTAAAAATTCATCCCAATCCAGTTGGGGCTGATTACAACTGACAGTTACTATTCAGCTTAAACTCTTTTATGAAATCTGTCTATGTTTGGAAAAAGTTGGACGGTCTTTGAAGTGCAAATCTTTATAACTGATCTAACACCACCAGACTTTGATAATGTGAATTCATATGATAACTTTGCTCTGGTGTTCTTGCTTTGCCTTTCCTTATTGTTGTCTCATTGTGCTTCTGCAGTACTCTCTGATGGACTTGCTGTCTAAAATGGTGGTGGGTCAACCGCACTTTGTGCGTTGCATCAAACCCAACGATGACAGGCAGGCACTTCGCTTCTGCAAGGAGAGGGTGATGGTGCAGCTACGTTACACCGGCATCCTTGAGACGGTGAACATCCGCCGACAGGGCTACTCCCACCGCATCCTGTTTGAAGAGTTTGTCAACAGGTAAGAGCTGTGTCGAGACAGGCGGCACCTCCGCTCTGCAAGCAGGCACATGCTGAGAGCCGACATAACCCCAGAGATGGCGCATAACAAGTGAACCATGCTCTGCATCACACAAAACACGGCTTCATTAATTAGATAGGGGTACAAGTTGAGCGGAGCAAGACACTGACTAATTGGCAGTTATTAGTGATAGTGCAAAAGACTAAATCCTGCATCTGCTTTAACTGGGTGGATACCCCAGTCTGGAAAATATGGATAAAATTCAAACAGGGAGGAACTGTAATTATGAGGGATGATGCATTTTAATGGATTTCCTTTTACTATTCATAAAGAGTTTGTTCTCTAACTCGCTGACCTGAAAAAGCTCAAATGTATTCTTGTCCCTTTGGTATACATTAAAACACAATTAAAGCAAGATTTCATCGTTAAGAGGGGGACGTTACGTAATGGTGTTGTTTTTATTTTTAAAAAAATCTTCATAATTGCTACACGCTCCTGTTCAAGTGTCCAACTCCAAATTTAAAATCTGCATCACGCACCTAAGCATGACCCGTCCTCTTGAAATATAGATACGAAGTCGAATCTGTGGGAAAACTCAAGAAAACTTATGTTTGATCAATTTTCCTTTGAAAAATATTCCAGCCACCTCTAATGCGCAGACTTTAAGATGATATAAAATTTAATTAACTTGGGCTTTTGGCCCGTAGGAGAAAAAAAAAAAGACTAAGAGATGTCTGGTTAGTCTCACAGCTGTAGGGAAGTTTTTTTTTTTTTTTTTTAAATCAGCTTAATTTTGGTAAAGTAGAAACTTTGAAAGACCACATGTTTTCACTTGTGGCATTAAAACGTGTTTACTGAAATACTATCAGTCACCTGACCCTAATGATTGCTCTGTTTGTCTCTGCTACTCCTGCGTGTGTAGTGTGAATATGTGAACGTGAGGGTGTGTTACCACTTCAGACTGCGTTTTTAACCTCACCACCATAAATCCATATCATCCTCCCTGAGCCTGGCAGAAGTCGTACAGACGGACCCGAACGGCTAAACTGCACCTTTAGTGAAAACTGATTTAAATTTGTGCTCTCATATCAAAGGCTTGTCTGATGTTGCCAAGCAGTGCTTTGTATTTACCATCAAAGAAATAACAGGTATCAACAGGAATTAGAATGAAAGGCTGTAGACCGAGGCGGGGAGGGGAGTTCAAAGAAGTTTTTCTTCTTCTTGTTGTTCTTTTTTGACCAACGCCAGAACACAAGAGATGAGCCAGTAGTTTTGGAGCCTTGATGTCCCTGAGCAAACAGTTAGAGCCACTTTGTCCTATGCTGGTATTTTGTAAACTACGAGAGGATCAGCGCACGGATCCAGACCCAGACAATGTCAGTGATAAAAACATGCAGTGGAGCTGATGTGCACTGATAGGTCCAGGCTGATGGACATCTCTCTCTGTGGCCACTGAAATAAGAGACGCTGATCCATTCACAAAGAGAGCCAACAAAAGGCCTCTGTTGAAGACTCATGTCTCAGTCAGCCTCATTTTTTCTTCTGAGCAGACTTTTTTTTCAGCTTGTGGCGCTGCTCATAACCCTTTAAATATTAATTTGAGTGAGGTGTTAAGATTTACAGCATCCTCTTTTGAACAGTCACATAAACTGACTTCTAAATGCTGTTAGTAGCTGAAGAGGAGCTACAAGCTTATAATTAATACACAAAACAACCAAAACGGAGGAGTATAATTCTCCAAGATTATGTTTGGATTGTTTACTCATCCATCCAAAGCAAGTATTTCCCCCAAAATATCAAACTATTTCTTCTGTTTTCACTCTTGGCATTGCTATTTTTGTCTTTACTTTTGGTGGTTATTTAATTAAGAACAAGTCTGTATCTTTCTTTGAATCTTCTGACTTTTGTGATGTTGTGTGTTTATGGCTAAGAGGTTTCTAAATAATTTAAAAATCTATGTATCATCAAAAAAAAAAAAAAAAAAAAAAAGTTAAAGGCTTGAAAAGTAACCCTGAAAATGGAGATCTGAAACCTTTTTTTCCCAAATAAATATATATATTTGACTTTTAAAAAGTTTTTTACTTAAACTGATCTGAAGTGCTATAATTACTATAAATTGAATTATTAATTACAAATTCCTTCTACCTCACAGATATTACTACCTTGCATTTCGAGCTCATCAGATGCCTGAAGCCAGCAAAAAAAATGCTGTTGCCATACTGGAGCGGGCCAAACTGGAGGGCTGGGCGCTCGGGAAAACAAAGGTAATGTGATAACATGAAAAAGTATATTTGTATGTTACATTTACTAGTATGCTGTACAACTTTTCTTTTAGATATAAAGACACATGTATCAAAAACTGTCCGATCCTGTGCAATGGCGGTAAAATCGGTGTGATATTTCAACCTGGTCTAAACATCCTGACAGGTTTTTCTAAGGTACTACCATGTGGAGCAGCTAAACCTCCTGCTGAGGGAGGTGATAGCTCGGGTTGTGGTGATACAAGCTTACACTAAAGGCTGGCTGGGTGCCCGACGTTACCGAAAAGAGAAGGACAAGAGAAACCGAGGGGCCATCATCATCCAATCAGGTATGCGGGTATTACAGTAATTAAACAATAAATAAGGGAACAGAAATGTTCTAACTTGGGTCAAAAACATGCAAGTGAAAGATGAATTTGTATTCTTTTGTGGGGTTATGATGAAACGGGTGCAGATTTGATGTGAATCTGTGAATCTTTCTTAATGACAAACTAGTCTATTATGCACCGGCAAGTCTTCAGAGGAGAGATGAGTTTGATAACCATGGCTTGACCTTCGAGGGTTAAGAGCAATGCTTTAGACCAGACAATAAGACTTTAGAGAGTTCAAAGGGATCCATCCCTCTGCCACCTGGTTTAGCAGTGTTTTGAAGTGGGATCTTGTGTAGTATATGCAGTCTATTTTGTTTCACAGAGGTAGGTCAGCAGTCTCTCTTTCTTTCTCTCCCCCACACACACACACACACACACACACAGACTGTCTCTTTCTTTTTCTTTCTCCAGCCTGGAGGGGCTATGTTGCTCGGCAGAACCTCAAGCAAATAAAAAAGGAGCGGGATGAGGCCGCTATCCGCATACAGTCAGGTAAAGAAATGTTTATATTTTTTTTTTCCTTCTGAAGTTCTTCATACATACAGACGCAGACCTCAGGAATTTCACGCGGTCCAGCGTCCGGTAGAAATTCACGCCACTTTTTCATCATTTTTCAAAAGGAAATGGGATAAAGGCCTCGGAAAACCTTACATCTTTGTGAAACACCTTTTTGATCTCAATGAGTGGCCTACGAAACAGTAATAATTAATTAATAATGCATAAAGAAAAGCTTTTGAAAGTTTGGGCAGCATTTGGTCCCCATGTTTCAGAAGAACAGTGCATACTGAGATCCTTTTTTCCCTTTCATCTCTTTCCCAGTAAAGGCAAGAGAGGGGCTTATCCCTTCTGTTTCCTCACGACTTCCTCTCTCAAATTCCTGGCCTATTACTCAGCTCTCACATACCAGAAACAAGATGCCTTTTTATACTGTCAACCTTTTCATCTGAAATGTAAATTAATTCTTACTCAGTGTGCCTTGACGAAGATCAAAGTGGGCACATTAACCTTCCCGGGCCCCCCCACCCACCCCATCCCTCCCCACCTTCAGTGGAGGACAAGGGAGGGTGCCAAAAGGGGCAGGAGAGAGGAGGGCAGGAGGAGGAGATTTGGCATTGTTCCCCTGGCTCCCCTAAGGGCTGCCCTCATCTGGCACATGGAGCATCTCGGTCGTCTGTACACCTTGTGTAAATGTCCTCCATTAAACCCCTTGTAAATAATGCTGCAGAATGGGTAAACACGGTTTTGGTGCGAGGAAAGCCTCTCTGTAGTTGGCGTCTTTCTCTTTAGAGAAGTGTGTTTGTGTGTGGCCGCCGGGGTTCGGGGGGTGAGGAGGAGGAGGGGGTGGTGGCGGCGGGAGGAGGAGGGGGTGGAGTGGGATGTGTATGTGTGTGTGGGGGGGGCCTGAACCTGACATAAGTGGGGCCTCAGCCCCCCGGCGGAGCACTCCAGCACATTCACATTGTGTGTTCTCTGCAGCTTATAGCCTTTGAGGTGGACTGCATTTGCATTCTGAAAATAAACAGATGCCTTTCAAATGTATGAGCCTGGTGGCTTCTCAGATCTCAGCGGGGCCTGGGGGACATGCTCACCATCGATCAGATTAGACCATGCAAAATAGAACCATGGCTCAACAATGTACTTGAGCTTTTCTTTTTCCTTGCGCATATAATTTTACAAGGAAAACACAAAGACTGTTGATGGAGTAAATCAGCAGGCTCCGTTTACCATCCATCTGAGCTCAGTATGTTTCAATAATCACACAATGTTTTCCCACTGCTACACCACACTCCTTATACTGATGCTAAACACATTTCACTTCCTGCCTGCAAACGCAGTGTTTTGAATACAAAGCTGTGTTAATGCTATGATAAATTGTTTTAATTAGGACAATTACGCATGATAACTGCGTCATTTGACTTATACATATGTTGTTTAGATGTATCACAAATGGTTTTCTGACCGTGTGATATCCTGTGCAGCTTACAGGGGCCATCGGGTGCGACGGGACCACGGACCCCAGAGGCACAGATGTCACCCTGAGGCTGGAGGAAAGACCACCATGGAGGAGAACACAAGGTGAGCTTTGACATCTCTTGCCCTCCATTGTCTGTTCTAATTAAAAGATTTGATCCACCCCCTGCCTGATTTCTTGATTGTTTCTTCTTATGACAGACAATCATCTTTAAATGTGGCAGAAAACGAGACCACTTTTAAAAACAACTCATTAAACGAAAAATGCCTTTTCACATGCCTGTCACTCAGCTTGGGCCCTGCCAGATGAGCTCCTTTAGTCACATAATGTACTGTTATTTCAAGCAGAGGAGAAAGCTCCTCCCTGCGCACCACCTCTTTAGTTTTATAAATGTAATAAATATCTTTCCACCAAGATAGCACACTTGTCTGACCACAAATGGGGTTGGGCATTTCGCTGGGCTCCAGATGTATGAACTGAAGACTTTGTGTTTATTCAGCATATGGGCAGGCCAGTCATTAAGAAAGTATGTGCTAAGCAGGAGAGCAGCCACCGACTAAACAGCAGCACACGTGGTGTCGATTGCAAAAAAGCGGCACCGCAGTTCATATATAACCTTTATTACAAATTCCCTAGTACAGAAGAAAATCACAATAACGGGAAATTCAATAAGTATCCTAAGAATCACGAATCATCTTAAATCGATTCACACGTTTAAAAAATTGCTTTCAAAACATCTGTGACTTTTGGTCAATACACTCTAGACACCAACTCCAAAATACTGGATTTACACATCTGAAAATGTTATGCTTGTTATATACTCAAACCAAGTGGAGCGTCATCAGGGATTTTTCTCCCCATGTTTACAATCATATTCCTTGGTGAGAAAAACTTCAAACCTCCACTTAACAATTCTGTTTAATCAGTGTTGGAATCTCTCCATATAGATTTATTTTGACATGATCTGGCCCATTTTCCTCCTGTAAGATCTATGTTCTCACCTACATGCTGTTCTTTTCCCTTTTGATATCCCTCCTCTCTGCCATGCATGAATTCGGTGTTTGCATCCAAACAGCAGAGCCTCCAGTTGCATCACGGCGTCCAAACTGGATGAGATTTTGTTTTTCTAGACTCGAAGCATGACTGCGGCTGGCACGCAGCTCCGTGTTTGCAGATGTTGTTTCTTTGCTGTTTGTTTTTTTTTTTTTTTCTGAATAATGCAACAATGAGCGATCACAAGGAAACATACCGCTACCTCTGTCTCGCCCTTTGCAAATTGCATAATCATAAAGCAGAGGTGTTTCTAACACTAAACAACGAGGCAAATACAAATCATATTCAAGCTCTACCAATGTAAAACAGGTTATACAGTACCATGTAGATGGCATATATTTATAATATATACTGTTCTGTAATAAAGAATAAAAAAAAAATGCATCTGATTTTCACAGCTCTGACAGCCCAGAGACCAAAGAGGCACATACACATCATACACATGAAGAAAATGTAAGTATCAGAATAACAATAATCATTTTTTATGCCTGACTTTAGCTGTGTATGTAAAATGCTGCCCCCTCTACAAAGCAGCTTTAACCCAGATTATTCTTTGGGAATTTTTGAGTCCTTGAGACAAAAGATTTCTCTTGCTCCAACCTCCATCTCAGCGGAGAAGACAGGGTGGTACGGGAACGAGAGAATCAAAAGGCTGGAAATTCACGGCTGAGAATAAATGCTCGCTCTTCCCTGAGGTGATTTGTCTTTGCGCTCCTCTTTCTACAGATGTTAGACCCCTTTTTTAGTAAAGACCTGAGGTTCTTTGGTAGCACTTTGATATCCTGCTCGGATTCAATATGTGAAATAGAAGAGCCACTCCGTGACTTGGAGCACATCACAGTCTTTGAAGTCTGATCCAATTTTTGCTGCTCACCATTTGATGTTGAAAGGATGAAATGAGGAAAATGTACAGTTTTTGCCAGTAACTCTGCTGAGCATATGTAAGATTAAAAAAGCAAAATCCTTTGGAGGATGTACTTAGAAATGTTAAGCAGATTAATACTTTCCTATAGCTCTTTTATTCAGAGATAAAATTAAATATGAGAGGAAGTCTGTATGTGCTGTTTTTCAACCTCACAATTAAGTCAGTGTGGTGCTGTTTGCTGGGAGGTAGGGCTACTAAAGAGGGATATGCAATTGCATTAGCATTTGATTAACATTGCAAAGCACATTAATGGGTTTGAATTATATGAGTGCCAAATTGTAAATTGTAAATAAATGAATACAGCATCGACATTACTAAATTGAAAAAAAAAAAAAAGAAAAGAAAAACACATTACTGGGCTTGCGTTAACTTGTGTCTGTGTAACCAGTGCTTTCATTGACATTGCTCTTCTGGGTGTGTTTACGCCTCCTCTTTCAAGGTTGGCCCCGACAGCCGAGACAGACAAGTAAAAGACTTCAAGAGAGACAAAGGCAGAGCAGAAGACAGTGTGACGAAGCCTCGCAGGGAGACATCTAGGCTGCGAGACGTGCAGTGTAAACAAGGTAAGCCCGAGCACAGAGCTGGCGGGTGCAGGTAATTACACAAAGAGACAGCAGAAATCCCGCTTTAGTGGATAAAGTGCCATTTTTAATACAGGACCCCTTTCAACCTTTCATCCCAGCCAATCCTCTGCTGCCATTCTTTGTTGACAGCAAAAAGAGAGAAGCATTATGGGTGATCATTTCTGCGGTATTTTAATAACCCAGGTCAGCTCATCATAAACGTCTCAGGGGGCGGTGGGAATGAGGAAAGGGGGGGTTTCGAAGTGGCACAAGCACTTCAAAGCTTTCATTCTCTTACACAGCGAGCCCTTCACTAAGGATCTCATCAGCGACTCTAATAGACCTGCACAGTAACGGTGACAAGAAAATACACAAACCCTGATTTGTTGAACATATGTTTGGTTTGCTTTTTGCCCCAGGCGATGAATTACATTAATTCCTGCTGCCTGGAAGGCTGAGTGGGTGGCTGTGCAGGGGGCCTCCGATTACGGCCGTCACCCAGCCCACCACTAAGGTAGCCTGGGTAATGGGGGCCCAGCCCTTCATTAATGTTATTAGAGGGGTATGAAGTAAGAGACGGAGGTGGAATAGCGTTTAGCGGTGCGGCTGAGAGATTATGGGGCTTAGACATGATAATGTAACACAGACAGGGCTCTTCAGCGGGCCCAGGATTAGTGTCAGCACGCCACAGCAGGTCTGGGTTAGATAGCGGCTAATTCGGTAATGCTGCATACAGGTGACCCCCCGCTCCCAGGCATCACTGCTGCTGAAGGGAGGCAGTGTTTGATGAATTTATAATGTCAGAGTGATTATGGAGGGAAATGTTGCAGTGAATGCTGGTGCGAGGGCATTTTGCTCAATTGTGTGTTTTGTCCTGCGTCTCTTGAGCTTCCAGTCATTTTCAAACACAAAGCTTTGAAACTGAAACAGCTGAATGACTTTTTGTTTGTATTAATTCTTGGCTGTTTGAAATCCAGAAGTGAATATATGGGATGGTTCTTTTAAGGTGCAAGAGACACATTCCTCTGCATATAAGATACATTGACTCACAATGTGACCACATATGCAGGATTTAAATAATTTAATTGTTGTATTGCATTCAAAACAGAGATTGAGGGAGATAACCCCTTTTGATCATAACTAGTATAATCCAGCCTAAAGTTGCTTAAATCCAGACATTTTGTCTTGACTTGAAAGTAATGTCTTAAAAAGGATAATGAAGGTATCAGGTTGCTTCTCGAAAATAAAGAAAATAAACTTACCAAATCAAAAATGGAAATGTTGTCATTACAATGGTAATTTTCACTTGTTTCAATACCAATCAACCAAGACCATTAGCAAAAATTTCTTTTTGGGACGTCCCTGGTTTTTCGTGGTGTCCAAACCCTGACCTGCAGATTTGGGTATATTCATTCATACCTGACATGAAATTTGACAGCTCAGTTGTATTTTATTCAAATGTCTGTCTGCAGTTGGCTTCACTAACTCTTCAGATATTTTCTGTGGATATCACACAGATTTTCAGGTATTCTTCCTGCCCTCTTTCCTGCCTCGTCCATGTTCTAAGGTCTGCTTGTGGCCATGGCTTTTTCCAGGAAACCCCATTTGAATATGTTGAGGGAGGCCATGGTGGCTCAGGCACCCAGGGCACACTTTGATCCCTTCAGATCTGAGGGCTCTTTTTTTTTATATACCAAGACTGAGCGAGTCATAGAAGCCTTGCCCTGCCAGATGTTTGCAGACCAGGCTCCTTCCTGTGTCTCATCCTGCTCTCGCCTCTGGTGTTCGCGTCGGTTCTCTCTCGGGTTGGCTGGGGCTCGACCTGGAGTGTTTCAGGACACCAGTGAAGAAAAACAGAAAATTAGCCATGGAAATTGAATTACTCCACCCACACACAATCCTCACCCTGCTCCCATTAATGCCAAAACACTGGGGCGTGACCTGGAGCCCCCTTAGTGTGTTTGACTGACGTTGGTCAAAGCCTTGTGTTGCAGTCGAAGAGATTAACAGTTTTGTCTTTAATGTATGAAACAAAACAGGCAAGAACATTTAAAAAGATGTCTGTTTTGCTGTATATCTGACACCAGGCTAGGCAAGTATTCTCACTCTTTAGCCAAATACCCACAGTGCTGCATTTTATGGTTGGTATAAAGCATTAAAGCACTTTGTACTGCAGGCGTTCTCAGATGTCTGTAGTACCAACCTTTGATTTCCCATGTTTTGCCGGAAAATAAAAAGTTACTCATACCCAGTGTTGCCATGTAAGCCACACACTCAAAGACGATGTCACCTCTCATCACCTGTCTCCCGAGCCTGAATATTAATACAACATGTTTAGAAATGTGTCACAGAGGCGTGTGTGAAGAAAAGGGAGCCTTTGCTGAAGCAAACAGCAAGATATGATCAGAGTGCCGCTTATGCTCCTCAGCGTGGTAAACAGGATGGTGCCGAGGATCAGTCAGAGCTGACTTTATGGTTTATGAAAGCTGAGCTACTTATGTTAACAGGCTTTTTGAAGATTATAGTTGTGGTAAACATACATGTCAAGAGAGAGACAGTGATAAAGTGGAGCCACAACACAGAGAGCAATTACCTTCTGCGCTCTGGAAGATAGTTAACCTGGTCGTTTGAAGGGAGACGAGGAGAAGAAAGTGAAAAAAAATAGTTGAAGTGTGTGTTGACTTATTGGTTACAGTGATGTCCCCTCAGTGCATAACATAGTATAGTCAATAACAATTGATTTCGTTTGTCGCCCTGAGCTCTTTCTGTGCTTTACAGCCTCAGCTTAGAAGAGCATATTGGAAATGTGGATGCTGTTTTACTCACAGTGAGGTCAAACCCACACCCACCAGTACATCTCACTTTCTTCTCTCATTCCCTCCCCCAGCTCTTAAATGTCTTCCCACATGTCCTCCCACAAGGTTTTTGTAGCCACCAGGTGCTGCTCCGCAACCAACCACAACCACCAAAGCAGCAGCAGCAGCAAAAGCAACAGCAGTGGCAACAGCATCATCACTGTATCAACATGCATCTGCCAGACAAATGATCCACCCTCTCCATGTTCTCCAGACAAATACTCTCCCACCCTCTTGCTGTCTCTCATCCTTTTGATTTATCTGTCTGTCTCCACGTATCGCCACGTCTCGGCCGGATGTCTTCAGTTTTAGGCAAATTACAGGCTCGACGTAGCGGCAGCAGAGATTTGGAAGGGATAGGAAAGACTCAACTTAACGGAAGGAGTTGCCTCTGTCTGACGCTACCTACGTAATCCTCTTAATGTCAGTGGGAGTAGTTAACAGGATGTACTTCCAAACTACTCATCATCACAATTCCAACAGATTAATCTCCTCAGACGTAAAAATCAATGTAGAAAATGATACTCCAAGTTCTTGGTGATTGCGAACATATGGATTGAGTCATTTCATGTAGTTTAACAAAGTTTTTTTGAAACACAAGACCTCATTCGTTGGCTATTGTTGTTGATGGGAAAAAAAAACTTTTGTATATTTTACTAAACTGTATTTTATCTCTAAGAAAAGCTTAACACCATTACTTTGCATATTTAACTTTAATCTATTTTTGCTTTCCTCGTCATTCCCGTTTCCCTCTTCACGACTTACTTTTTACTCATCCTGCGAGGTCACAGCTATAAACTGCCTGTATAATGTCTCTGACAAATGATTGACTTCCACAAAGTTGAGAAAAGTTTTTTTTTTTTCCTCCATGCAAACATTTCTTTAGGAGTCAAAGTTCCAAATCTGCTGTCAAGGGAAATGATTGATTTCAGTGTGAAAAATTACTTGTAAGTAACAACATCCTCTGCTCACATTAGTGAAAACAGATGCAGGAACTACTCTTTTTCAACATTATCTGCAGGACTTGACCAGTTTGTCTTCTAATTTAAAGCACATGAGTAGCTGTATAAGTATGATGTCCAAAATGACAAGAACGGTAATAAATCTCAAGAACTCTGAGAAGTTCTGGAAATCCTCTTCAACCTCAGATATCTGTTTATGGTCTTTGTTTGCAACTGAGGAGCAATGTCTTGTTTGTGCATGCATGTGTGTGTGTGTTTATGCACATGTTAGTATGCGTGTGTCTGGCTTTATGTGTGTGTGCAAGAAGAGGCGGTTGTGAGGTAAAGAGCAGGGTCTGGGTTGCACATGCCTCATTTAGACATCAAAGGCCCCTGCTGATGATTTTTCCTTATAATCCATGCCTTTTGGTGCCTCTGCTCCCTCCATCTGAATAAACAAAGCCTGAACGTTTCTCTGTGGTCTGGGAGAAGTCAGGTGATTGCAACACGTGATTCTGAAGAAGTAAATCGATACATCTCTAATTTATTCCACTAAAAATCCCTTTTAGCAGTTCTTTTATGTTGTTTCTGAGAAGCGAATGGTTTTAAAAATGGTATTTAAAGACGTTATACGATCCATCTGCTGCTCTTTGAAAATGAAAGAAATACCTAAAAAAAAAATTAAATTAAGCCGTTTTATTACGTGGAAAACCAAACTTGTACAATATGTAAGGCTCTCACCAAGAAGAGCAAACTCCGCTTGGCTTTCTTTTGAAAGGGAGAAATCAATATTGTATGAACCTCACAGCGTCTGTATTCCCAGTCGACCATTATTTCTCCCCACCCCAAACAGCAGACATTACCCACGATCATTTAGCAAACCCCCAGTGTGAGCCACTGTCTGACCCCTTCCTAGCTCTGCCTGCCCATGTCCAAGCCGCACTTCCACGCCAGAAGCCAGTTTGGCAGCTTCCCTGTCTGTAATATATCTGCAGGAGCAGCATTCCTCTGGGGCTGGCCTGGATCAAATGGCAGTGATTTCCCAAACAGAGGCACATAGATGGGAGGCTTGACCCATCCTCTGATCTGCTACACACTCTAATAGCTGCAGGTCAGAATGGATAAATGATGATGCTGTGAACCCCTGTGTGTTGTGTTTCGGGCTCTAGATCTGGACTTGTAGATGCAGCAGGAGATGCAGCAGGATGCACGCAGCCAAATATTAGGACTAAATAAAATAATTTCAGGAGGAAAACATCAAATTTTGTTTTTTTTCCAAGCAATTCTGCAATTTGAATGCAATTACTTTCGATGAACTACAGGTCTCTACAAAAGTACACAAAAAGATGTAATTGTACCCAATCTAGATTGATAGATAGATAGATAGATAGATAGATAGATAGATAGATAGATAGATAGATAGATAGATAGATAGATAGATAGATAGATAGATAGATAGATAGATAGATAGATTTTGTTCTGTTGGTTCTGTTGTTGTGTCTGTCTTTTAATGGAGTGATAGGCTTTAACTTTCACTTGCTACAGGCAGCATGTTAGGATTTTTATGAGAATTAAAATTGCATATTGCATTTGCAAGTTTCTGATTCAGATTTTGATTAAAACATTGTAAGACCATGTAAAACCTTCAGCCCTGCCACAGATCTTCTGTTTTTACTACACTGGAACAAACAGGAGATCAGATACTTTAATGAATTTTTAAAATACACAGAGACTATGTTTGTTTAAAGCACATAAACAGATGCAACACAGTCTGTTTTACAGTAGGATTCAGTTGTGAAACTTTGTTCAAGGTTGTCAGAATTCGTTATTTGTGATTGAGCGCTTTGATGCAATTTCAGGGGAATAAAACATTCGCTCATCAAACCAATTCCTGCATCATTAGCCCGGCAATGTCCTACATACAGGCACTGTTACAAAAAAAAAATCAGGTGCAAATTTTTATTTGGGCTTGTTTTTTACTGTTATGAACATGTAATGCAGAAACAGCATCTATTCCAGGTTTCACAAAACTAAACAGCGACATGTTGTACAGTTTATCTCAGTGTATATTTTAGATGCTACTGGTCTTGAAGAAAATACTTTCACACCTTCACAAGAACTGTCCAAATATTCTCAAATACTCACGTGTAACATGGATTCACACTGTAGACGGTTTTCACCTCTGAGGCACAGAGAGATAAGATTCACGGTAAAAGTTGGCTAATATCTCAGAACTGACTGGAACTTTCTGAGCATATACAAAGTGTGACTTTAGTAAACCTGAATAACATCAAGAACACCGAAGGAAGGTGTGTGTGTGTCTCTGTGTGTATGTGTGTGTGTTTGTGTGTGTGCGCGCGCACATGTGCGCGTGCGTGTGTGTAGAGTGGGGGGGTTGCTCTTTGATGTATAGGATTGAGATGTGATGAGGTCTGTTCAAAGTGAGTACAAAGTAGTGTTAAGATGGAAAAAGCAAATGCAGCTTTAGTCAAGGTAGAGGAGCCGAGGTAGCGAGAGATGATGAAGAAATGTCCTGTCTCAAGAAGATGAAACGTTATCTGACATTAAATATAGATGCTTTCTTGTAAGGTGTCTAAGCTCTAAAACATACCTTTGTAACCTATAAATGTTGAAACCCTGTGTGTGCCGCAGCAGAAGAATGTAGCAAGCCTTCATAATTTACTTATGTTTGAATAATCAGATTATCAAATAGCTCATTATCTTTACTAAGACATCAAAAACATTTCACTGTCTGCGGTGCGATGAATAATTCATTCGTCTGTACACGATGTTTTGAACAATCGGGGGGAAAACAACTTAACGCAGCCAAAGATTTGGTCATCTGCTGGAGGAAAATCAGCAGAGACAGAGAATTCATTCAATGTGTAAATTCCTTCTTAGTCTATTTAACAGATTTTCTTCAGTTTCAGTAGCAGGTAACAAGGTGGAAATCTACATCTTGGGTCCTGCAGCACTGGCATAAGGCAGCAAATGAGCATCGCTTCACTTTAAAGACGCAGTTCATTAAAATCATCCTATGACTTATGCAAATAAAATCCGAATTCTGAATGGCAAGAAGAATCGAGGGAGAAAATCTAGCTTTTTATTTAGGTGAACTGATGCTGAGAGTTAGATGAGAAAACTGATACCACCAAATTTTCTTATTTTTGTAGAGCCTAAGACAACACATGTAACACCTATGTTACCCCATTGAAGCCAGAATTAAATTTAAAACCCTGACCCTGGCTTATAGTGTTCTCACTGGTTTAACACCCACTAACCTCAGTGAGTTAATCCAGCCATACACCCCCTCTAGGCCACCGCGTTCCTAAAATGAGCGACTTTAAACTAACCCTGCTGCATGCAGTGTCTTTCTATTTAATTTACATATCTATCCTTTCTTAACTATTGTATATGGGCTATTTTTATGGATATTTTATGGTGATGGTGAAGTTTGTATGTCACCTAGGTTATTCTTTTTAATGATTATTAGTGACAAATGTGATTTATGATGTTTTATGGTGATGGTAAAGTCCATTTTCATTTTTTGTGGTATCAAACCTGTTTGTATGTTGCCTTGGATAAAGGCAGCTGCCAAGTATCAATAAAGTACACAGGACTGCTAACAATAGATAATATGACAACCATTTAAAAGACAGCTTATTGTTAAGATGAAACCAGTGACTTTTTGGCTTATGACGTCTTACAATGATGTTTTGTAATTGGCGGCTCCATTGGAATATGCATCTTAATGGTTTGTTCAGCTTGCCCGAACAAATCATTTACATTATAATGCCCAGAATTTGCATTACCCTGATCTATGTTCCTTTTTCAGGCATTTGGAGGGAAAGCCCTGGATAATGGTGGCTTTAAAATGTATCCTTTTTATAAAATCTGTTAAGCTGTAATAGTCAAGAAAGAAGTTTAAGTTGCCATTGACCTGCACATGAGAAATGACAGTGGTGATCAGATGAGAATGTTAATTATTTGGGTGTTGTATGATAGCTTTGTAGCACCAGAGTAAACTCCTATTTATGCAATAATTTTGTGATTTTTATCAACAACACACTGGGAAAAATACAGAGGTCAGAAAACACATGTGTAGAATGGGATTACAACATCTTTGTCGATGTGAAGCGTGTTAAAGGTCACTAGGTAAAATTTTGTAACTGGTTAATTTAACTTGTATAAAAAAAACTTGAAGTTTAAAAGCAATAAGTTGTGGTTTTATGATGAATCAAACAACATTTAACATTGTTAATTTGTAATTGACTGCTTTTTTGACATTTTCAGTCTCCTTGCTAGACTAAACTAACTTTAGATGTTGGTTGTAGGTTTATATTTGACGTCAAGATTTCAGTTAATCTTCTTATTTAACCCTTTATTCCTATTTTACAGTATACTTGTTTTACCAACACTTGACTAAAATAGTCTCCATACAATATTTCTACTTCTCTCATTAACGTCTTTGACATTTTGACTAATTCCAGTTGCAGTACATTAGAACCTGATACCTGACACCAATCATGTATATTGGAAAAATAATGAGCACACCAGCAATAGTCTGTGTCGCTAATCTACTTTAACTTGTAGTTTATAAAACTGTATTCAGCAAGAAAACTTTACCCTCTAAAAACTGAAACCATCACTTTCAGTAAGGCTCATTAAACCTTGCTTTGGGAGATAAAACACCCACAACAGCGCTGATACATCTGCACTTACAAGATACATCAATACAATATAACTCCTCACTGAGACAAATATTAGAAGTATTCACTTCTACTCAACCCTAATGTATTGAAATGTCTGAGCAAATACACATGATTAAAAAAATATTTCATATCTTTTTCATCTAAGTATGTGGATTCTCAGAAACTCACTTCAACCCATCACATTATTTGCCATGATTTTTTATTACAACTGTTATGCTTTTGTTCTTACTGGCACTACATAATTTTTCCTTTTTTTTCTACTGTGATGGCAAGCTCTGATCTGAGCGTCAGTGTAACTTTCATTCAAGAGTTACTTTTCTCTCTGTTTTTTTGTGGGTCTTTTGGTCTCAGTAAAGTGAAATTGCTTGCTTAGTCAGAAGTGTATCCAATACCACACAACATCACCACCACAGTTTCACCTCTACATTTTCCAACGTAACTGTTTGGCGAACTTGCGTGTAGTCTGCCATGCACCTGTGAGGAGAGATATAATTAGATCTGCTTCATATGCTTTGGATTTGTGTAACGTTAAGCTGTTATTGAGTCATCTTATCAATGAAATTACATAATCTTACCTCAGTGAATCTAAAATGTGTGGGTTTTTTTTGCTACTTTGTCACACGAGGGTGCAGATTTGAGGGCATAGCCTGTTTACTGTCACTGGCATTACCGTCGGTATCATTTTGGAGGTTGTTGTTTTTTTTTTTTTTTACTTGGTTGGATCACTGCCCTTGTTTTTCCTCTGTTGCAGGTCCAGTGACGAAGCTGCAGCAGAGAACTCCTCGCCGCCGGGGCCAGCAGCCCAAGCTGCTCAACAGCCCTGAAGACAGCCTGTACTACAACCAGCTAAATGTGAGTTCAAAGTGCCGATAAAGGCCTTTGTCTGACTTTGGTTCCACATGATAATACAATTAAACCTACCTGTGCCAGACCCTGGAGCCCCACCCCCACGCTTCTCTGCCTCTTGTCTTGAACATGTGCTTATGCTCTTTATCTGTTGCTTTCATGTCAGGATGTCTGCCTTCACGGTGAATAATTGATGTGGTTTATCAAAGCTGAGCAAGATGCATGCTTCATCAGACTCACTTGAGCCCTTTGATCAGAAAAAATTATGCTGTGACTTCTGATATTATCAGCATCTGCTCGCATTCAACACAAAATCACTTTGAATTAAAAATTAATGACTCTCTGCTCATCTTTTGACTGTGTGCTCTTGGCCCTTTCCTCAGAGAACTCTGGATTACCAGGGGAGCAAGAGGAAGCCGAGAAAACTTGGGTAAATAACTGCTTTCCTACTTACAGCAACTCTAAACAGAGCAGGCCCTTTGTGGAATAGGAGAATCCAGAAATGGAGTTGTTTTCTTATAATGTAAATGGAGAGCCGAAAATAACAGGCTTTTTTTTTTTTTTTTCTCTGCGTCATTAGAGAGGGGGTTACATATTAGGGCTTTGTCAGCATGCTAATTTTAATTGTTGAAGGTCTGACTTCTATTTGTTGTATAAATCACATCGCGGTTCACATCAATATGCTTAAGAAGACGCCTCATTGCTGCATCTGCAAATATTGTTTTGTTTTGTTTGTTTTTTTTTATTTCCCGATGTCTCAGATGGCTATTTTATCCCATCACGAAAACTTATCACTGCATCACATTTTTTTCTCTGTATCGCAGTAACTTCTGAACACTTTTCTTTTCTTCTTCCACATCATAGTCAAATCAAAGTGCTGGATGGAGAAGATGAGTACTACAAATTACTGTCAACTGTGGAGTCAATCCCTGAGGAAGACTATGCGACCGCCCCCTCTCCCGCCCTTTCCAGTGGGCCTCTCGTCAGTCAGAGCTGAGCCCTACAACCATGTCAACCGGTAAGACAGACGCGCCCGACATGTAGACAGACACTCCAAAGAACATCCTCAGTGTTGGATGTGCTGTGGTATTTGAAGCAAGTAGCCACGGTGCAAAATAAGCAACTCAGGCGTTGCCCTCAGCTGTTAATCCACGGTGACTTGCTCATCTGTGTCTTTATAATAACACTTTTATAAGGATTCTTCAATTTTTGATTTAGTTAATCATGACAGGTTCTATGTATCTACTGAGGTATTATAGCCATAATGCTTGAGTATGGTTGTAGATGTTACATCTTGCTAGCAGAGGGGCTCCAGTATGATACTAGTCCTTTTTTTTTCTAGTTCTGTATTTGACAATATTGTTAATTTATGAAATTATTATGGTGTCTGTCATTTTTTATGGATGATTTTTCAGGCTCTAGAGTCCTTCACCAAATTATGAATTGTCTGAAATGTTACTTTTTTGTTAACACTGACAAAATTGAGGCAGAAATTATATCCTCAATAAAAAGATTTCTACTTAGAAATCTGTAATATAAAATTTATATGATACAAGTCAATGGATACACATGACTCTTCAGCGAATCATCATTTATTAGTTTTTGTTGATGTATTAATAGGTTAATTGACCCACAAGTCAAGCGCTGCTCTGCAATAGTAACAAAGAGCCCTTCATCTCACAGTGTGTTCCTGAACTAAGTGGCGTTAACCTCGGAAACATCCAACTCTTTTCGAGCATTATGTCGATTGTCTGAGGTGGATCCAGAAACAGATCCTTCTGAAACCCAAACCTCTCCTGACGAGTTCTCCCACAGCAAGCTGCCTGTAGTCAGAGAGGCTTTGTGCTGTCTGAGAGCAGAATCACCAACCACACAGAGTCTCACCGAGACTGAGTCAGAACTCACTTTGAATTTCACCCTAAATACGGGAATTTTCTTTTAAGATGTGAAGTGTCGGAAATGCAGGGCTGGCGAGTTGATTTGTGGAGCTCCTTTTTTTTTTTTTTTCAATTTGCATATCATTTACTGCATCTCCCTTTGTTGACACCCGAGGGCCTGAGAGGAGATTTTGATCTTAATAAGAAGAGTAGGGTGGTATGACTGAGGATCTCATCCTCCTTATACTCAGCGGGGAAAACATTAGAGCTTTGCCTAGACAGCGAGACCAGCTTCACTGAGATTCAGGTTCTCTTGAATCCTGGTGGGTTTAAAGACGCCCAAAGTGTTCATCAAACCCCACCGCTTAGTACTGCTGAGGTCAGACTCAGGCTGAGACACCGAGGAGTGATTCATCAACTAAAAATCACTGGTCATCTATTTTAGTTGTGTTTTTTTTTTTATGTGAAATACATGGCACATTTCTGTAGGAACCACTTCCTAAAATTTGATGTATATCTAAGAGGATAGATGATTAAAACCACCAGTCTTGTCACATGACATCACTATGGTTATAAACCTCTTATTTTCTAATCTGAACTATGTTGTTTTGAAGAGCCACGATACTTATAGTAATCTGGGAGTCTGAATTGTTTGAATGATACAATTTCTGCACAACAGTAAATCAAAAATTCAAACTTTTTACTTAAGTAAAAGTGTCATAAATAAGTACTTTATTTTATTTACAGAAAATTGCTCTGGTTGTTGTTACATTATTATTTGCATATCTTGTTGGGTTAATATTTATTACCTTTTATTAACTGAACTGATGGGTAGTTTTCGCTCTTCGATGCATTAGGTTTAATAAGGTCATCATCCAATATAGTCACTAGTAACTATATTTAACTGATGTAACACACAGCAAGAGCCAAAATGGTAATGACACGAAAAAGCCAAAACAGAAATCAGCTGATTCCATGATTAAATTAGGTCACATAATCAAGCTATATTAATATAAAAGCCCTGGTCTTTTCAATTTGTCACATGTAATTTTAAACAGTAAAAAAAGTAATGCCCTGCACCACCTTCAGTGTTATATTGTGGTGTCACAGTTAACTCGGAAGCATATTACCTCCGGTCGTAGCTACAGATTCTGCAATAATTAAAATCCTCGTTGTGCATTACTCCCTTGCTGGGGTAGTTGGTTCCTCTGAAGAGCAGTCTGAAATAGGTCACCCCAGCACCCTGTAGTGCATCTTTAAAGTACACTGAATCAATTAAGTGTGATCATGCTCCCTTGATTATTTTGGCCCTGTTTTACCACAGAGAGGAATTTCAAATAGGCTCACTAGTTTGAATAACAAGGTTGGACTGTGGTGACAAATGGTGCCAGAGTGGGTGTTTCTTCCCCTGTTTTTCTCTGCCAAATTAACTCCCTGGCTGATTGCCTGCTTTAGCATATGAGAAGAGGTGAGCGGAGGTGTGTAAGTAATTGCCTTGGTTAGCTGATTATGTGTTGCAGAGGGAAAAAGTTATGAAATATTGTCATCATGTCTCATGAAAGATGCTCTGACCTACTGAACTGATGCTCCCGCATTAGCTCGGACTCCTGGTCGTCGTCCAGGACTGAAAACAGGCCGCTGAGGGACAGATACTGTGTCAAATCAACGTTCAGGACCTGACACCTGTGTTTTTTTTTAATGCGTCTTCATAAATCCAGCTCCCTCTTGTTTTTCCTCATTAAATCTGACAACATCTGGTGCGCGAGAGAGGACTCCTTTAATGTGGCTAACGTTACTGCTGGTGTTATTCTTGCCATTTTAGCTATTTGCTTCATGTGCTGCACTTTCATTAGGAGCTACATCCAAGGCAGCTCCAAACACTGTTATCCAAAGTTTTAAACCACCTTTATGAAAATCGCTCGAGCTGCTGCCTTAACAAATGATGAAAAGCTTTTATTTTCTAAAGAAGTATACTTACCTTTTCACTTAATAGTGATGTCTCACTTCAAAGAGAGCATGCGATTAGGCCAACATTGTCCTGTTTCTATATCCTTTGAGTTCAAAGGGAGAGTTTGAATACCAGTATTTCATGCGCAGCCTTTTCAAATACTGTTTTAATGCAGTTTACGTGCTTTTTATATCCAGATGTGTCAGGTTTTCTCCACAGCGGTATGTATATCACATTATGTTACGATTGTGCACCACAGTCTTTTGCATAACTAAAGAATTAATGTCAAGTCTTGTTCTCTAATAGTTTTGTACCCACACAAACTTCAAGGACGGAGGCCTAAAATAGCTACAAACTCAGCATTGTGATGCTCGTCGCTGGCTAATGACTGGTGCCAGAGAAAACGACATACATGAGCGTCAACCAGATGTCAGATGTGCGTTGAGAGCTCTGAGCAAAAGAACATTCCCTAAAGACGGCATTAATAAAGAAACTGGTTGAGCCGGGTGGAGACAGAGAGAGTAAGAGGCATAGAGGAAGAAGGAGATAAAAGAGTCTGTTGAGTAGATACATCAAAGGTCTGTTAATGACAAGGGATGCCATTAGGGTTACAGTGGCTTTTGTTTCAGCTTCCTCACACCTGCAGTTTGTTGAGGGCACTCTATGCGCTGTTTTGTTGTTTAACATTTGCATGAATATAAAATGCATGCATGAGGAGATGAGAGTTTGTTTCCTCGGCCGCTAATCTAAAAGGTGACCAAATGTTTGGGTCAAAATTACAGCTTCCTTTTTATTTGCAGAGGAGACGTATAACCAGTCGGCCCTTCAGTGAGGAGGGATGAGGGAAGAAAAGGCTTATATAGAACAATAGAAACAGTATGGAAAAGCTGTTATCCTGTACTGCATGAAATTTATTGACTTAAAAGTTTTCTTGGTGCCTCCGGTGCTGGAATGGGATTTGACAAATCAGAGCGTGAAATTGTGATTAGCCTCTCTCAGTTTGTAGACGGACTGGGGCACTAGCAGACTTGGCATGGCCAAAGGTGTAACCTGTTTTGTTTTGCCCCAGCACCGCTCTCCCAGATGGTGGGACCAGCTGCCATTGAATAAACGCTGGACGGGTAACAGTGTGAGAATTACCACGGCCTTGTTTCAGTTTGGGATGCATAACAGAAAAGCTTGTCTTTTTGCCACTGCCAGGAGGTGCAGGGACGTATCACCTGGTGTTCAAACCAAACAGCCTTTTGATTGAGGTCAGAAAAAAATAGAGTGCAGTATAACTGTTTTACAATCTGTCCAATATTTCTTTTATTCATGTAGCAGCGTTGAACCTTTGCAAACACTTGCTTACATAGTGTCTGCACGCTCTAATGGATTCTTTTTTTTAAAACTTTAACCTAAATAAGTAGGTCGGCATTGGTGGCACAATTTAATCTTAAAAGAACATACAGTTGCTTTTGTTTCCCCAAGTATTTCACATATTGTTCATTTCCTAGTGTTGCAATAATAATATGTGTATGATATCATTGCTTCTCTAAGAGGAAACTTTTCCAAGCAGTTGTAAATCTTCTTCTAACATTAGACGGATTGATGTTAAAATGATCAAAAATGTCATTTTGCAAATAATTGCAGCACTGCTTGTTTGGTTTTTAGTGTTGTTTCCTATTGATTCAGCTAAACTATGTGGATGATAATACATCAGATTTTCACCAATTATATAATTGCTCAAATGCTCTGGAGTAATAACACCTGAAAAGTAACAACTAAATTGAGCCTGGCTATAGATTTTATTGTAATTCTTCATAACACAGATGTCCTTAAAAGATGATAGCACCTGAATGTCCGAGGATCTTTTGTCTAAGGGAATCTCAGCTTAATAACTGATGTCTTTTTGTTATCATTTTTCCCGGGGGAACACTGCAGGCTGTAACTCTGTATGTCATCATAGAGCGGGAGAGTTTCGCTCTTTAAGGCTGGATTAACACATCCAGGGTGGGCTGAGGGAAGGTAAAATGACCTGTCCCGCCTTCCATGACCTGGGGCTAACCCTGCACATTGCCAAGGCTTTGCTCTTTGCTCTTGAATATGCAGAGGTCCCCAGCTTCATAGGCTCGGAAGAGAGAAAGAAGGAAGGAGGAGAAAAGAAAAAAAAAAAGAGTTGTATCGCATTGCAGGGAAAATTAGTGAGACCAAAGTTGGAGTTTCTGTGTGTTGGGGGCTGCGAACAATGGCAGCTTTCTGTCAGACAGCAACTTCAAAGGTCTGCTGAGTGACTGCTCTGAGTTATACTTTGTTGTAGATCACTGAGGAAATTCACAGATGTTTTCTCATACGAGACACCATTATAGAGGCTCAAGTACCCAGTAGCCTCGAGCGTCTCTCCCCTCTGCCTCTCTCTCCCACACACCCAAACTCACTCTCACTCTCACACATGTACCCCCGCACACACACGCAACCACCCCCCTCACCCCACCCTTCCTCTCCCTCACCCACCCTCATCCTAACGTCTCTGATATCTCTCGTATGAGACAGATGTGGAACCTGTTTTCGCCCCGACTGTCCAGAGAATATGGAAAGTTAAAAAAGGGCTCGTGTTGTGGCATCGCCCCTCGACTCTGTCAAATCCACAGAGCTCAATGTCAGTTCACTCAAGATGTCAAAAAAAAAAAAAAAAACATGCAGCTCCAATCTCTCATATCCATTTGGAGCCAATACAAGACTTTGTGCCTCATTCAAATACAGTGATAAAGTCTCACAATTGAATGATGATAATAAAAAAGTATTTTAATTGTGTCTGGGAAAAACTTGGATGTCAATGTAGTTTCTCTTTCTTCTGCAGATTGTCGTCTTCACCACCGAACTGGACCAAAACAAACTGCATCTCAGCAACACACTTGACATTTATTGTACATTTTTATTTATTTATAGTAAACTGCTGTTTTATATGAGTCAAATAAATGTGCAAAAAAAAACTAATAAGTCTTGATCACCAATGTGTTTTATTTCCTATTGTATATAATTTTCACATCTTGTGAAAAAACTTTATAAAGAATGTTAAGTTCACTTTGACCACCTTAAAGGCACTTTTATAGTGATTGTCACAGGCAAGTTACATTTACACTTAAACCATTTACCTAAATGATTTAGCATATGGTGTCTTTTGCTCATGATACTTGAGAATGAAAGATTTTGACTCAAGTAAACTTTAAAGGGATCATTGTTATATGTTGAACTTTTAGAAATGGGTTACTTTTATTATAAGTTCAGAAAATTCAGATCATAAGGTTCTGTTTCCTGCCATTTAGATACAACAGCTGTTAAGAAATATGTGTCATGTTGCCACTGTATTTTCTTTTTAAATATTCTGCTAACAGATAAATGCAGCTTCATACATATCTGTGCCTCCTATTAGTGTCTGTTGACTGACTTTACTTTATGTTTTAAAGTATTTTATGAAATACAGGAATGGTACTGACTGAAATCATGTTAAAACCTTTGAATATACTGAGAGAAAACTGTTGCAGTATGGAGGGAGTGGGGGGGCGTTCTTCCAAGTTAATTTTCACATCAAATGCCAGAGGAGAGATTCTCTTTTAGCCAAACCACTGCTGAGGTGACCCTGTAAAACTTGAGGCATTGCCACAAGATGGTTAAGGTTCGGAGTAAGTAAATTACCTCGGGTACGGGACATTGTGTCAAGCACATAGTCATGAATTTCTTACAATCTATATCAAAGTCCTGCTCAGCCAAATCCATCCCTTAGCTAGAGTCCCTTTGAGATGCATTAAAAAGTAAGAACTTGCATTTAGGGCTGAACCGAATATCTCAAAGGAAGATTATTAATAATTTGGTAATGCCGATGGTCCACAAAATTCACGCAGTTGTCACATATGGCTGAAATTTCCCTCATGTAGCATGACGGCTCAGATGTAAAACCGATTTATGTCAAAATCCACCTAAACTCATTCCTTCCGTTTAATGTCCACAAATCATTTCATCATCTTCTGTTTCGGTTTGGATCGTCCGTTTTACTTTAACGGTAGTCTGGTCTTCTATACAAGAGCCGATTACAACAAAACACATTTATCATTTATCATTTAAAACCCAGAAGCAAAAAAGCTGCGCAGATACAAACATTTGGAGAAGAGTATAAAGTTGTTCACCACTGTGATGTCTGAGGTGACTGCAAACTCAGTCAGTAACAGTTAGTTTAGAGTTTACATTTGACCATTTTATAATCACTTTTTTCACCTGTTCTCCTTTGTATAAAATGTATTTCACAAGTAAATACATCCAAACCAGAAAAGTACATTTTGTTTTAAAATTCTACAACAAATATTTCTGGTAACATGACCTTTGCAAAGGGTCAAGTTGAAACCGACAATTTTATTAATGCACTATTTACTAATGTTTCTAATGCTTCTAAATCACTTAAACAGTCAATAAGATCAATAAGATAAGATCAATAATATCAGACCTGGGTTGCCAGGTTGTAACAAATCCTTTTTGGTGATCTTTACCCTCACCTTGCAAAACACTTTTTTAAACTTTTATGTTTCTAATTAACCTCTGAGAGCATCATTTTGTGTAAAGAAAAAACAAAAACACACTCCTTAATTGGTAGTTGTTGTGTTCAACACCATACGTTACAGAACATGGAGGAAAAAGGGAACGGACGAGGAACAACGCAACAAAACAGGCCATCGGACGTAACAACATGAGTCATGAAAAGTTTTCACATGGTAACCCAACTTTGTGTTTATGGCTTATGTGTAAATCTAGTCACCTGTATCCAAAGTTAAAATCACATGTCCACCACAGGTGGCAACTCAAGTCTTTGTTAATAGTAAATTATTAATAATTTAAAACTGTAAATAGACAATAAGAAAAAGTTTGGGATTGCTAGAATGTGGAAAACAACTTTTTCTCTAGTGTTAATCATTTATATTTATTAATAATTTGTTAATAAATGAATTAATACTACTGTGATTTTCAGTTTTCTACCATCAATTTTGTGGTATGTTGTTAAATTATTGATTTATAATTGACTTTAATAAGTATGAAAAGATGATTTATTGTAAGTGACACCAACACTTATTGATTATTAAAAACTTCCGTCCACACATTCAGACATGGCACGTTGACCTCTGCGGGGTGATTTTTAGTGCGCAGGTGTTCTCATGCTCTCATGCGTAAACAGCATATTTAATTTGGCTCTGAATTTCTTTCCTGTTTTCTACACTTTTGTTTGTAAACTAGCCTCTATAAGCTCCTTTCCCAACAGCTGCCACTACTTGATGTAAACAAGGTTAATCTGCACTTTTTTTTTAAATCAGTCAACGGTGTGACTACACCACTCCTGTAGCCAGTTTTGTAGTTTAACATGGCCCCAGTGCAACCCAGCAGGACTCCCCCTCTCCCTCATGACTGTGTATAAAGCCGTGGGAGAGGACTGAGAACATTAATCCCTTCAAAGGAACAGATCTAATTCAAAATCTGCCGCTCCAAACTAGTTGAGAGGACAGTGATTGTTTCTGCAGGGAAGCCAGATAAAGATCACAGAGTTGATATCGAAAACTGCAACTTCCATTTCAACTGCTCTGCTGCAAAAAGTTTGGGATATTTTATCTCATGAAAACTGAATACTTTTGCCTTGATTAAATGTTCTAAAGCAAAAAAAAAAAAAAAAAAAAAAAAAAAAGGGGGGGGGCAAAATATGATATGATATGATTTGATATGATGTCTTTGTTTTAAGTTTCCTTACATTACAACACCTTTGTTTAACTTGGATTCTGCCGTGCATGAGAACCTGTGCTCTTTCTAAAAGTGAACTTCCTCTCCAGACTTGAGTATTTATAAAGAAACATAATTGAGCCGTCACTTTTTTAAGTCCTGCCCTTGTCACCTGGTGTAAAACAGAGGTTTCCCCTTGTGTGACAAAAGTAACATTAATTTGAATTAGCTGCTGGATTTCCCCCCCTTTTTTTTCTTCCGGCTCTTCACTTACCAGAGTGTAAATTTTACTGCTTAACAAAAAGGATGAAAAAAAAAATCTGAATTAGAAGTAAAACAACTGATTGAAATGAGTGAAGGAGAAAGAGGGTATTTAAATAATTCAGAGAGGGCATAATTAAGTGTTTAATGCAGTGTTGTAGTTCAAAGGCACAACAAAGAAGTTTTAATTTAAATTAGAAATGTAAAAGAGAAGCAGATTCTTCAGAGATGAGAACTTTGTGTTGAGTCACTTGATTTGGTCTCTTTCCTCCATCAAGCAGTGAGGCAACGCTCTTGGAGATCTCCAGAGATAACAATGTCACATTGTCACATAGGGTTCTGCTACAAATCCTTAATTACAAAAAGAGGATCAGATGACTACAGCATCCAATACCGGGGTCTCCAGGCGGCATGGGGTTCTTTGATCAAGAAAATCCAATTATTTGTGTATATACATTTCCCACATAGTGATTACTTCATTAATTGTCCCGCCTTTATCTCCTCCCTTCCCATCCCCCCTAATAATCAGCTCCTTTATCCAGACCAACAAACACACCATAGGAGCTTTGTGGATTCAAAGGATTTGCTTTCCCCTCTCAAAGAGCCGCTATTCTTTGATGATTGGGCAGCGGCAAACTTCAAAGTAATAAATCTTATTTCTGACTGGCTGGCGGCCCACCAAAGTCCTTATCAAATTCTAAGAAGTGATCCCTCACTCTTCAGATAGACCAAGGATATCTCGGAGAGAGGAAGCACTGGAGAGTGAAGACCTGCTCGACAAGATATAGATATATATATATTTTTTATAACTACGAATGCACACATTTATCTAAATTAGCGCTTTTATTTTTATTTGTTTTCATCGAGAAGGAGGACGTCGTTTACCATGGCAGCAGTGGCTGTACTGCGGAATGAAACACTCCAGGCTTTTCTTCAGGTTTGTGCGCAAGTTTTTTTTTTTTTTTTTTTCTGTTTACTTTGACGACTTTACTAACTTAATAAACTTAATTATTCACGTTTTTTGGTTTACGAGTTATGTTTCTATACTTCATATTGCACGTTGTTATTTACATTTAGTTGGTAACGTTAGTAGCGTGCGACTTAATGTTTCCTGCTGCGACGTTAGTGTCAACTTTTATATCACATCATCACACGACTGAGGTTGCAGTATCGATTTAGTGCCGATAAAATTGAAACTATTTAGACAAATCGTTTGCGTGAATAAAAAATTATGGATGAATTTTTACCTCATAAAATGTGTTAAAACAATGATTGTAATCTCGAAAACGTTTGTGTCGATTATCCAGGATCGCACTCCAAACTCTTCTCCAGAGAACTGTAAGCACTCTCCGCTGGCTCTCCTGGCTGCCACTTGTAACCGGATCGGGCATCATCACGGATCAAACCCCACAGATTTTCTCCAGGTCCCTTACGACCCAACTCTGGGTTCCCCTTCGCGTTTATTTCACCCGTGGACTAACGAGGGAAACCCTCAGAGCAGCCTGGCAAGCAACTCTACTTTTGGACTATCCTCCAAACCCCAGCTGTCTGCGCACATCCAGAGCTCCTTCAGCTCGCACCACGAACTGCCCCTCACCCCTCCGGCGGATCCCTCGTACCCCTATGACTTCTCCCCTGTGAAGATGTTACCTTGCTCCATGCAGTCTCTGCAGTCCACCTGCCCTCCCACCTACGTCCCTGCTGTCAGTTACGCAGCCCCAACTCCCATTCCGCCTGCGATGCCAAGTTTTGTCACGGGACCCTCCGGCCTTGTGCACCAGCAGCAGAGACAGTTGTCCCCAAATCCTGGAGAGGATATTCCGTGGTGGAGCCTCCAGCAGGGGAACCATGTAAGCCACTCTTCCTCCCTCGGTCACCATCGCTTCCAGCTGCAGAGAGGCTTAGTTCTGGGACATACGGACTTTGCGCAATACCAGACGCAAATCGCCGCTCTGCTGCACACAAAGTCTCCACTCGCGACTGCGCGGCGGTGCAGGAGGTGCAGGTGTCCGAACTGCCAGTCCTCCACGTCCAACGACGAGCCTGGGAAGAAGAAACAACACATTTGTCACATACCGGGTTGCGGGAAAGTTTATGGGAAAACTTCTCACCTCAAAGCGCACCTGAGGTGGCACTCTGGAGAGAGGCCGTTTGTGTGCAACTGGCTGTTCTGTGGTAAGAGTTTCACCAGGTCGGATGAGCTGCAGAGACACCTGAGGACTCACACGGGGGAGAAGCGCTTTGTTTGCCCGGACTGCTGCAAGAGGTTCATGAGGAGTGACCACTTAGCAAAACATGTCAAAACTCACCAGAACAAAAAAAGCAAGTGCCACGACAAGACACTTGATCACGTCAAAAGGGAGGACACGAGGAATATGTTGTAACACACTTTATAGTCATATAAACAGTAGACATCACCATAGTGCAATACAGTCAGTCCCACATTAGTTCAAGTCCACAGTGAGCTGCATTTCTACATAGGATATTTTCTTTTATCTTATCGGTTGTTTTCTTACATCCTCACAATAGTTTCTAACATTGCTGATCTGTGTAGCACATTTGTATGTATATATAAAGTTTCTTAAGTTAATTTGGGACCATGGAGAAGTTATAGCTCATGAGTTTGAATTCACTGTCTATATCATATCAAGGAAGACAAGTTTTCAACTTGTGTTTTGATCATTGTCTTCGGTGGAAGATTTCACTCCCCTGTAAATTATATTTAATAGCTTTTGTTGAATGAAAGTGTCCGTTTTTTGCTCCATATGGGGTGTTTTTAAAAGCATGCTCTTGAAAAGATCTGCTATTTGTTGATATGACCCAAATACTGTGTGAGAATAAAGATTATAACATTTTCCTCATCTCAGAAGAATTCATTTTAATCTCCCTCAGTTACATGAGTGATGAGACGGTCAGGTTTAATATTTGTCAAAGAAACCGGATTAATGCGTGTGTACGTCTTGTAAACTGATGTCAAAGTTTTACAGCAGCAAAATTTAGTTACATGTTTCAAACTAGTTTGTGAAGTAAAACTTCATGAAAAAAAAAATGAGTTATGCGACTACTAGATTTTGTCCCTTGTTGAAAAGGAGTAATTTATCCAAAATAGAGCATTGTTTGTCACTGTGAAAATTAAAAGGATGTTTCCTAAATATTAATTTATTCCACAATATAACCCAACATGTTTCATATAACGTCTAATGAAAGAAAAGTAAAGTAACTACGGTTGACTTGTTCTGCGCTGTATCTGAATATCCTCACTAAAATATTCTGTAACACTTATGTCTGCTGTCAAAAAAATCCCAGAACAGATTTGATAGTGAAATTTAGCTGTTTTTGAGTCCTGACGTTTGACTGCCAACTCAGTAAAAAAAAAAAAAAAAAAAACCTGACATAACGTAGAGATTTCTCTCCAAACCCTGTCTGCTCAAATTTACCTGAGTGCTTCATGGGTTTATACTCATACTCAGTGCTCATAATCCTAAAAATAACTTTTTATCATGGACTCAGTAACATTTAGTACATTATGAGATGAGAGTTTTTAATAATAAAAATAATAATAAAAAAAACGTTTAGTCGTTTTGTGGGAAGAGTGAGAAGAAAAATTTCAAGAAAATAGAATAAATAAAAAAATATTGAATAATACATGAAGAAGTTTGAATGTAGTTTTGAATATCAGACATATTTCTATTTTCTTCACCAATTATTTAGCGTTATCTTTTTTTCTATCATTAGAATAAACTGTAAGGGTGTACTAATTGTTAAAATGTTAATGTTCTCTGTTTGTTTTGTTTTTGTTTTTTTGTTTTTTTACCACTGAGGACTCTGTGGTGACACCGTAGGCTGAGATGAGAGTCATTAACAGAGAAACACTTCTATCTGGAATATCACCAGATTCGTGTTACACACAGGATGTGCAGCAGCTTTTATAACATCTTACCTTTTCTGACTGAGTCTCAATCGACAGATAACGACAGAACAGTTGCAAGTTGTTTTTTGTTTTTGTTGTTTTAACCAAACTGGCGTCTGGAGTCTTTTTCGACCTGCTGGTTTACACACTTGTGATGAGCTGGCATCTACATTAAGTGTCATTCATGTTATATTCATCCTTGCTTCATTGCAGCAGTTTACCGTGAATTGCTTTTGCTTAAAGGCACTTCAGTACAAGCTACAAGTGATGGTTTGAGTTTTCTTGTACTTGCTGAGCAGTTGTAGTTGAGTATTTCACATTGACCTCCTCAACCCAGATTTTTCCAGATGTTACTGAGGATTTAAAGTGTTGTTGACCTTGTGGGCTAGGAGGGTGAAAAATTGCCTTAAATATCTGGAAAAAACTTCCTTCCTTGAAACTAAACAACTCAAACGAGGGGATGGACTTTTTTCAGAATAAAAGCAGAGGGAAGCCACAGCCAGCAGTCACACTGCTGTCCTTTCTGTCTCATGTGAGATCACTGAAAATGTCAGAATGAAGACGACAGCCGCTGCCATTCGTTGTAATTTTGAAGTGTCAGTTTCTACCTCAACAGCGCCCCCTTTTGTAAGACAGACATCCCAAAAATAATGCAACGCTTTACACTAACGCTCCATGCTTGAAGAGATGAAAATCACCGTTTCATTTGTATTCACGTCCTACTTGTAGTTATAGAAAACAAAGCAAAAATTCAAGCTCATTCAACAAACAATTTTATCATCAGATATGTGTGTGTGTGTGTGTATATATATATATATATATATATATAGGTTTGCAACAAAGTAGCCTCATCTTTTTTGAAATCTAGTTTTGTTTATTTAATCATCCTGATGAAACTCATTCCACGTGGTTGCTTACAGGTGCAACCAGATGTCTCTGTGATTCATCCTCAGTTAGGCACCTTCTGTTGAATTACCTCTCGTACTGAAAAACAAATTTAATTAAAACAAAAAAAAACAAAGTGTTTGGTACTTGGTAGGAAATATGAAAAAGTACGACTGAGAGAGACATAGAGAGATGTAACCAGTTTTTTTTTACCAAATCCAAAAGATCGAACAGTCTGTACGAATCACAAACGAGAAGACATGAAGAGAGATAGAAAAAAGTACAAGTATATGAGTATTTGACCATTTGAACTGTAAAGTCTTTTTCCCCAAATTTCATGATCCTATTATAAAAATGACACCTATAGATGTTTAACGCTCAGACTGGCTACTCACAGAAGCATTGTGAGGCTCAGATTTACCTTCATTGTCCAAGACAGAGTCACTGCTCCGTTCACTGTGGGAGGTCGTGACGCTAAACTGTTCATAGAAAATCATATCATACTTAGAGATTTAAGTTTATTTTCTAAAAAAAAAAAAAAAAAAAGAAAGAAAGAAATAAAAAAGATTTAAGTACTTTAAAAATTTCATTTACCTAATGCCTGTTCATATGTGGCTCCAAATTATTTAACCTCCACTATGACTTAAAGAAAAGCACGATTAGCATTATTAGCAAAAGCTATATTCTACCATACTCTATTATTAGCTTATTCTTTATATCATTCCCTCTGGGGTGACACTTTTTAAGCTTCTTATTTTGCTTCATAAGCAGTTTATAAACGGTCAGTAAATGATGAAAACACATTACGATGTAGTTGTGAGCAGATATCAGGACGTTTCTTATGTATTTATTGCTGTGTTTATATTGTATACGATCATGAAGAAATCTAAATATCAACCTTTTTGATATTCAATGTGTAACATCTGAATTCTGGATTTCTTCATTATTTATTAATGATGTTATTTTTCACTTCCCATGATACCACCCACAGCTGCAGGAAGCTGCTCAAATTTCTCTGCAAATGATTCAAGTAAGTGGACATTGAGGGTTTTTTTTCTTTTTCTTTTCTTTATATATTGTTCCTGATGTCAAGGTAGATTTAAAACAGGCTGCACAAATTCAGTTATAAACATTTTATTAAGCGTCTATTACATATTAAGTAGCAAGGGGTGAAATTATGAGAATTAAACAACAGTATTAATAGTGACAAAGGGCCTTTAAAGAAGATTTAACAAGTATATTTATTAAACTTCTGATTCGGGGTATGAATAATGTTCAAATGTTAACAATCATATTTAGGAATCAAATAGAGGTTTAGATCTTCAAACTGACTTTCATCAGTCATGAGTTGACTGCGCAGATGTTGTCGATATAAACTGACAGACACTTAGTGGCGTGAAATAATAGATATCAACAATTCTGTTACACTCTATTGATGATACGTGTGTAATGTCTCATATTTTGCTTCAGCGGGGCAAATGAAAATACTTCTGGACGTTTGATAAATGAATATTGAATCTTTTGGCTGAAGCTAAACCAAGTTTCTCAAGTATTTCTCTAAAACATTCGATATTTGTTACAAAAGAAACAGATCACACATCCACGGGTTGACCAGATTTGGCCGACACTGAAAACCCTGAAATGCACGGAAATGACCACATTCAGACACAAAACATAACAAAAGATACAACCAACCAGTTATTAACCAAAACCATCTAACAACTAAAACTGTCAGAGAATTCTGTGTGTAAGCAGGACCCCATAAACTGTGATTAAAAAAGCTGAGTTTGTATGATCTTTGAGTGAACTGTGACACTGAAGAACAAAGCCATATTAATAATAACAGTCATCCACATCTAGAATGTAAACATTTACATTTTTTGTTATCATACATTGAAAGTATCAAGACAAAAGTAAGAACATAAACACATTACATAAACATACAAACCAGTTAAGAATAAAATCAGAGCACAAGTTTTTTGAATTTAAGTCCTGAATGAGTCTGAAAGAATTTTTATAGCTGTTAGGTTTGGCTTAAGAGAGTGTAAATGGAAACCAAACGAGAAGAGTACGAGCGCAAGTAGAACCAGCTAAATTACTGACCATGTGAAAGTAATAAAACCACATTTGCGATGATGGCCGGGCTTCAGTCCTGGAATTTATATAATATTCAGCTCATTTCAGGTCCATGCTATGTCAGTAGCACTCCGTAGCTCAGTCTCAAGCTGCCTGGCACGTCACTTTAGGATCTGAGGTCAGTTTTGTTTTATAACCTCTGTTAGTATTTGCTGGCAACTTATTGTCAGCTATGTTGTGGTTCAGATCAAAAAGGCAAAACCAGATTCATTTATGCAGTTCATTCTGGAGCCTGTAGAAACACTGTGTTTGTGTTTTTGCTCATAAAGAGATTTATGGGTATTTTGATGTAGATATTAATAAACTAGAGGTGTTCATTTCACGTACAAAAGATTTTTTAACACTGAATCGAAGAGACTAAACTGAATCATCATCGTCAATGAAAACATCAGTCCATGTAGCTCCCCAAAGTGAGCGCACTGTCTTCAACTCAGCCATGATTCACTGTTACTCTCTTGTTAAAAACAATTAAAAGACTGTGAAAACCACACAAACAGACATAGTCTGATACTTATTTGGCTACTGACAAACCATATAGAGATGAGGTCAGGCTCAGTGGTTGGTCAACAAAACATAGTCAACTAAACAAAGGAGATGCCACAGATATCTTTATTTTTCAATAATGACCACGACCGTTCCCAAACCTAAACCATGTGTTTGTTGTTGTGGCCAAAACAGAGAAGGAAGTAATCATTTTAACCCAAAACATCTTGTTCGTCTAACTGTAACAAAGCACTTATGTTAAAGTCAAACCAGGACCTTTCACTGAGTCTACATCGTACTTAAACGTTACCATTAACCCTTAACCATAGCGTTGTTACATCACCAAGCTGATTTATTTTCCAGCAGTGATTTGTAACAATCAACGTCAAAGCTTATGGATCTGTCAGTAGGAATGACAGATCAGAAGAAGCAAACATTTCTTGTCATTTATTTTTGAAAAGACTTGTTGCAACAAGAGCTGAAGACAGTGAACACATCACTGATGCATTCACTTACTGTTGTACATACCGGTGCCGGTCCAATAACTAAAAATAGCGATTCAGCAAAGTGATTTGTAAATTACGAACATGTTCAGACAAAACAGGTAGCTGCTCTCTGGTACCTGTGACTGATGCACATTCAAGACATTCAAGCTCAGCTCGACTGTGTGTTCACAGAGGAGCTCTAAGTATCTGCAGCTGTGAGAGGTGATGGGGGTTTTCATGTTTCACAGGAGACCCGTTTAAACTCCACTCAGCGGTTAGGACAACACAATAGACTCATTCAGCCAAAGACAATAAACCTCCCATTGTAGTGTAATCAAGATGACCTCATATTGCATCTCATCTCATTTCACAAAGTACAACATCAGGAGGAATGAAAACAAATAAAATCCCTGTTGTACACGCATGGCTTTACCACAGATAAAGATGCTATTGCTTTTATAATTTCACAAAGATTTACTTTTCATTGTTAAATAATTCCGCTGATTGAAACCGGCCATTTTGAGTCATTTACATTTTTATGAGAAAATTAAAGGATTGTACTTGTGCATATTTTAATTGGCTTTCAGAGGAAAAAAGGGGAGTATTGGGTATTTAAACCATGAAAAATTGTTAAATTGGATTCTAACTTTGACTTGGTATTTCTAGACATATAAAAGTGTTGTGATAAAGGCGAAATTTCATGCCAGTTCTAATTAAAACAGTGACTCTTGAATGGAGATTTATGTGGAAGGGGTCAGACTGAGTCAAGCTCACGCTGGGCTCCATGTTTTATACATTAGTACGCAGTGATTGAAGTGTAATTAAAACGTGATTTTTCTTCATAACTGATTTCCATCTCTTTATTGAATACATAAATATGTTTAGATGCAGATAACTATTTACATAGCCTCGCTGTGTTCCTTCAGTCATACAACAGAGAGCGAGTACTTGAACCAGCTGCTCCCCGTGGATGTTTTTATCCCTACGAGTGTTCAGGATCCAAACCTTGTTTACATTTTGTCCTTGACCCTCTTCACTCTTTTTTTGAAGGTATTTTGTGAACAAGGAACGTTCCTGTCCAACATTTATTTGTTGGCTGATTCTCTTTGCTTATGCATAAAGACCGAATTGGTTTCCTGTTTTTTTAAGCTAAACTAGCTGCTAATTCTAGTTTTATTAGCATGTTCGCCTTATTTTTGTAGTAACGTGTTGCATCACACTAAGAAGCTAGTGTGGTATTAGCATTATTCTATTTGTTTTCATCACTATGACTGATGGACTCGTGCTTTAACAGCATTTTAACTTTGCATTTGGTTGAGTTTCTTTGTTTTCTTTTTGATGCCAACACCTACATGGCATATACATGCCCATGTGTTGCCCGTAACCACTTAGGTACTCAGAACCCTTTGGTTGAGTTGCTAATTACAGCTTTTTCCATATACTGCTCTTATGAAGTTAAATCTTAAACAACAAACTGTATCTTACAAGCTGAGGTTACAGTTTGTTGTCCTACATGAAATTACTACATTACCCTGCAATTACCTTTCAAAGTAAAAGCATTGTCCTACCAAACTTACAAGCAACTGCTCAGTTTTTACTTCAGGAGGGTGACTGGTGGAGGAGCGTTGTGGTGGACTTGTGGGGGCCCAGCATTTTAAAAATTCTGGTTACGGCTCTGAAAACGGTCACAGAAAATCGCTGCTGATGGTATCTCAGCCTCACCTGCTCTAACAAGATCAAACAGAAGGTTTTCACACAGCGGCAGCGTTCGCCCATTTTATTCTTTAATCCTTAACGTTGAGCTCCAGGTGAAGAGTCATACGTCACCAGCGCGTCTTCTCACAGCAGGTGTCTGTTTTCTGCAGGATGAGTTTTTAAATAGTTGCCCGTAGGCTGATTTTGTAACATAACTTTGATCAAACGTTTCATTCTTGTCATGGTAATTAAACTGTCGCCATCTGAATTTAATACATGTTTGTTTGTTTGTAAATTGCTACATGTAGTTCTGTATCTGCCTCTTTATTTTTAAATACGATGACTTGTATTGTTCACACAGATCGGACCATGTTTGTTCTTCTAAGGAGATTTCTTACTTTTGGGCATCTGAGACAATTAAACATGTTCAAATGAAAGTTCATCTACAGATTGACCTGAAAATAATCAGAAATGCATAAAAATAATCCGTCTCAAGTCTCTTCTTACACTCTCTATGTTTGGATCATACCCCATCTTGTGGACAGTTTCATACAGCTCCTGGTAAAAAGAAATCAACCCCACCCCTTTTTATACCTTTTAGTTTTAACATCTTTTGTTACATGTTTTTTTTTCTCTCACATCACTCCTCTCCAATTGAGACTCAAAATCTGAGAAAATCTGTTTGTGTTGATGCCGCACAAAGACCTCACGGCAGCGAGGGATAAAATAGACGTGTGATGAGGGAAAAAAATGCATTTATACAAAAGGATGGATTATGAAATGAGCAAAGAAGGCAAAAGCCAGAAGGGGTGGGGCGGTTGGGGGTGCATATTCTCTGTGGTGTTTGTGTGTTAATTTGATTAATTGTGTGTATTGTTTTGAAGCACAATTTAAACTGACATTGATGGAAATAGGCTACTTACGTTCCCTTGTGTACGCTGACAACAGATATTTCTACAATGTAATCGTTTCTTCTGTCCACATCAGCTGCTTCCAAAAGTGACAGTGTTTTTACCACAACATCTTCTATTCATGTGTTTCCACAGACTGTTTCCTTTCACGCTGTGGAGTAAATACAACAACAGAATGTGGATTTTGTGATAGAAAGTCAGATAATTTAACACAGATAAGTGCTTGATGTTGTCTTTGCCTCAACCTAAAATGTGTTTCTTGTATAAATGGGATAATAGATTTTTGAGATATTGTAGTTTTTTTTTTTATTTTAGATGTTTTCTCTTCCCTTACACTGATAAATGATCTTGAGATCAGTATAAAGTGTAAATTAGAGGAACAATTAGTTATTCTTTAATGTACATATGTATGTGAGAGTTGTACATATCCTTTAGGGCAGGTCTTGCACAGTCTTTTAGATTATGAAATATAGATGTTATTATTCATTAGAGTGCACACACAGTAGAAAAAAAAAAAACAAATCCTAACAGACACACAGCAGGTCTGGGGTCTGTAGAAGAACAAACCAGGGGGTCAACAGAGGCCCACAGCTCAAGATCTGTCCTCCTGAGTCTCTGAACAACGTCCTTTAAAGACAATAAACCAGGAGCATCATGTGGAGCTGTCAGGTGCTGAAACACACTCCAGGTCCAAACACCCTCCTTCACTGTAAATTACACTCTGTTTTTGTTCTCAACGTCGTTACAACATGTGATATAACCTTTAATCAGACTCATGATGATCCACCACCACAGGAACATGTTCAACAAATCTCCTGGAGAACAGGAACACTCTGAGCTTGTGATTGGTTGTCCACACATGTCCCCTTGTACATGTATGATGGTGACGTGTTTCCAGATTAATGGGTTGGTTTATAATTAGCTTCATGAAGTATTTCTGGAAATGGCCCATTTGTGTTGTGTGCTCTTTGCAGACAGGAGCCATTATTGGTTTCTCACTGCCACCTTGTGGATTTTTTGGGGGGCTTTTTATTTTTAATTATTTTTTTTTTAGGTCCTTTCACAGTGTCATGATGTCGTAGGTTACATCTTCACCGTTCACAGCCAGATGCGTCCTCACAGAAAGTGGTCAAAAGAAAGTGTGACAGGTGAATATTATGGACGTAGTGATGAAGTGACGTTAAGATCATGTGATCTGTGTTTATAACATCAGAATGGTAAAAATGAAAATCATCCACGTGACTGGAGGAAGAGAAATAATTAATTAAGAAGATTTCAGCGCCTGTTTAGGAACATGATTGTTTTTTTTCCTACTGTTTTTCTCTTGTTTTTTTCCACAAGAACAAAAAAAACCCAGTCCTCCCCCTCCTTCTCTTTCCCTCCCTCCTTCCCTCTTGAGTCCGGATCCCGCCTTCACGTAATGTGTTGCTCATATTATCAAACTTCCAAGTCCATGTTCGTGATCAGGATTCAAAGCAACATAGCTTCATAGATTCACAGGAGACAATCAATCAAATCAACACTTTCCAAAAAAAAAAAAAAAAAAAAAAGTCATACTTCAGGGGCCGAAGAGCGGCGCCATTCAGTGTCAAACCTGCAGACTGGCTGCAGACGGGTCCTGCTCTGCTCCACCACAAATATGCAGCAGCACCGGTGGTAGAGGTGGAGGTAGTGGAGTAGAGTAGAGGCTTTGCTGGTTGTCATTTTTTCCTCTCTCTCTCTCTCTGTCTGCGACTCATCCGTGTGCGCAATGACAATAAACAGACAAGGTTTTGCAATGAATTGAATGTCAGCAGCAGATCATACCTGTTTCAACAAAAGCAAGGTCACCTTGATTTGGATCTGAACTGGATCTCGGCTCTATGTGTGTGTGTGTGTGTGTGTGTGTGTGTGTGTTTCTTCTCCTCTCTCTGTCTCTCTCTCTTTCCTCCTCTGATTGGAGTGTACCAAAGAGCGCAGCAGCATCTCTTTCTCTCTCCTCCAGGACTTAATTTGGTGCTAAATTCACTTTCGTGGATTTAATCTTTTTCTTCTTCTTCTTCTTCTTTTTTCTTTCCACCGTGGACTGCACCTGGATTCACATAATCACGGTGAGTGGATTTATTCATTTGTGAACTCCAAGCAAGTGGAAAAAAACTGAATGAACTCTTCTTTATTGTCATTGCTCTAACAGGTGTTTTTATGAGGTTTACTCCCTTTGAAATAATTGGAGGAAAAAAAATCTTATCCAGATAAACTGACCTGTAGTTTTGTCTGTTGAAACTGAAGTGTAGAGACTGTTTGTGCTGTTGAACAGCTGATTGCTGTTTGCACAGAAGGATGCTCGTCGTCTCTCTCCTTTTTTCCTCCTCCCTGTGGGTGACTTTAACCCGCATCACAGTCAACAATGCAATAATCACCTTGAAGTGGTATTTATCTGGCAAGTTTGTGAAGCCAAGAACAATGATCCTGGTGACCATTTTTGGTCAAATTAACGGGCTTTTATTTGCATTGATATTTAGAATCTGATATTTATATTTTAGGACAATTATTCTTGTGCAATGACAAACATTCATCTGTGTGGCTCAGGATCAAGATATGATGATGAAATCATGTGCTCCTGTCAGAGGCTGTTTAATGGTTTAATTAAATCTTCAGTCAGTCAAGTTATCGCCTCACTGTTTATTAATTTTCTATGTTTTATTTCTATTGTATCCGGTCCAGCTGGTTTGAATCGGACTGGATGTGAACTTGTGAGACAGATCTGCGTCCTTGTCGTCTACAGGTCTGAGTCTGTGTCGCCAAGTTCCAAAAAGCATCTCTGTCGACGTCTAAGCGCAAGAGGATCATATTTGGAAAATAATCCTCATCCTCCTCTTCCTGCTGCTGCTACATACCATCTTTTATTTTTTTTTATTTTTTTTCTTTGGTTTTCTTCTTACTTTTCATCTGGGATACTGAAAGAGAGGAAATAAAAGCGGAGATCCTTTTTGTTTTGAAAGGGGAGGTGAGAGGGAAAAGAGAAAGAGAAAAAGGGAAAAAAGTGAGCTTTTTTTTTTTTTTTTTTTTTTTTTTTTTTTGAGGTGAGGACTTTGGCACAGGGTCTCGGGAGTGATGGCGGCGTCTGCACCCTCCTCCTCCTCCACCTCCTCCTCCAACACCAACACCACTGGCGGCGATCCGGATCCCAACTCGACAAATTTACGACCACCGGGCTCAAGTAGGTCCTTCACAGATAAAAATGCTGTTTCACGTGTGCTATTTACTTTGTGGGCGATGCCATTAATCATTTTTCATCGATGGGAGAGAGAGAGAGAGACAGAGAGAGAGAGAGAGAGAGAGAGAGAGAAAAAAAACCCACTGCCATTTGAGAAAGCTTCCTTCGCCACAAATCACCGCTGCATTTCATTTCACCGTGCGGACCTCCCGGCGTCTGCGTGACAGACGAATGCTGCTGTCACACACTGATGTGCTCCACTAACATTACACTGAAGGCAATTAGCCTGAGGCTGCACCACCGGAGCATCTGACCAGAAAGGCAAAAAAAAAGTTATTATTATTATTATTATTATTATTATTATAGGTGCTGTGTTAATTTATTCATCTTCTTCTTTATTTTATGTTTTTCATTGGTTTGGCTCTGCTAGAATTAAGTGTCAGTATGGTAGATAAATTAAAAAAAAAAAAAAAAAAGAAAGAAAATTGCCCCTCAAGTGCCTGTTTAATTCATCCATATTAAATTGTCCCTAATGGCACACTTAAGCACTGTAGCCTTTTGAAAAGGAGGGGCACCAGAGAGCTGCCACGGTCCTTTTCACCGTCAGCTGGTAGCAAAATAAATAAATAAATAAATAAAAAATAAAAAACAAAAAATAAAAAACTGACTGTCAGTGGATGGAGCGATAAATGCGTGTTAGTGGGTGGATGTGCTCCCTGATGGAAAATGAAAGAGCAACAGTGTTTGCTTTAAAAAAAAAAAAATTAAACAAAAAAAAATCTTGTGCACCTATATTTGTGTAAGATATATAAGGGTGGCGATGAATAATTCTTAACATTTTTTGGGTTAAATATGAGGGTTGCTGTGATTTAGGCCCATGCATTCAGCTTCATAGTGGGTGCAGATCTATAAATGCATGAATGTCTTCTATTTTATTTTTATTTTTTGTGTATATTTATTACCCATCTGATTCTCTCTGGTCAGGAAGAAAAAAAAATCATTGTGAGGACAGAGTTAAAGTGCGTCCAATGAGCTGAGCAAGACAATGATTTATCTAATGATCCAAAGCAAGGGTTAAATTAGGATGTGTGGAATGGGACTGCCCCCCCACCCCACCCACTCATACCCCCAACCCATCCTCCTCCTCCTCCTCCCATCCCTCACCCACCACCCTCCTCCTCCTCCCCCCTAAATTGCTGCTTTTGAGGATTTCGTCGATGCTTCCCTCATCCAAGGTGCCCCATCCCCTCTCTGGCTGGAAGCCCTTGATAACGCAGTAATTCTCTATCTGTCACCGAGCAGCCGCCTCATGTCTACTCATGCTCGCCTTTTTTTTCTCTTCTTCTTCTTTAACCAGCGTCATTTCACCCACTTAGATCGTGGATCCCAAACGGCTAATTAATTTCAAGTCCCTGCCCAGGTCATGAACGGTGACATAGACTGGAAATAGACTAATCCCATGGAGCAAACGGCTAAATGTTAAAATAATCCCAACACACACAATGATGGCTAATTTTTTTTTGTTTCTGCATACAAGATCACTCCACCGTAGACCTGTCATTTATACTGAAAATTAAATTGTCCACGATTTATTTATTTGGATTTTTTTAAAACGCATTTCCTTTTCCATTTTTATTTATTTATTTATTTGGCCCTCTGAATGTCTGAATTCTTATTTATGATTATTCTCTATGTTGAAATAATTTCAGGCTATGACGCTTGGTGCGGAGTTGCTCATGGATGCACCAGAAAATTGGGAATGAAAATATGTGGTAAGTTCACGGTTTCATTTATTTTATATTAAATGATGTGTGTGTGTGTGTGTGTGTGTGTGTGTGTGTGTGTGTGTGTGTGTGTGTTATTAGAAAGATATGAAGTTTGCTTCAATTCTAAAAAGAAACACGAATTTCTGGAATATTAATGTTTTAATGAATATAATCAACAACAAAAAAAAAATGAAATACTTAGATCAACCTATTATTATTTAGCTCATTAAACAACTTCTTTTCATGCAAGCTTGGTGAGTTAACTACAATTCATAGAAGGTAGATAGATAAGTAGATAGATGATAGACGATGTGTGTGTGATAGCATCAATTTCCATTATCATCATCATCTCTGAATGGGGGCTGATGAAATAGAATAGGGAATAATGAAGGCTGGATTTTCCAGTTTGAGAGTCTATTTCAATCTCATACAACACTAACCAAGGACGGACTGACTTCCTCTATAATGGTGAAAGTCATGCGTCACTGCGCGAGCACTTTTTCTGGTATTTTTGACCGACACGTTCCACTGGTTTCATTAAGGCCAGTTAATTACTCCAGACTATGAATAAAGACAGAAAGGAAAATAAAGCGTTATCTTGTAGAGTTATCTTTTACGCCACTATATATATATATATATATATATATATATATATATATATATATATATATATATATATATATATATATATATGAGCTTCTTTTATAATCTCACCGAGAGGTTTTATGGATAAATAAATCCATCCATCCATTATGGCTGCGGCCCACTCACCTGTATTGTTATCGGACTGGTTGTGATGTTTCCTGCTCACTCAAGTGAAAACAGTCGCAGGAGCTTTAATAAGAATTTACAGCCGCTACATGACAGCCATTTGTTTTTGCTTGGCTGGAGTTTGGTGCTGATGTCACCGGGCACAACCTCCCACGGAGCCCTCCGCCCATAAATAGGAGCCCCAGTGTAGGATGGGATGGATTTAAAAAAAAAAAAAAAGTCCAACGGAAAGAACAGTGTAGATCCCCAGAGAAAGACAGAGAGAAAGAGAGGAGATAAAAGTCAGAAATGGGAGAGGAGAAATATTAGTTCGACAGAAACAGTTTAAAATAATAAATCAAATCAAATCTTCAGTTTTCAACATGTATGGGAAGTGTAACCATCCTCCGGACTCCTCTTCTGCTTGTCATCGTTTAGGATTTTTGCAGAAGAACAACAGTCTGGAGGAGAGGAGCAGGATTGTGAGTTCATTCAAAGAGCGAACAGCCAAGAACCTTCTGTCCTGCGAAACCATCGGCGGAGACGCGCGTTTCAGACGCACGGAGACGGATTTCTCCAATCTGTTCGCCAGAGGTAAGAAAGCTGCACGTGAAGAATATTTTATATTTCTAAATGGCAATAAATAGAAAAATTAGAACACAAGCATGTATACAAAAAACTATGCAATTCTGTGTATGTTACAGCTTTATTGCTTAAGGTGGTTGATGTGTTTTAATTTTTAAAGTCTTAAAAATAATGAATAATTGTCACAAAATAAATAAGTAAAAATGATTATAATCTGACTGAGATTTCACAGTAAAATTCATTAGTAAATAGTGAAAAATGTGTGTGAAAATTCCCAGTATTTTTTTACATTTAGGCCTAAGTTTAAAAAAAAAACAAAAAAAAGAAGAAGAGACACAAAACAAAGAAAGAAACACATCTAAATTGGTGTCTTTTATTTTGTAGACCTGTTGCCTGCCAAAAATGGTGAGGAACAGACCATGCAGTTCCTGCTGGAGGTGGTGGAAATCCTCACCAGCTACATCCGGAAAACCTTTGACAGATCCACCAAGGTGCTGGACTTCCACCACCCTCACCAGCTGCTGGAGGGTATGGAGGGTTTCAACCTGGAGCTCTCTGAGCAGCCTGAGTCTCTGGAGCAGATCCTGGTGGACTGCAGGGATACGCTGAAATATGGAGTGAGGACAGGTACGAAGGCCTGCATGGCCTGCTGCAATCAATAACTATCATTAGTTTACACGCCAGTGTAATGATTACAGATGAGGCTTCTCTCTCCCTGCATTCTTGAATGATGAATTGTTTTCTGGGGGATTATGTTGCTTTGTTGTCTCTCTATCGATGGCAGGTCACCCCAGGTTCTTTAACCAGCTGTCTACTGGATTAGACATCGTTGGGTTGGCAGGAGAGTGGCTCACCTCTACAGCCAACACTAACATGTAAGTTACTGTGATACATTGTCCATGATCAGCATGTCTCATTATAGATAATCTCCATGGCAATCACACAGATAATGACTGATTTGTAAGCAATTAGATCCAGCTTGGAGTTTGTCAGGGTCATTTTATTCTTACTTTTTAAAAAGCTCATTTGTACTCAAAGTTTTTAAATGACCCATGATGTAGAAGAGAGGCTTTCAGTTAGAGCGACACGTGAAGTGACATACAGTAATTACTATCTTTAGCTTAAGCACGCCTTCCAGGTTCTAATAGACTGTCAATCAAGCCAGAAAAGAAAAGGCACAAAAGAAGACATTTGTACAGCTACTCCCCCACAGTATTGTCGATGACGGTCTGTATACAGGCTGTGGTCACATAATTCAGCCCTGCAGGCGAACTAAATTGCATATTGATTCGCATTCACAGTTTACATGGTGTCTTTGTTTCATGTAATGCTAGTTCCTGTGACATAACAGTGCCAGGAGGGGGAAAAACAGATTGTCTGTACACAGTATGAACGACTATCTCTGGGATTCAGAAAAGAGAAAAGACCAACAGCGTTTTCTTACATCAGTGTATCTCACCTGTAATAAATCAGTGGCTGCTGAACGATGGAGAAATAAGGAGATAAGATTTGATCATTGATCTGGGGCATCCTGGTGTCCCTGTGGTCTATGATGCTTGTATGTCTGAGACTCTTTCCCACCATGTTTCCAGTTAACATACCCAATTATTGTAAATCATTAAATAAAGGTGAAGTACAAAAGAAAAATGCTTGACCGTTAAGTTTGCATAACCAGCTGGATCAGCATTACAAGACTATTCATTAGGTCACATGTTACTGGACACAGTGATGGGTAAACACAACAAACATTAATGCAATAAAATAAGAAATAAAAATGAATATATTTCCATTATTGTTATAAATATACTGGTTTGTGCCACTCTCTAAAAAACACAGGATTCAGACCAAATTTGATTTATTAATGAGTTATTAACATTTATAACAGTGTTATTAACAAATACAAAGCTTTAACACCAGCATTTTAACAACATCCCAACCCTAAATTAATGGTTTATATCTAATCCATAAAGCATTATCAATTATATTTCATTAATATATATTATATTTACAGTAGTTTAAAACTTTTTTCCCCTTTCCTTCATCCTTCTAGCTGGTTCAAAGATCACTCTGCATTAATTAAACAGGCTTCCATCTCAAAGGAATGAGCTTGTTTGTTATTGGCACCATCACAGTGGATGACTTGAACCAGAGGGTAGAGGTTGCTTACACACTTGTAATTTACCTTTATTAATTGCTCCATCAACCCTAATTACCCCTGGCAGATATTGACTGACACTAATAGACTGACAGTCACATCCAGGTCTTACATAATCACGACGAGTGAGCGTCATCTGCATGAATGAATGCGGTAAAATTAATGTGCGACATCTGCGAAGTGGCATCTGATTTGTTTATTTTTCCCCCTTGATACTACAACTATGTGTCCCTGTGTGTGTGTATATATATATATACTGAAGATGCTGTGGGGCACAATGTGACATCCTGTAATATTCCAATGTTATTCATTTACTTTCTTTGCATGAATAGACAGATTTTTATGCAATTAGACTCATATTGGTCATGAGAAGATGGATGAGCCTGTCTGTGCTGTAATTCCAAAATCGACTCCTCTCCGAGGCAGAGGAGACTTTAATGTACTTTGACGATATAGAATATATATATATATATATATATATATATATATATATATATATATACTGTACTTGAAGAGGATGAAATGTAAAACACAGTCCTGCTATGAGAAAATTTAAGACACCTGAAACAATCTCCTTTGTGGCTGAAAGAACAGATTGTTGTTACTTTACAGTAAAGTTTTTCTCCATCTTTACAGATACGTTGTTGTTATATTTTGAATATAAAGTCACATTTACTCAAAGAAAAAAAAAAACGTGCTTCTGACAATGGATCATTGAGCTCAAATGTAACATTTTCTGTGTCATTTCCCTGCAGCAAAAGACTGTTTTCTGATACAATACAATGCTGTTGTCACTGAAGTGTGACTGTGTACAGAAGGCTGTGTCTCCTCCATTCACATACCAACAGCAGTATGTTCACTAACCGTGATGTGAAATTAGAGTATTTGAATGCCTGAGTTTCTCCTGCAGCAGTTTAATTTAATCAGCAGTGAGAAAACTGTATGAATCATATGCTATTGTTCAATTAACACACAACAAAACACAAATAGTTTAAATGATTATATTATGTATGTTCAGTTAGTAATAAAAGACAGACTTCAATTAGCTTTTACTAATATTTTATGTCTTTCTTTTCTGGTTTGTTGCAGGTTTACTTATGAGATCGCCCCTGTCTTTGTACTCATGGAGCAGCTGACGCTGAAAAAGATGAGAGAAATCGTTGGCTGGCCTGAAGGAGAAGGTGATGGAATATTTTCACCAGGTAAGAGTCGACCCGGTGATCAAACAGGAGCAGGACTCTGAGCCCTTTTGCAAACATGTTACACCCTAGTTAGTGTGTCATACTGACTTGAATCTATGGTTTATACTGTGAAAAACATCTTATGTAGTAAACAGTTGAGACACCACAGTGTAGACAAACTGTTTTTAAGCAAAAGTATATGAGTGTACACACATTACACAAGTGCACACACATTCTGCAGAATAGGATGATGCATTAATATGTGTATGACTTTAGTGTTGTGGCTAACAACATATATAGTGTTCAATACCTCGATGATTATTAATGTGTTATCCCTTATTTCTCAGTTATATTCTGCATTAATAATTTGACACCAATCACTGAGGCTGTCAAACATATGTTAGTAGAGTAAAAGGTGAATCAGACATAGAGTGAAAGTAAAGTATGATATTTCAATATTGTACTTGTACATAGGTATAGCTTTTTCACTGTTTCTGCAGGAGGAGCAATCTCCAACATGTACAGTGTGATGATTGCCAGATACAAGTTCTTTCCTGAAGTCAAGACCAAAGGCATGTCAGCTGCTCCCAGACTGGTCCTCTTCACCTCCGAGCATGTAAGTCCCACGCTGAGTTTTTAATTTTTTTCCCTTCTTTTTATCATCTTACCATTTAAGTATAAAAACATTAAATTTGACAATGACTTAATGTCAGTATCTTTGGAGAGCAGGTGTATGTTTTGTGACAAATCCATGTCTCGTTCCTTTTCAGAGCCACTATTCCATCAAAAAAGCCAGTGCAGCTCTGGGCTTTGGAACAGAGAACTTGATCCTTTTGAACACAGATGAGAGGTTTGCTTTATACTTAACCTATGTGCACTCAGTGTAGTAACAGATCAAATATGTGGATGTCTCACTACAGTGTGCTTTCTTCTTCTTTTCCAGAGGGAGAGTTATTCCAGCTGATTTAGAAGCCAAAGTAATAGAGGCCAAGCAAAAGGTGAATATGAGCATCAGTGACTCACATTGTCTCCAATAACTTATTTATTTGGTTCTGTCAGCAACTCTGTGCAATACGAAACACTCGTACGAGCCCTGGAGTTTACTTGTAGAGAAGAAAACACAATATGACTGTGTGTGCGTGTGTGTGCCAGAGCAAGGAAGTTATTTCAATAAGGTTAATGCTTTTGTCTACTCACATGTGATGCCGGCCTGGTCTGAAGTACCACTCCTGGAAGTAATTTTTCTAAGGCACAGTGATGTGTAGACTAGAAGAAATTGGAATGCAATTATCCCCCAACAATAGGCACAGACAGGAAGAGTGCATCATTTGAGAAATGTGTTTTATTCTGTCTCTTTGATTTTAATAATCCCAGGGAAAGAAAGAAACATAACAACTTGAATTCAGACCAAAATTGTGGCCAATGTCTTTTTTTCTTTTTCTTTTTCTTTTTTTTTTTTTTTTAATTCGTTTGGTTTTCAGGGCTACGTTCCAATGTTTGTGAATGCCACTGCCGGTACGACCGTCTACGGAGCCTTTGATCCCATCAATGAAATTGCAGACATCTGTGAAAAATACAACATGTGGCTTCACGTGGACGTAAGAAAAATAGTGATAATCTTCACTTCAACTACAGCTTTAGTGCATTTAGCATTAGCATTAGCTATAAATCCTTACAGTTACAGATGTGTTGGGTCTTGTGCAGGGTGCTTGGGGAGGAGGTTTGTTGATGTCCAGGAAACACAGACACAAGCTGAACGGAGTCGAGAGGTAAAGGAATGCAACGCATAAACATATTAATGGTGATCAATATATTGAATATGCTGTATATTTCTAAAGCACGCTACCCTGATTTTATACACGTAATTTTACTTCTAACTCTCTGAGAAAATGGCTGTATAATGACCTCTGTGGCTCTGAAGTCTCACTAAATAACCCGATGACGTCATTTCAGTGTTTAGAAGAAAGATGGATACAGCTTTGTCACTCTAGTGCTAATTTGTCTCAGTGGTCAGTGGTGGTATTGCAACAAAAAAAACCCACTTCACACCTCCCAGTGAAAATAATTTATCATGTCTTTTTCATGAATCTTTTATATTTGAGCCTGAGAAAAAAAAATATGTGAATCTCATAGTAAACCATATGAGAACATGGGAGAAACATTCATGTTCATGGAGTCCAGTATACAGCTTCTATAAGACATTTATGAGTTTGATTTATGCTTGAGAATAAAAGTCGGGATATCTCGGACTCTGCCACTTAGATTTTTAAAACTCTTTCTGAAATGCGTCTCTTATAATTGCCTCGTATTTCCAATAGAATTTATCTTAATTTATAATCATTTTGTTTTAAAGTACTTTAAAAACAATAACTGGAAATGAGGGAAAAGACATAATCCTCCAAAACAGACAAGACCTTTAACATTTGAAAATAAAATTTTAAATCCTCATGTATGGGTCTTAGAATTACAATGAAAATGTCATTGTTCTCAGATTACCACTTTTGTTTCCAGACTTGTTACATACATACACACACACAGAAAAGCACACAACCACACACTCACAGAGCTGTGTTTACTGTTTCAATATCGGTTCAGGGCCAACTCAGTCACCTGGAACCCTCATAAGATGATGGGAGTGCCACTGCAGTGCTCTGCTATTCTGGTCAGAGAGCGGGTGAGAATGTTTTTTCACTTCTTTATTCTTTCACAACTGTAGTGTGTACACAAGCAACCGCAAACATATGCGTGCGCAAAACACACAAAACACAAAACCCCGTTCATATCTCTGTCATCACAATTGCTTCCTATTGCAGGGATTACTACAAGGTTGCAACTCCATGTGTGCCGGCTACCTCTTCCAGCCAGATAAACAATACGACGTCACATACGACACAGGCGATAAGGCCATTCAGTGTGGACGGCATGTTGATATCTTTAAGTTCTGGCTCATGTGGAAGGCAAAGGTTTGCATCTATCTACAGACATACTGCATGTTACTCATCACCGTACCTACAACATTAAGGTAACTATGGAATTTTTTTTTTTCCTCAATCTACCTAAAAAGGGAACAGTAGGATTTGAGCAGCATATTGACAAGTGCCTGGATCTGTCAGCATACCTCTACAATAAGATCAAAAACAGAGAGGGATACCAGATGGTGTTTAATGGAGAGGTGAGGAAGCAAACCTCTTGAATGAAAACTACTACTATAAACACAAACGTTAAAGTGGCTTATCTGTGTGTACCTGGTTTTTCTTCACTGATGAGAGGCTATTTAATATTCCTACTTGGTTGTAGGATTGATTGGGTCATTTTACACCTCTGACATCACAAGAATAGCTAAAATGACGGGAGGTGCTTTTTAATTTTTTTTTTATTAGCGCCTTCATCTTTATTAATGCTGTTCCCATTCCCTCTTATCAGCCGCAGCACACCAACGTCTGCTTCTGGTACATTCCACCGAGCCTGCGAGGCTTGCCTGATGGAGAAGAGAGGCGGGAGAGGTTGCACAAGGTAATGACTCATCAGTCTGCTTTTTAAGCATCTTTACTAGTTCCTCTTCCCTCTCAGGCCGATGTGTAGTATCTGTTTGGGGATTAAGGGATTCATACAGTAAAATAAGACATGTTTTTGGCAGCATTTGGATGCCAACATACATTAAAATTTTTTTCCACAACAGGTAGCTCCAAAGATCAAGGCCATGATGATGGAGTCTGGGACCACGATGGTGGGTTACCAGCCACAAGGAGACAAGGTCAACTTCTTCCGAATGGTGATTTCTAACCCCGCTGCCACCAGGTCAGACATCGACTTCCTGATCGAGGAGATCGAGCGACTGGGCAGTGACTTGTAAGAATCGCAACTTCACTTTCCAAAAAACAAACAAAACAAAAAAAAAAAAAAAAAAAAAAAAAAAAAAAAACTCTCAAACCTTTATCTTTTCTGACTGTGGAGAGCCTTGAGCTTGGCTTCACATCCTTTTTGTCTCATACAGACGTTAAGAGTTTTTGCTTACAGGTCTTTTCTGGCAATGCACTACAAATAATAATAATACGCCCTGTGTGTTTCACTTCTCTGTCTCTTCTGTCTTTAGCAGCACTGACGTATTTAAATCATTTGCACAACAGGTTATCTGAGTAAAAAGGACATAAGTTAAAGCTTGAGAGAATCATATGAGCACACTGGTATTCTAATTAAAAAAAAAAACAACATATGTTGCATCAATTTAATGTCAATGTGATGAGTTTAACACAAGTTCCTTGTCATGTAAATAGGAAAACACAAGAATACCTGAGCACTTGGAATGATTCTGTCACATACAGCAGCTATAAAAAAATGTCATTTTACTGTTGTACTATATGAAGATCAGTATCCAAAACAAAACGAGATCGAAATATTTTTTTCACAAGTAACAGAGCACAATGTAGGGAACCTCACAGCATCGACATAAATAGTATTCATGTAAAAAATATATATATATGATGTTCTGACTGTTGGTGCTCCATGTCGTCTATGTAATTATCAAACCAGATGCACCGCCATATTGTATCCTAGCTGTTACTTCCCTTTGATATTAAGTAAGTGGGAATATATAACACAGTCATTGTAACAGGTACTGTACTTGAGTGCTGTGTTTTTAGAGATTTTTGTGTAGATTGTGTATAGTATTGTTACATTGCCTTTGTGCCAAATGTGTCCAAGTTTTACAGTGAGAAAAAATCCTACATGTAAATCAACCACATAGTATAGTATATGATAGAATAATCGCTTTATTTATATCGAGAGATTATAATTGTGAATAGGTTACCTGCTATTCTGTTCCATTTGTAATGTATCCTCCTTCATATTTGGAAACTCTGCTGTATTATATCACAATGTTTTGAATAACATTGAAGTCTTTTAGTGTATTTGTAAACCAAAGAAGGGTTGAGTTACATTTATGAACACATACTTACACCCTTATTCTCCCTTAAGGATAAATTCAAATGTTTATATAAGTATATTTAACTCTACGCCCTTGACTTTAGTGCAATTCTATGTTGTGTAACTGTGCAATGTCATTGTGGTTTACTGACTGAATGTTGTTCAGACACTTGGCTAAGTGTGGGAGGCTTGGCTGGCAACGTGCCCGTTACTGCCGCTGCTTTGTTATAAGGATAAAAAGCACAATGCTAAACCATGATCATGGGGCAGCTTATATTCCTTGGACATATGATTGTCTGTATTATAATGTGTTTAGTGGAGTAAAACTATAATATGCAAAGTTTTTTTTTTTTTTGTCTTAACATGCTCACTGTAGGCACACTTTTATGTTGAGGTAAAAAAAAATAGATTATGTGAGAAGAACTGGGATTATTTATTAATATTATTATAAAAACTTATTGCTTGAACAATGAAATGCACAGCGTTTGCTACTGTAATAGGATTTATTGAACAGTTGTACATTCCTGAATTAGTGGGATCAAAATGTCCCTTGTCCAACTCAATGTAGGCACTTTAACTTCATGCCATCATTTGCAGAGCATTACTGTTGTATCCGCAGCGCTAATAAAGACATGAGCTGTAGAACATCAGTGGGCACAGTTTTTTGCAGTTTGTGAAAAAAGGACCTTTAAAACTTTACAAATAAACATGTATGACCAACAACACTGATTTTAACCTTTGCTTTGAGCTGACACTGACACTGACTGTATGAATAATAACAAGCATCATCATCATTATCATCATAACAACTGAGGTGTGCACACTGAAGCCGACAAAATAGAGTAATAAATAAGAAAATAAAACACCAAATTATATGTTATATGGGCTATGCATGAGCAAATACAGTATATATTCCCTTTGTCCTTGAAAAAGACAAAAAAATATGTTCTCTATGATTAGTGAGGGGACTCAGAGGTCAGTTAGACCCACAAAGATTATAAAACTCACATAGAACAGAAACACAAAGAGACTATTTGTGTTAGTTTGTATTTTAGAGCAGTAGTTCTGTGTGAAAACTACTGTCAGCGTCAATCAAAGGCGTTGACGGTAGATCAACGCCACTAAATCAATAGTGATTTAAAGGTGATAGAGAATCAAAAAAAAAAAAAAAAACATTTTACCTCGTCTTTGTAGAAGAACGGTGAATGCTAGAAATTCTGAACATCTCGTTTTCATAGAAATTCCTCTTTTGGAAATGTCTGCTAGAAAATACTTCAGTTTCAGAAACGGTTGTTTGTGACGTAAAACGTATCTCACTGCCCCCCCCCCCTACTCTGACTCCATTCATTCCCAAAGGCATTAGCATTCTGTCCGTGTTGGTGAAAATACATTCATTTTAGTGGCAGTGAAGGAGCCAATCAGCCAATCAGTGTATATATATATATATATATATATATATATATATATATATATATATATATATATATATATATATATATATATATATATATATATTGTCATATCACAGAACAAGGATCATATCCTGTTCAATTGTTCTCTGTCACCTTTAAACATGAGACCATATTTAATAATTGTCAAAAAGATAAATATTCTCATAGAATATGGAAAGGTTATGAAGTATATATGTTAAGTTTATATATGTATATGTTTTTTTTTCTAGCAACAACAAAAAGAGCCACCAGGGTTTATGAAAGATGCTCACTGTTTATCAGTCATTGTCAAAGACACATCCAATGCGTCCAGATAATGACAGTTAACAGATGAGCAGACTTCCTCTGTGCTGGGATCTGATGGCTAAAAAAAATAATTCATTGACACAGTTTGTATCATTTCCTGCAGTAAAGAGCCATTTTAAATACATATGCATTTTTTTTTCTACATGAAAAATGTCTTCCATATGTACATCTTTTCAGTCCACCTGGCTGTCACCAACCATTGGTCTGATTAATCACCGTGCAGAGACTTTTTATTGGGGGGAGATCATCTCACAGCTGAGATTTCACAAGAACATCCTGCCATTTCCTTCACTCCTCTCGTTACTCACAATTTTAAGATATTTATCATAAAACGCATTAGACTGTGCTCTCTTAAGGTTTCTTTCTTTTTCTTTTTTCATGAAGAGGCTATTTCAAAGCTGTGCCTGGCTGCGTTTTACTTCGACACAGCCGTAGAGGGACTGGCTGTTTCAGCGGCGCCTCTCTTCCCATCCTCCACCAGGCAGACGCTGTTTCTTTGTTTCATGGTTGAGTGCAGCGATCATTACAGACTCAGTGTCACTGGCTGCTTTGTAAAGTTACAGGGAGCAGAGGATTAAAGGAATAACCACTCATAATAGGCCTAATAGAAATGATAACCTCTGACTTCTCACCACATCTAAAGGGAGAATGATTTTATTTTTCTCTTTTTTTTTTTTTTGTTGCTGTTGTTTCTTTGTTAATCTGACGTTGATGGGATTACTGAAGGTTAAACGTGCCACAGTGTAACGACAGGGCTAATTTGGAAGCAGGTGTTGGAGAATCCTATAATGATTAAATGCAAATGAAATCAAGCTTTCAGCTCCTGCAGTTTGTCACGCCATAGTAACTCTGGACATGAATGAATGGCCACCCAAAGTCAGTCTATTCAAATATAACGCAAAGATCTTTCATCAGGCTAATTATATTTGGTATTCAGAATAGAATATAATAGAATATATTTTTATTTGTCCGTCAAGGGGAAATTTATCTGTTTGACAGCATAAAAAATGATGAAAAATAGATTAACAGAAAATAAAAAAGTTAACAGAAGATAAATAAATAGTTTACATGCTAGAATAAGTATGGAAATAGCAGGGCTGCAGCAGAGCTGGCTTATAAAATCAATATTTAGCAGTATTTCATCAACAATCAGCATCGCCATCAATTTTACTTATGAGTATAATTAAACTCTGATCAGGAGGAGATGGGTCAGAACCATGATATGAAGCCGGAGCTGCTCTGTTTTTGCGGTATTGTCTCCGTCTCTGGAGGGTGAGTGGGCTGAACAGCAGACTGTGAAACACTTAATGTCTGGTCTGTTCACCCTCCATTTCACACCTGGGACGTGCACCAACACACACACACACACACACACACACACACACACATAAAGGTTTCAGTCATCATTATGATACTGCAAATGAAACTAAGACAGTCAAATCTTTTAGACTCAGTGCACCGCCTCTCTACCTTGTGTTGATTTTATTTCCACATATATTTCCATTTTATTTTATTTTGCTTTGTATTTTTGAAGCTGAAGTTTCTCTCTCTCTCTCTCTCTCTCTCTCGCCCATCTATCCCTCCTCAGTTGTGCTGCTACTCATCTCACTTATATAACTATGGATCTTGTCAGTGGTTTCATGATATGCCAAATATATCTCCCGCCCCTGGGAATCACTGCCACATTAGCTTCCTGATAGATACTGACGTTCCCATTGTGTAAGGCAAGTCTAATGAAATGATGACGATGATATTGACTGCGGGCTGCTTGCCAGTACGCACACACACACACACACACACACACACACACACACACTCTCCTCTACACACACCATTCACCATGCACACACACACGTGCAGCTATAGTCACAATTTAGCAAGAAAACATTCCACAATCCAACATTTTGCTTCATTTTTATATATATGTTTATATATATGAGTGTGTGTGTGTCTTTGTGCTTTAAAAGGTTTGTTTTCCTCTGCAGTCTGTTCCTCCTGTTCTCAAATTCAAGCCAAACAACAAGCAAACATGCCTGACATTAAAAACCCAGTGATAACAGAATTAATTATAACACCTTAAGGCCTCTGACTTCTAAAGTAATTATAATGGGTTACACTTATCTAAATAGCCTCCTCTTATTGACTGCATGTCCATGACTTGATTAATCTTGGCAGAAAATAAATTTTAAGCAGGAGATTAATAGTCCACAGACTGTGTGTCTCCATGGCTGGGGAGTGTAAACCTAATGTGGCACTTGTTAAAGTTGAAAGGCTGCTAATAAATGTCTCTGTTGGAAGTTTTTTCCTAAAGGAATAAGCGTGAGCCCGGAAGCGATTACACTGCCGCTGATTGCTATCACGCATGCCAAATGAATAAAACAACCCTCTAACACATGGTAAAATTATAGCACACAATATAATCCTGTGCACTGAAAGCATTCGAGTATGGTGTGCTGTTCTGTGCAGCGTGACTAACACCGAACCATTCTTTCTTTCCTCAACAGGAACAACTATAGGTCAGGACGAGAAGCATGTCTGATGTTGCTAGAATTAAAATGATAAACAACAACAATAATGATATAATAATTGCTTACACTGGCGTTTGGCTCGGCTGCTCTGTCAACACAACACAGCCTTTTCTAAATCACTTAGCATTTTATCTCTGAGCTGAGCAGGTGTTTGTTAGACAACACTTTCATCCTGCGAAAGAATGACCTCTCAAAAGATGCACAACATTAAACAACTAACCCCAACAGTAACAGCTTATGATGTTCATACCAGTGATTTTGCTTGGAAATGAGTTTGTGTAGTACATGGAGGGGGAGTGGCGAAACATGTAAGAAACCCTTGTAGATATTAATCAAATTATGGACATTTTAATTTCTGGCCACTTCTTTGTTAATATCTTTCTCGCTTCCTGAGACTCGTGTGTTATAAATGTCCCCAACAAAAGTACAGTGCACTTCTGTTCAGCTTCAGCTGTAAATTCTTATGGTGGACTGAAGAAGTATAAATCTGAGAGATCTATCCAGAACGGTGATTGCAGTTGAGTTTTCAGGCGTCAGCAAGCTTCTGCTGAAATACAGAGTTTATTTATCTGCTTCTTGAAAGAGCAAGTGTCACCACGTAAAGTATATTTCTCGCTGGTTGTAAATAATGGATATAAAGATCTGTTGCGACGGGAACGATGAAGAATTTAAGCGTTAAAGTTGCTGATTATTTGTTCAGTCATTCCGATTATAGTTTGGACTGTTAAACATTAGTAAATGGACAAAAACAAAAACAAAAAAAATCCAAAGTCAGACATGATTTGTGTTATTTGCTTTGTTTTCGCAGCAGCAGCAGCAGCAGCCCAACACCTAAACATATTCAATTTAGTGTAATGACAGAGGAAAGCAGCAAATCTTCATGTTGGAGAAGCTGAAAACATCAAATGTTTATCACTTTGGTTTGAACATTGACATGATTGATTAACTGACTTGTAAAATGTTTGACAGAGAAACAAATCACCTCAACTCTTGAGTCTGCAGTTAATAATAAATAAACATGCATGCTAAACCGGGATATAAATGCTGCTACCTTACCTAAAAACAATAGAAGAGAATTAGAAAACATCATATATATTTTTTTCCTCCTTTACAACTCAACAACTGATTATGTCGTGATGTGAGGAGCCCTTTTTAGCGAATTTACATCACAAAATAAAAGTGTCAAGTATTTCACAAGTTTACAATATTACATGAACGATCAGGGAAACGCGTGACCTCAGAAAACCTTCTGCGGCTTCTTGTACTGTGGTCATATACATCATGAACTGAATAGTGCTACACTGGACTGAATAAGATCCAGGTCTTTCAAGGATGATGGATAGAGAGAGAGCGTTGTCCTGCAAAGCTAAAATATAAATATGTGCTGCATCAGTGTACTTAGACACGTTTGGACAAATTAGAGTTTAATTTTAAGTCAAAACCAATCACACTTTTTAGTGACATGCTAATCGATACCTTTAGACTCATCTCATGTCACATCTTTTTGAAGTTAATGATCTAGTTGTTTTAATTTTGTCTTTTTTGGAAACGTATTTTGAATCATAACTGTCTGAAACTGATTTTACTATGAAATTTCTTAAACAATTTGCAAATTTTTAAAACAGGAGTGTCAATTGTAAATTAACGACTGCAAAGAAATAATCATCACAGTGTTGGTTGTGTTAGTAGAGATCACATTGTCAATAAATAAACTGTTCTTGTCACTCTGTCACATCGCTGCCTCATCTCCTCCCTTGAATGAGAAAGTGTTTTAAGATTGAAGTATCATCCGACGTAGGCCGCAGAGAGAAGAGATCAAGGTGAGACTGACGGGTTTGCTGATGATTGATGAGGAGAATCACAACGCTGAGCAAGTTTATTTCAAATTATTTGATAAGAGCTTCTGCGCTACAGAGATATTCAATTACACATACATTAATCTACTCCTTGAGCCCGTGTTCTTTACAACACTGATAATATCCCCACTATTATCACTGTTTGATCACAGAGACCATTTTATTCCCTCGCTCTCGTTTCTGCTCCGTCGTGATTATACGATTAAATCGCAAAGCAGCTGGGATCTGAATGCAAAAATAAACAGGTTTTTAAAATGAACCCCAGGTTTGCACCGATATTATCAAACTATAATAATGGTTATAGATGATGTCAGGAGGTTACTGCGTAGGACACTCATCACTCACCTTTTAAAACTGACAGGTTTCATCCTATAGATATCTAATCAACAAAACACACAAGAAAATAAAAACTGCAAGATAAGAGCAAAGTTATAAACAACTGCAAACAGCGTTAACTCATGCAAGATAATACTCATTAGAGGGAAATATTCAAGATATTTTCTAGTGAAGGCAAAAGATAATAATTACAAATAAATTACATCTTTTTAAAGTTTAAACTGGAAGTATAACAGCATTTCAAAAGGGTAGTTAAGTGTTTTATGATCAATTTATCTCATCTTTACCAGTCCAGGTGGTGCTTAGCGGGACTGTGTTAATAATATAAGGATTTTAATGAATATTAATAGAATAGAATATATATACTTTATTTGTCCTGCAAAAGGAAATTTATCTATTTGACAGCATAAAAAAAACATGAGAATAGATTAAAAGAAAAATTAAAAAAAAAAAAAGCAAACAGAAAATGAAATAAGTAGTTTGTAGTCCAGATATGAGGATGAAGTAATAAGTAACAGTAGTAGTAATAGTAAAGTAGTAAAAGAAAAAGTATCTGGAGACACAAGAAACTTAATAAAAATTAATTGTAGATGATGCAACATAAATTGAATTATGAATATTCACCATGTGAGGCACAACATCAATGTTTTTACTCTTTTTTTTTTTTTTTTTTTTTGCATATTTTGTGCTGTATTTGAGCGCATATTATTCTGGAAAAAAAAAACTTAAAGTCATTTAAATCTTCAGTACATATTTGTGTTGTCATCATTCAGCTGCTACCGCACTGACAGCGGAAGTGCTGGCAGCCAGGAACCGCAGGAACCACGGCGCTATCACGGACATGATCTGGAGAAGAGCCGCTTGCTAACCCGACACCATCGAGCCCATTGACACTCACTCACTCACACATTTATACTCATATTTCAGGGAGACATGGGAGGCTCCCAGAGCGTCGAGATCCCGGGCGGAGGGACCGAAGGCTACCACGTCCTGAGGGTGAGAGCGGGTTCACACGTCCCGGTGAAATGCTGCATATTTTCACGGTGTTGGCTCGTTGTCACTGACCCGCTGTTAGCTGCAGAGACACACAGACACACAGGAGGGAGGGGGAGCGCTGTTAGCCGGCTAATGTTTTAGTACCGCAGCTTGATATTGAGCTGTTCACTTCTAAATTAAGCGTCAGGTTGTGTTGATAAAACACCGCAGAGGTTCCGGTTGTGTCAGGACCTGCTAGCTAACGTTAACTGTCAACTAACCGTCATTATCAGTGTTGTAGTCGCTGTTCACGCCCCTCACTCGTTTCAATGGTTAAATTCATATTTATTATCCAGCTGTCTTTATGCTAATATGTGTGTGTTGACATTCTTAAAAGCTACGTGATATTTCATGTGGTAACCGTAACACAGAGGTGCTAATAAACTGTATTAATTCATATGACAATATTAGTTGACCTGGCTCGTTTATATTCACGCATGCGCAGTAGCCGAAAACATAAAGACACTTCCGGTATATTGAGGACCGAGTGAGCGCCTCAGTGACAGCTGCTGGGATGAGGTGACCACGTACATGATGCCAGAAAAACCGGTGTAGCTACTGTTAAAACCTCTAACAAAGGGTGTGAACCTTTTCTAGGAAAAGCCGTCAAAGAATTTAAGTTAAAGAAAAAAAGATGAACTTTCTACTTAATAGACCTTTCCCTTTTTTTCCCCCTGTGATCATTAAAAAAAACATTTATATGTAACTTCTGTAAATAAGAAATAGATATTCAAAGAAATCGATAGTCAGACAATATAAAAGTTGGTAAATTACATACATATTGTATTTGATTTAGACTTGGAAAAAAAAACCTTTATTCATATATTCATTACTTTATATTTCATGAAGGTAAATAAATAAGAAAAAAAAATAATAATCAGATTTTTCTATTCTAGGTTTAAAAGTTTTCGATCACTCTTCCTGTAAATTGCTTTAAGTTATTATAGTTTCTTATTTAATATATTTTAAGGTTGTTAGGTTTGATATTTTATATGATCTTATGATCAATCAGAAGGATGAAGAGGAGCGCTCCAAAAGTTTCAGTTTTTATTTCTGGAGGAAAATCATCTGCTTTGGGTCTTTGTCTTAGTTTAAAAACCAGCAAAACATTAACGTCTAGAATTTGTTGATATTTAGAAGAATACGTCTTCTTTTTCTCATTCTGTTGGTCCAGTATTTGCTGTTTTACGCCAAAAATCACACTCAGGAAATTTGTCGTCCACCTCATGAACTATATTGTGGATTATGTTCAGCAGGTATTGGTGCAGCTTTACATAAATTGCATGTAATTAGCCTTTAACCCTGATTATGAACTGAAAATATCTCATGTTAATGCCTCATTGACTCAGTGATCTCTATGATGAAATGTTTTGCAGGTGCAAGAGAATTCCCCTGGTCATCGCGCAGGACTGGAGCCGTTCTTCGATTTCATCATCTCCATTTGTGACACTAGACTGGTAAGAGAATGTTATGAGAATAATAACACTTCCTGTCGCTGTTGGATCCGCTGTAGTGTGTAATACAGCCACCGGTTTTGTGACAGATGATCTGATTGTATTGTTCTGTCGTAGAACAAAGACAATGACACTTTAAAAGAGATGCTGAAGATGAACGTGGAGAAGCCCATCAAAGTGCTGTTGTACAGCAGCAAGACGATGGACGTGAGGGAGACGACTGTCACACCCAGTACAATGTGGGGAGGCCAGGGCCTTCTGGGTGTCAGCATTCGCTTCTGTAGCTTTGAAGGAGCCAATGAAAATGTTTGGCATGTCTTGGTGAGTGTGGCAAATACAAGAACAGATATTCAAAAGTTATTGCTATGACATGATGTTTATAAATACTTTGATTGTAGGAAGTAGAACCAAACTCACCTGCAGCCCTGGCTGGTTTGAGGGCCCACGCTGACTACATTATAGGAGCCGACTCCGTCATGAATGAGGTAGCTGCTTTGCAGATTGTTAGCAATGTTGACGAAAAGGTGGCAGCGGGTTAAAGTGATTCTCTGGTCTTTGAACAGAGCGAAGATCTGTTCTCCCTCATTGAAAACCATGAAGGGAAGGAGCTGAAGCTGTACGTCTACAACACAGACACAGACAACTGCCGCGAGGTTGTTATCACTCCAAACTGTGACTGGGGTGGAGAGGGCAGGTATGACAGTCATCAAGGAAATTGTCTATGTAGCGTTCTCTCTGCTGTCACTTAAAAAGCAGTTTTACTTCCACCTGTACTTTTCACATATATGAGTGCTTGTTGTGATTCTTTTTTTTTCTGTTTTAGTCCAGAATTGTAAGAACAGTAATCATAACCGATGATTTCCTTCAGTTCCTGTTCGTGTTTCTGTTTCAGCCATGTTGCCGTTTCACATCACCTTTAAGGCTTCTGTGATATGTTCAGATATTTCCTCTCTCTCCTCAGTCTAGGCTGTGGGATTGGCTACGGCTACCTGCACAGGATACCTACACTGCCATTTTCAGAGGGCAAGAAGATCAGTTTCCCTGCGCAGACTACTAATGAACTCACCCCTTCGTCTAAAGATGGATTCACAGAGGTAGATCAGCATGGACAGTTTTTGTATTCAAAAGAACAAGAAACTCTATTCTGATGTCATCTGGTTTCCATTACCTGCTTAGCATTTATTTAAATAATGTGTTTTTGTGCCAGGTCCATCTATCTGCTGTTATTCCAACCCTTCCTGTTTCTGTGCCGTCTTCTGCATCGACCGGATTAGAACAGTCTCTCTCCGGTTTGTCGGTCAGCTCTAATCCGACGTCTGTATATAGCGGTCCACCGACAGGTACACGAGTGTCGCTCTTTAAAATATGCTGTTTGTGTTGTGAGATTGACGCGCAGATCAAATTAAAAGCAGGTGTACATCAAGACATCTAAATCAAACTAAATATGACCAGTGCAAACCACGAGTCACCCATACACCTCCTCTCTTTTTCGTTGTTTCAGCAATGCCTTCAGACCCGCTGGGCTCCCAGATCCCTCCCCCACAAAGCGTCCCCCTGTCTGTCAATCCTGCTCCAACAATACCAGGTTGGTAGAAATGAATCCTCTCTAAACCTGGTGCTTAAGACAACCATTCTGTATATAACACATGTGCATGTAATGTTGTTTTCCACAGGTTTAATGCCTTTACCTGGAAGTCTTCCACCATTTCCTAATTTACCAAACCTCAATATCACTTTGCCCAACATGAGCCAAGTATTACCACCTGGAGTTGGATTACAGCATCCAGGTATTGTGCTGCTTTTTCGATTGTCCTTTAGGTTGATTATAAATAATGTTTAGTGTGATAGTGAAGTACCACAGTCAGATCAGGTCATTAACAGTCTTTACAGTTATCATTGCTCCTGTTCACACTGGCTGTTAAGGCAATGAAAGGATAAGGAACTGAGAACAAAATCAACAGTCCTCTTTTTGTACAAAAAAAGTATTCAGCTCACTCACTGGGGGGATATTTTATACTGAAAAAGACACCAACTTTGAAAAGAACCCAACTTCAGTTTAATTTACTTTAAACTGCTGAAGCCTCATTAACTTTGGAGGAACTTTTGAATACATTTTGAATACATCACAGAATGAGGCGTGCATTAAAAAGCGATCTCTCCAGGGCCACAATGAATGGTAGGAGTGATTACAGCGAGCACAAACTGTTTCAGTATTCACACGGGCGCTCGACTTGTTTTAAGACAAACAGAAAATTGTGAGCTCGTCTTTAACATTTCTGATTTTCTCTAGAAAAAAAATATAAAACAGAAATTCTGAAGTTTTAGTAAGGTAGTTAACCACCATGTCTAAACAAAGACCAATCAGGAAATAAGGGTTTTTATACGTCTTATTCTTATTCTTTATGTTCTGCTTCATAGGTCTTCAACCTCTTCCTCCTCTCAACCTCCCCTGTGGCGTCCCCGGTGTTACTTTGCCTCCATCTGACTTTGTTCTTCCTCCCATCACTACTACAGCAGCTCCTGTCGTTACGCAGCATGAATCAATAAATATCACAATGTCAGTAGACTCATCTTAGCACAGAGCAACAGTTTGAGGTTGTCAGCTTGCTCTCAAGTCTTTAAACTATCGAGAGTCAATTAGCTGCACCGCTCAGTCGGCAAACACTCCAACACACTGTTAAACTTATACGTCTCCCGTACTTCCAGAATACGGGAATTACACTGCTGGACTCCTGTTGTGAAGCAAAAACCCAAGTTTTCTTAAGAAATAGTTGTCAAAAGAAAAACACCTGGGCTGTGGCAGTCCTGCACGTTAAAAGCAGTTTCTGTTGATGGACTGTGAAAGAAAAATAACAAGAATCATTCAAACCTTTCAGCAGAGTACAAATATAGACGCTGCAGCAGAAAAATAACTTATTTAAGTTAGTTGTGGTAAAAAAAGAAAAGGCTCGTTAACAAAACTACATGAACTTCTTGAACTTGGAAATAGGTGTAATTAAGTGGAGAAAAGGTTACTTTTGAATGTGCAAGTCAGTATATCTTTGCATCTTTTAGGGATCAGGCTACTTACAGCGACGGTGTAACTTATACTACTGGGGATTTTCTTTTAGATGAGCAGGGTTGCTTGCTGCTGTAGCCATTAAATATTAAACGGTTTTGATTTTGTACAAAAAAAAAAAAAATTAATTTGTAAAGTGACACATTGTTACATTGATTAAACTGATGTATTTTCTCTAAGCATCTTTGTATTTTTATTCTCATCAGACAGTTCTTCACCCTCTGCAGTACTAAACAAAGCCACAGGGTGTCAGTATAATCTCAAGAAAAAAAAAAAAAAAAAAAAAGCAGATAAGTGCAGGTAGATGGGATCTTAAAAATTTAAAGGTGTTTTTCCAAAGAAAAATGCAGATGTTAGATATACTCTACAACACCATTCACTGGGAGAAAAAAAAGTTTCCTGGTATTTATTATTCATTCTTAGCAGAACTGTACAATTTGTACCCGAAGTGGAACATACAGCCCTTGAAAATGTAAGAGCAATGTAAGCAGCAAAATGAAACAACTCCAGGAAACTAGTTTTACATCAGGGGATTTTTTTTTTAACTCTTTACATGTTACTGCTGCAGCTCAAATCTGAAAATTCACCTGTACAGCATATACAGTTTCCAATTTATCTGTTAATTAATATTCCTGCATAGGATTTTTATACATTGTCATTTTTCTACATTTGGTTACTTTGTGCATTAAACGTTAAGTATGCTGCCCCAACCTACATGTTACTAGTTGCCACTTGTATGCTACACATTACATTCTCTTGGCTAAGTAACTCAAATTAAAGCCTAACATTTGTGGAAAAAAAAAAAAAAAAAAACATTTAGCCAAATCAATATTGAAATCTCTGTAGTTCTACTTAAAAATGACTGTCCACTCCTCACAGTATATTAACTTCTAGCAGCTGAATCATTTGCACCCTGGCAGGGCCATGTTATTTTATCTAAAACAGCGGGCTGCCATCTCTCCCTTCGGCCCTTTAAGGCTTTATCCATCTGCAACATCTGAACAGAGTGTACAGTCACATTTTCTTCAAGGTACGTCGTCAGTTTCAGTGCTTTTGTTAGACCCTCAAAAGATCCTTTCACCCATGTCCTTTAAGAACGTCCCTTCATTGTCCCTCCGTTGATCGAGCCCTGGTGAACAAGAAGAAGCCTGGCACAGGTCAGAGGATGTCAGGTGAGCTCTCCCCACCTGTGTCCTGCTCCTCCCCTTTCTGGCTGTTGCATCTCCCGTGAGCTCGAGGCTCCGAGGAGCGCCGCAGGCGTAGTAGAAGTGACTTGGTCAGTTTGCCGTCGTGGCACAGTCCGATGCCATCAGTACGAGATGATACTGGAGGAGGCTGGTCCTGAACCGGCAGCGTTCATCTGCAGGTTTCCAGAGGAGCTTGATCTCCGCATGTGAGGGAGCAGGTAGGGGTCGCTTCCCAGCTGGTGAACGTCGATCCGGTCCTCCTTCCTGTACGCCAGGCACCGCCTGATGAAGTTCTGAAGGGTGGGAGGGACAGTATCCAAAGTTTCCAGATCAGTCAACAGTTTGTGGTTTTAGGATAAGTGTTTCTTTCATGCAAGACATTTTTTCTACTCAAGTTCACTCACCTTTGCTTCATTACTAGCAACAGGCTTGACTGGGAACTGGACGTCGGTAGCTTTCAGTATGGTGTTCTCCTGCAGGATGTCCTGCTGTGACTGATTGTGGCCAAAAGGCTAAAGGAAAAAAAAGACAAAAAAAAAAAAAAAAAGTGCTCAATCACTAGATTGAAATTAGACAAAAATATTTTTAAAAAACGACAGGATTAGCATTTCTTTCCTACCTTCCTTCCATACAGACACTGGAAAAAGATGACGCCTACAGACCACACGTCCACCTTGTTGGAAATCTTTGGAGGTTCTTTACCGACCACGAAGCATTCAGGTGGCAGGTACCTGTCAGAAAACACAACGTTGTTTACTGTCTGTACCAGCTGCTTGTTTTTCCACTTGTGGTGGAGAAGTTATTTAAGCACATTTCCTCAAGTATCATAATAAAGAACAAACTTGAGATACTTGTTACTTTAGCATCTCTTTTTCTGTTTCTTCATTACTCAAACTGGCAACATCTTTTAATGAATCAAATGATGTGAAAACATCGTTCACAGCTGTTCATGCTCAAATATCATCATGTCACTCGTCCTCACCAATAGGTCCCTGCGCCCTGTGATGTCAGGTCCATCCCGTCCACGCCATAGTTGTCGTCATCCATGATTTTGGACAAACCAAAGTCAGTGATTTTGATTTCGCCGCAGGCGGTGCCGTCCACCAACAAGATATTGCCTGAAAAACCAAGAGACGAGTCAGCGCTGTGTTTTGATGTGAATGCGGTGAGTGTCACACTCTGTCCAGAGGTTGTACCTGGTTTAAGGTCGTAATGAATGATTGGAGGTTTGATTTCATTCAGGTATTTCAGTGCGTTCACGATCTGCATGACTATGGACCGTGCCTCCTTCTCAGACATTAACTTATGCTGCTTCAAGTAGAAATCCAAGTCGTTGCCTTCGCAGTACTCCATAACGGTGCAAAACCTGTGGGATGGAAAACACACTCAGATGCACTTCCAACACAAACCAACTGAGTTGCCGTAAATGCACGAGAGACGAAGGATATCGAGTGACTCACGTGTCTGTGTCCAGTGAGAAGTAGTCGTAAAGTTTCACAATTCGGGGATGGTCCAGCTCCTTGTGTATTCTGTACTCACGACATGCATGTCTGCAGAGAGGTCGATAATTATGTGTTTATTAGCAAACCAAAGCAGAAGAGTCTGGCATGTAGAGCAATAACAAAGACGCTGTCAGGGAAAGGCGAGCTTGTAAATGAATCAGAACATTGGAAACATGAATTTCAATAGAAAGCAGGTGAAGTTGCACATTTTCACACGGGGGCAACTGACTTGTGATAGTTCTCCTTTTTCTCTTCTCTCCAGTTCTTGTTAAGCTGATGGATTTTGACAGCAGCATATCGTTGTTCAATCAAGTCAAAAGCCTGTACAGAAAACACACAAAAAGTTTGTTTAAACTACAGAAGAAAAGAAACACTTTTAGTTTTTTTTTAAACTTTTTTTTTGAAACCTCTGATATTAACTTTTAATGATTTACCTTGTAAACTTCACTAAAGCCTCCTCTCCCGAGAAGGTGCAAGAGCAGATATCGTTCATTCAACGTTGGATGATCTTTAAATCTTTGAATGGTTAAAAAAAAAAAAAAAAAAAAAAATCAGAGCAAAGAAAACAATCAAACCAACAGATACAGACAGATGTATAGTATCAGTGACAAATACATCAACATCAGCTTCTCTGCGTCATAACCAGTGGTGTGGTACAAGACCAGTGAAGCAGAACATTGTTACTTAATATCATGACTGTGGAAGCCTGTCCTGCGTGTACATCATGTTCCAGTGTCAATGCAGTAACTGTCAAAGAAATTCATTCAGACTCACTGTGAGCTGTCTTCATTATTTATTCTCTTCAGCTCCCGAATGTGAAGGTTGCGCACTCTCTCCAGACGCTCCAGCTCCGCCTGGATCTCAGCTTCTTCCTATAAATGATTCAAACACGCAAACACACAAATGCACAGAAGGAACTTCAGAGTACTGACTACAAGGAGAGGAGCTCATCAAAACACACTTGTACACAGCTGACTAGTTCCGTATTAAATATTAACGGTTGACTTGGTACAGAGTCTGTCAGGGGCTGTCTGTGATGCTTATTCATCGGGAAAACAATGAATGCATCGACAAACTACAGGCTCATTCAGTCCTTTGGGTGATTCGCACAAAAGTAACAGTGGTTCAGCTCAGGAAACGGGAGAATCGGGTTGAATATGTTCAATTATTCTTATATTGATATTGGATTTACTACATGTAATGATTTACTGACTCCATTAGAGTTTAACCTCTAAACTGAATTGAGAAACTCAAGAAATACATTCACAGAAAAAATGTCTGCAAAATTAACAAAATTTGACAAATTTCGGCAGGTTCAGCAGCTGACAAACCTTCTTGAGATGTCCGAGCCGCAATTTGAAGATCTCTTCCTGTTCGTGGTATTCTGCTAGTGTCAGCCTTTTGCAGAAAGAGAGAAATGTGGGAAAGAAGACATGATAAACTTGCTTTACAACTGCGACTGTAAAAGAATGAAGCCAAGACGATACTAAATTTCATACGGTGCCATTATCCTGGAGGGGGTGGCAGCTCGGATGTCTATGATTAATACGAGGACGGGGACTTACAGCTGAGGTAGGCTGGGTTTTAGAAAGGGATCGTTTTCTGCTCCATTCACTGCCTTGGTTTTGCGTTGCTTTGGTTCTGAGTTTGTGGTTGGTGCTTGGGAATTGCTGGAGGATGGAGGTTTCCTCTTGGCTAGAAGTTTTCTTTGCCTCTCGATGTCTTCTCGCTGTTGGTTTATCCACTCTTGCTGCCTACATTGTTGGGAAAAACAAGTATTTATTTATCAAAACCTTTTATTTAAGACCATAGTGAGCTGGTGTATTTACTTGGAATCTATCTGATCCTGCGTATTCACAGTGGGTGGGGCAGTTGTATTAATAATAAACAAGACACAAGAAATTCATTAAAAGTGTCTTACTTCACAAGGTTTTGGAAGGCATAGCCGTCTGTCCATTGCTCTGTGAACGAGGCTCCATGTCTCACTGTAGTGAAATGACCTAAACGTAGTCTGTCCTGCATGCTCTTCTCACGACAGGCCTGCTTCTCCTGGGTGCTCTGAACAACGATAGAAAATACAAGTCAACGCACAAGCAACATACAAGCTGAGTGTTCATAAAGGGTTAAGAAATGACACTTACCTTTTCTATAAGTAACTTCTTGCTCATGGTGATGCATTTATTCAAGCGTTCCTTGTACTTTTCAAGTAATTTTTGTTGTTCATCTATCTGTCTCCTGAGATCACAGTTTGCCTGTGAAGCAGAAGAGAAAAAACACATATAGACTTTTTTTTTTTTCTGGAAAACTTTGTCCGATTGTTTTGCATTACATTGACATCGCAAGTCAGTTTGGCCTTAATTCAAGGTAGTAAACGGAATCAAACATTGTTCTTACCCTTAGTAAATCATCTATTCTGCCCTCCTTCTTCTCAAGGTCTAGATTCTTAGTGCTTTCAAGGGCAGCCAATTTCAACACTGTAAGGTCAGTCTAGAGCAAAAAACAACCAAAAAAAAAAAAGACAGTTGTTAAAAAAAAAAAAAAAAAAAAATGTTCCCGACAATCTGAAACACATTTGCGACTGATTACAAAACGCCTTTGTTGACTGGATGAGTCGGCGGCATCAGCGTTAACCTCACCTGAACAAACTTGACTGCTAGTTGCTTTGGATGTGTCATGTGGTCCCCAAAAGACAGACTAGTAGGAGATGAGCTATTTTGTCTAACCTGCAAAAAAAAAAAAAAAAAAAGACACGGTTTCTTTTTGTAATTGCAGGAAAACGCCAAATGGAGCAGCAAAGGAGATTTAGAGTACAAGTATTGTACTTACAGCAGTGCCCTGAGCGGAGTAGGAATGTGAGTTCTGGGGCGAGCGAATCACTGGTGGGAGCCCTCTCACAGGACTGGACCCATTTCCTCCCTGGAACTAAAAGGTAAAGAGAGAACAAGTGACATCACTGCCTAATATTTGGTAACTGCAGACCTGCCAGGGGCTCTTTTTAGATCATACTGCTGTTATTTTAGAGTCAGAAAATGGATTATGCCACAGACTGATACAGCGCACGTTATAAACCCAACACTTCATATCTGTGGTCTGAAACATTTGACACCAAATAGAAGAACTTACGTCGAAATAATCACTTATTTTGGGTCCTCGCACGATTGATTTTCCTGTGAGGAGGAAAGGAAGAAATGAATGCTGGACTTAATTCAAGTATTTTAACAGAACAAGAGTCGTCACATAACCCGTTTTACACAAAACACTCACCCTGGCTGCTCTCTGATTGGATCTCAGGTTTCCTTTTTCTGCCTCTGGTTGTTTCTGACTGCTTCTTCTCTGGAGTCTGAAAAATAAATATTATTTAATAATCCCTTCATCAAAGCCTGAGCTGCTACTGTACCGTCTACAAAGGCCAGCAGCAGCAGCAGCAGCTCTACAATTGGTTTTGGTGCAATAAAGTATATTGTGGATTATAAAAAAATGAGCTACAGTTTATAGTTTAAAGCAAATAAATCACACAAATAGAATATATTTTATAAGAAATGTTTTGCTGCATTCAATTCCAAATAATATTTTTGCCTTGACCTTTTTTTTTTTAAGCCGTTCTTTAATTTTTTTTTTTTTTTATTTAAGTAGTTCATCAATGTTCAATGTTTAATATTGTTTGCCTGACATCATCACTTAACCCGGAGGCTGCAGACCACAGTTCAGGGCTATGTAAGTGATCACGTTTTCATATTGGATTGTGCGCTTACCGAATAAGCAGGAGAACTTCCTCTTTTCACATCTGAGCCCTGTTAAGTGAGAAACGAAAGAGTTTCTGTGAGACACTGAGAAAAACAAAATCTTATGCTGTGAGATCATCTACCATGCTCTAAGTAAGTGAGTTGTTCTATAAATCAAATTCAATGTATGGTGGTTAATTCAACAAGTCACAAAATAAAATAATAAAAGATAAAAATGTGTTACTGCCGCCTCAAAGGCATTTGGGGGTCAATGGAAGGCAACATGTTAATATTTTTGTTGTGGTGTGGACATTTTAAAATTTCACATTACCAGATATTATTTATCTCCCATTTTTTATGACAGTAACGTCAAATTGGAAACTCAATCGATTTAATTTTCTTTAATGGAGGAGAGTAAAGGGGGCAGAACTCACAGTGACATGTATGATCCTTGTGTGCATTCATGCATTTCAAGCCATCAGAGAACATTTCAATAGACCTGGCACATTTTTCTTTCAACCCCTTCTCCAGATCAGCAAAGCTATGTACATTTCTGTTGCTGTCCCTTCGCTCCACACATCCGTTTCATAGAGCTCTAACTATCCCTGCAGTCTGGACTCGACAATATATTCCATCTTGCATGAGACCTCCTGTAAGGCTCTATCTATCGACAGGCTGTGGAAGGCGGACCTCTCCTCAAATAGCTACAGCCCAAATTGGAAAGTAATCTGGCAGAACATGCGACTATTTTCCAGGAACCCCGACCATCAAGTTATTAATTCTGATTTCCTACACAGAACATACTTCACTCCATGCATGTTACATACAGCATGTTACATACAATGACAGCTATACCATTGCTAATCTGCTCCCTGCGGGCTCAAAATTCACTGGACACGTTTTTGCACATGGTGTGGGAATGTCCGAGGGTTGCAGTGTTCTGGACGAGGGTTTCAACGATGCTATCACGCGTACTGACCAAAACAATTCCTTACTTGCCAGACATCATGTTACTTAATGACAGCCCCAACTTGGATGTCTGTGTTAAGCAGAGAGATCGCTGACTAGCTGACGTTACAGCTGCCAAGCGACTAATAACTTGGAAAGATGGGTTCTTGCATCACAGCCTCAACAAGCAAGAGACACTGACCTGCAAACGTGTACGACGGAAAACACTTCGCACGAGAAAAAAAAGGATCAATTGTCAATTTGTGCGGATTAATTTAAGGATATTTGTCATCTACAAGTGATTTATCAACTTGTAACACAACTCCTGAATAATCTCATTTAAAAACCAAAACAAAATCACCAATAAATTAAGAGATGCAACTATGGAAGCTTATTAAATGCCAGAGACACATTTGTTGGCATCTCATGCTGTGCCAATGTAGCAACCTCACTAAAACGAATCAGATCAAGCCTACACACTATCCAATGATGGAATTTGGTTCTTTACAGACCAAGGCTTCAATGATCATGTAGAAAAATAGCAAAATGGTTGATCAGAGAGAGAAAAATCTGAGATTTTTCATTTTCAGTCTCTGCAAGATGGTGTTCGCCATATCAATTAGGTGAAGCGACACTAATGTCGTTACTCTCATAAAAGGAGAACAGTTTAGTAATAGGGTGGGCTATTTTTAAAACTCCAGCTATCAGTACTCCACCTAACAGGAACTGATTTGCATGAACTAAAACACCAACCACCACAAATGACTTATTATTCCAGATATGTCAACAACCTGTTTAAGATTAATGGACAAGAAAGCTACTTCCATTTCTCCATTTATTTGAATACGAACATGGTTATCATCAAAGGGAGTGAAGTTATTAAAAAGGCAGAGATGCCACAAACCAACAACAGACCAGCTTCCTAGTGTGCAAGGGCTATTTCTCAGCTGAGAAAAACTCACTAATTGGGCTCTGCTCCCTCGGAATAGTTCTGAAAACAACCTAAAGAAATTACGCATCACATCTATTCAGGAAAGCCACGGATGATTATGATGATACATGTAAATGTAGTCAGTGTCAACAACACAGACAATTTGCTCCTCTACCTCTGATTCCTTGTCGCTTGAAGATCCCAGGCTTCCAAAACTATGATTTGAACATTCATTATTGGTCAAACCCTGAAAAAAAAAAAAACAATAACATTATTTTAGGAGAATATTATATATCGAATTTCTAACAACTATATTTTAACTAATTACTTCACACCAGCATTGAGATAACATTGCAAGTATTCACTCACTTTGGTTCCCCCACTTGTGCTGCCAGTGCTGCCCCCTGTGCTCCCGCTGACCCCGCCCATAAAACGCGCCTCCAGCAGCTCCTGTCTCCGGGGGTCCAGGCTGTGCAGCTCCTCCATGGTGCCTGAGAGGATTATCAGCAATTCACAGTACGTCTCAGTTATTCAAGGATCAGTTTAATTGAAGCCTTTTCAATATCCACAAAAGAGCAGATGACACGGTAGCGATGAACTTGAAAGTTATGATATGTTATGATAAATGTTACTTACAATCTTAAACCCTGACAGGTGATGATATTTCAGTCTAGACCAGAATACGGACTAAAGACCAAATGAATGCCCTTCCCCCAGCGACAATCACAAGACAGGTTTCACTCTACATTAGTTTAGCACCATAGAAATGACATTTTTATTATGTTTACTCCTGTTATTGATATTGGATCTGCTGGCTGCTTAATACAATCACTATCAGCACAAAAGATGTCCACAATAATTTGGTGCAGCTGAAAATGCAGAGGACAAGTAGTCCTAACAGTAGTAACAGGCATTTCTGTGCCACAGGCTCTATTATCATGAGAGTCCAAGAGCAATGTTTCAACTGCAAGGCAATGATGAATACTGTGGTCCTGTGGGATTGTTACGTGAGCTCCCTGGGCTTCAGTGTTGCTGCAGACACAGGGGGAGTCTGCTCACTAAACCTGTGCGTTAATGAGACAACCATTTTGAATTTACAGTACAAAAGGTGCTATGGTCCATATAGTGGGAAGGGATTTGTTTAAAATACATTTCAGTGAAGGAGAACATAGAGGGCAAAATACTAACAATGAAAAGGGAACTACAACAAAGGATACTCATATCAGTATTCAACAAATATACTCACAGCATTAAATTTTTAAGGAACTTGTTGGATTTTTGTATTATTATTAGCAGTGTGTTTTCAGAGGGACGCTGATGTACTGGAGCTGATTTGATATAAGAAACAAAGACCAGTCAAATGGCGAATGCACAAATCAAACTGGACAAACATACAGCAACTTAAAGCTACGTAGCTATCAGCTCTGACAGCAGCATGTACTGTCTTCATCTAAAAAAAATAAGCTGAAATACACCAGAAAAACTGAAGTAGGTATGCTGTAAAATCATCTAACATCCCTCCAGATAAATGTAACTCAATATAATTCTGGTGGTGGTGGTGGGAGATCAGTGTATTTCAGCAGCTCCACAGGGACTAAACCTAGCAACAAGCCAGTGACACAAAGGTCTCTGAGATATTAGGAAACAATAGGAAAACAGTCTTTCTAATCAAAATAAAGTTTCTTCAATAGTGTCTAAAGAAGTCAAATACTACTTGTGTGAAACCTCAACTTCCCTCATGACATATTCAAGTAAATAAATAAAACAAGTTTCACCTCTCAAAGCAAACCTCAAGTCTGCAGATCAACTGAACTTGGGCCTAAATTAGACCCACATTTGTACTGTCTGGGTTGTGTATATTGCAAAATAAGCTTTAGCAAGAATGGCTAAAAAAAAAAAAAAAAAAAAAAAAAAAAATACCTATTCATCACATCCTCTGAAACAAAAACTGCGTGTCTGCTGTTAAGTTATGCCTCACAACCCAGCAAACAAACCTACTTCAACTGGTGTAACGTGAAACAAATGTAGAGATGTGGTATAACAGGTTGGAGCCATACAACACATTAAATACAAGCTTGCAGCCATTTTCCCGTTGGTAGTAGTTAAAAAAAAATCATAAAATGGCTCACAGCACAAATTCAAATCACCTCCAGTTTATCACTGCCCTCCACAAAACCAGCTGCAAAATGTAGTTATACTTCTGAGTACAGACATAACAAAATATTCAGATTAATTCCAAGTATGTGTGTGTAGATGAGGATGGATAACTGATATTTTTATGATCAGTCTGCGATTAAGAAGTCAGAAGATCGAGTGCTGGCTTGTACTGAAACTGTTCAAACACTGATCATCTACCTCTATTCAACGCGGACTTGCCCAGACGAGATAAACAGAACCATTGATCACACTTTTAAATAACCACCATGTTAACTGTTTTTGACAGAGTTTGATTTAAATTTAGGATTTCTTTCATCATTTAACTGTATCCAGTGACAGCTTGACTACAGCTACATGAAATGAAAATTGATAGCAAACTGGAAACAGGCTCACAATTGATAGAGTTTTCAACATTAATTGATACAGTCATCATTACCAATTCTACTCAGAGCATGTTATGATGACTTCAAGTGGAAAGCAAAGGAGAAGTGAGCCACATTCAGTTCTCGTCTTACTGAAATTCAGTTTTCAAGTGCAGATATGAACAATGCATCATAAATAATGATGTGCATGCTTGTTATATGAACAGTGGTGTGATTTACTGAGGGACATTTTTTCCTGGATGAATATGTATTGTTCCACTGTCAAACTAATTGCTTTAGTATATAATCTTTTTTTTCCATGATCCTCACAAAGATGTTTGCCATCAAATGCCAGAATCATAATAATGAGTACAACCCTCTCGTGCTTAGAAACTCTCGTGTAGGTTAAAAACAAATGTTAACAGGACATACAGTATCTCATCAACAATAAAGCAACCAGTCCCTTTCCAAGTAGGCTTGCCACATTTCCCATAATGAGTCTTTGACTTCTAATCAAATTTGTAATCTGTTTTGCTGAAGTCGTCGTCTACCGCAGTCATCTGTCTTCTCCATCTACAGTATGGCTGCTGCCTGCGCTTGCTATATGGGGGTCTGCATTACTTTTAAGATTATAGGAGTAAATTGTTTTGTCATTAACTATTATGTACTACATACAATAGTGGTGAATATTCAGTCCTGTAATGCTGGCGAGTGTAAAGACCGATATATCAAGCGTTGTTATCATAACTTTAACAGAAGCAACGCGGCGTTCAGTAGAAGCAGTTGTTTTAGCCACTGAACTAATCCTGTTACACTTCTGAGATTGTGAATCTTTATGCGGCTGTTTCTTTAAGATATAACCATAACTATATCCTCCCATAAACCCAGAGTGTTTACAACACTTCCACATGAAAAAAAAAAAAAAACATATCATCAGCGTGGTCTCGCTCTCAAGGATTTCCCTTTGTTTCGAACATGAAGGCCTTGGTGCATAACTATTATCTATATCCAAGCCCCTGCAGGAACCAGCGGTTGAACCCTTACAGCTCTTTGCTGTGGATGTCATTTTAACTCCATGCTGCTCAGCAGAGTGACCACCTGTTTGGCACACACTTGGAATGTGTTACAAAAAAAAAAAAATCCTCTGCCACGAAATTGTTTGGATTACTTCCACCTTGATTCAGTCAAGGGCAACTTAACCTTACACAAACCCAGTGCAGACAATAGCCTAATATGTGTGTCTAAGTGTCATGCTGATGTAAGCAGCCATCACTGATTGAGCTCAATCATTGTGTGTAATGCTGCCATGCAAAGCTAATTAAAATGCCTCAAACTTAAGTTAAAGTTCTCCATCATTACAAACTACTGATGGTACATAAAACTACACAAATGACTAAATAGACAGTAGTTATCTGACTGCATGTGTGTTAGCATGCTGCACAGCACTGAGCAGCTTGTATCCCACGGGTGTCTCTTCATTTTGTGTGTGTGTGTGTTGGGGTATCTAATGTTACATCAACACTTGATTCTTTTAAGTTAGTGCTACTAAAAAAAATGTCAAACAAGAATGGCCACAATTCAATGCAGTGCCACATATAGCTAAGAGCTATGTTATGGAGCATAGCTTCGCTTAATGTGAGATGCATACTGTCATGTTTAAAGCCGATATGTTAGACGATCACTCACACATGCACACATACTGAGAACATTATTGGCAGGGAAACACCACAGTCAACCCACAAAATGATTGCTAATAGTGCTGCTACACACACACACACCTTTACCCGTCCTGCTACTAATCCTCTGATATATCATGAACCATCACCACAAAATGCTTGATTTCTCTGCTTGTAATTACTGATCTATTTTTACGTCTTTCGGTAACTTGACTAGTGTTTGCTCTTCTAACGGCAGCGTGCTTTAAAGAAAGATGCACACGACTGCAGCGGTAACATTTTCTGCACTGGTTTCTGCAAAGCTTTATCGCCATTAAATGCACGTATTTTTTTTGTCTTGTCCTCTTAAGGTTAATGCACTGGCCTGAGCAGAGAAACAGACGGTCCTGTGTCTTCAGTGCTACGAGCTAGCCAAACAGGCTCAATGGACTTTGGAGCTGACGCTTTACTGTAACGTTAGCTAGCAAGCAGCTTTTCGCCACCAACATTTTTTTTTTGCTCGGTCATTTTAATACAATTCCCATTCGTTTTGCCCATAATGATCCAAACGAGCGAAAAGAAAAGATATAAGCGTCTTAAAACATTTCACGATACCTTCCCGGGCCTTCACCACTGCCGTGGTATGTTGCTGAAAACACAGTCCGTGTTGGGGACGTGGAGAGCTGGGACTAAAGATGGCGTCCCCTCCAAACTTCCACTACTTTGGACACTCATCAAGCTACTTTTCGTGTGTAAGTACGGCAGCGCACACGGTTAATCTTCTACACCGACTGTAAAATTAACCGACTGGAGTCTTACGGTTGTTTCCTTTAACATGAATACAGTGACTGCCACCGAGTGAAAATGTCTAATTATTATCTGTTTTAGGACACAAACCTCTTCACACCTCAGCAGTGCGTCCTGGCTCCGGGGCCACCTCTCCGTCTTCAAGTGGTTGTCTATGAAACGTCATGCATCGTGTGCAAAATTCTTATCGCGAGGGTGATGCATGTTTTTCTTTACGTCAGTGACAATATAAAGAAAAAATGTAAATACACAAGCAACGTATTAGAGCTCAAACTAACCATGCGTGTAGTTTAGCGTGTAAGTTGTAGACTGAACACTGGAAGTCGTGATGTTCAAAGCTCATGTAAATAAAATTGTTAGTTGATTTAAAAAAAAAAAAAAAAGTTATAAAAGATAAATTCAAAAGAAAAAAAAACGGATGATTGAAAATGTGGACCGGACTCGATATGTTAAACTTTTGTTTACTCTGCCAAAGTGACCATTTAGAGTTAGTTATTTTAAGTATAAACGTTCATGCAAATAATTTAGTCAAATTTTAACGTACAAGTTATATATATATATATATATATATATATATATATATATATATATATATATATATATATATATATTATTTAATAATGTTTATTGATATATTTAGAAACTATGTGAACTTTTTCTTATAATATAATTCAATATAATAGGAACAGTTTATTATCTGAACAATTAGGCACGATGTAAAAAGGAAAAAAATGATAAAATTGAAGACAAACAAATAGAAATGTTAAGTAGTATTTTAAACATTTGCCCTAGTAAGTCAAAATTAGGATAGCAAGTCAAAATTCTTATATAGTACCTCATCATTTCATATTATATCATATTATATCATATCATATCATATCATAGTTTTAAGTCGCAGAAACAAGGTTTCCTCCACATAGTTGGTATCCTCAACTAATGGATATTAATATAATGATCTACAATAAATTAAACAAGACAACCACGACTTTGTTTAACAACATGTTTCAAATATTTATTGCATGAAGTTTTGCTGTTGTACAAATATTTCCTTAGTTAAAAATAACAAAACAGGATTTAATGAATAATCAGTAATGTATAAAAAAGGACACAGATCTGAATGACACTTTTCATAGCCGGGCATTAAGATGATGAAGTTGGACATGTTTTTCTGTATTTACTTTGCATCCACACCCGGTGCATTGCAACTTTCTTTCTTCTGTTAACTTGTAGTCTTCTGTCCTCCAGATTCTGAATTTCTTCCAGCCCAGCATTAGAAAATAAATCATTGACCTCCTCTGTAAAAAAAAAAAAAATATGAAAATACAGTCAGAAATCAGAGAGCACACTTTAAAAAAAATACTAAGGTTATTAGTTCAAGTCTCCCAAACAGAAAACTGTTGACGCAAAAAGTGAATTCTCACAACTATGTCAGTCATACCTTTTGTGAAAAAATAAACACAGGTCCCATCTCCACGTGCGTAAAAATTCTCTGATAAGCACCTCCCTGATTGTAAAAGATTAGATAAAATGGTCAAAACAATTAAACTATAAAACAATACTCCACATTCTCGTAAATATGTACAGAATATACAGTAAATTAGTGGTCATGCAGTTATATTCAGGTGTATTATACTATTTACTGGAGTCTCACCCTTTTTAAACCTGAGTTGTGACAAGTCGTATCTCCCATAATCACGGAAGAGGAAGATCCCTCCGTGTTTCAGGTATGTAGATAGTCGGTTCACGACTCCTTGCATTCTGTCAATGAAATAAATAATGTTTTACTACTACTGTTGTACTATAGCTAGTGAAGCTATAATATAGGCTGTATGTAAAGCATTCATTGAGGCCTCATAATATATAACAAACAGATATGCAGGCAAAGTGTTACAACCTCAGCTGTCATAAACAAATAGCACTAATGTAGTCATGTCAGAGAATTTGGTTAAAATATGTTTGCTGCTATTACTTAAATCCTTGTACACATTTAATGTCAAGCAAACCACTATACAGTTGATATACTGCACTGTGACACAATGCAGTCTGCGCGTGGTTTTATAATTGGGTTTTTGTAATGACATTCAGACAAAGCCTGGGGAAAGTGAAGGTGGTTTGGGAGGGTTTATACGGGGTTGGGGAGCAGGCGCTGGCAGGTGATAAATGACATCAGGCTCTCCTATCTTTGTGTTGTAACCGTCACCTACCGCCCCGGATGAATGGAGGAGAGCACAAAGACTGCGAGAATAACATCCAGGCTCTGAGGAGGGAAGGGAAAAGAGGCCATCTCCGCACAAATGTCATGGACAAAGGCATGACACACAGAGTCATCGTAGTCTGGATGGTCCTATATGGAGAAAAATAAAGTAGGCTACACTTAAAACGGTGCCATTACCAGAGTAAATTGCGAAATTGTGGCTCAGATACAGTTTATCATTTGTTTATCGTATTTTACTGGACGTGTTTTACTATTCCACCGGCCTTGTGACCACGACCTTTGTACTTGTTACATAAGTGTAATGTTACTAGTCAGAAATTCCTGTGTGATGTAATTTTTTAAGATAAATATGTTGAAAAAGAAATCCACAAAGTTAGGTAATTGATACATTTCTGTCTACATACTTTTTAGTTTAGTTTCATGGGTTTTTTTATGTCCGTTAAATCATAGTTAGAAACAGAATTCCTCGCAAATCTGCAGATGAAGTTAAATAGTTTTGACATGGAATCCATTAGCTCTGATAAGACACATCTACTGTGATCACTCTTTTGACATTTCGTCTTTATGCTCCTGCTCTAATGAGATATTTCTACTGGCAGCTGTAGGCATTCAGCTATCGAAAATGAAAAGAAACGCATCCCATTGCTTTGGGATACAAAGATGTTCAGACAGATTTAAATGAGTTTCAATAAGGCGATTGTTAAACCCAGAACAAAAAAGGTAATTCACATTCAATTCACCTTTAAACCTGTGCCAAAATATAATGTACCAGATTCTTGTTTCAGTCTCTTCACATGTCAGTTAATTGGTTCGGTTGTAGCTACTGTGCAGAGCTTTGAGTTACTCTGCTCTACTTTCATATACCCATTTCTTTCTTTCTTTTTTTTTTTTTTTTTTTTTTGACAGAACAATAGTTTAGACCATAATGTCTAATTTAAAACATTATTCCTGAAAGCTGAAAAGACTGATATTATTAACCACATCTTTACAATGAATGAATTAAATCAAATTAAGTATTACTTTATCAAATGTTAATATAATCTGTCTGAATATTTTAGCAGTCCATGACATTGGGGGTTTAATCTGATATAATTGTAAATATATCCTCAACACATTTCCCTAAGTACTAAAATTAGTAACATTAACCTGAACACTTACAATTAGAATTAGATTTGATTTAAATATAAGGCCTATTAGTCAGCACTGCCCTGAAGAAATGTGTAAACCTCAGTACAAGATAGTTGTTTATATGCATATGAATACGAAGCAACATCAGAAATGCTCACCTTGACTAGCTGAATGGCATGCGGAGAGAAGTCACAAGAGTATAAAAATGCATCTGTTTCTCTGTGAAATAGAACAGCCAATTGAACAAACCATTAAATCAATGCACATACAGGAAGTGAAGTAAATGTCTGATGAAGTGTAATTTAACCAACATGTCTAACTGCTGTTAAAACTTAATCTTCGATGATCACAATCTCATCACTTTATCCTTGAGACCAGGTGATGATTTGTGCTATTTGAAGAAATTCCCTTTCCCTTGACCTTGTTACCATGATTTCATATTCACAAGAATGAAATGTATGTACATGTACATGTATGTGTGTCATACATACAATAAGAATAAGCATCAGTGTAGAGACATAAAAACGAATGTAATTCCTGCTTGAATGGAAACAATACTGCATAGACATGAAGTAAAAGAGCTGTTTTGTAAAGGCTGTTTTGGCTATTAATCTCCCCTCCCCTTTATTCTAATGTAGTCTTGACCTAGAAAGTGATTCAAGTATTTGTATCTATCCAGTGGCTCCTTCAAGGTCTACAGGAATCTTTGTTTAAATAAGCAGAATAAAACCACAAAGGCCTTTTCCACAAAAAACCAAAAAAAAAAACAAAAAAAAAAACACTTGACCAGCCAAAATAGCTACTTTGAAATATTTGAATATAATATAATAATATTTTTGAATATTTTTGTAATGACTCCTTCATTTTTCACTCATTTCCAACATTATTTTTTAATATTTTAATTTTTAATATTACTTTGAGGCCTGTTTCCCCTCTAACAACTGATTTTCTAATTCTTTCAGTACATGAAAAGACTGCAGCAGAGTGGTTCACTTCTCCCTTTGTCATCTAAAACTATACTAGTTTTGTAGTTTTATACTTTTTTGTTTTTTGTTTTCAAACCAATACAGCAAAATCTTACTCCATGGGTCCGAGTCTATGGGTCTAAAAAATATATATATATAAAGAATAAAGAATACTTAAGATTGACACCCATTGATGATGCTGAAATGGATGAAATAACTGTAAATATCTCAAAATATGTGCTTACTTTATGGACTTGAGAATGGGAAACACACTGTTACCAACTCCACATCCAACCTGTGGAGAGAAAATATTTTGTTGACAATTCTTCCTACTGAAACAGTTGTCGCTTCAATTCTTTTAACACTATAAAAACAATGAAAATTAACATATGTGAACCTCTAAGATCCTGAAAGATGCGTGTTGTCCGGGGAAAGTGGGAGACTGTTTGGCATCTTCTTCATTTTCTTCTAGTGCTGCTCCTTGAGCGGACTGGTAACAATGCAACATTTGTCTGTGATGGTGAGCGGCAGAACTATGTTGATGGTGTCTGTTTACTGAGTCCACATTGGATCCGTTAGGTTCAGTCGGTTCAGTCTGCTGATTATCTTCACCTCTGGTTGTAGCTTGTCTTTTGGTTTTGTGTGGAAGCAGTTCTGGGAATTCTAAAAACAGCCAGTTCCGATCCTTGAAGAACTTATCCTGGTGCGTCTCATAAAACTTGTCCCAGTACTGGTGAGCATCTGTGTCAAATGCACCTGGGAGAAGGAAATTTAGAAACAATTTTACCATTTTGTTGTCATGGAACCCCAATCAAATCTATTTTGCAGGGATACGTTCTTGCCTTGTTCCTTTAAAGGAATTTGTACACTAGAATTTTCTTGTGCCATCAGCCGAGCATTTTCTTTGTTCTCCTCCGTCCACTGTACATGATCCCTAAAATGAAAAACATTATAAAACCACTGCTGATGCATCTTAATTGCTTAAATACCACATATGCTCCAATGTAGCTAAACTATCTTTCATATACTAAATTAAACACTATTAAATGCTAAGAAAATGCAAAACTAGTACATACAGATTCACACACTAAACTTAATGAAAAGGCTCTTGACTATAAGACTAAATTTCAGCTTCATGTTGTTAAAAATGGGTTGTAACAAACCAATAATAGTAAACCACTAACCACATGTTGTGTTTAAAGATGTCGTCGGGGTTGGTCAGAATCCGTGAACCCAGTGGTGCTGAAGGTCTTCCCCCATTGCTCTTTTGTCTTGTAGATAATCTGCTGAAAACTTTGGCCAGTTTGGTTACAGAGATGCTCCGCAGTTTATGCATTTATTCTGTAAAAATGCAGCAAGAATTGAATACCGTTCACAGGGGGACCGTTCATGAGGAGCTCATCGGGGCTGTAGCACTAATACTAATCAAATAATCGTTTTACACGTGTATTTTATTGTCAGGAACAGCTGCCAGTTTAATATAAATACATTCAAGCAAACATGGTTATCAAATTAAAAAGAACTCAGTCTTAAGATTAGGCTACATTAAAATCAAAGAAGACTATTACATAGAAATGTGTACTAAATATAATTTTCATGAGAACACAAAGGCTCTTGTGTGTTCACCAGAGTAGCATTTATGTGGTTTTTGTATTCTTGAGTTTTGTTGAGAACAAATTGAATAATTGAGTATTTTATTGTCACATGTACAGTGACCTAAGGAGCTGCTATTTTGAAAAATTAAGCTCAAGAATACTGATTTGTTTTGTTTGTCCAAAAATAATATATTGAAGAGGCTTTTTGTTTTGTCAAGATGAATAAAATGTTGAGACAGAGTACCCTGTATCCTTTGTGGTCATGTGGATTGTGAATTAAAAAAAATAATAATAATAATATAATAATATGATAATAATATAATAATAATTTCTGAATATAAGGATTTGCTGAGAAATGTAATACAAATGGTGTGTTTCCAGGCTGTTGACAGAGAATCAAATGATGAAGTGAAGTAAAAGCAAATGTTTCTGATCATCACTCTCCCTAAAAATGATCCGGCATATTGTTTCTCTTTGCGCCGTCAGAGGTTTTATCTTATTCTGGAAAAAAAATGCTATTTCGTGAACACATCTATCTGTAAGATGCTTCACCTGGGAGATCTGGTCCTGATCATACCTGGCGGTTAAGAGGAGGGCGCCACGTTTCAAAGCTGATGGAAGTCTGTACTTTAATTTCGGCGTAGAAGAAGAAGCTCAGCGAAGACTACAAAAATGTGGCGTTAGCCGCTAACTAACGACGCTAACTAATCGTTACGTTGATTAAAATACGTTATTATCGTCTTCCAACTTATTACCACTGATGATAATTAACTGTGTCTACTTTCTAGACAACTCCGCTGTTTTATTGAAGTCATATACAGCTGTCTAGTTCGTCTTTCTGAATGAAGTCAACGACATCAATGCTAGCGCTAAGCTAATATGCAGCTTTGTAAACAGTTGCATCGCTGTCAGACTGGAAGACCTCAGCGTCCTTACCTGGCTTTCCCTGTGGTCTTGAGGTCACCTTAGGTTGTTGGCTCCTGACACCGACACGCTACCAGACTGTACTCCTGTACACTAAAGTGCCACCTGCTGATGGCGTCGTCCCGGAGAAGAAGGACCGTAAACACCACTGAGCTGCTGAGTCGGAGGAGCAGAGGTGTCAAAGATGCTGGAGCTCTGATCAGACACAACATGAAGGTCCTTAGAAATATCCTGCTCCAGGTAACAGAGGAGGCGTTTAAACATCCACAGGAGCTAAATGGTTTCAGTTAACGAGTCTCTAAATATGATATATTTTACTCTGTAGGACAGCAGGAGTTTTATTAAAGTATGGAGCAAGACTTCAAAATCAACAATCGCATATGAGAATGGTAAAATCTACTTTGACAATTACCTGAACTGCTACAGTTGGTGAGTAATTATCATACTTTACAGCCTCCCAAATGTCGAAATGTTTAAAGTCACATAAACCATAGAAAATCACTACAAATCATGTAATGTAAGTCCAATTAAGCACAAATCAAAATACTCAAAAATATCTTTACAGATGAATTAATTAATATTAGTGATGTGCTGAAGAAAACATAGAAAATCTAAAGATCTAACTTTTTGAGACACTTATACCACAATGTTTATCAACACTGTTTGTTCCACAGTGGTTACTGACACAAAATTGATTAAATCCTCCTGTTCTTTCAGTGTTCATTCACAGCCTTGTGTTTTATACAAACTACCTAAAAGGTCTAAACTGGAGAAATTCGAGGATGCCTTGCTCTGTCAGAGCCCACTTGTAAGTGAAGCTGCAGCAACACCCTTCGATTTGTATTAATGCACTTAACTGATGAGCTGATTATCACAACATATTTCCTGTTTCTTGTTTCATCTCTTGGTGACAGGGTAAAACATTGTCCTCTCCCTCTGATCATAAACCCAGCCTCTTGGCGTTGACGGCCAATAACTGGTTATTTCGTCTTTCAGCCGAAACGGGGAAAGAGCTGCAACGAGTTTACCTCTCTTCAAAACATAAATTCAAGTATTGTCAAGTCTCATAGTTCTCTATTACTTCTCTATTAGGAAATAAAAACATGTATTTTTATGTTTTAGTTTTATTTATCTTCCTCTTCTGCTTTTGTTGATAGGTATCTTAGTTGGGATGTTTCTCAAGAGATACTTTATGTTAAATCTGTTCAAAACAAAGAAACACCTTTAGCACGACAGGTAAAGTGAATGTATTTATTTTATCAATATCTAATTTTATTGCATGAGTTAAGAAAAACAAATGCATAATCAGTCAGTTTTGGAGTTTTTAAAGGGCTCCACCAACATTGAATCTTTACATGTGAGAGGATGGAACCAGTGGAAGTTTGACATTTTAGCTTGATAAATGACCACTTTTTATTCCACAGGCAGGAATCACTCAGAATACATTGATGCACTTGGCCATCTTTCATGTTTTCCCTTTAGAAATTTTGGGAATGCTGGAAATCAACAAAAAGGTTTGCACATTTGTTTGTTGTTTATCAGAATTTCCCATATGTGCGTGCGAGTGATTATGTTTCTCGCTGAAATTGAAATCTCATTTTTCCAGGTATTTGGAAACGGTGTTACCGATGTTATTCTGTCTCAAGGCGTCCTTGCTGTGTCTTACAGCAACAAGTCTGTGAAGTTATACAGCTTTGAACATGTTGTGAACAGGGTACGTATTCCTTATACCTGCGTGGTGTTTGATGAGCTGATTATTTAATTTAATCAAAGTAAAAAAAAAAAATGCTAGAAATGATTTTTTCAGAAATTATGCACCTGTGTATATTTGAACATTGAATATTTATTTATAATTTAATATCATCCCTCTCTTTGTTCTCAGTACATGAGAGAGAAGATAACACTCGGTGCGCAGAGTTCTCTTCTTGGAGGTAAAACAGTGGGAGAAGCACCGTTTGGTATCCCAGTTAATATCCACATCACAGGTAGGTCTGATTTTAGGTTTCAACTGTTGCTATCTTTGTGATAAAACTGCAACTCACTAGGCCACTGTCACCAAGAATGATTTTATCTACAAAATAAACACAAAGTTGTTTTTATTCTGTTTTATAGATTGCCTTCCGGTTCTTTTCGAGGTGTCCTGCTCTAATAACGGTATCCAGATTGGAGGCTACCCATGGCACTACATCTACACACCACCATATAAACGTCACAAGGGGACTCACCACATCTGTTCACTCAAGGACAACACTATGGTAAATTTAAATAATCTATTAAACAATACAATATGTCACATTTCACTTAACAATGGTAATTATAGCACAAGTACAAATGTAATGTACACTTTGCTATAATAGCTGTCCTATTAGACTGTCCCAGTCTTGTTGTTTGATAGACTAAACTGCAGCTCAGTGGGTTAGTGCCTATTGAAAGTGTCAAGGTAAGAAGGCCCACAGATGTTTTTGACAGGCTCTGTATTCAGCTGCTTAACAGAACAGGACCGAACCAAACCTGTCGACTTCATAATGGTCTGAGTACTTTATGCAGATCTTTGCTGCACACAGTGCAGAAGTTTTTTTTTGTTTCTTCTGTTTTTTCTTTTGGGTTGCTATAGGTTTTGTTTTTTTGTAGCAATTATTCTCACTTGCATATCCTACTAGAGTCAAATGAGGAAAAGGAGGTTGCATAATAAACCCACACTTGAACACCAACACAAGGAACCAGTTTGAACCAGTCTGCCTGAGTTACTGGTTCTAATTCTCCAAAAACAAACAGTGTAAAAAATAAATACACTGGAGATGTTATTTGATATAATGTGCAGTGAACATTAGCAGGATGTTTCTGTTCTCAGTTCATTTTTGTCTTTTCCACATTGACGATTGCATATGTTGTTGATGCCTTTTGCATTTGTTGATGAACCACAAACCTACAAATGATTATGTGCTGATGCTACTGTTTGCTGTCAGTTAAGAGTAATGATATGACATGTTATTATTGTAATTTCATGACATCAGGCAACAAATGGAATACAAAACATGAACTGCTGCTCCCTGGAGAGCGATGGGATCTTCTTCCACCCTGATGACTCAGGAAGAATCATCCACATGGGACCCACCACCATCAAGTGAGTACTGTACCCGAAATTTACACAACAATTAAAAGTATAGAGAGAGACAGAGACAACAACTGTAAATTCCTTTTTAGGAGAATACTAAGAAAGATTTAAAGCATCATATAAGCTCATCAGCTCAACACTTGTAACTCAATAATACTTTATTGTTTGGTGTAAAAACATGGTGCATCTTTTTTATAATAAAATGTTATTATAGCAGATTTGTTTCACAAACACAAATGTCCTTTTTTCCTCCCAGTGTCCTTAAAATTCTTGGTGAACTGAACAGTAGTTTGCCATCAACGGTTACTGAGGATTTCTCTATGATGACCCATCGAAACATCACTGTAAGTATAATAGCATAACAACTTTACAGCGTGTTGAACTATATATATATATATATATATATATATATATATATATATATATATATATATATATATATATAGTTCACATGGATTGTGATTCAACCTTGTGTATGTACCTGATACCTCTGACACTGCAGGAAGAGCTCACACAGTAACTCAATATAGATAAACACAAAGAGGATAATCTCACTGTAGAGATGGAGTGTACATGTATTTCTTTAATCTAAGAAAATGTTATGTTCCTGCTCTCAAATGACTGCAGCCTACCTCACAAGTCACCGTCACCTCATCAGGCCGCACAGTGAAGAAACGATTTCATCAGCTGGATGATGACCCAGATCGAGAGGTACCAAAATAATTACACTTGAAGCCACTGATCCAGTGTCAGTGCAAAAGAAATACTTAATAACTTTGGAAACTAGTTTTTTGTCTGTCTTACTTATGAGAGAAACATGACATAATGTTGGATCTTGCACAAGGGAGCAGCTGACCCGCTTCTCTGTTGTTTTCACTATATAAGCTTTTCTAGGTGAATTCATCATGAATCATAGTGTTAGCTTTCAACGTTATGCTTCTTACTATTATACGTATTTGTTTAGCTACGAGATGTAGACACCATAAGAAATGTATTTACAGAAATTTATATTGTTTCATCCTAAAACCAAAAGAGAAACACGGCTTAAAACGCTTACTAATGTAACTTCCTGGATCAAAGCAGAAGTAATGAGTGTGACTTAAGTTTAATGTCACATATAAACGAGGTGACTGAGGTGGCATCGTGCTGCTGTCCACGTTGTCTTCTAACATTTCCACCCGTGTGCCGGAGTAGCGGTCTTAAACAGTTTTATGCGTATTTTTCCTTGTTTCAGCTTCTAAAATTGCACTGATCTGATGCCAGCCATTTTGTACAGAAGCAGCAATGACACATCCATCCACATGTGTGGACTTGGTCTATTAGCTTATCTTCAAAGTTAGTATTCGTCTTGCGTCTTGTGTGTTCACAGCAATATACAACATATTCTATTATGATATATCATACTGACAAATCCTATCATTAATGTCTTTATCGCATCAACCCATAAGCAGAGATGAGCCTTCTGTAGATATTATAAATGGTGTATCTCATCTTCCAATCTGAAATGGCATCAGCACTGCACATCCATCACACTACCAAGTCCTGAGGCCACTGTGTGTATTTTTACACACAACAAATGAGCTGCCAGATGCGTCCTTCTATGAATTTAATAACAATAGACCAGTGGTGAGTAATAACACCACTTAAGATACAGTTACCGTTGAGTAACAGAAGCTTAAAACAAAGATATATGAGACAGTCAGACAACACTGTTGGGTTTAAAATGTCATTTCATCAATTCATTCAACTGCTGACAAAGCACCCAATTCTTGAAAATAGGACATTTTATTCACTGCACAGAGCATTCAGGAGGCATCTTGGTTCAATGCTCTTAATTGTGCCATTTAAATGGAATCTAGACACAAATTAAACTGACATAGACAGTAGCTACACATGGTTTGGTGACAGAAATCTGATTTCTGCAGACTTTCCGTATGGTGGAATATGAGGACGAGCTTGACCTCTTGGCAGTGGTGGTAACTAACGGTGAGGAGGGAGAAGGAAGAGCTCAAATCCAACTGCATGACAACCACAGTGGCCAGTTAGAACGTACCATAGATCTGCTTGAACCTTGGGACGAGGTGAGTAACGTGACATAATGATAACGTGCTGAGATGAGGTCTTATGTGTGTGGAAATTCATGTGCTTATCTTATCCCATCTTATCTTTTTTTTTTTCAGACTTATCGGCACGAGTTGTTTTTCGACAAAGACACGATTGTTCACGTCGAACAAATCAACACCAACTTCAGCTGCCATGTTTACAAACTCAGGAGCACCAGGAATTGAAAAGGTGCTATATAAACTCCTGGGAAAATTTAATAGTTACTTGTTGAAAATGTTGTAAATATTTGTTTGAAACCTGTTTTTTTTATTGAGTTTTTTTCCTATTAGACTCCTTTAAACTTTAAACTCCTGTTAAACACATTGTTCCTCATCTGTCTCATTCCTCTCGATCAGTTTGTCATTATTATTTTTGTATAAATTGCACTTGATTATCAAGTTTGTTTAAATTGCATCACTGTATTACCTTTTACTTGACTATTTTCATAATGTCTCTGAAATTAAAATGTTATATTTTTACAATTTCCTGACACTTCTCTCTCTCTCCTCTTATTCAAATGTCAACATATTTACAAGGTGCTTTGTGTAAATATGTGTATGGTAAAAAAAAAAATAATTCATTTTCGTTTTACTTGCTTTCACGCCCACAGCTCATTTGTTGTTTATCAAATGGTTTAATTTTACAAACCAACCTGGATATTCGTTTGAAATTGCAGGTATTGTACTAAGTTATAGTTATATACTTATTGGCAACATGTTAAACGCAAAGAAAACAATTATTTCTATCCAGTTTTATGTGAAGAAACAGGCTTTTCCACCACAGCTACTACAGTTTTGACTGTCTGTGCTGTTTTTTTCTCCTCTCAGCTCTTCTCAACGCTCTAAAGACAACTCTCTAATTTAGTGATATGAGTCATGTTTCTCATGATGAAGGGCTACTGTCAATCAAGTCTGATCTAATCACATCCAAAAACTCTTGACGAAGCAGGAACCTATTTGACAAGAATGATTCGTAAGCAGGGCTTTCATGCAGCTGTCAAACAGAGAATAGAAAGAAAAGAAAAAAAATAGAAAGTCTTATCATGTAAATGTGTGATTTTTACACAGCTGTAGCATCATTGAGCACGAGTCATAGTGGTGTTTGAGTCCAAGTTAATGTAAAAAATAATAAACTATAAATCTTATGGTGCAAATTGCAGCTTGTATGTTGTAGGTTTGGTGAAACTGGCCCTAGTTTTATTTACAGTTGAGCTAATGACAAATAATACATGAACTTGTGTATAATATGTATTTATGTAGTTGTGTACAGGTGTGTTCATTTTACATCACAAGATTTTAAAAAAAAAAAAAACACACACACACAAAATCAATATTAAGCCTTTCAGAGTAAAGTAAATAGTGGCCCCCAAAGCAACTTAGCATGAATTTGAGTGATCTTAAATGCTGAGGTGTTTAAGATGGTTTAGTATAAAGTAATTGATAATTTAAAAAAAAATATATTGATTGCACTGAGGATGCAGATTGTGGTGCAAAATAATAGAAAAATTATAATAGCACAGTAAAAAAATGCCTTTAAAATAGATATAAACTTAAAGTCTGTCTCCTCCACACATTACATAACTGAACATTATAATATTTATGAAAGTAGATTTCATTGCAGAATTGTAGATGCATTAGTTTTAGTCAGGTGTAACTAATAAACTGACGACTGATTATGTCACAGTTTATAAAACATGTTACAAGATAATAAAGTCAGCACATGGCCGGAAACTGCAACTGGAGCAGCACAAAAATGAAAACATCCACTTCCCATACTGCTCCTCTGTAAACGGTGAACTTTGTAGATTTCTTCCTCCAAACATTATTGGTTCAGCTCGGGCTCATGTGACCGTGGTCCGTCCTCTTGTCGTCTTGAGCAGCCTCTTCAAGTTGTTGTGAAAAAGAGAAACAGCTGCGCCAGAGACACGTCCTCGTCCTGTCGCTGACACTTGGTGACGATGGAGAATCAAAGACAGTTTGTGGCCGCTCTCTCCGCCGCCGCCGCCGCCGGCTTCGTCTCCATGATTTTCGTCCTGGTCTGGGTCCTTCACTTCAGGGAAGGCTTCGCCTGGGACGGAGGACACGCAGAGTTTAACTGGCATCCGGTGTTAATAGTCATCGGGTTTATTTTCTTGCAGGGAACAGGTACGATGACTCCAACTTTTCCTACTTTTTTATAAACATGGAGTGTTGGTTTTGGGGCATGTGAGCTAAGTTGTGTGTTATTGACTTAAGCAAATTGTAATATTACTCAAGGTAAGTTACACAACTTTTTTTTTCTCTGGATCATAACAGATCACTGAGGATGAGTGAGTACATTGTTACAAAAGCATTAGTTTTTGATGCTTCTACTCAACTTCCTCTAAATGTGATCATTCAAAATGTTAAGTTTATAATTCAGTTTTACATCAATATGGCACTTAAGAACAAACTTTAAGTACTTCAGTATTGCCATTACTTTTTACCTATTCAGTGTACTTTTTTACTCTGTGGACATTTTTTGTGTCAACAGTTAGGCAGCTGTGGAGTTATGCAGGAATTTGAAAAGCTACCAAGTCCTGATAAGAATCAAAACTGTGACTCGTCCTAAAAAAACCCAGCAGATTTCTGAAAAATACTATTTTTGATCTTATACACAATAATAATCTGTCCATTTATTATACAAAATATGATCATGTCCATAAGATGGAAAAAAAACAAAACAAACATCTTTCAATAATCACGGATTTAACACTGAAAGGTCACCGTCTCCAATATTTGGATACTAAAAGCACATTTTGCTACTAATACTTAAATATCTTTAACTGTGAAATTGCTACTTTAATTTAAGTAAATACTCCAAACTCTGCAACCAGCACTACTCAAAATCTGCTTTACTGCTGCAAAATCTGATATTAAAGCTTCACATCTATATCAGAAAACATCTGTCTGCTGCTTTAAAGACCTAAAGAGTAATTGTATAATTTTATATTGACAATAAATCAAATCCACTACATTTTTTATGTCAGAAAAAAAAACCTCACTTAAACTATATGAAGAGGAATTCGGTGATTTTTTAAAATGAATAAAGACAACATTAATGTTTACATTTAGATACATTAACATACATAAAACCTGTTTGAGTTTCACTCCTTTGACCTTCTCTCGCAGCGATCATCGTCTACAGGCTTCCTTGGACATGGCAGTACAGCAAACTAGTGATGAAGTTCGTCCATGCAGGCATGAACTTAGCGGCCTTCATTTTTGCTGTTGTGTCTATGGTGGCGGTTTTTGACTTCCACAACACGGCCAAAATTCCCAACATGTACAGTTTACACAGCTGGTTGGGCCTTACAGCCATAATACTGTTCTGTCTGCAGGTAAATACTTTGTTTTATTGCTGTTTATTAGAAGCGTCAGTGATAACCACAAGCTTCTGATTCTGTAATGCAGGATTCATGTTGCTATAAGTAAAGAATAGTACAGTTTGACATGTTAAGCTGCATCTTTACCATCTTTGTTAACCTTAATTTATTCGTCTTTAATAGAGCTGTGGACTGGTTTAACATAATGAGTATAGAGAAGGACAGAAGGCTTTACACATGTGTTACTGACATTTTCTTAAAGTACACCAGAAAACAAATACTCTGTCTTGACGAGTGCATTTTTTTCCCTCCTTCAATGGGCAGCTTGTTCTTGGAGTTGGCATGTACTTAATACCAGTTGCACCTGTATCCTGGAGAGCAGCATTTATGCCCCTGCACGTCTACAGTGGTCTCTTACTCTTTGCGAGTATAATCGCTGTGGCACTCATGGGCATCACAGAGAAACTAATTTTTGGCCTGTAAGTAATTTTTTTTTATTGGTTGATCTGTTTTAGTGATTTTGTATTAAGGGGGAGGATTTTATATAAGCTCTCTCCTGCACAATTATTTGTCTTTGTATCACTGAATTTTTTTTTTATCATTGTGCATATGAATAAAATAAATAAATGTAATTTTTAAATAAGAAATGAATTGTGTGCAATGTTAATCTGCTACATGACTTTTAATTAAACTTTTTGCTTCATGACAAAGGAGCAACCCAAAGTATAAGGACTCTCCTCCAGAGGCCATTTTTGTAAACGTTTTGGGAGTCCTTCTGGTTGTTTTCGGAGTTCTGATCCTCTGGATTGCCACTCGACCATCTTGGAAACGTCCCAGTGACCAGATCTTGCATACTTTGCATACCAACGGGGGAGGTGAGGACAACACCAAAGTTGGGCCGGCCCTGTCTCAGTTATCTGATGGAGCTGATGCTGAGGCCTATGCAGACGTCAGGAGGAGGAGTAACAAATTAGATGATCAGAATAAGTGATAATAGTCAGGTGTGATACTGTGTCTAAGGCAGAATGTATCCTCACCTAGTCTACACTGGTCAGAAAAAGTCAACGTGTGCTGATCTATTCATACGAAACTTTCTCTCTTGCACCTTTGACGTATTTCATTTTGATGGCATTTTGAGCTTGTTCTCTCAAAGATTTATTCTTGCAAGTGCATGTAAATAAACTTAAGCTATTGCACAAAGAGAATTAGATGATGATGATGATGATGATGATGATGATGATGATGATGATGATGATGATGATGATGATGATGATGATGATGATGATGATGTTGATGTGGATGTGGGAATATACTTTGTTGACACACTGTAGACAGACTTTATATGCTCTAACCCCTTTGTACTTTGACATGTGTTACAATAAATACTGGCATTTTCTAACCAGCTTTTAAAGTCATTGGATATTCTGAAATGTATTAATATTGTAATATATATTATTGTTTACTAATGACGGATAATATTAATGTTATAGAACCCATGTTGAACAGCAACACTGCATCAAACATTATAACTCAGGAATCCTGTTACAGTAAATGACTTAAATTATATTATATTATTATTATAAACTTTTAATTCTATATCCGGCTTGCTAGCTCCACCTAGTTGTCTTCAAGCAATATTTTTCTTTTTAGGTTTTTCTTTCCAAACTCAGACCTCTTGCATGCTTGACCTCAGATGACAGCAACACAGCAAACGTCAAAGTCAAATAACTGATTTGACTCTTCCCGGCTTCTGTAGTCCGGTTGGCAGCTCGATTGTTTTGGCTGTGTGTTTGGTGTCACGTCGAAAAAAACTGTTTTAAGGTCGGTTATGTGCAAATTAGAGTGGTTTTAACTGTCATACCATACACCGGTTACATTTTGTTTGTGTATTTTTTGTTGTTTTGTTTAAAAGCAAACTTCGTTTATTCAACGAGCGGTCGCTGCCACTGAACGCTAGCTGCTAACAAATAAAGCTAATGCTACTATTCCAGCTAGAAATAATGAGTTTAATGTTCCAAACTGCGTTTTATGTAGGCTGAGAAACTCTACCTAACAGGAGAATTGTCATTACATCATGCGTCTTGTCAGGAATTATTAATTAGATGTTGCACATTAAGGATATCCGTGATAACAAGGAAGGCTAACATTAGCATCGGCCGAGGCCGGTTGGATGCTAGCGGGTTTCCTATGAAGATGTGGTGCGATTGAATTAATTAAAAAAAAAAACATCACGTCAGCGTGAACTTGTAGCTTGAGAGTTTAACCCACAAAACAATAAGGACTAGTGAGAAGTAACTGAATGTAGATAGGCAAATCCTGCGCTAAGCTAACCTGTCGCTGCAGCTTCAGGGTGGGGCTCCCTGTTAGCTAGCTGACAATGACTGGTCAGCAGGGCAGTGGTTTCAACAAAGCATGTAACTGTGAAACCAAGTGTGCTTCTGCAAACAGCTCATAAATATGAGTCATTCGGCTGCAGAGAAGACAGAAAACACTGCTTGTAGGTGGAGATTGATACTGTTTTACCTGCCAGGTAAATGTGATTGTCACTGTTTGTGGTGGTACTGAAGCTGAGAGCTTCAGCTGTCAGGAGGTGATTGACAGGACATAGCATAAACACTGAGAGGCCACTTGATACTCAGGTTGTGTTTATAACACCGAAGAGTTAGAAACTGAAGAGATTTTAGCTTCAAAATATAATCTTTTTTTTTTCCCCCAGTGTGTTCTTAAGAGTTACATAAAGACAAACAGAAATATGTTTGTTTACAGCTGTGGCATCATGTCTGACAAGAGTGAGCTGAAAGCAGAGCTTGAAAGGAAGAAGCAGCGCTTGGCACAAATCAGAGAGGAAAAGAAAAGGAAGGAGGAGGAGCGCAAGAAGAAAGAGGTATGTGTAACACTTTGGAGATGTTTTGAATGTTTAGTGATATATTGGACGCAAAGAGAAATATGGAGAATAAACACATTCAAAACTGTCAATGTGCACAGTGTGAGCGAAAATCATTATTCAATTCAAATGCAAATGATCTCCCTACACTTCATTGTTGTGAGCTTTGGTTGTCCACATGCAGGGAGAAATCACTGATAGCCTCCATTTGAATATGTGTCAAATGTGTTTTAAGAGAACTTGTAAATGATGTTTATGTTGACAGACATTCACAACACGTTTCAAGGAGTTTTTAAAGAGACTTGTCAGAAACACGCCAGTGATTTTGGAATAAGCATTGTTTTTGATTATAAAATAAATTATAGCAGGATTGTATCTGGGTTTAAAAAAAGAAACATTTGAATTATATATTATGAGAAATATTGATCGTTTTCTATTTTTAATTAACATTATCGCCACTATTTATGTTTTCTTTGGGTATTGGACACAGTACATGTAGGATGTCAAAACAAATTTGGTGAGAGAAAATGTTGGAGAGAAATTTTGGTGTCACTTAATATACAGTAGGCAGAGTGTATGAAAATGCAAATGTATGAAACTTGTGTTTCAGGTGGCAACAACAATGAAGTGTTTGTGTGCTGCTCTGTATAATCTCACTGGATGAATTTTCAAGTGTATTTAAGTTGTTTTTCATAATGTGCCTCAATGATAGCCACTATATAGTCTCCACTTGGGATAAGAAAAATAAACCCTCATCACCTTCTCCTGATATCTCAAGCTACAGTGACTTTGTGTGCATCAGTAATACCACTGATTTGGGAAAGCTTTTTAAAGCTTTTCCTCTTGTGAGTTGGTCTCTGAAATGGTAGAAACAATCCTCGTCTCCATCAGTGGAGCCAGTAATGACACAAAGTTGTTTGTTCAGAGTCGATAAGTGCATTTTCCTTCTTGCTTTGTGTGCTGTTTTCTATTCTCTAATGCCACTTAGGCTACATTCTGGCACTGTCAGCGACTGTCAGTTTAGTCTGTTAATTAATGAGAATGTGAAGATTTGTGAAAGTCTCTGACTGCTAGATATCAGAAAACTAATGGCATCGAATCACATGCAAACATGCATTTGTACAAGTGGGTAGTTACCAAAACTGTTTTGGTGCTTCTTCAGTTGGCAAAGTAATCACTGTTATTAAATTTGAATAACAGTTTTTCAATGTGTTTACTGAAACAATACAATAATCTGATCTGTCGACCGTGAAGTACTTTCTCATTTACACCATCATCAATTAATCTACCTGCAGTGTATTACTGGGTTAAAATATGGAACATGTGTTCAATAGTTGTAAATTCTGTGTAATGTATATTCTGAGATTAGAGCGATATAATGTGGATATTTGGACATTGTATTAATGGCCGGTGCGTGGTGCGTTTTTAGGCCGACCAGCTGAAAGATGCTACACTTCACCAGGATGACTCTGACCTGGAGAAAAAGAGGCGTGAGGCTGAGGCCCTGCTACAGAGTATGGGAATAACTCCAGAGGCTCCTGTTGGTATGTTTTATATTTATTCTTGCCAAATTTTGTATATTTAACCACTGTAATTTTACCCTTTAACAGTAGGAAAGCACAGGCATATTCCTACATCTCATTCGACGTATCGTCTTATATACCTGTTAACAGGCAAAATTAGTAATAATGTCTAATTTTCTGTGCATCTTATATGCATACGGTCATTATATTAGTAGTTGGATCTAAATACAAAGTTCTCTAAAACAGCAAGCAACAAAATATTAGGAAAATGCTTTAAGTCATAAACGTTTTTTATGGACAAACAGTGGAATGTTCTTGAACCTTGCCCACATCCATAGTGGTTAGAATGAGGGTTGTGGTCAGTCGGTCAAGGCTTTTGCCACATAGAAGTGGGCGTCATTACATCTAAACTGGGTATGGAAAAAAAATACAAAAGAGGAGCTTACCAGCTAACTCTGTCACATGACTTTCCAACGTATCATGGTATCACTTTATAAGCAGATTAAAGGCAAAGAAAAGTTAAGGACTAAGTAAGAAGTGAAGGTGGTAACGTTCACTCGGTGCAATGTATGTGTACCTGAATGTTAGATATAATAACTTAGGCTTGTTTTTACTTTGCCTGTTTATTTTTCTGTCATTTGTGTTTGGGTTACTACATAAAGCACATTAAAAAGACACACTTTTTTATACTGTTCATGGTCTGGACATGAACAATCACAGATTAAAAATGAAACCAATCATTTTAACCCAACGGTCATTTTAATATTGTTAAAATATGTATAAGCTTATCATTACTTATGTCAGACTCAGACTCAGACACCCGAGCACCGAGCCAAAGAAAAAGAAAAAGTCATCATTCTTAAACTTGTTATAAATTACACATTTTACCACAGGTGTGCCACCAAAACGTGTTCAATATATTCTTGCAAGTTTCCACAGTATATTGCTCAGAGAAGGTCTGTATAAACGGCCTGTAAAACTCGCTTATTTTACATAATTTACCAAAGTATTTTCATAAAATAACCTGATAGAAATAGTAAAATTACCTGATATCCTGCATTGAAGTTTCTGTCTAGATGTTCGTGCAGACCTGGATTCTCAGCACTGTCATGTTGCTAACAGCAGGTGGCAGAAGAGATCCATACAAAAATCCTCACAGGCCTCACAGCCCACATGGAAACAAACTTAAGACAGAAGTAACACAACATCATATTTTTGCTCATGTATCTAATATTCTGTGTGTTCTACTTATTACATTAATTCAGACATTTATTGGTAAAAACAGTCAGTATGATGATTTTAACACCATTATTGTCTGTTTCTTAGTTTGAGTTCATCTTCCTACAACTTGTTTGTCACTGAAAGACTTTTTTATGTATTTAACTTTCATTGCCACAATAAAACATATTTATTAATATTGTAGCTGTCAGGTAAACTCCAATTTCTTCCAGTATTTTATAACATTTGTCCAATATTTGAATCAACAAAGCTACAGCTGCAGCATAGATGCATTTACACTGTGTTGTGAATGGCCCAGTGTCTTTACATTGTAACATGATTATTGTCTGTTTCTCTGTGTAGTCCCTCCTCCCATGTCTCCGACTGCCAAATCGGCAGGCACACCAAGTGAGGCAGGGAGCCAGGACTCTGATGGAGCCGTGGGACCCAGGTACACACACACACACACTCATACACACACTCATACACACCCACCCCTCAGCAAAGATTTTCCTCACTTCCCGTAACAAGAGTTGAAAAAAAAACACCAAGGGTTTTATTTATATTAATTAAGGGCCATTTCTTCTTTTAAAGCAAAATATTTTGTACACAGTAGACCTTATTCATTTTAAATCTTCTCAAATGTCTCTGTTTGTCTGCTTTTTGTTCTCGTTTTTGCTTATGCCAGCAAGAAAAATGTTTTCATTGTCCTTGTCACAGCATTTCAAGCCACTTAAATTGCAAATGTTGCCCAGGAATTTAGTTGTGATGAAATTTTCAACCTGTTTTTGCTTTGCAAGCTTTGCATCACAGTAAACTCTGCAAGGTTATGAATATATGTGTAGCCTCATTATATCAGGAGCAACTGTGCTAAAACTTTTTTTACAGTGTCTCAGGCCATTACAGTGAATGATGACGAGTTTATGCCAACTGAGTGCATGTTTATTTAATTTGTGTGCCGTTGAATTAGGACGATCCTACATTCACAATAAAGCAGCAGGCTGCTGTGATGCCTGAGGGACTTCTTAACCCCTAATTAGAGCCCCTTCCATGGGCTGAAATCCAAGCTCCCCCAGTGTCCCATCAGACCCAGGGAGCTGTTCCCCCTACGTGTTGACTCATTTCCCTCACCAGCATGGCCATTTCCTACACACATGGAGGTCATGTTTTCTCCCTGAGGGTTCTCTCTCTCTGTCTCTCTCTCCCTCTCTCCCCCCTTCTCTCTCTGTCTACACGGCAGTCAGAGCCTTTGGTATGACAGTTTAGGCCGCATGAGCCCTGCGGGCTGCACATTACACCCTGTGTCATCCTTCTCAGAAGGTCTGTGTGTCCATGCATTTTAAGTAGATACGTTCTTTCATGTCTGAGAGTCATGAAGGCAGATTTAAGAGCCATTAGACCTGAAAAACAGCAACGACAACAACAACAAGACAAAAGTCGGGGTTGAAGTGTGTTTGTGTTGTGTGATAAAAATGCACATTTACCTTTTTTTGTAATATAGGATCCAGTCAGCATGTTGTGTGCCATAAAGCTAACTTTATTTCCTCTCCTCATTTGTGCTCGCCTGTCTCTCTCACTAATGCCGCCTTGTTGCTGTGACACTAACCAGGACTCTGCACTGGGACTCTGACCCGTCCACCCTTCAACTTCACTCTGATTCTGAGCTGGGGTACTGGACACTCTCTTCTCTCCTTTCCTGGTCATTTTCCCTTCTCTCAATCTATGGCATGAATATCTTGTTTTTCAAAGTCATTATTCAGTTAATACAGTGCAGGAAAAGCTTGCATGCAAGGGTGATCAGACAAAACCTTGTTAATAAATTCATACCGGTTGTTAGACTAATCTTGAGGCTTTGCCTTCCCATGAAACACTCATTTACTTACTTTGATCAGCATGAGAGTCCACTTTGAAGGAGGTGAGAAATTGTTTCAAAAACAGATGAGAACTGTTTTAGCACAAATGTTTTGTTTTTAATCTTGTGAAAATCATTATTCATTTGTAATGATGTTGTGCAAAGCCTGAGTTGTTCTGTGCTTTTAGGCGAGGAACTCCAAAACTGGGGATGGCCAAAGTCACACAAGTTGACTTCCCTCCACGTGAAACTGTGTCCTACACAAAAGAGACCCAGACACCTGTCGAGACCCAGAAAAAAGAAGGTGATTCTCATATAATGTTGTGCAGGATTACGTTGGAAAATCACAGACAAAACACATGTGCTTGGATATGTGGGTGTATGAAAACATAACAACCCATTATGTTTAGATTATTTGATAACAAATGTTCTATTGTGCAGCATAGGAAGTAGACAATTTCTTGACGGGGGTGTTGTGAGCTGTACGAGTGTACAAGTGGGCACCGGAAATGAACAACAAGTGGAATAGATTTGACTTAACCAAGCACTGAGATGAAAGTAAAGGAAAAATGAGGCCCAGGAAACATAAGAAGTCAGAGCAGAGATTAAATTCAGACAAGCTCTGCTCCCCTGAGCCTCGTATGCAGCTCTACAACCCAGCCCCGCTTTGGTATAATTAATGAGCAAGATGAGAAAACCAGTGACAGGAAGGAGAAATGCGATTGGAGGGAAAGATATGAAGCGCCGTGCGTACAACTGCTCGCTGCCTCTGAAGCATGTCGATATGTATGTAATTGCTGCACTGACGCTTTCATGTGGCTGGACAAAGAATATTTGGGCTACTACTTACATCCACATGTTGAGCACATGTTGAGGAAAATATGTTATATTTGTGGGTGTGCTGCTGCTTTTTTTTTTGGGGGGGGTGATTTATGTAATGACAAATGGTGAATAACATACATGACTGAAATTTGGATTAGGATGTTTTTTTTTTTTTTTTAAACGCAGAACTGAAAAAAACTCATACAGCTCCTGAATGAGTCTGTCTTTTAGCTGATTTCAGCTAACACATCTTTTTAATCATCCTTAAAAGCCTGGTTGGGAATTTAAACAGTGTACTGATTGTCGGTTGCCGTCTGATCAGATGATGTGTATAAAATTCTAAGGCGGCACGCAGCGTGAGTAAGGTAAAATGGTGTGATTTTGTGGAAAAACTACGAGCAGAACTAGTGAAGGATGAAGAGCATCCCTCTGTTCCCTCGTCGCTCTTTACGCCGGACTCTACTGGGCATTGTAAAACAGTGTTAAACAATGATGGTTTCTGCCAGCTGTTCAATGCGAGGCCCCCTTCCCCTCACTGCCACTATGTAATCATTTCATCAACTCCCTCGCGTCCCTGTCTTCTCCCTTCACCGAACAGGCACATAACACAACACACTCAGTAACATTGTGCATTTTCACACCATCACTTCTGGCACTCGATGAGACGGCATCAACCCCCCCTTCCCCGCGTGCTCCCCTCGGTGCATTTTGGATGGCGAGGAGTGGCGTCGAGGCCTGTTTCTGTGATTGAGCGATTTATCGTGTTGTCAAAAGGAGGCAACGGGCGCAGCACTCTCAAGGTCAGCAGGCGGTGGCATTAGAGGGAGCTGTGGCTGTGCCCCCAAGCTGCTGCAAACTGATGGTTCCCACAGTGTGTGCAAGACATCTCTGAGAAAGAAGTAAAAGCTTTAAGTTCCTTAACATCTCCTCCCCTACTGGCCCCAAAGACAGACCCCCTGAATTGTCAATGTGAATGCGTCGTCAGTTTTATATTATTTATTTCTCCAGTAATGTTTACACCAGGGAGTCACTGTATCACCATACTCCTGCACAGTCTTTGTGAACCTTGAAATCTCATCTCAGATGCCTATGGCTGCATAAAGATCACTTCCATATTGATGTTTATTTGCCTGCATCTTAATTAAGTTCAAATTTGTGACCTTTGGACAATATAGATGCATTTTTAGGCAGTTTTTTGAAAGCGAGTCGATTTAAGCCGTCAGCATGGTGGCGAATGTCTGCTACAGTATTCCCAACTGCACTAGTAGGTAATATGCAGCATCAGTATGCACTCCTCAACAAGAGGCTGTAATTATGGAGTAAGATATTGTTGGAGGTTGAGGGGAGCTGAGGGGTGTGTGTGTCTGTGTGTTGTGTGCATGTGTGTGTATGTGTAGAGTGGCTGGTCTGATACATCATTTAAAAAGGGCTTGTTAGGAATAAGTATGTAGAGCAGTTTAGTAAATCTAATATTTAATTGAATGTGATTGTTTTAATCACTTTGAATTCAGAGGCAGGTTAAAACTTTTAATCACAAAAGCCCTTAATGGCCTTCTTGTTACAAGTACCACTCGTAATTGTGGTCAGCTTTTATGCACTTGATGATTAGTACTGTTAAATATCTATTGTATCCCTCTGTCATACAGCATCTAAGAATTTAAAACTGAAAATTTGTATATTCAGTTGTTTTTTTGTTTTTTTTTCTTGGCGTGTGGTTATATTGTCAGTTTTTACACCTTTTTTTTTTTTAAAAAAAAAAGGTTTTTGTTTTTGGTTTCATTTAATGCTAGTTTGAGGAGTTGTATTGTTTGTGAATGCTGGTTCTGGATTTCCTCTTCCCATTGGTATGTTCGTGGTCTTTAGACCTCTGCGTCATCAGAGATGTGTGTAACACAATAGACTTCTGTCTCACCGACTCCACTTGTGTTATCAGTTTGACAAAATCTTACTGCTGATGTCTTTTTTTTTTACTTTGCAGCAGTTTTTAAATCATCTACAACTACAGATGCCGTCTTAAGAGATTGATCACAAATTTGAAAACCGCGACACTCGTTTGTGTGTCGTCACAAACGCTGGCGGAGTTTTGTCTTGTGTGTTTTCATCATTGGTCTTTATGTGGAAGAGAAAAACCCTGCTGCACGTGCTGCAGCTTCACCCTTGTGCTGTCAGGACGTATAGAAAGTGGGAGACACCTGCAGCAGAGAGCAAAGGTCATTTAGTTTTATAGTTGTACATCACTGGCCGCATGCCGTGTTTGCATTAATATATTGTCCATTGACTAGGACCTGTGATTACTCTCCCCTCCCCCCCTCCTGTCCGGCTCCCCCCACCCAGAAAAGCTTTTATTTCTTAAGTGGTACAAAAGCCATAATTGGGTCTGCTTTGAGAGGAGGTGTCAGTGTATGGGACATCGGTGATTCGGGTGAATTCTGTTAAATGCAACCCCTCCCCACCTCCCCTCCATCACCCACCCTCGCTAGGCGCTACTGCCCCCCTACACATCCCCAGCGGGGTCACCAGGATCACTAGCTTTTCTCCAAATGGCCATTTTGGCTGGCAGGTGCATTATACCCTTTATTTTCAGATTGTCTATTCGCTCCTAATGCCTGGCAGGTTGATTGCTCTGGCTGCCTCACCACGGAAAGGGCTGACGAGCACGGCCGGGACTTGCTGAAAGACAGTGATTACTGTTTTCCTTTAAGCCTGATTGAGGCCCTTGAAAGGAAAGATTTTAACCTTCTCCTGTTGGTTGCAGAGTATGGCCGTACATTGAAATGGCTTGTGTCATCAACCCAGTTCTGTAAACTCATCAGTGCACCCAATAACCTTCTTCCCCAAACCTCCGTCTGAGAAAGGGGATAAATCACTTTATGGACAAAGTGACAGATGACATTATCATTTAGATTATCTCAGTAGGAAGGAAATTCTGGCATTCGGTGCTGTCATCCTAGATTAACTACAAGGTTCATACCAAGATAAACGCCTGTAGGAACCAGATGAGTATTTCCCCTCTCCTCAATCTGTTTTGTCCTCCTTTTGCAGCTTTTTTTTTTTTTTTTTTACGTTGAAAGCATAAGCTATATAGTGTTTCTAAGAGATGTGTTTTGAAAAAACATGTTCATCTCCTTTGAGGTAGAACCGGTGTGCAGTTTGCCAGCTGGTCTGGCCTGTATTTTGTTGTACATTCTCTGAGGTTGAATAGGAGTTGCGGGACCTCCTGCTAGGATGGTAATTGCATAGGCTTGCCGTTCAGGGAGAAGCTTGTCTCGGGGCAATCAGGCGGAAAACCTCTGTGCCATCCCCATGCCACCTCTGAAGAGCACAAGACAATCCCAGCATCACCATCTGCTTTTGCACCATGCCGTCATCTGGCCAGACCAATGGGACAGGGCCCGGGCAGCTGCTCCACACCCTCTGCCCCGCTGCCCTGTGGCCTAGAAGGGGGCAACCTGCTACTGTGACACAGAGGAAACAGCTACACTGACAGCTCAACTCTCTATTCAATGGCTAGAGTCTCATTAACAGTTGCGAAAGACAGGGGTCCCTATGACAACAAGACACCCGCTGCGCTGTGTCCCTTTAACACAAATGACAAACTTCCCCGCTTTAGAGGAGCAGGTTTTTTTTTTTTTTTTTTTTTTTTTTTTGAAAGGCGACATTGTGCTGACAAACCAAACAAATGCAAGGCAGAGATACAAAATCAGTCCATTGCCGAGCCCATAATCACTGGGTGAAGCTTTTATTGGAAGAAGAAAATAACAGAGGTAGAAGACGTAGTGACCAGAAATTATGAAACGTCTGTGTGGAGGCATGATCCTTTGTTTTGAGAAAGTCGTTACTTTGATTTTTCATTTTATTGTCTGCTCGTGTTTGAATTTTTATGACTAAACTGATGCGTTAAACTGATGATTTACAATTTTCTCGCGTAAGAATATAGCGACGTAGACATTTTTCCATTTTTCAGCGTTTAACAGAGTTCACTTTATGATCCACAGAGGAAGAAGAAGAGGAAGAAATTGCTCCTCCTCAACCAATAGTCGAGACTCCGACTGAGAAACCGGACCAAAACGAGGAGGAGGAAGGTACTTCGCTTCCGGCAATTACGTATAATTGACATACTCTCCTGAAGTTGAGCCACTTTAGCTCTGCTAGGAATTTTACAATTTCATATATGATAGTTCATTCAGAATACAAAGATGTTTCTGTTCCTGTGAAGCGGTGCATCACATTCTTTATCATAATGGCCATGAGAATTAGATATGTTAAATATGTATTTCTTTGTGTTTTTTCCCTCTATGTGTAGCACCTCCACATGAGCTAACAGAGGAGGAAAAACTCCAGATCCTGCATTCGGAGGAGTTTGTGAATTTCTTCGACCATAGCACCCGCATTATCGAGCGAGCTCTTTCAGAGCATGTGGACCTCTTCTTTGACTACAGTGGCCGTGACCTGGAGGAGAAGGAGGGGTAATAATTGGACATCTAATGTTGTTAAAAGCTTGTAATTGCTTTTTTTTCCTCTCTTTTTCATGAAGTGATTTTATTGATTTGTTTTTCTCGCCCTTCAGTGAAATCCAGGCCGGGGCGAAGCTCTCTCTCAACAGGCAGTTCATGGACGAACGCTGGTCCAAACATCGTGTCGTCACCTGCCTCGACTGGTCCCCCCAGGTAATTTTTTTTTACAGCTCGTTGATAATTAGACCGACACATTTGGCAGAAAGAAAATGTCAATCTTAGCAATGAATTTATTCTGTTTTTTTTCACTAGAAGTAAAATGTGCGTAATTGTTGCTAAATGGCTGTTAAAACAACTTAGCTTTGTGCAGCTATAATGTTTTATGATTACATAGCTTGAGTTTGACAGCATTTACTTTGAGCCACAAGTCCCTCAGGAAAAGTAAGTTATGTCCCACACAAATTGTCACTTAGTCGGAGGCCATAATGATTTGTTTCCTCCGGTGTCCAAGGTCATTTAATGCATGATTCTGCAATGACTTCTGACAGTGATTGAACACCAACTCTTTGTTCACAGTATACACTTGCTCAGAGCGATAGCCACACAGCTTGTGATTTGAAATTATGTATTCACAAACTGTAAATCTTAATCAAGTATTAGTGGTAGCAGAGGTTAATGGTTTGTTTACTTCTGGGTAGAGTTTCTGCCATTTGTTCGTTCCTTCTCCGCACTTCAGGCAGCTTTGGTTTTTGAAAGATTTTCAATAACTTGCTCTGTTATTATTCGCCCGCTGTGTTCCTCCATGTGTCTTCAGAACTGTAAGATTTTGGTAAAAATTATGAAAGGAAATAAAAACGTAATTTACCAACGTTTTTAGGGGGTTGGGCGACTTAAACAAGCCATAAAGCTTAAGGAAAGGGTTAGTCATTCCTTAAGGCATTCAGCAGCACCACACAGGGCAAGTGAGGCTTGTCCACATGGAGCCAAGCCTGGAGGCCATGTCTGCCTCCCCTCCCCTAACATTCATTTAGTCTGATTCTTTCTTTTTCTTTTCTTTTTTTTTTCTGTCACTAGTATCCTGAACTCTTGGTTGCCTCATACAACAACAACGAGGACGCCCCTCACGAGCCAGATGGCGTGGCGTTGGTGTGGAACATGAAGTATAAGAAGGCGACGCCGGAGTACGTCTTCCACTGTCAGGTACCTACAGCAAAGCTTTTCTTGCTTCTCCCCTCTCAGGTTTGCGTCTTCCAGGACAAGCAAAGATCAGCGCCAACCAAATTTTGTTTGCTCACCCTCTGTGCTCGCACCCGCCCGTCCACCCCTCCACCCCTCCTGCCTTCATCCACATTGTGAGTTCACCGTGCTGGCATCCACCTCTGCCACATCTATCCACAAACACATGTTCATGAGGCGCCGGAGAAGACCTGTGGCGCAGGAATTGAATGGAATCCGAGCACTGCAGCAGGATTAAGTGTGTAGGGCAGGGCTGGTTATCATGTGCATCTAAACAAGGGCCCTGTGTTCAGACGGGGCGAGCAGGGAGAGCAGCAGAGCTCCTCCGCTCTGCCCGGCCTTATTATAATGCCTGCCCTGAGGCTCCTTCACCAAGACAAGTTGAGTAGAACCACATGTTGTTGCCTCCAGAGCGGATGTAGATGCAGGCGTACTGCTCAGATGAATAAAACCGAACAGAAGTGTGAACGCAATTTTCTGTGTGCTTCCAACTCCGCTCACACTAAGATTTTTCTCATCAATGTGTTACAGTTTTAGTTTTAAATAACGAAAAGATCCCTTTAGAAGAAAAATAACATCACAGTAGGTAAAGATGTGAGTGCATGTAGGTACAAGGAATAAAATTCATGAATCAAGTCTTAATCCAAAACTAAATAATAATCCTGTTGAGCAGCTTCGAGCTTTGCTTTGCTTACACTGTAAGAACTCAGGCGTGAGTGATGAAAGATGTGTTTGGGTGTGTTTCGGGAAAGAGGGAACACGCACAGAACAGTTCTTTAACATTGAGTTAAAGCAGGAGAACACATTCAAGTTGATGTTTTCCATATTCTGATCACTGGCAACTTTGAAGATTTCAAGTGTTGCTGATATAAAACTTTGCTGTATTTTGGATCCTGTTAACCAGACAGTGATTTTACACAGTTCTACCCTGTGGTCAGTTACCTCGTTGGAAAATCGTCTAGATTTGTGCCTCTATTCATTGTCATCCAAAAAAAAGTTAGAAAAAAAAATTCTTTAGCGCTATACCTAAATTTTATTGTCATTATTTTTCAATCTGATCATTATTAGTTGGATCAAGTTGTTTTAATGATTGATATAATGACAGAAACAAACAAAAAAAAAAAATGGCCATCACAGTTTTCCAGAACCCCCTGTTACGTCTTTAAAAGACCACGTCTCTACAAACATGAACGTTGACATCATCAGAGAAACTAAATGCTGCCTGTTCTTTTCTCTCTTTCTGCTTCTTTTCTGACAGTCTGCTGTTATGTCAGCCGCGTTTGCCAAGTTCCACCCTAACATTGTGGTGGGGGGCACATATTCAGGGCAGATTGTACTGTGGGACAACAGGAGCAACAAGAGAACACCAGTGCAGAGGACTCCACTATCTGCCGCAGCGCATACGGTACAGTAAACAGCTGACAAAGTTGGTTATTTACTAAATTTAAATCCAACAAACTGTAAATTTTTCTCTCTCTGTCTCTTTGCAGCACCCAGTTTACTGCGTTAATTTGGTCGGTACCCAGAACGCCCACAACCTGATAAGCATCTCCACTGATGGGAAGATGTGCTCATGGAGTCTGGACATGCTTTCACAGCCACAGGTAACACACATATACTGAATGTGTGTTGGTTTTTCTTATTTATAGTTGGTCGAAGCAGAATTTCTGAATTATAAACAACTTGGGATTAAAGATGTAACCATAAAATATAATTGCTATGTTAATGATTCATCACAATTTTAAAGAGCGGAGCTTAGTTTTTATACTTTGTGTATTATCTGTCTCCTCAATTTCACATTCCCCACACTTCCTGTCCCTCCTATTTACGCTAAACGTCAAACATTTGGGCCAGACTCCTTTTTTTTTTTGTTGGCATTCCAGTTTGGTATTTCCCTCGGTTTTTACAGTTTTTTCTTCTACAACTCATTTTTCACTTTCAAGGAAATTAACTTTGCTAGCTGTGTCATTTCATCCGTGCTGCCAAGACCTCGATGTCAAACGTCAATTTTTTATAAAGTGCTAGTTGAATTTAGATTATGCATTAATAAACTGTCAAGTGATTTTTATAGGTTGTGCTTGGCCGTGTGTGTGTTAACATAAAGCCTGAGCGAGGAGCTTGTTTTAAATGTTGTTCTATGTCCCTGCTCCACCCCCCCTCCCTCCCTACACACACACAGGACAGCATGGAGCTGGTGTTCAAGCAGTCTAAAGCCGTAGCTGTCACCTCCATGTCTTTCCCTCTCGGAGATGTCAACAATTTCGTGGTGGGCAGCGAGGACGGCTCCGTCTACATGTCGTGTCGTCATGGAAGGTGTGTTCGTAAGCAACCGTGGTCACCAGCGTCCCTCCTGGACACGGCCAGGAAATTAAGGCGGCTTGTTACGCCCACCAAGGACCATGTGTCAAATAAATATAGCCCACTCACTTCCCACTGAAACACAAATCCCAACACTTGATCTCCTGCTGTTTGAGGTTTCACTCCTGCCCAGTCATCCTGTTTTTCTTTTCCGCTTGTCAGTTGTGTTTGTAAAGGTCGTTCAACATAAACAGGGCACACATGCAGGGGAAACAAATCATTTTTTCCCTGTCCTTTTTTTTTTTTTTTTTTTTCTCTGTATGTTTCTTTGGGTGAGAGAGTTTGTTTACAGTCGGTCGTCCTGGGGAGAATTAAAACTGCAGTTCATCCCACAATGTTCTCATTTAAGAGACTTGGGGCTCCTCACACAGCGGATGGTCGTCAGTTCGCAGCACAGAAATGTGGCTTAAATCAAAGCTGCCACTGAGTAGCGTGTTCGCTCCACACTAAATGTCCTGCAGTATGCCCAGAGACCGCAGAGAGGGGATAGCTGCTAGGTTTTGCACAGCAGAATCACCTCTGTAATTGGGGGAATAATTTTCCACCTCATTTACAATGGTATGATACTCTCATCGCAGTTAATAATGCATAAGCATCACTCATGCTGAGTATTTACCTCTCTACGTTAATTATCAGAGCCTCAGTTGGGTAACAGCTCTGCAACATGTGGCTGAGGGGTTGCAAGCTCTTTTGCCACCCTGCTGGTAATCACATGATATAAGTAAATGATTAATGTGAATACATCCAGCAGAGGTCTGTCTGGGCCTGTTGCTTTCTTTCATGCTTAATATAACACCCACATGATTAAAACACAGGCACAAAGTGTTAATCTTTTGAATTTTGATGATGTGTTGCTTTTATACACCACAGAAATTAATGTGTGTTCAAACACTCCAAGGTCATTACTCAACATCTGCCACTTTTCTTAAAACGAAACCCCTCATGCTCAGTCGGTTTAAAGTGCGTTTTCATTGAATCCCTGTTTCATCCGCAGCAAAGCGGGAATCAGTGAGATGTTCGAGGGCCACCACGGGCCCATCACTGGGATCAACTGCCACACGGCTGCAGGACCACTGGACTTCTCCCACCTGTTTGTCACCTCCTCTTTTGACTGGACCGTCAAGCTGTGGAGCACCAAGGTACGAGTGAGAGAGCAAGGGCGCGTTGAGGAACCAAACAGAATCCTGTTCACACAAAACTGGTCTCTCTAATTGTATAAGGCTAATTAATGTTAGCGACTCTGTGACACAGTAACATGAAAATAAAAGCTGATATTTCTAGTTTTTTTGTTTTCCTGTGGAAAAGGTAGTGATAATTGTGCATCCCTAAGGGTATTGGTTTAATTAACTACTCAATGGTAGTCCTACTGCTATTGCTAGAGAGAATAGTACTGCTACTATTACTAGGGAGAGAAGTAAGAGACCAATTAGGACACATTTAGCAAAAATAGCAAATATAGTAATAGGGTTTGCCAGAGGACATATCAAACACGTAAGGACTGTTACCGCAGCTTGAGCCACACTACCTGCTGCTGTTTGATTATTAGCTAATAGCGATTCAAGCTCACACCGTCTCACACTGTTCGTGCTCCATTTAAGGAGGTTAATGTGCCCTTTCTGCTGAGGAGCCACTGTTTATATGTTAATGTTGGTGATGGCGTTGGTTCGATTTACTGAAGAAATAACGATGTTTGGAAAAAAAAACATTCTGCAACCTGAAAAGACTATTAAAATGTGTCTTTATTCACAATGCTTGTATCATTAGCTTGTGCCTGAACCTTTTTAAATAAATGATACATTTTTGCAGAACAACAAGCCCCTGTACTCGTTTGAAGATAACTCGGATTACGTGTACGATGTCATGTGGTCTCCGACTCACCCTGCTCTCTTTGCTTGTGTGGATGGAGTCGGACATCTGGATCTGTGGAACCTCAACAATGACACGGAGGTACTGTCGTCTATTAAATGCTACTTTTTCTACTATTTTCGCTATCTCTAGTAAATCTCATTCACATCTTAATTAGATATGAACCGCTTCAGACGAAGACGAGCATTGTTCAAGTCCTGATTGTTCTCTCACTGTGTTATTGTTTCAGGTGCCCACTGCCAGCGTCACTGTAGAGGGTAACCCGGCTCTCAACAGGGTCAGATGGGCTCATTCTGGTAGAGAAATCGCCGTAGGAGACTCTGATGGGCGGGTTCGTGTGTACGACGTCGGAGAGGTGAGCAGGAGTGACTCGGCTTTACCGCTCTCACTTTCTAACTGTTCTGTTATGTCACTCAGGCAGACGTGATTCACCCCTTGTTACCTGACATTATTTCTACTTCGGTGATTAGTGATTGATTGCGCAACTATGAGTTCTTCCTATAATTTTATTTTATTTTTTTTAAATGCTTCTCCTGGATTTAACACGAAATCTACCTGATCCCCACAGTCAATTGCAGTTCCTCGAACCGACGAGTGGAACCGATTCGTCCGTACGCTGGCAGAGATCAACGAGAACAGGGATGATGCAGAAGAGCTGGCGGCTCAGCGCTTGGCCGCTTAATCTAGTCGCCATGGACACAACGTTTAAGGGACCAGTGACGTGCCATATCAGCCCCGTGTTTGATTGGAGGAAAAGATGAAGTTAAGATCAGAGAGAAGTATGGACACCTTTTGTTTTTCACCTTTCTTTACCTTATTTGGACAACTCTGCCTTCTCAATTAGCTGGACCATCACCAGTCTTCCTTGGAACAACACAAGCGTCAGGGCTATCGACCTCAAGACACTAACACGAAGCCATGCTCACAAATGCAAACCAGTCGTCCTTTCTTCAACCAGATGCCTTAAAGTTTCATTTTAATTTTGACTGTCAAAATCCGTACGTGTCTTTATTTCCAGCATGTTAACATAAGCCTTAATTTTGAGTTCAGATTTTAAGCCAAATACTGCAGGAGCTCCTCTCCACGCATGCACGCACGCACAGGAAATACTCAGAACTGTTCTCCATTTCCACCAAAGTTGAACTGAAGCAATCACATCTTTAAACATCCAGGAATGTAAACATCTCAGCTGTAGCCCATGTTATCATCTCTGTTCCTTTTTGACTTGATGACATAAATATTCATTTGTTTGTATAATACTGAAATGTCCGAAACCGAAATGTCTTTATACTTCTGTAATGTTCTATGGTCGCACCAGTTTCCACTTAATCAGTGCTGCTGGTTGGACTCGAGATAGTTGAAATATCCTCGATGCTGTAACTGCTCAGTGATTTACAGATCTGTCATGTTTGTTGATGGGATCTGAGTTGTTTGTCGAATTTCTCAAAGCTCGGTGTCAAAAGTGAGAATATACTTTTCACACAGTAGAAAGATAAACAGTTTGAATGATTTATTTCAATAAAATACAATAAATACATTTAAATTATTTCCCCAAGTCCCTGGTAATGATTTCAAAATGAACACTTTTGAAAACATCTGTACATCCTCATGTCTCTGAAATATAATTGACACATGCACACCAAAAAGCCGTTGCACGCCAGAAAAACAATCTTTTTTTTCGTAATGCCATAATGTCCCTCTGTAGAGAAGTACAATATGTACAGTAAAACTGTGCAAGCTATGCAAAGAAAAGAAGCAATAAAGCCATACTCATGCAGCATTCAAAATAAGACGACCGCTCCACTGCATTGACTTGAAATGTGGCTCAATAAAACCATTTTTTTGAAGAAACGGCGAGCGGAGTAGCATGCGGCCTTCGCAGTCACGACCGCTGACGCTTTACGAGGCCTGTGGCTCAGTTTGCACTGGTTTAATCGTCATCTCTCCGGAAGGCTTGAACTTGGGCAGGTGAAGACCGAATTTTCTCTCCACGCCGGCGAAGGTTGCAGCGGCGAGATGGTAGCCGCCCACGTGGTCTGCAGTCACAGAAGGAAGGTCCTTCATCCTGGGTTTGGGAGTGGGTTCGGAGCCAGAGGGACGACTGAGGAGAGAATCGGATCAGGTCAAGACACACTTCATGATGTTGATGAGCGGTTGATTCTCGTTGAAGGGTTAAATCACTTACTGTCCTCCGAAGTCGACATAGAACCATCTTTGCAACAGTTCATAGGTCACCAAGGTAACACCAAACTGCGGCGAGGATCTGAAGACACGAGCTGAAGAAAGATGGTTTGAAAATTACAATGTTGGATTTAATATTTCTCCAGTGGCTTCTGTGAAATAACACCCACCGTAGCGAGCCTCATTTCCCAGTCATGAAACCACTTACAGGACTGAGTGTGTGTGTGTGTGTGTGTGTGTATCCATATCCGCTTACCTCCTGCGCCCTTCCAAAACGCCCTGAAACCTTCCTCTTTGAGGATCTTTCTGAAACAGTCGATGACTCCGTTGTACGACGTCTGGCCCGCTCGCGCTGCCACCTGGAGTCTGGTCTTGATGACATCAGCAGGGGTCACCAACGAAGCGGCTGGTACACCTTGAAAACATTTCACAACCGACACAATGAGGTGTTTTCAGTACAACGACGGAGTGGCATTCTTAATAGGTTGAGCTTTGTATTGTGATATGATCAGACCGCCCAAGATTTCAGGATGTTGCAACCGCAAATATTAACGCAAATTCAACCAATCCCCGCGAATTCTGCGCAGCCTTGCAATTTGGACCTCGATCACCACAACTTTCTGCAACTACTGGAGAGATGTCAAGATGGCGGCAGAAATACACAGGACAAGACCAGATGTTTATCTTCAAACTTCAAAATAAAAACACGTTCAACAGAGAAACCTGTGTTCACTGCTTTTTAAGTTATTAGCTGTGAAAGTGTAAAGATTTGTACAATATATGCACAGACGGGCTATCGAGATGGTCAGGTGATGAAGGACAAACATGGTGGACACTGGAACACCTTTCTTGGCTCAATAGTGATATAATTTTTTATTATATGATGATTTATTATGTGATTATAATTTTTTTTAATCAACATGTTGCTGTTAAGATGTCCACAGACCCTTCGTATTCCAGATGTTTGTTACCTGCAACAGCTCCAGCTGTGAGCAGCTGCAGCGGCCCCAGCCTTCCGTCCTCGTCTGCCAGCTTCGCCTTGGAGTGGGCGTAAACCGGGAAGTAGATGGCGGAGAAGGGGATGTCACGCAGGAAACAAGCTTTGGCTCCCTGACAGTAAAAAAAAAAAAGAGATTTTTTTTTTTTTTTTAAAAACAAAACATACACAATGTGAGAGGATTGCTAAATGGGCAAAGGGCTGGGAGCTGTCTCCTTCAACCTACAGGGGGGATTTAGTGCTGATGATGGAGCCAAAGAGCCTCAGGCTAAGTTGCAGCCTCCAGAGAGAAATCCATCACACATGCGCACACAGATTACCACCATGGACCCCAGTGTGCTGGCTTCTACTAAGAGGAAGTCAGCAATTTTTTTTTTTTTTTTTAACAAGCCACACACTGTCTGCTACTCATTAAAATATGGAGTATGAACACATGACTCGAGCTGTAAGCCAACCTACAAGGATCTGGAGAGAAGCAGTAGCTAAGCATAATCCCTCACTAATTTACTGTTGGTTGTTGGCCACAGTTCCTTTTGCATGTTTAACACTGTTTTGGAAAATTGCAAACAGTCAGCAAACACACTGTTTGATGTTCACATTACTGATCCTGATCTCCATTATGTCTATGTACATGTTTCCATTTATTCTTTCTTTATTCTTCTGTTTCACTACATTTAAAAGATAAATATTGTTTTTTATTATCTCACTATATTGACGGCACGTGAAGACAGTCCTTTGATGTTTAGCAGAAGAAATCAATGCATAGTTAATAATCAATAACTAAGTATAGGACAATATAAAAATACATAATAAGAGTACTTTATTTTAATCCTGAACTATACAAACATTTTGAGGTTTCATTATGCATGGAGGACTTTATTAGAATAAAAAAGCCTTTACAATGCAATTAAAAGTGCTTCCATTTAAAAGTTCAATTAAAACAGGCAATCACACAACATAAAATCCAATAAATACCAATGAAAACTATAAATACCAATATCAATAAAACCAATGAATACCAATAAATATTGATTTCACTTTAACTACACTGTGGCATTGCTGCAATTCCTCAATTTGAAGGTCAACAGGAAAATAACTAGCAGCTTTTAAAATAATCAAACGCTTCAGGCATTTTTCAAGTTTTCTACTTTATTTTACAGTTTTGTTTTTTTTTTTCTGCTGGAATTTGGATCATTTTATTTTATTTTACCATTTTATAGATCAAACAGTTTCTTAAAACAATAACTGACAGATTAATCAATATTAATAAAATCTGAAGGTGTTTTTCTCCAGTCCTCAATGCAAAGTTATCCTGTAGAATCTTCAAGCTTTTAATATATATATATATATATATATATGAAAGCAATGAATTAATTTTATTTCATTTTATTTTAATGTTTTGTTAAGTTTCACACTCATGTTTATAAGTGGTTACATTAAAACCACTTACAATGTTTAGTTCTGCTTCATAACCTAAAAAAAGCTGTTGATCTTTACTATTAGAGATGAATGCGTCATAGTTCTGAGTGTGTGACTTTCCACTCTCCTGTGTTTCCCTTCGAGCATGAACCTCATTAAATTGGGTGTTTTTCTTTTAAGTTTGTTTTGAAAAGTCCTCTGGCGTTTCTCTGGAGATCTGTTATATCTCTTACATTGTGTATATGATCTGAAAACCTTTCTCTGCCCTTGTTAGACAGAGGTTGATGTCGCAAACATCACGGTGCTTCAGAGGTGCTGACCTACCTTGTAGAGGCCAAAGAAGCCCAGGTCTTTCACAACAGTCAGGGCACTGACCCTGGGCCCTGTAGTGATCTCTCCAGCCACCTGCAGACGGATCTTAACAATCTCCAGAGGATTGGTGAAAATCACCTGGGAGGCTCCAGCCTGCAGGACACAACAAACAGCTGATGAGTGGTTTGTATGTAGGATTACATGTAGTGGTTTATATGTGGAGGTTACACGCATCTGAGGGGTGAACTCTGGGTGAAAATGGTAATGATGTGTAAGCATGTCTTCCTAGTAGGACTTTTCAAATTATCTCCACAAACTTCAGCACAAAGGATACATTTTCTTCTCTGTCTGATCTGATTTCGACAGAGAATGGCCTTGACGGGAGGAGGAAAAAAGCAGGCATTGATAGAGGAACAACAAGGGTCGAGGAGAAGCCCCGGCTCCTGGTTGCGAGGCTCTGACCCTGGCACCAGCCCTCTGCCCCCTCGCCTCCCCCGAGGCACCGCCTGTGGCAGTGTGGGGGGTGGGGGGGGTGATGAAGCAGCCCAGTCTTGCCTCACCCTGCACACTTCCCCAATTCACCCCGATTCCCTGGGGAGAGCGCTGAATCACCAGGACGACTCGGGGTCCTGGCAAGTGATGCCCTGAAGGCACAGCACCCTCTGACTCAGGCACATTTATCACCCTTCCCCAAATCTAATCAGGCCCCAGGATGGCTGCTGCTGACATTCAGGGCAGGGTTTTTTTTTATCTGTAAACATCCGAGCAAAGGTCTAAAAAAAGCATTCTGGCACATTTAGTCATTTTCAAAGAGGAGGGGGAATATCCGCTGCTCTGAGATTGATGCACTCGTGCCCTCTTTTATCTTCTTCAGTTCTCTTTTCTCACAAGTAGTTTAACAAGACATTCCCATCAGATTAACCGGACTATCCTTTCCTAAAAATAAAATGAGGATGTCCAACAGTTGATTTAAAGAACATGAATGAATCAGAGAAGGCTACCAATGGGAAATATTTTTAGTAGTTAACTTAACGGCGTGTAAAGGAAACATCCTCGCTGTCCTGAGTGGAGACCTGTGCTGTGACCACCCCTCAGGTATGTACCGTGTTGTCAGACTCAATCACAATGAGCCGGACCTCGCTTCATCCAGGACCCTCTAGGGCCTCTTCCTCCAATTACAGCCTGACAGGGGTCACGACCCCGCAGACCCCGCTCCTCAGTGAGCAACCTGCAGGCTCTGCTTGTTTCGTTTCACCACAGCCGTGGTGAAGCAGAGTGGAAGAATTTGATCTTTAATCTGCAGTTGGACTCACAAAAAAACACAAAAAAACAAAACTCCAATTTGGAAGAATCTCAGCCTAATTTTAACTTTTTATATTTCAGGCAGCCCCGTGTAAGACGCCAGGAGACACAATAAACGAGTCATTATTACTGATGATGGAGTGGGTTGATAAACTGCAGCAGTGGAAATTAAAATGAAACCAAATTTTTAAAAAATAAATTATCACAATTAATCAAAGTAGCAATTTGAGAATTCCCCTTAATTTTCAATCGCACTGCAGATCCAAATTCTATTAAAAAAATACAGGAAAAACAGGAAATATATATAGCACATTTCCTGTAGTATGAAAATAATAGAAGTATTTTTACTTCATTTACATTTTGCTTACTATTTATCCACACCATAAGTGAATAAGCAAGTTGGTTGGATTTCTATTAAGAAATGTGGTACTTAATTTGGATGGTTGTAAATGTTAGAAAGTGTTGTATTTTGGTAAAACTATACAATAGGCTAAATAATTTTCCTCATCAATCACATTATGAAATATATATTTGATATGATCCTACACTTGGTTCTGAGTTCATCACCCACAGTCTGAACTTAAAGGATCACAACGGTAATTCTTACACATCCACCAGCGAGAATCTCTGCAGGAAGTGCGATGGTATCATCTTGTGTGGTGAACTTGTCTCTGACAAAATCATTCACCTGAAAAAAAAGAAAGAAAGAAAGAAAGAAAAAAGGCGAAGAAGATGCCAAAGAGAAGAAGAAAGAGAGAGAGAGAAAAAAAAAAGACATGATGAGACACAATCTCAATCTTGATAGCGGGGGTATTAATGTTAACTTGCGGTTTGCAGTCACATCTTGATTGCGAAGACTGCGTTTCTTCTACGCTCTGTGCATGTTTTTCATTCACACTGAATCATTCAGAGCAACTTTTTTCAACACTCTAAGCCACACAGTGGAATGACTTGCCGTGAGTTTGATAGCTTTCTCCGGGGCAACGCCAATGAGCTGCGGGAGGAGACCTGCAAAATATTATTCATAGATGCCATTAGAATACCTGACACACACAGAGAGAGAGAGAGTGAGAGACAAAGTCTGGCTGGAAATGAATGCACATTTTTATCTTTGCTGTATGAATACATCCACTGACAGCTAGAACAATATAATCTGCGGGGTTCTTGTGTGCGTAAAACAAACCCATAAATATTTACAGATGTGGCTGATACATCTGATGCACCAAAACACACAAAGGTCCCATTGAAATTGAACAAAAGTCCAAAAAATATGACACTGCTGGCGCGTATGGGATCAACATTGTTGTGGCTCAATCCCACTGTTGGTGGTGGTGGTGGTGGTGGGGGAACAGAGAGAGAGCTGTGTGGTCACCGACAAGATCGAGGGAGGTGGTGGTAGTGGTGGGGTGGTGGGTGCTACGGTGGCGATAACCGCCATACTGTTTCACCGTCTGTCCTTCATCGGGCCAGATAAACTTCTGAAGGAGCTGCTGAGTGACTGCTGCTGGTATGCGGCCAGAAAACAGCCGAGCGTGTCTGTCTCTGAGTCAATCACCTTCTTATCGTGTGTGAGAGAGGAGGAAGGGAAGAGGAGGAGGAGGAGGAGGGAGGGAGGGAGGGATGCAGAGGGAAGCAGATCTGAGCAACAAAAGAGCTGCAGTGGTGGAGGTAGCAGTAGATGGCAGTCTTGACTTCCTTCATATGAACAGCCTGAGGGGAGAAGTGTTGTGTATCACAAGCCTTCAGCACCATTATCACCATCCGGGCAGAGGCAGATCAGACGCTGCTACTACATGAATTCTGCTGGTCATTTTCCTTGGGGAGCTTTCCCAGGTATTGAGATAATGAAAACGCGACCCCTGGGTGTTGCTTTATTCACTGCTCAACAGAAGAGGGCAAAAGGTTTCTGGTATCAATTAGCAAACCATGCTGTTGATATTATCACACTGACAAATCCTGGTGTTTTCCCATCAGACGGTTTGTTTTGCAAGAAAACCCAGCGCAGATTTCTGCTCCTTTTTTTATGTATTACAAAAATATGTAAATGGTTACCTCTGTAGAAGCCGAAGAAGCCTTCATAACGCAGCACTTTTTTCGCACAGTCGAAGCTGCTCTTGTACATCAGTTCTCCTACGAAGGAGCCTGTGGAGCGCTGGTTCTGCATGCGCGTCTTCACCAGGTCGATGGGGTAAACGGCCGTGGCGCCGGTGGCTAGAAAAGATAAGATGATCCCACAATGAAGAAACAACACACAGAGATTTTAATTCTATTTTTCTACAAAGAATGAACAACATTACGTATATAATGCAAATACAAATTATCAGCTTAGAATGTAAGGATTAAGGCAAATATTTATTCCTATGATTAGAATTCTGAAAATAAAATGTGAGTTATTGCATACAGGTATATATTTTTAGTGTCTTCTATAATAGTTATTAGTCATTCAGCAGATATGTTTGTGTGTAGGTTGTATAATGATTGCTGGGATATAAACAGCCCCGTGTTTATGTATAAACTAATGAAAAACAGTTATTACGCTCAGCGTAGGAAGTCTGGTAACACTGGGAAAACTGTTTGAGGAGACGACGCTGCAGCAAGTTTCGCTAAACTCCTGTTCGCTGCTATACTTGCCACGTCTTGTCTGACATCAAAGGCTGCTATAATGACTCTTCTCGCGAACATACAAACAGCTCGGTCAGCACACTGGGTGATAAACAGCTCATTATCCCTACAAAGACATGGCAGCTTCACTGCATGCCTCATGATATACTGTGTGTCTTATTCTATACTTGTATACTTTTACCTGTCTGAGCTGTCTGTTGGTGAATGAGGAATGATAAGTTTTTGTGTGTTTGGGGAGGACACACACACACACACACACACACACACAGTGTGTTCCTGTCTAAGGGGCAGTTATGTCAGGGGTTCCTTGTATCCGTTCCTTCCACTGTAATTAGACAGAGATTCCAGAGAGTGCGGTTCCGGAAGATTTGTGTCATTCCAAAGCTCCGACTCCCAACGACAGCCTGGAGCCACCGGTGGCACGGCAGCACAATGCCGGAGCCTCACATCACAGCCCCTCTCCCTGCAGCACAATGGCCGGCCCCGGGGCCTCAGCGCGCCAGTCTGGCCGGCTAAGGTTACCCCTCGGGCGGGTCAGGGGCTCTGCTGCAGACATGTCACTCACCTCCAGCGATTGAGCCCAGAGTAAACCTGTAGGCAGACTCTGCAGCCTGGAGCCAGATGGGCCGAGACGTTTCGTGATGGTGCTGTAAAGGAGAAAAAGACACCGGTGGTCAAATGAATCTGGAGAAAGACAGGAGGAGGGGGGCGGATGGGGGGTGGGGGATCAGAACACTAAGAATGAATCGGCCGGCTATTAAACTATACGAACTAGATACATTGTGGACAGGAAAATGCTATGGAGTACTCAACGACGGAGGGAGGTGAAGGAATGTGGACATGTCATATAATGTCTGATTCATTATCAGCTGGTATTAAATGTCACAGACCAGATCTGGATACAGTAAATGACTGTGTGAACTTGTGGCTGACTTTTCCACACTATGCTACACGTAGGAGGCTACGAGCTAAAGGTCTTCCTTTATTTTTACAACAAAAGCAAAAGTATAACTTCTCCCTTATCTGCTTGATCTCTGGATCGGCGTTTGATGTTGAAAGCAGAGCTCCTTTGTTTTCACTGTGGTGCAGAGGAACCGATTAGCCCCACAAGCCTTTTCCATGTACAGATAAGTATCTACATGAATATTACACAGTCCGAGTGAGACCCGAGTGTGTGTGTGTGTGTGTGTGTGTGTGTGTGTGTGTGTGTGTGTGTGTGTGTGTGTGTGTGTGTGTGTGTGTGTGTGTGTGTGTGTGTGTGTGTGTGTGTGTGTGTGTGTGTGTGTGTGTGTGTGTGTGTGTGTGTGTGTGTGTGTGTGTGTGTGTGTGTGTGTGCGCGCGCGCGCAGGTTGAGGCGGTGAGTAACTTCTCCCAGACCAGATGAGAAGGGAGTCAAACAGATCGCTCTTTTCCATTTCCCAGATGCTTCCACTGAGGGTTGCATGCTAACAAGATCGAGGTCTTGATCAAAGGGTTTAAACAATTAGCCTACTTCCACTAAAGGGCAGGCCTGAGAATTGCAGTATATCCCCACCCCCCACCCTCATCCTCATCCCCTCCACCACTCCCCCATAGGAATCAAATTCCAGACCTCTGAGCATGAGTCCCAGGAGCGCGAGTGGCCTGAAAGCGCTGACCACAGCCTGAGATTGAGCGCTGTTATCCAGCAGAGGCAGGAACTATTTTGTTCTCCCACATCCACCTTGACTCCCACTCCCCTTCTGCCATTAGCAGACTTTGCTAAAGGCTCCTAAAAACTCCTCAAGCCTCACACTGATAAAAGCCTCTTATTAGCTTCTCAGATGTGTGTGATTGCAACTGATGTGTATTTGCACCTATACCGACTAAAATGGAGGAGAGCCTTTCATGGAAAAGGTGCGACACAACAATCCATTCCTCTTCTATAACTATAATTGGTGTACTTTTATCTGCGAGATTAAGTAATGTACTTCACAAGGGAGGAAAAACATGGGCACTCTGCTAATTCAGTGACTGAGCACCCCCCCTTTTTTGCTTCTTTCTGAGAAGGAAGCAGAGGGGGAAGAGGAAAAGGCTTTGATAAAAGGATGTGAGGTGTATTAGAGGAGTCAATCAGGCTACCTGTCTCTGGGCCTCTGCTTGGTGGTATGGCATGGCTCCTTCCTCCAGCGGGGCTATCCTCTCGATGTCTGCATGGTTCAGCCGCCTTAACACACAACAGCAGGGGAGGGAGGGAGTTAAGCCAGGAAAAAAAAAAAGAAGAAGAAGAAGAAAGCCCTGCATCTACCGCGAGCAGCAGCCAGTGATGTAAGATTTTCCACAGACCTTTTACTGGCATATAACTTCAAGTTACTGCAACTTTAATTTAAGCTTATATAAACCACAGACAAACAAAGCTGGATGAGTGCCCGTGGCCCAACAAGTAAATGAAAGTGTTTTGTTACTCAATGTTTGAGACACAAATATTCCCCACTGGCCTGACGCTTCATAAAGTCTGTATTCATGTTTTATGTTTGTCTTGTAAATCAGCCAGTGGAGCAACTGTTGTTAAACTGAATAGGCAATAACTTTATCTTTACAGCCAATAAACAAACCTGTAACATACTTCCTCCATTCGTGGTGGAATAAAAAAATAACAAAGTTTTTTTATATGTAAATGTTTTGAATACACTCGGGTGGATTTGAAGAACAACAGCAGAAACTACCTGGTTGAATATATCCATAAAAGTTTCCACTGAACGTCTATACGTTCATTTACTTCTCCATCTTTACTCCACGTGCAAGGTTTCCTTAAAATCTAAATGTGCTTGTAAAACACTAAATATGTCAATTGAATGAAAATCATGACGCTATAGATGAAACACGTGCGGCAGATTTACTGATGCGTTTCGTACCCAGAGTGAGAATGGAGACCGGAGAGCTGGTACAAGATGTCGATCTCCATTGGAGTGATCTGACCAAACTTATTGGCAGCACGAGCAAACTCCTCTACAATGTAGGAAAGAAAAGAAAGAAATTAAATGATGCAAACAAGGATTTACCTTCAAAACATTAAAGTCAAATAGGAAACGGAAAATTAGCCTCATCAGGTATTTTCTACAGAAGGCTAGCATTAATATAGTATTTGCAAAATCCTGTTCCTTGTTTGTTTTATTCTTATTGTGAACAAAAAATATCTAAAACCATCAGTTCTGTGTGTGTCTGCAGCACAAACTGTGTCACTCCGTTATATGTGTTTTATATTCAGTTTCTGCTGAGAAGCACCATTACCATCAGGTGGTCTTTCTCAAAGGAAACCAAATGGTAGTTGTTGAAGGAGGGAAAAGAGTTGGTTATTCAGTTCCCCCACAAAGATTTTCCTGTCAGGTCCACAGATTGCTTTAACCTCTGGTTAAAAGCCACGTTTCTCTTGATCTCAAGTACAGCAATGATATACTTTTCTTTTCTGTGACCGACAGCTGACACACGAGTGTTTGCTTTACACCCATCCATGTGAAATATTTCGCAATGCAAGTAACAAGAAATATTTGCAAATACTATTTCGTCCATGGCGTTCGCTTTATGAGGAGAAAAAAACATGGAAAGAGAGAGAGGGGGAGAGAAAGAGAGTAAAAGGGACGGTCTATAGTTTGAATCTCAATGGGAAACACAATTAGGAGCAGATGTGACTGACAGTAAGACTTGAAGTTACAGATCTACATGTGAGGGGTAATCTGATTACTAGAAATTTTCATTTACCTTCAGAATTAAGTGCTACAGTAAATGTTCCCTGTGTGTTCACTCACACCACTCTGTCAAGAAAGTTAACATGTGATCCAACAGCTACATTTCATATCACATATGAAATGCACACGTGATTATTTCATCAATGTCCCTCAGGCGTGTTACCTTTGGTTACGAGCGTGTCTTTGAGTGTGCTGGCGAGCGTGCTGTAAATCTTGCGCACCAGCTCCATGTTGTTGAGGAGAGCGTTGAAGGCATTGAAGTAGGAGAAGCTCACCATGTGGGAGGTGCTACCTCCTGCAGCCTAGAAGAAAGATCCAAAATCTGTCAGTACACCAAGACTTCAAAATGTTTTTTGTTTTTTTTTATTGTATTCTCTTAAATCTTCCTCAGCCCGTTAAATAACAGTACTTCTTTCACAAATACAAATTACTAACATGGAGGCCTGAGCTAACTGTAGTCACTGAATCCTAATTTCTTATGCTTCTAGACCTTTAACAGCTGGCATTGGGACTTCTTTTTCTACAACTCACTGAAACCAGATTCTCCTCTACAAATGGAGTCAGCATGTGGTGTCTGATGGTGGCCATGATGTCGCTGAAGTCCAAGGCGGTGATGGTTCCACTTTTGTTCTTGTCTTTCTGTGCAAAAGCCTGGCGGGCATGCTCCAACTGCAGCTCCTGCAGCAAAAGACGTACAGACACACACACACACACAGAAAGAGAAAGAGACAGAGACAGACACAAGCCATTAGCTGACAAAGGAAGCAAAGAACGCGTTGCTGTGATGAGCATCGCATTTACGAGTGAGTAGTGAAATGGAACTTTTGAGGAAAAAAAGTATAATAATATCAGTGTTGGACGGACGTGAAAGTCATCAGATGTGACGGTGTCAGACACCGGCTTTTGTAATCACCACCGTCTCTCTGGAGACTAATGGAAACCATGTCCTGAGAAGCCTGATCTCCCAGAGCAGAGCCGAGCGGCTGGTGAGTCGGTCGGCAGGTGTGTCCGCAGGAAGATGATTCAATCCGACAACCATGCAATCAGAACGGGATGCGGGGGAAGGCTGACCCCGGGTCAGTGTCTGCTGTCAAAGCTCATCGCATATAAACCCAGAGGATCACAGATCACGACGTCACTGCGACATTCAGCTGTTACTTCATCTTTACACTCGGGTTCTGATAACCTAATCAGTGGATTGTTGCCGGAGATTAATTCTCACAATGTTTGCTGATTAGACTGTTGAAAACTCATGATGATACTTTTGTTGCCTCACACAACATTGCACTTTGTACAAGCTTAAAAGTTTCCTACTTAGTCTGCATTCACTAAAGTTTATAATCTAGCCAAACGCTACGACTACCACAAGGTGGCAGAGCCAAGAAGTCTATACATAAACCTGTGCTTCTTTAAATTTTTTTAGGTAAAGCTTAGTGATAAAAAGATGAAATGTGCTTGAACATGACAGCAAAACAAGACAATAATAATGACAGATGTAAACTAAATTCTGCACACAAAAGGGTCTTTTGGTGTAGTGGTGGGAAGCCCCAGTCAAGTATGATAAACCACAAAGTGCTCTGAGGGATCCCACACTGCAGTAGAGCCACAGTGCAGCCTGTCTAACTCTCAGACCACCCAGCTTCTGCTGTAAGACCACAGCCCTCGTCGAGTCCAAAAAACCAGGTTCTGCTTTCACTGCTGCTGCTGTTTAACTGCACAGAAATCTCATTGACCAATAAAGAAAAAACGACAACGTTAAGTGTCTCATTGACACGCTGGGTTACCACACACCACCATCAGAACAGCCAAAAGAGGTGAAACACTGGAGATTCAACCATCCATAAAAAACTCCACTGTCTTTCCAGATCATAGATAACATGTTGTTCGGTTTATTTTATCTCTATTTGACCTAAAGCATCTTAAAATCATCTCGCCGCAGGATAAATGGTTTCACATTTACTGAAGCAAACGTACTTTGTAAATGCTGACAGTGTGTTTTGCAGCACATCATAACATGTTAATTATTTTGTTTAAAGTGCTCGTAGGTGATTTTTTTGACCTTTGCACAGAGCCAGACGAGCTGCCTTCCACTGTTTTTACTCTATGCTGAACAAACTAACCAGGTGCTTCGTATTTACCATACATACAGACATGAGACGAGAGCAAGGTCAATCTTCTCATCTGACTTTTTGGCGAGAGAAAGTGAAGGAGCTTTAAGTGTAAATACTAAACTGATGCTTTTTTTTTCTGTGACGTAGAAGGTATACCTGCAGAAACTGGGTGAACTCTGTATAGCTGAGATGCTTGTTTCTTTCATGGCCAAAGTGTAGCCTGATGAACTCACAGTCCCAGTTGAAGGGAATGTGGTGATGAACTGTGGTCTGGCTGAAGATGTCACGCACATTTTCTGGAAGAGTGAGACATGAATGAGTGAATAACAAAGAGACAGAGGAGGAGAAGAAAAAAAAAACATGCAAGATGCAACTGTAACGTCCAGCTCACATCCTCGTAGGGTTTGTCGAGAACCTTGTCTGTGTAGAGGAAAGAGTCCATTTAGACTTTGTATCTGAATGGGCTGTTTGACAGTCCCACTCCTTTTACATTTTGAAGGTTTTGAGTCCATCCTGGATATTTTTCCTCTATAAGCACTGCTCTCAATTTCAGTCACCTTTACACAGAACCATCGCACAGAAAAAGCATAGCAGCATCTCCTTTGTACCATTCTGCACCTCTTGATTTATAGCAAGCTGGATTCATTTCTCTTCTTGTCAGATGGAGCTGGTTATAATGTGATGTTCCACACAGCTCGCTCGCTGTCCTGCCTTGAGATGAGACTTTAAAAATACAAGCTGCTGCCATATGTAATACTTTATAAGCTCCAGAAGCCCAGAAAAAGAAGAAAAAACAGAAGAAATGTGGCTACTGCTACATTTATTGACAACACATGCTTTAGTAAGAACAGCACTCAACAACAGCACCCACAACATTCAATATCCACACTTAAATTCACCACGTGCACATTTTATTGCTGTTTGCGTTGGCATTTTCCATCATTGTTTTCTATAACTAATCTATAGAAGCTACCACAAAAAGCATCTTATATTCCTTATATATTAAAATATCTATATGAAGTTAACATCTTCAATCAAGTCGAGATTTAGTAATAATATTATGTTGTTTAATGCACTCTGTATACATAACATGATAGTCTCCTGTAGTCAAGCTGGAAGCACACCCCCACACCAGCATGCTGACATTAACCACCATGTACATACCAAACGAGATATTCCCTGTGCCAGTCTTGTCAAACAACTGAAAGGCAACTATGAACAGGGCATCCGGGGCACATAGAACTGATTCAAAGGCCAGAAACTCTTGGAAAGAGATCCGTCTGTGTGGACGAGAAAGAAAGAGTGCTATCTGAACAAAAGGACATATGCATTTTTTTTTTTAATTGACAAAATTGCAAAAACTTTAATAGCAGCACAGTTTATCCTGCTGTTTAAATTGAATACTGCCTGAGGTTAAGATTTTAATCTTTTTATTATTTTTTAAATGAGAATAAAAAATTGTTCTTGACCTTGGAAACAGCAGCAGCTGATAAAAATTAATTTACCTCAATGTGCATTTAGTAGCTGCTGTAGTACTTTTTGTTTATATCACATGACCTGAATTGGCAAATGGAGTGTGCTCATTGTAGAGAGAAACTGTAGCGTTTTAAACACTTCACACACTGATTATGCATGTTATTCATTCTATTACATTTTATAGATTTTAATGATATAACATTATCTTATAAATTATATGAATATACAATTGCTATAATTCTCAATAACAATCATAATAGTAATAAAATGTTTATGTTTGATTCATAAATTAATTTGATTCATTTAATTCGTAGGAAAAAAAGGTGAATTTATGGATCTAATTGCTGCTTTGTACTGCAATTAAATATGAATTTCTGATACGTTTGGGCTCATCAATAGATTCTAATCAATAGATCTTATCAATAGCTTCTAATAGATTTAATCAGCAGTAGGTGTAATGATGGAAGATAAAGACGCCTATTCACTCTGCAAACATCATTGGGATGAATCATTTACATTTCGCACCTGCTACACATGGGACACGTTGCTCCCATTGAACCTACAGTAGATTACTGTATAATCAAGAATTAAACAAGTCGTAAACAGGTGTAGGAGCTGAGGAAAAGATAATACACAGGTAATCAGAGCTGGATATTAAAGTTCTGCTTTGATTATATGATTTCCAGACGCTTTGTTGACTCGTTTTTGTCGTTTTAAGTGGATTGAAATCAATAATGCCCTTATATATCTCAGTTTTTTAGACAGAACAGTTACCTGACCAGTTCAATCGTTTTACAGGAATTTACTTTTACGATACAAGAGCAGGAACATATCAACAGAAAATGCACCTGACAACATGACAGCAGTACACACTGACATTTAACCCAACATAACCCTCATATAGCAGCTAATACAGAATTGTTGTGTACATCTGTCAAGTTAAGACTGGCGTGCTTGTTGTCTTTGCGTCACAACTGCCATTCACACGCCATAGCAAAGTGCTGACAGCTCGTAATCGGCAATTTTCAATTTCACTTGGAACATACATTGGTCTGAGGACCAGCTGCAGAAGTGTAAACACAAATAAACAGACAAATAAAGACAAAGAGGTGATTCAGGGTCACAAAAAAAGGTACACAAACTAGAGCTGGGGATTAAAGGTGCAACCTGCAAAACATTAATTGTTCATAACTGTTAGTCTACAAGTGTTAACATTGGTCTTCTACAGTCACATCTTCATTATCAGTGTAGGTGCTCACCCATCTTTAGTGGTGTCAGCCACTCCAGCTATCAGCTCCACAGTTTTGGGATTATGTTGAGGTTGTGTATGCAGACCAAGGTAACTCTGTACAAAGTCGTTAGGGGTCATGTAATGCTCCCCATCCTCCACCACGCTGGCATACTGCACAGAAGACACAGACAATGTGGCAAACAACTCAATATCAGATAAAAAGGATGCAAATGTAAATGTGAACACTGGGCCATTCATTATAATAAATACGATCTTCAGCACATAACATTTAACAAGAAGAAATTTGTTAGAGGAAAGTTGTTTACGCTGCCAATTTTTTAACCTTTATTTACTAAGGGAGGTGCGGGCTGTCTTTTTCCAGGAACACCCAGTTCACACTCCTGCACTTACACACAAACACACTTGGAAGTTGACCAGTACGATCTGTTGGTGACTGAACAGCTCCACAGAAACATTTTGGACTGTAGAGCATGTTCCCGAGAGCACATCACGAATGGTTGAGCGTTGTTTTTGCCAACCTTTGGGCCACTTCCACCAATGCTCAAGGTGATCTATATAAATAAAATCTTGCATTGATATATGTTGTGATACAGGATAAAACCTTTTAAGTCTAATATTACCACGAAAAAGTTCTGCTCATTGATTTGCAGTGGTTTCCACCCAACAACCAATAAGAGTAGTTCCTGTCTTAAAGTGGTTGCTAAGTAAAAGAAGTGCACAAAATCTCTGTTATGTCATTCAACGTGTCATCATGATCTAATTTGAATTGATACAATTCTCAGCACACAGTAACCACAGATCAATGATCCATTACCCTGGAAGTGTTGTGTTGCGACTCCACATGACCAAAGCATAACAAGCACAGCTAAGAGAGCAGCGTGTCGAACCTGAGATCCCAGTCAGGGTTTTAAGACGTACAGTCATTTTTAGAGCTGGGTAGGATTTCAAGTTGGACCGGAGATAGCTCTGGAAACACAAGAGGCCACATGAACGGGCCACAGAAAGGCCACGGTCATGAGCCAGAGGACAAGCTCAGATAGAGAGAACATGAGATAAACAAAGAAAGGAGTGTGGAGGGAGACCTTCATGCCAAGTGTTTTCATGGCTGCAATTCAATGCACTCTGCTGAATTAATGTTTTAAGTGAAAATATTAATTCCAAGCAATTTATTGCCACATTTCTCCATCGCGTGATTGTATATCTATTCACTCTCACAGTGGGCCTCAAGTAGTTCTTAATCAAATTATACAGGCAGTCAGAATGAGCTTCCAGTAATTAACTCTTTCACCTGAATATGAATCACAGATTATTCAGCCCTCTTAAAACACAGTCAAGAGACGTTGAAAGGACCAGTAGGCGATTTATAACACAGTTCCTACTTTCAGGTACAAGTTTACAGTCCAAATATAAGACATGTGGGCGTAAACAAACGTACACACAAATGCCAAAGGGACTTGTCTTTGAGGAACTGAGTGAATTGCACAATTTACTATGAGATATTCAATGACTACTACACACTAACACTTATGAAGTCAAAGCAGGAGAGATTCTCTGTGAAGCTGATCCAAAATTAGTCCAAGCATTTGTGTGACCTTTACTGAACTTTGTATCCCAATAGACACCACACAGAAAGTACTCCCCAACTGCAAAGTGTTAGCAGACTTAGTAATACACTCTGTGTTACCGTATCTATTTAATGTGTTGTCATGCTTTGGTTTCTATGAGAAACAGTCCTTACCTTCAAAAAGATAGTCTTCAAGTCATGGGGGTCGGCTCTTTTTGTTGCTTGCACCTGTAACATACAAGTTGAAATTTTGTTATTTAAAAAAAAAGACAGAAAAAAGTTCACTGAGACAATATCATGATGATGTCTACAGTCTAGGCTCCAGCAGGCTACTCTGCTATATCTCCAATCAGTTAATCAATACAGCAGAAGTTCAGGCTGTCACTGTAGCTTTGATTTCTTTTTTTTACGCAGTCAGCTCAGCAGGATCGATCCCAGACGACTGTAACAACTACAAAACACTGCGTCTGACAAATACCGTGCTGCCTGCGATCCATTCAAACTGCAGAAGAAAAATAACAAATAAATAAATAAAAAAAAAAAAAAAAACGCTCCAAGTCAAATAGCTCAGATATACAAATGCAACAGAGGAGAGAAATTACAGCTGTCTCCGCGAGGCCGGCAGAGATGCGCCTATGTAAAGATGCAGGATTAAAAATAAAAGAGGGGACTCCGCTGCAATTTTAGACAGACGCTTTAAATCCGAGCGTCCGCCCAGACAAGCTGTCCTCCATATCCGATAGCGACACCTTCGCGGCCTCTTTATTGCCTTAAAAATTAATTTTGTGATAAGAAGTATTGACGGAGTCACCTTGACCGCCATGCTGGGTGTGACGTCAGCTGCAGAGGACTGGCGCAGGCGCTGGGCATCAGACTGACAGCGGGCATGACAGGACGCACTCTGACATATATTTAGACAAGTGTCGACCTTTTCATGTCTCCGAGGCGGCGGTGTGTCAGCCCAGGAGCCGCCCGGTGATGGTAGCTCCCGGACGGAAGACGGAGGAAGCAGGTGAGTAGACGAGGTAACAGCGTTTCATGTGGTCTGATGCCGCTGCTGCTGCTGCTCCTGCTGCTGCTGCTCATCGGGTCATGTGAGGACACGGTTCACTGAGCTGCACTGATGCAGCCTGCACACAAAACACAGCTACATGTGCACCAGCATATACCTGAACATAAATACATACAGGCAAAATATATAGCAACATAAATAGATATAGCAGCATATGAAAATATGTAAAGCAGTGGCAGCAACATACAACATTCACTGACATGTCCAATCCATTACTATAAACATGGACAGCAACATATGCAAAAAAGGTATAAAGGAATCTTTTGCAATGTACAGCAACATCAACAACATGCATAGCAACATGCACAGGAACAGAAACATATACAGCAGCATACAGCAAAACATACAACAACATAAACTTTGCAGTTACATGAACAGTAACATATGCGACATACATAGCAATGTGTACTGTAAAATAAACATGAATCACAACATACACACACAATATGCAGTAACATATGTATTAACATTTACAGTAACACATATATTAACATGCAGCAACACTTAGCAGAATATAGACAAACTGTACACAGCTACGTGAACAGCAACACACATACAACATCCAGAAAAAGTAAATACAACAACATAAAATAACACACAGTGTTAAAGCACTATAACATAAACATCAATAGCAACGTATGACAACATATGCAACAGCATACACGGCAACATAAAGCAGTATAGAGACAAAACATACATGTTCAGTTACGTGAATATATAAACAGTTTCCAGAAACATGTGCAAAAACAAATACATTAACATCTACAGCAACAAAGATACTGTAGTAAATATATATATATATATATATATATATATATATATATATATACACATACACATACATAAACATTTACAGCAAAATGGACAGTTACATTCATAGTAACATATAAAGCAACACATATAGTAACTGTATAGTAACTAGACTCGACCCAAGAATCTGCAAAACCTCCAGGATTTTATCATATGTTATGAGGTAATTGAAGTATAGTCTTCTTATTGTAGATATTAGATAAATGTAAAAGAGTAAAAACACATTTTTTCCATACACACTGCCTTAACTCTATGGGTATGCAGTCTGATAGAGTTTAATACTGAATGTGCATTTTCTATCTGGGAGTCACAGCTCAAGATTTTATGTCCATAGGTAACAGCTTGCTGTGCTGTAAAATAAAAATATTATCAGAGCTTTAACATTTCATATATACTGATCATTTATTAGAATTGTAATTCAACCACAATTCACCTCACCACTCTACACATCATGTGAGCACTTGTAAGTTCTGACAGCATGTATTTTCTTTCCATTTTTAAGCTCTTATTACTAATATATCATTCATCTGGCAGACACTTTGATCCAAATCGATACATGTGAAGAGCAATTTAGGGTTTTGTGTCTTGCCTGAGGAGCTGCTGAGGATCAAACCACTAACCATATCATTAATAGACAGACCACTCTGCCACTTGAACCGCCGCCGCTTTACCTGTATGTAACACATCCATGCTACTGACTGAGCAAATTCAGACACATGCTAACAAAAAAACTCCTTAACACTTCAACATTGTATTTCTCCCCTTTATTGTGGGATCTTCTCATTCGCTGCATTTTGAGAAAGAGAAAGTCCAAACGACTGTAGTTCGAAGTTCAGAGATCAAGCAGCATGTACTGCCTCCATGCAGACACAATTTGTTGCCTAAGGATTGTAAAAGGTATGGTATTGTTCAGGAAAGGGATAATCTAGTGCTGACAGTGTAGTAGAGGTAAAATTACAGTGGCTTAAACATGACTGGGTAGGTCATTCATTGGTGCACCTGGAGGACAGAATAGCTGAGGCTGCGATGATAGCACAGCATTACCAGGGCTCAGAGGGATGTTCACAATTGCACTGTCCCCCAGGAGAGTCAATTTCCGTTTATTTTATTGAGACAGTGCTGTAGTCTAACCACTTTCTGACTGACAAGTTTCTGTTTTTTTTTCTTCTCCTCACTAACTTATCCAAAAATCAGGCAGATTTTTGTCATCCAAATTTTGTTGTTTATCTAGCATTTTTAACAACCGTAATCAGACGAGTACAAGTTCCTTTTCAAGTAGTTTAATTTCACTCAATTTTTATTAAGAGGGAGGAAAAAATAGACAAGCAAATCAATGCTTTAACAGAGCAAAAACTGTTTCACTCAATAATTTAATAAATGGCATTCAAATTTATAATACTGCACCAAACATTACTGTAGTTTGAACATACTTTCTTCTCTATGGTCACAGCATGTCCCCGTCTGTCATAAGTGTTATCAGTAAATGCAATATAACAAATAATAATACTGTACTTTTTAAAAAGAAATAATGGTTATGTGTATTTAAAAATATATACATCTATACATCTTTAAAATGTATTAACAAGTATATTTATCTTACACATAGAGTGATGTGGTGATTGTATCTTACTAACAACATTTACTTAATTTTTAATGAGTAATTACACAAAATGAAGTTAGGCTTAATTATTTTAAGCATGTTTAAAAGAGCTCATAATTACTCAATATATGTATGTGTAGAATTTAAAATCACAGAAAAGCTAAGTTATCTATGTAGTTTAATTACTTTTTCCTTAATCACAACTAGATTAAATCTACATAAATCATCAAATATGTTATGTATTTTTTTTAAAAAAGTGAATATTAATAGGGTGTAAGATCTTGAAGACAAAAGTTTTATGGCATTATATTGAAAATAAAAAAAAAATATTAAGGAAATTAATGAACCATTAGTTGCAGCTGTTTAACTGATCTTTCTGGGTATCTAGTAATTATTTTAAATATTATTTTATTTACTTTACGGAGTTAATATGTTGTAAAATACAAGTTGTAACGGTAGTTGTCGTTGAACTCTACAGGAACCATTGAAAAAAAAAAAAAAAAAAAAAAAAAACTACATCCTGTTACCACGGAAACACAAGGACCCGGAAGTGGATCTGATTCCGCGGGTCTTTTGGGACAACACATCTCCGCACACAACACAGTGCAGAAATGGCGGGTAAGTTTCTAAACGCTTTCATGCCTTAGTTGTTCTCTGTTCGTTTTCATGCATATTCGCTGACGGATGCATGTTCGCTCCGCTTTGAGGTCGCTGCAGCTGTAAGTCGCCTTGTGCTGTGTTCAAAACATAGCGAGCTACGCTAGCTAACGTTACATTGCAAATGGAGCAGTGGGGGCCTGGCTGCTAACGCAAGTAGCCTGCTATCACGCTGTCATGCCGTGCATTGTGATTGTGTGTTTACGTAACGCTTACAATTCAAACTAAATGTGTGTTTTTAATGTGCGGACGGATATTTGTGTCTGTTTCGATGTGTTTTCCTGCACGATAAAGCGTTTATCGACTGTGCTAACAGCTGATGTCACCTCATGTGAAAGATACACTTCACTGTTTCTTACATTGTGAGCCTAAGTCGTGGTTCATTTGACATCTGTTTCTGTTTTTAAAAAAAAATGATACAGTAACTTTAAAACTTGCCACTTGTTGCTTATTATCACAGTGCTGCTAAAGTGGTCAAAACACAGGATCCATACTTCTGCATCAGGTTGTGGAGATTTCACCTCATCAAAACACATTGTCTTTGTTATTCTATGAAGAGCACAGATAAAGCTAATGCAGTTGTAAGTTGAGCTTTAATGAATTATAGAGCATATAAGCAGCAAATATTTTAACAGTTGATTAATTACTGCAATATATACCACCTACATCATCATTTAACAATTCAATCGTCTCTAATATCACATAAACCTCTGGAAACATTAGATGGATTTTATATTTGCCCAGTAATTTTAGTCCAAAATGAGTAATTGAAATTAAAAAGTGATTAGTACTATTAATCCATAATGAAAGTACTTGTTATTTGGAGCCCTTGATGAATGTATCATCTATCTTTCTTGAATCCACTCAGTTTGTATGACTAGTTGCTTTGACCACAGACATTTATGGATTGACCACCAGAAAACCCCAACGAGTAGCGCTGTGTTTTGGTTTATATCAATATCTAAACAATATCTGCATCTTGATCATGTCCATTTTAGGATGAGGTGCAGTTAACACAGTATTATGTTGCCTTAAGCCGCTGACATTGAACTAAAAGTGTGAAAGAAAAGCCTGGTATAATAATAATAAACATCTAAAGTCTAAACATGTCCAGTTTATCATACTGTATGAAAAAGAAAAGTATAAAATTAACATGTTTTAGAAGCTAAAACCAGAAAATGTTGAAACCTTTTCTTAGAAAATTATATTTTGACTATCAGAATATGGATTAACTGACTAGTCACTGCACCTCTGCTCTCGAGTTGAAATGGAGAAGTAGAAAATGAGTTTTTTTCCTGTAGCAACAACTTATGAAACCAACTCTTCCCTCAGGAGTAAATGCCATGGAGAAAAAACTGGCCGAATACAAGTGCGACACCAATGAAGCGATATGCTTGAAGCTTGGTATGTTTATGTTTTTCATTATTCTATATTCCATGAAGATGAATATTGTAACAGACATATGTAGAATGACATCATTTTGGTTGCTTTAATTGAACAAACTCCTACTTCTTTTCATCTCAGTTCGCTTCCCAGAGGATGTTGAAGATGATGGCACCACATTCCACCCTGAGTACAGCCACCAGATCTTTGGAGATGAGTGAGTATTTTTGATTACTTGTAATCCAGCCACATATCAGGCCTCTGTATTTGGTATAACCAGTATAATTATTGGCCTTTTAACGAATACTGCTTAAGGCTATCTTGATATAACAGTTTACTCATGTTGTTCACACTGAAAACTAAAATTTGCCTAAGAAACAAATGTTGTGTTAGTTAATCTTGCTTTGTTAACCTATTTCCATTCTACACTTTCTACGCTTCTGTATTCATTGCTCAAACAGGTTTTTGGTTGGAAATGAACTTTTTTTAAATCTGTAAGAAAAAGAGAAAAGTGCACATGTAGAAGAGATTTGTTTTTCTACAAAAATTACATATATAAACAAAAGTTCTTTAGTTTGTTCCTCTGCAACTCAGGTGGTGATCAAGAACATCTTTTATAGCAACTAAACTATCCGACTGAACAGTTTGACTCTGACTTTGTGACTGTCCCGTCAGATTCTGGTGTAGAGACACAGTCTAAACTTGTCCTTGTGGTGATGGCATCACGCTCAGTGGGGGATCTTTGAGTGATCAGTTTTACAGCTTTTTATCTGCACATACATAACTATACTCTTATACGCTTTCCTACATATGCATGAACTTGAAATGAGAAGAGTGACTTTTGAATCGTTTGTTAAAATTGCTGAAAATGTTACAGAAACTAATTTGGGCCCAAGTATTTTCCCAAAATGTCACAGTGAGGCTTTGCACTCGCTGCAAATTATTTATTCACATTTCATCAAACAGCTCAGTAATCTTACAGCTTCAAACCAGTACACGACTTGAAGCATTTGTTTTTCTCTGCCACCAGCTGATTCCATTGCATTTTCCATTCATATCAATTTATTTGCAGAAAAATGCACCATCGTTTCTGTAAAGTATTCAAAGGAAACCTTCCAACAGTACAGATTTTTTTCAGTTTCAGTTGTTTCACATTGTTTTTATGTTGTATTTTCATTTCTTTTCTGAGACCTTTATAATGTACACATCAACAACAAAGCAGCCCCGTTACTTTAGTTTGTAACAGTGTTTGATAATTTCTCACAGTCTTTCCTGATGAAGGAAATGAAGTGAAGATTGCAGTGTCAGATACACATGGGAGGATATAGCATGAAGATGTAATGTCTTTTACTCTTGCATGTCATATTAGCCTCACAAGAAGCTGCAAAGAGTCACTTTATTGTCCTAATGTGGTGCACAAGAGAGGTTTTGCTATTGATCCTGATCCAGACTTAAATTGTTGGCAGTGGCACCTGTGTCTGTGTGTAGGCTTACAGCAGCATGTCGTTATGCTCTAAATTACATTTTTAAATTAGTCAAAACGAGGATTGGTTATTTTTGCACTTGCTGCAATCAGCTCAAAGGGAACTCGGTAATTGGGGCATTAATTATTTCAGCAAGCATAATTGCTAGTAAAGCTCAATCACACAGTTGCATAATGACGAAATCTATTTTGCTATAAACTGCCGGTGATGTGGTGGCAGTGAAAGAAACAATGCAACATGGTGAAAAACGTAGTCGGGCCTAAACATGTGAACATTTCACATCCACTCTAGGTGTGTATTTAATACATTTCATTGAATAAGAATAATCAGATGTTTGTTTGTTTGTTTGTTTTTTCCTCATGACATGAATTCATCCCCAGGCTGCTCATTAAATAAAATGGCTGTTTTATCCCCCACCTCACCCCCCTAGCTAATCACTGCTCTGGTTTAAAAGAAAATAATAGTTTAACTTTACAAGAAGTTAAAATATTTCCAATCATATTGTCTGCAGTGAGGTGGCTTTTGGATACAAAGGTCTTCAGATACAGCTGTTCTACACCGCTGGAAACCTGAGCACCCTCTTCAAAGTCAAATATTCCTCAAAAGTGACTGAGACATTTGACTGTGTGGAGGTAAGACAAGCATTTCTCTATTATTTAGAAGATGTAATGTCTTTTACTGTGACTGTTAGTGTTGTGGTAAGATCACTGCCCTTTGTTTTCAGGTTGAAGTTTCATAATGAGGTGATAATAACTAATAAGTTTTATGGATACGTCTTCAACATGCAAAAACATCTAAGTGTCATGAAAATACTCACTGAAATATAATGGAGCTTATTCTCAAACACGTCTGTGTGATGGCACAAGTGGAGAAGTAATAGTTTTTAGTTTAAGCTGAAAATTACATTAAACATTACAGTACTAATCATTAGTTTCATTTTTGGCATTTTTACACTCAAAACAGTCTCTTAAAATCTTACCACATGGTTAAATCAAGTTTATTACATGCTAACAGGGTTTCCGCGGGTTCTTAAAGTCTAAAATCAGAAAATCAAAATTTTAGGCCTCAAGTCTTAAATTCGCTTATTATTATGTTCAAGTCTTGAATTATTTTAAATAGGTCTTAATTTTCTTACACCCGTGTACTGCTACCTCAAACGCTCAATAAAATGCTCCCACGACACTTAATTGTGCTTTATTGAATGTATTTACCGCTACAAACGAGCCAGACACACAACTTATATTGCAGCCAATATAAGTTGTGTGTTATTGGCAAGTCCATCACGTTGCCTGAGGGGCGCAGCAGGAATGCATTAATGCGAGTCCATCGTATGATATAGATGTTAAATTTAATTCATAATGGTTAAATTTGAGTTGGTGAAACTTGCAGAGACCCTGGCTGATTAATTAGCACATGTCTAACACACTGGCCACATGATCATGAGACGATCTTTCTTGGTGGAATCAAATTCAGTCTAATTTGAATCACTCGAAGTTAAAGGCCAAATTCACAAGTTTGTGCATCCTTAAACACTCATTTTATTTTGAAAATCTCAATTGGATGCTGTGATGCATATCTTTTAATGGACTTGGTGCATCTTTGGAAAGTTTTCCTCCTCAGTGCTGTTCCTCCTCCGGTGTCTGTTTACAAATTGTCATAACAAATAAACACAATAATATCGATCAGATCATGTTGCCAGCTGTAGTTAGTGGGCTGGAGGCTGGTTTACAGTAACACCATCTAAAAAAAGTAATCTACAATTATAGCAGCTTTTAATGATAATGACCCGTTAGATTTATGTGAAAAAGATCATGACATTAAGATTGTTCACATTACAAGATCATCTGATCGCTCACCTTTACTGTACGTTTATACCTTCAAACACACCAGTTTACACTTTACCAATTAATATCTCACTTTTATATGCTGATTGGTTTACTGTTGTTAAGGTATAAACATTTAGTATCAAATGATGTTAAGATATTAAAGTAATTCAGTCTTTAACAGTGGGTGAATGTTAGACATTTATTCATCTGGTTGCTGATAAGAGGAATCGCCTGTGATGTCGATGGCGCTCTGTGTCTGCTGCATGTAAAAAGACACTTGTTTACCAGAAACATAACCTAACAATCAGCGGCAGAGTACTGTGAGAGCAATAATTAAAGACAAATTGAAAAAATATGACACAGCTGTAGTCTGTCTGTCTGTAGTCTGTTTTTTTTTTTTTTTATTGAGGAAGACGCTGTTGATGGAGGCTATCATGAGGTCTTCAGAGGCTATACAGTGCCATGGCTGAGAGACACTATGCATTAGACAGTTGTTGGCTGAGTGCTTTTAAGTGGAAGATGGTTTTATGGTCCGAGACCAAAAATGGCACTCTTTGGGCAGCATACTAAATGTTATATCTGGTAAAAGGCAAACACTACATATCAGCACCAGGAGCCTGGTGGTGGCAGCCTCATACAGACCCTGGAGGTGTTTATGAAGGTAGCAATGAAAAGTTGAATTAAATTTAGCAAAGCCACCTCTACCGAATGAACAGGAAGTGTAAAATCTTCTCCCAACATGCATTTTGGTGCAATTCAACAATTCTCCAATAAACCAACCTCCTCAAAGGTTATTCTATATAGAGATATGTTGATTTACCTGTATCATGAGTTTGGAGGCTGATTCTGTAACAGCACATCAACATATGACTCAATAGCTGCTCTTATTAATCTGACGTTTCATAAATGAAACTATGCTTTGTATGGACCAGCTTGACATAGTCGTTGCCTCCATATTTATAAATCACGACTGTGCAGTCAATTATCTTTTAACTGGTGTAGATAGATTTAAGCTTCTCTTTGTTTGTGTGGTGTGTTGCACTTTCTTTTCTTTTTTTTCACTAAAGCTCTGTAGCTCTGAGACTCTGGGCGGTGACATTATTCCTGTAAGAAATCTCCTGTTTTGTTAGACTAAATCTCATCTCACCACGACCCCCCGTGTCAGTACACTAATCCTACTCCTCCCTGTCGGAAGAGAATGGTTTTAAGCGGTTTTTGTTCGTGGGGTCTAACATGAGACATTGATTTTTCAGAGGTTTGTGTGATTGAATCAGCAGGAGGAGTAATGTGACACGGTTGGATGTCTTGTACATACATTTCCAGGCGAGAGCTGTTGTCGAGGCATCGACAATCAAAATCTTTAGAAGTTGAATATAAACTGGTAATGTATTCTGATTTTCAACAGGTTTAGATTCAATCTAGGTGAATTATGTAATGATTAATTTATTTATCAGTCAGGCAATGACTTGACAACTAGATTTAGTGATTGTGTGAGGGTAGCACTGCTTAATATGTACAACTTTCTGGCTTTTCCTAATTGCAAACCTTAAGAATTAGCATATCAACAGCCAGTATTTGGACAAAAACGGACAGTAAAGCGAAATGCTTGTCCTGGTGTGTGCTTCTCTGAGGCTTCACAAAAGGCCAGTGGCAGCTTTGAATATTTCCTGAAGTTGTCTGTGCAACAAACGTGCAGAATGAGCACAAGAATTCACCAGGGCCCCCATTGAGGTCAGATGATTCAAGTCTGGGACATCTGCCCTGTCTGAAGACAGCAGGGGGCCCCCAGAACTGGACAATGTGGCCTTCAACTGGTGGCAGTGGGAGCAGCAGTGTAACCTGTAAACTCAACATGATTAGTTGTTTGTGAGGATTTACTAGAATTATGAATAACCCCGTATAATGGCCAGGTTTCATTCCAATTGGGGTGATGAACACCACCTCACTTTCATTTCTGGTAACTCCAAAAAAGGAAGGGAAAAAAAAACTACCATGGCAACCAATTTGGTGTTTTTAAACGTAAAGAGAGCCATTAGACTTTTAGGGAACATAGTTTGAAGCTGACATTCAAACTGAAATGTGATGGCTGGCTTACTGTCTCTGTGTGCCACTACTTAGTGTTCAGCGTTGACCCCTGAGTGTTCACCTTGTTAAGGGTTTGAGTGCAGCTGGTGTAGAGGTAGAGAGTGTGAGGGGAGCAGCAGAGTTCAGGCTGCATCTGAAGAGTGGAAGAGTGTTTGTCTCTGAGTGCATGTGGACGGTCGGGGTGCGGTGCAGCTGGTGAGAGGAGAGAGAGCAAGAGAGGGACGAGGGGAGGCAGAGATGGGGTTTATGCAGCTGCCACGTCGCTACAAGACTCTCATCAAAATATCACCTTCTCCCCTCTAAATTAGCCAAAGACACGTACAACTGGACTTGGTCGCGGAAAATCCTCAAATTAGCGCCAGACCTTTTGTTCATAGAGGTGGATGGTTCTGATTCTTTGTAGTGGTTATTTGTTGATGGGTAAAAATTTAAACATGCTACAACTTTTTTTAAAAAAAAAACAAAAGCAAAAAAAGAATTAAATAAATACCATAAACAAAAAAAATGGCAGAGTGAATCTTGAATGTGGCATCCATCGTCTTTTGAGTAGATTAAAGATATGAAATAATACCAACACAACAAATTAGATAGTTTGTACTCCTTTTGTGCTTATTGTTAGAAATCAAAGACATTAACAACATGTTCTAAAGGCAGATTGTTAAGTTATATTCACGGAAAACTCAGGCATCTATTCGAGAAGGCTGCGCAATTTAGTGTCTAGTATGTAGGAGAGTGCCTAGGACAAAGGGACTTGTTTGTCCATGCCCTTTTAAGTATGCTCCTTGTTCCTTAGAAATGTGGCTGAACAATTACAATGGTTAAGAGGCATTCAGCTGCAGGTGCATTACTTCCAGTTAGATATTAGCTGATGTCTGAATGGGGGGGAATTAGCAGTATGTTGTATTAGCCTTTTGTAGTGCATTTTGCTCAGACCTTCTTCATTTCCCAGTTTTCAATGCTGAGCAGCAAGGGTCTCTGTGCCGAAATAATGCCCATCACACATGTAAATGGTGTGAAAGGGCTGCTTAGCAAAGTGTTCTCATGTCAATCCTCGTGGAAATGGATACAATGCAAACATTACAGCTGAACTAACCACACGTTGCACTGAGTAAAAAGTCCAAGGGTAGGGCCCCTTTGTCTCTGAGGCTCTTTGAAAACGCAGGGGCAAATTCATTTGATTGGGTTCACTTGGCAGGATTAGAGGAGAGGCCTCTATTATGGATGCCCAAAGGTTTGTAAAGTTGAGATCAATTCATAAGATTTTATTTCCCAGTGAGAAGCAGAAATGCTTTTATTGTGGCAACTTCATCACATATTCATGGTTTAACATAAGTAGTAAATGTACTGATTTAAGTGGTCTTTTCACTGTGGAGGGGGGAGGGTGCTGCGGTGGTCTCTGCTCAGCTGACAGTTTTAATTGCCTAATGGTTTTCCTTTCATTGGCACAAAACATGTATGCTTCTTTTTTATTTTTATTGTTATTTTGCTCTTTTTTTTTTTTTTGCAGACTTTCTTAATTCATCAACATTAATTTGTGTTGATATTAAACCTGTTATGTGCAACATTAATGTATTTAAATGTTAAAGGTGTTTGCTCATATGTCACTGGTCACATTTTATGGAAATAACTGTGACAAAGGTTCACTAAATAGTTTTTTATTTGCATCACTAAACTCTTTGACGTTCTTCAGCCTGACGATATTGATGGAAAGATCCGGGAGATCGTTCCCGCTGGGTTCACCTGCAACACCGACGACTTCATCTCGCTGCTGGAGAAGGAGGCCAATTTCAAGCCTTTCGGCACCCTGCTCCACACGTACACAGTCCACAGTGAGGAGGCAGGAGAACTCACGTACCAGATTCACAAGGTACAGGAGTCATTGACTGCCTCGTCTGACTCATCCACCAACATTTTTATAAACTGCGATGCCAGTTTTTAACATTTAATCAAAAAAACAGGGTCACAGGGCTTAAAATCATATTGACTGTCTGTTTTTGTCGTATTCGACCCAGGCTGATATTACCTGCCCGGGATTCCTAGAGTATCACGAGCGCCTGCAGACCTTCCTCATGTGGTTCATAGAGACGGCCAGTTTCATTGACGCAGACGACGATCGTTGGGACTTCTTTCTTGTGTGAGTGCCCTCCTTAATTGACATCAACCCCACCACCACTACTACCACCACCGCCCCTCTTTCACCCACCCCTACCCTAAAGCCTTTATTGTGTCATTGAAAAACAAAGCCCCCCTTTGAGGCGCTTGTGACCAATTACCAGGCCAGTTTGATTATATTTCCCCCATAGGAGAATTGTTGATCAGGCAAGAGCTTCCTTTGTGCCAAAAGCCCTTTTCAGATTTTTCAGGGGCAAGAGCTGAATTGAATACTGTTGTCTTTTGAAACACTGAACAATGTCTTAACAGTAAAAAGAGCCTCTGCCAGTGTTTTCTTTACCCTGGCACCTATTAATACTGACAATGGGGAAAATGGACTGAAGTGATTTTGAGGAGCTCAGTCCCTCCTCCAACCCCTTCTCTTCCTCTAAGTTGCAGTACTCCAATTAAGTGCATAATGTATTCAGGTTGTAGCAGGTGTACCAATCGGGGCCTGGCTGCTCTAACATGCTGACGTCGGGGGGTGAGGGGTGGGCACGAGAACAGAGGCTAAAATGGTCACTGGATGGGAGTGTGCCTGTAATTGACCTGTTTGCCTTTGTGTTTTATCTGCAGATTTGAAAAGTACAATAAAGATGGGGAGACTCTCTACGCAACTGTTGGCTACATGACAGTTTATAATTACTACGTGTACCCAGACAAAACCCGACCACGTGTAAGGTAATTGCTGGGGCAGCACGTGCCTTCCCATTCTTTTGTATGAAAAAGGAGTGGAAAATTATACATTTCTTTATCCTCTTCCCAAAGAGCCCAAATTACTGGCTTATATAGCCAACCATTCAACCAGATTTTGTTTCATTACCAAACCAGGGTGATTTGTATCTGAAAACAACTTTATAGATAAGCTTTTGATGTGATTTGATTTGTTGCATTGATGGATCAGTGTAACATTCTATTATTTCTTGCTTTCAATCAAAGACTTTCTGAGAATAACTACTCACATGTCTCATAAAGTAGTTTTTGGAGTAGTTTCCTCATTTGTTTTTATGTTTGCATCTCTTTCTGCCCTTTAACCAAACAGCCAAATGTTGATCCTGCCTCCGTTCCAAGGAGAGGGTCACGGAGCTCAGCTTCTGGAGGCAGTGCACAGATTTTATTGCAGCCTGCCCAAAGTACAAGACATCACAGGTGAGCATCAGACTTTTTTTTTTTCTCCAAAATGCCACAATTTACTGAGTCGAAGAAAGCGTTGGTAAACATTTAAACTAAGATCCTCGTGTGACCCCCAAACAGTTTTGGTGAGATTACTTTTCTTTGCAGTCGCTGGACCCAGAGGCCAAGTTAATTTGGAGGATTGGCTTGTATGTCAGAATGTGCTGAGACTCTGTTGAAACTAGTTGGATCAAAATAGTTGCTTTGCATAGAGACAGAAGATGAATACTGAAGAGGCGTTACGGCTCTCCTTTTTTTAATCCTTTCACAGAGGAATCCTTTTCAGAGAGCAACTTTAAAATGTAGCAGTTGAATAGGCTGGAGGTTAATGGTTGGATTTGGCCTTGAGTAATATCACTTGTCTCTTGTCTACAAGAAACTTCTTGATAAAGGTTTGAAAAGATTTGAGTGATTTAAACTCCTTTCCTCAACACACGTACACACCACTGAAGAGTAACATTGTCCGTATCATATTTCAGGGGAAATTATTTGTAATGGATGATAGCTGTGCTTTACTCATTATAACTGTGCTGTGATGTTTGTTTCCAGCTGAAGATCCCTCTGAGAACTACGTGAAGCTGAGAGACTACGTGTTGGTCAAACTTTGCCAGGGTTTGCCTTCCTTCGCCGCAGACAAGCTGCACCTCGGCTTCTCAGCTGATATGATCCAGGAGGCTCAAGAAAAGTTGAAAATCAACAAGGTGCTGCTTGAAGGAAGCTGCAACTATTTATTAATAACTTATGTGTTTTAGATAATGGTTATAAAGAGGTTATAAACTGCCAAAAAAAGACGGGGAACAATGCTTGTTTGTTTTACACTGAGACTAATGCACCTGTTTTCTTGTCATTTGGTGAATTGAAACCTTTCAGTCTTATGTTTTGCAACTCATTTTTGCTGCTTTGCTTCAAACACTGTCTTATTTTCATGTCGGTTCATTTAGCAGATTATCATAGCCTGGGATCTACAGGCCACAGGAAGCCAGAATAGCGTACGACTTCCTGCATCCATTGCTCTGAGAGCTGTGTTTGGTTTCTGTTGATGCCTACTGGCATGCATCAGAAATGATAACATGTAATAACATTTTAATTACATAAAAGTTATTTCTTTCTGCCCCACCTCTGCAGAAACATGCACGACGAGTGTATGAAATCCTGCGTCTGAGAGCAACGGACATGAGCGACGCAGAAAAAGCGCGAGAGTTTCGTCTGGAGGTGAAGAAAAGGCTATTTGGACCGTACAGGGTGAGGTTTTTACCCCGTCATGGCGTCAGAGCGACTTTTCATGTCGGTGTGTAAAATGGTCAACAAGTAAATGCGAACTGAGATTGGGAGAGAAAGATTTCCTCCTTGATTCAAATAAATCTGAACATCAACATGTCCACGTTGCTGCCAAACAAGAATCCAGTGTATGAAAACGGCTCGTGACGGACACGCACTTGATTGGCTCACACCTCCGTTTTGTCACTATTTATTATTTTATCTTTTTTTCTTTTTTAAACCGCATAAAAATTGATCTTTATTCGCAGGAAAATTGATAGATTGCTGGTGCCATATTGTCAGAGCCACAATAAGGCACACCAGGCATCTGAGGTTTTGCTGCTGCCTTTTTCTATTCAGGCACATGTCATTAGTCAGGATTTGCATTTCTTTAGAAGAAATAATTTTCATGAAAGTGTGATTGAAACACTTTGTCAAAAAGCTGCTACAATTTAGAGTTCTGCGGCTTCCTTCGCTATCGCAGCGCTTTTTTAAAACTTCATCAGGAAAACACAGCAATTTCTTCAAATCGCCTTTTTTGTTATTTCCTTATGTTTTTCTGGGCAAGTTTTTTTTTCTTGAGTTTCAGAGATATAGTGTAACAGATTTAAGCCCAGTGAACAGAATATCATAAGCCTCTCTTGATTTCAGTTTCACCAGACTTGACAGCGGTGGAAATACTAGCTAGATCTGCGCGCAGCACCGAAACGCCCTACATCCTGTTCACTGGTGACATTTTATATTTGAGCTGCTCGTTGAAACTTTGCATAGCGGCCATTAGAGAATTCGCTGTCAGCAGAGTAACCGCACGTTTCAAAAAAAAAAAAAAAACGGCAAAATCTGACACGGAAAGGAACCTATGTGGCGAAGAGGGAAGTAGGAATTCCTTGGGAGAGAGAGACTGGCAAGAAAAGATCTGGTGGCCAGATGCAGCCCCGCTTTTTTTTCCTTCCCTGAGGAGATTTACTGTGTAGTTATCCGAATGGCAGAGGCTGCTGCTCTGTGAATGTGAGGCAGATTATGCATTTCTGCTCTTTCCCCCAATTCCCCACTGACCAGGTCTCCATGCATATGCATGTAAACAGCAGATTGCTCTGGACTAAGTGAATGTGTACTTGTCCGTCCATTTCCAGAACCTCTCAGCTCTCTGATTTCATTACTGATGTTTATACCACTTTCAATCAAAGGACACTTTATAAAGGGGGAAAATGAAGTCACTCATTGGTAATAAATATGTTATAAATGTTTCAAAAATCAGTAATCTTGTCACACAGATTGAGATTGATAAAACACACACCTCTTGTTGGTTTGGCCACAATTTAGTCCTGTTTGAGTTCAGTTAAAAAACTAACCATCACCATCTTTAGTAGGCGTATTTATTAAGACAATCTCATCTATTATATTGCCAGTATAATTGTTTTAGTATTAGTGTCACATTCAGAATTACTTGTATTCAAATTTCTGCCACTTTAGTTAAGTTATTTAATTACATATCTGTATTTATTATTGTAGTGGCACAAGCTTATTAATGATCAACAACCACATTATGATAATCAAATCTGCCCTGCCCTGGGTGTTTCTTTTTCATTAAGCTACAATTACTAGATACACCGCTTCTGAGTAAAGACAGTAAGTTCTTCTAGAGGAGGACATAGTGAAGTATTCATCTGAAATAAAATGTAAAAGGAGCTCAGACACGATATCCATTTAAAATGATGATTATCCCATCATAAGTTTAACATTAATGTCACTTAAGATGTTTTATCAATATGTCTGTCTTTGATGATTTAGTTTCTAAACCCCTTATATCAAATTCTGTGTCATCAAGTGGTTCCTAAGAAAAACACTAGTACCTCATCACGTCTTGTTAATCAGATTGAATTGTCGTAGTATGAAACGGCAACCTCACCGATGTTTGTTCGTGCTGTTTGCTGTGCAGAAGAATCAGCGGGAGCTGGCAAAGATGAGGAAGTGCCTGCGACCGGAGGAGCTGGTGTCCCACATGGGTCAGATGGACACTCAGACGCAGCACGAGGAACTGGAGAAGAGCTACCAGGTCGTCGTTGAAGACTACAGGAGAATCATTGAGAGGCTTGCCACTCAGGCCTGATCAGACTTTGAGACGCTGCCTGGCCCGGAGCCCGCCACCTCCTCAACATACAGGTGGTCTGTCCTGTCTGTACAAAGCCCACATCATCACAGACTTAAGCTGCAACCGAGAGAGAAGAAAAAGAAAACTCACTGACGTTGACAAAATCACATGTTCTAATTCAAGAGTGTTACAAATGTATAGTAACTGGCGGTAGCGGTGAGAGGTTGTGGTGGAAAATGCCTGTCTGTTTCCCAGCTGATGTTGACACAGTAGAGGAGGAGAGTAGTACAGCTGGAGGGAAGAGGCTTTCTGTTTGTCTCACGTGTTTAATCACATTGTGTGACATTACGTATTATTTCACAGGTGATAGGAGCTGCTTCTTCTCCGTCATAGACATTTTTTTAAAGATCTTTTTTGTCAAAAAACAAAATGATTCCCAGTGTGTTTTGAAGCACTTCATACTGAAAATTAAAAAATGGTTTTGTATGTTGCTCAAATGGTGTGATTCTTAGATGGAGAAATACAATTAATGTTAATTAATGTTGTTTGTCATATTCAATATGTATTTAATTTGGATGCTGTAGATCCAAAGCAGTGCAGTACAACTACAGTTAGATTAACCCCCAACGAAGGCAACATTTTGTTTTTACTCCCCTATTAATCCCAACTACATGGCTGTTTTATTACTTCAGATGACTACAAACCAAGCAAAGCTCTAGCACTGAATTGATCCATTAATCAGGTGATTAGTTTACTGACTTAATAGCAGCAGTTTCAATAACTGATTAGTAGTTGGTTGTTTTATTCTAAATAAGGGGAATATACTGGTTTATCTGGGTTTTTTTTAAATCATAAACAGTATGTTTTTTTAGTGAGTTTTTTTAGTCAACTATTGCAAACTATTGACCCATAGCAAAGCAATGGGGTCAATACCGTATTGTTCTTCTACGTGTTTCTTCATATTTTTTATCTTCCGTACAATTTTCGATTTCTTTCAACTCAAATACCGTTCATCGCACGCAGACAAATAATACATCAAAACGTGCGGCTCTATCAGTCTCGGTGTGCTATTTTTTTTGTCATGGCAACATGAATTATTCGCGATGTAGTCACGAATAATTTGCGGAAGATTTCAATGGGAGATGGTGAAAGAAATTGCACATTTTCAAAATTTTTCAAACATCTACTGCTCTGGCATACTTTCACCTAGAGACATCATTAAAACTTTAAAATGGAGACAAAATTCTCCTGTCTTGATGTGGCATTCAGCTTTTTTGCTAGGTTGAATACTTTTTGATCACTCACAGATCAATGACCATCATCAATTCTGGAGAAATTCAGACTTTTCAATAAGTGTGTATGTGGCCGGAATGTTTGCGCTAGAGCGCAGACCACAGCTGCTAGAGTGTAGACAGCTTTTAAAACAATGCTTCAAATATCTTCCTAAAACTGTGTTCTCAGTCACAAATTTCACTCTACACATATAATCTTCTCCAAAGTTGGAGTCACACTTGTCCTGATTCCCTCAATGTGTCTACCTAAACGATAGGATTTACAGTTTTTGAATTAGAAGCCTCTAATTGACAAGTGGACAGCGGAACTGCCCCATAGGATCCCATGTTGATCCAGCGAAGGTTTCAATCAGAAAAGCAGAAATGTCAGTTGTTTTCAACTCACTCGGATGTCCACATTTTTGACACTAGGAAGAAAAATTGACATCTGTGTTTTCACGACGGCCTTGTATCGGTCAATGTGAAAGAATTTTGTGGATATCTGCTTTACTTTTTGAATAAATAGCAGTAGTTCAAGGTGTAGAAAAAAAAAACTGACTCTGCTTCTGAGTCGGACTGCTGGTCAGTGAGGGGGGAGGGACGTGTGTGTGTTTGCGTGTGTGCGTCTGTGTGTGTGTGTGTGTCTTTGTGAAGCAGCTGCACCTGTCTCTCTCTCTCTCTCTGTCTCTCTCTCTGTCTCTCTCTCTCTCTGTCTTCCTATTTCTTCTATTAAAAACTTTGAACGTTCATGATGGTTCATCGCACAAACAAAGACAAATTATGCATCAAAATGTGTGTCTTGGCCAGACTATTACTTTTTGCTCCAAGAACGAATTTTTTGACATAATTCACAAATAAGTGCACCAAATCTTCTCCATTGTAAATGAATGCGATTAGATGAAAAGCTGAATTTAACATGGACAAAGTACAAAACAAGTTGAAAAAGGAAATGATTCACGACACTAGTAGTAAATCATTTCATTATGGATAATGGAGCATTGTAGCATCTTAGCATCGTAGTAACATAACATCATATCATCTTTGCGTAGACTGCTACAGCCACTGCATCAGTCTCACAATTTCCCACATTGGAGTTGTCTAGTTTTGTTTTTTTCGCCCGGTGGACGAGGCAGAACATAATTGTCAGAGCTATTGATAATGAAGATAATTATGTTTTTGCAATCTTTCCTGAGGTTTTTTGTTAATTAGTTGACAAAACGATAAATCAATTTAAACAAACAAACAAACAAACAAACAACAACAACCATCAACGAATGAGCTCAAAATTAACTTAAACATCTAAAGCCATGAAATGAAGGATCCATTATAGATGATATTTACTGTGGTTACAGCAAATTAAGTTGACTTTTGTTAAGACTTTTGTGACGTTGAGGAGGTTTACCACTTTGCCCAGTTGGTAGTTTGTAATCTTCCCTTTCCCTTTTTATTCCACACATTATTTTTTTCCTTGTCAAATGACTGGTGCCTACGTTACCCATAATGCAACTAGACTGAACTAAACTGTTTACTCAGAGATAAGAGTGTTAATTGTTAAACTCTTCTTCACACTTTTGTCTGCTCACTCGTGTAACTGAATAATTAAAATTGAGCACGGACACATTAATTAAACCTGTCATCTGAGACCTGGTCACAGTGATGGTAAGTACTTTTATTTACTTGTTCTTGTTGTTAGACTTCACTCAAGTCTATGCTACTGTTACATGTAGTAACTGTTACAAGATTACCTACTCCTGTATGTTTATTTTAAAGGCTTTTGTTATTTAATTAATTTATTGTTTCCTTTTAACATGTTTATATTCTTAAGTTCCTTTATATAAGCAGATTTAATTTATTGGTGTAATTTTTGGTTGATGCTAATGCTACTCGACCACACAACTTTTAGTTACTTTAGCATCTTAATTTTCACTTTTTTACTTACATGATCTGAGCTGGTAGATCTGTCTGTAAGTCCTCTATAAGATTAAAAAATACTCTTCAATTCCAACATTTGTTATCTTCAGTTTAACCCGCTATAAATCAATTTAAATCTGTTGATGTGTTTTTTCTGTTACAGGTGAATCCAACTTCCTTTAACTTGCTAAATTGATTTCAGGCTTCTGTGTAATCTAGTATAAAGTATAAAAGTTGTTTGTAGGTATAATACCAATACAGAAATCAACATAAATACAAACAATCCATTTAATTAGGATTAGAAATGTTTCATTAGTGAGGTAAGTTATCATTAGCATGTGTGGCTCCTTCTTAATCTAGTCTATGTGCTATAATGTACTGATAATATATAATGTGAAGTTGCAAAAGAAAACAGTTCACCACTTTAATGTCCTGTTAAATGCAGCCTATATGTAAAGGACACTATATTGGTTCATATATGTTGCTAAAGAAAGGTTTTTTTTTAGCTAGTTCAGGTAGTCTGATTAATGCATTTTCCAGTATGTGTTGTATATATTTTAGCCATTTTAGGGATGTAATTTTATCCAGGCACTCTCTCACAGCTAATGCAACTTCTGATTGCCGCTGATGTTGAGTGTTACTCTAATGAGTATTATGGTTTTCAATTGAAAACCTTTGTGCCACTGTATTGCCCCCGCTTGTGCAGATCACTGTGATGAATACCCATCATACTTTATGATACTTTAGCACATTGTCACTAAATGAAGGCTGCCAGGTCAATTTTCAATTTTTTCCCCCTCTCCACTTGAAACAAGACAAAACCTTGGAACCCTTCACATCTCTAATTCAGATTGATTCAATCCACTCGTGGCCACAAGGGGCCTCATCTCACTGTACTTTCCGCTGCTTTCCCTGCAAAGCGCTGCACAGGCTCAGCTGACTGACCTGCTAGTGGGAAAAAGTGAAATTATTGTTTAGTAGTCTCACGAGTGTGTGTGCCGTCTCGTTAATTCCGCAAAGCAGCACATGACTTTTTAATAGAGCCATCGTTGGGGGATTTAATGCATCATGTTGACGCAGCTACTCGGGTGATCCGGCGGACATAGAGAGCGTGTGGATTGTTTGGACGATCTGCAGACCTCAGAGGCTTGTTAAAGCCCTTCTGCTCCTTCAGACCACACAGTTGAGTTTACAGAACTTTAATTATTCCTTCCACAGTTCACACTCTCGTGTCCTATTGCACCTGTCTGTAAACACTCAAAGCATAAAGGCGATTGTTTTATCTAAAAGGTACATTTAAACATTTTGGGAAAGAATTTCACCAGTTGCCCAACAACCATATTATACTGCAAGAAGATGATTTGACAAATTTGTATTTTGACACTTTCTTGGGAGAATAAAACCCAACATACAACATGTTAATTAGTGAGCTTTAAATATTGATTTTAGTCTATTTTGTTGCAGCCAGACAAGGGCCGAGTTCAGCAACACAGTGTTTCGCAACCATTTGCAACAGGCCTTCAAGGTAGTTTTCTCCCGTTTGGTAGCAGTATTCAAGGAGTTACCCAATCAGTGGAGGATGTAAGAAGAAACGCTTGTGATATGTATGCATTGTTTGATGAGAAAGCAACAAATTGTTAAAGCTCTTTTTATGTCACTGAATTGCCTTCTCAGCTGTCGTTTTCGTACGGTTTGGGTCATGCAACAGGGCGTTCAGCAGACCTCTGTTTCTGTTGAGTTAAACCTTTCCTAGCAGTTGCTTCATGTGAAATGTACAGACATGGGAGTGGTATCCATTTTGCCGGTAAGGAAGCAAAGAAAATACATAAGACTTGATGAATCAAGTGTTCAGGTAATAATTAACATCATGTTCGTGATGATCCGTCACATAATGATGCCAGCTCTGTTTAGACTATTTTCAATGAATAAATTTCATCGATAGCTTTTTGAGAGTAACTTTTTTTCCGGTAGTCACTGTTCGATCGATCAAAACTGTAAATGACGGGAATGAGAATGTTATTGTATCGTGCACCTGGGTTGTGAAATGTGGTACATTTCTATTTTACATTATTTTAGACGTCATGTACAGATTTGAGGTTTTTCGTGATGTCAGGTATATGTATGTATGAAAAACAAAGTCACATTCAGGATGAGAAGTGCAATATCCAACATGTCTATTTCAGCTTATTCTCCCTCTACAGTTGATCAGCCATTCAGGTGCAGTGAATTGACATCTAAAGAAGGCAGGGCACTTTCTCCCGGAGCCAAGCTATTACAGTGGATCCAGCAGTGGGCCCTCGGTCTCTGTGCTTTTGTAAAGGGGGACACAGTCTGTCCATTATGTTGTGTCAGAGTGGAGATGTGGGAGGTTGATTTATGTCTGAATTCTCATGGGTTTTAGCCCCCCACTCACCACCCCACTTATTTCAGAAGAAGAGATGAAAAAGGAAAAAAAAAAGGACGAAATATCCATCAAGGTTCGCATTTCTTCACTGTTTCTCCGTCCGTGTTTTAGGAAATAATAATCATGCAAATAATTTAACCGAACATTAAAGTGGGCAGAAAGAGCTTAATGCCATTATTCTGTGAAATGACAACAACAGTATCTCTAGCTTGACTTGAATATTTGGTTTCACCTGTTGGCATTTCTGCTACTGTTACTTTATGGCGCCTCCCGCCTCTCTGCACTGAGGCAGACAGTCAGGGAGTTTTTGGACTGGAGCCCAGTTGTAAAGAAGGACCTGCTTGAATATGATACCTGTGTGGAGGAGCTCCAGCGTCTTAGCCCCCAGGTTCCCAGGAGAGAGCTGTGCAGGAAAGTTGAAGCCCCCCCCCACCACCACCCTCCCTCTCCTCCTCCTCACCACACCCTCCCACCGTCGCTCGCTTTTCTTATCGTGTTCCCGTTTCTTTTGTGCCCCTTGCTTACCCACATACCCTGAGGCTACTGATCCCCCCTCCCACCCTACCCCTCCTCGTTCTTCACCATCAGTAAACCTGGCCGAGTCCCTTTTCTCTGCTAAATGAGTCCTCTTTAAGATAATGTTTGATGCGCTGACAGCCAGAACCAAAACAGTGTAAGAGAAACCAAGTTTGACATCTTTTAATTGTGCGTCAGAAAGCAGAGATTGTGGTTTCTTGGACTGCTTTCAGATCATGCTGCTGATATGGTAATTTGCTCAAGTGAAGGACGTGATGAAAGTGGTGGTGTTGGTAGTTTAGCGGTAGAAGTCCCTGGAGTCCGGTCTGCTGGTTCTCTCCTCTCTCTTAAACTTAACACTATTCCTCAAGAAGTGCGTACTTTTCACCTTCAGTGTCAGCAAATATAAAAATAGCAGCAACAACTGAGAAGGCTTTATTTTGAAAATCATGTGTTTTCACACAGGAAATCTTGATTTAAAACAAATGGCACATGAAATGAATAAGTTATGCAAATACTTGCTTGTGTTTTATTGTGTTTTTATTATTTTTTTCCCAGTAGTCATGATAATTGATTTCCATCTGCATACGACCAGAGCTTGCGGTTGTGATTACATCTGTTGGCTAAATGATTCGGGATCATGGTGCGTTTCAAATCAAGCAAGCATTAAGCCGGATTTCTATTCATTCGGCATGAAAATAGATCAGTTTAGTGCACATAAAGCACTGGATTTTGTCACCATGATTGACAGTTAGTGAACAGCCGCACGACAAGACGTGCCATTTTTGTCACAAGTGATGCATGTTTGTAGAAATAATCCTTCCGATGGCTTATTGAAAATGTGTCCCTTCTCCCTCCTTTTTCTCTCTGTTGTTTTTTTTTTCTTTTTTTTTGTAATTGATTCGAACAAATGCAAACGACCCCGTTCTTTTTAGAGTCATCGTAGTACATATAATCATCAATGATGGGAACCTGCTGTGGCATTTGGTTTTCATTTGCTCCATGTGCAGAACCAAAAATATGACATAACATCTACAAGGAAGTTGGGCTGTTTGTTGAAAATCTGTGGACTAATTTTCAGTGTGTACTTAAAACAAAAAACGGGTTTGTGAGTAATTACTAGGTGGAAGAAAGAGGAAACTGTGTGTGTTCTGCACAGCATGGAAGAGTTAATTGTAAATGTGTTTCTGTAAAAAAGAAAAGAGAAAAAAAAAGAAATCAACAGCAAACATTGACAGTAGGCTTTTACATTTTGATCTGCACATGAATGACCTCTTTGACTGAGCTGTTATTTCTCAAGACTGACTTCTCTTGTACTGCCAGGCCTGCCTAGCGTATTAATCTCTTAAATGAGCCATGATGCTGCGTGGAGCTGGATGAACACATGCTTTTCTAGATGTAGTTTCCTTATTAAAACTGTCCCATTAGGCTGTAATTGGTGCTATCTGAGGCCGGGATGGAGCCGTACGGGGAGGGGAGCGAGAAGTCAGGCTGAGATGGTATCGTAGGGGCCGAGGAGACAGGAAGCCTCTGTGTAATCTTGTCAGGTCAGAGATCGGAGCTGCGATCAAGTCGACTGGACTGAACTATGTTTGTCTGCTGTCGCTGCTGCTGCAACTGTTACTGTAATTTCACAAGGAACGTACTGAACCGGGGCCTTATCTTTGTTGTTTGTGCAGGAGCCCTGAGGTTTCACCTGAGTGTTTACACGTCGAACGTTGGAAGGTTTTCAACTTTGTATATAAAGTGAGCAGTGTATACAATGAGTATCAGGAGGGATCGGGAGGCCAGTTTACGTCAAAACTCGAGGGAACAAGAGGAAAAGGGGCGGATTTGTAGAGTAACACCAGCAGAAACTAAACATGCGAAGACAGGTTGTTTCTCTGCTTAGGTCATATGAGCAAAAAAAGTCCAGTCAGATTATTTGTAGTTTTAAATACTTTTCTTTGTGAATAAACTGTTATTCGGCTTTAGGGCAAACAGACGGTGGAAAATGATCCCGTTAATACCGAATGATTGCAGTAATAGATGTAGACAGCAGCGGCACGAAGGAGTGATTTTTATTTCCTGATTCCAACTGATGACAAATTTAAAATCGGTAGCAGAGGCCCCCTGAGCTGGATTAAACAAATATGCATGAAGTGTATTCTTACTACACTAACAGTAACGGGTATGTCGCTACAACAGAATGAGAAATGCTCGGTAAACCTTAACCGTACACAAGAATCAAGGGATAGTGAGAAGACTGCTATTACATTACACATATGTCACTCACAGTACGATAACAAAACAACTCCCAGGACCTCGGTTTGAAACGCTGCAAAGCTCTCACAGTGTTTTTTTTCCAGCTTGAACCCAAGCTTACTAAGTAAATAGGAATGCTGCACGCAGACACACACTGACATTTGCCAGATGCTCGGTGCTAATTAGGGCCAAGTATTCCCCCTCGTACGGAGTGTGTGAGAAACCGTAAGTGCACCGCTGGCCGACCTATAAGACCTGCCTGATGTGTGAGTGTGTGTGTGTTTGTCTTTGTGTGTGTGTGTGTGTGTGTGTAGTTGCTGTTTGTTCTCTGTGTGCACAACAATCGTTTGTTATTCGGAGCAGGAATTTGTTGTTTTAGGGAGATGCACACGCATCCCGCTTTTCTTTGATGTAATTTTATGACCTAGGGTTCTGCTAATCTGGAAACCAAATAGAGAATTTACAGTGTATTTTATTTGCAAACATGAACGGGAAATCCAGTAAATTTACCAGGGTTTCCCAGAAGCTGTAGTTAGATGAGCAGATGAGCAGATATAAGGGATCACATTCTTGCAGTTCATGGCTACACACGGCAGAAAGGCAGGTGCTGAGAATCAAAATGCTTTCGCCTTGTTGCTATTTTCCCCCAGTATGCAGTTAACTGTCGACACATTATCCGTTTCAGGTGTGACATTCAGCATTTTCATCTAATCTCCACGTTTTCATATCGAAACCATCACACCACCCACAAGCCTCCAAATGTAATCTACCCCACATCCAAAGAACTGTCCCTGATTCCTGCATGATACCCCCCCCCGCCCATCCCTCTCCACACACACACACACACACACACACAAAATGGTGGTGGTTAAAACAGGAAGTGAAAGGAAACCTGAAAGCTTCAACCACCCACAGAACCACCTCCCACCCCTCTTCACCCCGCTCTCCCAGGCTGCAACATGGCTCCGCGTCCTGGCTCCTGTCCAGGTTCTGGTGCTGTGATGGGGAGGGTCACGTTTTGCGTCTGACCCCGGGCCTGCATGTTGGATGTTGTTATTATTAGTTGTCCATGCCCCCCGGGCGGGCGGTCCCCAAAGCAGGAGGGAACTGCCCGGGCTCTGGTGAGGCTCTGGACCTGGAGAACAGCTGTGTGGGTTAGAGGCTGCTGCTGCTGCATGGGGCCCCACGGTCCCATGAGAACACCGCTGCACCGGCCCCGCCAGGAGGTACAACTGGTTTTCATACAATCTCATTGTACACTGCTGCACAGTAACACCGAAGCCTGTTCCTGCGCACACTACCTGATGTGAAAGGGACAGGCTTGTAATATAATACAATATATAACAACTTTAAAAATGACCCGTAGAGTAGAGGAGGTGCACGGTGTGACAATATATGCTTCTGTTCAGAAATCATGATCTGAGAAGAAAACCTTTGGGAAAAAAATGTGAGATAAATTTTGTGTTTCTGATATTTTTTTTTTCCCTCTCCCCTAGATGCACTCTGGGACTTGTTGCGAGGTCCTGATGAAAGAATGGGAACCGCTGTATCAGATCATTGTGAGCAAAGTCTCAACTCATCGAGCTGGACCACTCTGTGATAATATTTTCACATCAATATGATGAAGCATATTGATTCGATCTGCTTCATTAGTCAAAAGTAAACATTCCTGTCTGTTTTTTCAATCCATCAATACTTGATTTCCATAAATAACTGATTTTCCATATAATTCATTATATCACAATGTGTGTGTGTGTGTGTGTGTGTGTGTATGTGTATATATATATATATATACACACACACACACACACACATATATGTGTGTGTATGTCCCTATCATCCACTTATACCACTGAGTTGATCCAAAACCTTGAAGCTTCCCAACGAGTTGTTTGCTTTTTTCATCTTCTATTGTAACAGGTGCTCCTACCAATGTGTGAACTTGCTGATTTTTATAAATGTATTTTGCTGCAGACCTCAGTTGCTTTGTGAATGAATTACAGCTGCAGGCGGGAAAAGGGTATTTAAAAGCCTTGCCTTACCTTGCTCTACCCTCTTAATTCTGCCTATTCTTGGCAGTTCTGGAGGGGGGCTGTCTAACTGTGTAAATAGCTCTTGAAATTGCGTGTGGCCTTTGACTGTCTGTGTAATTGCAAGCCTCTTGCAGTATTTTGCTTGGCAGTCTGAGAGGTTAACCCCTGAGGGCTGGAGGCCTGAAGCTCTCTGTCTGACTGGCAGAGGGCTCCTCAAAGCCCCACTTGTTCACCTCCCAGCCCGGGCAGCCCTAAGCCACGGCTGATCCTCTTCTAGACGAGAGCGAGAGTAGGAGGCTGTTGCATTCAGCCGTGGCTGAGTCTCTGCAGGGTGAAGCCTGGAGTGTTACAGGCCCACACAGAAGAGACGAGCCCAGGCTGCCTGCTTGCACCTGGTCAGTCAGTCAGTAAGTCAGTCGCACTCGTGGCTTTGTCACCTCTGCAAGGAAGCACCAGCTCTAAACTCCGGTTTTAGCCTTAATCAGATTATACGGAGGCTGTAGCAGCGTGTGATTTATCAGTGCCCTGAAAAACCTTTCTCTCATATTCCCATGGAACTATAAATGTGGACTGTTCCTGTAGTTAATGACGTGCAGATGGATGCACTTAGTTTGGTTATATTGAATGAGCGTTTGATTCAATAACGCACTTAAATGTCAATTTATCAATTTACACAATATATCACTGTTAATTTACAAAAAGCCTCATTACACAGCTACAAAATATGTTTGGCAGCATTGAAAACAATAAAGAAAGACTAAGATTAGCAAAATAAATGTTGAGTATTCGAACATAGCCAAAAATAATGTCATGTTAAATTGATTTGATCTTAATTCCACACATTAATTTTGTATTTTGAAGGGTTTCACATCCACAACGCTGTTTATTTTGAACGTCTTCATCTCAGAAAGGGGTCATGTTGGGGATTTGTGCCGAAGGTGAAGTCTAAAACCCGTCTGCTGTGATGGATGATGTAGCCGTATGAAATGGGCTGTAAAGATGTAGCCGCTTTCAAAGTCACAGCAGAAACTGTAGAGAAAAGACAACATGCGTAGTTTCCTCCTTGGATTCCCACATTGTTCTCGCCAAGCTCTGCTCCCCCTGGGCCTTGAGAACGAGTCTCTGTACACCCCAGACAAAAGTACACAGGCAGAAAAGAAATATCAAGGCACAAAAGCTCTTTATGTAATGCTGTCAAGTAGAATTGATTTTTTTTCCCCCTTATATTTGACAGACAGCATAAAATCGTTGCTTCATGTCATGTCAAGCTGGGCCTCGGAGATCGCGTCGGCTCTCCAGTATCACTCATTTCTTTGGCAGAAATGTTTCTTGGACAAGACATTGTGAAGAGATGTTGACTGTGAGTAATTCATTTGTGCCATCTCTAAACATATTTGTTGCCTTTGCACACTGACACATCGAAAAACTGTTTCACAGAAAGTCAACCTCAGATGAGTTTTGTAACTAAACTTTGTTGCACCAGACCACAAAGCACAAAGTTGTCTGTTTTATCAGTGGGTTAGTGGATGGATGGATTCAAGGACCGGGGCTGCTGGTTTGTCTCTGAGTTTTTTTTTTTTTTTTTTTTAGTTTTTTTTTAAGGTGGAGGATCAACAGCTGTGTAATCAGACCTGGCTCTGACCCTACCTGTCCGGACGTTCCTCCACACCCTCCATCATGTTCGTATGTCAGACACAGACTGATGAACTGCTGGTCGCGTGCAACCTCTGAGCTGCTCTGACCTGCAGTCTGATTTAGTGAGGATATCCAACAACTGCCAGCACTGTAGGAATGAGGAGGGAATACAGTACATTATTCTTTTCCCTTAACATCCATTAGGTCTTTATTTAAACTCCCGACTGATTTACTGTCGACCTGTGGCCACTCGCATGCTGCAGTGAGTGGGCACATGAAGACAACATCACAAATACAACACTGAGGTACATTTTCTACCTATACTCCAATCACATTTCACAAGGAGACATTGTGTAGACAACCGGTTTGTGCACTTTATATAAATAATCAACATGTATAAAGCAGTAGAATAAAATTCAATTTGTCCTATTGGAAGAGTTATTACATTAGACAGAAAGCTGTAACACTAAAGCTACAGTGTTACCGTGGTATAGTTTAGCTACACCACCTTCAGCAGTTAGCTTTCACCTACATGACTATGTTGTTGCTCTATGTTGTTAGTTGGCCTGGTTCTTATAGCTACTGTGAATTTTACATGTAATTTTTAGTGGAAATTCAGTTTTGTTTTTTTGTTTTTTTATCCCATCTTTACTTAGCTTAACCATTATCGTAGCTGTGTTTTGGTTTTGCAGAGTAAAATAATATGATGATGAATATTTTAGATACACGGAAGAGACAAGGAGGAGACACGGAAAAACACTGTATCAAGTTAAACCGATCGTTTATTATTTTTAGTGCACAATATCTATTTTTTTTCTTGCACATATTCAGTCGTATTTTGATATTTCATGTCTTACAACATAATCATAGTATTCTGACAAGATTTATTCTCCATTAGGATTATTTTTGATAGAATCGTACCGTCTTACATGTAACAAAATATTGTAATAATGCTTCTTCTTCCCTGCACTTTAACTGAGAACTTCCTCCACTGCTGCTCTCTGGTAAGGAATCACATTATCTGCTGACATTGTTTATTATGGTGCTTTGAGCTGAATGTGGCACAATAGAAGAAGCAGCCAGCGATAGACATGTGGATGCTCGGTGGTCCCTGTTGAGAACACTAAGCTCTGTATTTGCACTCCTCTCGCTGAGGATAACAGCCTCTCCAGCCCAGGTTAGGAGTGGGGCTCCCTGCAGCTGCTGTCTCTGAGGCTGATTAGTGTGGTGATGAGCGAATGAGGGCCAGGGGAGCCACGCACACACACTCTGAAAGGGTTAAGCAGCCGGTTAGGGAGGAGACCTGCTCTGTGTCCAGGATGTTGAGTGCTTCAGCGTGATGGTGTGCTGTTACACTGCATGAGGCCTCAGCTCCACTTGGATTCTGATTGGATCTGTAAGATCACAGCCACCACCACCCCCCTCCTCCGTCCCCTCTCTCTCGTTCTCTCTCTCTCCCTCTCTCTCTCTGCCAACCCCCTCCTCCCTGAGGGTTTCTCTCCACATCCTCCCTGCTGATTATCACCACTGCCAGAGCTGACTCTTGCACTCCAGCTGCTGTCCACACTCTGGCTCTGGGGCTAATTTAACCAGGCTGCATGGAGGGAGAAAACTTTCTCACACAGACTCAGGGAGAAGCTTGAGCTGCCACACAGAAAAGCTCCTCCCAGGTTTTAGCTTGTTGCCCTCTACAGAAACCTCCATCAACCGCTGCTGCTGCTGCTGCTGCTGCTGCTCTCTACAAAAAAAAGAAAAAGAAAGAAAGACAGAAAAAGAGCCGCTCTGCTAACACTACATGCCTTTCCGTCAGGTTTTCCCTGGTGGACTGTTTAAACAATATCCAGGGCTACAAATGTTCAGAGCGAGGTCACGGTCCTTTTTAGTTGGAAATAGTTCATCAACGCAAAATCAGACAGCAGAGATTTCTCAGCCGACCGGCATGTGTTGCTCTCCGCAGGTGTTTCCTCTGAGCTAAGACGGGGCAGTTGTGCCTTCACTGTCCAAAGGGTGACCCACACCAGTCATCTTCAATGTGAAACCAAACCCTTAAGCTTCTAATATAAAACACACATACAGTATCTGAAGAGCTACTGTATATCTAAGCACTGTTTGTTTCCATCACAATACAACAAGAAATAACAGAGGTGAATGATGTTTGAGTTGGGAAGATTGATGTCTTGGCAACTTCTTGTTTTTTTGTTTTTTTTTTCTCCAAGAGATGACAGAGGCTGAAAAGTGAGTTTGAGTTTCTCCCTGAGACGCTATTTCTGCATTATGGTATTTCAAGTTATTGTTATTTGATAAAAGCGAAGGCTGAATAATTCACACAAACATTGTCATAAGACGAGGCTTTGAAAACATCTATTTGACTTTGTGAGGCTGTGAGGGAGAAAAACATAGTAATTGACCAGTTGAACAAGTGACTTTTGGAGCGGGACAAAAGAGGTGGATCGCAAAGAAGACAGGAATCAGAATGAGGACTTGCCACAAGGTTTTATTTATAAGAGGAATTGGAAATGTAGCTTGCACAAAACAGTGAAAGTTTAGTTCAGATTAATATATAATTTACAGATCCTCGCTATAAAAAAAGACAGTACATTCTCCTCATGGGAAATATTATGTTTTACATTTATATTTAATCCTGTATGAGAATCGACAATTCAAACAATATGCGCATCGTAAACATTAGATCTATCCTATGTTCTGGCATTTATCCATGAGCCACTTGGACACATGCCAGCAGCTCTTGGAGTAAAGCCTTGTCTTACTTGTGGGTCTGTACCAAAGCAGTATTATATCAGTGTTGACGGGGAGAGTCCTCTGTCAACCCGCGGGGGCTCCGGTGTCTCTGTGCCGGGCCGTCCTGGGTCAAACAATTGGACAGAGAGGGCAAGACGCTGCTCCTTTATCCCTTTCCACCCCCACCCCTAAAGCCTGGCCATGTTAAATGGAAGCATTGTGAACGTGGACCTGCTCTCATCTTCATGTACACTTTTTTTTCTCCCCCCTCCTTCTTGCTGTACATAATGACCCCAGACTATGTGACGACAGCCACTGAATCTGACCACATAGAAATTAAAGATGAGCATCTGATTCGGAGGCAGCTGCAGGTCTTTTCCTGCTCTACGGTGTCACAGAGTCCACATAGATATTAAAGGTGTGTGGGTACGAGTTTGTGTACGCACACTTATGCTTATGCTTTGTATTGTGCTATTTATTAAATCACTTTTCACATCCCCGCTCTGTGTGTGGCCTCTCATGTGGCTGCAAACACGGAGCCAGGTGGTAACAATTGATTAAATCAAATTTCTGCCCAGAGCAAGAATTCAATTATGACATTAGACCTATAATCTGCATTCCTTCATTCACATGTGTGTATATCTGTGTAAATCATCATTATGGTACATGCACCGTATTAATCCCTGTAATTTGACACATTAGGAGGTGGTGCATCTCCATTACATTACATATTTGAATGGATTTCAATGTCACATATGTAATGCAGTCAGAGTGCACGGTTTGAATATGCATTTAGTTCACAGGTGCATGGTTGCACATATATTGAATATAGTACCGAGGCTGCAGAGAATAAACAGCTTGTGTCTTTTATTTCAAGATTAAAATGTTTCAAATGACCTGTGAAGTGCAGAGGGAAAAAAAAGAAAAAGAAAAAAGTGAAATCACTTTTATGTTTTTTTTCCTTCCACAGAAATTTCCCCTCCATCAGTCTTTGCAAGCGAACAATGTGGTCACACTACACCTGGCAGGTATTTAATCTCTTGTAGTCATTTTATCTGGGAATCCCCCTATTTTTCAAATGTGAAGTGCAATTTAGAAATCAAACCCAGCAGCACTGATCGCTGGCAGAGGAGTTATGAGAAGACCTGTTTTTTTTTTTTTTTTTTTTTTTTTTTTTCTTTCTTTCTTTTACTCTTCTTCCTCCATTTAACTAAAACGCCTCGAGAACTCACACAGTGAACACATAGCCTTCTGTGCACAACAAGATAAGTCCTGAAACATTTCCACAAAGATAAAGATAATGTTTTCTCTTCAAAAAGGTGATTGATGTGCCATTCGCCATGATGAAAAACGACACAAATAACAGATAGGCGGGTTTATGTAACACATAAAGTATTGGAAATACACCATCATCTTCATTGTGACTGTAAAACTGTCATATTTTTAATCTTTTATTTATACTTAGGAAAATAATTTACTATACACACACGTTTTGCAGCTACTGTGTGAGTATGAAGTCAGCACTTTGTGCTAGCTTTGGTGCATCATGCTGCAAAACTGACCACAGAGACAGATAACATCTCAGGTCTCAGAAGGCAATTAAAAAGAAATTAACGCAAATTGTGGCTAATTTTGTGTTGTCTGCTATTTTTCCGTGTTTATTTTGAGCGCGGTTTCTTGGAAACTCCCATTTTTTTAATTGCACCGAATGCTTATTTTAGATTTTTTTTTCTTTTTCCCTTTTTACTAGTCTGCCTTTCCACTGGCCTGCAAAGTGCTATAGATGCTATCGACAAAGATTTCAGTGTAGCTGTTTGGCACACACACACACGCACACACACATACACATACGATGATATGGTGCATGTATAAATAATTCACATAGCTCAAGCTTTGATCCCTTGATACAGCCTCTTGTATTGCCAGTAGTGGCAGGAAAACCAGTAGATTGAAAATGAGGAATGCATCAAGGGGTGTGCTGTTTACTTGTAGCACGGGCAGCTGGTTAGCCACCCCTCTGCCATTTTACACCCCCCTCCTTCGCTTTTCAATTCCAGCCAGACCCCAGGCTCGGCTACTAACTGGGGGCTGGAATATTGTGCACTGGGGATCAATGTGGCCCTGAGTGAAATGTCAACTGTGGCCCTGCGATGTGTCAGGCTGTGAAGGAGTTGTAATGGCTATTGATCCACTGCGCGCTTAATGCAGAGCTGCCCCGCCACAATGCCAGCCAGCTGCAGCAGAAAGATATATGTATGAGACGAGCTAAAACTGAGAAAATAGAGAAGAAAGAGCCCACAGTTTTGTCCCCCTCCTTCCATCCCTCCCTCTCTGGCTGCAGATTGATCTTCCTCTTCCTGCTGATTCTAACTGGGGTCTGTCATTATCTTACTCTGTCATTAGGGGCTCCATTGACAGCCTTGGCCTGTCTATGTCACTCTATTGAGACAGCAACACTTTTCCCATGCAGCGTTCCCTACATTTATTAAAATCTGTGACAGCCTTGTCTTAGCTTTCTCCAGAGATGGCTGAGCTTCAGGCAGCGGTGCAGCAGTGTAATTGGAACATGAGGCTCTCTGTACCCGGCTAGTAATATCTGTGAGGTGCAGCTGTAGGTCAGACTGGTTTATATCAGGCTGCTGGCTATGAAGAACAAAGTCGGACCACCTCTGTCTGAGGGTCAGTGCAGTCTGTGCTCCGTCGGGCTATACACCATACATTTATACCTGCATCTGTGAATCACATGTGTGTTACTCTTCAAACTGCCTCTGTTCAGGGGAAAAAAATAATATATTTCAAAATGCGAGGTCAGGGTCTGTATGAAAATGAAGGTACAAGAGGGAGTTGTAGTTTACATTTTTGCTTAAAAACAGTTTTGGGAGAGCAAAGACGCAATCTTTAATGTTTTCTCCCTGCGGAATTCATGTTAATTTGTTTTAGAAAATGTAAAATATCAAATATTTATGTCAAAAAGACTGTTTCTCTGTTTATAATGTGATAAGTAGCAATCGTGCCTTTATATTTAAGGACTCAAAATCAAAAAGAAGCCAACAGGATGCATCTGTCAGTTTTGAGAAATGAAATAAACACAGAACTTGTTGTTATTAATGATTATTTAATTTTATGTTATTCTTTTTTTTTTATTTTTGTCCTGAACATGAGACAGAACAACAGTTAAGTTACATGTGTCACAAAATGTTATTATTGCTGTAAGTATATCGGGAAGTGCTAATTCCTCTCTTAATGTTTGATTTTGGCAGAATTTGAGGAAATTATTATTCCATTAAGATTTAAATTAGAACCATCTCAAATATTCTTCATCCATTCAAGTCTTTAAGAAGAAGGTGTTATGAAAAAAACATAATTAAGTCATTCTTAATCCTAAAATGAGGCTTGAGCCTTCCCCATTTTTTTCTTTCTTTTTTTTTTTTTTTTTGCACCCTGATAATTTTCATAATGTCTCTCAGGAGCACAGGCCTTTTTATTTTTGCAATGACAACCACACATTTTGGATTTTAACTAAAGGATTTTTAAAGCCTTTCAGTATTTCTCTCAGCTATTAAAGTCTATTTGATTTCATTTAAAATAGCCAAAAAAAAAAAAATCACACATTTTACCTCAGAGGACATTAAAACGTGTCCAACATGTGCCACTCCTGTACTCAAACTGTCAACACAAGAACACGTTAGGGTAAAATAACAGCACAGTCTGTGAAAAATGACCTTTTTTTTTTTTTCTTTTTTTGCCCTTTTGAGGTTTTTACAAGACCACATTAACACGTCATCTTAGTGCAGGGTCTTTGCACCGTGCACCTCAACACACGCTTCAGTGTTTAGGGATAGTACAGAAATGACTGTGGTGGGGAGGGGAGGCGAATACGTGTGTCACCGTCTTGACTCAAACACCCTCGGTATTATTGAGCTGGTAAAATTAAATGAAACCGTAACTAAAGGAGTATAAATAATGTGGCAAACATAATAAAACATTTTTAAAAACAAAACCTGCAATTGAAAGTTACGTGATAATTATTTGATGCTGTCGAAAGATACATGAGAATTAGTAAAATGAAATAGAATAGAATAAAAAGACAAAAAAAAAAAAGAAAAGAAATCAAAGAAAAGAAATCAAATATTCCCACTGCAGCTAAAAGAAGAAACAGAACCACACAGCTCTGCGCACCCCAATAATTTTCATACCATCCCTTACAACTTGGTAAGCTAAATTAACCTGTTTTAAACCTGTAAAAAAAAATGAATTTACGCTCAAATATCACAACAGCTGCAACTGCACAGCAACTCATCCAACAGCCTTGTGTGTTTGTCTGCGTCAATGTGACTGAGCAGCTGAAATATTGTGCCAGATTTGATTGTGAGATGAAATGAAAGAGGCTATAAGAAGCACCCAAACAGGTTTTTGTTCTTCAGAGTCTTTACATAACCTAAATTTGTGATCACATGATTATTGTTTTTGTTGTATTTTCTGATCCTGGACTATTACTGTTGGGTCTTGACAACTTGAAAACATTTCTGGAGGCTGTCAGGAAGTGCACAGTGGGGTGCGCTGAATTGAGATTAGTGGTTTGTGGGCTTGTGTGTGTGTACGTGTGTATGTGTACGCGTGTGTGTTATACAAAAGCGATGCTGAGTATTGGCTGGTGTTGGGACCAAGCTGCTTCTCCATGTTACGGGAGACACAATCAGGTAGGACCAGGGGGTCTCTGACTGTCTTGGCCCCCGTAACATATGAGGCTGCTCAATGGGACGGAAGTTATTGTGGGGGGCGGCGGTGTGGTGGTGGTGGTGGTAGCGGGGTGGGGGGGTCAGGGTGGAACTGATGACATGGTGTGTGACAGAGACTCATCATTTGAGTGTGATACAAGTATTTGAGTCTGCAAGGCTGTAATGTTGCTCGGCTTGTCTGGAAAGATTTATTCCAGATTGCAGCGCCAGAGGGGTCAGCAGTCATACATGTGGGAGGTTTGTGCACTAATGCACTTTTTTTTTGGGGTGGGGTAAGAGTTTGAGAATGTAGGGAAACAACAAGCTTAAAAATCTGTTAATGGAAATGAACAAAATGAAAAACAGTCAGTTTCGACAACTGATTGTCAACAATCGAAATAACTATTCATTTATTGTCCAGAGCTCACTTCTTTTCTTTTTTTTTTTTTAACATAAACTCTTGTGTAGTTCCGTTAAAAGACATTTCACATATTTGCTTTCATGCGCATGTTTATAACTTGGACACTTTCTAAAACACAATGAATCTCTGTGTCCACAGAAGTTGAATTCATGTCCCTCGTTCCTGACTGACAGTGAGAAGCTTTTTTTTTTCTGTGAGAGGGAAGAAATGTTTAATCCTACGCCTACTGTGAACAGGAAAAGTAATCCATATCTCACTATCTCGCCTCTTCCCCCAGCGAGATGAAATTGAAATTTTAATGCATTTTAGAGTTTTTTCTTTTTTCTCTATCTTTCCCTGGAATGGAGAAGCAGATAGACTCTGGGATGTTATATTTACAGTATGATCACCCATGGTTTAATGCACTCTACAATACTGCCATCTCAAAGTTATCTGGAACAAAACACGCTCTTGAACATAAAGGAAAAAGGCAAAGAACAAAATTATTCTTCGAGCTTTTCTATCAAGCTTATGCATTCATGGCAAAGTCTAAAGGGCATGTCAGTCCTCCTTCGTCTGAGAGAGGTAATTAACCTTTTCCTGTCAGAGAACAACAAATGATAGCCAAGTATGGGGGAGCATTTTTAGGAGCTGAAATTTGTCAATAGGAAAGAGAAGGAGGTTTAATTTTCTGGCAGCTGCGTATCTACTTTCATCATGTATTTTTTTTTTTCTCCAGTGGTCATTTGTTGTTTTCTTTCTTTTCACATGAGCGTGCACAGGGTAGTGCTGTTTGTTTATGTCTGCGAGCTTCTGAGGGTGTATTTATGTGCCCTGCATTAACATAACTATTTATAGTCCTACACTTTCTTACACTCACCTTTTTTTTTTTTTTTTTTTTTTTGCTGTTGTGACCATTTCACAGATTATATATTGTCCAAGTAATTTCCCTTTCAGCATCTGTGTTTTTTACCTTTCAGAGAAAGCAGTGAATGGAGGGAAAATTATCACAATTACTCATATAATTGAGCCGTCTTTGTAGCAAGTGCAGCTTCGGTAGCCCTTTTTTTCCATCAGCCAAAATGGTTTCATTATATGGGTTTTTCATATTCCCTGACACAGGGCTCTGCTGAGGGCCTGGCGCGTGGATGAGATGCAGGATGAACAGAGCGAATCATTAAGGTCACAGTAGGAATAATTATCCCAGCTATGGAAAGAGCAACTACAGCCTTTTTTCTCCCCCAGCACAAATGCAATGTCCACGGCTTTTAGTCACAAAGAACTTTGTTACAAATGGAGCTTCCACCTTCTACTTATACAAAGAAGAGAGGGGGAGAGCAAGACTTGTATCAACATGACAATTTTCCATCATTAAGACTAATGACAGGCACAGACTGTGGGGATCAAGGGGAGCACAAAAAAAGAGAGGCGCATTCAGGTGTTGGCTGAGTGCTGACCTCCTTCCTGTCTTTGTTGGAGACTTAACTCTTAACAAAAACTAAAAAGGGGTTTCAGACTAAAGGCGCAGTGGCAGCTGAACGTCAAGCAGTCCGGCTCTCCAAATTTGCATGTTTTCCATTTGCTGGGGTGGAGGGGTGGGGGGTGTTGGTGGGGTAGGGGGGAGAATTAATTCAATTAGACCTACATATAAAATGTTTAATCAATCGTTGTTTTAGTGTTGGTGAAATTATCCCCCAGTTCATAGCTATGCTGTTTTAATTTCATTCCTGCAACCCCAGCTCTCTTACATCAAACTGATTTGAGAGTTTATCAATTTTTTCCCCCATGATCGTCTTAAAAAATGATTTTCTGATAAGTATGCAGACTGGTGGTCGGAAGTTTGCATATTGGTGGTCAGATCTTCACTGTAACAGGTGGGATACTGTAACATGTGGCGAGTACGAAGCATCAGTGTGACACTAGTTTCTTTTACAGTTTAGCTGAATTAAGTAAAAGCCATATTTTTCCAAGTCCTTTCTCCCCAGCCTTCACTCAGGTAATTGGTCATTTTGCAGCCAATTTCGGGCAGGTTGGATGCTTGCTGCCATGGCCTGACCCCTGCTGCTGCTGTAATGGGGACAACATTTCTACCAGTTTTCTAGGGGCTTTTCCACACCGTGACCCCAGCTTTCTGAAGAGAGCAGCTCTGAAGACTAAGGGGGGAAAAAGGAGTTGAAATGTGACTTTTCAACTCTGCAGTGTTCGGCTTTAAGTCCTATTACAAATGTCTTAATTAAGTGATCCCTTCTTCTCATTCACAGAGGGTTTTTTTTTTTTTTGCAGTTAGAGTCACATTATGTTAGAAATAGTTACTTGGGCTCATAATCTTTTAGAAATGCTCTGGTTCCTCGTAAAGGGAAAAAAAAAGAAAGAAAAATGAGAAAAAACAACAATAGAGAAGACAGAGAGTCTTCAGAACAACAAGTGCAGTTTAGAGTCCCAGGAGGGATCCACAACGGATGTGACGCAGTTTCCTCACAGGATCATCAGCGTCTAAAAACAAACAAAACAAACATGACTTTCCTGCACAAATCGACATTATTCTTATTTAATAACGTTAAAAATATGTTCGTATGTGCGATCATCTTGTAAACAAAAGATAAACCCTGAAGGAAAAACTTAAAACATGATTTTAAACTGATTTCAAAATAAAAGTTTTAAATATTTCAGTGTTTAAAAACACAGATTTAATTATAATGACTTTAGAAACACAAAATATTAACTTGTTAATTGTCGCCTACTATAATTTAAGTCCAGGGAGCAGACAGTGAGTTTTCTTTTTTTTTTTTTTTTTTACCTGCAGGAAATAAAATTAAAGTTGTAAAATCTGATTATCACATAAAATAAAACTGCCAGTACATCCATTTATTGTGAGACAGTAAATGTGGTTTAGACGGTTTATTTTTTATTTTTTTATTTTTTTCCTAAAACTAATCAAGAAACTTAACAATTTTTTTCATTTCATTTTCTTCCAATATCTCCACTGGTCCTCTATGATAATGCACTCAATTAACCAGTATAACAATCTTTCTTCTCAGATATTATGATTCTTTTTTTTTTTCCTCTTTTTTTTTTGTTTACATATAACTCAGTAAACAAAATCAATTCACATTTTGATGCCACACTGAACATGAAAATAGACACTGAATCAAGTTAATTGTACAGTATAGTGCATCTAGTTTGCGTTCATTGACGCTGCAAATTACAGGATGGCAGCGAGCAGCAAAAAAAAAAGAAAAAAAAAGAAAAGAAAAAAAAAAAAGACAGGAAGCAGAACAAAAGGCAATTTCACTTGTTTGATCCACTGCCTTTAAAATGTGAAATACAACCTGCAGTGTGACATTTCTGCTGGAAGTCACTCAACAAATTACATTTGCATTTGTAGCTGTGGTGATGTGGTAATAATGTTCATATGATGGGCAGTTTGACAAAAGATGAGCTAAATTATTAATGTAAAACAACAACAACAACAACAACAACAATAACACATCACACAATGTGGCTACAACTTATTTTTTAAATACAAATTTGTGCATTTGAGATGAGATGGACATTTATGCTGCATGATAGAGTCCACGTATCAGTGGGAGAGGGAATTGAAATGTTGATTTTTTTTTTTTTTTCATTTGCAGATATTTTTTTTTTTTTGATGAAATAAGCAGCTGAAATTCACAAATATTATTAGAAATTATAAAACTGAAGGAGGGGAAAACATTAACATAAAATGTGAATGTTGTAAAGGAGAATCACGAAAAGGAAAAACACACACACACACACACACACATATATATATATATATATATATGGAGGAAACTAAAAAGAAAATATTAACAGTTGGCTGCGTCTTCATCTGACAATAATTAATCATATCCAGAGTCTACAGAGGTGGAGGTGGGGGTGGGGGTGAGGATGGTGTGAGGTTGAGCGTGGACACAGTTTACCAATGGTTGAGATAAAAAAAAAAAATTTGGTGGCTGTTAAAAAAAAAGTGGGTTGCAATGGTGTTTTAGGAGGATTTTCTATCAACCAGACATGAAATGAAGTCTGTGACATCTTGGCCCGTTTACCTCCCCACCCCTCACCACCACCACTACCAAACCCTCCCCACCTCCTCTGTCTCTCCACCTCTGCACTCACCCTCAGGTGAAGAGCAGCAGGTGTTAAAACACCCTCAGCCACAGAGCTACTCACTCCTAATGAGTCCTGCCTCCGCGCTCCATCCATGCATGGAGGACTTTATTTTTAGTGTGGCTAGTTAGAGTCCCGCTGCCGCGCCGCAGGAAAGGAGCGCCGTGGCCTGCGCTGCCCTCCTGCCAGAGAGCGCAGGAGTCAAATTATAAACTAAAGTGGTAATATTATTACACGACTGCTCATCCTTAATAACGCTGAAGATGGCCTGAAGGGGAGGAAGAGGAGGGGGGGGGGGGACAAAAAAACAACAACAACCCTCAAAACTCAAATAAATACTGCAAAGCAAATCAACGCGTTTATAAATGATTGATTTTACATAAGGGATGAATGGAGTGAACATAGAGCTTGCAGCAAAACCACAATGACTTCAGCAATAAATAAATAAATAAATAAATAAAATAGAAAAAGGCTCTAATTATTATTGCTATTATTAGTGGTATTCTCGTGGTATTATTTTACATTTTTTTTTTCCTGCAAATTCTGCCTCTGTTCCGTTAATGGTTTTGCTCACAGCCGCGTTTCAGTTTGCAGATACTATAATCGTGGGAAAGTAATGACAGTTATCAGTCGCACCCACCAAGTACCCATAAAAATCTGTCCTCTGTTCTGGAAGATGATAATTATTGGTTGTACTACCATTATCATTGTCGTTGTTGATAGAGGAAATCTTGAAGCATTTTTCGAAAGTAATTCCAGAGAAATCACTTCAAATTGGCCTATTTTAGGGGGGACAAGGGACCAGCTTTCGTTATAGCCTAATATTTCACAGAAATCTTTAAATTCAGGCATCCGCAGCCGCCTGGCAACACTGTGGCAACACGCGCCGTGATGTCAGAGCCTGCATTTTGATAACACATTTTGCAACTTGCTAGTTCTGTTTTGAGATCAATTATGTAATTACACTGATAATCACAGTGACGGAATTTAACTGCCTTTAATTTGTTATTCAGGTGGAGATGGAGGGACTGCGGATGGAGCAGCCAGCCTGTGTTCCTGCTCTGCACAGACACCAGGAGAAGAGCTGCAGCCTGGAAATGAATCCTAATAATATGAAGGGCTGCTGGATACTTTCTCCATCTTCTTCTGTTTCTTCTGTTGCTTCTTCTTTCGTCAAGTACATCATGTGGAGGCTCTATGACCCCGGATGGCGCGGATTTATCTGCTTCTTTTCCATCACATGATTTTTTTTTCTTTTCTTTTTTTTTTTTAAAGTAAGTGAACAGACATTGTTTTTTTTTTTTTTTGTTTGTTTGTTTGTTTTTTATTTTGAAGCTGCTGATTGAATTGAAGATGTTGTTTTTAAATCGGCTAAACAGCCTCGGTTAAAACTGCCGCCAGCACTGATCCTGTTTGAGCTTTGAGATGCGGAGCATGCAGCTCAAGAAAGAAAGGAAGAAGGGGGGAAAAGTCTCCTGTTTTGTCAGTCGTCAGTTCAATTAAATTAAATGTCCACGGATAATTATTCTTGTTAGGCTGTTGGAGGCTGGCCGCACCCCCCATCCTCACTTAGATTCATGCTAATCAAAGGTGCCAGTGTTTAACTAAATTGTGACCATTGATTGCGATAAAATGTGTCTAAAGTCTGTTGGAAAGCATTTCAAGGTGATAAGAAAATAGGCCTATGTGCATTTATGGATGGCTGCGTTATAAAATAGACGAACTTGAGAGGAGGAGGTGGAGGATGAGGGGAAAAAAATCCACCCGAGCAAGGAAATAAACAGTTTTCCCACGATTAAAGTAAATGATATTGATATAAAAACGATTCATAATTAATAGGAAGTTGGCACGTCTCTTTAAATATTAACATAGATTGATTTAGATTGCTCTTATTCATTTAGGCGCCTAAATATCTTATAGCTTAGTGTTCATTGATTTCATTTAAAATGTCGTTTCATTTATTTATATATATATTTTAATCTGTGCTCTATATTATGTAGATTTTTTTCTTCTATAACCAGGTGTTATAAAATACGATCAGGCCTATATCTGGACCAATAAACCTCATTTGACATCACTAGCAGAGTGTTTTAACATCCCAGGTGTAACTGAGACCTCGAGCCACTGTATGTGTCAAATACATGACTAATTACAGACCTACTTATGAAAATTGAACACTAGTGTTATGCTAATACAACCTTCCTCCTGATAGAGCGTCAGGAGCTTTAATCAGGGGGGAAAAAAAGCTTTAATCAAACTGGCCAGCAGCTCAGAGCAGCTTTAACGAGGCTGGAAATATTATTTAACTTTATTAAATGACGTTTAAACGGAAGCGACAAAACGGCAGCGCAATAAGCTACACCTGATTTTTTTTAACTGTGGATTAAAATCGAGACAAATGTGCATCGGAATATATAATATTATTACTTTGTTTCAATAATAATAATAATCATAATAATAATCATAATAATAATAATAATGAATTGAAGTGAATCTTGACAAGTCATGTCAAGAGGAAATCTGAGGTTTTGTGGTTTTCCTTGACTTTATCAGCTTCTTCGGACCCAGCCCCAGCGTCGCCAATCGGCTTCCCTCTTGGAAAGAGTGGACCAATCAGCGACCGACTTTGATGAATATTCATGAGTCCGAGATTCAAACCTTTGAGCGAGTTTGTCTTGGTCCACAGCATCATACCTAGGACTTTTCACAGGCACAAACTACATTTTCTTATGAATGGAAAGAGAAAAAATCAGTTCGACTTAAATTGGGACCCATCCTTCACTGAGATCATAGAAGGAAAACAACAAAAGCAAGACAAGGGGAACCGCCAGAAGAGATGACAATGACTACAATTCCAGAAAGTCTTAATAGCCCTGCCTCAGGAAAAACCGTTTTCATGGAGTTTGGACCCCCGAGTCAACAAATGTCGCCTTCCTCCATGTCTCACGGACACTATCCCATGCACTGTTTACATTCTGCAGGTCATACCCAGCACGACAGCTACAGTCCAGGCTCATCGTTCCCCAGATCCTTGGGTTACCCATACGTAAACTCCGTCGGCAGCCATTCCACCAGTCCATATCTCAGCACAGTACAGACCTACCAAAACAGCTCGGCACTTACACAGACGCGGTTAGAAGACACGGGTAAGTGTGCACCACCATCTATGCATCTTAAAATGTGAACTTTCTGTTTACGCGCGGCTGTCTTGATCTATACACTCATCGCTGCATGGAAAAGACGACCCAGACGTTGGAATTAGGCTTGGTAATTATTTATTGCGTAACGCTATAAACAATGTATGCAATTAAGGGTAATTATACCTAAAGTACAGCGCTGGAGTATTCATTGCTGCGCAACACTGTTAGCCACAACTGCCTCCTCATTTTTTTTTCTTTCTCCCCATTCTTTGCTTCTTTTCTGTCTCCCTCAGCACCAGAAACGGAGAAAAATACAGTCGTCGAAGGCGGAGAGGTTCGATTCAACGGGAAAGGGAAAAAGATTAGAAAACCAAGGACTATCTATTCCAGTTTACAACTACAAGCTTTGAACAGGAGATTTCAACAAACTCAATATTTGGCGTTACCGGAGAGAGCTGAGCTCGCAGCGTCACTTGGTCTCACTCAGACACAGGCAAGTCAATGACACGGCCTCGCAAATAGCTTCACACTGCAGGAACAGATCTTTTTCCACATTATTATTATTATTATTATTATTATTATTATTATTATTATTATTATTATTATAGTTCTACATCTTGATATTATCAAAATAATGTCACAATAATTAAAAATAATATTTGAATTTTCACGATAGCGTGTGCGTAAATCGTGCGTAAAGCATGCGTAAATGTATTTTTATCCCCTTTGTTAAACTGTTAAACTGTTTTAATTTTATTTGTATTATCTAAATGTTTTCCCTTGTCTTTTAAAGGTGAAGATCTGGTTTCAGAATAAGCGATCTAAATTCAAGAAACTGATGAAACAAGGCGGTGGCACGATTGACACCAACGCATTAGCCACCGGTCGTGGACTTTCGAGTGGCTCTCCCTCGGTGGCACCTGTTTGGAGCTCGCCGACCACCGTGAAAACTTCAGTGGGCACAACCGGATCTTACATTCCCAGCTACACCTCATGGTATCCAACCACACACCAAGAGTCTATGCAACAGTCACAGCTCATGTGAACAGAGACCTCAGCCCTCGACTCTGCTCATGGCTCGTTGTGTCAGGATGGTGAAGAGGCTCATGGCCGCTCAGTTCGGCCCAGCACTGATAAATGCACAACACCAACCCCGGAGTTTGCTGCCGCATGCCGCCAGTTGACACAGTGGCCTCCTCATACCGGATGACGGCTAGCAGCGAAGGAAAAGAGGAAGACAGAAGAGGAGGAGGGAGCTGAGAGACTGAAAAGGCACGCAAAGCGCCTAAGGGCATCAAGTCCGTGACAGTCAGCGGAAATCGTAGACAAATGGGTCTATTCTTTTTTTTCTTTTTTTTTTTTTTTTTTTTTTTTTTTTTTTTTGGCTGCTGTTTATCACTTTTGTGTCAGTTTCTATTTTTTAAAAAAACAAAACAAACAGACAAACAAAAAAAAAAAAACATATTTGTGTGAATTATTCTGTTGTTAAGCTGTAGGCTACATGTTTATAAAAAAAAAAACGCGTGTTTGTTTACGCCAGATGTCGGACCCGATGAGATAAAGACCCTACAAATCTTTAAAATAATAATAATAATAACAATTTAAAAAAAATCAATCTGCATTCATCAGTTAACAGTTACAGGTTAATTAGGCCATAGGGGTGTTTCTTTAACCAAATAAGAACAATTTATAAATTCCACCAGTGACCATCATCAGGCCATTATGCTTACAGCACATTCAACCACGGAGCATATTGTGCAAAGCCTCAAATTGCTACTATGTTGTTTATATGTGTTTGTTATTTAAGTTAAATTATTCAGACTAGTGTTTCTGTTGAGGTCAGTCTGTGTTCATTTTTTGTAAGTGTGTTTGAAATAACAACACTGTGTTGTTAAATGCTGCACTAATGCAAGCAAAAGCTTTTAATGCCGTGCCCCGATGTTATGTGAAAAATGTAAAAGGCCTGACGATTTGCTGCTTTCGACGAAAAAAAAAAAAAAAAAAAAAAAAACTAAAAACAAAAACAAAAAATATCCTGAGGTTGAGCAGCTCACGTCACTGTATTTTGTACATAATTTTCAGATTTTTTTGTGCTGTACTGGATACGCTGTGAAACAGGGTTTTAGGCTTTCTGTATTTGTCGAGATGTGTTTAGTCGAAATAGAAAATATTTAGTTTTGTATTGATCACTTTAATTTATTTATCTGTTTCTGAAGTTTGTGTACATAACGTGCAAAGTTTCAAAAGCAGTAAAAAAAAACAACAACAACAACAATGATTTAAATTATGTCAAGAAAAAGGTGTCTGATTCAAATCTCACCACCACCACCATCACTTCTCCCACCCCCATCACCACCCACCTCCACCCTCCTCTCATAGGGAAAAAAAAGAAAAGCTTCAGCATGGTGCAGGTTTAATGTGAACTGACACAAAGCAGTATCATATTGGTTATTGTGGCGGACAGCATGTGAGCGCGTTTGTTTGAGCTGCAAAAGGCTCGTCGTTTAGATTTATGGTCATGTTTAGCATCCAGCCTACATGGGTTTGTGCTGCTGCTCTTTACTGGTTGCAGATGTTGTCAAACATCTGCAGTGACCAAAAGAATTATGAATCTGATGTTGCATCTGGAAGAAAAAGAATGATCTTAGCATTCTAATAAAAATGCCTAAGAAAAGGGAAAATATTTTTAAAAAATGCCATATTGGGCTAAAGGTTTCAGAAACAACAGTGGTGAGATATATTATAATGTAATATAATATGATATAAGCTGCATCAGTTCTGTTATTTTGTGATTTAAGCGTCGCGGTGCGGGAGACCTGGACTCATTCAGTGACGCCGCTTATTTCTTTTCAACTTTCTTTTTTTCCCCCCACTCCGACACATAATCTTCTCTCTATTTGTCTTTGACAATCCCCATTTTGTGCAGTGAATGGGACGGATCAATTGAGTGTGTTAAGTGAATAATTGCGCAAGAGGCAGATGCTGCAAAAAAAAAAAAAAAAAAAAAAAAAAGTGGATGAGCAAGAGGATCAGATGGAGATCAGTGAAAGTGAAAAGTTCAAAGGCCTTCTTGTTTAGGGGGGTGACACACTTTATTCATTTACTCTGTTACGCAATTTTGCAGTCAGCCTTTTAATTTGTTTGATCGTAAAATTTAGTTGTGGAGATTTTTTTGAGAATGTTTTTTGTATTTTTTATAATAATAATAATAATAATAATAATAATAATAATCTCTATTTATTTATTTATTTATTTATTTATTATGTGTTTTCGAAATACCTAAAATAAAAACAACACTTTTAATACTTGATCATACGTTGTAATAAACATTAAAAATAAAAAATACGAGGTAGAAAATTCAAATAAAATGTGAAAATAATAAGAAAATAAGGCAACCCTCCTTCTGATGTTTGACAGTTTTGTCTGGAAAAGGAAACAAATGTGCTGCCACTTCTCCAAGAATATAATAATGATAATAATAATAATAATAATAATAATAATAATAATAATAATAATAACAAATTTGTTGCCGTTTCTACTGTTCGTTCAGCATCTCTTCTTTTAAAAACTGTTCTGAGGCCAGCATGAGTCCAGACAACCAACCACCATCACATCTCAACCTCAATCCACAAATTAATCTATGTTCATTTATATTTATGCTTTAAGGCATAAATCAATCCACAATAATGATCCATTAATTTATTATCTCAGCATATATTGTTGCCATTATTATTATCTTATAACAAAGAGGGAAAAAAAAAGTCTGGTGTTCATCTATAATGTAAAATATCCTCAGCTTCAGCCCTGCACTCTCTACTGTTATTGTAATACAAAAAAGCAGAACATATAGCTACAGTCCTTTGTGAGCGAGCTTACACCTAGAATAGGTCTATGTATAGTCTATTTCGATGTCATTAAGAAAGAATATGAATTGTGCTGTTGCTGCTGTAGCGAACATAAATCTGCCTACCTAGTCCTAGAAAGGCGCAGCTGCACATCCAAGAGGGTCAGTGTTATTTCGCTGTATTCTCCTCTTGATTATACGAGCTGAGCCCATCAAACCCAGCATAATTACAGTAATTTCGCCCTTATTTATTCTAATGCAGTTTCCTATCTCTGAGGTAATTATGAGCAATTTTTTTTTTCGCACGGAGGATCTTTTTTTTTTTTGCTTTGACAAAAGAGATAGTGCTCTGAAAGAAATTTGCTGCTGCCATAGAGGAGAGAAGAGAGAGAGAGAGAGAAAAAAAAACCAAATAGGTGAGCTGCCATTTCGTCACTGTTCCCTTAGACTTAGCCTATGTATAAGGCTGGCAAATTGCTTGCAGGTGTACATCACCGAGTTGTCAATGCCGAAGAGGCTTCAAAATTAGCAAAGCACAATGTAAGAGTAATGAAAGCAGCGACCAAATTAAAGAACAACTTGTGTGTCTCCCCCTTCCTAACATTTCCTCTCGGTGCTGTGCAGCTTTATAATCTTAAGGACTTTTTTTTTATCCATAAAAAAAAGATCCTCGGTTCCATGTTAAATACACTACAGACACTACATGTTTAATCTATTATTTATTATTTATTTTAAACCAAATCTAGGCCTAATTTTCTTTCTATTAAGGAAATAATCTTCAAAGAATCAGCAACATTCACAAATTTCAATAAGAATAAAAAAAAAATAGATAAATGCTATGGCGATGGATGAGAGAGAGAGAGATGGATGTTTTAAGCCTGTAATGAGAATCGAGTCCGTTTCCTGTTTTTAATGATCTCAAAATGCACTCAGTCGTGAAGCTATACTTCCAATTGAAAATCTAAGAAATAAGCGTTTAATACACACCTTTCAGCTCGATATTGAAGAGGCCAGCTCCCCGTGAGGACTTTCAGAAATCAGCATGGAGGCAGATGAGCAGCAGCAGCAGCGGCATCCTGCAGCAAACAACACACGATGAGCGCTTAAATCCCACAAAATGTGTCCCATGTGTTGGTCTAGGCTATAGCAGCAGAGTTCAGAATATGACTGAAAATGTCTGCTTTATTTCCCCTCTTTATAGCTGACGGGGAAAAAATGTAGATTATTAGCATAAATGTTTACTCCTCATTACGCTGATGACATTGTGCACTCGAGATCTTGGTAATCTTTGGGGGAAATTATGAGTAATTTTTTTTAAAATTTAAAGCAGCAGTTACCATGCAATTCAGGCTAATTCTGCGTAGGCTCCACACGGATATAATTATCGTTGAGTCAAGATGTTAGGCTAAAAACTATGCATTGATATTCCCATTTATTATGTACATACAACTTTGACAATGTTGATGCTTGAAATAGCGGGAAATTGTCTTGTGTAAAAATTACACCCCATATTAGGACATCTAAAATTGCGAAGAATTATATAGTAATTGCAGCCTTTCAGATTTGAAAGCCAGAATGCTCAAACCAGAGCAAATGTGGATGAAATTACAGATCAGGGTATAAATTAGGAGGGTAGGCTATGGTATTTACAAGTTGCCTAGAGAAATGTAAAAGTATAAACCAAAGCATCCATGAATGAAGTCACATGGAGCATCAACCAAAATAAAATAAAAAGAAATCCATAAATCACCCCTTTTCAAGAATCAAATCAATAAATATTCTCAAATGATTTACTACTACTACTAAGTATAATGCGCAGATTACCTCTCAGTTGGTGCACAAGTGAGGGTGGGTGGTAAAATTGTGTCATTTCAGTTTAGGGTGCAGGCCTGCCATGATGCATGCGCACATTTAACAGTATGGACAATTTAAATCCACAGAGGTCTGCACATACATACATACACACGTATACAGACACACACACACACACACACACACACACACACACACACACACACACACACACACACACACACACACACACACACATATATAGACATCATACTGTGCTGGAGCATATAGCACAGACCTGCTGCATGCCTTGTGATGTGATCCTGTCAGCCCCAGGGAGGAGGTTGCATCGTGTGAATACAACGACCACTGACGAGCTACAGTCCTAATTATGTACAAGGAAACGATCCCACTTTATGGCCCGTGGTCTTTTCAAGGGAAACGTGTGGGCTACAGACAGACATGAACATGAATGTGAACTAAGTAGTGGCATTGTGTAATATCTATCTATCTATCTATCTATCTATCTATCTATCTATCTATCTATCTATCTATCTATCTATCTATCTATCTATCTATCTATCTATCTATCTATCTATCTATCAAGCTGGTTAGCTAGTTAGCTATCTGTCTATCTGCAGTCAAAATAGCTCTAACAAAGTAGCTAAATTTAAATAAAATGAAACACGTTTTCTTGGTTGCAATAAATTTAGAGTTTGGACGTGTGCCTGAGTTTTCCATGTAGCCTACAGGCCCTACATGAGCCACATAAATGCTAATGTAGGTCAATCTGCTCGTCTTCAGAGATCACAGACTTGACTTGAGAGACGTGAGAAATGTTTCCATGATGCTGTTTAGCTCCGGGCTGTCTCTTGGACCGAGCTCCTCTCTCTCTCTCTCCCTGTCGTTAGGCTGACTTCATAAAACGTCTGGAAAGCGGCTCCCTGACTCCACAGAGTCTGAGGATCCTGTGCTCACTCATACCCACCCTCATCTTCCCCTCTCTCTCTCGCATGCCAAGGCGTGTTTGCTGTGGTGCCTGCGCCCCCGGGCCTCTGCCCTGCCTGCTTGCCTACCTACATGAGCCCCGGCTCGGCTAATCATCTGCTGACTGAACCGGGAAAAATAAATGTAAGACAGCTGAAGAATCACCTTAAGCTTGTACATGCTTGTGATAACACCCTTACAGGCTCATGTATTTACAAATAACACAATATTACCTGAGAACAAGCCTTTTAATCAGGGTAAAAAAAAAAACAACCCAACAACCTCCGCCTAGCTTAAAGTCCAAAGCAAGTTAGCTTTTAGCTAGTTCTCAGTGGTTGCCAAGCAACACACCCAGGCGGTTAGCTTAACATGCTAAGCTAATTATATTGTTAGCAGCTACAGGTGTGCGTATATTACATTTTTCCCGACGCTTTTCATTCAGCAAAATCACCACCAAAATACAGGTTAACATAAAAGGCCATGTACAAAATATATAACATATCTTTGGTATTCAGTCTGTTGCCATTAAAGAGATAAATGAGCCTCCTTTAACCGGTTAATTAGTAATAGCATGTTAAGCTAAACCTAGTATTCACCAAGTATTAATTATTATTATTTTTTTTTTTAAATGACCCCGTCCTTAATTTTTTTTTTTGGTAAAATAGAATTAAATAAAACAAAATAAATAAATAAACTAGCTATTGGGACAATTGCTGAAAAGATAAATCGCAAATTATCCTATGTCATATAGGATAAATAAAAGAGAGAAATGCACAGAAAACATTTTTTAGGGAAAAAAAATCGATGCATAGGCTATACACAGAGAACATTTTTTATTTAAATAACGTTTGGGCATATATGAAACACTGCTAAAATAAATAAGACAAAAAATACAATTAAATGTGATACAAGTAAATCAGAGGGTAGGACAATCAGTAGCTTACGGTGGTTAATGGACTTGCACCAATAGCCTAAAAAAAGTCAAAGCCTCAGTGGGCTATCAAAAAGCTGTGGTAAAAATATTTACAAACGTGGATTCATACACTTACCCCCACCCCCCAAAAAAACATTTAAAACATTTAATGACATGAAGAATGGATAATGGTAAGCTGATTTTTTTTGTTTCGTTTGTTTTGTATAATCGCACAACAAAAATGAGGTCATATTGAAAAAAGGCACGATACAGTTAAATTTGTGCTACATTGTAACAGGTTGTCCTGCGATGGATGTGTTTTTTTTCCCTTTCCTTTTTTTTTTTTTTATCATCATTACTTTTTTTTGTAGTATTATTATCATTATTATTATTTTTGCAGAAATGGCAGAAAAAAAGTGACGTCCGCGTAAAAGCGGGCTCAACGAGCCCAGGCTGCGATTGCTTTGGGTAATAGTGGTTCATTCATCCCCCTCGACATAAACAAAATAAATAAATACAAAAATAGGCTAACTGTAGAAATCTGTGTCTACCATTTGCCAGCGCGTAAAACTGGTAAAAGGTCCATGAACCTGTCTGGCTCCATTAACTTCTTCTAGATGCTTTGCGCGTAAAGTTCGCATGGTGCAACACACGAGGTCTGTAAAATGAAGGTATTGGCATTTTTCTTTTTTTTTTTCACCAGTATTGTCCGATTTAAACCCGATGTATTTTTTCTTTCTTTCTTTCTTAAATTTTTTTCCCCCTCTCTCTTATTTTCAGAATATCGTCCCAGCGCTTATGGCGGAGTTGTGGTGGTGCTGGACCAAAGGAGGCTGCAGATGCGTCGTAGAGTTCGTGGTTGAGTACCAGGAGTAGTTTGCCAAAAACGAAGAAGGCGCAGTCGTGTTGGGAGGGCTGCTGCTGCTCTGAGGTAAACTGGAGTTGACACTGTTCATTCTTTGAGTCTGTGGAAAGTCCCAGGCAGTAGTTGGCGGAGAAGTGCAGGGGGGAGATTCACTAGAGGCAACGTGTTGCTCTGGGGGGATTTCTCCACTTTTCCACAACTTCTTAAACTTGGAGCGACGATTTTGGAACCAGATTTTGACCTGAAGAATTAAAAAAAAAATAATAAAAATAAATTAAAAAACAAGCATATACGCATTTAAATTGAATCACTGACATTTTCCGGCTCAATTGCACAATTTGACAAATTAAATTTTTTTTATATTACACATAAAATGCGTGTTTGACCTCCGTGTCTTTAAATGTACCCACCTGTGTTTGCGTAAGGCCCAGCGAGGCTGCCAGCTCGGCCCGTTCTGGTAAAGCCAAATACTGCGTCTTTTGAAACCTCCGTTGAAGTGCAGCCAGTTGGAAGCTGGAATAAATGGTTCGAGGTTTCCTGACCTTCTTTGGTTTTCCATTAACCATCCGGATTTCTGGCTCGCTCTCTTCTTTCTCTGAAGGAAACATTGAAATGCAAAGTGATGTTATGCACGAGTTAGTTTTGCAGATTTTAAGATCTGTTTTTTTCAAATAACTATCGATTTAATTCAGTTAGGATTAGAGGATAACATTGGGCGAGATGTGCGTGAGAGTTGCTTGTAAATAAATATATAGTTTCCAATAATTTCTGACCAGATGATAATTATCCTGCTATTTCTGCACGATGCATGTTTCAACTTGCTTCTCACACAATGCATGCCACGAGCACGTTTTTTTTTTTTTTAGTTTTAGTCTCAAACAAAAAGGCCTACGCATTAAAATATTAAAGAGCCTCCTTACCTGTGTCAGCTGGAGTAGGAGAGGGGTTTGAGCCGTATGAGCTGTATGCCCCATAAGATGAGTTGAAACCAAGGTCGTAAGACTTTGCGTTATATGGCACAGTGCTCGTGGTGCTGCCGTGGTACTGGTAAGAGCCGAGTTGACCAAATGGAGACCCTGCGCAATGGCCAGGCTGCTGGCTGTTGTAATAGCTGCTGTCCGTCGCCGTGGACACTGGCAAAGTCGGGGACTCCTGTGATTTGTGCAAGCTGTGGTAATTGCTTGAGGTAATCTGGTTTGAATGCATATCAGTATTTAAGTTCTCAAAAACCCCAGTCATCTTCGAGCTGGAGGTGAGCAATTTCGTATTTGTGCGCAAAAAAAAAAAAAAATAATAATAATAAAAAAAAAGTAAGGGGGACGAAAAGAAAAAAAAAATCGCAAAACTGCGAAACTGCAAGCTGTAAAACACGACTCAAATCATGGACTGATGACCCCCTTTTCGTGAATCAAAACGCATCCCCGTGTAAACTGTGGCGAAAAAAAAAATCAGCGGAAGGTGTGTCCCTCTCGCAGTGGCCTGTGATTATCTGCTACGGTCGGTGGTGGGAGCGCATTTATGAGAGAGTGAGGGAGAGAGCTACTGTGTCTGAGGCGACCAATGAGTAAGGGCTGCACCACTGACTACTCCCCACCGCGTCCACCCTCCATTATTTGTTCAGGTCTGTCTGTCCCGGTTTTCTGCAGAGTTTTCCATCAAAAGCATCTCGAAATAATCAAAAAAAAAAAAAAAAAAAAAAAAGGTAACCGTGACCAAAACCTGCAGGCCCAACAGGTTGGCCTTCATCCAGTGACACACACTGAGTAATTCATTCATAAACACAACCATCCATATGGCCAGTGAAGATAAAATATGACTTTAACATATGGATAAAATTTACTACACGTCAGAAAAAGGCAGCATTAAGTTGGCGCAGCAAATTGGTCTCCAGTGGCTTTTGTGTTTTGTGGTCAGTCGTCCTCATTTGAATTTCACGCCTGACAGTAAACCAGATTTATATCAGCTTTCAGTGCGAGCTTTGGTGGAACCACAGTCTCAATCAAAATCAAGGTGTTGATACAAAACTAAACCCCGTGGCTGAAGCTGTGTTTGTTAGGTCACGAAAGAGGAAAGCTACAGCGCCCCCAAGTGTTGGACGTGTCAATTTACAGACATTTTCCTTTTCTATTTCCTTTTGTTCGCATTTGATGCATAAAAAGAAAAAAACGAACCAACAGAGAAACCAGATCCCTTTAAAAAACAGCCACAGAGTTTCACAGAAACACATTTTATCTTCGCAGCTGTACTCAGGGTCAAACATTTCAATTGCTCCTCATCGTGATGTGATAGTTGGTGATAACATAGACCTTGAGGTGCCTGCATCTGCAGCCACAAGATGGCAGCATAGTTCCTTTTATCAACAAATTTAGATTTACTCATTGCATCTATTAATCACGTTTCTTGCTTCTTCTGTCAGTAAGGGCATCACCAACCACCCCAAAATATATCATTTTATGAATATATACAGCTTTACAAGACAATACTTCTACAGTCTAATAAACAAAAACAGTAGTTTGATGTGGTCTTTATGAATATGTTGAGACACAAATGTTGAATCAATTATTATCAATCATTAGTCTTAAACTAACAATCAGAATAAGAATGTACACTATGACTCAAACCATCAACAAAAGTCAAAGTTTATGTTGACAGGTTGTTAAACTGGATCACATTATACTGACCAGGTGTTGTGTATTACTTTTTTAAAAGCTCAATTTCTAAATTAGTTAAGATACTCACAAAAAAATGATTGAACTTTAACTTTAACATTAGAGATACTTTAAGCTTTAATACCCAAAGATGATCAGGTTGATAAAACTTATACCAATGTCTAACTAACCCTCCTCATGATTCAATTTCAATGATTTCATTTTCATTGAGTTGTAATTTCTTATGTATTAACCATTTTGTCAGTGAAGGAATGATGGGATTTCTGTGGTTGCTCTGCAGCAGGAGCCATAGATCCAGTACAGGGAGGCTCTTCTGTCTGTCCATTGTTTTTCTGAAAAGAAAGTAATCCTCTCCCACCATGGGCCAATGGGGCTGTTTGTCACTGCTCATTAGTGGAGCATTGTCTCTGCGTTTTGATGCCCGGTAATAGAACTGGAACCAGCAGAAAATTCTCCTGTCAGAGTCACATAAACGTTAACAATGGAAGTCATGTGAACAATTATCGTCTCTAATCAGGAGTCTTTTCATCAAAGGTTCAGTGGTTGTGTTTGTACGATGGCTGGTGAATTTGTGTGAAAGTATATATTACAGATTTATGGCTAAAAAAACATTCAAAATATTTAATTTTATCAACTTTTTTGCAACAAGTGCCTTCCAAGTTAAGAGGTTGAGCATGAATCATTCAGATATTTCAAGTAGAAAAGATAAGATAGTAGTCAGGGAGGATTTCACAACAAAGTTAGTCAATCTCTGATTTCACAGTCAATATCAAGATGTGCATCTTCTTCTTGCTGCATCAAACTTGCATTTCCCTGTTGTCATGGTGATTGTGTCCAGTTATGTGATTATAATGTTAATGTTCATGTTTTCTCCTTCGTTGCAGTTGCAGCGCAGCTGGTATCGTACCCTCCCAGTGCTCAATGACATGGAAATGATGCCAAGAGACACAGATGACACAGATGTAAATTATCATTTCTACAGGGACATCTCCTGACTTGGACCTCGGTACACTAATCATACAATTTATAATGTTTATACATATGTATATATATCCAATATTTTCTGTCTGGTTCCCTTTTTTTGCTGATAGAAAAACAACATAAATGGTAAAACTAATCTTCCCTTTTAGATAAAATAAGTATTTGTCCTTCTGTCTTTTCCTGTGCTTTCAATAATTTATCTTGTTGCCTATTGAAAGGCCCATCCATTATTTAACAATTCTTGAACGCTAGAGAAAAGTTGCAAGTTGTCCCATATTAACGTACTTCCTCATATACTGAAAATGTCCACAATCTTTTCCATTTTTAATTGTTTGCTCATTCAAGTTAAGGTTTCAATCAAAAAGGTATATGGTCTGTGTAATTATACTGGAGCCTGTTTCTGTCAACGCTGGATTCAAGTCCATATTCCGCTGCCCATGATGGTTGTCAGGTGCTCATCAAAACGTGCTCATAAAATGACACTCCACTGACTGATACTGATGCATTGTTTTGAGGAATCAAAGTGCTGCAAAACAGGAAGTCGCTGAAACATAACCACGCTGACATTTATGAGTTGCTTATGCAAACAGCAGTTAAGATCTTCATAATGACACAGCATGCGATGAGCTGAAATCCACATTAACCGAAGTCAACGCTCAAAAGAGTGTCGATAAAGTCAGCATAGCACTCCACGCCCACATACCGACAATGACCCATTGCAAAACTCATAATACAATTAGACTGCACAAGAGGAAAGGCAGAGGGGGGTGGGCCACTCTTTCCCCCCTCAAACATGTGTTACACTTAAAGCTCTTGGATTCAGGATATGATCTGAAGTCCAGAAGACTGATACCAACCAGAAGAGGTGTTCTTTATTGTGTGTTCTTAATGATTTATTATGTACAGAACAATGATAATGATGATGATGTTTTAACGATCTTTGCAGGAAAATCGATACGTGTTGGGAAGATTCAGACTGTCTGTGTCAATGTAATGTAGAGATCACTACAACTAAATGAGTTCATTATTAATTAGTGTAATGTATTTATTTAATATACCATATAATAACTGAGAAACTGAATACATTTAACACAATGCATATAAAGATATTGAATTATACTAATAGAAATGTGTCAGTGTACCTTATTTACTCATGTACAGTGAAACAGGTCTAAGATATTTTTCATAATGTGCTGTACCAGGTTCAGCAGGCGCAGTAATGGTCGTTGTGTTTAATGCAGCCAGGTTTCTGGCTCAGTAGAGTGATTTGGCTGTTGGTGGAGTCTCCTCACTGATCTCCCGCTGGGTCTATTGGAGCATTCATCACCTTGGCAACTCACCCTTTTAGTCAAATCACATAAAGCAATTTTTTCAGCTTTGGCTTACAAGTTTAAATACCTCCATGAAATGCTTTCGAACAAACCAATGCAACAGTAGGTGGTTTGTTTGCTCTTTCATTGTTTCCAAATGTTTTTCAGCTCAAGACACAGACACATAAGTAAATAAATAAATTCTGAAGGGTCTGTACACGTTCACCTCATGTGCTTCTTGAAAACATGGAAATGATCCACCAAGTGTTTCTTGACCCCTCGGTTTGAAAGGTCTAGCCTGTTCTTCATGGGTCCGGACATGAGTGGAGTTTAAGTAGGAAACCTACTGCAGGGTGTTCATGATTGAGCATGTGTTTCCTCAGAATTAGTCATGGTGGCTTTTCCCCCGACGAGAAGTTATTTTTAACAACAAAAGGCTTTAATGACGAGCGCTGGTAGACAATAACAATTGGAAGGAAGTTTTCAGTTTGGAGCTCGTAACAGATGTAAGGGTGAAGTGTGATGCTCCACATGGGGACGATCTGTGTTAAAGATCATTGTTATGCTTGAGTTTGCTACAATCAACTAATAATGTCTGTTTTTGACTGATGTCCTTGAGAGGAAGAGGGCAGACATGATCTGTCCAATTAAATGGATGGGTTGAGAAATCTCTAAAGCAATTTGAGCTTTTGAGAAAAGAAAATCAAATTTCAATTGAAATTATTCAAAATGTGCTTTTTGCCTGATGTGGAAAGTCAGTGCATGTCTTAGTTCTGCAGATAAAATACATTATTAGGCTCATGATGTAATGATAACACATCCCAGAAGCCATTGCGTCCCACTAATGCAAAAAATGATTTTGCACTTCGCAGGCCTAATAAAGGAATTCCCAGAATTCCCTGTATCATCGGCGTTGCCTGCCTGAGAAAGAATTCAGAGAGGTCTGCGGGGTCCTGCTCCCTTCATTGTTGATTCAGCGGTACACACCCCCACCCAGGAACCATAAATGGAAGTAGTCCTTTGTGTGAGGGGAGTGGAGCAGATTTACTGCGGATGGTCTCTCTACAAAGGACCACGCCACTGTCACAACAGGACCAGGATCAGCTGCTCCCACTTTCACACAGTATGATTTAATACCGTGCTTCACACGTCCACTGATGCAGACACAATTTCTACAGTCACTCAGCAGCCGTGCACCTCGGTGATAAAACACTGAGATCTATCATCCCTCTGTCTGAATGGTGTCATTACCAAGATAATATAATTCATACTAACTCACTTTTACTTCATATCACTCAGTTGCACTTTTATCACTCTTTGAAGCATTTCTTTGAAGTACAGTGTTAACTATCCAGACTGCAACAGAGACAATCATTTTAGTTTTATTATGGTGCTTAAGGTTTAGAAGTCCAATGTTTACCACTGTCATACATCAATTATATGAATAAATTATACTTATATTAGATTACTGGGTTCAGACATTAAACGCTTTATTATTTAAAAAACAACATTGATCTGGTTTACTATTGTTTTATGATCCATTCTGATGATCTTAAGACTCTGGTCTGCACCTTGCTGTTTGTTTTTAAAGTGAGAAATTAAATCTTATGCCAACTGTTCATGTTGGGCATGTTTCCTTGCTTCTCTGATAATGTGTGGGTTTGGTTTCCTCCAACAGTGTTGCAATGTTGACTTCATTACACTGAAACTTAAGGAGCTAACTTTATGTTTCAGCACCTCTACAGTTTAATAATTTCAGCATGAAGGTGGCAAATCAGTGACCTGTAGCCAAGAGCTGCCACTGTCAGCATCTCTCTCAGACATGGCATAAGTTGTCTGCAGTGGAAAATATACAGTCCTCAAAGGATTGCTAAATCAGCATGAAATTAATCAATTTTACATGCCTCTGTGTTCTGTATAACAGTCGTTATCAAGCTTGGACCTAAACTAAAGTCTTATAAAATTCTTGAATTTCAACTAAACATGTGCTTACACTGCATGCTTTTGGTTTTATGTTTTGGCACACTAGCAAACTGCCTATGCCAACTGTGCATTTGGGAATGCTTCTGTGCCTCTCTGATAAGTTTTGGGTTTGGTTTCCTCCACCAGTCTTTGTTAATTTGACTGTGAAACTTGAGGAGCGGGCCCTTCTGTCTCGACAGGATCCGAGTTTCTGAGCTTCTAAACCCAAACAATTTCAGCAAGATGGTGGCAAATCTGTGTAACCCGACTATTAGTCACAATCTGACATATGCTCCTATGAGAAAAACCTACATGTGCATTTGAAAACAAGATTTATAAAGGAAATTTCAGACATTGTAACAGCTGCAGTTAAGTTTACTTGTCCAGCTACAAAACAATGATGAAAACAGCTTCACAAATATGACAAATAAAAGACAAATTCAAACACTGATGATACTGAAGATGCCCTTAGAAGTGAGGCTGCGTAAATGAGTTATTTGCTCTTCCAATAATCAAATCAGTGGAATATGTTTGTGGTTACCATTAGAAAAAGCTCAAATTCTCTAAACACAAATGTAACTTAATATCTTCACCAGTTATTGGACCAAGGGGCGACCACACAGACCTTTCTCAAGTCAGTGTTCATTTTTGTTCGCGCAGAAGTGCAGCTAATCTGAGAAGAAAAGGCCTCGTCACCTGCAGGGGTCCACCTGCTCAACGTGAACCATCTCTCCAGTTTCTCTGTTCCCACTGACCTGAGACAATACAAAGGCCGGGCGGGTTCACCTCCTCTCACAGCTCATGTTACAAAGCCACCCAGGGCAAAAGTGGACATGAAAGTGCAGTTTATGTGGTTGGCTGAACTCAGGTAAAGGCAGTTACACACCTTCTTGCTCCCAAGGACACACAACAACTGAGGCAACTGAACTTCTTTTCTTTACTCAGCATGAATAGATTAATCAAATCTAATCATGATTTAATAATATGAGGAAAGATGCTCTGTGTCATTGTTATCACTCTAATCTGACAAAGCACAGCCTGTGGGGATTTACATCAAATATATACTAATATAATTATGATATAATCACATTTGGTTGACATTTTTTTAAAAAAACCTATGTCCTAGATGTTATATAATAAACAGAACAAGTACAGATGTGCTGCTAATTAACTTGGACTATGTGACCCATAGCATCCACGATAATGCGTGGCTCAAGTTTACTGTTACTATCAAATGCAATCAGTGTTAATCAGTACCTAATTAATCCTAACATGTTGTTTTATTATTGTATAATTGTTAAGTCACTTCATTATCAAGCACATGTGCTGGACTCTGACTGTATTTATACACACAGAAGAATAATGGTACTTCTGGTTTCATAACATGTTTTTTAGATAAAGAATAGTTTGAGTTACAGAACCAAGGACTAATTATTAGGATTAGATCTAGATCAATAAAAGTGATACAATGTCAAAATACAGTATTTACAACATAATTACATACATTCAGTTGATTTTTTGTATGATATAAATCTGACTTGTGTCTCTCAGCCGTTAAAAAAATTATACATTTCAGAATTGAGAGGTCAGAGGAGTTGACATGTTGCTATCCAACACATTAGTGTCTGATTAGTCATGTTTCTGTCTTGGGGGTCTTACACTGTCTTTTCTGGAGAATCTGGGTGACATCACTGAGGAGGCTCGAGATGCATCTGTTACCAAACCCACCGCAACAGAGATGCCATTCACATATCTTACGCCAGAAACTCCCAAGTCATTTGCTACAATTAGGAATGTGGTTAAGACCCTACTGCACCCCCCTCAGCCCCTGCCCGCCAACGCACACACACACACACACTCACATGGGTACAGAGGGCTTTCTAACCTCAACAATGCCCACATTGTACTGTGTTCTGTTGTATGACTGTGGCTCAGGCTTCACACCACCATCAAACATGAGCAGAAACACTGCGAGAAGAGTGAGAGAGTGATACAATGAAGCTGCTTTATGTTTCTTGCAGGTTTGGAAGATGACACACACACGCCAGCTCATATCAGTGCTGCTGGTGGGTGGAAACTCTTTAATGACAGACTCTTTAGGAACTTACATAAATGATCTCTGAGCAGTGTGTTCAGCTGTTTGTTAATAAATCACTTTAGGATCATAAAACATCCTCCGCCTGTTAAAACATGGATATCATTTAAAGTGTGAATACACTAACACTTGACATGGAATCACTGTGTGATTGTCCTGAAATGACTGACGATCTAATGCAAATCTCGCAAGTAATTATTTATTCATGAACCTGCTCCCCAGCAGGTGTTATTAATGAAAGTGCACATTAATATTTCATTTCCAGTTTTATGGAAGGATGATCATCCCAAAACCCTAATATATATCTAACTATATATCTATATATTTCCTAGTTTTGTACAATAACTAAAACTGCTAACTTTTAGATCTTCCAGCCTTTTAGTGACCTAGTCTTAACAGTATTTGTCCAGCTGACTGACACAGCTGACATGGTGTTTATCTGCTTCCACACAACAAAAATAGCCTTTAAAAAAAACCTTTGTTCGTGTGTAATAGTGTGCTCCATCTTGCTATTTGTCTACTCATGAAATTCTATTTATGAATTAACAAAAGAAAAAAATAATAATACAGTGTTTGTACAATACACTAACCTTCCCAAGATTAAGTGCAGATTTCAACACATCATAAAAGGGGAAAAAAGATCGCATTGTTGTAAGAAATATGCGATGGGAACTGTATAAAATTTCATTTTACCAGCAGAATTCACCTATTTTTTTTCATCTCTGGTCCTTATTCTTATTGTAGGGGACATTTGGCCTTTAAGTGTTAAAACTCTCAGTTCATCTACGAGCCAACATCGTCAATGAGAAGTGAAGGAGACAGAGCAGTGATAAGATTTGGATGATGTATGGATGTCATGTGATTTTGGGTTTGGCACATGAGTTATAATTTAATTTGAAAAATGGAGGAATGTGGAGAAAGATCCAAACTCAGATAGCTTTCATCTAATTTCTCACGGGGAAAGCGAGTTTATGCTGTTGGGCTTTATTTATGGCAGGAAAACAGAATAAGGTCTATAATAAGGTGCGTGTTTCAGCTTTTATTTCTAGGTTAAAATATGTATTTTAAATAAGTATTGTACTATCAAATGTCTATAAGATTGTGACATGTTTTAATGTTAAAAATAGCAGCTTTCTTAAAAGCCTACAAGATGTACAATCATATCTGTAGACATGTGAATCTGGATTATATTTTGAATTACTATAAAATGGATTATTAATTTTACACTGTGCGCCTCAAATTTATAAGGAATAAAAATGAGATTAATTATGCTCTTGTAGGCGGTGCAGTTAATCATAGTGACCAAGGGGGACGCTATTTGAGCAGCAGCAGAGATCCGTGTGAAGACAACACACTCACTCCGCGGTGGTTTTTAGTCAAACTGATCAGCAGGCTGAGCGGTGAAGATCAGCGGGGTCAGTGTCTCTTCTCTTCCCACCACTGGACGCATCTGGACCGCGCCGCGATGCTGCTGAAGGGAAGATCCTCCACCATCTGTGCTACACTTTTACTGCACTTTTATTTTCTGCAGCCAACTTTGGTGCTCGCCTTCAATCTTGACACCACTCATGTCATCAGGAAATTCGGAGACCCGGGGAGTCTGTTCGGGTTTTCTCTCGCCATGCACCGGCAACTCAACCCGGATCAAAGAATGTAAGTGATCCAGCTACCCACATCCACTGCTCTGGGTGTTTTCATGTGTGGTTGTTGAGAAACATCTGACTGCACATGCTCAGTGACACTAGTGACACAAGTCAAATCTAAACTTAACATTTCTTGAATTATATTAAGCTTTCACCTGGGCAAGGAACAGTTATTTGATTTAAATATTCAGCTTTTTTTTCCCTCCAGACGAATAAACACATTTTCAGCCTCTGATGTTCTTCTACTAACAATAATCTGAGCCTTAAATCGTTTCTGCTTCAGATGTTGCCACTTTTTGTTCTTATTTCCAGTTGATTTCTAATGTCTCCACATGATTCTTTGAATGTGAAATGGGAACCAGCCTAAGGACAACAAGTGGATAAACAATGGTTGTAACTATCATGCAAATGTGGTTGTAAGGTCAAACTGAGGGAGCAGGACGGGAGAGGTGTAACTAGTTGGTTTTTAACTGTTTTGACTCAAAATACTCAGTTGAAGTTTTGTAAGTGTGAAGATTTGCTTCTTTCTGCTGTTTTATAACATTTTACAAAGAATAATGGAGGTTTGGACTGAAAGGGCAAACTCGCCACTGAGTCTCCAGTGTTAGATATTTAATTGATTAAAATAGTTTAATGAGAAACAAAAATACTTTTTGGCAGTAGCCCTAATTAAGAGCTTATAAATCAACTCTTTGTTATTGCAGCTTTCATTTCAGTTGTATTGTATTCATGTTAGTATCAACAGTAATGAATGAAGCAGGTGTTTTTTTCCACTTTCACCTCCATGTAAGCCTTTCTAAGAAGAGATCAGTTAAAAAGTTTGATGGTCGTCTTGAATGACACATACTGTCACAAATGTCTGGCATTTCAGACATTCAGGTGCACATAAAGGTCAGTAAGGTTTCCGATTAAATTTGTGCTAAAAAAAAAAAAATGCGGAATAGCTTCTTCAGTGCAGCATTTCAAGAATGCCAATTCATGCAGCCACACATGAGCTACAGTAAACATTTCCTTTAGCTAGCCCTGAGGGCACCGAAACAATGTCATGAAACTACAGCAAGCCTCATCATCCTGCCTAGTGTTGTGTGGTGGGGGGTGGGGGGCAGCTTGGTAAAGCCTCAGGCTTCCTGTTAAACCTACAGTGTTATACACTGATGTGTGGCCGCCAGACCTTGCTGCAGCATGTTGAGGAACAGAGAACAAGAATGAAAAGAGATAAGAGATTTCACAAAGATCAGATAGACAAGACTTAACCTGGGGGATTTTAGTTTGAGTTTGTCATGTAGTCAATGTAGCATTTACTAAATAGTAAATAATTTTTTGTAGCACATTTAAACCATGAATCTAACGAGTAGAAAAAGAGTGGAAGCCAAGATACCCAATGTAATATTTGTTGTGCAAAGAGAGGTTCGAAATGTGACACTGGCCCGATAGTTTGTTTTTCAGCCAATAAAAGGTAAGTGCAGAGTGAAGACTGACCTTCTTTACGTGCTGATCTAAACTGAACAGAAGCCCAGTTTGGACAAACATGTGATACCTACATTTTTATCTAATGTGTGTAACCACAACTGATTGAGAACAGAAACAAACTGTTTACAGCACTGAATGTGTTTGTTGTTTTATACATTTGCACAGCAGTGACCGAAGAAACCGCTGATGAGTTGATAGACAGAGATTTCACTGGCAAAAAAATACCATTTTCCCCCATTTCTTTGTTATATATGATTGTAATGTATGAGTGTTTTATGTTTTACCCAGCAGTTTTTTTTTTTTATAGAAATTAAACAGATCTCCCAACTCAGCCGTGATGTCAGCTCTAAATCCTCATGTGACCCATTGCTAATCAGCCAGACAAGTAGAGTGAAAGCTCAGTAGAGCAGACAGGGGTTGGTAATGAACAGCCATTGCCCAAGTTAGTGCTGTGAAGCACAGTGGCCGACCACATCAGGCTGCACTGAACACGTGAAAACACCAGACAGCAGTGTGACATACAGTTTGTCTCTTTTGTTCTACGACTAAATATTTGACAGTGATTACTTGCAGCTGTAAAATTGTCCACACTATCACTGCTTACATTAATTTGATTATCATAAATCATATGTGAACAGAGGTGTGTCGGCCCTCGCTGCATCCTTTCTTAAACACAGCAACATGTGCGAACAAGTGTCAACTGGCCTCTCAACACATTTATGTTTCAGAGCTCAAATCCGAATCTCTTCTCTTTCCTGCAATTGACAAAACAAATCCTCTGATTAAAGGATTGTTTTATTCATAACAAAACCACACCATTTATGCAGCTCTATCATCACCATTCGTCTAATGGATCCATTAAAAACACAACTTGGATCCTCACAGTTAACAATTTTATTATGTCTCACTTCTCGTGTCGGTTTCTGCTGAGTGAAAAAAACAAGGAGATCCATGCTTCAACACGAGACTGAACATAATGTGGCATCTTGCAAAAGAAGCAACTGGATGCCTCTTCCATGAATAATGTGTTGGGTCAATGATGTGGATATAACATCCTCTCACTGAAACCAGAGAAAAAGGCCATTTGACTAGACATGCACAGCCATCTGTGCACATGTAACCTGATAGAGTAAAAGCATCAGTGAATCATCAGTCGAGACATTTCAGGCAAACTTTTTTTTTTACCAAAGTTTTGTAAGTTTGAAATTGACCTTGTTGTAAGGAAGGGTTTGTAAAACACAGCTAAACAGGAGAATTGGGACGATTTGAAAGTCTTTCAATTCTAAACTTCATTCTTTCCTTGAAGTTAAGTTGTAGTAGTTGTGAATATTCATTGTTTCTTCAGTGATCTGTGCCCAGACAATCACAGGTCAGCACTAATCAGTGTGCGTGTGTGTGTGTTTAAACTGAAACAGTTAGAACAGCTGCAGCAGTTCTTGTGGCTTTGAGTGCACAGCTGTGGGACACTGAAGCACATCTGTTAACAAAGACCAGTGAGATCACTGTGTAAACCCTACACCAGTCACTATGTATATATTCACATTTATACGTTTATAACGGCAGTGAAAGACATGCTGCATAATGACACATGGTTTCAAACTGTTGCCTGGTCAGTAGAAGCTTTTTCGAGGCTGATATGACGTTGACATTTAACCTTAAAGCATTAGATCAACACATAAATTAAATTTACATTTAAAATCATATCTCTTACAGTTACAGTGGTGTGGTTCTTGAAATGATATGTGCCAAGGGTAAGATTTCATAACTGATATCTCTACTACGCTTCTAAAATATATATATATATATAAAGTAAAAAAAGAAAAGTAGAAAGAAGTAGAAAGTAGAACTAGTGAGTAAGCATATCTTTGGAATATTTACTTCAGTTGTCTTGTTGCTTCCTGTGAATTGATTGATATTGATTGATACATTAGCTGTATTTGCTCACTGCAGATGTGTATTTACAAACACCAGTAAATACACATTTGCACTTAGCAAATATAGCTAATGCATCAATCCCGATTGATATTTAACATCATCCAAAGTGGTCTATGTCTATTATCTCTTCAATTCTGAAAAAAATATTATAATTTACTGTTTTTTTCTTGATATAAAAACTATGTCTTGTTTATGCTAGGCCAGTGTGTTGTTAAATGTCAATGATACCCCTCAGTTTCAGAGCACTGCAAGTAGGACATGTTTTTTTTTTTCTTTTATCTGTGCAACCAGCTCTTTATAAATGTGAGGTTTTCCTTCCCGTGGCTTCAATGGCTTTGGCTTCTCTTGAGTTGTCTGTCAGTTATAGCAGAAGTGACACCCCAGTTGGTACAAAGACACGTTTGAGTATATTAGTGTACACGTCAAGTTTCTGTTTTTATTGTTTTATTTCGTCCTTTCAGTGATTTCATTTCATTTGATCTGTGATATTTAGACACAGTGTGGACACATAAACAGCTACACAATCTGACCATGATGTTTCTGTGATGGATTGTATCATATTTTGAAGTGTTATTAATATATAGTAATATTGATTCCCTTCACCCGACAAAGACAATAGGCATTCGGCATCTGTTCATGAGGCGTGTTAAGCTGAGCCAGCTAGAGGCTGAAATGTCAGATTGAAACTTGCTTTGTAAAGGCTCTTGTTTGTATTTGCATTTCACTGGACTTTGTTTGAGGAGAGGGTTCGCAGTCTTAGATCGGACCTCCTCAGGAGAATCCTTGTTCAGCAAATAATGAGCCACGGGGCCCTGCTGCCGTCGATCAATGGGCGGGTAACAGAAGGAACTGCAGAGTCACAGGGAGGAGAGAAGGGTGGAGAGGATTTCCTCTAAATCCTTTGAAAAAGTTCCTTCATTGTAAGCAGCCTGGTCATTTCACATATGATAGTGTGGCTTACTTTGTTTATTTATAGTCTTTTTCATCCACAAATTATCTTGATGGAAATTTCATATTAAGAAAATCTCATTATAGTTTTGGCACATGAATGTTAATGTGAAAAACGGATGGAGAGAAGTGATATTTTATTCAGTCTTAAGTTGCCTTAGTAGGCCATTTTAATGGGTTGAACATTATCACTGCAAACTGTTTGTACTGAGCAAGATGGGGATTTATCATAGTTTACAAACCAGATCAAGGTTCCTCCTACCTTAGACAGGAAGCATGTCTGGTTTGGTTTTATTTGTCTAACCAAAGACTGATGCTGTGGTGGTATGTTTGATGAAATTTTGAAGCTGTTAACAGAATTTCTACATTGAGGAACGCTGCAACGATGCATGCACACACAATTGCAGAATATCCTGAGATACGTCTTTGCTTTTTGACTTTGTGCACAAAGTGTAGTCCTGAAATTTATTTGTGAAAGTTTTGTGTTGGTGAACCTTTTAAAATAGGTGAAGCGTTATAGCTGCTGGCATAAGTGATGCCTCAACTTGCTTTTGAGGATGTGGGTTATGCATGAAGACGCTTTCGTGTTCGTTTTCAGTAAGCAGAAGTTTGGCAGAACAGATGCTTTATTGAACGTGTTCCAAATTAGATTCTCTGCTTCAGTGCTCCTTTGCCCTTTGAAAAATGTCAGGACACTAGACCTCTGTCACGTATGAGAGTTTTCTATTTAGTTTCTTATCACAAATGACCTGACCGTGTCAAAGACTGAGCACTGTCTCCTAATACACAATATACAAATTCGGCATTAACAAGAATATGTGCATTAAATCAAATGACTTTTTGTTTTCTTTGTTTTATATTTTTCTCTTAAGACCAAACCTCAACCTTTTCCATTTTCATCCATGGGTTGAAGAACTTCTTTGTATTTATCCAACAGATCTGTCAGTGTCTCACGCAGCAACTTCCTTCTAATTAGTTAGCCGTCTGTGTTATTCAATTTGCCTTGATTTGATAGGGACAATGTAAGAACAGACAGGAAACATCATAAGACAAAGAGACGTGATTGACCTCGGCTAAAGTGATGCAAAGGATGTTATGGTTAAATGCTATACATCTTTAACTTCAACTTCAACTTCAGAAGCCTAACAGGATGCTGCTATTGTGCTTAACTCTTTCAGATAATAACATTTGTTACTAATGAGATTCAAACTGAAGCATTTGACGTACATTTTAATTTTTAGGAGACAAAGGAGTGCTTCATGTCAGCCTCTCAGATTTAGAATGTGGTTTCCTGGTTTTCTTTGACATTTTTATGGATAAAAAAGAACCGAAACCAATACATCAGCTAAGGTTAGGCACAATATTTGTATATTGCATGAGTTTTTGCAACAGGAAAACCTGTATTCTTGCTGTTGCTCTGCTATCACTGTCACTCATTGCTCGCTGATGATGTTTTCACATACATGTACTAAATTCAACAAGCTGCTGCCCTGGAGTTTGTTGAAAGGTTTTTTTAAACACATAGCTGTAGCTGGTGACTACAACAAATAGCAAATTTCAGTTCTTAACTTAGTTTAATCATGTAAAGGTGCTGAAAATAATAATAATCTCATTACAATGTTGTTCTCCATTGCAGGCTGTTGATCGGCGCGCCCAGAGCTAGAGCTTTAGGAAAACAGACCGCCAACATCACAGGAGGGCTTTATAAATGTGAACTCACTCAGTCTGCTGATTGTGAACGCATTCAGTTTGATAGTGAAGGTGAGAAATCTGTTTGTCTCTTTGTCTCATTTAAGCGATTTGACACGATGCCAGAGAGGACCCATATATTTGTAAAATGTGACACATCAAATGGTCCCCTAGCTGCCTCAGTGATGTCACACTAACGTCAGATTAATCCATCCATGAATATCATTGCTCACATCATTGTCTTCTGTCGTAATCTTTTGAAAGAGAACATAAGTGTTGAGGACAAGGAGGATCAGTGGATGGGGGTGACGGTTCAGAGCCAGGGACCTGGAGGAAAGATTGTGGTGAGTAAAACCACCAACGTCAGTAACCTTTTAGCTCTGATGTGGTCTTATCTGTTTCATAATTGAAACAGAGCTGTGCTTTATGATTTCAGACGTGCGCCCATCGCTATCAGAAGCGCTTGTTTGCGAACACACCTCAGGAGTCCCGCGACATCATCGGGCGCTGCTACGTCCTGAGTCAGGATCTGACCATCGACCCGCTGTCTGATGAAGACGGAGGTGGATGGCAGTTCTGTGAGGGCAGATCCAGAAGCCACGAGAGGTTTGGAGTATGTCAGCAGGGTTTGGCAGCTACCTTCACCAAAGACTACCATTATGTGGTATTTGGAGCACCAGGAGCTTACAACTGGAAAGGTCATTAACTAACCACGACTACACAGTACTTTACAGTATTTACTGAGAGAAATCATGCTCCTTATTCTGTTGAAACAAGTAATATGATGTTTTGTTTAGAGTTTTTTTCCTCTGAGGAAAAAAAACACTTCCTGTTTTCACTCTGCTCGTGTATCCTCCTCTTCAGGAATCGTGCGAGTGGAACAAAAGAACAACACTTTGCTGGAGATGGGGGTGTTTGACGACGGCCCGTATGAAGTCGGAGATGAAAATCTCTCGGACCCTGAGCTGGTGCCTGTACCTGCCAACAGTTATCTCGGTGAGTAGCTTCACATAAAAGAGATGCAAGTAAACATACATGTGAAGCCTTGTCACTAAATTCCTTCTCTTTATGTAGTGAAACTAAAATTCAAGAAGTCACAAGTCACAATAAAACAAATGGTATGTTTAAATACAAGGTTGACAGTGATACAAATAAAATCAACACATTAGTCAAATCTGATGAATCTGATGAACCTTATCTGTAGAATGAACAATCTGTACTATATAGCTGCAGTAGCTGCATTACAGCAATCAATAAGATGCTCCTAGTTCTAGTTCAATAAAGAAACCATTTAATAGATAAACCAATAAGCTCAGAGCTGCAGAATTATAACAGGAACCGATTAAATTTGATCGGTTCATGTTCTAGATGAGTGTGAATTTTTTGGCTTTGAAAAAGGAAGATAACAGAAAACATTCGTTTGTCGATTTAGTAGCATCTGTACATAAGAGAGCATGTTCCCTTTGCAGCACTAGTGACTCCTACTGGTTGATTAAGAAGATGTGATGTTGTCACTGGAGCTACGTACTCACAGTTAGAAAGAAACGGCCCAGAGAAACAGACATGCGGTTTCTCTACATCATCCTCGGCACAACAACTGAAATCAACACAGATGAACTGAATGTACTGGAACTCTTTCAAAGGAAATGAACTGAAAAACCTGCTTTTCAGTATAATAGAAACAATATATCTCCTACACTTGTCACAGGATTCTCTCTTGATTCGGGACACGCCATCACCGCGGGACGTTATCTGACTGTGGTGGCTGGAGCGCCCAGAGCCAATCACAGTGGAGCTGTGGTCCTGTTGAAGAAAGCGAGTGAAACCTCATCCAGTCTCTCTGTGGAGCACACCCTGCATGGGCCAGGACTGGCGTCCTCTTTTGGATATGATGTGGCTGTAGTTGACCTGAATGGTGATGGGTGTGTAACATTTCTCATGGCGTTATTCTGCCTGAGCATACATATAATTTTATGTTATTTGAGAGTAGATTTTCAACATCACTCATGCAATTCAAAGAGATGAACACACACACATAAAAGAAACAGCTTTGAAATTGAAGCTTTGAAATTTTGCAAAAGTACCTGACTTCCTAATATTTCTTACGAAGCTGTTGACATTTCTTCATCTATTAGGTCACAATCTTTATGATGCTGATAAATATTTACCACTGCTCTTTGATCTAGATGGCAGGACATCGTTGTAGGAGCCCCTCAGTTCTACATGAAGGACAGCGACATAGGAGGGGCTGTTTACGTCTACATCAATGAGGCAGGAAGGTGGGAAAATATCACTCCTGTCCGTCTGAATGGGACCAAAGACTCAATGTTTGGACTGGCAGTGGAGAACATTGGAGACATCAATCTAGACTCATATCAAGGTAATTTAACTGTCAACTTGCAGCTCATTTATGTTCTCTCTATCAGTTGCTGTCACATTACAGTAAATGATTACTTTCTCACTCAGACATTGCCATCGGAGCTCCTTACGATGACAGCGGGGCAGGAAAAGTCTACATTTATCATGGCTCTAGGAGCGGAATCAACACCAGTCCTGCACAGGTCGGTGTTTTTATTCCTTTCTCAGAATCTTTTCAGACGGTCACAGGATACTGATCTGTGTAGTTATTCCTTTGCACAAGCAAAGAAGCTAGAAAATGTCTGCAAATGAGTTTAGCTCCTGATACTCAATATAATATAAAATGTCCATGTAATTCTTTTGTACAAATTTGTATTCCTTTTTTTCTTCTTTATCACAGATCCTTTCAGGCAAAGAGCACAACATCCAGTTATTTGGTTATTCCCTGGCAGGAAACATGGACCTGGACAATAACTTTTATCCAGACCTGGCTGTAGGCTCTCTGTCGGACACAGCTCTAATTTACAGGTAATTATTTCCTCACACGTTATAAGTAAAAATACAACCCTGCCAATTTCTATCACAACTTAAATTAACAACCTTTCTTTCAGGGCACGGCCAGTCATTCGCATCAGGAGAGATGTCAAAATATCACCGCAGGAAATTGACCTTGCAATCAAAACTTGTGGGAACAGCATTTGGTAGGTGTTTTAAAATTCTTATATTTGAGCTGATTTCTCAGTCAAAACATCCTTTCTGTTCTAATTGTTATAATATCAATGTCTTATGCACAGTTTCACCGTGGATGCGTGTTTCGCCTACGAAGCAAAGCCTGCGTCTTACAGCCCTAAACTTAGTAAGTAAAAGAAGATGAATTGTCCGGATTCGTGGCCGCTCAGACATTTTTTTCTCAAACGTGGGTTCTCTCTTCACTGCAGCCATCAGCTACTCTGTGGAGGCGGATGGAGTTCGCAGGAAACTGGGGCTTCCCTCCAGGATGATGTTCCAGAACAAATCCAGCACCGACGTAGATTATCAGTTCAATGGAACCTTAGAGCTCCGCAGCCAAAACCAGGACACATGTATCAAGTTAAAATCCATATTAAAGGTAAAACACAGTTAAACCACAGAACTGGCAGAATATCTTCCACTCAGAAGACGTCTCAGCCAGTCTGAGCTTGTTTGAGGAATTTACTCAAAAGATATAATCGGACTCAGATCTACATCTAGTGAATATGTACATAAATGTTTAAATGTGGAGCAAGAACAACTCAACAACAACACATTCTTTCAGCTTCATAAATCCTATCTTACAAGTGTCATGGGTTTATTGATCAATTGGTTGAATATATTGGTCTCTGTTGATTGGACAATCCCTGGCTCCAGCTTGAGTTGTTAGAATTGGCAGCATTTTATCATTGTTGCGTAACAGTAAACTATAGTCAAAAGAATGTTTTATTACAAACTGTGAAATTCATACATGCGCTGTTTTTGCTGTAGTTGCTGCAGTAAATGCAGGGCAAAGCATCTTTACATATATGATACATATATAGACAGAGAGATAGTAGGTATGACTGCATGAATCTTAAAATGTGAATCTCCTCAAGCAGAAGTGAAGCCAATTACGATCAGAGCCAGACATGTATTTACAGATAAAAGTGTAGTAGCTAAAAGCAAACTTTAATGTTAATATTATGTGTTGACATAAAGACATTCCTATTGTATAATAACACACCTGCGAGAAGAAATTATTGCTCCATCCTACGACCGCTGTTTCTGATTTTCACAGGAAAATATTAAGGATAAGTTACGTAGCATTCCCATCGAGGTGTCCGCAGACGTTTTGGATCCGAAGCGTCAGAAGACAAAGAACGGCCTCCCTCGGCTTATGCCCATAGTCGACTCGTCGCAGCCAAGCAAAGCAGAAACTGAGGTGACCATCCAGACTGCAGCAGTTGTTTTTGATTGATGATAAAATATTGAGAGTGGAGTAAAGTTTGTTTATGGTTTTGTGCTTGTTGCAGGTCAATTTTGTGAAAGAGGGATGTGGAAGTGATCACATTTGTCGCAGTAACCTGAAGATAGAGTATAAATTGTGCTACAGACAAAACAACAAATATACCGACCTACCCATGTAAGTTCTGCACACTTCTAAATTCTTGTCATCAATCATAACCAACAAACGGATAATCTGCTATACAACATATAATTTTACATTGTACATACACGTACTTCCATTTAGACGTGGGCTGGTTGTAGATATTTGTGATTTGGGTGAGTAGCGGTGAGTTATAATTCAGATTGTGGGTTGTGATTCTACACAAAAAGATGCGATATGACGCCATAGCGCTCAAATAATGCTGCTCGACCTACACTACACGACTGCCCTGTGTCTAAATGTGGAAACTGATTTTAATTTGGAAAAAAAAACACAACACAAACCTGTTTTTTCCACCAAGCTCAGTCTGAAGTTGTCATGTTGTTGTATCTGCAGTGAGGGCAACATCCCCGTGTATTATCTTAATTATGAGAAGAAAGTCTTGGCTCTGAAGGTGACGGTGACTAACATGAACGGAGATGATGCTTATGAGGCAAAGCTGGTGGGAACTTTTCCAGATGTGCTGTCGTATTCTGGAGTTCGCTCAAAAATGGTAAGTCTACGTGCTAGTAGTTGACCCATATGGTTTTATAGATTATTAATAAACATCGAGTTAGTTAGAAAACCATAATGTTGTTTCCTAAAATGTATGTATAATCATTTAGTATATTAACACACTATGGATGTCGCTGTCAAATAACAGCTGTGCCTCAGTGCGTCGTTTTACAATTTGTTCTTTTCAGGGGGAAAAGCCGATCGTCTGTTTTGCCAATCAGAACGGCTCTCAAGCCGAGTGTGAGGTGGGGAATCCTTTTAAAAGAGACACTAAGGTACAGCCCTGTCACGTTCATACTCTGATCCTTATTTTCGGTGTTTAGTCGTTCAAATGAGAGAGATTATTTTCACACTTTTTTTTTTCCTCTCACAAGACGACATTCCACATCCTCCTGAGCGCTGCGGATATGACCCTGGACACGAAGGAGATCGTCATTAACCTGCAGCTTCAAACGTAAGAACTGCTGAGATCTGAGCCACTTTCTGTTCATGTAAGATAATACGAATACTGTTAATACGTATAAATGCATCGTTGCACTACATTATTGTCATTTTTCCTTTAGGACCAGCGTGCAAGAAGATATAAAGGTGAAAATAAAGGCTAAAGTGATGATTGAGTTGCCGTTGTCAGTTATTGGGTAAGTGTGTTGTTGTAAACTGTGCTGTCTCTCCACCATAAATACATAGTGTCTGTAAAGTAAAAACACATCCTTGTTCTCTTCAGGCAGGCCAGTCCGAATCAGGTCTTTTTTGGAGGCGTTGTGTCAGGAGAAAGTGCCATGAAGACAGAAGAAGACATCGGAAGCTCCGTTAACTACACATTCAGAGTGAGTTTGTTCAGCCGACCTGTTTCTCTGTATGATTTTATTATTATTATTATTAAAACATTGCTGTTGTAATATTCGATAATGTATGAAATTACAATTATTGCCGCAGATAAGCAACTTGTGGCAGTCTTTGGAGTCTTCTGTCAAAGCCTCGCTACACATCCAGTGGCCCAAATCCAACAGAAACGGGAAATGGCTTTTGTACCTGGTGAAGATCACTTCAGCAGGACGAGAGAACGTCCGTTGTTCCCCTGAGTCTGAGATCAACCCTCTCAAACGCATCCAGGTGGGTTCTTTTATTATCATGTGCTATAGAAGTCAGCTATTACAGCATCATCATTCACTGCCTTAATTCTCCTTTGAGTTAATGAGAGGAAATGTGCTTTTATTTTATTTTTTTAGGAGGTCACTGGGTCCAGAACAAAACGGGAAATTGATATAAAAGAGAGAAAAACTACAGCAAAAATGGCTCCGCTGTTGTCTGGCAAAAATAAAGTCATGGTGAGTTTATGTGCAAATTCATTAATGTTTCTTTTACCAAGGTGTGAATTTGTTGTATAATAGTTTCTTTTTTTAAACTTCCTAGTCTTGTGAGAAAAACATCCAGTGTGTGGAGCTCCGCTGCCCCCTGCAGGGCCTGGACAGTGCAACAATCGAGCTGAAGTCACGTCTGTGGAACTCGACCTTTCTCGAGGTGAAACGTCTTTTCAATGTCTCATCAGTGTGTCATGATTTAAACGGAGCCCTGGTTTAATACGACTGTCGTCTCACATGTCTCTCTGTCTACACAGGAGTACACGTCTGTGCCGACTTTGACTATAGTCGTGAATGCTAAACTCGTGCTGCACGGTCAGGCTGAAAACATGATCCTGACGACTCCTGGCACTGATGTGTGTATCTCAACACTTCTACCAAATTATCTTCTGTTTGCCGCTTTGATCCTAACTCACCTGATCACTTGGTTTCCTCCATGTTTATTTACTTATTTATTACAGGTGATGCTGTTGGTGTCCCCAGAAGATGCGGTAGCGCAGTATGGAGGAATCCCTTGGTGGATCATTTTGGTGGCTGTTCTCGCAGGCATCCTGATTCTGGCCTTGTTGGTTTATCTGCTCTGGAAAGTGAGTACAAGGACGGTTAATTCTTCATCCATGTTTAGTAAAACTGGAGATAACAAAGGAAAACAAAAATGGAGAAATGGGAGCTAGAGGGTGAAATTTATGAAATCTGGTTTGACAATTAGGACAGAGAAGGTTCAGTGTGAACAGGAAATTATCTGGAAAAAAAAAAACAATTCAAATGAGTTCAATATATTTATAATATTTGTATAATCTGTGCCTTAAGAATTAGGATCATTTCAATATTTCCAGAGTCAATACTCATTTGATCAAATAATAAGAGCCTACCTAAGAGCCTATATATATATATATATATATATATATATATATATATATATATATATGTGTGTGTGTGTGTGTGTGTGTGTGTGTGTGTGTGTCTGAGTTTGTGGTAGTGAAATGTTTTGAATTATCTTTATGATTTAAGTTTTTTTTTAATCCTAAGAGATGTTAACTTATTTAACATTTTAACTAATTCTAACTAATTCAGATAAAAGAATTAAAAACTTTATTAGTTGCATAAATTGAGCAATTTTCAGATTTGAAAAAAAAAATCCAAATTTACGACAACTGTTTTTTTAAATTGCAAAACTTGAAATGAGAATCTGTGAATTTCAAATAGTGAAACTGAAGTTGTGAAGTTAAAATGTATGAACTGTTGAATATTTTAATGCTTTAGAGTCAATGATGTTAAAAGAAATAGTTTAGAAGTTTAGAAAAACAGTTAATCATTTTCTTGCCGATAGTTAAGAAGATCGTTACCGTTTAATTGAACACGATACCTTATTGGTTTAACCTACTTCTACAATGATTTTGATCTTTTCACAAAAATAATCAAGTGAACTATGAGAATTTTCCAAAAATATTACATAGGATGATAAAAGAAAGGTGATTTAATGAGATATAATATGTCGGTTTTTGTCCTCTGTTGTTTTGTTGTTGTTCTTGATTCAGTTTGTTATAACCGCTCATCATCCTTACTTCCATCCCTCAGTGTGGTTTCTTCAAGAGAGCAAAAAAAGACCAGTATGATGCTGCATATCACCAGGCAGAGATCCATGTTCAGCCCTCTGACAAAGACAAACTCTCTGCCGAGGCCTGATTTATGCTCTGAAGCAGGGGTAAAAAAAAAAACAAAAAAACAACAACAAAAAAAAAAAAAAAAAACAAGCTGTCAGCATGGCGTGTGATTGCTGCGCTCACTAATGAACTCACTTCCCAGACAAAATCAGCTGATTTAATGCAGAAAAATTCAATCAGACACATATTGTACGGAGCTGATTTAGCAGGTTATTTGGGAAACATCACTTAAACACTTCTTTTAAACGCTTAAATTTAACATAAACCAATGTTGATGTGATGCTGTGCTCAGCGTGAGACTTAAAAAGTAAAAGTTTGGTAAAGTTTGTACAGTATGTGTCTTTGAATTTTTTATTTTTTTTTAATCAATGTCTTTTCCTGTCGCCAGGCTTCATATTTACTTCAATATCTTTTTGTCGTCGTAACTCTGCTTCGCAGGTGCTTTTTGCTGACATGACTTTTTTTTTTACCGCTTGGCTGTTTGATTCCTCCTGTTAAAAACAACTGCAAAGCATGCTTTAACAACCCTGCTCATCTCTTCTCCTCTGCTCTTCACAGACAGTGTGCAGACATATTACATCACATTTTGACATTTTTAAAAAAAAAATTTTTTTGCTTTTTTTTCCTTTTAATCTCAGTGTGGATTCTTCAAACGCTCCAAACAAGACAGCAGCGTCCCTCGTTACCACGCCGTGCGGATCAGAAAGGAAACTCCCGCTTACAAAGACGGAAAAATCAAACTTGATCCTTTGGAAAAAAAGCAGTGGATGACGTCGTGGATCGACAACGAAAGCTACTCGTGACTCATTTTTTTATGCTCAAACGACTGATGGGGAATAATCCCAAAACTTTCCTCAAATAACGTCGAGACACAAAATCCACTGAATTTTATTTGTTGTTCCGTTGGTGAACATGAAGCCCGGTGATTTAACTCAGTGTTTGTTGAATTTTATACACTGTATAGATGATGACTGTTTTTTTTTGTTTTGTTTTTTTTTTGTAAGTTTTGTATATATTTAAATACTTACACACACTGTATATTTATTTTTTGATAAAAAAAAAGAAGAAAAAAAATCATGCAGCCAAAGATTTTCTTGCAGTCTTTTATGTTTGCTCCGGATCAGTATGATGAGGGCAAAGTTTACTGCTGCTTTTCTGAAGTTGTGCTGTTTCAAAATCTATGCAAAGAAGGTACAGCTCGCTCAGTGTAATATGAATGTAAGTCAGTTTATCTTTTATGCATCTAGTTTCTGTACTTCTGTATTTTTTTTTTTTTACAGCAGGCGTTTAGGTACAACATCAGTAATTGTGTGCAAAAAAAAATGTTTTTTTTTCACTTCTCGTCAGGTTCATTTCTTTCTCACTATTGTGACATCCAGGTAGCATCCACTGTACTGTAGGTCGTCACTGAATTAAGAGAACGTTTTATTCCACTGAGGAATCCGAAGGGACGGAGGTGAAAAGCAGATGAAATGTATGTTTTATAGATTTAAATTGTTGGGTATAATAAAATGTTTAAAAACCACCTGCTACTGTTGACTTTCATTAAAATTTGTACATCTGATGTAAAAGTCACTTTTCATCAATCTGACTTTTAACAACTAACTAGTTCGTAAGATGTCAGAAAATATTGAAAAACAACTATTACAATTTCCTAAAGCCTGAAGCTTATTATGACAAAGAAATGTAGAAAATCTTCAACTAACTTTTTTTTCACTTTATCACCAAAAAATGTATATATTTTCTGTTATCTCAATAAAAAAGCAAACATTAATACTTTATGCATGCAAATGAATACTTACTAAGGTATTACCAGCACTGATCCAACACTGCAGCTACGCTGCCATAGAAATAAATTTAATAATAATAATATTCATCTTATTTTACAAACCGATAAAACACAGCCTTAATCCAAAGGTTTATTTAATCATACTCTTTAGAACAAGCAAAACATTTACATGGAGAGAAATGATCATCATCACTGTTTTATATAAAAAACTATTACAATGAAAATATCTGTTTCTATATATAAACCCAAAGACTTCAAACAGCTCAGGGGAAAGCATGTGATGAATGCAAATCCAAAACATCATGACGTCTAATAAAGACATCCCTGATTATTACTACTGAAAAATTAGTATTATCAATACACAACATATTTATTTAGTATCAGTCAAATGTTAAACGAAAGGTTTTCTCTTGCTCTTTGCGCTGGTTGTCGCACAGTTTGGACACTTCCTCCACTCGCCTCTGCAGAAGGACTGAATTCTGATCGATCCACTGAAGTGAATCCATGTGGGCGTTGAGAATTTTACAGATCTGCTGAAGCTGAGGAAGAAAAAAAGGAAAGAAAGGTGGATGGTAATTTAGTTTTCAAGGTAAAAATGTGTTAAAGTTTGAACTAAAGCGTTATCTAATCTTACGGGATCACTGGTGTCTGCTGGGCCGCTGGATGTGTTGAGGTGCTCGATGATCTCCTTCAGGTCTTGCGACATCCTCTTCAACTGTGCGTCCACGTTCTCCGCCAACTTGTACGTTCTCTCTCGCTCCTCGTCGGCGTTCTGCATGTAGATGGTTCCGCTCTGCTCTTTCACAGACTCCTCCAGCGGGCAGAGTAAGTCCTCCAGCTCCTTCTGTTGGGACAGGATGAAATCCAGCTCCTGGTTCAGCCTCCTCTGGTCCAGCTTCACCTTCTCCATCTCTTTATGCAGGGATGTGATCTTCTCTCCGTTCTCCACCAGCATGCGGTCCCAGGCGTTCACCTGAGTCGCCTGCTGTAAGAAATGTCTCTCTTGATCCTCGAGCTCGAGGCTCCACTTGTTGATGAGACCCTCTAGCTGGGCGTAGGTCATCACCGGAGGAGCTGCGGTCGTGGAGATCGTTGTGGCGGTGGTGGCTGTTGTCGCACTTGTGCCGGCCACAGGTTTGAGTCCCAGTGTAAAGGCCGTGGCGGCACCCGTTGTGGCTGTAGCTGCAGTTGTGGCAGTAGATGGGGGGGCAGCGGCGGAGGTAGCTGTAGCTGTTCCCAGAGGTTTGAGCATAAACAGACCTCCACCTGCTGCTGTGGTTGCTGCTGGAGCAGCACTGCTCGCTGCTGGAGTTGGAGCAGCTCCCAAAGTAAACCCTGTACCTGTTGCGGGGGCTGCAGCAGCTGTAGATGAAGTGATGGGTGTAGCAAACAGAGAAGGGCCTGAAGATGGGGCTGGCTGCGTTGACGCAGGAGGAGCTGGGGTTGATGATGGTTTAATCCCAAAGCTAAAACCTCCACCCAGAGATGTTGTGGATGCAGCAGCAGTGGTGGCTGTGGCAGCGGCTGTAGCAGCAGCAGCGGCTGGTTGGGGCTGGGTTCCCAGGGTGAGGTTGGAGGGAGCAGTGGTGCCAAAGCTGAACCCTCCTCCTCCTCCTCCTGCAGGAGCTGTGGAGGCTGCAGCTGTTGTCACCTGGACCTTTGTTGCTCCAAAACTGAAGCCTCCAAACCCGAGGCCAGCTGCTGGTGCTGCTGCTGCTGCTGCTGGGGCAGCTGTTGCTGCTGGTGCAGCAGCAGGTTGGGGTTGAGCCTGAGCAACGTTCCCAAAGCTGAAGCCTCCTCCAGTAGGAGGAGCAGCGGTGGTTTGTGAAGCCAGGCCGCCGCCAAGGGTGAACCCTGACCCGACGGCTGGAGCCGCTGTGGACCCTAAAGTCAACCCTCCTGGTGCGGCTGGTGCTGCTGCGGTGGTTTGAGGATTTGTACCCAGACCAAATGTGGTGGTGGGGGTCCCGAAGGAGAATCCCCCGCCTGCTGCTGTGCTCTTTGCTGGAGTGCCGAAACTAAAACCGCCGGTGGAGTTGGCGTTGGGATTGGGGTTGGCCGCCGCCGCCGCCGCCGCCGCCTGGGTAGAAGCACCGAAGGTGAAGCCTCCTCCGGGGGCAGCAGGTGTGGAGGTCGTCAACCCGAAGCCCGTAGGGGCTGTGGTCTTCTGAGCTCCAAAAGTGAAACCCCCAGAGGACTGTCCAAAATTAAACCCGCCACTCATTTTCTTTGTCAAAAAGATAAATCCACACCAAAAACTCAAAGTATAACGTTATCGAAAGCAGATGCGGCACAAAATGGTCACTTCCTTGCTGAGGCTCAGTAGCTTTTGGCGGGTCACAACTACGAGCTAGTTCAGCTGAAGTTACTGTGGGAAGTTCTCCTCCTACGATGACACCACAGTCTTAAGTAGCTAAAACAATTACTCGTATACTTATTGGCGTTACCTTAAATGACACAGGGATCAAAAATTAACAACACATCCTTCAAAAAAAAACGTGGCCCGTAGCCTCGATGTTTCCTCACACAGGCACATCTATGGACGACTACAGGAAGTGACGGCGAAGGACCCGGTAGAACTTTCGCCGTCACTGCGCAAAACCCCCGCCCATCTTTATATGATTGACAAATACAGTAGCCAATAACCGTTCTCCCTCTAACTACGCACGCATGTGATTGGTCCAACCTTTAGCTGAACAAACGAACTCAGGGTCTATCAAAGACTAAACAATTTAAGACAATAACTACTCTGTTTTGGCAGAGTGCGAGCTGATTGCCGATTTATTTTAAAAAAAATAAAAAAAATAAATAAGAGCTTGTATTTTATACAACTATCTGATAAAAAAATCTCCCTTTACTACAACTAAACAATCGCTACAAATTAAACGGAGATATATATTGGCAGAAAAAGTTATGTTCTTGACAAACGCCGACAGACAGTGACTTCTCTTGACATCACTGTAACTCTCTGTGTTAGCAAGCTTTCCATACCAGTACAGACGTCTTGACATGTTGACATTTGTATCTTCTAGGATTGAATAACGCGTTAACTGGAGTGAGGAAGTATTTGAAACTATTTTAAGATAGAGGTGACTATGGATGCACAGATGTCACCAGACCGCTTGACAACCATACGTTTATTTTAACCGGTTTGTTGTTGTTGTTGTTTTTTTTTCTGAGCCGCTGAAATTAGCCGACAAGCTAATGTCAACATAGCTTTATCTGACTGTAACTGTCCTGTCATTAAACCCCAGTTTCAGTTTGTGACCGTGTGAGCGAGTAAAGCACAGCAGCTGTCGACATGAGGATTTTAAGGTTCCTGAGGAGCAGCGTGTCTGCGGGAAAGGACATAGACTACTACTCCAAATTTTCACCTTCTCCTCTTTCAATGAAGCAGTTTCTGGATTTTGGTGAGAGCTGGCGCACACACACAAAACACACGTTTACAGTCATTCTAAGTCAGCTGTGCACACGGTGACCTGTTTATCTGTTTTACAGACAGTTTGTTCTCATATACATGTAATGTGAATCCCAGAGTTTGCGAAACATTGAATTAAAAGCATTTCTTCAGACAGACACAAGCATTTTTCCTGACATCCTGAGTCATCTTGACATGGCTGAATTAATCCACTGGTTTACTGGGTTAAAAATTAGACCAAAACTTGCATAAAAACTCAAGGTTCAGGTTTATGGGAACTCGTTAACACAAAGAAACAAGTATATAAAGGCCTTGAAATCTACTAAAAATGTACAGTACTGTGTAAAAGTTATAGGTGCCCCCCATATTTTGTGTTTTAGCAGTGGTTTGAAAGAGCACACGCATATTACGTCTCACTCTCTTTATGCAGATAAAACAAGAAACTACAGGAAATGTGTACATAGTATTTAAGACACATAAGTTGTACTAATGATTCTGGATTCAGACTCTGGCCACCCCCAGATTCACTATACCAGCGGTGCTTCAGTGACCAACAATCACAAGGAACAAGCAGATAACAAAGTCATTGTTCCACTCTCAGATCACTGATAGACATGTCTAGCCTGACATGAGCTGTTGGCAGATCACTGTTGGGGTCTCAGGATCAGCTGCTGATTGGATTCACGCAAAAGATTATTGTTCACTGAGGGGGATTTTGCCCTAGTTTGCCTCATTGGGACTCTTTGGATATCGTCCTTTGGCCACTGGCTTTGCCCATTTTGACCAAGGTGAGATCACTGCTGATGTCGAGACTCCTGTCACATCCGGATCTGCCAACAGCTCATGTCAGTTTAGACGTGTCTATCAGTGATCAGGGTGTGGAACAGTGACTCGGCCAACAGCTTATCCCTTGTGGTTGTTGGTCACTGAAGCGCTGCTGGGAAATGTGGGGGTGGCAAGAGTCTGAATCCAGAATCATCTGTGCATTTTATGAGTTGTTAAATATTTGTACAATGTATAATAATGTATAATAATGTCCCAATTTGTACAATAATGTACAAACTTCCTGTATTTTCTTAAATACTTTTCCATCTTTAATTGTAATGCATTTATTTTACATCACAATGTGGTACATTTGCTGGAACAGCGACGATGATGACGTGTGGATATTTTTGGTCAGGTTCGGAAAATGGATGTGAGAAAACGTCATTCGCATTCCTCAGACAGGAATTACCTGTTCGGTTGGCAAACATCATGAAAGAGATCAATTTACTGCCGGACAACTTACTCAGGACTCCATCGGTCCGACTGGTCCAGAGCTGGTACGGACGGTTTTCTTTTTCTCAGTCACTTTTTGAAATCACGCTGACGCAACTGCCAAATAGATAATACTGATTTGATTTTCGTCCACAGGTATATGCAAAGTTTTCAGGAGATTCTTGAGTTCAGAGATAGAAACGCAGATGATGAGAAAGTGTCGTACGAGTGAGTAAATCAGAACGTACGTCTGTGCGGTTTTGTCCTCGCTCATTTTATTTATTTATTTTTTTTACTCTAATCATTCGTTCGTTCAGTTTCACAGACGCTGTGATCAAAATCAGAAATCGGCACAACGATGTCATCCCCACCATGGCTCAGGGAGTGGTGGAGTACAAGGAGACGTACGGCACGGACCCGGTCGTCAGTCAAAATGTTCAGTATTTTCTGGATCGTTTCTACATGAGCAGGATATCCATCAGGATGCTGCTCAACCAGCACAGTGAGCACATTCTCTTCTCTGCTCTATCAAAAGATCATCTCTTTTTGTTTATCCTGGATAGTATAATAATAATAATCATAATGTGTTACCAATCGCCAAAGCCATTTTTAGACACAAACATAGACATGTACACGTATATATTTTGTACAAACATAAAGTCTGTGCGCGCTTTTGCATGTTGACGTCTGTTCTATGTGTATTTCCTCGTAGCGCTTCTCTTTGGTGGGAAGGTGGAGGTGAACCCAGCGCATCCTAAACAGATCGGCAGTATTGATCCACACTGTCGCGTCAGTGAGGTTATTAAAGGTGAGAGGTGTCTTATTATCTTTTTTTGTCAAAATCCATTTTTAAAGACATTTGAGGAGGAACAAGGTGAAAATATGTTGTCTTTCAGGTACTAAAGTGTTGTTTTTTTGTTCTTTTTCTTTCCTGAAAACAAAAAAATAATAATAATAACACTCGTCTTCCTCGTAGACGCCTACGAAAATGCACGAAATCTCTGTGACCGGTATTACATGAACTCTCCTGAGCTGATACTGGAGGAATTCAACGGTAATTTGTTTGAATATTAGACAGTAGAATAGTCACTTTTATTTATTTCAATCACTAAAACTGCTGTAACTGAATAAAACAAGAAATAAATCTTTGACGATGTGTTTTTCCTTCAGTCAAAGAGCAGGGTAAACCCGTCACTGTGGTCTACGTTCCATCTCATCTCTACCATATGGTGTTTGAACTTTTTAAGGTAAGATTTACTCATAATATTCTAAATTTATAGGAGTTATTGAGAATTACAGTTATTCTCGGTGAATTTGGACACTTAAATGTTCTTTCCCACTAATTTACTCTCATCAAATAAAAGCAGATTCACTTTTCTCTTTTAACAGAACGCCATGCGAGCCACCATGGAGTTATACGGTGATTCCATGGAGTATCCTGCCGTTCACGCGCAGATCGCTCTGGGAACTGAAGATCTCACAGTCAAGGTGGATCTGCTCTTCTTCACCTGAGTCTGACCCACTGGGTTCACATCAGGTCGACGGATCAACAGATGTAAATCCCTTCTGTTGTTCTACAGGTTAGTGATCGTGGAGGAGGCGTACCGCTGAGGAAGATCGACAGACTGTTCACCTACACGTACTCCACGGCTCCTCGGCCCAGCATCGGAGGATCACAAGCTGCTCCTCTGGTCAGTTTTACTGATGTGAACCGAAAATTTACTTCACTTCACTTTAGACGCATCTAACTTGCAACTAACTACCATGGAACAGACTATCAACTGATTTTAAACCTCATTTTAGTTTGTATGATTACTGATGAGAAAAATAACTGTGTAAACTCATTTATCGCTGTTGGATGTTTACTGTTGGTGACATTGTTTTTTTTTTTTACTTTCTGTTGATATTTGAGTTCAACAGCTGATATGATTTTATCCATAGTACGTTGAGAAACTTTTACTATCAAAGTTTGGTCTTAAACTTGAAAAAACAAATCCTGAAATGTTCCAGTTCTAGTCTGAACAAATGTTCTAGTTGCTGCAGATTGTTTCCCCTGAACTTTTAGCTTTTAATGATACGACCTTGTAATGTTACATCACAAAGAGATAAAAATAAATTGTCTATATTTGTCTGTTAAACCAAATTTTATCTTACACATATAACCCTCACATACTGTTTTGACTGTGGTGCTTGTGTAGAGGCTGAACAAAGTGACTGTGTTTCTCTGTTTGTTTTATTTTTCAGGCTGGTTACGGCTACGGTCTGCCCATCTCTCGACTGTACGCTCGCTATTTTCAAGGTGATCTGAAGCTCTACTCTCTGGAAGGCTACGGAACCGATGCTGTGATCTACATCCGGGTAATTTGATTTGTACATCTATTTAAAACCATGTCTCAGAGAGGCAGACAGAACCGACAAAGACTTTTTTCCTTTTATTTTCCATCAGGCGCTCTCCACAGAGTCCATAGAGAGGCTCCCGGTGTACAACAAGTCGGCGTGGAAACACTACAAGACGATCCACGAGGCCGACGACTGGTGCGTCCCGAGCAAAGAGCCGAAGGACATGACGACGTTTCGCAGTTTCTAGGCTCAAATTACAAATCACAAATGGTCCTGTTACCGTGGCAACATGGGAAAGAGAGGTTGTTGTAGATGACTGGTGTGTGTGTGTGTGTGTGTGTGTGTTATGGTAGTTGATCTACTCATATTTCTTTGTAGAGAAAGTAAATGGAACAAAGTTTTAGTGCCATATATTTCATAGAGAACAATATTTTTTTGGTATAATGAAAATTACAGTTTGGCAAGACTCAAACAAATATATATACAGTATTGTGTAAAAGTTATAGGCACCTACATGTTGTGTTTTAGCAGTGGTTTAAACAGTGAGAGATAAATATCTATGGTCTATGGTTTAAACCACTGCTAAAACACAACATGCGGGTGCCCATAACTTTTAAACAGTATTGTATTTATAAATAAAAAACTACGTATTCTGCACTAAATATTAAGAGACACACCAGTATTGGATGTTTTGAGAAAGATGAGTTTTGATTAATTGTTGAATTGAGTAACAAAAAGAAAAATTTTATTACTGAAGAGTATTTTCCAGGACAGTTGACAAGAGAAAATAAAAGTTTGTCAGCGCTCTCTGGTGGACAAACTGTGTAACAGCAATGCTGTTTCTAAAGTAACTCATGAACGCACAGAACAACAATCACATTAATAACATCCGTTACCAAACATTCATAAACTGACCCACGTGTGAAAAGTTTGATACTTTGGATGAAGAAAAAAAAAAAAGGGAAAAAGTTGTTACAAATTTTTGCTGCTTGTTTTTTTTTCCGTTGTCAAGTCTTATTTCTTAAGATGTTTTCATTCGGGGGCATTTTCTTCTTCAGCTGGATGATCAAAGGTATTGATCGTCTGTCTTTAAAAGGTCATTTTTCTCCTATATTTGCTGTGCGAAATGTAAAGAAACTGAACATTTGGGATTCAACACAGTTTTAAAGGAAAGACGATGTTAATTGGCTTATCTCAGATGATAATACGTCTTTTTTTTCTGTATCATTCACAGTGTAACAGCAAAATATTCAGTATTATTCCGTGGTCGTATTCATTGGACTCAACAAGTTATTCTGCATGAGATTCATGTTCGGTACAATAAAAATAAATGCATTAAATAAATGTTCCTTGACAGAAATTAGAATTATTAGATTTATTTTTTATAAAATTAAATTATGCATCAGTACAGTGACTGTGTGGCGTTTAAATTGATTTCTAACATCATCACAAAACAAAGCTTCAGGGCATTAAAACAAAACAAAAAAAAAAAAATCATTGTTACCGTGGCGAATGTTTTGTTTTCTATTCTGGATGCTTTAATAAATTACGCATCAGCTCCAAACCTTTTGTTCTCTTATTTGTGTAATTATTACAAATAAAGATAAAAGTTCACCGCATCCGATTGTTGAAGAATGTGTGAAAAATCAATCGCGAGTGATCGGAGGAGCGGCTGTGTCACAAAACAAACGCGTCACATTAAGTGGAAAATTAGTTTATTGATGTTTTATGTACCAAGAAATGTTCCTCCCGGTTCAGAAGAAGACGTGGAAAACAATTTTCTTGCAGTCCAACATGTCGTTATTCTATACAGAACATGGAGTCATGCTTGAGGAAGAAAAAAAAAAAGGAAGCACTTGGGTCTGGCTGTGAACGTTCATCGTTCAGCCTCGACATTCATTTCATACACGACGTCGTGCTCCCGACTCACACAAGTCCTTGTCATAGGGGCCCTCCTTACCGTCTAATGAACCAGTGAGAGGTGTGTGTGTGTGTGTGTGTAGCAGACCTGCATGCTGTGTGTATTTACATGGAGCATCATGGTACCATCTCAGCGACACGGTCAAGAATCGGGCGAACAGAAGCAGCATTCACCTCATCCCCGCTTGATTCGTTTTGTTGTTTTTCCATTCGACAAAAAAAACAAAAAAACAAATGGCCTGGCTATTCTACTTAGTAGAAAAATTTAGATAGTATAAAATGAACAATGATATTTAAGTAAAAAAAAAAAAAGATGCAGTTAATAGGCACATGTATAAAACTTATTTATACATTTAAAACCTTGTCGCCCATCGAAGCTTAAAAGACAAATATAGTGCTTTTATCTGAACTGTACAATCATCGTTCCTGCAAAAGACTTGTACATGGAAACAGCCACGTTATACTAGCAAAAATATAAATGTGTAAAAAGCAGTATACATTTGATTTAGGTAAATATGTGCATGATCTGCAACAACTACATTATATCTGAACAGATGTTTTTTTTTTATAATAATCATAGCTTCTAGCTTTTCTTTTCTTTTTTTTTTTTAGTGGTAAAAAATGTTAGGAGTCCTTTTGGTCACAAACCTAACGCGTAGTTTTGTTGTTTTTTGACATTCTCCATCGTTCGCTTAAAAACGGTTTCTGAGCTGAAATTTGTTAAAACGCGTGTGGGAGAGAAGAACAGTGACGAGAGAAGAAACGGGAGCTACAGTTTGACCCTTGATCACTAACTACTGGCACCTCAGTCGTAGGCACACTCATGTTCTGTTGTTGGCGTTGACGCCGCGCGACGTGACGAACGTGACGCGATCAGCATAAATAAAGTCGTGCGCGGTGGTGAACCTTACGCGACACGGACCGAACTCTGGAGCGCGGAGCTGCTACCTCAGCAGACGGAGTCAGTGTTGACCGGCAGCTTCCCGCTGCGTCGCACCTCCTTCTCTTTCTTCTCTCTCTGCTTCTCCAGCTTCTCCTGGGCCTTGCGCATGTCCTTCAGCTTTTTCTTGATGGTCGAACGGTCGCTCTGACTCGACACACCGAGCGCCTGAGGGGAGAGAAAAAAAAAAAAAAAGTGCACAGATTTAGAGCAGAGTGATGCCGCCGTGTTGTCACCTTTTGTTCGTTTGATCTTCACTGTCAGGAAAGAGTGAAAAATATCCACGAATCACAAGTTTCTAGAGGCTGAAGCAGCTTCAGTGTTCTCGTTTTGTCCAAACCCGCAGAGCATAGCTCAAAGTCATATAAAGGGGAATATTTCAGCCCGCACAAATTTACTTGAAAGATAGATGTTGAGTGATGATTATAAATTTTTTTTTTTTTGCCAATGAATTCTCAGAGCAGCCACTAATGGATTTAATAACTTCTCATTTCAGCTCCAGACCAACGTTGTTGTCAAAGACAACTTCATCAATCAGCGTCAGTGGGTGTTAATGAAAAAACTTTGCAAACCATCATTATAATTATCTTTCCTCCTGGAAACATTTTAACATCAGGACAAAATGAGAAACTTAATTACATCTTAATTAAAAAAAAACAAAAAAAAAAAACAGCTTCAAAGGAAATCTACATATACGACTTGTCACATATTCAAATTAAACGGTTCTTTCTTCCTTTGTTTTCTCCTTAAAGTCATTTCCTCGTCAAAATGTAAAATATTAATTGGATATTACAGCATCGTCTCTAGCAGACAGCTTCTGACCACAAGGTGGCAGTCAGACGGTGACTCTAATCATCACCATCTTAAACCACATCCTCTGATTATAATAACTAACTAATCGATTCCCTGTATCAATCGTGATTTACATGGACAGATTTCATTTACCTTCAATTTGTCACTGTCCAAGTGCAACAGCTGCTGTCCGTCTACTCCCTTAGCGGTGAACTCAGGTGTGTACTGGTCCATGTTCATTCCCATCAACCAGTGACACACCTGCTGATTGGTCCATTCAGAGACAGGACGGTTCTGCCACTGATATTCTTTTCCTGTGGCAACTGGTTCATCATCTAAAGTCTGCAGAGGAAACAGACGATACAAACAAATATCAGAAACAAAATACTATCATTTCATCTAAATCTGTAGTAGGTTCAACTACTTTGTAGCTTTTAGAATTCAACTCTATTTTCCAGAGAAGTTCCTAGAAAATACATTGTAAAGATTTACTCCAATAACTTATAGTCGATGTTTTAAAGCAGTGTTTGAGTTAATTGGTGAAACTCAAACATTGCATCATGTTTTCCGTTTTTTTTATTAAAAAAAAAAAAAATCACTATCAAAAATGTTATTCTAGATGACTTCATCTGAAGAAATGTTTTCTTTCCATAAATGGGGAACCTCAGTTGAGGTCAGATGGAAGAGAGGCTGAAAACAAAAACAGAAAGAAACTACAGTTTCTACACAACAACCAAAAAAAGACGTGAAGTGCAAGTGCAAGTGGTGCTGATTTACAATTTGCCCAAGAACAAGAAAACAAATGCACAATGACAGCGAGATGTCAACATTCTCAGATGCATGTCAAAGTGTCTTCATGTGTTTTACTGAGACACTTTCAAAAAAGAACTGACCATAACATTTAAAAAAAAAAAAACACAGATGGTGAAACACCACTGAGCAGGAAGAGGAGTAGCCTGAACACTGTTCTGTGGTCTGCCAAAGCTTGTAAAGAACATGAAGCACTGGTTGACAGTTCTAACAGAGGCAAAAGTACAAACTGTTAACATCACAGCTGACTTAAGAAAAGCTAAGCCACAAGACTTGTTTTAACTCAAAACACAGCTCTAACACACACACACACACACACATACACATACACATGCAGCTTTCTTCTATTCCCACTCCATTCGCGATTTAATCTCAGCTAGGAAAAAAAAAAATGGGAGGGAGGGGACGAAGGGGGGCTCAAAGAGCATGCTTGAGAATGCCCCCTTTCAGTTGCATCAAGGCGTCCCACATGGCTTTTGTGACTGTGCAACAAGGAGAGCACTCACCTCGCTGGAAGAGAAGATTAAAGTGTGTGAGCGCCCAGACAGATTGGGTTCAGCGACTAACCCAGAGATGTCTGAGCTGGGAACGGCAGCGTTAGAATCATCTATGACTGAAAAACTCTGGAACAAGTGGAAACAAGGAACGCATTTTTACTAACGCAACACAGGACCAAACAACAGTTCTATGCAACAAATGTGATGCTACAGGTGTGAGAGGAGGGGTGAGAGCAGTGCTGTTTCATTAGGACTGAAATTATTACGATGAGTGATTAAAATACAGTGGCAGGAATCCAAGTCATTGATTTAGAGTGATGAGTGATCTTCAGTGTGTTGTGCCACAACATTCAAAGCGACTGAAAACTAAAACCAGTCCACCACCAGCTACGTCGACATCTCTACACCACAACGACTAACGCTACTTTTGATTAAAGCACACAAATATCACATCAAGTATGAGGTAATGTTTTCAGTTTTATGCAGTAGATGGTTTTAAATGTTTAGTTGAGGTAATAAGTTTCACATATCGTCCAACTTTAAAGTTAAATTGTGGCTTGTTTTTTTTTTTTTGATACAGATGTGGGTTGAATTTGAAACGATGCAGGTTGTTGCACCAACTACGTGCAAGCTCATTCGTATTTTTAAATTTCGACACAATGTGAGGATTACACTGTAGAAGTTAGTTACAACGTAGACGTTAGTGTTGACTTTACAAACAAAATCTCTGATCAAAACTCTGATTAGCTGGTGCAACGAACCCGAGGAACTATTTTTGACTCCATCTGTTTCCTCTAATACAAGCCACTGGGCTCTGAATGTGAATAAGAGGAAAATTAGATGACATTAGTTTCCAATAACACTACCACATACCCATTACAAAGGAAACAGTGAATTATTCATAAGGTACATGGAGGTGAGAGATTACAAATCGCAGAGCTGCATTAGTTAGTAATGCTCTAACGTGTCAGCTAAAATCAGAAGTAAAACAAAGTGTGTATACTGTACCAAATCTAATGAGCGACTGAATAAAGAAGACCAGGAGAGATTTGTCTGTTTGAAGGAAACATGGTTCAGTGAGAAAAATGATCCGGCGAGCAAAGCTCTGACCAAAAAAAAAAAAAAAAAAAAAAAAAAAAAACTGCCATCATGTGCACAGCAAAAGAACCGACGCTACTTTCTCAGTAATAAGTTTGATTTGTCTCAGCTCATGTCTTGAATTCATTAAACAGGATTGTGGGAACATCAGCCCGACCGCTGCCTGTGTGACAGCTAGCCAGGCGTTTCACTGGCTGCGTTTGATGTGTCACTATTTGTAAATTCATTGAAAAGCCACCAAATCCTCCCATGCTCTCTCTCTCTCTCTTTCTTTCTGACGGCTAACATGTGGATCCAGTTATTGTAGCCTGTGCATGGTGTTTCTTTATTTGGAAAACCAGAGGAGCGATGGCACATGTCTGCAAACAGTCTCCTATTATGTATCTAGTAGTTTTACCCTGTCAGTGATGCCAAAAATATATTCTGACGATAGAGGACAGACAATAGCTGATGTGCAGCTGGCTAAGTCATCATGGCAGGAAGTTACATCTCCATCTCAATCATTTAGTGTATAGACATATTACAAATAAAACTCAACTTGTATTACTGATGTCTTAATGCTGTGCTGGATGCAATCCCTCTACATCTTGAATTTATTTCCGTGTTAATTTGGATTAAGTCGCATACCTTGGCCTTGCGATCGTGGCTTTGCTCACTGCCGGTCTCTGTAGCAGTGTACGGCAGGCTGCTGCTGGAAGAGGACGGTTCCCTTTCTCTGTCCCTGTCTTTCTCCTTGTCTCCAAACCACATGAACGGCATACAGGTAGGGATGGAAGTCATTGATTCGGCAGGAGACAGGTTCCCACCAGATTCCTCTAGTAACTCGGCGGATCCCCTAGGAATCAAAAAGAAAAAAAAAAAAAACACAGTAATTATGGGCACACGGGCACAGATGTGACATGTAACAGTGTAATACAAGTGAATACAATGGTCAGTAGAGTGTGCATGTGTGCACCAAAACATATCTGTCAGATCTAGATCATTATTTGCATTAAAATTGCATCTCATGGACCTGAATATGTTGACAAATGAACTCAATATCTTTTGCATAATATGACAAAAATATGGCCAACTTAGTAAATGTAATAACTATCACATCTACAAAATAAAACACTGGAGTTTGGAGTGATTTAATTTATTTTTTCATTATCCAGTAACAAACAGATGTTCGTAATATATCTGACACATCTTGTAATATTAACAGCAATATAATGTATTTAGCGAAGTAAAACAGAAATTAAACGATAAAGTAAAATTCATAAAACAGTACCTGCTGTCCAAAGACGCTCTCATCGCCTCCTTGTCATGTTTCTTTCCTTTGCCTCCTGACTTCCGCAGGCCACTGTTACGATTGGTAATATTTGTTCAGTTAGTACAAAGGTAACAGAGCTTGGAGATAAATCATGGTGCTAATAGTTGCGTTTAGTCGAGACCTACCCGAAGTCTGGAAATCGTCGTTTAGTTTTTCCTGTTGGTGAAGGCTCATTTAACTCTTCTGGAATTAAAACGTGATGATTAGTTTGTGTAGCAGTGTAAGAGACATCGCTGCTATAGCAGCCATCACACTAGAGTTGTACTTACCTTTGAGCTCTTTGCTCTTTCCTTTAGACTCCCTCTTCTTTGCGTTGCGCGTGACTCCAGACGGAGACTGAGAAGAGGAGGCGTCTTTTGGAGGAGACAGAGGAGGACTTCCACTGCTTTCAATACTGTCTCCCTGTGATGGCGACAAAGACGGGCTGCTGGAGAGATCCACCTTACTTTTTGATCCATCTCTGGCTTCGCCTGAATTGTCTTTCTGTCCGTTAGCGGGATAACAGACGGGCACTGGGAGGGACAGACTCTCCTGGATGGACCTCCTCCTCCTGGGAGATTCTTGCTCGTCATCCTCGTCAGTTTCCTGTTGAGACAAAGCTAATTATTTACATGGACAATACAAGGAAGAGGAGACAACATAATAATAGAAAGTCCCACTCCTCAACTCTGATTGGATGAGACGTGTAAACAAACTCATGGTGCAAGAGCAACACTGTATTCTTAAAGTATAAATCAATGTCAATCTATCAAACTTTCCCGTTTGATTATGTTATATTGTTGTTTAGAAAAAGCACAAAGACAAACAAGACTGAACAGCTGCGGCAGCTCGGACAATTCAGCTTTTTTTGAAAAGTGCTGACTCAACAGCACAACAGTAAATCTCATCTGCTCTGTTACCGGGCAGATTTGAGATTGTTTTACATTTTGTTTTAAGCAACAGCCACAGTAAACGGCATTGAAAAAAAAAGTTTTCAAATCGTCTGCAAAGTTAAACATTATTCAAGTTAACAAGTTTCTAGAAACAGGAAGCACAGTTGTCACAAATAATTCAGACTGTGAACGTGTAACGATGCTTCATGCTCCACCTCACATTCAACGTCTGACTGGTACCGTCCAGTGTGAAATTCTTGCAACATTGGGTCTTTGATTTGTAGCAAATTAAGCAACACAACACTATGAGCTGTTCCTGAGCTGACCTGAGAGGGACTGGACGTCACAGCGAGGTTCTCCTTCAGTTTGCTCCGAGATGGAGGCTGACGCTTGGCTTTCTGAGCCAGCAAACCTTTCGCTCTGTGCGCGCTGGTGTCCAAACGTTCGGTTTCAGGCACCAATTCACTCCAGTCTTGTTCTACGGCAAACAAACACGCATCAAATAAGTTAAACACACTGTGTCATTTTTAATTATTTACAAGGTTTCCCGAGAGTTTATGGCGAGTTTGCTAATGTTTTACTGATCACATGACAAAAAGTGACGTGCGCTTCTGTTTTAAAGTCAGTATAATTCAAATAAGCCTTTGTACCTTGCAGCGAGTCAACAGACTGTGTGTTGGTGACTGAGCTTTGGGTGCTCAGTCTCTCTTCTGCAACAAAGTCCTGACCACTCTGACACTCTGCACCTGAGGACCCTCTACACTCCAGGACAGCTATCTGTGAACACATGTACAACATCTGGGCTCATTAAGTGTTTCTAGAAAGTTTGCTTATCATTGGATAAGCATTTATTTCAGAGCCGGGGTCTTACCCTGCTCTGTAGGCTCTCGAGCTGCTCTCTGTACCACTTGTCTTTTTCATCTAGACTTTTTTTCAGCTCCTCCTCTTTCTTCACAAAGTCTATCTCCCTGGGGAGGAAACAAGAAAATGTGGTTTCCCATCAGTCCCCTCGGCTTGTAAACATGAAGTCAGAAGAAGTGACACTTTTCAGTTCAACATTAAATATGTTACTGTGCAATCTACTGTATCTTTTCGTTTTTTTTTTTTACATGTAATCATTTACTAAATCGCTTCAACATATGCTGTGTTTTGTAAATGTGTCCTATGTGTCTGACAGAAGCATCCTGTACAACAGTGAGGACTCGGTGACACTCAGGACAAACTCACTTCTGCTGGTAGTCCTTGAGCAGTTTCTTGGCCTTGTTGTACTTCTTGTCCAGGATCTCATACTGGGCTTGTGTCTCACCTAATTGTTCATTCACAGTCTTACACAGAGCCTGGGCTTCCAGCCAGTAACTCTCCAACTTCAAGATTTTGTCGTTGCCATCCTCGATCTTTTGCTCCAGTGCAGATTCTCTGGCTTCCCACAACGATTTGTCCTCCTCAGACGCCCTCAGCTGCACAGGGATGGCGACATTGTTAACATTTAAAATGAGATTGTTTAGCAGGTGGCTTAAGACAGCTTGTGTTCTACTTACTGCACTAAATAATAATTTAGAAGAACTAGGCCACACATTGTATCTGCTTGTTGACCGTTACCCTGTTTTCTTCGACTTAACTATAACAGCACCAAAATTTCACATTCACAGTTTAAGATCAAAGATGTGATCTTTCCACTGAATTTACATTTACATCCTGCCAAGAGGGTATCACAACTAATTTGCAATAATATCACCAGTACAAGTATCATCAGTCACTGTGAAGTGATAAGATTTAAAAGCTGCTAAGATTATGACAAAAAAAAAAAATGTTTATTGAATTTTAAACATACCTGTTCCTTTAGTTGATTTATTTCAGCGGCTGTGATGCTGTGTTTCAGCTGAAGCTACAGAGCAAAAAGAGATTTATTTATTTTTTTTTAATTTTGACTGAAATTTTTAAAATCACATGAAACATGGAAACGGTTGTGGGTGATACCTCTTTGAACTTGAAGGCCATCTGAGAGCTGTCCATGTTGGAAGGCATGAATAAAGCTTCTGAATCAGGCAGCTCAAACACCTCGACGTTCCGCCCCGGAGAGAAATTAGAGCCTAGAATCCTCTCATCTACTGCATCCTGGTCCTCGTAGCGCTCCTCCTGAAATATGATATCACGCATGGCATCACCTATTGCAAACACCAACACACCCTTGGAACATGCTCAGCGTGTGTCAACAACACTCCCAGTGTCATAGTTCACCACAGTCTGGAGTTCAAAGTGAGACACTGCAGGAATTTGACAGCACATGTCTGTAGGACGTTGGCGGCACTGACACACTAACATGAACACGCTCTAAAGACTAAACACGTTTCAAATGCATGCGCACATTTTGCATATCCACAGAACCAGCAGACACGGTGTCCACTTCCTCGCTCAAAGTTTACGACATTCCCTTTTTCATCTTTGTTTGCCGCAGGAAAACTCAGATGCATTCTCTGCCCGGTCTCTGCATCATAAACACTGGGGCTTGTGGCTGCTTGAACCACAGAATGCCAATGTTTCACAACTTTGACAGACAGGCAGCAGTTAAATGTTCACCTCACAGTAGTGACACACCACTTACTCACAGCCAGTTGCTTATTTCCTGACTAGAAAGGGATTGGACTGGGTGAGGCAGTAGCATTAACATCAAAATTCCAGGAAAAATACTGGAAAAATAACATGACTAAACTAAAAATTTAACAGGTTAAGTTATATTATCAAAGTCTTTAAATACTAGAATATGTTTTACCATCTGTTCCGTCCATCACATGAGGTCACATGAACGTGTCATAAGGCTGAGTAACAACAGTTCAGTTAACTCACCTCCTCTGTGGAGTGTTCATAGGGATCATCCATGTGCTGATGCTGCTGCTGGTTTTTCTCCTGCTCCAGTGTCTCACTTATGAGTCGCGCCACTTCGCTTTGCGTGCCTGGTTTCTCCCGTCCAATCAGGAACCTGTTTTTGTTTTGTTTTTTTTTTTTTTGTTTTTTTTAAAGATTGCAACATTTTAGTGACCAATTTAGTAGATTTATTTACATGTTTCCTGGAGAACATCACATCGCAGCTTTCATGTCTCATTCTCTCTACAGGGAAATGCAAATTTTTTGTTATGCAGTTTAGAACTGATCCCATCATGTGTGCATCTTTTATTTCCTTATGGTGAATCATTAACGTGCCAAAATACTTAGTTGTTTGCTGGTTCGTCTGGGAACAAACACATTTATCTGGTAACCATTTATTTCTACTTAAGCAATGTCAACTGTGACATCTTTTTCTCTGTGTGAGGAGGGAGATGGAGTTTGAGCTCACCTCACTGTGCCTTTGGTGTTCTTCAGGACTGTAGCAGCAAACAGTTGGGTGACACCCACTAAACTGATACCATCCACCTCCACTATCTGGTCATTCACTTGGATTCTGGAAAGACAAAAGATCACAATTCAAGATTTAAACAAACAACAAGGTTTTTTAAAGGTAGTAGCCTCAACACAGCTGGGGTTCCTGAGAAACAGAAATGGTTGAGCTATTTTCTTTCGCTTCCTTGTAAGGTTATAAATAAATCAGACTGTTGTTGTTTTGTGGGAAGAGGAGGGATTCCTTAAGTGTGACACACAAAAAAAAAAACTGTCTACGGTGAACGTTTCCAGTTGTATAGGACACAATATAACTAGTGTGACTCTTGTGATGAGACATAATTGTGGTGGTTTTAACTCACCGTCCATCTTTTTCCGCTGCTCCTCGCTCTGTAATGGTTTTCACAAAAATGCCAAGCTTTTCCAGACCCTGGTCAGCTCCCACTCCCATTCCTATGATACTGATACCAAGTCCATTGTCTCCTAAATGCAGAGAAACAAAGATTTTAAAAGGTTGGTTAAAAAAAAAAAAACTGTAAACAATCAGGCTGTATTTCACACTTTCACACCCTTGACAATCTCAACATGTCAAGTTACGGATCAGTGATTCTAGACCAGTCTCGTAACCCCAAATTGTTCAAATACCTTTGTAAGGCACTGCATTATGTTTCTGGGTTAAAGCATGTTTTCCACACTTGAGAAATGCTCGTCACTGGTTGCACAAGACGCACAGGAATTTACCTGCAGTCGTACTAAACTCACCTTTCACAATCTCCACCGGGAACACGTCCATCTTCTCCACTCGTTTCTCCAGCTCATACTCTGCGGATGCTGCCACTGGGTCCACATCATCATTTCGCCGATCATAATCCTCATTGGAAAAGGTACTGAAGACCTGCAGTGGTTAAAATATGAAGTACATATGTTCAGTAGCCAATCCTCTGGGATTTGAACTGCTTGCTAAGGAAACACAGTGTGTATGCTTTAGTGGCATCTGGGGGTGATGTAGATGTAAAAGGTTTTCTAAGGTAATGAAAACACACTTCGTCATTTGGGCGATTGTACTCTAATGACAACATAATTATGACTTATATTTCATTTGCCCCAACAGATCCCCCTACATCCTACACACTGGGACGAGACAGATTTATGCTGATGAGTATCTGCATAGACACAGGCATATTATTTTCACTTTGGAGTTATTCTTATTTATCTGGGAAACTCAACAAGGACACATTCTTCATTTGGCAGCAATTTCATGTTCAAGGAGAAATATATTCATGGCTTGAATCCTTTGTGGGGAATTTAAGGAGCTAGTAACTACTGAAACACATTTTAACAAGCCCTGAAGGAGAACACAGGCTTTTGTTGGTAATTTACACCAGGTAAACTAGATAACTACTCATTAGTTATTTGCTTAAACAGGCTGCATTTTTTAACTGCTGTTTCTGATCTTTTGAAGATTTACTCATGTTTTTTATTAATTTTGATCATTTCTGACAAATATTCTGGAAATCACGTAACAAAGTGACAGAAAAAGTTATGTTGATTTTTTTCCCCACATGTTTTTTTTTTTTTTTTAATAATTGCCATAAAACTTTTTTGCATATTTCCACCAGTAGTTTGCACTTCTTTTTGCAAAAACCTCAGGGTCCTTGAGGTCTGAAGACGTCTTTGCCAACACTTTGGTCTTGTTTTCCCTCCAAAGACTCTTAATAAGCCTCAGGACTGGACTCTGACTGGGCCACTTCAAAACACTGATATTGTTTTCTGTTTCTTCAACATCATTGTCTTGTTGGAAGATCTAGTTCTACCTAAGGCCAAGATTTCCTGCAGACTGCCTGATGTTTTTCTCCATACTCCTAACGTAGTCCTCCTCTCTAATGATGTCTGTTTATTTTGACATGGTTGCCTTGCCCATGAAAAACACCTCCAAAACATCACATTCCCACCATCATGCTTGACCATGATGATGGTGTTTTGGGGGACTGAATGCTTTTTTGTCAAATATTACATCAAAAAGTCAAATGTAACTTTGGGCACAGACAAAGCAGCAGCAGATGCATTCTCAAGACATAAGAGTTTTAATATGTTGTGAACTTTTTAAGAGGGCCTCACAAACACTCACTGTGTCCCAGACACTGTCTTCTGGTTAGAATTATACAGCACACACACGCAGAACATGAGCAGCGTGGAAAGTAGGGCACAGCTGGGAAAAGCTGAGCAGTCGATGTAGCAAAGATCAGTGTTTGGAGAAGAACTGATGTTGTCAGCAGAGTAAAAACATAAAATCAAGGGCAAAACAAAGAGTAAAAAATAAAAAAATAAAAATAATAATCCCTTAACCGTCGGTTAACGCGGATTACCCTGTGCTCCACACCATAATGTTGCTCCTTAAGCGCAAAATTATGTGATGTTACCCTTGGATACAATGGGCAACAGAAGTAGAAATGGTATTCATAATCCACTCCAGGGGTTAAACTGAAGCCAGTGCTACGCTATTCGGCAAAACACAAAATGGACATGACCATCTGTTCCCTGCAAAACACCAGCTAGTGTGTCAGAGAGAAAGTACATACAGAACCTATAACCTGCTGTCAGAAAAGCAGCTAAAGTTCGCATTTCACTGAAAACCAAATGCTAATTGTTGCAGCTCCAGTTAGCAGGACTGTAAAATCTTCTAAATTCTCTTCAAGAGTCTGACCAGACTTGGAAGATCTGCTAAAGTCAACATAATCACATGAAAAAGTCCTTACATGGCCACAAAAGTAAAGACTCTTGAGAAGAATCAGATTTATTAAGAGAATTAAAACAGATCTAAAGTATTGTCGATTAACAAAATACTAGATTAGAGTTAAGCAGATTCCATCAAGACCTAAAACCTGATTATGGGCTGGTAACATTGACCCCCTGCTTGGTCATTACTAATCTTAATGTAGATGGAGTCAAGTGAGGATGTTGGTGTCAGCGTCAAATGGTGCAGCTGATAATGAGCTGACAGTTCATCTCTACTGTGCACATGAGAAAGGAATGGAAATTAACAGAGCAAAACACAAATGTTTCGAGCCGTCTTAATCATTACCAAATTGTTTACTTCATCTGGTAAATTACTCCCAATTCAGCCTCAAATATCTCTGAATCCATCATCTCTCCATTTCATAAACTGTGGAACGACATTATCATGTGAGTCACTGAGCGTTAGCGTGTTATTAGAAACCGATAAACTTTGCAGCAAAGAGCCACATGCACACCTGTGTAGAGTCTTATAGTCTTAAAGAATGGGCATCAAAAACAAAAGAAGATGATCCTTCACCAACCAAAAACAAGTAAAACTGTATGATTATTGGAATGCCAGAGACATCTGGCACGAGGATGGATGATGTAATCAAGTAAACATTTTCACTGTGTGCAGACTGTGAGGTTTAGATCCTGCAGCGCGTCAAGACATGAGAAATCTGCCGCAAAAAAATCTCTCTCTCTCTCCTGTCTGTCTCCTCACTGTGTAGCCTTTGGATGCAGCCCAAAACAATGTAGATAGTAAGTTTCCAGAATAACTCTCTAAACTCTCCATTCAATCTGTCAAAGTGAATTACAACATCTGTTTCTGTTTTACAACATCCTGCTGATCCTCACACACATCTATCCAGGTGAAATCATGTGTTATCTTTGAAAGTCAATGTACAAGTATTGTATTGGTATTGGTACTTGCTCATATCCCTCTCATGTTGCTTCCCAAACCAAATGAAAGACTATTATGCACACTTCTGCACTTCTGTGGTACAAGCAGGAATGCTATTCATGGGGCCTCAAACCTCCACCAACCCAAGTGAGTCCTCCAACTTCAAGATCCTCCTCCCTCCTTTGACACTTGAAACAACTTATTGCTGCAGGTTTTTACTCTATGACCCGTATATTGTGCAACGAAGTGAAGGCAAGACGACTTCTAAACAATCAAACAAACTTACTCTAGATGATTTATTCCTACTTAAATCTTTAAAACAAATCTGCTCTCTCCAATCTCCAAACAACAAACTTGACTGCTCTTCTATAAATAGAGCTGACAAAGCGTATCAACTTCTATTTTAGACACTTAAAATGGATTCACAGAACTGGAGCAGGCACAAATTTCATTAAGGATAAAAGATGCTTCTTAGTTTAGACTTTTGAGACTTTATTAATTAAGGGTTGTAAATGTAGGCTAATAGAATACAGGGAGCACCACTACATGCATCCTGAGCCCCGTCATCAGCTGAGCAGCAGTTTGGTTTCTCCCTCCTTTGTATCTTCCCTCTTCTCAACTCCTATGTCTGACTTTTCTGTTGCCATGGACTCCTGGGCCTTTTTCAAACAATGTTCTCTTCATGGCTGAAACCTAATCACTCAACCACTGTCAACCACAAGAAAGACAGAAATCAATCTTTTTATCAGCCTCTTCCTTCCTTGCAAAAAAAAAAAAACACTCAGAAACTTTTTACTTTTTTCAGCTGATCGACTACATATCCACATTCTTTTGTTAGGCCAAGGTTTGGCTAAAACTAAAACACACACTCTATTGATCAGGCAGAAGACGTAACAGTATCTTTTCAAGTTTATACAAAAGAGGGTGTTTAAATAGTCTTTTAATGCTAATTTCTTTTTTAAAATTATTGATGTGGTCAGATGTGTTTATGCTACAGTTCAGACAACCTTTCTGCCTTTTTTCCCCCTGAAGTTTCTTCCAAATATGTGGCCTTCAGCAGTATGTGTGGGCTTCTCATCCATCCTCAACAACTGAAGTGGTCTGTCCTCTCTACGTGTGCTCACACGGACAGATGTACACATGCCCACACCCAAACTAAAACCCTTTCCATCATTCCCTCCTTCCCTTCCCCACAACAAAATACGAATGTGGGAAATGAGTCAGCAGCTGCAAGGAAAAGCAAACCAGAAAAAAAAAATTGTTGCCGGTGCAAAATGAGGGCCGACCACTGAATTGGGGAGCCTGTAACGTAAGCGGGCCTACGAAAAGACAACAAATCAAAACATGCTGGGAGAGTTGGGGCAGGGATGGTGGCCTGGCGCAGATCAGAGAGTAATTAGGAAAGAAGGCATGAGGCCCAGTTTTTAGATCCTATGTAAACACAACGGGAAAGAGAGCAAAATATATACTAGTGCTTCCTGTAAGCGTGCCTTTGGCATTATTAACACTTGGTAGAATTCATGCTGATTGACTTTAACTGAAGCGACAGTGTTTACGTTGTCCTTCCTTGAACTTCAAAGTGTTCATGTGTGACCTACAGCAGGAAGAGGTGGAGTTGGAGAAGAGCAGTGTGCCATAATGGAATCAAATTTCGTAAAGGGGAGCAAACAAACAGGTTGAACAGGTTTGTTTATAAATGGCCCACAAGTGCTACTTTTGTCCTGTTGGGGCTGCTGAAAAGTTTAACACACTGTTAACTTTCAGTGAAAGGAGACAACGTCTTTTAATGTGTTTGTCCGTAATTGCATAATGAAACAGTTTAAAGCAATCGCAATCAGTCCAAGACTAGTCCCATGCCAGGAGGTTTAATGAACGGCATTGAGCTGACAGCATTAGTATTCCTCCCTATCTTGTCAGATAGTCACCCACCAGCCCAGGTGGCTGGAGGGAGCTGGGATCATAACAGGGGAGGGCCTCTCTGCTCTGGTTGAATGAGGGTGGAGTCGTGCCAGACACATTCCTCTGGCCAGCACAAGACACATCAGATAGGAAATGGAAAGCATAACACTATGGGATGGGTTTGCCACAGAGGCTCGTGTCCAACCGTGAGTATGCCCCTTTTTGGTTTTCAGTAATCACATGAAATATGGATTGAACAGCCGGCGACTCTGCCCTGTTGAAATAACAGCTCAGCTTATACAATACAAATACCAAACCTCATAGCCTGGCACGATTACTTTCAGCGCTCCGGCAAAAAAAAAAAAAACTTACAGCAAGGCACCTGTAACACTATTATCTGTTCTACATCAATATGTATGTGTACAAACTGCCTATCTGACAGCCAGTGCAATGTCTACAGATACTACACGAACATTTTACTGCGGGTATGCGGGAGGTTAAATGACAAAAGGATGCTTGGATAGCGGCTACTGTGGACAGTGTAATCATCTACAGGGAAAACAAAGGAAGAAATGTTGGATTCTTCAAGATAAAGCTGCACAACTCTTCACCACACCCTGCAAGTACAACATACAAGGAACAATGTGTTCACCTGAGCGGTGGCTGCTAGTGGTACTTCCTGGGAGTCTGCAGGGGTGGGGCAAAACAGCAGGTGCAGGTGAACGTTGCAGACATTTTCTTTTCTGTTATGATAAACAGTTTAAAAAAAAAAAAAAAAAAATCCTGTTTTCATATGCAACATAGCACACAAAACTAAAAAGACTACCTCTACAAATCTAATACACAGTAACTACCAGGAGAAGTCTTTTGTCTGCATAATCTGTCTGTAACCCTTTCTGCCATTCCTCTATAGTGTAAGTAAATTCCCAACCTATAAACTGTCAAACAAAAGAGATTCAAGGTTGAAACATTTCTTATGATAAGGACGTGCCCAGACATACAAATCTAAAGTTACACGCCCAGTTTTATTTGCAGGAAACAACTTCCTCACTGTAAAGACTGTAAAGATATAATTTAAAAAGTGGTGGTGCAATATTTATTCAGCCCATACAGCCAAAGGGGATAGCAAACTTATTTACTGACATGCAGCCTTTCAATGTCCTACTACGCCGAGACTCTGGATAAACAAACATGAACAAGAATATTCTCTAAATATAAAAGGTTTAAATTAAACCATTTTTAAAACTGAACTATACAATTGAACTTTTCTGTACACTGTTTATTTTAACTATTGTGAACTACCTGTCAAATACATTCATCAGCATTTGGAAATATCTAATATTTCATTTAAGATCTTCACTTTTAGCAATTAAAATGATCAAACAAACGCACAACAGGCCAGAGAGGCCCTCTTCATCTGAGTTTCTCTTTGACCCGGGATTAGATTGATACAAGCTGAAACTGAACATCTCCTCCTCCTATAAAGACGACCTTTCTTCTGTACAGGACACCACCTCTGTCAAGAAGACTCAGGTTACGTAGGGAGCCAGAAACACAAAGCACGTCCTCTCTCTTGGTTAACTTTGACTCAAGTGTATCAATCACAGAGCCAGCTCAGACCAGCAGACTGTGGAGGCTGATCCAGTGCTCGGAGGAGGCTTCTGTGAGTTCGACCGCAGATAGAAAGTGTTTGGCTGATCGGACATTTTATGTGATTTAACTGGCTAACACAGATATGCTGTAACTGTTGCTTCATAGTTTTAATCAAAACACACGTGTTTGTATCTCTGTGTTCTTTCCAGTCTGACCATTTTATGCACCCATTCATGCAGTTAAATAATAAAAGTTAAATTGGAAACTTGGAAATAATGCACATCCATTTTTGGACTTGTTCACTTTACATTTGTTCCATTTTGCACATATCCCCCATTGTGCCCTGGGGATAATTACAGGCATGAGGACTGGGGATAAAAGTTTTCTATTTTCTTTTTAAATTCTTTGAACGTTGTATTTACTGAATACTACTAAACTAAAGGTAAAAGGTTCATCTGACAGTCACACATTACATTTGGTTTTTAACGCATTTGTATTCAAACTTCTTGCATGTTTTTTACATGTTATGAAAAAAAACTGTAGACGTGGACACTGATACAAACCCAGTTATGAACAACTACAACTTGTGTCAACATTTCCTCTTTTGTGTCAAGTATCTCTTGTGGGCGTTATGCAGACTATCTGCGCTGCTACAGGGTGTAGACAGTCTAGCATATTGTTGTGAACTATTAAGCTGTGTTTATCTCCGTCATAGCTCCACTTTGGGCAGAGGAAGCAGCACACTGTTGTTTGTGTCCCCACCACTACAGGTCAGCTTCTGGTCCCCTCTCCCAGGACCCCCTGCCAGGATTACTGAGATGGGATGGGGAGGGGGCGGGGGTTGGGGGTGGTGATCCACACCCTGAGATAACAGCACATTTTAAGGCCTGGATAAACACTGAGCTGTTCACAAGCTGTGTGGAATGCACTGGGGTGATTTGTTTTCCCCCGCTTTAGCTAAATGTTAATCAGATATGTTGTCTAGAGGAATATCCATGGTGGAAGATATTACCTCCACTTCAACCACACCCCTAAAATACTCACTGGCTAACTGTGCAGCTGGACAATACACAAAACACACAATATGAATTTCATAATAAGATAAGAATTTGTATTGTTGTACGACAGCAACATTAAGGTTTCATTGTTTTCTCAAATACTCAGTTTTCTAGGAAGGTAGAATGAATTATATATTAATAATATTTTTTGTATACAGGGCACGTGTGATTAAATAATATATAAAAGCACCAATCATATTCAAATATCATAATACTAGTTACTGTGTCAGTGTCACACAGCTCCCTAAACCTAAACATGTGACTTTGATCCTCAGTGAAGATAGTAAACCACTAAATGACAAACACTAACAACTTCAGGAAGTTCCTACAAGATAAAACTGTGCCACTGTCTTTCACAAAAGATTTATATCCTTATAAATCAGTGCCTAATAAAAATCAGGAGCTCCCATGGAAGTTATTAGATAACTTTGCCATCGTCTGTAAAAGAGATCATATGGATGAATAAAGTCCCTGAATTCCTCATATCCATGTTGGACAGAAATGAAAAGTCCCTCATGAGTGTAACACATGATTCATGATCACGAACAGAGGAACCACTTTGAGTGAGTAAAAATACCAACCCACTGCAGTGACTCAGGGGTGACCATGATTTCTTACTTCTACAGTACAGTCTAAAGTTTCACAAAGTCTCTATCTCACTCCTGCCCTCGTTCAGCTGTGGCCCCACGCTCACATGCTTTTATGCAAAGTCAACAACATTTTCCAAAAATACAGCAAGCAACATTTTTACCTCAGATCCCTAAACTTCTCCCCATCTCTTCAGGTCTCTTGCAAGATTAAGGAGATGAGACTGTAAAACGAAACACCTCCCTAGTCACTGTGATTAAATAAATCATAGTCTAGATTTTCTCAACAGTTTCCAAGCTTGTCTGATGATACAGTGCAGTAGCTGTGATGTCAACATGCCCAACAAGAGCTTTCAAACTCAGCCTCCACTAATTTGTCATGTGTTTGCAGGAAAACACCTTACTCACATCACTGCTGAGTCACTGAGACAGTGGTTTGTAATTATGGTGCTGTGAGACATGTTTTTAGACACTGCAGGTGAACAATAACAGTTCGCATGTAAACAACACACCACAAAAGACTTACCAGAATTGGATCTGTGGAGAACTTGATTTTCCTCTTTGGGGGCGGCTCCTCCTCATCTGACAAACCAGGAGCTTCATAACAGTCATCATACTCCCTATACGTTTGATCCTCCTCATCTTCCTCTTCCTCTTCTTCTTCCTCCTCATCTTCTTCCCTAAGGACCTGGTCTACATCCCTGTCATCCACAAAGGCTGCGTTCTCAATACCGTACACCACTGGAGACGCTCGATCCAGGATGCTCTGGCCCACCTGCTCCTCCAGTTCAGCTTCCTCCTCTCCTACCTCGTCCTCTTCCTCTCTATTACCATCACCATCTTGACTCGCGACCACACTCTCTTCTCTTCTCTCCTCTTTCAACTCAAATCGCTCTTCACTCACAGTCTCTGCTAACTTTTGCGTCTCTTTTGCGACATCCCTTATGTTACAGTTTTGTTTTTCTGGTGTGAATGTTTTGTTCAGTTCTGTTGGTCGATCTTTGGGGCTTTGCAACTTTTCTTCCTCAAACACATCGTCTCCAGCGTTGTCATCCTCGTTCTCTTCACTTTCTGAAGATTCATTTTGAACCACAACCAGTTCTGCCCGTACCATGCCCACACCCCTGGAGTCCAATGGTGAAGTCTGGCTTTGTGGTTTGGTTGAACCATGTACCGCGCTGTCATTACTCTTGGCTTTTTCAGGGGATTTAGCCCTGTTGGTGTTCTGAGAGCCACCAGCTGATGGAAGAGGCTGCTTCGTATCCCTAGGGGGTGGACTATGTGGTTTGCCTTCATCCCCACCAACAGATGTCCTGATAAATCCATCGCTGGATGACGTGGAGCGCTTGTAGCCATGACTAATTGGGGTTGTTTGCTCTGGTGAAAGGGGTTTGTGAGCGGCATCATTTGTCGGAGAAACAGACTTGTAAGCTGCATTAGTTACTGGGACTGTTGATTTGCTACCGATATTAGACCCAGAGGTCGGTGGTTTGTTAGTTACACCAACTGGCGATGCATTTTTGTTAGTGGTATTAGTTACAGGTGAAGAGTTGCTGACTTCCTTGACAGGAGAAGTAGGCTTATGTGAGCTGTCCCTTGTTGGAGAGGTAGGCAGTGATTGTTCAGTGGTACTGTGTTGTTTAGCAGACACCATTAACCCTTTTGCAGCAGCTGTGTTGTTGTCCTCTGAGTCATTCTCTGCCATGTAATTCTCCAGTCTCTTGGAAATGGGTCCTGCATTCAGCGACACCCTAGACGCATGCTTTTTCTCAGAATCGGCCTTCTCATCTGGTCGACATTTAGTTGATGAAGTCGGAGTTTGCTCTGATTTGATAGTGGTCTCGGAGGATCCCGACGCTCTCCTTGTGCCTTTTCCCTCATCAGAAGCACTTCCAAAGGACAAACGACTCACTACTCTGTTTGGAGACTGCTTTTCGGCTGCAGGCTGCTCTTTGATGCCCCTTTCAAAGAGTTTTCTGGTCACAGAAAACTTCTCTGCCAAAGCCACTTTGTCAATCTCTACATCCTCCCCCTTGGGTGTTTTATCTAAATTGTGTGATTCTGGGTTTGTGGCAGTGTTGAAGTTAGCTCTGTGTGTGTTGACTGGATATTGCAGCTTCGGTGGGGAAACCTGGGGCACATCAGACTTTAATGTCACTTTAACTTCTTGGCTCTCCTGTTGCTGACCATCCATCTGAAGAAAAATATTCTTTATCTTGTTCACTCTGGTCCCAAAAGGTCTTCCTCTTGAATCCTCCCTTGTGTCACTGGAGCCATTTGTATATGATTTGGCAGCACCTTCAGATTTTGGCCCATCAAAGGTGCATTTAATGGCGTGGAAGTCGGATTTGTATGCATTTCTATGAGGGGACGCGCTCCTCAGGTTCCTCTCGTTCCCTTTGCTCTCCGCTTTGATCATTTTTGCTTGTTTGTGAAAGCAGCCCGAAAAGTGGAAAAGCCAATTTTGGAGAGACTGTAGCCGCTTTGTTGGTGAACTTTTATCCCTTCCACTTTACGCAAGTGGTGTCATGGTCCGACGGAGCTTCTCTGGGCCACTGTTGTCTCAACTAAACCTTCACAACGAAGACATCTACACAGAGAAACAGTGAAAATCAATTAATACAGAGTCCGGACACCATTACCACACTACTCTCAGAGGTTTAAATCTGTTTAATAAGTGTTCAACGCTCGTAATTAAATAACGTTCAGTTAATATTAACTACTAGTTAGAGTGTGAACGTTAGATCGCGTGCACAACCGTTTGTCCGCGTTTCGATAGTTATCTTACTTTTAGCTTATGCTAAACCGTAACAGAGAGTATCTTTAACCAGCAACGAACTTTTGTTGTACTTACACCGGTTAAACGACGTTAGTGTTAGCGTTGTCGGTGACGCTTCACTATAGATAAAGAAGCCGAGACAAAGTTAAGCTCCGTAGGCCGATACTTACAGACCGAACGTTTGTGTCTCGGTCTGAAATTCATTGTGGCATATTCAAGTACGAGCCGTTGAGAATATTAACACCAGTCCAACGAACAACACCGCACAAAGATATAAAAAAAAAAAAAAACTTTATACCGCTCTCACCTCCTGTTTGCTTCATCGTGTCGGGGGCCCGAAAGATCGCCCACAAACGTCCTAATTTTGCAGTATCAAAGTTGCCCCCACTCCTCGCTCACCGCCATCATTCCCCGCTCCAGCAGCGTTTCCCTGCCTCCTCCTCCTCCTCCTCCTCCTTGTACTTCCAGACCTGTCGCGGGCTGCGCGCGCACACACCAGTCGTTCTGTCTGCGCGGCGCGCCCGCGACGAGAACACAGAGAAAACCCGGTAGCGCGCGCACATTCCAGGACTGTAACCCACCGCTCCCGCCTCCTTCTGTCTCCACCGCACAGCGACGACTACACACGGACAACTGGAGGAGCAAGGCGTGGGAAACGACTCACCGTTTATCAGAAATCACCTGGACCTCTGAGTCCACACCTACGTTACACAAACAGCTCACGAGTTCATTTACAAAACGCGTGGTTCACAACGACGACTGTAAAAGTTTTGCAGTTGACAAGGAAATGGGCCTTTCCCTGCAAAACTTTTCCACAATGTCTGCACTTATTTCACCGAGTGACTGCTATTAAAATATCTTTGCAGTGACAATGAAAAGTTCAGTTTACTTGTCACTACTACTACTCCTATAATCTGTAAAAATGAAATAAAAAAATTGGTATAATGTTTTCTATGGCTGTGATTAGATTCCTGCTGATTTTATCTCTTATCTTTAGTTTGAGATTTAAAACATCTAAGTTACAAGTTGAAAGCAATGTGACACTGAGGAGGGCCGTGGAGTCTAATAAAAGATGCTGCTGAGCTGAATTATGAAACTGGAAGCAGGTAGTCTGCTTGCTTTATATCTCGGCCTCCGCTGCTTTGAGATGTGAGATGACCACATTCATTTCAAATCATACTTATTTTAGCCGCCTCTGACTTAATGAAAGTGCAAAACCATACCCCTTTAAGACATGTTGCTGAGATAAAAGTTTTCTTTTTAAGGACACTTTAAAAAAAAAAAAAAAGATTTAGTTACTGTATTTTACAAGTCAAAAAGCAAAAAAATTAACCAAAAAGACACCATGTTGGGAAACGGAGAACTTTAACTGGCTCGAACCTCCATTAAAACTTTATTTAAATATTTATATGGAACACTTTCGTCCTTTTGTGGGGATATAAAACAGTGATCCGCAATTTAAAGGATAAAAAAAAATCTGATGGAACAACAAAAAGATAAATATGCAATAAATATGTCAATAACAATGTTGCTTTCGATTTAACATCAAAATCCATCGAAAGTCATATATCCTCTGAAAGTTTGTTCTAGCTCTGAAGTGCATCGTTTCCAAACAACACAAGTTATTGTCATATGAACACCTCATTTATATTCTTCTAAAATATGATCAAGTCGCATATATTTCTCATGTGTCTTGGCAGTGGTTGTGGCTCATCAGTATCATCTCTTAACAACAAACAGTGGGTCAGGTTTAGCCACTAACATTATGTATGGCCTGAATAAAAATAGGTCAGCAGCAGTTATCCTATATCCTTCATACATTTGTTCTAGCTGTGCCTAATGTTTTTTTTTTTTTTGGGACATTTTCTTGTTTATATTTAGTTTTTAATCCATCATGTTACTATAATTTGCAAAAGTCATTCACAGAACAGCGAAGGATTCGGTACAGCACCATAAAAAGTCTCAAAATATATCGCGCATTTAGTTGTTTCTTGTCATTCATATCTAAAATAAAGTCCTTTCTCGTGAGAGTAATTCTGTCCAGTTTAACTCTCGCTGTTGCAAACTCTGCTACATTAAATCCTATACTTGTTTGTTTGATTCAGAAAATAAAGAGATGCTGTTTTCATTGAGATCAGCCACAAAGATACTGAATGAGAGTGTAGTCGCATTTCCTTGGTGGCTGAGAACCTACATTGCAAAAATATCATCCAATCAAACTGACCTAGGAAACAGAAGCTGGAGCAAGTAGGAGAGAAGATATTCTTTGTGCTTCACTTGTGTTGATGAATATGCATTGTTTTCAAATTCAAAAAGTTTTAATAACATTTACCAGGCCATGTTCGCACAGGACTCTGTAGTTTAATAAACTTTTTTTTTAAACTGTATTTTAAAAGTTGAAGTTTCTGCATCTGATAAGATCTGGACACATTTTGATACATTACATCTAACTATGTTTGCAATCAAACATGAGGAACATTATGTAACAGAGGGTAGTAATTATTGATAAATATGAAGCAGACTGCAGCAAGAGGCTTAAGCAGATGGTGATCTATTTACCAGGCGTTTCTGTGAGCATGACCATTTTTTTCAGCTGCCTAAAGTGCAATCTACATTTTTAATTATACTAAACATAAAATATTGAAACTGCATCTTCTTTTTCTGCATTTTCTTCAAGAGAACAACATTACTGTTTGCCCTTAATTATTAGCACCTCGTGAAAACATGTTAATTTGTTTATTTGTGGCACAAAAAAAGAGTCATGTAGTGTCATTTCAACACCGAATACCTGGAAGTAAAGAAGTTGCACACAAACACAACTTGGACAAAGTTTACAAATCAAATCTCAATTTTACCACTTTACTTATTTCAGCTGTAAACAATAAATATGCTGATGTTTTGACCTAGTGGCCTTTATCACAGCATGGAGGTCTTTCCATTCATATACATGGGCGAGGAGGTGATTGCCTGAAAGGGTCACATGACATTAGATATAACAATGCTTAAAAGCAAGACACCTAACTGAGGTAACAAGCTCTGGGATATACACTTTTAAAAGCATATAGTGAAAATAGCGTTACATCATTGGATACCGTAGATCCTATCCCATCAAAGTTGTAAATTAGCGTTTTAAAACATTCAGAGAGACGTCTCTGGAAAAAGTCCAGTCCTCAGGCATTTCCTCTGGAGTTATCTGCCTTCACATTCCATCTGAGACATGTTTATCTGATATGTGAAGTTTTATATGATGTCTTATAACAACTCACATGCAATTTATGTAAGTTTTTGTTTTTTATATATTGCATGTTATGGCTTTCAAATTCATTATTCTGTACTAATCTACTTTATGATAATCCGACATTTGGACATAATGAGGTTGTGAACTCTCAGACTGGGAGTCAAACATCTCAGCTGTCAATTTATGGAGCACATTGATTTACAAAAGCATTTTATTTGACTGCGGAATTTAAACTTTGCTTGTTTAAATAAGACTCAAGTCTGACTAAACAAATGTTACATCTCAAAATGATCATCTGACAAGAGGAAACAAATACATTCTAATAGAAGTTTGACCCTGAACATTCAATGGTTTTATAAATGCTCGAGTTCATTAGAGGTCTACATACCAGCATAAGCACATATCTCTCCCAATGCTCATTAACATCTGAAATCATGCTGTGTGTGCACACAAGTGTTGCATGTGTCTATGTGTTTACCATTTCTAGCTTGCTGGATCATCTCCTAGCAACCATGTGTCTGAAAAGCCATATACGCACAGTCGGTGGGCCTTCTCCCAGGAGTAACACGGCACGCTGCAACCAAGCCAGTGGTCCCTATAGCAACCTTTTAAACAACGGCAAGTGAACAAGACGAACTAAATGGAAACAAGAGCGAAGGTAGCGCAGATATCTGGTCTTAGTAGCCAGTGGAACCTTTGACACAATGTCTCAAAGTCAGTCCAGCCAAGCCAAGCTAAAAGCACAAAAAACTGCCTTTACACCTGGTATTTACAGCCACGCTAGTGTCTGCTAGGTTTTTTTAGTGTAGGAAGGTGCAAGATTATTTGCATTTACTCTTCATAGATAAAAAAAATACAACATAACTCCCAACATGTGATGCTATTGAAGCATATTTGAAAACAAACAGGACATTCACACGTGTGTGATTTTATAACCTCATCATGACATGAGGTTGTAGTGGTTTGTGAGCTGGTGGTCTTAGTGAGGTAAAGTGGTGAGGTGCTGCAGTGCACCACACTATTGTTTTGTATTGGTCTGTTGCTGCTGTTAGTTGGTGGTATGCAGCATTACAGGAATGTATGTTTTGTTGTGCATGCCCCGGCCTGAGCTCAGCTTTGCATCTCCAGTATTTACCTTAGCCAGTGAGGAGGGGGTGGGGAGTAGTGGGGGGACACTACATGATGTGGAAGAAATGCTAAAAATGTGAGCTTGTATTTTTTGACTATGAGAACAGATATATTATGAAATAACTTTACATTATATCTCACTTTTTAATAAAAGTAAAGCTATTTAGTGGAATCTTGGTTAAGATATTTGGTAAAAAAAAAAAAAATATTACTTTCATGTACAGGGAAGAGTATTCATACAGACAATAAAAATGTAGTAATTGTCTGTAACGTTGTGTCTGCCAATAAATGAATAAGTAAATAGACAAAAAACAGGAGATTCAGACCATCCTTTTCTTCGAATGGGGAGTTAAGTTCTGGCCCTTTTAGAAAATGCATAAACCTAGAAAATGCTGCCATCTTGTGGAAGATAAAAATAAACACTAAAAAAATCTGATAAAACGTTTTACTTCCATCCCTCAACACCACCAATGTAATAAAGATTATCATCGTAGGCACAAAACCATGGAAACAACAAGAAAGAGCAGGAATACATAGTATCTCCATGTACAGTGTTTTTTTTTTTAAATGCAGGACACTAAATAGTGACAAATGAATAAAGAGTGATAGTTAAAATTTATATCATGTCAGTAAAGTCAGTAAATATAGATGGAAATTGGCAAATACTTTCAGTTGTCTACAGATGAAGAAAAAAAATGCTTATTTTTATTTTCATTCACATTCTGAGGTTTTTTTTTCAATCATTTTAGTGTGATTGTGATTCAGTTATTGATTGGGACTTAAGTCAAACTCTCACAAAAACGAAGCTTAATTTTACTATAAGTATCTTAAATACTGTGGACAAGAGTTTTTTTTAATGCAAGCATTGTGACATAATAACTTTCAACAGCTGCAAAAGCAAACAAACTGCAATGTTCTTGGTTTAAAGTTACAAAAGAGATAAGCGAGCACACAGAGAGCACAGACAGCTCTGTGGAGCTGCGCCACTGAGTCTCTGTACTTCTGTCTGTCTGTCTGTTGCCATGGTAACCGATAGAGACCAATGATCCTTTCATAATGTGGTGTCTTATTACAAAGCATCATTTTCTCTGGTCCATTATGAAAAGGCTCCCGCTCTGATAGGAGTCGGTCCCCATCCAATGTGTTGCAAGTGGCAGCTACAGTCAGTAACATAAGCAGCCATTTACTTATTGCAGTGGATTTATAAAGGCAGTCTGTAGTTTCCTGTAGAACCCTTTATCACTGCAAATGTACTGTCTGGGTCATTATGACAATATGGATCCCTTTCTGAAGGCAGGATACCACCATGCCCTCTGTCTCTCCTTTGCAACCATATGCTAATACCCTGCAGAGAAGTCACTCATTGTGCTGACAGGCCACTTCAATCAATGGACATGTACTCATGTCCTTGTCCTGCCGGTCACTGCATGCAGTCATCAACCATCACATCTTAACTTTGATAATTCTTCGTTGTCCACAGAGTGGTTGAATACGTCTCACATGACTGACCACGTGGAAACAAGAAGATGAAGTTTGTGGCGTTATTGTGTGTAAAAGACGCAATTGTGCTTTTCAAATGTTATGAGTTCAGATAAAACACATCTATGGATCTGGGAAACTTTAAGAAAACAAGTCAGTGGTAGTGCAAGGAAATAACACAACGATCTATGATCATCAGGTATATCACCTGAGAAAGTTAGAAGTGAAGGTTTTCTGGCATCATCATCACCAACATCATCATCATCACAACCCATGTGAGGATTGCAGTTTTCCTTCTCCACAACCACATGAATGGCACCAGATACACCTCTTCACACATGAGGTTTTGTCACACATGGTCCTTTTGTCATTGACCTTTAACATCCCAAACCTTTAACATCCCAGTACAGCAAAAAGATATTAGTTAAAAATCATGGATCATAGTGAATCACATACATACGACAACTGTCCGATACAAGAATATCTGCATCATCTGAGAACTATGATGTAAGAACTCATACAATTAAGTATTGACTATTTTGTGCAATAACTATTTGTGACAATTATTTGTGAATAAACAGCATTTCTTAACAGATCCTAATGTGTATATGAGTCTTAGCTATGGATGCCAGACTTCACACCTTTTGGATCTCTGTAAAAATCTGTGATTAAGATTAATCAGTCCATTTTAAATTTAAGAGAGAATTAATTCTCACCTATGGAGTAGTACATCTTGCTCCATAGATGTTAAGTAGATCCATTTTCCTCCACTCCAGGTAGCAAAGGCAACAGCCTCTGGAGGGAAACCTGGACTCTCCTCTCACTGGCCACTTCAGTCAACTCCTCGGGGGGATCCGTGGTGTTCCCAGGCCAGTTGAGAGACATAATCCTTCACTACAGCCGCATGGGCGAAGGCTCAGCCAACAGCTGCTCACCAACAGGCCTCCTCTACAGGCCTGGCTCCAGCTTGGGGCCTTAATCCTCTGGGCAGGGCAGTCTGGTTCCTGGTCTCCTATTTCATCAGAGGTCTCTGAAAGGCTCCTAGTCTGACCCTTCACCTAGGACCACTTTGTCTTTGGACAACCTACCAGGAGCTAAAACCTCTGACGACACAGTTCTTTGGGTCAGTAGGGTACACAAACCCCTGCATCACGGCAAGGTGGTGGTGCTCAGAGGGTGAAGTAGATTAGATTAGATAAATTGTATTGTAGTATTGTTTCATATTGTATGGCAGTTTTATACTTTTTTTTTTTTTTTTTAACTTCTTTTAGGTCAACAACAACAAGCCTCTATCTGAGCAGCCATACCAGGCACCACGCTCACATTTGCAGGATCAGTGTGAGAATGACTTCATCTACACATGAGCACACAGCTCCATCTGTTCTGGTCTGCAGAGAAGGCTGTTCATAATGACTGAGAACGACTACCTTGAATTGATCAACTGAATTTTTTCCCACTCTGTTTCTAATGGTAGGCAATCAGTACATTTGGCCCATTACCCCCACCTTCTGGTCGGAGGTGTGTGAAAGATTGAATCTGTGCTACATGGATGCTTTTTTCTATACTTGAAAGAAATAAAGATACATAAAGACAAAATACAAGTGCTTATCAAATTAGAGTACTTGTGGTAATAATTGGCTGAATATAGGGTAGTCTAGGGGTTGACAATATTCTACCTATTTCATATATCAGAACTTTTATACTTAAAGGTAACAAGGATAGAAATATGAAACATTCAAACAGCCATTTAAACAATCATATCTCTGAAATGTGAAAATAAAGCACGAGCAAAGATGAGATTCTCATTCATCCAGGTTTAGTATCCAAAGGTGTTAAATCCAAAGCAGCTGGACTTGGTTGTAGTTTCACCTCTCATCCAAGTTTACTGCCTCTAGTGATATGCCCTTGAGCAAGGCATTTCCTTATTAGGACTTTAAGTGAGGAATCTAGGGATTAAAAGTGATTGATGGATTTACAGATGGACATACAGCAATCAGGTTACCACAGTGGATTTGCAGCAACAATGTTGTTTAATGACTTACAATATAAAATATTACTACAATACACTACAATGTCATTACAACAGTTATTGGTTATCTGTTTTTACCCAGCTCTCCTCTGATAGATGCCAACAGTTCTGATGATCTGAAGAAACCTCTTGGATGAAAAGGTGAAACGTGTTCAACCAAGTCCATCTACTTTAGATTTCACTTTTGTGTTCAAGAAAATATAATAAAGTCTGTTTTTCAAGAACTTAAATCTCCCTCTGCTATTTTGTTGATGGCTGTGCTGGTTGACTGATTATATCATTTTCTAGGAGGGTTGTGAGGCAATGTTGTGCATGATTGGGTGATTTCAGGCAGGGCTGAATTAGATTTACATTCAATTGTCTGTTTATTAGGCAAACATAATGCAGTCTAATGTCACAGCCCTAGAATGAACTTTACCATGATGAAATTATACCGAAAGGTGTTCCTGATATTTGATGTATGGACGTGGGCTGAATCCTCAGTGTCATTTCTGTGTATTTTTCCATGTGTTTCCTGTGGATGCTTGGCAGGTGACCAGACAGCAGCAGCCTGTCAGCAGTGAGTGAGAGAGTAAGTGAAGGCAGATGAGGTGCGGTTGTTGGTCCAACCCTCTCTTACACCTCCACCTCCTCCTCCTCCGTCGCAGTAGCAGCAGCAGCAGCAGCAGCAGCAGGATCGCAACGATGGTGGCAGCGCACACTTCTTCACATTCGTCGGAATCCGCCGCGTGGATTATTTGTTTGGATAAGAGGTAATCCGTTTATTTATTAAACCAAATATATATATATATTTTATTATTCTAAGGCGATTGTATGAGCGACCATTATCTTCATATTGACGATTTTTTTTCTCACCCTAGCTTTGGGCGTTGTGCTTCAATATCTGAATTAATGTGAAAAACATTCATGTCGACTTAATAGTTTTAATTTCCTGACTGAGAAATGAGTCCCACTGCTTCAGATGTTGAATTAGGGCATCCGTCTTTAAATGAGTGCCCTAATTCATCTGAAGTAGGATTTATGATTTAGAACAATATTAATTTGTAACAACTGTAGCTCTGAGAATATTAAAAAATATATTGAATCAAATCAAATTTTGGTTGATGTCACATATTTGCACCACTCACTCACAACACCCATCACTTACACTGGAGCTGCACTGCTGTTTTTTTTAGTCCAAATGTAACTGATTTCTGTTTTAATAGACTTGTGTGTTGACTGATCATTTATTTTTCAGCCTAACTTCTGCTACAAATCACTGTGGAGCAGCTGATAAATAGCTGAGACTACTGTATACACACCTGTCTGAAGAGGTGTTAAATATACAAGCAGTTGCCAGGAACTATTTTTCACTGATGTGACCTGGTTTTGACTTGAGAGGAGCTATAAATGTTTATAACAGGTTAGTCTGTAGCCAATTGGTTTCTGATATTCATAAATCTTCATCCTTGACAAGTGAATCTATCTTCTGCAGCCAGGAACTGCAGCGTGACATGAAGTTCACATCAAATAAAAAAGTATTCTGCCCCCAAGAAGTTTTTGAGGAAAAACTCTGGCTTTGAATTCACTCATTCAGATTCAATGTGGTGTCAGGTTAATAGTTTGATTGAAACAGTGATGGGTGCGATGCTTTAAACGGGGCCCATTTAAGACAGGGCTCTTCACAAACAAAGGTCCAAAGTACAAAATCTATAAACCGAGAAGTGACGCAGTGTGCCAGACGTGTTTACACAGTAATATCCTCTGCTTAGCCGTACCGTACTGGTTTCCTAGCAGATTGTATTTGTGCTTTACGTCATCGCCGAACATGTACGTTTTCCATGTCGTATGTGGAAATGCTCCATCTAACAAATTACTTATTGCACTTCTTCCTAGAGGCAGAAGCAGAAATGTCCAAACTTCTATAACTCACAGTGTAAATTTGAAGCACTTGACATTTCAGGTTCTTCACTGTCTGTTTTAAACGTACAGTAGCAAGCTGCCTCAGGATGAAAACATTCTGTTCTCGCTTTGGGCTCGATGTCAGCACTTTTCCCAAAGTTTTTTTTTTTTCTTGCTGTTGACTTGGTTGGTTTTCAAATAGACACCTTGGCCTCACATTTGAAACTCAAGCTCCCACACATTTCACTCTCCTGCCTCCTGATCCTCACATTGCAGGGAGTGTGTGCGATGAAGGACAGTGCTAAAATAATCAAGAGGGAGACTTAACCCTTCACTTAAAAAATGATTTGGGAGTAGGCCAGGGGCTTTCACACATGTCACATGGCTGCAAATGTGATTATACCGTCTTATCAAGTATGGACATAGTGTGACTGCTGTGAATTAAAGAGGTGTCGGGGAATACGTGATAGTGTCGTTTACTTGCAAGCTGTTGCTCAGTGGAAACACATTTATTGTACACCGACAGAGCATATAATATAGCACAATAAATCATTCCCGGAGCTGCATTAAGTCAGAGAATTGTTGGCAGCAGTGATGCAGAAAGCTTGTTTCCCTTCTTGAATTATTGATACTGTTTGGTTTTACTTTTTAAAGGATGGATATGGATTCAAAGGTGATGTAAGCTGCAGTACAAAACACCCACATGTTACATCAGAGGCTCTGGTTTTTAGTGTGACAAATGTGGACCAGAGACGCAGGCGTTAGAGGGATAAAGCTCACACACACTCACTCACTCACACACACACACACACACACCTATAATGATGTGAACTTGACCCCAACCTTTTCCTGCTACAATTTAAGTGTTTCTAGAGATTGGATTTGATATTAAACATGGAGCAGTTTCATGCTTATGTAGAAATTATCTCTTTTGGATGACCCACTAGAAAGAAACACTGTTTTTTTAGTTGTTGTTGAATTAGAGCCAAAACTAGTATAAGAAATTATATTTCATAGATGACTTTTCAAAGTTAAACATGACCTATTATTGTTATAATTATATTTCAGTGGACTCCAAATTTCAACCTTCTCCCCTGTCAAATTTACTGTCCTGATCAGTGGACTCATAGACTCATGGTCTCATGTATATTTCATACGTAGGTTCACAACTGGGCAAAGATGGATGAGAAGTCTGTTGTGACCGTGTCACATTCATGTCATATCAGAGCTGCTGCAATTATGAGTTGTAGGCTTGTAAATAGCACCAGTGTCAACATTGTAATTACAATTGATAAATTAAAATTTTCCTGAAAGCTTCGACAAAGCGACTGACTTGGCACTAGAAATGGATGCTTCACATAAGCCAGGGGCTGACATTCAGGCTAATTAAAGTCTGCTTTAATGGATATGATGTTACACTGTCAATGCACAGCATTTTGATGCTCACTCGTCTGTAATTGCACAGCTTCTGTGACAACAGCATCATTAAAAGTGCATCCGATTGTAGCTGCGAAGTCTGACCTTCTGTCTATGCTACATGCACTTTCTACTGTACAAATGCAAGTTAAATTTATAACAAATAGTTCGACATGAAACAGCACGAAGGACAGTGGTGTGCAAGAATTAATTGGTGTCACATGCCTCCTGCCGTGTTTGGCAGACGGAGTCTTTGCAGCCTATTAACTCTTCGGCGTTCAAGTGAAAACCTAAACCACAATGTAATATTTATTTTGACAGTCACCTTCACATTGTCCTTTTTCTTCTCATTTCTCCAGACCTGCAGAACGCTCCGGGGAAGATGTTGATATAATCCTTGCCCGTCTAAAAAATGTGAAAGCCTTCGAGAGATTCCACCCCAGGTTGCTGCAGCAGATTTGCCTGTGTGGATTCTATGAGTGCTTGGAGAAAGGCATCACTTGTGGGTCATAACACAAGCTCTGAAACTGTCATATACCTGGGCACAAAATAGCTAATTTAAAAGAATGAAAAACAAAAAAGGATTTTCCTCTCACTCTGTTGTGGTGTATTTTTTCAGTGTATCGGCAAGGAGACATCGGCACCAGCTGGTACGCCGTCCTGTCTGGTTCCCTGGATGTTAAAGTATCTGAGACTTCAAGTTATCAGGTAAAAAAAGAAAAAAAAATGTTTAGTGTGCTTATTCTCTAAATTTACACCAACTCCTTTTATTTTCCTGGAAAGATTACAATGATTTTATCAGTAAAGCCCCCACTTGAAATTAATCACACATGCAAAAGACTCCACATCCAATCTTATTGCGAGTGTGGGCTGTAAAGTGCTTTTTACTGGAGACAAAGCCGAATATTTTTCAATACCCCGTAGTTTGTCTGGGTGCTGATTGGAGTAATTTCTTTGCAGATTGGAGTGCATGCGTCTATCTAACACAAGTGTATTCAGGTGATTGCCTCTAACCTTTGAGAGTGATCTGATCAGTGCAGAGCACTACTTCTCAAGTGCCGAACACAAAAGCATTATTATTATTTTTTCCCCCAAAGAATAACGACTTTACATTAAGCACAGAGCAGAATTCTTGTCAAGCTTTGTGTTTTATTCTTATGAAGAAATGATCCTTTCTGGAATAGGATGCTGTCACTATATGTACGCTCGGAACTGGCACGGCGTTTGGAGAGTCCATACTGGATAACACCCCCCGACATGCCACCATTGTTACACGGGAATTCAGTGAGCTCCTACGCATTGAACAGCGGGAGTTCAGGTCTCTGTGGGAGGTGAGTACCTTTGTCTCACACTCCTTCTGTAAATTCACCAGATTACAGCAATTTACATTTGAAGGTGGTGACACGTGATAGATTAATTTAGGGTTAGTGCTTACATTAGAGCACCTGAAATGACTGAAATGAGAGAAACTTCGATGTCCCTAATAGTCTTTATTATTTATTTGCAATATGGGGACTGAAGACTGGAAACCCTAAAATAGAATAGAAATTGTAAATTATACATTTAAATTTTTTTGAATGAAACCAGCATGACTCTAGACCTTTAGGCCGGATCTTATTGAAGAGAAAAATCAACGATTATGAAGCCACAATTAAACATGAATACTATAAGTAGAATTAACCACAAAAAACGGAAAGTATTACTATATTTACATATTTAATTTTTTTGCCTTGTTAGAGTCACTGATGCAGACACAAAGCAGATCTTTAGCAGTCGAGTGGGTTGCTCGAAGGCAAAATGCGTCAGTGAACATCGGGTCTGTTAATTTTCTGACCTACCGAGGAGGCTGTTTTAAACAGCCACCTGTTGTAGCACGTCCTTGTTAGAAATAAAACACAGAATGTGAAAAGTGTGACGAATTGAGAGGTGTAGGTGGTGTACAGTCTAAATGTTGACTGGATTAGTAGAGGGAGGATTGTGAATTTATTATTTGGCTCCCTTCAGGAATAATGCAAGCTGTGTGGTAATTATACAGTCACCTCCTGCTCCCAAGTTTGTTTATATCATAGGGTTTATGAAGAGTGTGGCAGGTTTACAACTTTTGACCACTAGATGGAAGTACAGAGCTAAGGAGAAGCAGAGTGTCTGGTATGGTCCTGTATGGTCACTTATGTCTTTATTGTATAGATTTCACTAGTCTCCCAACACAAATGTAAGACAGATCCACAAACTGGATACATATATCTGGTTTTGCCACAACAATCATTAAATGTAATATAAATATAAATATTTAAGAGGGTGGAGTGACTGTAACAGAACCAGTAGCATGTATGAAAAAATTGAAGGTGAATGGTGAACGGTTGAACAGGCTTTTCCTTTTTCTGTGATGTGACATACACACAATAAAATGTTGATTGGATGTGAAATGCCTCAGAAGCTTCCTAAAAATCTCTCAGAAAGATATTTTAGAGTGGGGGATTTTAAACGCATAGTTTTGCACCTATTTGGCATCTTTCCTGTCTTAACTGGCAACCTCATTATGAAATGCAAACACTTGAAACCGATTGGCTGCCTTTACTGTCACTCCGATGAATTTAACTTTGCCAACTTCAGAACACAGACAGACCATCTTTTTTATAGTTAATTGACTTTGAAGGGGAGGGGTTGAAATCAGAGTGGGGGGGCAGTGAGATACATTTTACGTCACAAACAAATGAAAATTGAATGAAATTGAGCCATTTTCCAGCGGACATTTCTAAGAGGGGAATTTCTATGAAAAGGAAAATTTCTAGGATTTTTCACATGTTCCTGAATGTGGGTGGACTACCGTTCTTCAAGCAAAGACAAGGTAAAAACGTTTTTTGATTCTCTGTCACCTTTAAAGCAGGGTGGTCTCCCTCAGTTATAATCACTCACCTCTCCATCTCCTGCCTCTGGTGGCCTCTAGGTGCCACGCTGTTAGGAGGCCCCTCTCCTCTCTCAGCTCCCCCTCTGTGCTGGGCTCGTTTCCTGAGAGACACAGCCCATTTCCTCTTGGACCGAAGGGCACAAGCGGGTTAAATCATGATCTGTTCGTCTGTGTCAGTGCACTGACCAGCCTAGTGTGACTGGTTCATTTAATCCTTGCAGGACGTGTTATTGAGGATCATGTGGAAATACTGCTAAGCTACATATTTCACCTCTGCCCCGGGGCAGCCTTTTCAGTAAGGTTCAATTGATCTTTTTTTACAGCTTCTAATTCTCGTGTTTAGATTGTTAGTTTGTTGTCTCCTCAGATCTCTGTGATTCTGGTTGTTATGTAACATGATGACACAACTTGATTTGAGTGGGTTAAGATGCAGTTTGGTGATAATGTTTAACAGATATTTTAGCAGCACTTATCAGACATCGGCAGTTTTTTTTTTTTTTTCGCACAAATTTTAAGAATTCACAAATTTATCTGATGAATTACTTTTATATCAGTTAGATTTAACAGAACCAGATACACACACACACACACACACACACACACACACACACACACACACACACAAATAATTATTCTATATTACACTGTATTACCAATCTAATAATCTAAAACGATTCACCCAGACTCTCCTGACATTTGTCAAAACTCTATCACCACTTACTCACACTTAAGTCTATCTGCACTCAAAAAAAAATTTGCTTTGTGTTTCTTCATGCACAAGGTGAAACATGAGGTAAAATGGTGAAACATCCAGTGCTTATACACTGAGAAAATGGGAACAATCTTGTGGTTTATTTTTTTGTTTAAAACTTTTAAAATAAACAGTATTTGTCTATTCATTTATCCTCGATTTTATGAATAAGAAAGGGAAACGTCGATAAGTTTAACATTTATTAAGCAATGTAATTATTTTTTGTGGGAATAACACATCATGAACAAGTTACTATTCCAAACAGTGTACTTTTCTATGTCTTCATTGTTTCCTCTTTAAAAATGTTCTTCTTAAAATGCATCACTTCAAACACTTCATGCAGTTTGGGTTGATTTTACAGGTTCCCCAAATGAGATATTCAGTCTTGTTTGCTGTCAGTGGTGTTTCCAAATGTACACTTGAGCCAAAAACCATGACAACAGTTTACAGCATTAGCATCGATACATGGATCTCTTGTTGTTAAATGTGCTGAGCTGGTTTGGTCTCACAAGCTGGCAAAACTGTGACTTAGAGGGCTGTCGAATCAAAATTCACACATAATTAGTGCGTTGACAGATAATCGTTAAACTTCTTTCCAGTATTTTTTTTTTACGATTTGTTCTTTTTTGCAGCAGTTTCACCAAAATATTCTGGCGGTCATGTTTATTTATTCCTCTCAGTTTTACCGCAATTCGGAAAAATAGCTGATGTCGCACTTTGTTACCGATGGCATCACACTTTAGAGTCTTTGCGCCAGTTGTGATGTAATGTGGTAACAAACTGCCTCCAACTTCTTTCCTTCCCTCTGTTGCATTCTGGCTGTTTAAATAAATGAAGTTCAGTTACTTCATACAGGCTTTATAGAAGCAGAATGAAATTTTGTGATGCATGAAAACATTAAACTGTATGAGGTCAATGTTCTCATCGCTCGCAGCTCTGAACTGATGTTCGGTGAAATATTCAAAGGAAAAGAAACATTTATCGTGCTCTTCTGAAGATGAGGGAGCCTGAGGAAGCAGAAATGTACAGAACCTCCTCATGCTCTCCTGCCTCTTTTATAAAACTATGCCAGAGTGAACACAGCACTGCCCTCATGAACTAATAGATACTATTTTTTTATTCATGGCTGTCCATATCAATTATTTAGTGTATATCTTTCTCTTGTTTACTCCTGAAGTAAACTTTAGGATGTGTATATGTCAGTGTTTTTGTGCTGTAACGAGATCGAATGCATTCACAGACGTAATTCGTTCATTTCCCTGATTTGTTTCAACATTTCTTGCCCGTGACTGTCGTATATGAGTGGACCATCCATGGACACCACTCATGCATGCGACTTTAATATTCCTTCTCTCATTTTGCTGACTTCTACAGCCACTGCGATGAGGGCTTTCATGCAGCTTTGCATGTGACAGAAGCTGGATTTTGTCACTGGGAACGAGCAGCACTGTGCCTGTTTGTATAGCACAGCAAACATGAGCCAAGCTTACACACACACACACACACACACACACACACACACACATGCACGCACACACAGCAAATAGCCTCATCATCAATTTGCTCCTCACTTTGTTTCCTGCTTCCGATGGACAATGTGATTGAAACAACAAAATTGTAATTTGTGTTTTTAAGGCTGTAAGGCGGCGCTGTTATGATCACATCACCATGCACTCAGCTTTGTTATTGTGTGTCAGTTGTGACAAATGGAACTTCACTGGAGGACAGTTGTGTACTGCACATGCTTTGAGTAATGTCACATTACACATACATGTGCTTTGTACATGTGTGTGAGTGTGTGTATGCTTAAAGCATATCGGTTGGCTGTTGAAGGCTTCTGAGAGCGTAGGAGGTTGAGGTTGTGGTGGTGGTGGTTGGGGGGCATCGGTGTGTTGCCATCAGTTCATAGGGGCAGCCTGGGTGGGCAGCCATTGGACAAAGCTGATGAACAGGAAGTGGCAGCGACACAGCATGCCCTCTGGTATCAGAGGACTGGGTGGAGGGTAGTTGGAAAAACAAGGCTACATGAAATCTCTGGCTGTTCAACATCCAAGTACCATGTCACATCTAAAGTCCTTCCAAGTGCACAGCGGAAGTGTGCATGAAAAGAGCAGGAAGACTGTAACAAAAACATTTGTGTTTTATTCCCCTAATCTCTGTTAACAGAGTCATTACATCATCAGAAGCCTGGCAGCTGATCTGTAACCTGTAAATCGCAGCAGGACTCATAAAGTTGGTCCTATTATATAATCAGTACTAGTGATTACAAATATCAGTCCATTTGTTGTAAGGCTATGATGTGGCTCTATGGATGGCATTACAACTTTGCTCTAAGTTTTTGTGCTCCAGTGAAATATTTTAACAGCTATTTTAACTGAGTCACAATTACCTCAGTAATTTGGAGACTAAAGCCTCACAATGCTACTGACAAGGTTTTGAGTCGCATTTACAGCCTTCACATGATTAATTCGAAGGTTTAGGGTTAAGGTTAAGCTTTTGTTGCGACAGCACATCCCTGCAGGGATGAATGATGTAAAAAGAGGCGCGTTAATAAATCAAACCATATCATCAGTTTCAGGACATGAAGATGAAAATAAGAAAGACAAAATATGTTTTCCATCCAAAACCTTGAGTTGGTACTGCCCCTCATAAAGACAATAAAAATATAATGTAGCAGAGTCTTAAATTGGTTCCTGTTCAGTACAAGCCCTTGTTCCATTAAATTCAGGATGACCAATGTCAAATCCAAAATAGGACATTATTTTCCATCCCATGGTTTTCCTAAAATTATAGAAGCTAATCTGTTTTGGTTTGCTGCTCTGTGAGTCAGGAGAGTGAAACGACACGGTGAGTCAGTGACACACATTTACACCTGCTCTGTCTTTGTTTCTGCCGCATCTCTTTGACCTTTCTGTTCTGCTGATGTATATTTAGATTATTGTACATTTAAAGAATAAGAAAAGGACTAAAGGTAATTTAATAACGTGGAGATGGGAGGTGTAGCAATAGTTTTAAAACAGTTTTTTGACATTAAGTCCCCTCCATAAGACAGGGTCACCACATGAAGTAAAAATACAAACATCACTTTGATTGATATTGTACTGTAATGACACAAAATCTGCCATTAATCAAATTGAGCTATTTCACATCTCAGAAATGATGGTGTGGTTAAATTTTGTGGAAAGGAAATGCTCGGGGAATGTAATGCAGCTGTCTTATGTCTTTGATAAGTAACAAGGTCAAAGATAAGACACCATCTGTTCTCTGTCCTTGAGTGGAAAGGGATCAGTGATAGTGAACAGGAAGCTGGATGGTACTGTCTGTACATTTGAAGCTCGGATTGGGGTGCAGAAAGAATAAAAGACTGACAAGTTTAACTGGATTCTGCCACTTCGTCCACGGAGCAAAACGTAAAGGTGATGAAGGCAGCAAAACATATTTACGTTTCTGCTTATCCGTCGCGAGGGTGGCTGACCAAGCTCTGCTTTAGCACTTCTCTAGTCTAATGTGCGTGTAGGTTTGTTATGGCTGGTGGTAGAGAAACAGAGAGAGGGAGGGAGAGAGAGTGAGAGAGAGAGATCGAGCACGCTCTTGTGTGTGCTCACTGACTGGAGTTGAGTAATCACCTAGCAACTGCTGCTCAGAAGAAGTCGGCAGCTGACTGGCACTCTGCTGCTCTGACCCAGTGTGCCTGCTCTGCTCTCAGAGCGGCGTGCAGACTGTGGTGGTGGTGACGGAGCTACTGGATCATGTTGGACCATACTACATATGACCCGTGACTAGTCTGACACCGGGAATCTCTCATTTGGATTTACGTGTTTGGGTTGTTTGTATCCGAATGGATTAGGACGTTGTGGAGGACCCTCCATACATTAACAACAATAGAGGATTGCATGGGAGGCTGACAGCATCTTTAGGTAATCTTTTTCAAAGTTTTTAACAGTGCGATGCATTTAGTTCATGTAAACAATAATGAATCTAGGATCATTAAGGAAGATTCTTGCAGGATTGTTGTTGCTGATGTTGTAGAATTACCTGGAAAGCCAGGATTTCAATTTTATAACAATTTTTTTAAGGAAGAATATTCAATATTTGACAAGTTTAGTGAAACTCTTGTGAGAGTTTTCCCCTAGTTGTTTTCCCCATGTGACTTGCAGTGTGACTGTAAGAGTTTGAAACGATCATTTGGATGCTTTGAGAGCAGTTTGCACTAGATTTCATATGTAATCTGCAGGTGAATTATTTAAAATGAGTGCATCAATGCATGTAGGAAGATGCACGTAGAAACAATGTTATAATGTGGTCAAGCATGAAAGTCTGAGAAGCCGCTTTCGCTGAAAATGAGCTAATATCTTCATTGATCTGTCATTATGACGGAGATAAGATCAAACTTATCAGTGGTGTCGTACACATAAACGCTTAAAGCGTAGCAACCACGAATCACACAGAGGCACGGTCTGTATGTTGAGCGTTTCTTTGTACCATGGAGACAATTTTTACACTGTTTTTATAAACAAGATGAATGGATAGAAAATGATACATTGTTAGTACATGGCGGGGTTAAAAGAAATGTGAGAGCTCTCCTGCTGCTGTGAACGGAGAAGTCAGTGTAATAGAGTTTACAAAACAGTTGATCAAGCTTAGCTGGAGGAATACAAAACGCCACATTTGTTATTGCAGACGTTTCTCAAGAAAGAATCAAACTCTTCCAACACTAACCCGACTTCAGGATTATCTGTATATGCTACATTTACCTGTTTATTAGCCAAGTGAATGAAATGAATCATCTAACTAATGTTTCAAAGAATATAATTATCTAATAGTGGAACATTTTACCTGCAACTATATTACCATATTTTTAAAGCTGTGTTTCTGCTAAATGATGGATTTTATGTCAGACTGAAATGTTTCAAGAGATCGATTTAAGCTGCCTTTTAGACATAACATTAGTTTTTACCTCTCGTGTCTTGATGTAATGGGATTTAGGCTACTACATGTCTACTTGTCTTATAATTTCACTTCTAGCAGCAGCAGTCCAGCTCATGAAGTGTTTGTAACATGGCTCATCTACCCAGAGAAAAGCCACTTCAGGCAACAAATCTTAATCTTCTAACGTGACGGACTTCTTCTATAACAATAACACAGCAATTTGTTGGAGATTCAGGTGCTATAATCTGTTTGCTAAAACCATTTCGCTTGTTGTCTTGGGGTCAAGTCACGACGGATTATCGTTCTCAAATTAATACCCTTTCATCCATGTTTTACACATTGAATGTCAGAAACATTTTCACCACAAACACAACAACAGTGGGTATTTTGCACAGAGATCTCTACAAGTCCCAGGGGAACTTGTTTCTGACTCTTGACCGTCCATTTGTCAGTAAATGCTGACGTGTTGCAGCAACTTAATGATCCTAAAAAGCCAAAGCTAAAATGATGCAGTGGTCTGCCTCTTTGACAACTGGAGATAATAGATGATAAGGAAATGTCTGTCAGTGCTATGGATAGAAATGAGAGACTAAAGAGAAATAGCTGCACATAGAAAACTTTTATTGTGTTTTTGAATTTGCATTTCTGGGAGAAATGGGCAAAAACAATTTTGGTGTCTTTATTAACAAAGTTTATAGCTTTTTTTTGTATCCATGAACACATGTTGACATAACTCTAGTGTATCTATAAAGAGCTCAACGTTGTTTTAATTCCTGTGTTTGAGGAACATATCTGCTGCTGATTCAGTTCAGACAATCTAACAAAGAAGGTGGAAACCTAAATAGTCGCTTCAAGTCTGAACACACCTTCACCGATATTAATGTCAGACTGAGGAGAAACGTAGTAGATAAATCGCAAAAGAACAAACTCTAGTAACAGCTTGTTTTAATACACTCAAAAACAACAAATACAATACAGTAGAAGTGTCTCACAGAATATATCTTAACATCTTAACATCTTTACATAATCCCTTGAAGCAACAGATAAGATAAAATGCATAAAATTTACTGGCTCCAGCCCCCAAGTGTGAATACTGACCTACACACTACATTAGACCTCTGAGTATTGACCTACGTCATTAATCTTTATTGGTAAATGGACGGTGCTTGTACAGAGCTTTTTAATATCCATGACCAAGTGTTTTACATTTTACGTCACATTTAGCCGTTCACTCATTGCTCAGATCATGTGGTTATTATTTGAATCGTTCAGTCCAACAAATGATCAATGATGATGATGTTGCAAATTCCTAAAAATAAATAAATAAATAACAATAATAATACAATGCAAAATACAATTTCATATGTCTACGTGTGTATGTCAGACCAACCAATACTAAAATGGGGAAATTTTCAGTGTTACAGCAGGAAAAGAAAATAATATGTTGAAGATATTATCTTGTGGTTGGCAAAATAATATGAGTAACTGTGATGTGAATATAGAATAGTATAAAAAAAGAAAACCAGCAAGTCACTGTAGCTGACTAGCTGAAACTACATGCTGCTTGGCTTGTTTGTTAGAAAAATGACCAGTAAAACCAATTATCAATTACATATTGATTTTCTGCCAATTGACAAATCAATAATTGTTCTAATGACTTAAACGCTAGAGACAATAGAGACAATAGTAGATAAGATAAAATAGAGTAGAATACAAGCAAGAGGTGACACAAAAGAGTGATCTGGATGTTGTAAAACAGTTGCTTATAGAAACAGGTGTTAAGAGGCAGAGACATAGAAACTGAATGCTTTTTACACAACTGACTCATCTTAATCCTGCACTACAACAACACCTCCACCCTGTGAACAGGATTTAAGTCCTCAGGGAGCGCAGCTTTATAAGCTCAGAGGGTTTGAGTTCATTTGCTCGTGTGTGGCTCCATTTAAGTGCTCCTCCCTAATGTTAAATCCTTAAATTGTCATCAAATACAGAAAGGTTTGTTCAAGTGACTCAGAGGGGTTCGCATCTGCTGCGTTTATTAACTTTGAATTATTAATCTCATTTATTCCGTCATGTTAATCTGAAAAGAGAGTTGAGATTAATCTTTGTTGTTTGGCATCTCAGCGAGAAGAAAGTCACTTGTTATTTTAGAATCGACACATGGAAAAATCTGCTAAACTGCTTCTTAATTGAGGGAGAAAAAAAAGAAGAAAAAAAAAACTGTGCGCCCCAGAAGGCCCGCTAAAGTAATTAACTGACTTCAGAGGGATGAATTGAATTTAAAACATGACCTCTGAGAATACATTACCGTCCTGGAACAAATGGATGGAGAGTTCTAGCTTTCATTGAGTCTCCTCTGACCAGAAGATAGGATGGCAGAGCGAATTGGCCGTTGACTGAGTGATCCTCAATCAGCTTTTTATTGACCTAGAACACAGCGTCTGTGGTAGTTAATCAGGTTTGTGTTCAAAAGACAAATTGTTTAAAAAAAAAAAAAAAACATCAAATGTTCATATAAAAAAAAAATTTGGAATCAATAAAATTTGGTGTGTTTAAGGTTTTAAGTGGAATAAAGGAATATGTCACTACAAGCTTTACATGTTTTCCAAGTAAATATGCCTGGTTATGTTTATTTCCACTCACCAATTATTGATAAAAAACAAAATTCACAGTAAAACATCACCACGATGTCTATTCGTTTTTAATTAGCAGGTGAAGCCAATGTCCTATGAACAAATTTGCCTGGAAAGCAGACAGTTGGGACTTGAGTGAAAAGGAAAAAAAAATATGGTGCATAAGGCAACATTTCTTCTTCTGGCTCACTGGCTACGGCTGGATCGACCTCAATACACCATAAACAAAAAAACATGACAGTCACACAGTATGATTGCACGGGTACAGTATGATGTTGATTACATAACATCTGTGATGCTGCAGGGGACAGCCAGACTGTAAGATTCATTCATTTGTATCATTATGCTCTGTTTGCTGTGTAGCTCTGAATAATTTGCAGAATGCAGAGTTAAGTACAATATGACAAATGGATAGAGAAGAAGTTTTACAAATGAAATATTTCAAGGTTGTATCTAGTGTACACCCAATATGTTTTTGTTCTTAATTACTGAGCTGTAATGATCATCACATTATCATTTGGACTGTGTAATAAATCATAATCTCCCTCTTTGTGATTACCTCTCACTGAACCCTACTTACATCTGCGTGTTAAGAATAATGAGGATAAAATATCAGCAAACACCCCAAACTCTCATTGACTTTATTCTCATGGACCTAGAGGCAAATGATGATAGAGGGCATGTTCTTTTTCTTGTTGGAAGAGACAGAGGGAAATAACATTCAGCAAAGACTCCAAGCCACAAATGAACCACAAACATTTTAGTTCCATATCATGTGTCTTTTAAAGTCATATCTGCTTCCCCAGATATAGTGAAGTGCAGTTAGGAGTAAAACAAAATCATAAAGCCTGTAAAGGCCACTCAACTAAAGTATCAACCATATCCTCATTTAGATGACAGACAAAAGGTAAGGATTGCTGTTTTAGGGATGGCAGTATTGGTGGTACTTTCTGTTTAGCACTGTGCTAACATGCTAAACTAAGACATGTTAGCTCAAGGTACCTTTGTGTGTAATTACAGCCTAAAAGAGCCACAAGTACGGTGATGCTATGTCTGATTTGTTCTTTTATTTTCTTTATCTTTACAGAGATATCATCAGTGCATGGCTGGACTTCTTGCCCCACCCTATGGTGTGATGGAAAGTGGTTGTAGTGCAGACAGTAAGTGAATCCACATCATTGTTACATTTGAGAAGACTTACAACATTTTTTATTCATAAATTCATCACAGTTATCATGACCTGTATTACCAGACTCGACAGGCTGTAGTAGATTTGAAAATACTGTTTGAACACTGAATTAAATTAAATTCTTAAAGGATTGTGAGGACTGTAACTGTGCTGCACTGTGAAAAAGAAAAAGTTGAGAAAAGTCAAATTTAATGGCAGCTTAGATTTGATTTACATGTTATTTTATACCATTATAAACCCAGTACATCAAAACTGTATGATGCCACTTTATTATTAGAAACAATGGGAACTGTTAAAAAAACATCAACTTTAAATCCACACAGGGTCGTATATTTGCGAGAGCTAACTGTTTTTTTTAGTAACTATTTAATTAAGTGGTACAAGTGATACATTGAACATTTAGTCAACTGAATTCATGATTAAACTGTACTTCATGAAAGTGATGACTAAACATTTAAAACTTGAAACACCACATTCATAATAAAGACAAGTTTAAAATTAAATGAATATTTTTATAGTGTGCTTTCATATCAGTTACTTAAGAAAGCTGAGTTGACATTTTGAAATGACAAAGTTGAATTTAAAGTTTTTATGCTGACTGTAAGAAATGATCAAAGTGAACGTTTCACGCTAGAAATATTCCCAGAATTAATCCATTCATGTTCCTACCTACAAATATATACATAATGAGATTTAATATCTTTTGAACGGTGTAAAATCACAGAGATTCACATAGATCATAGAAGACTGGTCTTTTGTACAAATAAGTAAAAATATTTTTGTGTGACTGAGTCCAATACCATCTTGACTGGTCTTTATCGTCTTGCATTGTAACAAAGGCTGATACTTTTATTTGTCATTTTCTGTTGCAAGTTAACTTAATATTGACTCAGCTTTGCTCAAACAGAGCACTTAACTTGCTTCAAAGTCATGTGCTATAAAAATGATGAACAGCAGTGTGCAGGAAGAGAATCCAGAGGCAGCTGGTTTACTGGCGGGGGGCGGGGGTGCGGGTTTACTGTGTAGTTTGAGGATAGTTCATGAACATTTTGAAAGATGTTTCTTTTTTTAATTAAACCCCTTTAATCATAATCTTAGGATGTAACACTAGTACATGTTACAGTAGCTGCTTTTAAAAGCGGCTACTCCAGTATTCATCCCTGTTATATACTACTGTACTTCTGCTGTAACAGAAAGGTACTTAGGGGATTTACAGCCAACACTCTATGCATGAATACTCCAAGACAGAAATCACAAACATCAAGCAGCTGGAGGCTGATGCACTTTTCTGTACAACATGTCCACAGCAGCTCAGTGGTTTTCTAGCAGCTGTAACAGCTGAAACAAATGAATTAAACATGTTTTAAATAGAGTTTCTTAGTCACAATAACACAAGGCTTTTTAAACGCTCCGTTGTTAACAGGTGGATGACTCCAGTTGTGCACTCAGCACTACCTTACCTGTGCACCCTTTTAAAGCAAGTTATCTAGCGCATTTATGTTTCATCTTTAAAACTTAAGAGGTTACGATCAAAAGTTCTTTACACAAGAAATAAAACTAAACTGTTTTTTTTGTTTTGTCTCTCACATCTCTCTACTGGTGTGATTGATTCGATGTGACACTTGAATGAACGGTATGATGTCACATGAAGCGGTGTGACAGCTTCACAAATGAAATGATGGACAGCTTCGTTAATCTCTCAATGCAACATCAAACAGGGACACACTCTATACAAACACACAGCATATAAATAGTGTGGAAGAAGATGGTAGATGCAACATGAGACTCATCTTTCCTGTTTATATATTTCCAACAGTTTAAACGATCTTACAGAAGTTATACCATTCTTAAACATGAGAGTGTCTGTTATATAGGCTGCTGGCCAACGCTCGCAACGCACGGCATGAATCATTTTGACATAAACAAACTTTTATCAGCAGAAAGAAATGAGTAACCTAGATTTTTTTTGGTGTTTACATTGGACCTTGAACTAAAATTGTTTTGTTTACATTTGCTCATTTGATAACAGGTTGTATATTTTAATCTTTTCCCTGAAGGTAGTGGTTTTCCCAGAAGTCACGTAGTCTGAATGCAAACACATATTATTCATCGTGACGGTAGCAAGAGAAGAATCTCACAGCAAAGAACATTTACTAAAAGAAAAGCAACACAGATGCTTTACTTTTGTTCCCGGATGTATAACCACAAGTTTAAAGTTACATTTCTAGCTGTGATCAACTTTCGCTTTGTCCTAGTATTATGTAGATTCTGAAACTGTTTTGTGGTATCAGCAGTCTTAGAGGCACGTCTGAAAATAGATGAGTTTTTTTCGTCCCTGCAGATACAGTTGTGACTGAGCAGCCTTGACTGATTATGCTATTTGTCCAGAAGGGGAACAGTTCAGTACAAGCTTGGAAATAACCACAAATCACCCCCCCAAAAAAAAAAAAAAAAAAAAAAAACCTGCACAGGGTTGTCACATAGAATATAAATTATGCTAATTTGATTCTAGTTTACATCTATTTACTGCCACTGTGCAGAAACACGATACACTAACATCTCATAGCACGTTCCCTTAAATTTAAGTTCAGTTTTTCATTTACAGTTGTGGATAATTTTCTCCTGCAAATGGAAGAACAAAATATTCAAGATGATAACTGATGAAGAAATGAATGAACAGGGGGAACAAATGAATGACTAAATACAAAGTGGCCATTGATAATGTTATTGGCAGATTTACTGCCTTGCAGCGGTGACAGAAGCTATAAAAGGCTGAATAAAGTCAAATAGGAAATGATGCTGGCTCACATGGTTCGACATTCACACCGGAGATAATTGGTCTAAAGATTTAAACACTGGATCTGTGCAAGAATCTCACTGTGTACATTTCACAATTCAGAGGTGACCAAGAAATACTAATGCATCTATTTTGTATATTAAAGTTTATTTTCATGGATTAAATAAAGTTTTAATGGAATTAGTTAAAACTTTACAACAGGGTAGAGTTTTATTTTTATTAAGTGGCCTGCAGGGGATCTGTTGCACATGATCTTGGTGTTAGATGGAGATTTGAACAAAAACTGGGCAACCTCCTCAGACACGGTTTTCCTCTACTCTGTTTTTCCCATTCAGGAATGCCGGACAAAGAGAACATGAGAAGAAACTCGTTTGTTTCAGTCTCCAAACATCTAAATAAGGTAATTTCTCTGAAACATGTTAACTAACTTTAAATCATATAGTGACTTGAGATTGGAACCGAGACAATGATGCTTTTGTTTTTTCCGGTTTTCCGTGTCCCTGTCAAGCGACGTATCAATTTAAAAAAAAAAAAGCGCGGCGAGACAAATCTCAGATATAACTTTAACTTATGTCATTGCTTCCCCCTCTTGTGTAACACAACAACATCAGTCACTATAAGAGGTTGAAAAATCAAGTTTGTTTAAAGTTGGTCTGGATATAAATAAGGTGGCTGGAGTATTTTTCTCCATCCAGACCAGTTCCTGTCCCACCTTTCTCCTGTGTATGTTTCCTGGCCACTTTGTTGATAACGTGGCACTACAGTAGATTTATGGTGCCCTACATAGAGTTTTAGTATGACATGTTCGCCTGTTATGTAAAATCCATAACATTCTTTCACGTTATGTAACAAACACGTTAACTTGCTTTAACATGTATTAATAATCACCATGGAAGCCCAGTTTTCTTTGGGCTACTGGGTGGAGTAATTTTCTTGTAAATAAATGATGAGGCTTTAAAACCTTCACATAAATGCGTACAAAACACTGCACTCTGAAGCATGTAGAATGAATTTTAAATGTCACAACCCTGCAGCCCACCCCCACCGTCCTAGTGATAAAACAACAATGTCCTGTTTCAGCAATTAAATACAGTCAGTCAGTCAAGACCCTGGGAACACACTGTTACTTTAAGGTAAGAAATGAAATTGAAAGCTGCAACTTTAATCAAAATTGACAGATAATAAACACATGATGTCAGCCATGAGTCATACTGTAGCGGTGAGGACGACATCCTGTGGCCCACAGTGAGAGGAAAAACACTGCTTATTTAACTTGACTTTCCTGTCATGTTGTCGTTTCCCCGGTGTCTTTTATTGCTGATAACTGGACTGTTGTGTTGTGTACCCAATTTCTGTGATGTCTAGTTTTCTATCATCAGGGGTGCCTCCGCTTCATTGTCATCTGTGCTGTATTTTATTTCAATTCCACTTATTTATTTATTTTTGTTGTTGCTGTTTCATTTCATTTTGCAGACGTCATTCATTGAAAGTCCAGCCAAACCCCTTCCTAAATGCATTTCTCAGGTAGTAAACTCAATTCTGTTTTTTTTTTCTTCTTCTTCAGGCGTCAGTCATTACCTGTTAATGTTGCAGGGTCTCAGTTAGACACCGTTGTGCTGTGAATTGACTCGGGTTCTTCTGTGCAGGTGCCCTCAGAGAAGATCTTACGGGCCGCAAAGATCCTCCGCAATGTCATCCTGTCCAGGGCGCCTCACATGATCAGAGACAGGAAGTATCATCTGAAAACATATAGGTTGATTGACTTTTTAATATATTTTTAATACTTAATAAAACACACAAAAGATTAATTCACATGCATGAAATAATCTTAAAGATATGAACAAGATTTTACTTTGTGTCATGTTTTTCTAAAATGCTTATCTCATTACATTAGTTCAAGGCTGCACTAGTTGATATTTTTTGTGCTAACAATGGATCTAGATAGACAGATAGACAATACATCAGAGCTCAAAAAGAGATCAGATCTCTGTTTCTGGAACAGACAATTCTTTGCTACCGTGTTCAACCATATCGGTTTCTTACGGCAATAACTCTGGATGTCATTGTTGTGTTTACATCTTATTGCCCCCATGTGGCCAAAAATCAATGAATGTGTAGTAGATGTCTGAGGGCCGGTTATTGTGTATAAGCTTTTGTTGTATTGCAGTCTTTTTTTTTATATTGGGTGGGTTAGTTTTGAAAATGTGCAGCAATGACATGATCTTTTATTTTTGTCCTCATTGTAATCAAGAAACAACATAGTTACATTTTGTTTGGGACAATGCATAGTATATAACACCTGCGTGCTGTTTTATTGTATTTAACCTTTATCTCCCCCTTCTGGTAGTGAGATTAATTACATAAACACTGCTGATGTATTCGTATGACATGTCCCAGACTGTAATCCTTCCTCTCATCACACAGTTTATTTTTATTAAGAGCATGAGAACAGTTTCTTAGATGCTTCCTAGCTTTGTCCACCACACTGACCAGTTGCTGTTGCCTACTCGGTCCCAGAAATGTCCACAGACACCAGATTGAAATCTCAAAATATACTGTGAAATCCAGAGAGATTTATCTGGTGCTGATTGGCTCAATCAACATGCTGTGAACTTGTTTGGCAAGAGCTTAAATGTAACAAATGTTTGTTTATAACTAAAAATCTCACACTCCAGCTTTAACTTCTATTTATAGATTGGCAGAACATAAAAGGTTTTTTTGCAGCAGCCTATTTAACAGATTAGGAGAATAAGAGTAACAAAAAACAAGAACAGACTGAGATGATTAATAAAATACAAAACTAACAATCAACCAACCAAAATCAGACAATAAACAAGTTGCATAACTGTCAAGCTTTGTATAAAATCGACTTGTGTCTTTCCCAGGCAGTGTTGTGTGGGAACAGAGCTGGTTGATTGGCAGATGCAGCAGAGCTCGTGCATTCACTCTCGTGTTCAGGCTGTGGGCATGTGGCAGGTGCTGCTGGAAGAAGGTGTTCTCAACCATGGTGAGACACTGTGTGATGTATCTGTGCTTATGTAGGCTCAAAGCAGAGATTTTTAAATGTAAGGCCTGTTGCTTGTGTGTTGTTGTCGTGACGCAGTGGACCATGAGCTCAGTTTCCAGGACAAGTACCTCTTCTACCGCTTCCTGGATGATGAACAGGAGGATGCCCCTTTACCCAGTGAGGAGGAGAGGCAGGAGAGCCAAGAGGAGCTCCAGGACACGCTGCTCTTCCTGTCACAGATTGGACCTGACGCCCACATGAGGATGATTCTGAGGAAACAGTAGGGTTTTTACAGCACCAGTCTCCAAAAATAATTTTAAACAAAGTAAATCAGGCTGAAGTTGAGTTTGTTTATATATTTCCTGTTTTCCAGTCCTTCTGAAAGAACAGCAGATGATTTAGAGATCATTTATGAGGAGCTGCTCCACATAAAGGCCTTATCTCATCTGTCCACCACTGTGAGTAGACATGATCTGTCTTAAGTGGCCGTAGGAATCCTGTTGTTACTAAAATTGTTTGTGTCCCCCATGGCCATAAAAACCATGTTCAGATGATTAGGTGTTTTGTTTAAGAGCAGTGATGACAGAGCAGAGAAACACTCACTTACTGTCTTACATAACATGTTTGGATAAATATTCTGCAGGTAAAATCAGCAAATTTGCGTTGCTGCTACATTTGTTAGATATATTTTAAATGTTTGTACTCTTTACTCTTTCTTCTGTTTGCTCAGGTGAAGAGAGAACTGGCTGGAGTGCTGATCTTTGAGTCCCATGCAAAGGCAGGAACAGTGTGTAAGTATAATCATAAAAATAACTGTTGTGATCCATAAATTAATTAATTAATTGATTTCAATGACAATGATTTTTCTCTCCAAGTGTTCAATCAAGGGGAGGAGGGCACCTCATGGTATATTATTTTGAAGGGCTCAGTCAACGTTGTCATCTATGGAAAAGTAGGTATCTCCTCCAATACGATCACTGTGTCATTCTGTTTCCCTGAGCAGGACATTGATAAGTGACTGTGCTCCTCAGGGTGTTGTTTGCACACTTCATGAAGGAGATGACTTTGGGAAGTTGGCTCTGGTCAACGACGCGCCCCGTGCCGCTTCCATTGTCCTGCGAGAGGACAACTGTCATTTCCTTAGAGTTGACAAGGAGGACTTCAACAGGATTTTGAGGGTGAGTCTGTGTTCAACATCTACTGTTGTTATTACAACATCAGTTTAAAAAATGCACTATCGCCCTCTGTTGGTAAAATCTCAGCCATGCAGCCACACATTTACCTTAAGAGAATAAACACAATCCATAGGCTTGGTCATCCCTTTGAATATGAAATTTATATTGACACAATATAATGTAATGTGTTTATTAATTAGCTAATTAACTGATATTTATTTTGCTGATGAGGGACAAAGGTGTTGTATAAATGGTAAATGTCCCACTTTATAGACTTGTTTAGATGTCTTGCTCAAAGAGCATCTATACAGGTGTCAAGACTTCATGTTAAAGTATGTAATTGTTATGTACTCACCCCGTTTATGTGCATGAAGGATGTGGAGGCAAACACAGTGCGTCTGAAGGAGCACGGTCAGGATGTTCTGGTGTTAGAGAAGAGTCTCAGCGGCAGTCGGACCTGCATCCAGGGAACCTCGTCCTCCAATTACAAGTAAATGTATTCAACACTTCAACACTGCACTGCATACATGCATCAATCAGCTCAGAGTTCATCTTATAGTATGTTCTGTTTAATATATACAAATAATATATACAAATTATATATATATATATATATATATATATATATATATATATATATATATATATAGAGAGAGAGAGCACATGTATGTATCACATACACATGTGTACACACACACATGCATACATACATAACCCTGTGTACAACAACAACTGTTATTTTAATAGAGGCATCTGTCACTGCACCATAGTCACTGTAATATAGAGAGACATTAATGGTAATGATGGCCTAGCTCCTAGGGGGAAAAAGACAACCTGGCAAGTCACAATTACTTGTTCAGGGTCGCCCTCTAATCAGCTGCAGTCCTCACACATGAGAGTGTCAGGACTGTGTCCTCCCCCCACAAGAGGGGAAGGCACAACATCGCCTGTGTAGCTTTGCTCTTGTGATGCTACTATCAAGTAATGAAAACAACCGAGGCTGGATCATGTTGATTCATCTTCACTTGGAAGATGCCCCTACATTTTTTTTTTTGCCCTCTTTGACAGCTCTCAGCCCGGCCTCCCCTTAATCTTCAGCGGGCCAAGAACTGTGTGATTGTAAATAGGATTGTTATCAAATGAAGCAATCACAGATACATGTTCAAGTAAGACAAATCGGTCGAGGGCCATAGCCGTGTCATTAAGCATTAAGAGCCAGTGTTTCTTGATTAGTGAAGGGTGTGTTTTATTCTGTGTTGCTCCAGATACAAGGTAATGTCGGGGACGCCGGAGAAGATTTTGGAGCACCTCCTTGAAATGATGCGATTGGATTCTCAATTCACAGAGTCAGGTGCTGCTCAGCATGAAACATCCAGCACAGCATATTACTGTCATCTAACATAATCTATTAATATGATAATCATTTACTATGAAGCCTTTTCTTCCATTAAGTATATTTAATCTCTCCTCTTCTCTTTGTGGTTCACTGTCTGTCTCTTCTCTGTCCTCTGTCTGCTGCTCTGCACTGACCTGTTTGTACTCATCTAAAATTAGCTACACATCACAGAGTTGATCTAATTACTCTCGCTTATGTGGATACATATGGTTTCCATTTGCCTGCAAAGGTGACAGAGACAGGGCCATGTGGATCAAGGCCTGGTGACTCTGGTCTTGCATCACAGGTGTTTAACATGAACTTCTCTCTTTTTATGTCACAGACTCGGCCTTGGATGACTTTGTGCTCATGCACTGCGTTTTCATGCCAAATAACCAACTATGCCCAGTGTTGATGGCCCAATATCCTTTAAACACATTATGTTATTTGTTATATAATATTCTTCTCTGGTCCTTCTGCTGTAATTACATTATTTTGATCCTTAACTACCGTGCACCTACCACTCCCAGGCCTTGCAGGGCTCTGAACAGGAGAAGCTGGATTACACACTCAACAACAAGCGAAGGGTGATCCGCCTGGTGATGCATTGGGCAGCTGTACACCACGATCACCTGCAGGAGGAGGATGTGTACATGGTTTTCCTGGAGGTCAGCCTATAAATATTTTTGTTAATAAAAGCACTAAATAAGACTTTAACAAAGCAAACAATGAATCTTTTTGCACCAGAAAGTCAGTCAGAAAGTATTTTACCACTGTAATCTCTCTGAGGAAAGAGTAGTAAGATAGGATCCATGTAGCAGCAGGAAACATGTCTCTACAAGCTGCCACAGCTACGTGACTAAATTAATAAGCTATTGTTCTGATTAATTGATTTATTAGCTCCACTGAAATTTCTTTAATTGCATTATTTTGCAGGAGTTTCTCACGGCGGTATCAAATGATGCCAAAGTGATTCCATCTCTCAGGGATCAGCTAACAGAGCTGGAGAGAATTGTAAAGCGCAAGTAAGTTTGTGTTTCTTTTGTTATGGTGGAAAGTTGGATGGAAAGACCTTGACTCAAACCTGTTTGTATTCATAATATTTTGTAGTCACAGCCTCCTTTTATTCCTGGACTATTTTCCTTTCACATTTCATTGGAAGATGATCAGTCCTGCAGGGTTTTTTTTTTTAATTATGTCTTTTTTTTCTTTTTTTAATTTTTTTTTTTATTATTTCATAGCACTGAAGATGCCAAAGTCTCGCAGAAAAAGGTACGCGACTGACTTTTACTTTTTGAAATTAAAGGTAATTTGTTTTTGTATATTTGCGGACTTAAACATGTTAAACTTTGTCACAGCACAAAATCCTACTGCGGCAGTTCAGCATGGGTGATGAGAAGCTGCAGAAACGTCAGCCCATTAAAAGCAATGATGAAAGTAAGTAAAAAGACATTGATACAAGGTAATTTCTCACACTGTTTATAGCAGCGACACACACTCCCTGTTTGACTATGAATATGTTTCATTTTTCAGTCTAATCGTCTCTAGATAATAAACTGAATTCACATGTGCTGCTTCACATACTAGTGATTTATATAATTGTACGTTGGTAACTCAGGCCTTGCACTGATGCCACTTTCAGGTGCAAAGACAAGTCTGTTGACAGAAAGGATTTCCTTGTTTGTTGTGGGTTTTTATTTTTTTAAATGGGGGGAAATGAGTCACTGTTGCTATGCCCTTTTTTCTAAAACACTCACTCACATCTCTGTCAGCAAATGTTTAACTTAGGCCAGATCATGCTAATGCTACAGGACATGCAGTGAATCTCAAATTAAAATAAATCAATTTGTAAATAAGCTATCTAAATAGCAAAATAAATAAAGCTATCCAGGATTTCACAAAAGCAGAACTTCCCTTGTGATTTATCCCCTATCCCTCAGATTTATCTTGTGACCTGTAGGTCAAAGAGCCAAACAGGACTGTTTTACTGCTCCTTCATTGCTGCTCATTGACAATACCATATTTGCTCTCATTCATGTCTCCAGTTCTGTTCAAAGTTTACTGCTGTGACCACACCTACACCACAATCCGGGTCCCTGTGGCCACTTCAGTCAGGGAGGTCATTGGTGCCGTGGCTGACAAGCTGGGATCAGCAGAGGACCTGTTCCTGGTCAGCCTCAGTTCAGCAGGAGGTGAGAGCAGAGGCAGCAGTATGTAAAACGAGACGGCACAAGGGAGTAAGAGTGTAATGCTAATGAAGCCCCGGCTGATTTAGTGAGAAATGAGCTGCCTTTGCTGACTGTGGAAAAATGTGACAGTAGCATGACGCTCTGTCTCTGCATTAATACCAGCTCTTACTTCTCTATATTTAACCTACACTCTCTTTATCAGTGGCAAAAAAAACAGTTGGGTCCAAAAGTTTTTAAACCACTTTAATTAAGCTTTTTAATTAAACATACATTTACTAATAATTTAGCATGAACCAATTCCTGTAGGCCAGATATAGTTATATTATAATATAATGGAACATGGTATTGTCCCATACCATCATCATCTCCCTGTGTTATTATTTCTGCAAAGGTTATGTGGTCTGCTGTGGAGTAATTTTATATCTCTGCTGTGAAACTGAAACTTTAAACCATTTTGCACAATATTTTTTTTTAGAAATAAAAAGGCATTTGACATAGGTATTTAACCAAGATTGGTAATGTCAATTCAAGTGTGAAATGTAACGTAATTAACACCAGATGATGGTGCTTCGTCAAGACATTTCACTGAAAACCACAATGTCTTGAGATCACTAAAGTCAGTCATCTTAATGTGCAGGGATCCAAAATCTAATGAAAATAAATTTGACCCTCAACACGATAAGTGGTAGAGATAATGGAGGGAGGGATTCTCTTTTCTGTATTTTTTTAAGAATGATTCAACAGTACATTAGTTGAGAAGTGTGAAACATTCAAAGTTAAATCTATTCTTAACCCTCGTGTGTTATTTTATGTGTTTTACAGAGAAAGTGATCTTCAAACCCAACGATGTGTCAGTATTCTCCACTCTCAGCATAAATGGACGACTGTTCGCCTGCAGGAGGGACCAGCTCGACTCTCTGGTGTGTTAATGTCTGTCAGAAAATACACGTTGTACTACACGCTCATAGCTCTCATAACACCCTGCACTATAGCTGTAAATCACATACATTTATGATGCCTTTAGCAACCAGTAACCTTTACGTTATATGTTATAACAGTCCAATCTTTTTCTATTTTTTTCAAATAGCATTAAATTATTATCAAATATTTTTTTAAAAAACAATGTTTTTGTTGTTTTCTAGACTCCTTTACCTGAACAGGACGGCCCCTCCACAGGGTCACTGGCCACCTTTGAACTGATGAGCTCTAAAGATGTGGCTTATCACATGACCTCGTATGACTGGGAGCTTTTCCACTGTGTACATGAGGTATAACTGACAAACCATGTTTCTTAGTATTATTACATGTTATTGAATATCTATCATTTGATCATTATTCCCTAGACTAGGGTTATTTGTGTGTGTTTTTTTTGTATCTTCCAGCTTGAACTTATCTACCACACGTTTGGGAGACAACACTTCAAAAAGACCACGGTGAACCTGGATCTGTTCCTGAGGAGGTTCAATGAAATCCAGTTCTGGGTGATCTCAGAGATGTGTCTGTGTTCTCAGCTCAGCAAACGAGTGCAACTTCTCAAGAAGTTCATCAAGATCGGTTCCCAGTGAGTGAACCTTCCTTCACTCTGTGCTTTACTTTGTCTGACTCTGAGCACAGTTTTGTTCATTTGTTTCTCTGTTCTGTCTTTTCGTGTTTTACCATCAAAGCTGTAAGGAATACAAGAATCTGAACACCTTCTTCGCTATCATCATGGGCCTGAGTAACCCAGCAGTGAGCAGGTTGAGTCAGACCTGGGAGGTTGGTATTCCTCACTGTGTCTGTGTCTGTTCAAATTGAACAATATCCGGATTATAGGTGAACTTTTCCTGTCGTATGTGTTCACAGAAACTTCCCAGCAAATTCAAGAAGTTTTACAGTGAATTTGAAAACTTGATGGTAAGTGAAAACAACTCAGTCCATCTTTCAAGTGGTTTTGATTTTTGATTGAACAAAAACCAAGTAGAATATCAGTAGGGTTGCTGGGTTGAGTGTGAATTTAGTGACATCGCCCTCTGCCAGGACTGTGATAGATTGGTTTGACGCTGTGATGACAGATCTTAGAGCAGCGTGACTGTTTTCACAGGACCCGTCCAGGAATCACAGAGCGTACCGACTGACAGTCGCCAAGCTGGAGCCTCCCATCATTCCTTTCATGCCGCTGCTGATCAAAGGTCAGAACCATTTATTGAATAACCTTTTATTCTAGATGTAACATTACTTTGACCAGTGCAATGCAGTTTGTTACTGAAATATTTCTACAACTACATGTGTCCCATTTGTTCTAACTGTACTTAATTATTTGTTATGTTTTATTGTTATTTTCCAGATATGACATTCACTCATGAGGGCAACAAGACATTTATCGACAATTTGGTCAATTTTGAAAAAATGGTGAGGCTCTGAAACTGTAGATAATTGTCTAATAGTTTGTATAAATCTGTTATTAGTCAGTTAATTCCTTGTATTTTTTGCTGATTATATCTCTTTGCTTTGCAGCGGATGATAGCTAACACAGTGAAGATAATGAGATACTGTAGGAGCCAGCCATTCAGTAAGTACCAGTGATCATTGTACATAAATGGAAACATTCGATATGAAACAATCTATTTTATACAAAGATCTCTGTTGATTTTTAGAGACTAAAGTTGAGCAATTTGCCTTATTATTTGTCACCTCTTTACTGTAATCAGGCCCAGATTCACCTCTGGCCAACAAAAACCACCCAGAAGTTCGGACTTACGTTCGTCAACTCAACGTGATCGACAACCAAAGGACGCTAACTCAGCTCTCTCACGGACTCGAGCCTCGCAGGTCTTGAACCCACTCAGGGAAGGAAAAGTTACACTCTGATGCTGCTTCACTTCATGAAATGTTATTACACTGGGATCCAAACCAGGCAATCACATGAAGGACCTATTAATGGATCACATAACGAGATATTGTTTCAGATGCCATTGCCTGACTTGTTAAGCCTTTTGTTCCAGCAATTTGTTATATTTTGACAACAGTAATTGTTGTTGGTGGTTGAAGTACCTCTCATATCACTGTGCTGTATCATCTCCAGCTCAAACAAGAGGGACAATTGAAGAAATGAAAGCTCTCATTCATCACATTATTGTATAACATTTCAGATATAAACACTGTGTGATGCTGATGCTTTAAAAAAATGCAAATTCTCGATTATATTCCTGATATTCAGCTGTTTCATAACTTTTATATCAAACAATATTTATACATATTTAAGTTTGTGAGATTCTTATGTGTTGTATATTGTGTACAAATATTTATTTTGACATCAGCATGCAACTGGTTATGATTGTTTAACTTTTTATTCATGTGAGCACATTTTTCTTGTCTCAACGTCTGAAAATCTTTTTGTGTGCTGTAAATATTAAATATTTTAGATGTTCTTGTGTTGCATAGTATTATGACTGTTTTACTTTACTATTCTATTAATATGGTGATTTCAACCAAGGGATGGTTAAAAAAAAAACAGTTTATGGGGCTATGGGATGATTTGAATTCATAGAGATTCAAATGCAAAATTTTAGAAAGTTAATAAAATCACCACTGGTAATGTTTTACATGCTCTATTTGGTAACCAAACCCAGACTGATTATATACTGAGTATACTTTAAACTTCCATTAATGTTTCAGATTACTAAAATCTGCACAAAGTAAGTAAATTTTTTGGTTCTTGGGGAGGAAAAACTATAGTATTTACATCCCTAATGTGGAGTGGACTTTGGTAGTAGTTTACTAGTTTAAGTAGCAAAATAAAGAGAGAGAGAGAGAGAAAGAAACGGTAAAGATGCCATAACTATCTTAAGTATGATGCCCCAGTCAGTATATTTAGTTACTTTCCATCTGACAATAACATTTATAGAAGTTTCTGAAATGAATAGCATTATTTTAAAGTAAATTTCTAAATTAAGGAAATGAATTTTAAGTAGGTATTTGGGTATTAGGTACTACTATACTTTATCACTATGTAGCCACTGACCCTGAAGGATTAAATCTCATTTACTGGTCCTGATCGTAGTGAACAAGGAGAATATATTTTGCAGTTTGTTTTTTTTGGCTACTACAGAGAATTTGTTCAAGTTGTAAAATACATAAGACTTTGACTGGTCCGCCGACCACAGTCCCGGGACATCTGGAAAGAAAAACAAAACAAAACAAAAACAAACAAAATAGTGGTTGCAGTTCCGCGTTGGTCCAGCTGGTGGCGCTGTTGTCATCAGTTTGGTGGCGTGGAGAGGAGCCATGCCCACTCACTGTTGTTTTGCAACCGCTGGAGCCACCGGGGAGAGAGTGGAGAAACCGACCGACGTCACATGAGCTTTCCCGGAAACTCTGACTTCTCTTCTGCTTAAATGTGAAAGTTTATCCGCCGCCTGGTGATTTATCTGCACCGACGTCCGAGCTGCTCCGAAACCTACAGTTTCACACTTAACGTCGGTATGTATGATCATAATAACCGAGAGAGAGCGCAAAAGTTTGACGCAGCGATTACCGGCTTGAAGTTGACGGGCATCATTTCATCCAGGCTGCATATGATGTTTATCACACACTCATTTGTTTTCTACTATGTTTACAGTTGTTTGAAGGATGTTTATTGTGATACATATATGCATTCAAATGCATAAGACGTAACAAGTATAGTCATTAACATTATTTACACTATCATAACTGTAGATATAGACATTAACTGTGTATTTACAGTGCGTCTTTTTTTTAAGATTGTATTTGTATCTCTTTGCAACTTCTCAGACATTTAGATCATGATGATATGTGAGTGTTAAATGAAGACCTTGAAGATCCTTGAAGACTTTTCACCCTTGGTCCAAAAAGCTTCTTCAGTTCTGTCTGACTAGTGAGGGAGATCCAGGTATTTATAGTCTAAACAACAATCCTTGGAGAGTCGCTCACAAGCACGTGGCTCAACATAGGAAAACTTCTTCCTCAGGCCAGAACTGTGCAGTCCATCTTCATCTCAAGGACAAAAGACAATCCTTTTAGGACTGCAGGAGTGGTTAGAGAAGACCTGGTTGTTTGAAAGAGGAGTGAAAGTAGACATCCTTGTTCATCTGGAAACATCATCTCTGAACTGAGCAGGTGGTTTGTGACACTGCTTATCAGTCACCTACCTGGCTTCACTAGGCAGACAACACCAGGGCTCGTGTGACCTCGGTGACTCACACGATGGAAAGATAACCAACAACCCACATGTCACCCTGACGACTTTCCCAGTTGCTACCACCTTTTATGCCCAACCTCCTGTGAACATAGCCACAGGATGGCTGTGAGGGTCTACAACTCTCAACAGCTCTCCAAGGATTGTTGTTTGGAGTATAAATACGTGGAACTCCCCCACCAGTCACACAGAGCTGAACAAGTCTTATGGATAAAAGGTGAAATGTCCTCAAGGATCTCAAGCAAGTCATTTTAGATTGGGAGACTGTGATGTCAACATCTGGATTTCTGTGATTAAATAGCTGTAACTCTTAGGATGTGGAATAGGAGCTGACAGGTCACCTACCCACTGTCTGACATATGGCTATCAGCCCGTTATTGTTGCAGTGCTTAGAGCAGTGTTTGCCATTAAGTGAGAAACTGGCAGGAATGAGTGCTGGAGTGGTACCATATCCCAGTAACCCTGGCTTCTTGAGTGGACGGACAATACCAGGGGGCTGGTCCTCTGAGCAGATTGCTGCAAGGCTAAGTATAGCATGAATACAAGGAAATCAGCAGAAAGCAATTGCTCCCCTCTGTGACAATGGAGGCATTTCCCGCTGGGATGGATAGCAATCCCAATGAAGACCCAGGTAACAGCCTTTTAAAAGCTGTAATTGCTCAGCTGTAAATGGGGAACCTCTGAACAGTAACAGAGCTACAATTTCCTGTAATGAATTATTTCTTTACAAGATGCTTTTATGCTGTTACGGACACACAAAAGGATGTAATAATCAATCTGTATAGATGCTAGTTTGGGTCTCCCAACACCAGCTTACACAAATATTCCACATATGGCCTTTACATAGACAGGAAAAGCTTGTTTTTGTTGAAAAGATAAAGAGAATACAAAGGTTTTATCTTGAAACAATCAGACATACTTCATCACTGTGATTTTTTTCCCTCTCCCTGCTTGTGGCCTTACATGTACCGAACGCTGCAGACTGTGCTGGAAACGTCTGCGACTTTGGCTGTGTGATCACAACATACCAAGCATGCCATCATCCTTACACAAACAAGAGTCTGGACCCTGAGCTCACTGCTTACTGGTTCTGATGATGAGGACTTGCGTGGAAAGAGACAGAGGATGATCAGTAAATCACGGGGATATCACACTGACACCACATGCAGAAACAACCAACGACACAGCGGCCTCTTTTTGAGTCATGTTGGAGTCCCATCAAACATTCAGTCACGCTCACAACTCACAACTGGGGTGGTTCAGAGTCAAGCTGTTCTTTGAAGTGTCTTGCAAAAGAGCAACAAGTTTGTTTTTACCATAGAGGACTTTGTTGAATGAACCAGATTTCCTTCCTTTTCTTGTGATCATTCCAGAAACTGAGCTGGTGCTGATTGTCATTATGAGATGTCGTCTTCAAGCGCCTCCTTCGTGCAAATCAAGTTTGATGACATTCTTTTTTATGAAAACTGTGGTGGAGGCAGCTTTGGGAGTGTGTACCGTGCCAGGTGGATCTCCCAGGATAAAGAGGTGGCAGTAAAAAAACTGCTCAAGATCGAAAACGAGGTAGGAGTCATAATTGCATGGGCTTTTCATATACTTTTTAATTGTCAGTATAGTAATCATTTTAATTGCTACCCCATTTAGCGGGATGTGGTGACTTCTGTACCTGTCACTCATGGTCATTATACTCCCCCACTCTTTAAGACATGCTGCAAAAGAAACATTATTGCCAATTGAAAGAATGCATTTGGCCCAATTACAGAAGAGACTGTTCTCGAAATCCCTTTGAAAACTCGGGCTCATTGTCTTAAAGACAAAAAAAGAATTATCTTTGAAATCTTTTCATGGAAATTGTACTACATTTAAAGGCTGGTGATAGCATATTCAGAAAATTATTCATCGTTTCTTTTATAAAATTGTAAAAGATCAGAGATATCCATTCAGCATCACTCAAGTGTTGCAGAGATGATTGTTCAGTGAAAATAATAATGTAATTCTTTCACATTAAACCAATTGTTCCTTAATTACAGTGTTTGACTGCAATTAAATGAATTGGTTTTGTCATGTTTCTGTTCATTCTCAGGGTGGTGAGGCTTTCTTGGCCTGTATATTATATTAATATGTCTTTATAAAGACTCTTTATTTTTAATAGCTTTTTAATGTTTGGTCAGTCCATCACTTTAGTCCAGACAGAAATAGCTCAACAGCTATTACATTTAATATAAACATTCAACATTCATAGAGGATAGATGATCTATTGACGTTCACGTTTGTGTTTCTTTTACCAAATCATCTCAACAACTATTAGATGGATTGCCATGAAACGTCACAAAATCATGTCCCACTCATGCTTACAGTCCCATATCTTTTTCATCAAGAGTTGTTATAACGCTAACTTCCATTCTTTGGTTAATGACCAAATTCCTGCAAAGCTAAAGGCGAACATATGGCCAGTTACACTCGACACTTTAAACAAAGTTAGAGGGCATGGTTTAACATTGGCATGTTAGCTCTTAAACTTCTATAATGCCTTGCTGACACTGTTTAAAGGCATCTTCATCATGTTACATTTTCTTCTTGTGTTCATCGCTCAGGCCGAAATCCTCAGTGTTCTCAGCCACCGTAACATCATTCAGTTTTATGGAGCAATTGTTGAAGCTCCCAACTATGGAATCGTCACTGGTGAGTTTTTTTTATTTGTGATCAAGCATTTATACTGACATGCCAATGTATACTGTATAGTATCACAGTAATGAGCAATATACAGCAGTGCTAATGCGTCTAGTTAGATAACGTAGCAGCTGAATCTGTTTGCAGCAGTTACACAAAGTTTGTTCAACAGTGAATACTATAGAGGTTTCTATGGAAGCTTTTGTAAATGCCAGAGTGTTCAGGAAGTGCACACATTGGTACTGTAGTTGTGTGCCCATTGAGAAGAATAATGCACACTCTAAAGCTTGTGTAGCCGTGAACTTTAGACAACTAGGGGCCCATGATGCCTCTGCAGAAGTTATCCTGTGGAGATGACATTTAAAGGCCTTAACTCAAAATTTGTGTTTTGCCTGAATGTTTGAGCTTAACTTAGAATGTACAGTATGTGCAGAGTCTCACACTTGAGGTCTCCAGTCTGATTTACCTGACGAGGGGTTTCACTGCGCTCACCCTAAACACAAGTCGATCCATTATACAAATTACACTGGAGCAATGTGGAAACTTGAAACCTCCAGTGCACACACTCGAGTCCAGAGGTTAAATGAAGAATTTTTGCATATTCATAGATTGTCAGTGAGGTAGAGAGAGTAAATGTAATTTTGAAAAAAAAATTATCAGACACAAAATACTATGAACTATTTTTCACTGTAATAAAATTCATTTTAGCTCTGCTACACAAAATAATATTAATATCATATCTATTTAAATTTTCTGGAATCTAAGGTGATGTCCTGTGTTTCTTTGTTTTGTGCAATACACAAGATTATTCAACTTCTCACATTTGAGAAAGTGAAAACTGGCAAATGATTCTTTTCTAAAACAATTAAACGAAATGGTCAATCAGTTATCAAAATTGTCAGTGAGTCACATTTGTATTAATCAACTTATTATATATCAACTAATCAACAACAGAAAACAACAGATTTGTAACTGTAAAATTCAGGACAATACCTGCAAACAAAAGAGGCCCTTCCTCTTGGCACAACAATAGGTCACAGCTAAAAATAAAAGTAAAAGTTACCCGTCTGCGTGCAGCAGGTAAGTATAAATAGTCTGTGTGTAGAGAGAAAGCTGTGGTACAGGATCTTAACACTTTAACTCTACTTAGATCACATGAAAGGTTGAACCTCTTGTAGTAAACTAACAGATACAATATCTGTTTTGTCTTTACAAGAAGATCCAGTGACTGTCTGTAGGTCACATTTCAATGTCCAAGAACCAAACAGAGGCTGTAAAAGAAAAAAGATTTTGTTGTCAAGGAGCTGATTGTGTTTTTTTTTTTTTTTATAACAAGTCAGAATCTAATTAGCACGACATAAATGAAAAATCTTTATGGGCTTCCTGGCCATGCCATGTCCACATTCATCAACTCTAGTTGTAAATTTGCCCTCTCTGTTGACATATGGTGTGCGGCTGGGCAATTCTCTCTTTCTCACAGTCGGTATCTACAACCTGACAAACCTGCTTGTTTGTCTCTGTTTACCTGTATGATGTCTGCTGTCACTCAGGGCCCTCATAAACTTAATGAATTGATAAATGTTGGTGACTGTTTTGAAGTAAAGGTACATTTACCTGGTGATTAATTGCAAGACTGTTCCACGTTAGTTAATTAAAACTCTTCTGTAACATAAAACTAATTCACTCAGAGGCAACGGATGGACTAAAATGAAAATGCAACTTTGAACACAGCCACCATTGCATTATGTTATCTATGGAATGTGTTTTCATGTATTAAAGGGCAAAGTACAGAGGGAAACACAGGGGGAGCAAATGAACTTTAGTTTAGTTACATGCTACTGTATTTAAAACACACTATCTAGTGTGTTTTGGTGTGATAAGGTCATTATGGGGTTTCCTGTTGTTTTCGTTAGCATCATAGTATTTGTTAATCTTTATTTAATCTCTTTACTCTGCAAGATAGCCTAACCTATTAACCTGTGATAGATATTTTTCATTTACCAAGGCTTACTGAAGCTCTATCTCTTCTTACATTCTTGCAAAAAAAGGATTTTGGAAAAACTAGAAACTAAAAATGTATGAAAACTTTGGAAACAGAACAGAAAGATTATTGTGTTGTGTTGTAGAAATATCTGAATTTGACAACAAAGCATCCTACCCTGAGGGGACAGGAGGACACACAGTGTTGAGTGTCTCTGTGATAAATTGATCTCATCCACGGTGACAGGCCAGTTATAAAAGAGCAATTTGTAAACAAGACAGTGTTAGCTGTCCAGGGATTCCCTGGTTGAATTTTAACTATCTGTAGTTTTTACATAAGGCCTCTACACGGTGCACTCACATGTATACTAAAACACTTCAAGGAAACAGTTTTGTTACCTGCTGTATTTATCTGTCTTTTGGTATCAGTCATGCCAACATAATCAAAATAATCACATTTCTCCACAGAGTATGCAAGTGGTGGATCGTTATATGATTACCTGTCCAGTGATAAGAGTGAAGACATGGACATGGGACAGATCATGACATGGGCTAGAGACATTGCCAGAGGTAAACGTGACATTTCTTACAGATTGATAACATAGCACATTTGGTAAAGGATGATAAAAATTCATTACAGTGTAGACAGCAGCTTTATAACTAAGGGGAGCTGTCATGAATGGAAAATGTGCAGTGTTGGTTGTGTTAATGGTATTTTTTGTTTTAATGTGACAAACAGCTGCAATGGAACTGTGAATGAAACTGTGACTGACTAATTCATTAATAATAAGTAGTTTTGGCAAAAAGAGACATATGAGATATTAACAACCATGTTTCTAATGATCTCACTCTGAAAAACATCTGTATTTGTTTTCTTTAGGGATGCACTATTTACATTCAGAGGCCCCAGTGAAGGTGATCCACAGAGACCTGAAGTCCAGGAATGGTAACCACTTTAATTAAATAATGGCTACTTTGTTTTTGACAAAATAGCTACTTTTTTATTTTTAGTAGATATTTTTTATTAATAGTAGATATTGTGTGTAAATATCTGCTTTCGTTTTCCAAACTCTGTTTTCACTTTCAGTTGTTTTAGCTGCTGACAAAGTCCTCAAGGTGAGTTTTTAATATGACTGATTTGATCACCATATAATGTTTTATTTCTATCATATTCTATCAGTTTTAGTCTAATATGGGCATGAAATACTACTATGGCATTTACCTGCAGTCTGTGGACACAAGAGGGCAGTGACTAACTTGGTACTGCTGTGGCTCACTGCTCATGACAAAATGAGACCCTTGGAAATATTTTAACTTTTACATTCTGACAAACTGTTCAATTACTCAAAACACACCTGGAAGCTTTTCTGTCTTTATATTTACTTGATATTTATGTCAGATCTGCTTTCTCTCATTTTATACCAAACCGCTTTTGCTTGTTATACTGCAGTGATGAAAATGGCAAATTCTGGCCTGAATAATGTGATCAGAGTAAAACTACAGAAAAGAGCAGATACAGAAATGGCTCCTTTAACAGTTTGATTGCTGCATGTTAAGTATTGCATACATACAATAGATAGACTGATCATAGGTGTATATGGATAATAAGATAAAAATTGTTAGTTTTTTGCTAAATTAGTCTCACTTCTGTTCTTATTTCCCCCAGATTTGTGATTTTGGGGCCTCTAAGTTCTTGACCCACACAACACACATGTCTTTGGTTGGCACATTTCCCTGGATGGCTCCTGAAGTGATCCAGAGCCTGCCTGTGTCTGAGACCTGTGACACGTTCTCCTATGGTGTGGTGAGTGACCAGGAGTAAATTTTATAGTTTGTTGTTTGGCATATGTTGCCTTTTTATTTTGGATAAAAAAAAAGGAATCATCAGACTGATGTCGATGGTATAAAAGTGTAGGACAAGGGCCTTCATTTGTAAGAGTAGGTGCTTTGTGTTTGCAATTGGGGATGTCCGTTCCATTTGCTCCTTCTCTCACATCCCAGAGGTCTGGGAATCCAGGAGAAGAGGGGGAACTATGGGCAGGGAAAGGGCATTTCTCTGGCTGAGAGTGTCATTATACTCACTCTAGCCTAAAGTTACTTGTCTGCTGGAGTTTGAAAGTCAAAGAGTGCTTGCAGGAGGCTGTGTTTATGGTGGTGAGATAGTACTGCTATGGACCTCAGAAATAAGACCAAGAACATGACTCAGCATGCAGATAGATTGTGGTGGGAGAGGTGCAGGTCAGGTGATTCTATTGGCGGGAAAGGCAGAAAGGTGGGAGTGGCCTGGTGTGAAATCACATCCAGTCAAACTTGAACATATTTGTACAAACACCTGGACCGAATGAATGAAAGAATAAGGAAACAGTTCTGCATTTTCCATCTGTCATCGCAACGATTTTGACCTTTTGTAGAAGAACAGTCTCTTCAGACACTCAATGTGATCTCCTTAAGAGCAGTACAATTAAAATGGAAACCATTCCCAGTTAGGTTTTTCTCAGAAAACATTACAAGCTAAACAGACAATATATATGATTTCTATAAGTGCTTTTTTATGAGTCACTGAAAGATAATTGCAGAACATGTTAATGAGGAAATGCTTTTCATAGTAAAATGCATACATGTACTCGGGTGCAGCTGTGAAATGCAGAAATGCAATGCAATGCAAAAAAAAAATGGTACATATACATATGGTTAAAAACCCTGGGATGTTTGAAATGTCAACACAGTTCGTTATTCCTGACTCTGCTTTAGAGTAGCTGAAAAGACCGTACATTTTCAAAACAGCATTTTTATTTCACTTCAGGAATCAAGACAACCTTTAATCAATGTTTTCAATGTATTCAATGTGAGTATATGAATACATGTGCTATATTAAACCAGCAGTAGTAACTGCAGTATTCAGCAGATCATTGGATGTTATTGCAGTGCATATACACACATATATGTTGACTTTTATTTTTATAATATTGTGAATTTGTTTGTTCACTGACACTGTGTTTTGACTTTTTTTTTGACAGGTGCTGTGGGAGATGCTCACCCGTGAGATCCCCTTCAAAGGCCTGGAGGGCTTACAAGTGGCCTGGCTCGTGGTGGAGAAAAATGAGGTATTTGTAGTGTTTGATTAAATATATATACTGTGTATCATAGTGACCTTTATAACCAGTTAATCATTATTGAACAGATAAATAAACTGTCCTTACTACATTTTTTACATTTTTTCTGACATTTTTGGAATTGAATTAGTTAAGCAGCAAATTGTTGAACAGGGTTTTGATTTTCTAGCGGACATTTCTAAAAGAGGAATTTCTATCTTCCTGAATGAGGGTGGACTACCGTTCTTCAACAAAGATATAAAAGTGGTTTTTGATCCTTTGTCACCTTTAAATGAGAAAATCACTACTGCTGGTTGATGTGCACATAGTCAGTTAATGTCTTTAGAGTTGGTACAGTGTTTATGGGCATCGAATCTCCAGATAAACACTGTCCTGCAGTCAAATTCATGCAAATAATGTGAAATAATTGTGGAGTAATTTTCTGTCTGGCTGCACTTTTAACACAGATGATGCTGATTGTTCTTTAGGAAGTTTTGTGTGCTGCTGTGTTTAAACTGGGGTTAGTGACGTCCTACACTCTTCTTCATCCTCACCAGGAGGACAGAACCAAGCTAGCCATTTACCTTTGTTTCCATTTTTTATGCTAAGCTAAGCTGACCAACTGTAGCTTCAGAACTAATAAGTGGTATTGATCTTCTCAGTTATACTCTCTGCAAGAGAGTGAATAAGCTCAATTTGTTCTCTTCAGTTTAGTACATTTTATTAACTAGCAGCTAATTGTTCCAAATCATTGCATTGTGTGTTTCAGAGGTTAACCATCCCCAGTGGCTGTCCCACCAGCTTTGCTGAACTCCTAAGGAGCTGCTGGGCAACAGAGCCAAAAGTGAGTTACATCAACATGTGCACAGACAACGTATGTACCTTTTTAATTTGATTCACAAACGGAGAAAATGTTTTTATATTCATTTAGGAAAGGCCGATGTTCAAGCAGATCCTCTCTACTCTGGAGTCCATGTCTAACGACAGCCAACTTCCTCAACAGTGCAACTCTTTCCTTCACAACAAGGCTGAATGGAGGTAATGTGATCACCCATTCTCCATCCCCAGTACATTTATTTATAACTGTCTTTTTTTCACCAATATAATGCCTCAGCCTAAGGAAATGTGCAACTGTTTTCAAAGAATGATGTGGAAATGTAGCTGATGGGTGCCGCGAAATACAAAAAAGGACTTGAGTTCGTGCATATAGATCTTTAATAATTACACTGATAGCTACATAAAGGCATGAAAACCTCCAAAGAATCATCCATCTGGATATACTTCCTCTCTTTACCCATAAGGCCCTAAAAATAATCACCATCTTTTTCAAGTAGAAGTGTTTAATTGGCCTGTATGAGCAGCTGGAGGTTTGGTGATGTTCAGCACAGCCTGAGTCTCAGCTGTTACTTTATTCTCTGTCTGCCTCTCGGCGGGGCTTGTCTGAGCTCTGAGGTTTTTCCTCAGAAGTTGTGTTTGCGGCATCATGTCCAGGCAGCCATCTGCAGGTGGAGCAGGTTGGAGTGAGACTCAGTGCTGGTTAACACAAACTGAGCGAAAGTGATACAGATAGGAGAGGAGAGGTTTAATATAATCTCAGCATTCTCAAAGTGAAAGGAGAGGTTTGGGTTTGATCAGAGTAGGGGGCAGCTCGAACAGAAGTGACAGAGGTGTTGTTGGTTTTTTTTTTCGAGAGATTTGTTGTGTTTATTTGCTTTGGAATGCTGATGTGCATCGGCCATAAATAGCCACAGGTATGGGAATAGTTGTTTTTTTATTGTTTGTGGGCTGTGTAGTTTTTTTGGCTTTGGATACAGTAAATATTGTAATGACCTTTCTCAAGTATGTCCAGATGTTAGCATCTGGTTTTAAAATGTTGCAGCCAAACTGACAGCAGCAACAAACACAGTTTCTGATTGGCTACTGACTTGCCCTTAGAAGCACTATACTGGATTATAATGCACGTTTTATTTAACTCAGATGCCAAACAGTAGCTCAGTCTACTGTTCAAAAGCAAATGACACAACATTGTTCCCTGTTGACATAACTTTAGTTTCAGTTCCTTCCTCATCTTACAACTGTATGGAGACAGTTAATAAAAGAGTCTTGGTTTGTTCATTTTGAGCACAGACGCATTGGAAACTGCAGAAGAAGTTATTCGTCTCACATGTGAAACTCTGACAAGGTTAATCAGGGAAGCGGAAAGCAAGAGACGTATTTATTTGGGAAGGAAGTGGGTTAAGCTGGTAAGCGCAGGGTGGAGGACCCGGTTGAGGAAGGATGGGCCTTTCTGCCTGAGCTACATTTGTTTATGTAAAGAGAGTGTAGGAACTGGGTTTTATTTTTTTTGGGGTGGTGGTGGAGGGGGGGCTGAAGCTCAGCATGCATTTCCACAACAAACTGTCTAGCCCCACCTGCTGGGCAAAACAAACTTCCACAGCGTGACATGAAAATGAGATTCATGTCCTGTCCTTAACATCAGACACAGTGTAAACCTCAACGGATTGTTTCCAGTAGGGTTGTACTTTTGGTTTTATTATGTGTTTCTACTTAATAGTATTGATATCCAGTATCTTTCTCACAGTCAACAGCCTGTACGAAACCTTTCTCTACACCATAGAACCCAACTGTTTCCCAAAAAGTATTTTGTCTCTTAAACCCTTTTGACAACCAGAGAGTTAGTCATTACAAACAACTGTGGCACAACCAAACATTTAAAAACCCATATTACATCATCTGACATTTTTAAGGGAAATACCAAAGTTTCCAAAGTTGCTGTATCTTTACAGTTGCGTCGATGCAGCCATAAAAAAATGTGTTTTGGAACTTGAGTTTGAACATTTCATCATCCTGCTGCTCTAAACTACTGCACCCTAAAATCATCATCATGTAGTTGCACACTTGTTTTGGGATGTTTTCAGCCTTTTTTTTAAGTTTAACTTTAACTGTCTTAAGCCATCATAAAGATTTACATCTCTAGTATGTAAAGGTGCTAGGTGCTTAGGTGATAAAGACTTGGCAGGGAATTTTTAGAAAGCATTAAGAGATGTGCTACTAACATTACATTGTTTGTTTGTTTTTTTGCTGTAAAACTGAAGATGTGAAATCGAAGCTACGCTTGAGAGACTTAAGAAGCTGGAGAGAGACCTGAGCACTAAAGAACAGGAGCTGAAGGAACGAGAGCGACGTCTAAAGATGTGGGAACGTAAACTCATCGAACAGTCTAACAGCCCGGTGAGTTCCTCACTGTCTCGCTGTCTTCACCTTCATCTCACCTTGTCCCCCGCGGACGACAGCCTCACTCTTGTCAATTGGTCACAGCAGCAGCAGCACCTTGCTCTGACGTTGATGTTCACATGTGTTTTCTTGGTTTCCTTCACTGGCATTAAGAGCAGGACAGTTCTGATGTTCCCCTGTGGTGATCTGGAAATGGGAACGCAGTGAAATGAAAATAAAATGCGTGGAATGAGAAGGAGGGGGGGCACATTATTATGACAACATTATGGATAGGGGACACCATTGACAGTGCTGCATTTGATTTGTATGCGTCGTAGTGCATGGTAGACGGACGACAACATTTGCACCATGATGCACAGAGTGAAAGCTGAATTTGCAAGAATTTGTGTAGGATTGTGAACATCCAGACTCTTCACCGCTTTGCTGTTTTCTTTTGTTTCTCTGCATTGTTTTTTTCTTTTTCTTTTTCTTCTTTTTTGCATGTAAAAAATGGTGTGCAACATCTCTGATATCACAAACAACATCAAAGATCATAATATAATTAAAAAAATAAAATCAATATAGAATAGAATTAACAGATATTTGGCTTATAAATGACACAAAATATTCCATCCATTAATGGACTACTTGGTCCAGTTCTTTTTATCTTTGTTTTCATTGTGAAATATACACATGTACATAGTGTACATTGTCAAACTGCATGGCACTGTGGTGTACGGTGCAGACATCTTCACCACAACACACTGTTTTTCTATAGTGTCAGTTTGAAATCATCAACAAAACCTTTGAATCAAACGACTGGAATCATTTCCTTTATTTTCCTGTCCTAACTTTACTCCATTCCTCTGTTAACGTCCTTTTACCATCTTGTCTAAAATCACATCTTGTGTTGGGGTGAAATTTGTCCACTTTTCTTATTTACGCTTTATTTTATGGATTGAACGAGATTACTTACTTCCTTTTCTTGTCTTTTCTTTTCTTTCCTCTCTTCTTTTTTTTGTCGTCTGATCCTGCTCGTCGCTCGTCTCTGCCTCTCAGCTCTTCTTACCAAAAAAGATAAGCGCTAAGTCGTTCTATCAGTCAAAGACGGAAGAGTCGAACAGTTCGCAGATGCTGTGTCAGATCACCACCTCTGGTAACGAGGAGGTGAATCTGCGCTCGGTGATGGAAGGCTTTGAGGACGTGTTTTCCGGGGACTTCGTACGGCCCGTCCTGCGCTCTGGTATGCAGATCAACATGCAGGCCAAGCAGAACTCCTCCAAGTCGAGCTGTGTCAGAGAAGGACACAAAATCAACATGAGGACTCTGGGTGCGGGACACTTCACTTGGTCTGACGACAGTGAATAAGCCTCAGTGATGCATCAGTCAAATAATGTGATTTCACTTAGTATATTATTAGTTTTGTGGATGCTTTTTTCTAAACAGATTGCTTTTTAACTTTCTTTTTTTTCCTTTTCAATAATCATTGCTTGAGAATGTCTTGGTATATTATTTTTCCTGCTTTACTTAAACTATATTCATGATGTAAATTCAGTAATAGGTCAATACAGCTCAAAACCATATTATAAAATATATTTGAAACCCTCCACCTATGGATATTATGGATGTCATTTACTGTATGCCTAATGTACTGGATGTATAGTGCCATGCTGTGAAGAAAGAGCCACATGAGCCAGTTGCTTAGAGAAGGCCAGGCTTTTATGATGAAGTGACATTTTGCTGACATTAAGATTGGCCAATTTGTTCGGGATGTGGTGAAGTGCAGTTGTTGAGATGCAGTCTCTTACCGGGATGAAAAAGTACATGTTTTTTCCTTCTGGTTGACCTAGGTTCAAAACAGCAGGAGAGGAACTATGTTGTACGACTGTCACTTCTATTCTCTCGTTTTACATTTCTTACTTTTTGAGACTTTTTCTCTTGATCCCGAAGAGATTTTTTTTAAATATACAAGAGATAATTGATCCGAAGTCATCAAATCAATTTTGGTGCAATATTTCCATTATGTTACATTGAGTATCACACTATATTGTCAAAGTGAACATTAGCCTCAAGCCCTGCACTTTACAGTAGAGCAAATCGTATTAGGATTAGTGTTCAGGTAGGTATTATGCTTCATCTGGGGTAAAGGACATGCTTCCTTGAGCATAAACCATTAAATTATCCCTTTTGCTTGTCGTCATCAGTCAGTCTCATGAGGATGTAATCCCCTGTATTCCTGTGTCGTTGCTTGTTAGCTCCCTGCCCTGAGCTAATATTCTGATTCAGACATGGCCTTGAACTCCTGTAGCATCAGGCCCCAGACATCAACAAACTAGATGTAACGATTAAGACAGACTTTTACTAATATTTACATTTCCCTGTGTGACATCCAGCTGCTTTGGGCATCCTCAACCACTCGAGCTTTCCACTAAAATCATATGAGATCAGCTTCTTGGTGTGAATCATTTCCCTGCATCCTTCATTGTTTTGTCAATAAATCAGTTTCTCCAAACTCTTCTCTCCTCTCTGTTCACCCATCTGTCTTACACTGATTTTTATTACTTTCCACATGTGAACAAATAGTGATGTAAAGATAAATGAGAATTATATGTTGCTGCCATGATTATTGTCAGACTGTTTATAACAGAACACAGAACAGAGTGTGACTGAGACCGTTTTTATACGACCGGAAAATATATTTCTTCATTAGGCATTTTTGTTGAGCTATTTCTGGTGATTTCTGGTTACCCATCATCCATTAGTCCACATGGGGGCAGAATTGTGTGAACTAAATCCAACTGAAAACTGTTTTTTTTCTGCAGCTTTTACACACTATTATCAAGACAAAAAAAAAGTGTGCCCCATTATAAATTTGTGGCTTAGGTACATTCTGTCGACAGAATATCATGAATCTCAATAAAAGGAACATGCCAGCGCATTTGTGAAACATAAAATGCTGCTTGAAAAGTGATGTTAAGTCACTCCAATGAGACTTTGACAGTGTCACAGTGTTTCTTGAATCTGTTTACTTCCGAACTGCAGCACTGAAGGAGGCGGAAAATGCTGCAGGGCTGAGTGGCTTAATGAGGCAGCAGGCTGCACTGAAATGTATGGCAGCGGCTGTCTGTTGAGACTGGCATTCAACTTCATAATCTGAGCTGTTTTCAGATGTCGTGGGAAGAAGATGGTGAATGGGGATTACTCATTCATTTAGTCATCTTTCCTCCAATTTTCTATTGCATTATTTCTGTCATTACACACCAGTCTCATGATCACACAATGATGAAATCTTTATTTTGGCTGGCAAGTTTCTGCCTGATTACATTTAATGAGCAATACATGATTTATCATTCAAATAGATCATGTTAGATCAGTCAGATGGACATCCCTGTTTGGTATAGACCATTAGAGGCAAGTCTTCTTAATCATACAGCACAATAACCAGAAAAGTAATGGCTTTGAAGACATGGAAAAAAAAGGGCTATTTCCCATTTTAATAACATTTACTTAAGTCTTGTTATTTTTACTTTAATATCTGTGTGTCATAAATATAAACACAACGTCTGTATCCGTATATATTGTCCTGTATCCTGTTTCTGTTACATTTATTTATCTTGTGTTTCTGTGCAGTTGCTGCCCACTCTAGACATCTATGCCTGGACTGAGGAACACGTGGTCAGTATCAGTCTATTTACTGCACAATGACTATATATACTATATATATATATATATATATATATATATATATATATATATATATATATATATATATAAACTTATCTGTGACTATTTCTTTTCTTTAGTATTTCTGGATGCAGCAAATATTTGATGCAGGTTTGTTCATTTAGTTTCTAAAGTTTTACTCTTCAGTATCATATTCATATTATATTATTGTTGTTGTTTCATTGTTGTATAATTTTCTGCCTTAGGTGAAGGTACATGTGACATGCAGTTGTACGCTGACCTGTTTCAAAACAATCACATCACTGGAAAGCGGCTGCTATTGCTCACAGAGAACGACATGCGAGACATGGGGGTTAAGTCCAAAGGTCACGTCATGCACCTTAAGGCAAGGCACACTTAACCATTAACCACATTAAATGTCAACCTACATTGGGACAATAGGCAATAAATTTGCCTACTGATCTACTGATGCCTACTGAATCACAGTGAAACTTTTTTTCAGGCTGAAATCGAAAAACTAACAAATGATTACCTTGGGTTTGTCCACTTCCCACCACTTTATAAGGTAAAGACTTTCTTCTTTATGGCCAGGAAGTTGTTTGTGGTTTTCAGTGCATATTTCAGCTTTTACTGTATGTGTTTTTTTCTCAGGATGAGCTTGAAAAGGAGGTGGAAAAGAGTAAAACTGTAAATCTGGAGCTGGTGTTCGGGTACCACTGGAAAGCAGGAACTGGGAAATCTGTAAGTTTTTAAATCAACAACACACACACACACACACACACACACACACACACACACACACACACACTACTCTGCTGCTGTGAACATCTGATGAAGACAACAGTCACAAATAAATAATGTTAACATTTAATAACATACAGAATGGTGTTTTCACCCTGACTTTATCAGCATCCTTATTTGTTCTGAGGCTGTTTGTTGTGAGGATGCATGAGAATGGATGTTATACTGTCCACTGAAGGCATCGCTAGATGTGTATAAAACCAGACAAATAAACATTTCATTCTCAACCGTGTACCACATCCACCTCAACTTGCTCACAGCCCCTTTGTTAGGGTCTCAAACTGTGGAGAAAGGGTGGCTCTTCACTTGCCGTTTGAATTTAATCAAAAATAGCCCATTTAGCCAGAAGTCATTTTCTTTTTAAAAGGCAAACGTTATTTAATCTTTCAGCTGTTCATTGTCCCATCATAAATAGTCCTCTTTCAGTGTGTTCGGCAGGGCTGAAACGAGCCTGCTAATTGCCTCCCATTTCTTCTGACATGTGGTGGTTTAGTGGGTAGAAAACACAGCAGGGAGAAGGAAACAGGAGGCTGAGAAAATGAGAGCTAATTATTTTCCCCTGCCTGGTGTCAGGTTCTGTGTCAGCCTTGTTTTTACAAACTGGAAGGTTTTTTTGCACTAAATAAAACAAACCCGCACTGCATTTTTTTTCTTCGCCCCTCTTTGCTGGCGATGTCATGGAAGCAGCTGCACTTCTCAAAGACAAAATGAGGGCCTGCGATTGTGCGGCCACCATCTGACAGCCACTGAGGGTCCCCTACTAATGAGGATATCACCGTGCAGCCAAGTGAAAGGTGCTGAATTATGTATGAGTTGTCATTAGACGCACTCGGGTCCTAGGCATCATTACCAGACATTGTTTCTGCTGGAGTGATTAGACTAGCATGGACCTGGGAGCCCTGGTGCGACTGTCCAGGGCCGACACCAGGCCAGCGCGGGGCCACTGGTGTGTTTCTGAGCCAGAGGCTTGCTGAAGCTTCTCCTTTGAGCCATTTCCAGTCCCCAGGGAGGATGCAGGAGAGGGCGAAGGCTCCTCAGACGAGTGTGTTAGTGCCACTCCTCTGATGTCTTTCTCTGTGATCACTACACAATGGATTGGCCTGTGCCGTGAACCCTGCGTGGTTAAGCAGTGACCTGTGGCTCCGCAGACGGCTTTTGGGGATTGGCAGAACCATTACTGCTTCGTCAGTGGTGGTTATGCAGGAAAAAAGAGAGATGGGGAATTGTTCAGATTCATGCCTCCTAGTGAGGATTTGATGTGTGCTGCATGCAGAAAGCCACAATTAAAAAAAGATTTTTACCCTTATCACCAATTAATTATTGAATTTACTGAGATTATAACATAAAAAATTGTCAAAGAATATTAGAATGTCTGTTTAAAATGTAGAAGTTTCTACCATAATAATTTTAGAAAATGCAACACTTCACACTAAAATCTATAGGACATGGGATGTTTTCCATGAAAACACTACACATATTGTGTATTAATTACATTTGACATCATTAGTTTTTTTGTGCTCTTGTTATTTATTTCATCATATTTCTATTATAATCTCTTTCCTCCTACACACTATGAAGCTCTGTGGCCAGTAACTTGCCACTGCCATTAAACCACCTCTAGGCTGTGCTGTTGGTTTATGTACAAGAGTAATCAAGTTCTCCTTTCAGAGTAATGCAGTTATCAACTTTTCCATATGATCAGGTGTTGTTTCTGAGTGAACCGCTGGAATAATAATAATAATATTGATAATAATATGGCTCTTTTCTTTTCAAGGACTGCAAATGGAAAATGTATATGGAGCTTGATGGAGATGAAGTTGCAGTAACCTACATTAAAGACGTGGTCTTTAACACCAACCAGCAGGATGGAGAAGTACTGCGAATGACCAAGGTGTCAGAAACACCATTCACGATCAGTTCATTAACTCTCATGATTTAATGTTTTACCTGCTAGATTGCTGTGGTGCGGTGTATCCAATTAATACATCTTAACATTAGTTAATTAACAAATGTTATTATATATAACGCAGCCACCGTTTGTGATGGACAAATGGATCATTGGAATACAAGAGAATCAGAGAGTGGACTACATTGTCAATTACGAGGTGAGGCAAAACAAAAACAATGCAAATCTACATGTCAGTTCAGAAGGCAGAAACCTGTGCAACAAGTGGAAGCATTTTCAACACTAAATAATCTTCCTGTTCTCTTTTGACTTTACTTTTCAGAATGACGTCAAGTCACCAAAGTGTACCAGACACAGCTGCCCAATGACATGGAGCATCAGCGGTGGACAAGATGAGATCAAGACTGTGGAGCTCGTCATTGAAACGGCAACAGTTAACGAGTGGAGTGGGAACGGATCTTGCTCAAGTAATTAAAGATTACTGAGATTACTGCAGTTGAATTCTCTACAAATTTCAGATATGAGGAATATATATATATATATATATGTATAAATGCTTGTTTTCTGCTTTAGATATTGATCCCGCATGGATGCACAGTGTAAGGTCAAGGCAGATAATGAACCAGAAATCTTCGCAGCGAACTGCCTTCACCAGCTCTGATGCCCGCACACTGCCTCAGTTCCTGTCTGCACATGAACGCCAGGAGTCCTCTTATGCTGCAGCTGTGCGTCGCTCCCCCAACCGCAAACATGCGCCTCACTGGAACAACTCGCGCTGCTCCTCGCCAACTGCCGGCCTGTCGGCCAAACTCTTGCCGCTCCATTTAGGGTCAAAGGGCAGCAGTCCCTCCAGCACAACGTCAGAAAGCGCTTCAGAGAGGGAACGAGAGCGCCCACTCAGTGCTGGAGTATTACAGGACCGCCGCAAAAACAGCCTCTTTGGCAACATGTTAACAGTGGACAGAGTGCAGCAGAACAGGGACAAAGCATGGACAAATACTAGAGATAGCTATGTTCATAATAAAACCAGCAAAACCTCGCGACAGCCAGGGAGGCCACGGTCTAACAGTTACAGTGTCACATCACAGACCCACCCACCAATGATACCAGGTATATTGTCTGTGACAGGAAACCCCAGCGAGGAGAAAGAAGGGGCCAAAGCCAATGATGGAGGGTGGATCAAAGTGGAGCGGCAGAAAAGATTATCACGTCAGGACAATAAACAAGTCAGAGGTCGACAGAGGAGAGGCGGCAGGGGAGGACGTGGTGCTGGCGGAAGAACTTAACATGGGCCACACATGAACTGACAGCCTCATGCTGAACATGTCACGCACTGAAAAGGTTTTGCATATGAATTAAATCTATTTACATGCTCAGAAGTGAAGTGCTTGTAAAGAAAAAACACAGATGCTTATGATGTATGTGCATAAACAAACAACGTTTTATAATTAAAAACTGTCTCTTGTCTGGTTAATATAAATAAATGAGTCTATGCTCAGTAGGCTTTAATTATTAGAGAAAATGACAGTCCTTGCTCTTTATTTTCTTTTGTCCATGAAATAGCAGATTACATGCAGCAAAAATGTTGCTAAAAAATAAAAATACAAGTGTATTTTTCAACAAGTAACCTAATAAACTATTGTATAGCTACAAGGTGATCGATACACGACCTGATCTGACAGAGCTCAAGTTTGACAGTGGTAAGAAAAATTTTAAGTTTTGTTTGATCTGGTGTGACCCACCCTAATCTTGTTTTCATGTTCTGTTTTGTTAATTGAAGCGGATCCACTTCCTGCTGCTCACAAAAACACATGATCTTGTTTTTTTTTTTTTTTTTATGTCTAAATCTCATCTTCCTGTTTCATTTCATTTTTATTCCCGTATAAACTAATTCACACCTAACTGAAACACTCATAGTTATCATCCATCGTGGCCATTATTAGATCCTGTATGCACAAAGGACTAAGTGAGTGTTGAACCTGGATCTGCAAACAAACAGTTTGACCTCATTTGCAGCTCTCAGGCTGGAAAGGATTCAACATTTTACCCGCCTTGTATGCAAATTGCGTAGTAAAAAATTCGCGCCACGAAAAAGTACATGGAAGGAGACTACTTCCGCTTCTTAAATCCCACCTAAAAATAATCGTGTGTAAAGTTTAACGATTACTCCAAGAAAAAGCTAAACATATTTTAAAATGATGCTCAGGAAAAAGGCATTTTTATTAATATTTTAACTTCAAGATTATTGTAGGAAGTTTGTTATGTTGCTAAACGTCTAAATGATTTATTTTAGGCATCTTCCAGGACTTTCCGGTGGCGCGGGAAATGAACAGTGAGTATCTGCAGCTGCAGGTCCTGTTTTATTCACTGCAGAGCTGCAGCACGACGAGTTTGTGTCTCTGTTGGTGCAAGAAGATTTTTTATTTTTTTTTGTTCGAAAAGGAAAAATGCCTTTCACCCGCTCTAAGGTAAGAAAAATAGCACAATTAAAAAAAAAAAAAAAAAAAAAAAGTTTACATATTGGTTGCAACTTTTTATTTATGTTCTTTATTGTAAAAACGCAGTTATAACCTCATTGTAACAACTAGTTAGTTACCGTTTAAATCAAATCAAACTTTCCTCCAACACTGAGCTTTATTAGCGTTATTTCGTCGTTTCAGTGTTTATTTGCACGAACATAAACCACATTTAAGCACGTTACTTTGCAAAAAAACTGATCCCCCACCCACCCAAAAAAAAAAAAAAAAAAAAGCTAAAATAACGCTGTAGTTGTTGTTACTTTATCGAAATTGATCAGTTTTACTCGTAAACCAGCATTCCTTACTTAAAACTTGCACAGAATAAATATGAAGAAATAGATTCACTGAAAAACTTTGAACTAATTGTTTAGGAATGTGCACGAGCCAGTCACCTACATCTGGTAATCTTTGTTACAGGGACGTGTCTTTCAGCCTCACCCGGAAACACGGATGGTTTATGACTTAAACTCGCAAAAAACTTCCTTCAATTGAAGTATATTTAAATTTTACTGTAAACTTTTATATTTACTGGTTCTGTGGCATTAAACTATAAAAGTAGTAGTTTTTTATTGTTTTCGAAGTTTGAAGATTTAAACGTGTTCACCAGAGTTCTGGAATTTTATGTTTTCAGAGATTTTATTTGGGGTCAATCAAATAAGTTAAATTTTTACTTTCATGGCCTGGTGAAATACTATGATATTTATATGTTCTCGTGGTGGATGTTCTCACTGTCTTGTTTTCTAAACTTTTTCCGTTTTTAATTTACAGAGACTGGCGGTCCAGCCACCTTCATCCACCAGGATGAGTCTGAGGAGCTTTCGCAGTGTCCCGCTGGTTCCCATGGAGACTTCTTCTTCCTCCTCCGATGACAGCTGCGATAGCTTTGGCTCAGATGGAGGCTTTGCAAATACGGTAACAATAACACACTAAGTCTTGGCCATAATTATAATCTTACCAAATGGTGTGAATGTGTAGGCACTTTGCAGCTCCATCTGCAACTAATGCTCATCTCTGTGTTCAGAAGAGCAGCTTAAGACAGACGAGGAGGACGGCAAACAAACCAAAGGTGTTTGAAGCTACATCAGAGGAGGATACATGCAGCGGGTTTGAGGAGAATGTGATCAACAGGCAGATGAAATCCATGGTAAGTTTTCAGGAAAAGTATTTTCTGACCTCATTAGACACCACAAAAGTTTCCTCTAACTGTAAATTGTCTTTTCTCTCAGAAAGTGGACTTGGAGTCTGATTCTCCGAGACGCGGCCGCAGGTCAAGCGTCCTGAAGGTTGCGATGACGTTCCCCACCAAGAAGCAGGGAAAGAAGAGGCCTATGTCCGAACCGTTACCTCAGCCTAAAGTAGAGGACCCTGACTCTGAGGATGAGAACTTCATGAACAAGAGAGCCCTGAATATAAAGGAGAACAAAGAAATGGTATAGTTTACTGTGTTTTTATTCCACATGTAATTATTCATGAACGCTGTCCATAGCTGTTGTTTTTTTCTGTATCTGTTAATGTATTAATTCATCCTTATATTTATTTTGTAGCTTGCAAAGCTCATGGCAGAACTGAACAAAGTACCCTTCCCAGGACGGATGGCAATGTTGGGGCCCTCTACGGTACTTTCAGTTTAAGAAACTAAGATTTGCAGTTTCATTCACACTATGTCTTATCAGGACTCCTTGTTAAAACCAATATTTGAACCTCCTCAGCCTCGCCGGAGATCCACAGGAATCCCAGCAGCTTTCAGGAGAAGCTCTGAGCGTTTGTCTCGACCCCACACAAGATCTCGCACACAGGTGGACAGACCCCCCAGCCCGCCATCAGAGGAGGAGCCCGATGACAAGTTCAGCCTGGTTCGCAAAAGCCGCTACTACGAGGAGGACGACGAGCCAGTAAGTCATTTTTTACGAACAATCCCGTCTCCTCGTATGTTGCAGTAATTTCTACAACTATACAGGCATCAACATTGTAATTAACTACATTTGTTTCTTGTACAGCCCCGCCGCCGTTTCTACACTGGCTCCAAAGCCATTCCTCATGTGGTGCGGCCTGTGGAGGAAATCACGGAGGTGGAGTTGCAGCGAATCTGCACCAATGTGCGAGAGAAAGTTTACAACAGCTCAACTGTAGGTTTCACTTTCACACTGAGAAGACTTGATCTGCTCTGTTTTGTTGTAAAGCCCTGGCTGAAGATGGTATAACTTTATTTATTTATTTTTTGTTGTTGTTGTTTTCTTTCCCTCAGGGATCCACTTGTCACCAGTGCCGCCAGAAAACAATCGACACCAAAACAAACTGTCGTAATCAAGACTGCGTCGGTGTGAGAGGTCAGTTCTGCGGTCCCTGTCTCCGTAACCGATACGGAGAAGAAGTCAGAGACGCTCTTCTGAATCCGGTAAATTCTCAAACATCCAATACTTTATATGATATTTTATCATGTGATGGCCAAACCAAGCTGATTATTTATTTATTTTTTTTCCCTCCCCCAATCTCATTGCATTTGACAGGAGTGGCAGTGCCCGCCATGCAGAGGGATCTGTAACTGCAGCTTCTGTCGTGCCCGTGAAGGTCGCTGTGCTACAGGAGTGTTGGTTTATCTGGCTAAATACCACGGCTACGATAACGTGCATGCCTACCTGAAAAGGTGATTGAAGCATTTTTTAATATTTAAACATATTCTAAGTATTTTATATAAAGGTGTAAGTTAATACTAAGATTGTTTTTTTTTTCTTCTTCTCATCTTCCAGCTTGAAAAAGGAGCTGGAGGAAAGTACCAAGTGAAGTGTGAAGGAGGAAGCTGCTGACTGACCCGACTGATGTGCTCTGTGACCATTCTGACAAACGCACAATTCAATTGGTTTTCTTATTGTTTTAGCCATTAGTTATTGGTCGCAGGCTGTGATGTTTCACATGTTATGAACATTGACTGAAATCGGGAGAAGACGGACATGTTTTTTAATTTTCCTCTCACATGTTGTCCTGCTTGTTCTCATGAACTGAGCCCTTTCATTAAGATGATTGATTGTTGAGCAAACGTTGGAGCGGAATATTCCAGAAAATGTCTCAACCAAACTTGTTGACTTTGTCCAAACAGCCATGTCAGCCCTCTTTTTTTTTTTTTTTTTTTTTTTTTTTTTTTTTTAAAGGATGATTGTATTGTTGTACATGTTCCCTGTTCTCATGTTACTGTGTTTTTTTTTTTCTCTTTATCATCAGTACAAATCCTCCTAACCTGCTGCAAAAAATGTCAGCCTTGTTGAATAATCTACTGTATTTGTTTACAATGTCTACATTGTTTTAAATGTATAGTTTTTACACAGTCCATATGGACATGAATTGGCCTCTGAGGGCTCCATCTTTGTGCCTTTTTTTTTTTTTTTTTTTTTTTTAAAAAAAAAGCAAACTAACTTGTGTTTTTTACAAGTTGTTTAGCCTGTTGTAAATTGTAAATGTTTGCTTTGTTTTGGATGTCCTGTAGAAATGGCCCACTGCCCTGCGTGCTGCCGAGTTGGCGCAGGTGGAAAGGGCATAGACCGAGGTCCACTGCCTCTCACTTTTAAACCACTAGGAACTGTGTGATATACTACAGCGCCTGGTTAAATATCCTTCATTAGATAACTGTCACTAATGGTGTGGAAACAATTAGCACACTCTAATGGGAATCTCATACCTGTAAATCATTTTATCCTGTTAAAGCACATTCTCGCTCTGCTTCAGTCTCTTTAGCTCATTTTCTGCCTTACACTGTTAAGTAGGAATGGTTGAAGGTGCCACTGAAGTGGCAATAGAGTTATGGGCTGCATTTTCTGTTCAGAAGTGTGATACTCTACTCAAAATGACATGGAATTAACCTTTGTGTCGTTCGTCTTTGAAATGTACTTGATTCGACCCGCGGCGGAACATCCTCTGATTTCACAATACTGTTTGAAAATAATCAACGGTTGAGATTTCTTTACTGTAATAGCAGGTGATGCTTGTGTTTATGAGGCTCGGCGCCTCTAACAGGAAGAGTTGTGCTGTAATGTTGATGGGAATCTCTGTGATGGTGATGCTGCCTTTGCGTTTATGGGGTTAACTGTACATTTTCATTAAAGCGTTAATCACTGCACAATCATGTTATCAGTTTTCTTTTGACTTGACCATCACTCTATCCAGAACAGTGGCAGCTGTAATTACTGTTATTGAAACATGGAGGAGAAATCCTGAATGCTGGAGATGATTGAAGATCTTAGGGACTGTGAAGGCCGGAGGTTTATTAACATTTCTGTCACTGTGAGGCAGCTGCAGTCTGTTTATAGTCCGTTTTCAGAGTGAAACTTTGACTATTGTTATCTGGTTAAAAACTTGAGGCTGTCACATCCGTTGCACTCTAAAGAAATCACTAAGTTGCCTGCACAAGAATGAGTGGATGAGATAATGATCAACAACTGTCACCAGGCTGCATTAAAGGTGATATACAAATAAAATGTAATGACTTGAGGCTCCACGCTGCAGCCATACTGCCCTAGCACAATTTAGATGTTAAGCTAATTAATAATAAAACAGTAATCTAACAAATGCATGCTCTATTAATTAACTTGTAAGTTAAATAAAATATCCATTATGATATTCTAAAACCAAAGGTGACATCTGACAAAGATGAAGTTAGATGAAGTACAAACCCTAATATAATGGTTAAATACTAAATTGGCATCCAGATGAGCTGCAACAGTCGCTGCAGTTTAATAGTTTTCAAGACCTTTCTAATGTTTGGAAAAGTCTCTTCCAGTGAGAAAAAATGTCCTGCAGGCAAATGAGAAGATTGACTTTCTGTCCTTGTTGTGTTGGTCTAACTGTGGCTCTGAGAAGATTTACAAAAGGGTTTGTCTCCAATTCAGGGGTCACAGCAGCTGTTGTCAGAATTATGGACTGAAAATGTTATTAGGAAACTTTGTGATGTTGGTGGAAGGTGATTCTCAGAGTTTTCAACATTAGTATTCAGTCTGTTTACATGGTTCAGAAAGTTGTTATGGTGACTTTGAACTGATTCATGCATGAGAATAAAAGATTTTATGCAAGAAACATCAGATTTTCTTATATGATGGTAACTGCTACTCTGTCCAGGCCACCAACAGAACAATCCAACCAATGCAAAAGATATATATACGAAATGTACACAGTCATTTACTTTAAGCTATAGAAAACTATAAAATAACGGTTTCACACTGTACCTGCATAATGAAGAGTTTCCTATAAGCTGCAGCAGATGATCCTCAGACGTTGTGGACACAGTCACTAAATAATAAAACACAAGAGCACACGATGTGTTAAACAAATGACAAAACCAAGAAATCAGACTTTAACCTACAACATGCAGCTATGACACTAATGTCACAATACACAGAAAAACTGAATCCAGTGACCTTAAGAAGTGACAAAAAGGTTGTTGTTTGCAGACTCAAGTGTATAAATAGTAACACACAACTGAAAGAAACAATCATCTTCCACGTCTACCACACCATAACTTAGCCTTGATACACTTTATTTTTCAGGTTCAGAAAGAGAGATACTTCATTCATGCCAAATGAAACATTTCCTGGCAGCGGTGGGATTCGAACCCACGCCCCCGAAGAGACTGGAGCCTTAATCCAGCGCCTTAGACCGCTCGGCCACGCTACCACATAGTTAATCAATAACAACCAGTCAAAAAACATTCAAACTAACTTCAATAGTCAGTTATTGATCTAATATGTTGCTAGAGAGAAGGTTAATAATGTAATCCTACTATTTTATTTACCTTATTATTACAAGCACCACATGTGAACTTCAACAGGCTGTGAAGCTTCAAAACACCTGAAGTTTGTGAAACAGAGAAAACGCATTGTCACACAGTCTGAACTTACACATCACCCTCAAAATACATTTACACAACAATAGCAGCAATGAGTTTGGGAATGAAAGAAACATTTGAATGGATGAATGAAGTGAACATTTGACCTTTGACCTCAGGAGACACATCATTGAGCTGAAGATACCTGAACTAAAGGTGAAGCGAGATATAATTTTGCTGTAAATGCACTCAAATGACAAATGAGTCACCAAAACGAAAACAAAAAGCAAAACAAAAAGCGGAGAGAAATGAGACATACTGATAATTCAGATAAATACGAAAAGAAATGTTTTGTTAATATCTCGAGACAGAAGCTCAATTACTGCAGTAACACCAGCTTATTTTTTTTTTTTTATAGTTTGAATCAGTCGTTAACTGAGTCTGTCTCTGTCACTATTAGTGTCAAATGTGTCAAGTGATTGAGCCTTTTAATATATTTACAGTCACACTTTCAAGAGACTGTGTGTGTGTGTGATTGAAGTGTTACAGGCTCATACCATGTTGTAATCAAATAATTGTGTCGATTTTCCAAATCCAATATAGTTTTCTATTATTACTGTAGAGTCTTAATTAAACCTGTAAATCCAGTGTTTGTTAATTACACAACTATTGAACACTAACAACAAAATAATAAAGTAAAAATATGATTGACAATAAAAGAAAATGCCAAGTCATATTTTACCATGCATACAAAAATACATATCTCATAATGTAATAAAAACTCTGACACACAAGAATAAAATAAAACTCACAATTAAAGATCCACACAAGGATCTACCGCAGCGTGGCTGCTCTGTATCGCAAAAATAAAATAAATAATATTCTCTTATACTTCTAGGATACATAAGCGTGATGTAAATAAAACTTGCAACAGTAACATCTCTTGTGTTTTCGCTCTAAAAGGAACATTTCAAAAACTATTATTAGTATAATAAAGATGCACTTGAAAATACTAGTCCTGTATTAAATACCAATGATCATCCACTTTGGGGTGATGAATATTTAGGGAAGTAATTGTTTACAACGCTCAAGCATTGAGCTGATCTGGTAATCAGGCTATGAAATACAATATTTATTCATTAGAGCAGATTTAATGAGGCCTTGCGGCGCTAATTATGAAAACCAGTGTAGCAGTAAATGAGTAGCGCACGGTGGCGGGCTGCGGGGTACCTGTAAGGAGAGACTGGGGGTTGAAGTGCCCTGAGTGCCATGGCACAGTGAGCAGCAACACACAGCCCTGACTGTGACCGTCCAGCCCACAGCAATACATCACCGGACCTGCAGACAGGTCACAGATGGGCCCCTCATCCCTGTGTTTTCCGGCGCTCTTGCACTTTCTAGAATTAGGGCTGGATTTCCCCAAAGCATCTTAATGTCCAGATTATCTGTTCTTTTTTTTTTGTTTGTTTGTTTGTTTTGTTTTTTTTGCACGTCAGCATTCAACATGGCAGAAAAAATCTCAGCCCAGTGGTGCTTCAGGTGGATGTGCACGGCGCCGCGAGGCTTTTAAAACGTTTCATTGATACACTGTCAGCCATAAGGCTAAAACAAGTTGAGCACTCACTCTGCAGTTTCTATTTGTATGCAGGTCTGGAGATATGTGGTAGGATTTCACAGCATAATATGGGTTTTGATTGACTGATATTTTCATTATGGCTGCAGGGTAGTGTGAAGACTGTTAATTTGCTTGAGAGTCCTGCAGGTCTACAGTGATTGTAGTAGAGCCAAAAGAAAAGCTGAATAAATGAAATTCACAGGGCACAATCACAATCTGTGGGTCAAAATCAACTGATTAATTATAATTTAGAATCAATCTGTCAGGCCTCTGTAATAAACACCCTTTCAGGCTTGCTGCTTATTAACCAGCTTTACATGGTGCAAATGTAACATGGTACACCGTGGTTCACCATGTAAAGCTATGTTATTTCAGCCAACACGTATGACTTAGCTCAAGTATCTGATCATAAGAATGAGACAGGACTGAAAATATCGATTGTTCCTACATTTGGATGCAGCTCAGCCAGACAACTTTTCGCACAAGAATCTGGCTCTGACCTCTACATCCTCAAAAGTGTGGTGAGGAGAGTGCTGTTAAATGCACAGTGAGTGACTCTGGGTGGCAGGAGGCTTATGACATGTTCCTTTCCTCCTGTTCCAGCCTGCAAAGTGATGGAAACAGCAGTCTGGTCCAGGTGTCAGGGACATTATCAAAGAAAAGGGCTGCCTGCAGTTGCTCCATCTCACAGGAAATTGCCAACTCACCCTAACAAAGGAAGGCATAAGTGCACTTGCTGCTGCCTTCAAGGGGAGCGTGATAAGATGACATTATAAATACAGAATTGTTCATGGAGGTGGAGGGGTAGGCACATCAGGCAGCTGAACTTGACAATTCTGTTTTCCGTGTGCACGTCCCCAGACTGTATGGGTTTATCTAAAACAAAATCTGCTTCTTTATCCACTCGAGCTTCATATATATTTTTTTTTAAATGTGCTTAACTGTAATTTTGGGACGTTTACACGTTGAATCACAGGAGACGGCAGCTTGATGTAGTTTACAACTTCATTTCCAGGACAAACTGACAAACCACAGAAAAGACAAAGAAAAAAAAACACTGATTATACTGAGACAATGAAAATTATGCAAATAATGTTATGCACATTATATATGTAGTGAGTATACAGCTGGTTGTAAATAATTGGGATGAACAGGAGATGAACAGGAGAGTTTCTAATCACAATAATGACACAGTAAGAATAATTTGTGCGACTTTAAATACATTTTGTTCTAGATAAAGAGTATTTTCTTCTTATTTGTCAGTAAAAACTGATTGACGGTCCAAAAAATTAAATAAAAAAAGAATATCTATTCAAAATAGATGGTCATTATCCATCAATGCTTTTGATAAATATTTAGACCGATCAGTAATGAAACGCTGCTGCTTCTCATCATCATGTGGAGGAGTTTTATCTCTTAATACAATAATGCTCTGTGACACCTGAAGGGGGAGCTCTAATACAGGCAACTTGGCCGCACTTTATCTTGATTTAACTTTGAACAAGTCTTCAGGAGTGAAGCAGAGAAGTGAAAAGGCTATCAGAGCTTTACCTCACATTTCCTCATACGGTTAATCAAATAAAATGACACAGAACACAAATATGCTGCTCCGCAAACCAGAAAAGAGTCAAAGACTTATAATGTCTCACAAGAAGTCGGTACATTTTTGCTATACTTTGCGTCTTTAGAGCAAGAAATCATATTAAATTCTCCAAAGGAGTCCAGCAGCACTCTTTGACTGCAGGAGGGGAAGGTGGAGGGGTAATTATGACCAGGGGAACACAGGGCTGTAATCTGTAAATCTATTCTTACCCTAAGTGAGAACTGGTACATTGGATTGATTTTATTGAGATCATACATTATAAATGGGGCATGGAGGAGCTTACAGCCTTGAGATGGTGGTGCTCACGTGCTTCATTAATTTTTACTTCATTAACTCTCTCCTTCAGACCCTTCAACACACAATTCATTGCCGGGCCATGAATCCAGGCGAATGGACAAGCTCTGGACGACTTTCAGCGGAGTGGATACACCGAGTAACGCTGTCCAAACAAATCAGTAACACATGAAATATACATAACCTTACATCAATCTGTATTCACGCACCAGGTCACTTCTTGTAGATGGATTTACATAAAAAAGAACCAAAAAAAAAAAAGGAGGAAAGAAAAGAAATGTCATCATTCATAAATAATAAACTTTGTTGTTCTAGTCACAATAAGATGAGGTGCCACATCAATTTAGCTGTCAAGCCAAATCATCAGAGCTACAGACACAACATGTATATATATAAAAAACTCACCAGAAATCTTACACGACATAAAACTGTCCTGTCAATGACGGCGTCTTTACTCTCATCCCTCATCTTTAGATCGTCTCTGTACTTGCACTCACCACTTAAAAAGCAGTATGTACCTACAGCAGCCACTTTTTTGTCTCACAGTAAGAAATTTCAAAATTCCCCGCGGACTCTTTAGAATGGACCATTTGTTTAATATTACAGCCTTAAACCCAACAATATCAATCAGTCATGAAAGCACCTATGCATGCTGCCCTGCTCTGTGTCAACATTAAACTCCAGACAAGTGATGGCTTCTGCTGGTTTGTAAAGGCGAGGGAAGGGAGGATGTGAGGAGGTAAAGTAGGATAAATAGATGGTGTGGATAGTTTTCTTTTGATGTTTTTTTTCAATACAATTGATTGACCTATTCAGTAAAAATGAGTGTGTATGTTTACCTTTGTGAAAAATCAACAGTGGAAACAAGACTCTTGAGAGAAATTGATCCTCAGTGAGTTTTTTTTTTTATTACTTTTTTTTTTTAGGGTTTTCACCTAAACTGTAGGTGACAATAAGTCTATTTCAACATCACACTTGTGTAAACTGCATGTGGGACCATGATTGGCTGGCTCAAGTGGCTGTGATGTTACCAAATTCTGCTTGTACGTGCATGTCTTCAGCTCAGATTTAATGTGAGGGAAGAGGAGGCTTCCCACGTTCAGAAGAAGAATGTGAAAACAGCCTACTGTACATCACTCTGCACGGAGAAAGTCAAAGATCCACATGCAGAAACAATAAAGTGTCAGACAATTGACAGAAGAGGGGGCTTTTAAAAACATAGAAGCGAGGCACAGATGTTTGTTTGTAATCTAATGGCGTTCTGAGTCTGAGTCTGAGACTTTTCTAATGCAGCATTTGTATGTAGTTGAGTGCATCTGTGTTGAATCTGGCGCTGAGGCTGTGAAGTTGTTCATGCCTCAAACCTGTTGTCAGACTCATTCCCTCGCTGAGCATGTGAACAACACATCAGCGTTGCCGGCGATAAGTGCTTTTCCTCTGAGGCAGCACAAACTTCTTAACATTTCAAATCTGTTACGACAGCTGTCCCGCCGAACATTTGCGAGATCTGTTTCACCACACATGTTGAAATGATGATTCCCTCATTACATTCGCCATCAAACAATATCTCCAAAGCTAACAGTTGACAAAATCCAGTTAAAACATTCAGGGCAAGCTCTTAAAGGAAGAATTAATGGGAGAAAAAGAAAAACAGCTCTTAGACAATTAGCACCAGAGACCACTCTATAATCTTAAGATTATTTTCACCACTTAAAAGCAGCACACATGGTTTGTATTGTGGTGGGGCAGAATGAACAACACTTGAGTGGATTTGATTTGGTTTCCTTAATCTGCATTTCCTTTAACATGCCTTTCTTCTGTTCCAAAATGTCAGTGTTGATCAACACCAGCTGGAATGGGCCAGTGTGTGTCATCCCAGTTGCAAAATCTTTGAGAAATTTTTTCCCAAGAGGACAGAATGAAAGCATTTCTTCTGAGTCGTGTTTTGAGCTGTCGCCTGAGGGAGATTCAATATTCAGTGATGTTTTTTTTTTTTTTGCGAGCTAGACCTCTTGAATTAAAAACACTAATATTCATTAAAACATTTCGGACTCTGTATTATAATTCGAACAAAAAATAAAATAAAAATATCAAAAGGCTCAACAATACATATAGAGACATCTTCTTGATGACCCCAAAACAGACTGTTCTCCCTGTATGAAACTGTGTGTTGAAATAGAGTGAAATTAATCTATAATTCATTTTTTTGGGGAACCCCCAGGGCACTCCACTGGGCCCACAGGGGTCCCCAGACCTCACTTTGAGAACCAGTATATTGGATCTGGTTAACAGAAACATCCCAAAGCTATGATCATTTAAATAACACATTGTATTTTTGTGGATAAAAAAAAAACTGTAATTGCAAATTCTGAAATTTAACCCTGGGGCTGGTTGCTTAACCAAACATGCTTTGGCTGGTTAGGCTTAGTCACAGAGGAAATGTCTGGCGCACAGATTGAATTTGTTCTCTCTGAAGTCAAAGGCAGGAAAACAATTAAGTGTCTGCCGCACATTTCACTGTGTACCACTTGACACAGTTTTTCACATCACTGGGGCAATTGTCTGCAGAGAGCGACGAGACAAAGCCATTACTTCCAATGTCTCAAAAAGACGGCATTGTTATTTTATGATTTTGAAACATTTCAATTAAGCGGCTGATGGAGATAATAAATATAGTGGTGTGAGACTGGTACTGTTTTCTTTTGTGCTGTCAAGTCCATTTTCAGGATGGTTACTGCTGTTAAATCAGAGGTGCATCTGAGGGAAGCTTTGGTCCCGGTGGTAGGTTCATGATGTGTGAGTGTATGACTGTGTGTGTGTGTGTGTGTGTGTCGCTATCTTCCAGAGCCCCCTTCCCCTCCTCAACCTACGTCTTTCATTCAACGTCGAGTCCTTTCAAAACAAGGTGAAGTTCAGCAAAGTTTCTCTGCAGAGATGATCAAACAGTCACATCACTAATGGCGATGGGTGACAGGGCCAGTGAATACAGATCAGCTTTAATTGTGGTGGGTCTTACTGCCACTGTCTGTCAATCTGAGCCTTTGAATTGGTGAAAATTTGCTCTGTTCATTCTGTTAAATGATGTATCCAATTAAATGCTTTAGAATTCATGATCTTCAGTCAAGGTTAAATGAAAGCAGTTACTCCTGTCAGTAAGGTGATTAAAAGCTGCCTACATCAGGCACATTTTCTGCAAAAATTTAAATTTGGGACTAAAGCATGAATCTTTATTCATTATGTGCAGTCCTGCTATATAAATGTCCAGCACAGTCGCTCTTAATCACCTTGTTCATTTTAAATCTCACTTCAGTCCTTTTTTTTTTTTTTTATTAAAAGGCATCCCAGTATTCAAATGACAGTGTTTTACATTCACATTTAACTGTAGCCAATTTAATGAACTTTCTTAGAGTAAATTTTCCTTTAATCACACTTTTGGTTTTTTGTTCTTTTTTTTTTAAACACTTCAAATTCACATATTTGATTTATGTATATATATATATATATATAATATACATTATATATAACAGCTTGTGAGCTTCAAAAACATTTTCTATATCTTGATGATTGGTCAGTTTAATAAAATGCAAAATAATATTTGTCTCATTAGCTTTTTTTGTTTTTTTAAACTATGATTGAAGGGATAAAGCAGCTCCTGCTCAACAAAACAAAGAATACTGGTTTTTGACAATTGGCTTAAATGAACAAGTGCACTACAGCAAGGAAATTAATTTTCCTCCGGCAAGATGAATGTTATACCAGGTTATTAATGAGCATATAATGTGCTTGTACAAGTAAGTTTTCTGTGTCGTCGTGATAAATGTGACGAAGGGGGTGAAGATCACGTTGACTAATGAGAGTTGTCCGGGGATCTGATCTCGGTGCCCTCTGGGGAGAAGGCCACCGTCTGGATTTCACACATCACATGACGTTAATACCCTGAGGTCCACCAGTCAAGCTGCTTGTTAAAGAATCAGCTCCTTCACTTCTTCACTCCGTCTGACCCATCCCGGGTTCAGGTTCAGTCTTAACTGTGTAAGATGTAATTAAAAGTCATTTACCAACTGTTCATTTTATGGACTCGCTTTGAAACAACATTAACTGTTAATGTTGTACCAATCAAATCTCTTTTCCTTTGTATGGGAGTTATCTTTTGTGTCTGTGGACAAGTAATGAGAAAACCAACATTTGATCTCAGGATTGTAAAGGGGTTTTGAATTTGTAATAATTCTTAGAAGTGTTTGTTATATTTATCCGGGGTTAAATTAACAAAATTATAATAAGTCTGTTTTATGGCATGTCTGAATAATCAGTCATTTATTAGAAGTAAGAGACTAAAAAAGTGCAGTGCTTTTAAATGTGGCGAAAAATGCAAATGTGGATAAAATCTGTAAAAGAAATTACAATATGTTCTGTCCATTTTTCATACAAAATCACAAAAAAAGTCCTAAAGCCACGTGAACATGATATCACATACAAACTACTTGCAAAATGGGTGAGAGGGAAACACTTGTGAGATATCTTCACATGTGTAAAGTGGGTTTATGCATCTTGTCATAAAAGTTATAAGGGTGAAAGAATGTAGCAGCAGCAGCAGCAGCCAAAAAACTACAAGGAGCAAAATGAAGGCTTCATAGGTTCCTCTATGTTGAGTCCTATAGATACATAATGGGACACAGGCCCGAGGGCCATGATGCACATTTGAATGTCTGCCAAATACATAAACCAGGCTCACTCAGGGGTTCGTGGCGAATAAATAAGGCTGTGGATTACATCAAATCTCTTCTCAAACCGCAACTCCTGCATGCCACTCCCAGTGTAGAGACCATTTAAACTCTAGAAGGGGCCAAACATCAGCAGTTGGTCTCCTTTAAACAAGTCTGACTAAAGTAGAAAAATAAATAAAGCCTCCGGCGCTCTACTTTAATGTATTCAATTAACTGGGGTCCCTCTAGAGAACTCCAGCGCACACTTGGATAAAGAGAGAGCATATCGCCTGGAGATGAATACGCTGAATGCACTCATTCTGAAGACCAAATCTTCCTCAACAGGTTCTTACTTAATTAAACTTCCCTTCATCTGACTTTCTGTCGCTTTCGAGGGAAAATTGGGAGAGGCACATTGAAAAGCCGGGGGAAACTTTGTTCACTATCACATGTTGTTTACAGGGCTATTTGGGGGACGTGTAGGGCCTCTGATAACCTCCACCATCACTGTGGAAAGTCAACTCAGCCTGAAAGAACAGAAAAGTATATAAAATCTCCAATTCAATCATAGACAATTATGTGGTGAAATGAGAGAAATTCAGCAGCCGTCAAGTCTGAGTGGGAGGGATAATTATCTGGCAGTCATTACTGCTCCCATAATAGCATTTAACGACATTCATATACTGTATGAACATATTGCACTTGTTGGAAACATGTAAGTTGAAAATAATCAGGCCGGCCGTTTCTTGGAAATATACGAGATCCTCTGTGCACTGAGAAGTGTAACATGTTCATCGTGTCCTTGAGAGAATGATGTATGTTAGTGTGAAATCTATCTAATTATCTCAAATATGTCTCATGAGGATCTATTCAGCATCCCTTTGTACCTTATTTTCCCTCTGCAGCCCCATTGTGCAGCAAAGCCCCAACAGAGTTTTCTATCTATTAAAATCAATCCCTCATCGTATCGTGCACATCCACCATTTGCTGCACTTTTTCCGTAACAAATCAACTTAATCAAGCTCATTAAGTGTCATTATTAGCTATTTATTGTTATCTCCCTCAGTGTAGTGCTGACAGGTCCACCCCGCCCATGCGTGTTCCCCTTGATACCAGGACCTTTGCTCATCACAGCAGCTCTACACTCGGTTCTAATTGGCCTCAATTGTGTTGCTCTTGCAAAAAAGATTTTTTTTTTTTTTCAAAAAAAGGGAATTTTCACATCTGACATCTTATTGCACATGTCCTTTGCACGGCGAAGACAAATCCTGTGAGGATGTAAGGCAGTGAAATGAAGTGATATTCTCCTTCGTAGCTAAGAGTCTGGTGGATGGATGTGGAGATCGGACACAGAGAAGAGAAGATGCCCCCCGCCCTGATTCCCTTTTGTGTTTAAGTGTGGTGTTAAATACTGTGGAGGCTCCTTAATGCAGCATGGCGAATGTATTTCCACAGCTGTCAGGGTGATGGACAGAGGGGCGAGTCTCGCCATTGCAGCGGCGTGCTTCTACCTGCACACAATAGACCTGCAGGATGGGAGTGTAGACTGATGAGAGGGAAAGAGGGAGAGGGAGGGAGACTGAAGGGAGGATATATGTGTGTTGCTGTGGAGGAGGTGTGCGTGGAGGGTGTGGGGAAGTTTGTCCCATCGCAGGAGTTATTAAGTTTGTCTCTCGGACACACTTGGTTTCACCAGGGTGCTCATCCCTCATTCATAATAGATGCTAATCTGCTCAGGGCTGACTGATGACAGAGCTTCCTGCCCTTCATAGAATTAGTCCTCAGCTTTATCAAAGGACCCAAACTGCCTGCTAATTAGACTCATTTCCTCCAGCATGAATTATTTATTTCCATTGTAACTGATCAGAGGCGATTGTGACACATCATGCTGCCACCAGTTTTCATACAGATGCGCATGCCACCACAAGTCCTCCAAACTATTCGCTCGGTATATATTGCGTTTTAATGGCGGCAGGGAGCGGTTCAGCTGTTTCTTCACTGAATTGAGGGTTTTTATAGAGGTCTAAATGACACAAGATGCACTGGAGTATTTCAGAAAGAGGCACGCTCCTTTACGAAAACAAATATTAATCTTTGGTTTTGGGCATTACACTTGAAGGATAGGCTTACATCTTTTTTTTACCGTCGACGTACACCCAGGTACATCACTACAATTTTCCCTGGTTGTAATCATTGCTCCCATTCATACTGACTGTAATTAAACCCCTTCCTAATGCTATTTCTCATGTAAACGATGAGAAACAAAATCCACTGCCATCTCTCTGTGCAAACAATATTTCCCAAAGTTTAATTAAAGTTAATATGAAGCTGCAGCAGGCACAGTTAGTCAAAGTCACAGTCATTTCAATACAACATTAACTCTTTTTATCAGGGTGCCTTCCTCCGGCTCAGCAAAGAGACACTGTCTGAGAAAACAGAAAGAGGGAAATTTATACTGAAATAACCAAAACTGTACATGATAACTGAATCAGTCTTATATTAGCTTCAGCTGATCTTTAGTGCTCTTACATGATGAGCTCAGAAACAAACATTGTAAAGAGGAAAAACAGTTAAAGCAGCAAATAATAGCAGCTTTTAGTTCTAGTTTAGTATGGTTAGATTTTAAAAAAAAAAAGTACCTGTCCTATAAATGTCAGACAGTAAAGTAAACACAACACCATCAGTAAGTTACAAATACTTCCTATAGTGACTGTATGATATTTCAGACTGAAGGTTTATGGATGTATTCCATAAGTTCTGTTCTCCTCATCAAAACATTCACTCCCTAATTACATCTACTTAAGCAATTTTGTGGAGGGAAAAAAAAAAATGTTGTGCTTAATTGCATTACTATCTTGAAGGCAGAAATATGCAGAGCGAAAAAACGTATAGCAACGCGAGGCAACTGCTAATTAGTCAGATATTTGGTTTGCATTACCAAATAGCATATTACGCACGACACAGATAGGAGGCTAAAGAGAGTGAGGCTTCTGTTCTTGAAACTGTAATCAAACAAAGACAGATGTACAGATAAACACTAGAGGGAAAGTTTGGAATAATTATTCATCTGCTCTCTCTTTCTCTGTTCACATAGTTACTGCTTCTTTCTTCTGCGAGAAATCAGCTTATTATACACATTTCCCTCTCTGTGATTTCGCATCTATAGGTGCCAGGTATCAGATATAAAATTTCTCCAACCACAATACCCACTGATAAGGTTAATAAAAACAGTCCAAGCATTACAATAGCACAAAATGTTTAACAGATGAAATATTCATGATGGCATATTGTGGCGCATTTCAAAAGCTTGTATTTACAAATCAGGCCAATACAATGTGCTCTAGTAGCCTGCCATTTTCTCTTGCAGTTTGGGTCAATGCACAATAAGGTCCCATTTTTATCACACAATTTGAAAGTTTATTCAGACTTTGAAGCGGTCTTTAAAAAAAAAGAAAAAGATGGCCTTCACTCTCTACAATAACACTTAAAATGCTCTTTTGGTTGCCATTTTTACATGAACAATAGGAAATTATGTTGAGGCAAGAAAGAAAAATTCTTTTATAATGAATACCACCTTTAGTGATTGCAAATAATTGCGTTAAGTGGCTTATTTGCCTTAGGTCGGGGAGGGTGACTCCTGTATAACTAATATAAGGATCTGAACCCTCACCCTCGCTGATGAGGCCTATTCACAACTCGGCTGCCCTGTGCCCCCTCCCAGCTCCTTATGCTGCAACGTGATGAGGACTGTGTTGTTAAAGTTTCAAAGCAACGATTTTATACAACAATATTCATCTCTCTGTTATGTAGCAGGAAGTAATGGACCGGTGCTGCTTCTGTCTTCAGTGGGAGCCGAGAGACGCCACAAGAAAAAAACTGTACAATGGGAAATTACACATCGGATTGTAAAACCTACAACATGTTCTCTGCTAAAACTGCATTATGATAATAATGTGAAATGAGGGAACAGCATCTACCGAATATCAGGAAATTTAAAAAAAGAATAACATATAAGACTGACTACTAAATCCTTTGTAGCGAATGTTGGACAGTGCATCTACTCAAACATTGTGCTTAAATGACGGCTCTGCTTGTTGTTTTTAATTGGGATGACATTGTTACTTAAATTACAATCGCTTCTTCAATGCAAATAACCACAGATTTATGCTTTAATTTGAATTACACACTGTTTAGTTTCTCTTTACCGCAGTGACTTCACCTTATTTAAGGTTATTGTTATTTTCATTTATCTTACTTCAATACATTTCCTTCAAAAATCCTGTTATTTTCACCGCAAATATTTATTTGAATGCTACCGTGTCTTCAGACGCACAACAAACGATTATATGTATTTGTCAGACATTAAAGCTTCCCAACAGCAAAGCAGTCAGAGTTCGCTCCACTCAATCAGCCGCAAACATCCTAAAACCTAATTACATGTTAATACATCAATAATAACAATAATAATAATAAGAACGCCAATAACATAACACATCGAGAGGGGTCAGCCTTCATGCTAGTTGTTTTTCTCTGATATTCTGAGTAGATTTTGATGATTCTTAATTATTCACATGTGGATAAACAGTCATTGTGTGTTTATTCCATGTGACACAGCACTGAATAAATGTTTTTTTTTATATTGGAGTGAATAACTGAACAGCTTCAGAACATTACTCATAGACTCATAGTAAAAAAAAAGTCATCAGTTGGATTCTTTGTTTATTTTATACCATATTTCACTCTGGTCAGAAGTCCAACAGTCATAGAGAGAGGCAGATACGATGGTTTTCCAGTTTGCTGTACCTCACACTGAGCTCTGTGCATCTGTTTGCAAGTGAAATGAAAACTTTGAAACGTACACTTTACATTACAACATGATGTAGTGAAAAAAAAAAACACAAAACAAGGTCTTTCCAAAAAACCAGTCAACATCTGTTTATCTCATCTGAGCAATTTAGCACGATCTTGAAGCAATCTTTGGAAATAAATTGTGCCTTCTATTACTCATGGAAACATGCTATGCAACATGAAGCCTACTCTAAACACAGTTTCAAAACAAAAAAATTTGATCTGTTTTGTTTCAGCGTTGACCCTTCCCCATTAGGCAGAGCTCAGTTACAGTTTACCTCTCAGAGAAAAAAAAGGCCTTCATGGATTATTAGCAGTATTCTGGCTGATGGTGGAAAACAAAAATATAGAAATGATTGCACACATTGTCTTCCATTTGAAAAGAGATACCGAGGGAAATCATCAAGAGAACAAAAAAAAAAAACACAAAACAAAAAAATTCAGGATGCTGAAATAATTACTTTAGGGTATCCGGTGCTCTCTCATGGAATATATCAGTGGCCACCATGTCTGAGGTTTGACCCACAGTTGCTGCAGAAATCTCAAGCAAACAAGGGACAAGAAATGAAACCACCCATTGCCCATTGTAGACGACTAACAGTCGTCCCTGGATGAGAAAAGAAAACCCTGAAGAAACTGACCAGCTGGACAATGACCACGTCAACTCAACTGTGTCCGGTTTAAACAGCAACTAATCGGCATCAAATGTTCACAGGTAAAATCAGGTAGAAGAAAAAGTGAGTTTGTAGTTTTGATAATAACCTGAAATGAAGTTTAAAAGTTTAAGAAAGTTTGATTTGTGTAGTAAGCTTTGTGTGTAAAATGTACAATTTAGGAACATAAGAGTTGACATTAATGTTATAAATATATAAATGACAATAATAATGTTTTTAATGAATCTATCCTTGGTATTCTCTTAGGTTTTTATTTATTGTAACTATGAATAATCTTTTTTTTCTGTTTTGCTGTGTGATTTAGATGTAACAAAGGTTTCACTATTTTGATGTCATATTATGTATCAGTAATCATGTGCTTTCTTTTGAATAGATGCAGTTATTAAAAACAGTTTAAAAGGCGTTTAAGGCATCAGCTCCTATTTCATATCAGAAAAAACATGCATTTTATTTGATGAAATTTAATCAAATCTATACAAATTTTAACAATAATATTTTTTTTTTCTCAAGAGACATCAAATTGTTAAATGTTAATGAAGTGTCTACAACCTATATATTCTATATGACTCACTATTAACTAACTCACTGAGCTACTTTAATCTTCATCCTGCTCTTTTAACTTTCTAGTTGAAAATGGCAGGATTGGGCAAACTTTAATAGGTTCAGCTTGAAGCTACAATGCATTTAACAAATATACCACTCATTTTAATTCCACATTATTTCCAATAATCTCTCCAAATTATTGATTAAACTGTGAACAAAGTTTCTTTGATTTTAGATTTTTTTTTTGTTATAATTCCCTAATAGTAATATCTGTGTGGAAGGAATGCTTTTATCTGTAATTTATTAATTAATTTACATAAACACAACATGATTACATCAGGAAAGTGTGATTTCTCAGATGATTACAATAATGAGTGGTTGGGGGTCACAGGAGGGAAGAAAGTTTTGCAGTTCATATCCAGTTCATGTAGTCACCGTAGGAGCCAGCACTTAGCCTATTAGGAGTAGTGCCTCAGCAGCACGCAATTAAATGTCTCCATGCAAAATGAGCACTCAGGTCATGTTTAATGGGCAGAGAGCTAATAAAGGTTGGGCTGAGTGGCAGGAGAGGTGACTCACCCTACAGCAGCTGCACAAAGGTGTTGCAAAGACAGGAGCAGGCAGGGTCGCTGGTCGCCGTGTGGACTCCATCAGGTACCCTATCATCTTCTAGCACAGAGCCACGTCTCCTCTCCCTGCGAAGGAATCAAATCAGCGAGTGTTACTCCAACAGCTTCTATTCACACACACTCACACATATATAGAAAAAGACATAAACAAATATACGTCATGTACATGCACTGAGATTTTTTTGAGTGCAGGCGTAAGCGGCTGTTTAAATGTTATGAATGTGATATTTGCTTCCACTGACACATGCAGTGCAGTATTACTGTCGGCGTTCAGCGTTATTTGGATGTTTATCAGCCGTGCACTCATGGATCTGTAGCTCCGTGGCTCGTACAGTGTAGACAAAGAGACAGCATGACACATAACATAAACCTTTGAGTCGATACTTTGCTTTTAATGGAGAGAGATGAAAATATCAATACCAGCTAATTTACAAATGCATTTTGTTGCCCAGTTACTTATAGTTAATTGATTTTAACAGCCACACGGGAGACAAAGCAAGAAATCAATTGCAGGGCCAAGTTAAGTGACTGCATGACAGCTCATATTGTGGCCAATCTGACGTAGTCTAATCTGAAAAGACAATAATCCAAAGAGGAGGAGTGAATATTACAGCTGAGTGTGACACGCCACCTCACTCCACAACAGCAATACCAAGCTGTCTGGCAAGAAAACATGAGCTGAAGTGGAATAAATTCTCCTGGTAAATGTTATTACAAACAATATGCCTTGGTGAAAAAAAAAAAAAAGAGGGAAGAGCAATCTGCGCAGACTGACCATTGTGCGAACCGTTTATCAGTTTGAAATGTTATTTCATGCATTAATACTTCACAAACTGCTTTCTCCCTCAACACTTGCAGTACAAAAACCCTCCGATTTATGATTACCAGTCAACTAGGCAATAGTCTGTGGCCCCCGTCGACACACCACTTCCTTTTACTTCCCTCACCGCGAGCTTGTCTCAGGGCCCCTGCAGGTTCAGAGACAAGGCTGTCAGGATAATGTGATCAAGGTGGATGCAGGCTGAGAGAAGCTAAATCGTGGCTGAGGGATGACATTCTTTGATTTTTAACCATTACAGAGTTTTCACAGAGCTGCAGTCAATTTATTTTATTTATTCTAATGAAGAGCATTAGGAGTGCCATAGTGTGCTGCACTGCACACTGATCGCCTCGTTAATCACACTTTGCAGACACTCGCAAATCAAGTTCTAACAGCAAGCACTGAATCAAGTGCAATGAAGCATAAGCTCCTTCACAATTTATGATCTTTCAAATTGCATCTTTTCAACCATTAAATTGCAAGATACCATAAATTTTTATCCTCTCTTCTTCAGTCCTGGTATTGATTCTGTCGTGTGAAAAATAGAAGAGTAGTAAATTCAGGCAGTTAGACAAAATTTAAGCCTTGTCTTCAGAAAGGAAACTGAATGGCACAAGGAGGGCTGTTAATTTGCCATCGAGAACAAATATCAGGAGCGATAAAATTTTAAAAGTCCAACAGCGGCTTCAGAGAGGTGGCTCAGATGGGTTTCAGTCCTCTGCAACCTTGAGTTCTTTTACTTCACTGCCTCTTAAATGCCAGTGCACCTTCAGGGTCTTTTACCTACCATTTTTTAAGATTAGGTACCTGATGTGCCGCAGAATTAGAATGAAGTTCTCACCATAAAGTATGAAAATGTCTAGATCCTCTTTTCATGTGCCAGACGGTCACAGATACAGCACTTCTCTAAAGAAGAAGCAAAAACAAATCACGACATATCATATAATATACCTACATATACAATGCCATATAATGCAAATTTCGCTTTCTTTTCTCAACCCGAGCAACAGTAACAGTCTCCGCAAACTTGGGAACTCGGCACTCAAGAGTGGTCATTACATTTAACCTGTGAAGATCTAAAATGGTTGTTACCTGCCCCATACTGTTCTCAGAAAATGGCATAATTGTTCTTAGATTGCATCTCCCTCACACCGAGCTGTAAGGAACACTTGTCAAACAATACAGTCAAATTAGTTCTCTGTGATTGAGCATGTTGAGGATCTATCCAGTACATTACATATCTAGGAAAAGAAACAGAAGTGCCATGAAGGAGTCTCACTTACTGTGATAAACTAAGGGAGAAGCAAGAGAACCAGTCAGCAGCTTCCAAAAGTTAAGGGTTAACCTCTTCACATCTGTACAGGGAACAACTCTTAACTTGTGATTGGAAAAGAGGGCCTGCTATTACATGTGACATGAAAATAACAATGCCTGCAATATAAGAATCTTGTAAGTAAAGTTCTAGGTAAGACACATCTGCATGACTTGTGTCAGTTTTCAAAAAATAAAATCTTAAGTTAAATGAAAGAAGCGATGTGATGATCTAAAAGAATATCTCAATGTAAAGGCTATTGTTTCAAAAAGCCACATGAGAATTCAAACGGTTAAGTAAAAGAAAGTGACATTTCAAAAATGTCTATCCTATTATTTTTTATTTCTCAGAGTCAAAGAAGAGACTCCTCCTCGGTAAGAACCAGAATGGTAATAATCGCCGTTAGTGCTGTGCCAGACAACTGCTCTGAAAAGGTGAGGAGTGCAACCGCAGCAGTATGGCCGACAGGCGTGGACGATAATGCTGCTCCAGTCACTTTCATGGGAGGCGCTTCCCAACTCACAATATGACTCCGCCATCCTGGGTGAAGTAACGCTGGTCAGGCAGCAAAAGTGTTTTTGACACAGACCCTCCCCAAGGGAAGGCCAATCAGCAGGGGAAATAGCACGTAAGGAAAACAAACCATAATAAAAGGCATAAAAGCTCACAAACATTGGATTGATCAGACAATTACAACCCATCTGGCTTGTTAAACTCAATCTGCTATCACACACAGGCTGGCAGTTTGGCTTTTTGCAGTTGGTGGTGCAGTTGGACTGATCCCAGATCTGCAAATAACTGAAACTTAGAGGACAGGTCTGATGATATACTGTATTTTTTTTTTCTTACAATTAAAAAACAAAACACAAAGGAACTAAAATCTACAAGAAACTGATCAGCAGGATTAAAAACACCATAGAGGTTCACTGTTAATATTTAATAAACCCTGACTCACTGATCTATCTATCTATCTATCTATCTATCTATCTATCTATCTATCTATCTATCTATCTATCTATCTATCTATCTATCTATCTATCTATCTATCTATCTATCTATCTATCTATCTATCTATCTATCTATCTATCTATCTATCTATCTATCTATCTATCACATCTGCACTTCCTTCTTGCTTTTATCGTGGTCATTATTTTTTTGTTTTTATGTAGCCATAATCTAAACAATCTAAACTGATCTAAACTTGATCAAGAACTTGTCCTTGAGACAATCTAAGTGCACATACGTTTCATCATCACGTTTCATTAATCCACAAATGAAAATAGTTCCCAACTTCCCAAACATTATTTAGTCCATTTTGAGTAACATTTGCTAAAAACTACAGTGTCTTGCTCTTTCAGGAAATATTTTTGCCTTTTTCAAACTGGTGCAGGGCCATAGACAGTCTGGGGACTAATATATTGTTTATGTTTCATGGGATAAGTTGAGGGTAATAAAAATACAGGACATCTCCAGCTGTGAACATCTCAGCCACATCATAACAAAACAAGCGTCACTCAGATCTTAATTTGATGATCAATGACTAAGGGATCTTCTGATGTTCTGTACTGATCTGTATCCGCATCCAAACTGTACACAATACACCACATTGTATGTTCCTCTTGTGATGACTCATAGATAACTGGACCACAACACAGTCTGACTCTATAGGCAAGCACATATCAAACGACAAACAAAAGACACTTTCACTGGCTCAACAAAGGGAGATGCTATGGGGTATGACAACTTCTTGTGAACGACAAAATGCTGCCTGACAAGCTTTCAAGGGATGGTTGAGCTCTGGCAGATTACAGAGATCTTTATCTTTTCATAAAACAGAGTGCAGCATTTAAGTGCCAATGACTGAGAATACAATCTGAATTGTAAAGTGTGTCACAGTCATTACATGGAGATGTAGGGCCAGTAATGGTGAGAGTAATTGTGTGATGACAGTTTCACTGCACAGTGACATTCTCTAGGGCATTGTCATCATCCCTGACAGGTAATACGGGTCCACTGGGAACTGGGTATGTCTTACAGTTGGAGTTCCTTCTTCATAAACACCCCCCAACCCCCCAACACATCTTTACTTACAGCTTTGTCAAACCCCAGAACTCGCAGTGGCTTTTCAATATAGCTGCGGGTCTGAGAGAGGTAATTAGATGTAAATGTGAAATAATGGAATCATGGCGGGTTGTTACATAGGGAGAAATGCAGACCTTGGCGTGATCTCGGAGTGAAAAGCACAATTGCTTAAAAATCAAAACATGCTGTCAGCGGCTCACCTAAGCAGCAGAAAATGCCCTGACTTTGGAATACATTACAATGGTAATTGCTCTGACAAAATTACCTTGTCTAAGATGAGCTCGACCAGACATCTGAGATATGCATGTCGATTGGCTCAATTTCATGATCATTGGGAGGCTGAAATCAAGGCCTTTATGTGGGAGAAAATCAACAGGGAAATTGACATAAACATCTCATCGGAGACATTACACTGAAAGGTAGAGACAGCTTCATTTTCACACTGTATTATTGTGAATCTATTCAAACGTGAAGCTATACTTTTAGAACCATTCTTCTGCTAGAAGCTGTTACGTATCTGACACTATGAGACATAAATATACAGGTGAATGTGGAAATATTGCATTTGAATTTATTTAATGAATTAGATGTTTACGTTTAATAAATAAGAGCATGTTGCTCCCTCTAGTGGTTATTTTACCTTCAGTATAGTTAATAAAAAGCATTTTTAAAAAGCATCCATGGCCGGATGCGAAGCACGATTTGCCGTTCTAGCTCAGATGTTCGTCTTTTCACTGCTGCTTTTGTTACCAAATCTGTGCTTTTTCATCTTTAAGCGTAACAAAAAGAGGTGGAACAACAAGCAAAACTGAGCAAAATGACTTAATAAACAAAAACACAGCGTCGCACCGCAGACTCCACCTTTGATTGTTAGTTGTGGCTCTTTCCAGTCTGGGCTTTTCCTCACACGTATCAGGACAGCAAGAGTTAAAATGCCTCTCGTGTCTGTGATCTGATGAGGATCACCTTCATCCATTTGAAAGGTGATTTCCGAGCAAAATTGTTTCTCCGAACACATGCTGCTTGAGCCGAGAGCACATTTTTCCAGCATGTTAACAAACATGTAATTTCCATAAACACGTCCAGTAATTGACAGCTTGATTTGGGCTCTGCCAGGAAGCTGACAGACAGTTCTTGGCTGCTTTAATGCAGGCAGCACAGGCTTAAGGCCTCACCAGGCTGTAATGAGCTTCTCAGAGCTTTGTCTGGATTAGACCAGCAAACACAGACAGAATCTCACACAAATCCCATCCAACATTCTTTATCTTGTTAGATTATATCATGCGCTATCATTCACAAACACTGTCAAATTAATAAAGAACTGAAGTCAAATATCAACAGTGACAAATTGAAATTTAAATCGTAATCAGCAACGATCAAAGAGATGAGTCAAGCTTTTATAAAACGTAGCAACACATATGCTACGGTCAGATTTAATATATTTAACAGCTTTTTAAGAATTCATGTAAAATTAAGCCAATACTGTTTTTTTTTTTTTTAGATTAGTCCAACTGTTTTTGTTCATCTTGTTTCAAAGAAAAGGCCAATAGAACAGATTTGTGTATTAGGATTGGTAAGTTAATGGATTTAACTGTGAAAATATCAAATGTTTAAAGAAAATAAAAAATGTACAAAATCAGCTTAAGACCTCAGAAATTCAAATGTAAGACAACTGAGAAATCTTCAAAATCTTAGTGAATTTTAGTAAAACAGTCTTAGTAAATAGACTTTTTTGGAATTTGAACCTATATAACCATATATGGATTATACTCTAACTATTCTCTTTCTTTCATTAAAGACCGTGATAGACATGAAAAATGTATTTGAACACATGATTTATAATGTGTGTTGGACTTTGTCTGGTCTGTATTGCTTTAGTCACAGACTGTCAGTGGGTCTGTGTTGAGCCCTGCAGTATCTCCAGGCAAAGGTTTGCTGCTTGAACATCAGCTCCACATTCATGTCTATTCTCCATGTGAAAAGCTGCGGTTCAAGAGCAGCAGAGAGACGATGGTGAGCACAAGAGGAAAAATAGACTCTGATAAATCTGTATTGAACAGTGTGTGAAGGATGTTAATACATATTAATGGTGACAGGAATATTTGCAAGTGAATACACTGGCAAAGGGGATTAAACATAACTCTCCATAGAAGGGGAGGTATCATCACTCCCATTCTGGCGTGGGACTCGGCCGTATCAGATTCATCCCCATGCACATTGCCAGCAAACACTAAGCCCTTATCTCTCCACTGGGCCTCTCCGGAGAGTTTACAATTTCTCGCTTCGCTGGAGCCTGAGCTGAGCTTGTTACTGGCACAAAGGCTGAGAGGTGGCCTGGTTGAGAGCACAAAGCCGCCCTCACCTCTGGACGGACACATTTCCCTCAGATAACGGACGACTTGTTGGACAGCGGCACCAGAGTGTCCCTATACATTAGTATGACAGCCACACATCCTCCAAAACAGTGGGAGTCACAACAAAGTTAAAGTTAAAAAAGAAAAGGATACACAACACACTGACATGGCTCTAATAAAGGATCCTTATTAATGAGTTGTGTTAGAGGTGGCAGAGGGACGTGAACCCAGCAGATGTGATCTGGTTCCTGGGAGACATTTAACCATCCTGCTGTGGACACTATTCTCTGAGGGCACAAGCATCAGAGACAACGTCCCATTTACTACTCCGCTGATCGCGTTAACTCCCGAGGGGATTAATGATAGGAACATAGATGTGAAATTTAGGGTAACTGGGGCTTTTTAAAGACACCAAAATCCTTGTTCTGTCATTTTTACACAAATGAAGCTATTTAATGGTTAAACTTAACAGTAAAGTATCTGTATACATTTTCAAAACCTGCTCTTCATTCAGCTGTAATATAAAAACCACATGTGCTGCTATAAATACATCTTAGCCGTGAGTCAAAACAAACAACAAAAACAAGGTAATTATTTTCTGTGCAACCCTTTGGCTGTTCAGACTGTCTGAAGAGGAAAAGTATGTGAAGAGTAAATTAACCAACAAACTGCTCTTGTATATGTTACAAATCTATTTACCAGTTATAAAGGCTGCTGATGTAGCCTGATATTTTAGTGATGCAAATTAAAACAGACTTGTGATGTTAATCAGATCAGAAAAAAAAAAAACATTAAATTTAGGGATTAGAATGTGATATCATTATCTACATCTAACTTGTTTTACTTAAAAAAAAATCTCATTTTCTTCCTCTGGGAATAAGGGTTGTTTTTATTAGTTTGCTTAACAAATGAACAGATGTGAAAATAGTGAATTATTCATATGTAGGTGACCCAGATAATCTCACACCACAGATAACTTAGAACTGAGAGATACTAGATGGACGGTTTAGCTACGACAGGATACACAGAGGCCCATAAAAACAGGTCAGGTCATAACACGCCAGCGTCCTGTTAAATCTTTCTGAGCTTTGTCAAATTATGACATATGTGGCTTCTCTCTCCAGCAGAAAGGGGTGATGACAACATGAAAAAGCGCAAGTTATTTTACTCTATTTTATAAAAAGAAGAGAATGCCGATATGGTTTCAGCAGGTTTTAAGTTGACAAGTAATATTGGATTGCTGCTTGTCTTACAGTAGGTCTCCCAGTCACGGCAATTTCAGCAGACATGTTGCTGAGACAGCTCTGGCATTGTTTTCTGGGACACAGTGAAATTCTATTTTCAGTTTTACTTGGTGCAGTAATTATCTGCATTGTTGGTGAGAATAAAGAAAATAAAGTGCATGAATATGTGCCGGTCAATTGGATTCTGTCAGTTCAAGCAGAATTGGGTACACAAGCGAGCAGCTTGCCAGCTTGTAATAACGATGGTGTTTGCGTGGAACAATTTCCCCTCTAAAACAGCTCATCAACAGCAGAGAGAGTCTGTCACCCAGGGTACGGAGTGACAAGTCTTCTGCATCTCTGTCTGTTATTAACATGTCTCTTACGACAAGCTCAATTATCTGACACTGCCCGTAATTTCCATTCCTTTTTCTGGCACAATGTAAAGTTCCTCTCCTTCATTTTCAAAGCTGGTCGTTTTGGATCCGGCAAATACTGATATAAGACATGTGTGGGAGGAGGAAATGAAAACTGAGGGAAAAACATCTGCAAGTCACAGCGAAGTTGCCACAGGTTTGCTTAGCTGAGGCCTCGATTTGCCATTTAAAAAGCCAGAATGTTAAACATATTTATTATAGTAATGCTGTTTGTTTATGTCCGTACATGCTGAACGAGGGAGATCGTTGAGGTGTGATAAAAGGTGTGATAGTATAAATAAATAAAATAACAGTATGTGTGAGAATAGCGAACAGGTTTCATGCTACACCTCCTGTATTGGCTGCGACATTAGCTGATGTCAAACCTTGTCGAGACCTGTACTTAAGGTGCTTGGAAAAAGATGGAAATTTGAAAATGATGAATCTCAGGATATGTGATGTGGAAAACGTCAGAGCAGCTACTAACAGGACCTTGTGGTGAGATTATTCTGTCAACTAAACCTGAACTGTTTAAGGATTTGTTCAAGATAATGCTTCTGAACTTCACTCTCACCCGCATTAATATTCTAACTACTGCAAAAACCATACAAAAAAAACTTGTCATAATTACTCAAAGGAGATTTTATGTGGCTTTATAATCAGTACGCTTTGTTTTGTGGCAGTTGTGACCTTCACAGTATCATCATCTGACCTGTGTGCCATGTAGCTGCGTTTACTTTTTATGTACAATTTTCTAATATATTCTACAAAAGAAAAAGAAAAAAAGACGGAAAAATTATACAAATCACATCAAAGGTTGATCTTGATTAACTCTTTGATTTATTTTAATGAACCATTCAAACTGCTTTTTTTTTTTTACCGAACTGACTAATGATTATTTTCAGACTGAACAATCTCGCAATGATTTTGAATAACTCAACTAAAATAGAGGATAAATGCCACATTCATGCGACTGAAGTCATATTCTTCATATTTTAACGGGGAGAAAATGAGGACAGACACCTTTTAGGACCTTTTTATCTTGAAGTTTTTTTTTTTTTTTTTTTTGAAAAAATGGTTTTGAAAAGTTCAAGTCAGAATCATAGCTGATAACTGAGGGCTATTTTGGAAACATTATGTTTTAGTGCAGACCCCAAAGGCCTATTAGAGGTTACCTTACTGCTTTGAATCTTAAAGCTAGACTGCCTCCACTCGTGTACGGAGGGATGCGTGATAAAAAGTGAAAATGTTCCACCAAAGTGAAATATCGCTGTAAGTGGGAGTGTCTGGGTTGCTGCGGGGGAACGTTAGAGGAAGTGGTAATGATGACAGCTCTAACTCAGTGCAGGTGCAGTAAAGCATGGCAGGTTGGTCAATTGCCCAGAACCCATTACTTCTCCCTCGAGACCAACCTTGTAATGTGCTAGGTACCTTCTGTAAAGGATTGACCTATTGTCAACAGAGAAATCTCTCAGGTTTTACATAAAGACACAAGCGTATCTCACAAGGTTATGGAGGCAGGTTAAGAGCATGTTAAATGTCTGAGTGCGCTGTTTGCTAACACTACAAATTACGGTAGAAGAAAAAAAAAAACTTGAAACAGAGTTTTGCTTTATCATTAAACCAGAAGAACATTTTCTTTGTGCCAAGAACAACAGGGCATCGCAGCTATCAGCAACACATTGTCCGTCTGCATTTCATGGTTGGTATTTTGGACAGGTTTTATATTGGCCTGTTGAGCTGTAGGAGACATTTTGCATTTTGTAAGAGCACAAAGCCGGTGAATGTAAAATTCATGATAGTGTTTCCTTCTTTGTGAGTGCCTTTACAGGCGCTACTAAACATTTGCAACTGCGCCAAAGATGGGAATAGGATGACCTTGGGGTGCCAGATACATCTCTGTTCCTATGTCATCTTCAGACAGCTACTGTTTGACCACTATCTACGAGATGCATTCTATCCGACACTTGTAACAATAGTGTAAATGGGACTAAAATTGAGCTCACCTTAAAGGTGGACTTCAGTCCTCTTGAAGGCTGAAAGCTCTGGATGAGCCCAGTGCCCACTGGTGGCTCAGAGTCCTTGTTTTGCTCCCTGAGACGTGTGTAATCAGAGAGAAAGTCCAGCACAGATTACAGTCTTCAATCAGTCAGGGAGGAAAATGATATGTACATCATTGTCTCTGCAGCACATCCCAGGCACTGTCAGCCAGCATGCATATTACCTGTGTCAAAGCTGCCAGGGACATGACAAGAGAAACTGAGAGCCATCACAGAGCCGCCACTCAGGGGGGTGTCGAGTCTCCGAGCGCGTCAGCCAGATTCAGTCTCCATGGGGACTCTACTCTGACCTCCAGGATGTTGTTGACACCATTTAATGTACATTTTCAGATACAAAACGTCCCCCTTTCATATCTGAAATCGTTTTCGATGGGCTGAATAACACTGAAGGCCAGCTCTTGTCACCAAAAGAAAATATTGAGCGAACACTCACCGTTTTTTTTTTTTTTTTTTCCTGCAACTTGATTCTGAGGAAGTTGAAGCCGTTGTCACGTTTGACCTTCAGGTGCACAACAAAGACAAAGAGTTATTTCATACAGTGGGAAAACTATATGACTGCTGTGAGGAATGGCTAAAATGATCCCTTCTAATCTTCTCATAGATCTCTTGTATCATCTTATGCAATTGTCTCCTCACTAAAAACAGACACATACTGAGTATGAGGACAAAGGACAACGTAAAGTGGAAAATTTGATGGAAGTGTCTCATTGTTGACGATTCAATTTTCACAGGTTGTTCTAGGAAGAACACATACATACAGGACATGCAAAACAGTGGGTGGGGAAAATTTTTACAATAAAGATAGAAAAGATTGATTGGTCTTGAAATAGAACATAGTAAGACCATAATTTCCCTGAAACAAGAGTGTATTAGTTGAAGCTGTGGGTGCCACTTTTGCATATAAAAGGATGATAGAAGATGATTTGCAGCCAAACCAACACATAAGAACCATACTTTTCTAAGCATTGTCAAATTTAACCACCCACGCTGACACCATGAATAATGACTGAAACCACACACTACACAACAAACTAAATTCACAAGCACACGACTGTCGGCCGTGGTTATCATGGTTTGCATAATAACCGCTCCCCTTCATCCCACACCAGGTTTCTGTTCACCTTGAGAAGTCCAGACCAACACAATGTCAACGCAAACACTTTGTAGCTCGATGATTCTGTTTGTCTTCTCTGGTCCTGCTGAGGCTCCAGAGGGAGGTCACCAAATTGTCTCTGGAATAAAAAAAAAAAAAAAAAGGCACTGACCTTTGTTAAATTGGCCGCATTCAGTAGACAGGGAATATCAGGTTATTGAGTTGATCCATGCTGTGTTTCCTTGCCTGGGGAAAATGATCTGTGCTATTGTGTCTTCTGCAGTTGATCAAGGGCAGGAATGTGTCAGGAATGTAAAAACAGAAGATACTTTCTTAAAAAATGTAGTTTAAGAGACCGAACGGTTTAAGAGAAACCTACCATTAGTACCATCGCTGTAAACAAAATATTAAGCAGGGACGGTAAGTGCTTTTCACTTATGAAGAGACTTGGCAGTTTACATCCGAAAGGAAATCAGATAAAGGCTTTATGCTCTAAATTCGGCGAGATGCCTCACAGAAAAGACATATTGTAAATGAATGCAGCTGCAGAACCCCAACAATTCATTGCACTGTACTTTCAAGTTGTTGATTCCTTGAGAAAGGCAAATAATAGTCATTCTGCAAAATTGCAGGCCTATCCTTCAACAACTGAGGAAAACAGTTCAAATTGGGCAGGGATAGGGAAGAAGCAGCCCTCTCGCTGAAGTATTTTGTATATTTGGGACAGTATAATGAAATAAGTCATTTCTGCCAGCAGTTCACATTACCTCCCAATGGTTAAGAACCATAATCCCAATATCATTTTGAATTCTATCACACATACAGTCGGAAATGTTATTGCATGATTATAGTGTTCCTCTCCCTCTGCAAAGTTATTGTATTTATGCATTTTGCACATGAATTGAAAGAGAAGTTGAGCACTGTGTACAATTACACCACTATTCAAACTGAGCTGGAGGAACCAAAGCTATTTGCTACAATAAAAACACGCAAACAACTTGTAGTGTAAGCACTGAAACGATATCCGTCTGTCACAAAAACGCAACACTGGAGATGCATAACAGAAAAAAAAGGCTTTCCAAAATACGAGTCGAATCAAATTGTATCTTGCTGTTCTCTCGCAAAATCTGCTCTGTGTAATGTTCAAACCACAGAAATAACAATGTGAAGCAAAATTGTTTGCTGCAAAGTTGCGTTCGCCTCAGCAAATCGATCCTCGAGAGCCTTTTCTTGATTTGCATCAGTGTCAGTATACTTCTTTAGATTTAACAACGTGAAGCTACCTCCCCAGATTCATTAACTGGGTTTAATAAAGGCCCTGCCTGTGCTTCTATTCTACGACCGTGCTGACACCAACATGGAAGAACATAAGAACTACGACAGTTTGCTGACGAAGTTGGCCTCCTCTCCAGGTGGTCAGCTGAAATGACACTTTGGACATTTTCATGCTCAGCAGCCACACCGACTCTCTTCCCCCTTTTAACCTGCTGAGCTGCTGAGGAGGATCGCCCACGGATGGCATCTTTTTTTTATCTGCAACGACCAGAGGAATCGTGCGTCTCTCTGCCATGAGGCAGGGAGCTCTTCGGCGAGACAAAGTCATGCCCGGGCTCTGACGCCAAACACAGTCGCCCCATTTCTCAACACGTTGTGTGTGTTTGTATGCGTGAGATTTGCATTACAAAAGCTTACGACAAGTCATAAAAAAGAAAAAATCCAGGGGTATGGAAACATTCCTGAATTTCACAAAAACATTTCAAGGCAAATCCATCACACCTCACAACTGGAAAAAAAATCGAGACTCTCGATGCCGATTGTCCCTGAGGTCTGTGTATCATAGATTTCATTCCTGCAGGGGAGCAAAGATTATTACAATATTCAGATTACCGAGCAGGGGAAATTAATTGGACTAATTAACATACAAGTAAATGATGATACCGTTAACACATTTCATTAACTCAAACTGTCATTCTATGTTCCTGGTGCACTTGGTATTGCATTATAATGAATTGGATTCATTAAATTATGCAAATGAAAGGAACGACAAAACGGACGAGTCCTTTTTAACGTTATAGACCACGTTTTGTGACCCGTTCTCAACAAATTGACTAAGACTCAAAAAGCATGTGCTTTTTACTCTGATTTACCAGATAAAGCTTTTCATAGACTACCGTTTTAATTATGTTCACAGGCACTAAAACCAGGCAGGGCTATAATACGACTCAAGTCCCTTGTGTCGCTATCGTGTCTTCAACCTTAAAGAGAAAATAGCAAAGGTACCTAATTAGTAAAATGTCCTATTTAGTGAAAGAAGGTAAAGACAGCATTGCAACGTGTGTGTGTGTGTGTGTGTGCAGCTACAGGCTGGTATCAGGTTGAAGCATCAAAATATTGAACAATTACTATTTATGGCACATTTCAAGCACAGGAAAAACAGAGTAAATAGAGGAAAACAAGTTTTTCCAGTTTCACTCACATAAAGGTGAATCTAGGTCGTTGTGAAAAGGAGACATTACCTTTCACGCCTTTGTCGGGTTTGTTCAAAGTCATAGGACAACACTTTGTTCTCAGACAGCAGAATATCTTCCTGACATTTCTGCGCGACATTATCTCGTGGTTAACTGAGGGTCCAAACCTCCCGTCGGTCTCGGTGACTTCTGTCTACATCTTGGCGCTGCTATAAGGAGAAGGTCAAGGGGTCAAATATACCTCTCCTCCTGCTCCCTTGGCTGTAGTGACATCTGCTGGACTACCAACCCAGAGTGAGTGTACGCCCTGTCGGAGAAGAGTGAACAAAAAAATACAGGGAGGGAAAAAAAAAAACAAAAAAAAAACCAAACTTGTCTTACATTTAGTTATTTTAGTATGAAGTATTAACCTGCGTCCAGAAAGCAGACACGGTAAAACCAAGACATTTAGAAAAAAAAAAAAAAAATCGTTTCAAAATAAAACAAAAACCAAAAGAAATTCAAGTGTAACAGAAAATGTTTATATTGATGTTATATTGACATATTTATACAGAAGATTTTGGATAAAACTTCAGTGTTAAGTACATAATATGAAAATGATGTTTGAGTGTTTCCAAAGCATCTTTTTCAACTTAAAGGCTTGAAGTATGATCTCCTGGTGAGAGACTGTGGCGACGGGTGGGAAAATTAAGATGTTACATAATATTCATTATGTACAACAAAAGGGAAGGGGGTGGGGGGTGCCATCAATACCTTCACTGTACTATGTGTATGTGTATTCAATTTAACAATTCAATAGCTGAGGGGAGGGGAAGGAAACAAGAAACACAATTAACATAGAACAGGGAATGTAAAAGTAAATGAAAAGTATCAACACAAAGACAGAAACTATGTACATTTACTGACAATGGGTATAAAGAAGTTTCCTTGGGAAGTATACAAAACACTTTTACGTACAAGGGATTATCAACAAATAAGATGAAAGTGATGACGACAGTGCTGTTAAAATGGAAAAATCAAACAAAAACAAAAAAAAGTACCGCTTTTTTTTTTTTTTTTTTTTTTAGTAATACACAGACTTTTCAACTGCATGATAGGAGAATACGGCAAAGCTGTTTCCATTACGGAGGGTTTCCTTCTTGTTAAAATGATAATAAAAAAGCGAAAAAAAAAAAAAAAAAAAAAAAAGAAAGAAAAAAAAATGACAAGAGATTCAACAAGCATAGGTAACATGGTGACAGCTTACTTCACCTCAGCTTTTTGGTCCATCAAATGACATTTCTTTACAACATCCCATCGTGGTCCAAGAAGCTACAGGGCTGATTTACTTTACTCATATCACACAGTCACAAGTCACCCTGAGTTTGTGGTCAAATTTGGCAATTACCTTCAAAAAAAAAAAAAAAATGGCTTTTCTCTTCATATTCGAACACATTTCATTTTGTTTTGAAATCCTCCAGAGAGAGAGAGGGATAAAAGGTTAAAAAACAAAAACAAAAAAAAAAAAATAAAACAAAAATAAAAACAAAAAACATTTGAATTACATATAATAGAGCCATATGAAATATTTTGGACCTTTAATATCACAAATGCATTTCCTATGTAAAGCCTGATATAAATAGCGATTCAGTCAAAATATTTAATAAGCAAATAATGTGTATCATATCAACAGTATATGTTCCAAGAGGAATTACAAATACAAAATTTTGATTGTTTTTCATTTTCACCTGCAAAATGTAGTTGGTGTGAGCAAAGTTGTGTTTTTTTTTTTTTTTTTTTTTGTTTTGTTTTGTTTTTTTTTTTCCAAAAATAAGAGGAGGAAGGAGGGCGTGCTGATTCGCAAATAGGATAGTGAAAAAACAAAACAAAACAAAACAAAAAAAAAAAAAAAAAACACGCATATTGAAAAGAAATTTGCATGGACATGAGCAATAACATTACTTCAGCTGGATCAAAGTTTCACTGTGATGAGATTTAGTCTTTGCTGAAAGGAATATGGAACAAACTTTGCTTACATGGACATCATAAGAATATACCATCAACAAAAGGCATGAGGAAATTGCTCAACTTACCAATAATTTTTCCGTGAACCACATTATTAACAAATAAGTAGATTCGAAGTGAAACAAAAATCTCATCCTACATTTCCAACTACACAATATTGTACAAAATAAGGCATTTCCTTGTGTGTTTACTGCAATGTCTTTTTCCACCTTTATCTTCTTTTAGTCTCCAACTCTAGCTGGACATGGACTGACTATTTCTGTGTTAAAATATATATATATATATTTATAATTTTAGTTTTTCTTCAAAACTTGAATAAAAATGCAGGTAGGAGTATACAGTATGAGAGAGTTTGCAGAAGTTCATGAGTGGAGTGTAAATCACTCCATGACTTCGCTGGCCGCTACTGTGGTGACGAGCTGGAGCGGGATCTCTGCACTGGCCAGGATGTCCTGGGCGGTGCTGGAGCCCTGCTGGATGTTGGTGAGGATGAGGGTGGTCCCGCCTGCCGTGGCGATGATACTGTCAGAGGACCCCGCTGATTCCATTGAGGCCACCACTGAGCCGCCAGAGTTCACACCTTTTTTGTTCTGATGAGTTTTAATGTGCTTCGCCAGGTGGTCGCTCCGCATGAAGCGCTTGGAACATTCTGGGCAGACAAACTTCTTCTCTCCTGCCAGACAGAAAATACAGTTTTGAAAGATGAACGGTTTGATGTCGACTACATTTGGAAAGGGTCAGACATGCCATCTATCTGGAGGACATGTTTCACGGGTAGGGAGATAAGTTGAAGACTTTGGCGTATGGGCTCAGTTTGTACATAAAATAATAAAAAGCAAACAGTTGAGAAGTCTTTTTTTACTGTGTGCAGTTGGTGACTGCTGTACGATCTAGAGCCAAAGTTAAATCACTGTCATCATCCCGTGACTAACTACTGTAATTACAAATAATATATAAAAATTTAAAAAAAAAGACGAAGTGAGCTGATCTGAGGCGGCGTCCAGACTCAACAGAGAAAAATAAAAAGCTGAACGATACAGCTCACACCCGACGTGTCTACGTGTAACGATTTTATAATCTGATGTTAACAAATTGAGTAAATTACGGTGCAGAACAAATTATTTAAACAGTATCAACTGGAGAATTACCACCACATCTGTGAAATCTGGGTATGCTTTTCACAATGGTCTTCAATCCTAACTTGACATTTTACATGTAAATCCAGGTGGGAGGTGGAGTGAGGGGGCAACCTCTGTTACCTTTTACATGACTAACACTTTGCAAGGGCAAATGAACACATTTTACTGATGTTTTCCTGATGTGCAAACACTGAAGGAGCCAAAAAAAAAGGGCACCTGTGTGTGTTCTCCTGTGTCTCTGCAGCTCGTCGCTGCGTGTGAACCTCTTCCCACAGAACATCCAGCTGCAAACAAAAGGTCGCTCCCCTGAATGCCAGCGCAGGTGTGCTCGCAGGTGCGATGTTTTTCCGTAGACTTTCCCACAGCCCGCGATGTGGCAGATGTGCTGCTTCTTTTTCCCCATGCTGGATCCCCTGAGAAACACAAGCACTAACAGTTAGTGTCCCAATATGTTTCATTTCCCACGTGGAGGTAAAAAAAAACAGTCCTGATGCACTTACAGCGAACACAATGTGGAGATTTAAAGAGAAAACAAGTGAGTCGGGATTACTCACCTCCCTCCTGACTCTTTACAGTTGGGGCAGGTACATGCCACCCTGCGCAGCCTCTTGCCCTCTTGACCCAACTGATCCTCCTCATCCACCAGTCGGACGCGGAGGTGGGACAGATCGCTCGTGTTCAGTGTGGAGTCAGTGCTCAGCTGCCAGTCTCCAGAGTCCGGCTCTTCCTTTATCTGGATGTCTGAAATGAATGTTCACGTTAATGAAATAAATAAATAAATTTAAAAACACAAGCTGTGGAAATAATGTGCCAAAAAGCCTGAACAGTGAAGGGTGTTTTATACAATGTCACAGCAAAGAGTTAGACTCCATATTAAGCCTGGTGATAAAATAATTAGTTGACTGACAGGAAATGTGTCAGTGACAGTTGTGATAATTAAAATGTGCTCAGAGAAAATTGATGGACTTTTCTACAATCAAAAACTTTATTACCGTGTTATTACACCAACAAAGGAACACAAAGTGGTTTTAAAGATACACAGTTCATTTTGTTGAAACACTGAACCTAAAGAAACTATGTTTATAATGAAAACAGACAATTTATTGACAAATAAAACACGTATTTTTAAAACATGGCATCTTGATTGATTGAATTCATTTCAGGTGACTCGGCTCCGAAATTCAGAAACTTTGTGTTTTTGACTTCGGGACGGACAAATTAAGCAACTGTTGCATTTGCATTTGTTATTATTTTATGTTTTCACGGCAGAAATTTTGACTTGTCATAGTAGGAAAAGCACAGGTGTAATTAATACCATTAAGGGTGACTGTCTCATTAAGCCATGATAGAGTGAAAGTGAAGCAGTGTGAACAATCTCAAGCCCCAGAAACTGAAGCACCTAAATGTAATTCTAACCAACATTAATTTTATTATTCACACTTATAGTCAAAAAGTCTCCATTATTAATACATTGGAAATAACTACAATCCTTTTGAAAAAGACAAAATAAGTACGCAGTGTACTCCTAACTGCATACTATGTGGATATTGTGGACTTGAGAAATGCCTTGATGCATATTAGATTAGTAAGGAATGTCTGAGCATGTGCTGTGATTTTATAAGATACACTGAACTGCCCCATAATGCATTGCATCTCTTCAGCGTGCACGTGTTGAAATTGTAAGTACTGCTCCACTGGCCTGCAAATCACATGCTAACTTGGGAAAGAGATTAAGCGGGAAGCTGGCTAATAAAACGGTTTGAAAACCTCAACACAATAGAAACCTACACGAGACCTTTAATTAAGTGACATATTAACAGGCCTGTGACTGAAACTTATAATGGCTTTTAGCCTACTTTCAATTCAAAATCCTGCCATTATCACTGTGAGTTGGTGCATTCTGGGATACCGGCTGTATACTTTAATGTGAACAATCAGTGCTAATGACATAATTAATTGATTATTTCGTAGGTGGCATGCAGCACACACACACACCGAGTAGGTAGCAGGCAGGGGGTTAATACGACGTTGTGAACGGAGCCTGTATTTTTGATTTTTTTTCTCAACAACTGCTCAATAAAAAAAATAAAAAATAGAGCCCTCCTTAGCGATATACCCGCCAGCTTTTAAGTCAACTGGATGAACAGTTTGAATTGAAACACAGACAGAAAGAGAGATAGATATGTTGACGAAGGATGTCAAAGTGGTAGGGTTTTTTAAAAAGAAAATATCAGAAAATAAAAATTAAGTACACCTATTATCAGGTATAAGATGAGAGGAGGAGACATGAGTCCATGCAATGATAAGACTGGTGACAGTCTAATTAGCGCTGTGGATACATCAATCAAACACAGTTTAAAAAAGGCAACAAATTCCTGAGAGGGGACACCAGGAGTGAAAATACCTGTGTGAGTTTCAAGCTGTTTCCTGAATTTATTATGATAATAATAAAAACAGAGATACTGTACCTCCAGGGCTGTCTGTGTCTCCTTCCTGTTGGGCCACTGAGTTGACAGTCACTGTCTGCAGGTTAGGGATCTGTCCTGTGCTGATGCTGACCGGACTGGACCCCAGTGACAGGGTCTGGACTGGAGCCAGGGTTATCTGCTGGGGTGGTGTGGTGGGTAGCTGAAGGTTCTGCAGGTTCTGTACTCCTTGCACCTGAAAGGTCTGCCATTGTATCTGACCCGACGGTGTCACCGTCTGAGCTTGGATGATGAAAGTTCCCGGGTTGATGAGCTGTACGTTCTGCAGGCTCTGCCCACCAGCCGCCACTGACTGCATCACTTGACCGTTGGTGGTCTGAACGGGCACCTGCTGCAGCTGGATGATGGGTGTAGCTGAGGACACCTGGACACTCTGGTCATGATTTTGTTGAATGAATCCTTCTTGGAGACCAGAACTTGAGTTGGCCTGTTCTGTAGCCACTGTTGATAATGAAGAACCTTGTGTCAGCAGACCTGATTCGTTTGCAGAGACGTGTAGCTGAGAGGAAGACGTTGGCACAAAAATCTCAGGATTTGCATTCGAGTCATTGACCGGCATTGTCTGTGAGAGGTCGTCTGTCTTCACCTGACTCTCTGAACCATCCACAGGGTGACTTGCCATAATTAGCTGACCATCAGCAGTGACCCCTGTTGCTATAGTCTGAGCTCCAGACAGACCCAGGGAGTCCAAGTCCACACTATTAATAGGAACAAAGGTAATGTTCCCCGGCAAACCCACAGGCACATTAGTAACAACCTGACCCTGGTTGTTGAAGGTGGAGCTGCCAATGGAAACCCCCTGGATCTGCTGGACATTACCAGTCTGTGACATGAGGTTCTGGTTGTTATTAAGGATGTTTGCAGTTGATGTAACACTGAGACTCTGGCTACCATCAGGCAAGATCTGAATCTGCCCCGTGGCATCCTGAGTCAGAGTTGCTCCCTCCACGCCGGACGTGGAGAAGCTCAGCTGTCCGTCTGCTGTATGAATCTGAGGAATTACTTGGTACTGAATATTAGGCACTGCATTGGCATTGGAGGTGGCCGTTCCCGACGTCACAAAGATTGGCTGACTTTGTAAGTTCTGGAGAGGAAGAACATACTGTCCATTCGATGTTAATATTCCTTGACTTTGGATCTGCATCATTCCAGATTCATCCTTTGCTGCTGTTGTAGGTGTTAACACCTCCCATTTATCAGTCCCAGTAAGATGAGCAGACGCATCAGATGTCTGAGAAAGAAAATAAGGCATATTACAAGAGTGATGTTAATGAAACAGATTAAGCAAAGCAATGCAATCCTGTTTTTACAGAACAGTTGAGGTGCAGATGGCCTAATATTTTTGAAGGAAAAAATTATGGCACTAGCAGTTTCACACAATCAGCATCAGAGACATTGGGAGACAAAAAGCAAAATGAGCAAAATTCTTTGCGTCAGTAGAAGCCAAGAGAAGAAAGATGTTGTTTATAGTTTATTTACTGCTAATCTACAGCCATGTTCACAGCTATGGTTCAAATCTTTTGTAGGTTTTCAACTGAAGTATGTTCAAGGTTAACACTTTATCACAGATCATAACAAATAGTTTTAAGCCTCAAGTCACAACAGAGGACTGACATTAACAGCTCAGTCACTGGACACTGTCCGTCATCCTGCAGTGCATTATCTGTGCTAAACAGACACACAAGGGAAATGTAATGGCCTGAGGCAACTCCTGCTACACCTAAATGTACTAATGTATTTTGCTGCATTTGTTTGATCCACGCCAGATTATGAATGACCTTTCTATCAGTCAAAACTAACCAGAGCAACTGGACGAGCATCATAAAAGAACTTTTTCTCATGTAAAAATGAGTTTTCAGTTCATACTGCACTCCTCCACTCCATCCCAGGGTAAAGCACACTTACGCAACAAGGAATACTATATTTTGTGTTCAACTGTCATCATTATTAAAACTTATCTCTTCTGAAGAAAATGTTATCGACAAAAACCGGGAAAACAAGTAAAACTCCTTATTAAACTGAATAAGAACTGACTTACACAGAAACATCTTGGCCTACATCAACTTACTGTGATTCATTGAAGAGCTTCATTTCACCCTGATGAAATTTTGGTTCATGGTTGATGTTGCTTTTTATATTAGAGTTCATAAAAGATTAATCTTGAAAAAAAAATGCAATGAGTTATAAAAAATATAGAAGGTTTAATTCTTAAGGATCAATGCATCTATAGTTTAGCCAGAGTAAATAGTAAGTAGTCTATTATCACCTGACCAGAAAGAAAGGGGTACCTTCAAAAGTTAAAATGGTAAAAGCATTCCAGCTGTAGCGATGAGATATCTTCTTGTGTTGTTGCCAAAATCATGAAAGCAAGCGCAAGCGCAGCTAGAGCAATCCCCCCACCAATCTTGCTCAAGCTGTGATTTAAGGCCTCTCTTCAGCTGTAGCTGTGTCGGATCTAGCAGAGGTGCCGACTTACCACATCAGCGGCAGCACCTCTGTCCACCTCTGAAGACGGTGACCCAACCTTAGTGCAGGTGGTCGCTAGCAGGTCGAGGGGTGACGGCTGAGAGTCCTACCCACAACGGTCAAATTTAAAAGGAAGAGAGCGGGTGGCCATTAGTCTGGGCCACACAGAAATTGTGGCTTATTACTAGAGAGAGAAATCTTTTTAGTTTGGACGTTTATGGACCTTGTTGACCTGCTTTGAGTCCCTCAGGCAGCACCCAGGGGTAACAGCCAGGTAATGCTGGCGTTTTACTATCTATGTCATTTCAATCCTATGAAAGGAGGCGGGATTTGAAAGCAGACTGAGAGGAAGTGTTGCCTGAGAGGTTCAAATCAGGGTACCATACCCCCACCCTCCCCCCATCCTTCAAGTTTCAAACGTGTGAACTTCAGTGAGCGCCACTGAGTTAGTAAAAACGCCACAGCGACGTACAATGACTCATAATCCCCCAGAATGAAACTTTACCTGGCTGTCTCCGCCTTGCTCCTGCTGCAGAAATTCGCTTTGACTGCTGTCCACGTCCAAGGCAGCCATATCCTCTGGTTTCATTGGCTGTTCTGGAGCTGTGTAGTAAAAAGCATATAGCTTACATAGTGGAGCAACCGATGCTAATGCTAGCTAAACAAACCGGACGCTCACACAATTTCTGCGACGCTGCTGTAACGTTACTACACAAGCTAACAATCCAGTTGTAACCACCGCTAATAACTTTCATAAAGAAAATAGCGATTTACCGAAAACTGGTTTAAAGAGAACTGACCTGTGCTAAGCTAGTTAGCCGCTAATGCTAACTTAGCCGGCGGTGATTAGCATTATCACCGACAGACGTCCCTGTTAGCCTTCTGTTGAGCTAACGTAGCCAGTGGATGGCTGAGGTAGCTAGTTAGCCTCCGAGGGTGAGAGTAAGACAGATGTTACATACCAGTCATTGCGTGACTTATCGTGGAGTGGAGAGTCCTGAGAGTCACAAGCCACTGGACATTGTCAGCAAATTATATTGATTGTATACGCGTAGAAATAAGGTGATAACTGTCAGATTTCTTTGTATTTTGATTGACGGGCGGTGGGGAACACAAAGGGTGGGGCCTCCACTGTTGACTGGGAGTGTTTGCGTCACAGACCGGAAGTCCCGCCGTTCTTCCCAACGCTGATTGGTTACTTACTTTGCACGACGAGTTGTGATTTGTCAGTTGAAAGGTCAATCATCCTTTGTTGGCCTCTTCCTGTTTATTATGCATTTACGGTGTTACAGTATTACCTTTGATGGTAGTGGGGGTTGTGGTTATATCGTGTACTTGAACTTTCATTATCGTTACCAGTGAATCAGACTTCTGCTGTAAAAACGCTGCCTTTAGTCTTTTATATTGTTGGCTATTGCAAACGTAAATGCTCTAGAGACAAAGAGGTGCCGTCATATTATTCCAAATGGGGTTCATCCTCAGTATCTAGTCCATTTAATGTCCTGTCAGTTTTCATACAGTGATTTCTGCCAACAAATTCACTTACTCCTACACCCCTAACATCAGCAGTAAATCACATACCTGTTCCAATTTCCTCATGGTTTTACCACCAGTTACATAATATATTGCATTTTATATGTCTTTAGATTATACTTCTGCATGGGTTGTAACAGTGGATTTTGATCTAAAATGTTGCACACATACAAATGAATGAATATGAGGATTTCAAATGTTTACCACAAATATGCTAGACTGATCGTCTGGTAAAAAACTTTTTGGTGATGTGAAACACTGCACATAATATTTTCACTTTCAAGTAGATGAATAATTTCAGCTAAGGCATAAATTCTACTTTGTGATAGTGATTCTGACAACCTCAACTCAAGGACCAATCTGCATCCCTCACTTTTTTGCAGGGAATAGGACTGTCTCATGTTAAAAAGTGAGTTTGTGGCCTGCTGTGACTGATTTAATGTAACTAACAGAGTGAAGTAATTTTATAATGACATTAACAAAGACAAAATAACGTCAAGGCTGATATCATTCAACTGATACATGAAAATCTGATTCTGGTGCATTTGAATTCTGCCCCAATCTCATTTATCCTTGTTCTCATATGTTTTTTGAAAGCAAACAGTGGCTTTAGCTCACTTGTGAATAAGGAAGTGATCAACAAGTGAGTTTTAAAACATCTTTTACAATGATTACTTGAACAAAAACACACAAACAAGATGCAATCTGAGTTTGCATTTGACTGGATTTCTTCCCCTCCATCTGATTGTGCACATTTACAACATTGTGAGAGTGCATTGAAATGAGAACCTGCATGCTATTGTACCGGCTCTGTGCCTCTGATGCTATCAGGACCCCACTTCTGAGTATTATTTGTGGTGTGTCAGTTCCTCACAGTGCGCGACCGCAGTGAGGCTATTTCTCTCAACCTTCAATTCAAACTTGGCCCATTACAGCCAGACTACAAAAGCACTTTCCGTGCACTCAGGAGCTCACGGCAGTGAATGGTGGATATTTCCAATCACTCTGCTGTCAATCCAAGTGTCAGGTAAACACAGGCCAATGGAAACAGCTTTAGAAAAACCTTGCAGCTATGTCTGTCTTACTCCAGGAGTCCTTGGAAACATATCAACAATTTCTTCAAAGACCTCCAAGTTAAAGGTCAAATATCCTAACAGCAACACATATGCAACACCCTGGAGGACACAGTAGCTTACAAGAGATACACAACTGCCTCAGTGTTTGTCTCCAGACCTGTGAATGTTTTCTCTAGCTAGAGCTGCAAACAAAGGAAATGAGATTGTATTGACAGACCTTATATCCACCTCATGAGAGGAATCTGCGAAATCTGTGGAGCAATTACCCAGTGGGAGTTTCTGTACATCTATAAGGATTTAGTGTGTTAGATACAACTGTAAATAAGGGCACCCACGGCCTTCTCAACTGCATGTAAACAGACCTTATAGCTTTCAGTTTCTTTTCAGGACTAGTTAGTGGAAATACAGATCTGAGAGTATTTGCAGAAGGGAAATTATGAGCAAAACATTGTTACTAAACGCAAAAGCATCTTCTCTGTATCTTCTAGGAGTGGACATTGTTGTTGTTGTGGCACAGTGTGCAAATGCATTGGATAACAGGAGTAACTGAGTGAGTCCACAATGGCTCAGAGTGTTTCAGATTAACATACTGACAGTTGTTTTCATGAAGGCCAGTCCAAAGAGAGAAAGAGAGAGAGAGAGTGACCCCACGGAGAGAAACTGCCCTGCTGGAGGCACCTTGTGGGACACTGTAAATGGGACTTTAGAGAGAAAATTGAAACTGGTGCTGCATGGAGAAGTGTGGATGGAATATCAAATGTGCGTCACAGACAACAGTGAAGCACTTGAGACAGGAACGATCAAACTGCTCTTTGTCTGAGGTGTCCAGAATTAACCGTTGTACATGAGAGTGGAAGACAACGCCAGCTGCATGAAAGTTTTTTTTTTTTTTATATTAGTAAATTGCACAGTGGAAGCTCAACATCTACATATTTAACAGTGAGTATATGCATCAAAACTAAAATCAGTAAAACTAAGAGACAATAAATTTAACAAAGCACGTACAATTTTAAAAAAATAGATGCATTTATATGCACATGTAAACAACTACACAACAAAAACCCACACTGTCTATAGAACAACAACATGTGGTGCTAGAATGCTGCATAAATATTGCACATAATTAAATCCTCTACATGCACAGATAGATTTTATGTCTGTGAATGAATGTGTCAATGTGTACATCATATACAGCTTGACTGGATTAATTAGCTGCACTAAAAAGCACACATTATGCTATATGTTCACAGTATGTATGTGCACGGTATATATACACACAGTATACTGCTATACACCGTAATATTAGTCAGTGTAATTGTTTTTGAACATTACATAACTTATTTAACTGGTTATTGTTTACGAAGAAACATTCAGAAATACTAAAATGCTTAAACCATATTTTTTCCAGACTTTAAAAATACCAAACAAATGCTATAATGACACATTTTTTGTAGCAATAACAACTAGAAAAGACTTTATTACTAATTTTGTCAGCCTGAAGTTATGATTTAAGCACTCTTTTCCCAGACTCCTCTGGGCCGTTTATGGCATTCTCTCTTTCAACATTATACTGGTAATGTTTTATCACCCTGACAGAGAAAGCAATAAATCAGAGCACAAAACTGTGTCATGATAGCACAAGGCGAAGAGGAAATGGTTGTATAAACCCTCAGATGTGAACATGAAGTGTTATTTTAGTCAAATCTCGATTCTATATTGATTTCATGTGTATTCTGTGTACAGTACATAGCACAAATGTCAGACAGAGAAGACACACAATGGCAATAATTACAGCATGGCAACAGTTATATCGCCATCCAAAATAGAGATAATTTCCTCTCTGTAATAATATGATACAATACGTTTATAATAACCATTGTATTTCCCAACTCAATCCCTTGTGCATAGTTACTGCTGTGAAAAATGCTTTAGTTATTTATATGTTTATTTGTTATAACTCATACATTCTTTTTTTTTTCTTTTTCTTTTTCCTTCTTCTTCAAAGGCCTTTGGTGTGCATGTGATTTATGACAGCAGGCCCGTGGTCTGTTTTGTTGGGTGTGTGTTTTAAAGCGAGCTTTCCACTCTGTGCCCTTCTTGGTTTGATGCCGCTGTGGTTTGCCTTCGGGGCAGAGTGGCACCGCTTGATTGATGGTGCTGACAGAACATTTGTACCAACAGAGAATCTGTCACATTTCTGGACTCGTTTTGTTTCTCAAAGAAGTTATAGCATTTCGTCTGTTTTTATGATCTACTTACGTCACAGGATAATGTTTATGGATACTTTTTTATATGGATTTGTTTTCATTATTAACCACTGGTTATGATTGCATGTATACTTTGAAATGTGTTCCATGATGTCAGGACAGAAAGGACACCCAAAGAGTTTATAATTCATTCATTCTCCTTCTTCTATGACAGAAAAATTATTGGTATCAAACCCTGAACCAGCCTGCTGAGGACGCACTTGCAGAACAAGAGACTTTGTTATGATGTTTTGTTCCTATACAACATCTGCGTGGTTCTAAATAGCTTTATTACTCGCTCTGACAAGATTTATTGTCACTTTATGAAAAACAAAATACTCCATGACCCAGACCACTGGGAACAACTCGTCAATCCCTGAGCCTCAAGAGTACAGCAGATAAATGATCTTCTATGCGGGGTTTAGGTTGGCCAACATCACCACCACCCAGAGAAGAATGCAAAAACAGTTTTGTCTCAAACCCCCATTGTGCTCTCCAGAGGATTTGTATGGTTTCACTTAGAAAACAGTCAGCTGAAAAAAAGTCTGTTGTTGTACAGACGATAGCATAAGGGTGTTAATGTTGGTAGCGACAACTTACTTGATCTGCTGTATAAAATTTGTTTGAGTGATTAAAATCAGCGGTTAATGCAAAAGCGCCCAAGTAAAGAAAGCTTAATGGTACTTGATACACATGTTGTCATCTGGTTTTCGTTCGATCTAACCACAATAAACACTATCCTATATTTTGCCACTGATCCCGAACTTTAAAGACTATAATCCACCTTATTTCCATGACAAACACTGTGCTTTGTAGTTCTAGCACAGACTTGGTTCCATAAAACATCCCATCAAAAACTTGTATATGCAATACTATCTCTGCAAAATGACCATTTTTATTCAATCTTTTTGTTCCCATCAGAAGACCGTTTTGTTCTCTGCAGTCTTAATGGTTACAAGATATTCAGTGAAGCACTGCTGATCTACAGCTCTTTGTTGGGACTCCCACAGAGAATACAATCTTACTTTGGAGCACTGCGGCTGCAGCCATACAATTCCATCAGCATAAACGCTTCACAAACACTTACACACAAAGTATAGGGGCGAGAAAAGCACTACTTCAGACAACAGGAATTGTTTTCTGGTTGTGCTTGTGGATTGTGTCAACTTCTATTTTCATACTATTTGGAATATCCTAAAATGTGGACTTTTTTTTGTGAAAATATGGTTTGAATGAATATTTCTCTCTCTTTTTTTATAAGTGTGTATTTGCCCTTGCTGTTGAACGGGAGTAGGGACATTGTAAACATAACCGAGATGCTATTTTTGTCAATATTTTATAAGATTGTAGCTAAGACTGAAGGGACAGTCAGGGAGAGAAGGCATATTCAATCAATCATAAATTAAATAGAAATTGCGAAATGAAAGGTTAACTCAGTCACTTTATAAAAATTAACTTAAACTGACCAATTCCTTTGGCTGAAACACCTGCATCCTGCATGTGCCCTTCTGAAATCAGCATCACTTAACAGATTTAATTATAATTGTCCCCTCTCTGCTACAGTCAATGTCAGCTGTGTCTTTTAATTCTCTAATCAGTGGTCGGCAGGACCACTATCATCCATCCCCATGCAGCTTCCCACTCAATACAGACATCCCAAAACACACACAGACTGGTTTTGTCAAATGTTTTATTGAGTGTAGACATCTGGGCTACTGTAAAACATGCATTATCTGCAGAAGGGGGAGAGGAGCAGGTGGCATTGTCCCCGCTGTCAGCTGTGTCAGTGCTGGCACCCGTGATGGAGATTAATGAAGTATCTGGAGAGTAATATGCTCCTTCAAATGCTGCTACAATTTGGAGTGGGGGCCAATCCTGATCTTAAATAGCAAAGCTGTCAGAGTTTACTGAACCTTTGCTTTGGCACATGAAGGAGAAGGCTGGGTGGTGGTGGTGGTGGGGGATTTGATCCCAACGGGACAGAAAACAAAACGTGAGAAAGTCACAGTGTGTATCAGCCAAAAAAAGGAAAGATGTAACAGTAAAGTCAATTATGTAAACAAACAGATTGTTCTTGTGTCACTTTTTCTTTGGCGCATTTGGTGCGTTAAATTTGAAAAAGATGATGTCTCCATCCTCAACTATGTAGTTTCTTCCCTGTTGTCTGTATTTTCCAGCTGCCTGTAAGACAAAGAGAAAACTGAATTAGAATAAAAGCTAACAATAACACATACACACACACACACAAAAACATTATATGATGCACAAGTTATACACTGCTATATACCTTTTCTTTTCATTAACTGGCATCATGCACGATACGGAACCCTTAATAACAGAATATATTGTAAACACATATTAGAAAATAATATGTGCAGGATTAGTATCCAAACCATTTCATTGTCTTAATAACTGTACTTACTGTGCACACACACACACACACACACACACACAACACATACACACACACACGCTTCCATGTTTTGTTCACAGGGTGCCTGAGTTCCAACTGAGTGAATAATCCTCTCCTCTGCCTATTTCAGTTTCATGTACACAAGCACAAAATGTTAATAAGCCTTTGATTACAGCACTATCAAACTTCTTGAGGAAACAAAATAAGTTCTAACATTTCTTTTGTATACAGTAAGTGTTTGTTCTCCTTCCCAGCAAACTCAAAAATAATTGACTTGAAGTGCTAATACGGACAGGTTTATGCATTCTGGTTCTGCACAGCGCACAATTAATTAAAAGAATCAATGTCCCTTTAAAGGCTCAGGAGACCATTTAATCCAAGCTCAATACCACCAGAAACACTGGATGGAGAGGGAGACAGGGGGAAAAAAAAAAATCAATGGCTATTTGTGAATCCTGAGTATGTATTAAACCAGACACGTCTAACTGGTTCATTTGCACTTGAAAGCAGCCATCTGGAGCAGCAAGCTTGGCTTAAGCAGATATGATTACTAATAATGTGATATCCTCATACACTGGCCCTATTCAGACAGCCAATTCCCACAACTGGCATTAAATAGCATGGACCTTAATGCCACAGTCAGAAACGCTCCATGTTCTTATGAGGCTCAAAAAGGGATTAGTAAGAGAGCATGCAGTAAGGACCTGACACTCAGATCGCAACCTCGGATAACAATGGTGAAACTCCCCAGAGACCGACACATTTCTCCCTCTGTTTGCAGCTTATGAGTGGTGTGACAATACACTGCTGCTGCATTAAATATTAAATACTTATTAAAAGAAGAGACTTGAATAGTAAAGAGATTTGAATGTTTTTATAGCCCTGCCTTTTTCACACTGGTCCCCGCAGTTCTCTGTGTGTCACCATGATTACATTACTAGTCTGTAAGTGGACACATGGAGTTGATGGTTGCGATAGTGTGAATGTAACAGCATATCTTACAGCTGCTATTCACTAATGTAACATATGGCATTAGATATAAAAATGAACATACAGAAAATGTATTTCAGTGATTAAAAACTCTACATTTTTAACTCTGTACCTTTAATTATTATGTCACAGTTTATTGATTTGACACTAAATTGATGCTAAACTACAACAACACCTTTTGCAGGAAGGAAAAAAAGAACATTTTTGAAGCATTTTCCTGCAAAGTACCTGCTGTTGTTGGCGCCAAGTTATTGTCTTCACAAATTCACCATGAAATCACTTATTACATTTGACAGGAGTGTGCACATGAACAACCCACAGCCCAGTTAAAAGGTCAAAACAAACACTGGCCACCATGAAAAAAAGATATGCAAGTCACATTTATGCACTACCCATCCATGAAACAGTCCTTATTTGAGGAATTTCACACTTTATTTAACTTGCCGCTTTATATCACTGTCACATGTCTAGAGTGGCTTGGGGATTTGGCAACAGAGAGAGCTCTAAGCTAACAGCGTAGTCTATAGATCTGATAAATGCCTGGTGAGGTGAAGAAGTGCTACCTCTGAGCGACTGTGCTAAGCCATGAGCAAGAACTACCATCAGCCAGTTAAGACACATTGTGATAAAGATATGCACAGCTGGAGCAGAATGGCAGTGTTTAGAGCCAGAATCAGCTGGCTTGTCAGGAGTGGTGCTGGAGTGTGTGCAGTAATTTCTTCCCCTGAGTAAAGGTGAAGAACACCTTCCAGTAAGAGCTGTGCGGTGACTGTCAGCTCCACTGATCACAGGAGACTTCCCCTCATCTCCTCTGGCACCCTGACTGCTCACCTTGACAGCGTTCTCACTGCCTTCCTCTTTAAAATCCTGGAATTTCATTACTTCGGCCATAATGAAGCCCTTCTCAAAGTCTGTGTGGATCTTCCCTGCAGCCTGTGGAGCCTTAGTTCCTTTCTGTGACAGGGAAGGAAAAGAGAGGACAAATGAATTGTTTTGGAGAAGATGGATTACAGCATGCGAGCGACATGGTGTTTGATAGGGTGATAGCGTTTGTGAGCATCACTCTGGGGTGTTTTCAGTCGGGGGTATTCTTGCCTCAGTCCTGATTTCTGGATAGCTTTCCACTCGGCTGTGCCCTGCTAGGGCGGCCTGGACACCGATAAGGAGCCAGGACTGCTATCAATGCCTTCTGATTCCCATTCCGTGCAGGTATTGATTTCTGTCCAAGCAATCTTGCCTCATTGTGGGTCGCTGCTCAGCTTTCTGGTCATGACAGCAAGAGGACCTGGTGTTGCAGTGAGAGGCCAGGGTCGTGCAGACCTCTCTCTGCATCGGGCCTTATACTACTGTGATATTCTGGAGTTTGTAATAATAAGAAAGAACATAATAATATTTCACCGTAACTGTTTTTGATTTATCAAAATTGACTAAAAAAAGACAGGAATGATTTCATCCTCAAAACAAACATTAAAATAAACCCCTGCATTTCGATCCTTTTTTTTTTTTGAAAGAAATTTTGCAGTTTTATAAATTCTCTGTACCCAGAACCCTCTTTAACACTCCGAGACACAACTGGTGACTGATAAAATGTGCAATTTATATGCACTGAAATAATGCTGGGTGGAAATGACAAATGACCCAAATAAGTGACGTGGCTGTTGTGTGTCATTATGACTCCTGCCTGTCGACCTGCTCCCTCTCTCTCCCTTTCTCTCTGTCTCTCTGTCTCTCTGCTCTGCAGCTCTGTGCTCAGGAACTGTTGAGCAGTTTTAATTATGTATATAATCAGGTTGGGGTCAACATATTTCATGCCAAAAGAATGATGCGTATTTAATGACTCTAATACATTACCATCTCTTTGCAATCTCATTGACGGAGTGCTTGTGAGTTTAACTACCATTAATCAGCATCAAGGTTTGTCTATCTGGAGAAAAATAGATTAAGGGAGGGTTTTTTTTCATATGGCGCATTACAAGAGATCCACATTGTCCTAGTTAAGAGCTATGCAGAGCAGCCTGATAGATAATGGTCACCTCGAGGCTGCCTAATAAAGCATGTTAAAGGACTTAGGAACACGACATTACTGAGTGTAGTTTTTACAATGCAAGATGTATTGGCTTAATATAGTTACTCACTGATGCTTACCTGACTAAATGCCCCTCACACACAATCAAGGTTGGCTGTAATCATTTATGTCGACGGGGACAAGCGTGTTTTTGAGGATGCCTTTGAAGTGTTTTGGGACTGTTTGGTAAATAGCGAGGACATCAGTCATGCTGAGACAAGTGTGTGCCTGAACCAGGTGATGTCATCTGACATAAATGTGATATGTCCTGTGTAAAAAAAAAAAAAAAAAAGAGGGAGTGAGCTCACCTTCCCCTCTGGCCTGTGCACCGTCTGGGAGTCATAATCAAAATATTCACCCAACTTTAGTCTTGTTTGTTCTGCGGTGTAATTTTTGTTTCTTTTCAGCACATTTTTGATCAAAATGTGAATATTTGTAAGCATCAACATGGGGTATCCTGCTGGCAGGCGGTCTGACGCTCAAACTGTAAAACTGCAATGTTCTGTGTTCATAACTCACAAGGGGGTTTGTTGCATCTTAATCCCTTTAATCGCTTCCTTAACTTGTTGTTTTTCATCTTAGTCAACCATCTGACAAAAGCAAAATGCCCTTTAAAAAACACAGTGTCTGGTAAATTCCCATATTGTCTGTACATGTCCTGGTATGAGGAAAGTAGTTAAGCTATAAATGCATGTACCACATCTCAATGGCATTTATAAGGCAACAAAACATTTTTGACAAGTTCTCTGTTTTGGTGACAACTTCATGGATCTGCAATTTGTATTTGAGCTGGAGCTGCCCTGCCCTGTTCTCCACAGCAACAGGGCTCCTTTAAACAACCATTTATATGATGCTTTGGGAAAATTAAATGGGATTATTGAACATAAAGTTTCTTGTGGTGATTGATTTGGTGGTGAACAGTTTTTTGGCTGCATGCAAGACCATGATCTGGATAGTATTTATTTCAGTTGGTTACCACAGCCTATCATCAGGAAACTATGTCACATAGTATATAAACATATATATTACTAATTTTGCTGACTGACAAAATAAATACAGTTTCAGCTCAGAACAGATTCAATTAGATTCACAACAGTACCATGGCTTTTATTACTTGAAATTGAGTATGAATTAAAACATATTGTCTTTTATTTTGAAAATCTGTTTATCAATCCTGCACATTCTCAGATTTCATATTGATTTTTGCACATGTTTGCACGAGAATCTGAACATCTGGAGATATTTTAAAACATGATGTTTGTTCATAACAACCGAAAGAGAATACAAGAAAAACAAAAGGTTGGGACTTTAAAAAGATCACTACAGTTTGTTTTTTTGTAAACTTATATAAAAATATAAACTTATGTAAATATTAGTAGTTACATACAGCTAATACTAATACAGTCTAAAACAACAGTTATATGATAAATCTTCGAGCAGGTTATCATGTTTAGAAAGATTCATCTGTATGATGATTCTGTGTTGATCTGTATTATAGCTTGTCCCACACTCATTGAGATAGACTGGGTGGACAAAATCATCAGTCAGTATAATGCAATATACTGAAGTCTCTAAAATAATAGTATCGTTGAATCTACATGTCTCTTGTACAGTTTCAACACATTCCTTCATAAAGGGGATTTATTGTAGGACGGATGTATTGTATATGTATAATACACTGTGTACTAATGTGTACTAATACACATAATACACTGACAACTGAGTGTATACTCTATGTCTATCCCTGACTTAATAACAACATTAAATTCTAAAGGAATATCTTCAATAGTGGACTGAATCGTAAGACAGTCCATGAGGTTTCTTTCTTATTATTCCTTCCATTTTTTATTTTTTTTTGAAAATTGCCTCCTGAAAGCAAAACCTTGAGTTATGTTTCATAAAGTTTGATTTAAAATTGTACTCACTTGAAATATGTAATTGGTTGGATGAATGGATACAATTAAATACAAGATACACCACAAATGTTTAACTGTTGTTTCCTTTTTTTTTTTTACTTTAACAAAAAGTTACTTTGCTGTTATAAAACCCACTACATGGACTTATAATGTGTAATTCCTGAGTGGTCAAATACCTTATTACATCTGCAGTCAATTCTTCTGTTTGCTCAAGAAAAAAAATTACACAAATAACACCATGCAAAGCCAACATCTGTATTGATGTAAGTCCTGCGATCCCATTGCACAAAGCTCTTGGCGGGCCTGGATCACTAAACTGAGACACACAGGGAGGAGGAGCCCCCAGCAAGACCCACAAACAGTCGAATGAAAAGCGACATCAATTTTGGCACAGACAACCTCCGTCACACAGATTAGGCAGGCACAATGCACAGGCTCCTTATCTCCAGCGGCAGGAGGAGGGCAGGCAGATCTGCACAGGATGGAAACATTCTCATGGACGTAATGGGCAAAATCAATTGTTGCCCTCCTCAATCAATGTAGCCCCCACTTTCACCGTTCAGCAGCTCACCAGTAATTGAAGTTATCCTTGGCCTGTAATGACTAGCTAAAGCACAACCATGACAAAGTTGAAAGTGTGTGATATCAGTGAGGGTGCCAGCAGGGTGGAACGTGGGACACTGTGTGTGTGTGTATTCCTTTGTGTGTGTGTGTGTGTGTGTGTGTGTATGTGTGCGTGTGATACACACCCTCACTCTCTCGTGTACGTGCACAGCAGGCAGCTGGCTCTTACCCGAATGGTCCATGCACGGACCTCATCTGGTCCAGCAGTGAAGAAGTACTCCAGCTGCAGGGCTGCGTAGCCTGCCTTGATGATCTTGCTCAGGGCACTAGTGAAGAGAAATTTCAGCTTAAAAATCAAGGGGTCTGAACTGTTTGAGTATTCTTCATCGCAACTGATACCTAGACAAAGCTCACTTCAGTGGCAAGGCCCCATTCATTCCAATATAAACTCATTAAGTGAATAAGATGGGTCACTTCGTTTCACATAAAACATTCAACTCTCCAATGGTTTCTTTGATTAATTAGAAAGCTTGTAGACTCATTTAGCATTTTTAAGAATTCAACCCGATGCCTCGTTCTCCGCTGAGTGGAAAGAAGAAAAAAAAAATCTGCTGTCACAATTTTTCTCTCCATAGAGGTTTTCACACGAGAACAATAAACCCAAAATGCCCAAGTTATAATTATACCTACAGATGACAGATGACAGTTAAAAACTTAATTTAGAGGAAAACCCTTTGACTGAGTTGTTCAGTAAGAAGAGGGATCCTTTGCTTTATAATGGTAATTACTCTGCCATTTATTATTCTATCAGCACATGCAATTAAAGGAGTGCATGGAGGACACAGCTGATAATAAAGTGTGAGGAGACTGAATGCTAATTAACCTCTGTGTCTTGTGCTCCGTGCAGTACTTCTGCTTCTCCTCTTCACTCTTGTCCTGTAGCAGACCCTCCAGGCCGCCGCTGAAAGGGATGACCAAGGCTCCGGGGTCGTGACTGTCCACCCACTCCTTGATTTTCACCAACCTAGTTAAAAAAAACAAAAAAAACCCCAGCAGCCTCAAAACCTAGTTGGAGGACTTGATTAACGTGAAAGTATTTGTTATCTGCTGGTGCATATGCATATTCATGAGAGCAGCTGAACATGTGAGTGTCTGCAGGAGACTGCACTCCAAAGGTGGCATTTTCTTTCACAGAGTTTGATTCTTATTCCATAAAAGTTTGCAGCGAAACGTTTGATTTGACATGTGCGCTTTGCAAAGAGCACATTCCCAAGTTTAATGTGCCCTGCATAACTTGTGGTAAAAAGAAGTATTTAGACCCTTTAATGAAGCAAAAGATGCAATATGATAATGTAAAATTAACTGTATATAAGAGAGAATACTGCATTTAAAGCCTAAGGATCTCATTATGAAAAACAGAAATAGTTATAAATATGCATATATAATATGGTCATTAGAAGCATTTCTCTGTTGCTTGGGAGTAATTTTAACCACTTCGTGTCCTGCTGCATGAAAAGATGAAAACAATCTGACACTGGCAGTCAGATAGAGCTGAAGCTGCTTTTGTTTTAATAATCTTGTTTGATAATTATTCTGGAAAACAGTGCCGGAAACAACCTACAAGGTAGACTATTGTGGAAAAAAAAATATGGAAAAATAATTATGAGTTTATAATTACTTTAAAAAAACAACAACTGACAAAAAACAAAATCAAAATATTCTTAGTGCAATTTGAGATAACAAATAAGCCTTTAAAGACTTAATTATAGGCTAAAATAACTTGACAGGAAAGCAAAGCATTGTTTATTAAAGTGGTGGATCATATTTTTTGTGTGAAAAAAAAAAAAAGCCTAAAAATGACTAGTGTGTGTAGTTAAATGTAGTGGAGTAAAAATTATTTAAAGTAAAATATTTCCCTTTGACATATTGTGAATGTATAAAGTTGACAACACGCAAAAAAAAAATGTTGCTTAATTATCACTATGAAATAAAAAAAAAGCTGAACATTTACCATGAAGCCAGAGTAGAACAACAAACCTTACCTTACTTATAAACCTTATTCTCTTTAACTGCCTGAGTTTTTTCCTTTTTTCTTTTTGTCTTCCAGTCCAGCAGGACACCTGACATTGCAGGACAAAGATATCCTTACACTTAATGGTAACTCGCAGTCAGAACAATATAACGGGGTTAAGCCCAATTATGAGATTAGGCCCACGGGCTCTCAGGGTCGGGATTGGACAAGTCTCAAAGAACAGCATCACACAAATCCATTTTCACACGGCGGCCCTGACAGAGCTCCTGGGCTGGATTGATTCTAAGGGGTCCCTGTCATTATCTGTAATCCTAGTTTCCTGTTTAAAGCCCATAACAATCAAAGACTGGGAGGGACCCGACCACCTCAATACCACATCTATTCCAATAACAATGTCACTGCTTTATCACCTACAGCACCATATCATTGCTCCTGCCTAATGATTATCAATATACAATATGACAGAATATATTGTATATTGGCTGCAGGAAGAGCAGTGTGTGGCTCTGATGGGATGTTTTCCCCATCAACCTGAAATAACACTACAGGGTAAATTTGAAATGCTTCATATGCCAGTTTGTCTGTCTGTTCGGATGCACATCTATTAGGAGCCGTAACCTAATATTTCCCTTTCTGTTCACACTATATGTATGCCGAGTTGATGTTTGACTGCCATTGCAATGAGGTGTGTGGTCGATGTCGCGCCAACAAAGGACAGAAAAATAAAACACATTTAGTCAAAGCCAAAAAAAAACTGAAAACACAGGAGATGGCAGGCGCTCCAAGAGGGGAAAAAAATCCAATCTGAGATAATAACAGCTGTAGTTTGTCACTTTTAGCAGCACAGCTGTCTATTTGGTGGCACGTTATTTGCATTCCTCAGGTATTGCGTTCTCTACAGGCGGCTGAATAATGATTCACAAATCACTCTCTCCACACCAGTCAAGGGCTGTGATCCTTTGAATAGACCATTGTACCTGAGACTGTAATTGGTGAAGACTTGACAGAGCTGAGCCAAACCAGCCAAGTAACAAAGAGGCTCTTGGTAGAAGGCTGAGGGATGATTTTAATAATGTGAAGGCGAGACGGTGAACGTGAGCTGCAAATGAGCACGGGGGTCTCTGGGTCCTTGCACTGAGTGACACGGGACCAGACAAACACCTTGCCACAGGAACATGAAACACCCCCTTCTCTCAACTCCAGAAACAAAGCACTGTCAATTAAGAGCTCTGATGCTCCATCAACATGACTCCCAAAACCAATTCTGTCAACTTCACCGCTGTCACTTTGCAATTTGTATTTATGTTCTTTCCAATTATTTGTGTGATATTTGTGTGTGTGTGCGTGTGTGTAAATTGGGAAAAACATTAATGCGAAACATGCCGCAGATATATATTTTTTTGGTCTTATTTACATCTTCATATCACTGGTGTAACCATAAAAAATATGAAGAGTGTGAGTGTTTGTATAAATCTTTGTATTTGTATTTCAGAGAAAATAAAAGCGTTGTTTTCTATACATCAGGGTCTGTCTACAATTAAGTCATGTAGCGCACTTCCTCTCTTTCTTTGACATCAGAAATAGGCTCATCTTATCATTTAATCGAACCACGAGTGTGTGGTTATGAAAGTGAAAATGCTCTTCGTACATTTGAGAAATTCTATACTCAAAACATAAAATAAAAATGCTTTTTACAAGTCTAAGCTACACACATACACAAATTCAGTTAGAAGTGTGTATGTGTGTGTCAGTGTCTTGTCAGTCTCCCATTATGTCCCAGCACTGAATGCCATCTCTCACTGCTCGGTTAATAGAAAGATTCAGCACTTTCTGGTCTCGATATCCCTCTCTGAACAAATGATGCCTGAAATTTTTATTCTTTTTATAATGGAATTCCAATGGCCTTTGCTGCAAATCAAGTGGAAATTTTTGCATATCAAGTGGGAAAAATTAAATGTTAACCACGTTTTAATGTGATTAAGGGTGACAGGGACATTATTTCTGCTAATCATTCACCAGCTTGAAGGCTCAAACAAGGCAAGGGAACAAGTCATGTTTGTGCTTTTCCTGCTGCTCTCGGTTCAAAGACAGAAAAATAGTTATAGTAGTTTTTTATTTCAAACATGTGCTTTCATCAAACTTCAACAAATATATATATTTAACATTTTTATAATATACATAAAAAATGAGAATATTATTTATTTAAGTTTATGTCACCTGCCAAATCTTTGCGCATCTGTTTCTCTTACGTTTAGAAAAAAAAAAAAAAACAGCTGTCAAATCATTTAGTCTAATCTGTAGATTTGCTGCTTGTTGTATTTACAACACATCTAATTTAAAGCACAATATATAGAGAAATGACAAAATGAAAAAAAAAAAACAAGTGGTGCTTCCACAACAGACTGACTCTGAATGGAGATGTCCCACAGGGGGCCACCCTCCAGAGCTAGTCTATTTGTCTTTTTGTGTGGGAATCCTAAGGGGGGGATAATTCCTGTGTTTCCACATGCCTTGGGCTTCCCTGGGCTTTGTCAGAGCTTTGATCTGCTTAAATGGCTCAGGAGGGGAAAACAATGGGAGCTCCTAAAGTACAGGGGCAGCTACCTGAGACAATGACCTGAGCCTGTGTCTGACATACATTCATACAGGTTGGCTTTATTATGAGTGCTTAGCCCGTTAAGCCTGTAAAAGGTGGGCCGTCACCTCCAGTTTGAGTGTTCCTTTCAGATGCAATTGAACGCTGATGGACCTGAAGAGTAATCCACTACCTACATCCTCCCAGACGCCCACGCCCACACGTGGGACTCAGCACACAAATGTTGGGGTAGAACAGCCACGTGTTACGTATGTTAGCAGCTGCTGGCTCGCATGCTGGGCACACACTCATCAAGTAATAAACCCCAAAGCCCTGTTTTGCTGGTTCCAAGTTGCAGTGACGAGCATCCTAGGGAGGTTAGGATGCTGTGGTACCCACTAACTCCCCCTCCTCTTTCCTTCCTCCGTAAAGGGAGACAGAAATGAGAGGTATGAGCTCATGGTGGCTTTTGAGGCTGGGAAGTCGGAGGCTCTGTGGGAAGCTTTTCATCCTCCCAGTGGTGAGCTCCTGAGCGACAAAAGTGCAGACGCTCTCTCCTCCCTGTGGCCGTAGCCGGATGGAAAGGAATTACATCTCTGAGTAGGAAGAGATCTGACACACACACACACACACACACACACACTATTGCCAATACTGTCAACTTCTTACAGCCTCCAAAGCAATCACGAACTGAAGGAAACGGAACATGGTGCAGGCACAATGGGAGCTGCTTTAATTAAGCGCGTCATCTAACATCATACCTCAAACAAACCTCGAGGGTGTGCTGGTAACAAGGTTTTTTTTTTTGAACAACTTTCATTGCTTTGATAACTACACCCATTAAATTTTAAAGATAAAATCTTGTTTGCACACGACAGACTAAACCCTAACAAACCATCATCCCCAGTTTTGTCTCGATGGTTGTTGAGAACACATTATCAAAGCTATGGCCTTGTTTAAGTCTATTTGTGAGAACGGGGGGTTGGAAGAAGAAGAAGAAAAAAAAAAGGCAAAACATCAGAAATTCAAACAGTAACCCAGAGGAGTACATTCTACTCACCCAAAATAATTCTCTATATGGGGTATCCATGCTGTCATTCAAGGCAGTTGACTGGGCGAGAGAAAATAAGGGGGCTGGGGTAGAGTGGGGGGAGTCATCAAGATGTGACAATTGTGACAAGAGCAGGCAAAGTGTAGCGCCGAAGAACGCCACACGGATTTCTCCATCTCTTCTTTTTTTCCAGGATGACAGCTTAATGTCTACCACATGCAATATTTATACCCATCGTGTGTCAGACTGTCTAGCTGTCCTAGGGAGTACAAAGAATGCCACTTATTAGAATAAAAGCAGAAGGAAGGTAATCAAGGACATATGTAACATCAGCCAATCATGCCCCCTTCCAATCGGGCATCGCTTTTTTTTTCTTTTTCTTTTTTTTTTCTCTTTCTCTCCCCCCATTCACAACAGTTCAACAATAATCCTGATAATAAGCATTCAGGAGCTGTATGTGGCAACACTAAATTCATTTATTTGTCTCATTAGAGCTGCCAAGGCTGCAGGCTACTTACTGTGGCATGTGTGTTTGGTCTTAACCTTATCACAAAGATAATAAAAAAAAGCTCAGCTCAACAAAGCCAAAGCTATCAAAATGTATCATTAGACAGACTTGAAACTCACAGACATATTTTCTTTTTATGTCTTACAATGCCAAACTGTAGGCTTTGCAGGGGGAACAATTCCCAGTGCGCTCTAAGAAGAAAGCAAGCAAGCATGTTGTGCTGCTCGCAGAGGTGTCTATATACATTATGAACTGCAGGAGTCTTTCTCAGCATTAGCGTCCTTGGGTTTGGGCCTTTGGTAAATGAGGGAGAAGTGACAATCTGTATCGAATTTGGTAAAGAAAAAAACAAAACCGATTTCTTGCAGGGTCATTAAAGAAACAAACAAGAGTAAGAAAAAAGTCTGTGTTAGTCTCAAGTCAAGTTTAGGGTCTGTCTCATTAGTTACAATAACAGTGGTGTGTCCTCAGCACCAGGACGCAACAAAGACAACAGGGCGACATGTCAACAGTGTCCTTTCATTACTGTACTCGGGACAGTCAATAACCAGCCTAACTGGACCGACAGGACTTTATTAGCACCATCTGTTTCGGTTTTACTGCACAGCCTCTCCTGGTGTTTTCTCTCATTGAAAGCTGGCTAAAGGCATCCATTAGGGCCGACTGTGGGCAGTAGGGTACACATCTTACCATGGGAAAGTGTTTCTCAGGATCCCACATTGCATAAGAAGCGAGTGGACGTCTGTGCACAAAATAAAAATGAGCAAGTGTGTACATCCCCCACACCGCTTTGTAAAGTCAACTCTAACTCCCTAGATAGTAGTTCCTAAAAACTTGGATGGAGCCAGTGGTTTTGCACTCAATAAAGTTTCAGTTGTGTTTATGGGAATTATGGTTTGGAGTAGCTGAAGTGGGCTGCAGTGACTGCTTTCATGGATTGGCTTTCAGTGAATCATAATATACCCCATCGCCCTGATTCCATTTTTTTTCTTCAGTAAATCTGGTTGGGTACTAAGAAATGTTTGGGTCCTTGTCAAAATGATCAGACATGCAAAAAAAATTGCATGCTTAAGTTATTTTCAGGATTCTAAAATAGAAAACAAAACAAAAAAGGATATAACAAAATACAGGTCAATACACTGGCTGTGCAGGATTTTTTCCCTCCATATGGTCTCTTTGAAAAAAACAAAGCCTGAACAAAATAGGTATAAGCTCTGCAGACAGGGGGTCAGCAAGTGACAAGCTGATCCTCCTGTCAGGGCATCCTTTACTTTAATTGTCAAAGCTCCTCCTACAGGCCAACTAAAGTATCAACCTCAGCAAAGATATTTTTTTGCCTTTCTCCTTCTTCTTCTCTGTGGTTGGACTTCTTTTGACTCAACACCAAAGAGCTTCCCTTATGTTTTCACTGTATTAGTCTCTATTGAAGTACAACATTTTTTCTCTATATTTTCTTATTGGGGAAAAAAAAAATGTGACAAAGACCAACCTCAGCAAATCATTTCTTCTTTCAGTCTTTCAATAACTCCTGCTCTTATTTTCAAAATAAATAAATAATGTTGGGTTTTGGTTTTTTTGATTTTTCAGTAATTAAAAAAAATACAGAATGTTTCTGGTTTAATTTAACTTCTAACAAATGCAGAGGCTGTGATTCATACACATCAGTAAAACTGTTTGCTGAGATCAGACTGGGACTTGTCAAACAAAGGTATGTCTCTCGAAGCACTTAGACAAACCACTTAATGCCCATAAACAAGCTGTCTTTTCAAATTAAAAGATCTTTTTTCAATTGGCTGATGGGATTATAAACATGACATGAGATTTTTTTATTTTATTTTTTTAATTACACATGCCAAACTAATATGGAAGAGTAATAAAGTGGATATCTTTTTTGTTGTCTTTGTGGCAGGAAAAAAATTACAAAGGTTGACTCAAGAAGCAGCTGTGGTATGTAACCATTTCAGTTGTGGTTTCTTGGCATATACCAAGACAGAGGCACCTAATGTAAGACAGGCTTTAGAGGAAAGTAATGTTTTAAAAAAAAATAAAGTGTTAAAGAGGTTTGAACAAAGACTCAAGTAGAGTCTGTACAGACTAAACAGAACAGAGAAGTTCACATGACCATATCTGTACATACGTAAATACAAACACACACTCACCCACCCACACACACACACACACACACACACACTGAATACAGGCAGACAAACAAATCCACACACTCACACACACACAGGCAGTTAATGAAAGCTTCAGGCAATGGTACCCTGCGGTTACACTCACCAGGAGAACCCACACCGCAGAGGCACTCACAGACAGGTCACGCTTGCAAGTTTCCTTAAAGGTCAACTCATCTACTTAAGAGGCACCAATTTACTTTAATGCACATTGTCCAAAAGAAGAAAGAAAAAAAAAACTGAAATAGAAATGACGAGAATGGGAAAAACATCACCGCGTAACGTGGAGCATTCTCAGCTCCATCTTTTGCCATTAGAGAATGTGACTGCTCTTAGTTCTCGGAGGAGGATTAAATTAAATATCTGATATCAAACCTATTAAAGGAAATAAAGACTGATAAAGAGGATGAGGCCACAAGCTTAATAGGTAATATCTTAACTGACAGGTGAAAACACACTAACACTGGGCAGACTGAGGCCACCAGATGATCAACAGTGCTCTAATGACCCTCTCTAACATACAAACTATGTTCTATGATGCAGAGGAAAAGTCTTCCAGGCAGCTCACTGACGCCGAGGAAGGAGAGAAAGCCTCTTGATAGACTCTTGTAGATGCCATTCCCTATCACGCAATGCCTCTCAGTCATAAACACATGACAAATGCGGCCTTAATCATTTTTTACGAGTGGGGATGTGCAGGGGGCAGTGCATGGCTAGAAGGGAAGAGGGGAGCGGTGAGCAGCAGGCGGCCCCCTCTGCACAGAGGAGAGGGCTGTGTGGTAAAGTCTCCTCTGGAACATCACTCGGCCAGCGCGCCTTTGATCTCCACACCGCAATTACGCCAGAATCCAAATGAGCATGGAGTCGCCTCTGAAACAGACTTCAAACATGCACATGTACGCATTCTCATACACATACACATACACTGTATAGGATTGGAGCCATGTGCTCCTCTCAACAGTAAATGATGTACTGTCTCCAGCAGAGAACCTGGGGATGAAAGGAGGCCTTGCTCCTCGTCTGATCCCTCCATTAATGATGGCTTGCTAAAGCTAATACTGTGTATTCTTGTCTAAACAAGGGCAGCTTGGTATGTGGTTCCCATACTCCAAAAAGGATGATCTTGGGAAACAGTGAAATGTTTTTGGAGGTTCAAAAAGTCTGTTAAAACTAATGTAATTACCCGTGTGTGTTTAAAAAACGGTGTGATATTCTGTAGTGTTTTCCTCGTCATCTCTACAAGTCCTTATTAAGTGTCTGTTATAATAAAAAAAAAAAAAAACAATTAACTTTCATATGTTAGAAATAAAAAAGATAATGTTTGGTGGAGTGTGTTATTAAAATGAATCACATCAACCTAAAAGCTGACTGGCAACATTCAGTCTACAAAACACAGCAAGTATAAAACAGTACTTAAAAAAAACCTCACAAAAACAAGATACTGAACCTGTGAAATGGTCTTGAATGGGTGTCCTGAGAGACACTGATAAAATTGGCTTATTTGCCTCATTCTAGGATCCGGCCTCTTTTCTTCCACACATTAAAGCTGAGATTGCAATTTGTCTTGCTGTTTGCTTTGAATAGTCCTTAACTGTATCATCATCTCGACTGTGCTGGTGGAAAAACACGGGAGCATGGCGACAGCCAAATGGCAGTCTGGCGTCTCTGCTGCAGACTAGCTGCCATTAGGGCTGAGAGCAGCATTTATTGTACAATTAGGGCCAACTAGATCTACCTGTAATCATCTCCATACAGGTGTGAGCTCCTCTCTGGACAAGGGAAGTGACTCATCACTTGTCAAACATCAACACCGTGATGTCGACATTGTTCATCGTGGAGCCCTCGGGACACCTGAGCACTACTGTTTGCCTGTTTAAAAACGTGCTAAGATTTATTGCATTTCAGAAACTTACACACACATGCATATACACGTACACACACACACGCAACATGAAAATAAAAGCTCTCTTCCTACTGATGACGGATGTTCCACATACCATGAATCATTTGATTTATGAGTCCCCTCCCCACCACCCCTGACAGTCATACTTTCGTGTCAGGAACATTTTAGCAAACAATCACAGGTAAACAACTTCCCTCGTAATACAACGCTGCCAAGTAAAGCACTAAAAACAAATTTTGTAAGAACTGACACCACAAGCCTAGAGGGCAATTGGAAAAGTGCGATAACAATCCACAAGTTGGTGTTATTGACAAAACGGCTGTAGTGTGGAAAAGTAGCCCTTTCAGAAATAATGGATGTCTAACACCAGGCTTCTAGATCATCTCTCACTGTGGCCAGATGACAACATTACTATAAAAAAGTGTAACAGAGCACAGGATTGTAGGACTGGAAACACACTGAAGAAGTTTATATTAGTGCATGAAAAGTCATCTTCCAGCCAGTTCACATTATAAACAGTGTTGCACCTGCAAAATAAAAGAAACAAATTCCTGTATATTCACATCAAAAAGAAACACACACATGCATGTAACAATCTCCTTCTCACTTCACACACAGAGAGGCTCAGCTGTCACTGTGATGTGTGGGAATTTCATGGTTGTAAAGTGAAGCTTGTAAGGCTACTTGAGCAACAACATGTGAAGACAAATATTTGGAACAAAACAATTTTCGGAAAATATTTAAAGAGTGTTATCGTTGTAAGTTATTCGCCGTCTCCATGTGATGTTAATTATTTGTTTGGCTTTGAAGGTACATAGGCCTATGTTTGTTTTTCTTTTTTGTCATTTAAAGCCCTCACTCTCTTTGATATCATATGGAAATGAGAGATTTTCTTCGATGGAAAATTGAGACCATATGCCAGCGTGTACTTAATGAAGTGCAGAGTCTGGAGGCTGGTCGAGGGGATGCAGAGCTGGATGTTGTGTTAGAGCTTACTTAGTGCCACCTCCAGGCTGATCGTCTCACAAAGATATGACTGTTTCTGTCAGCAGGAGACCGCGGTCACACACACACACTCTTCTCACACCCCTGTACATGCACACGCAGACACATGCACACACACTTTTTACAGCTGAAATGCAGATTTAATCAAAGTTAGTAGAAATCAACGCTGGGAAAAAAAAGTCCTCGGCGATGACTGATCAGTGCAACCAGGTGACTCCAGTCCGTCTTCGAAGCACTTACCATTTGTTCTTTTTCCTGATGTAGTCTTTCTCAGAGAGGTTAACAAGGTAAATCATTGGTTTGGATGTCAAAAACAAGTATTTGTTCAACACTTCGATCTGTGATAAAGACAGACAAGGCAAGTACTGAGAACCCAAACTCTCCAAAGGAGCCTTTTGAGGACAGCACAGACAGATATAAATCAAGCCAAAACAAAATTATGGTCTAGTGTATGGCCTCTGTGGGGAGCGAATATAAATCCTTTAAATCAAGATCAGCACGGCCAGATGTCATTAGCATGCACAAAAGTAATGTCAAAATACAACCAACGACAAAAGACTGTGAATAATATTAACTTGTGATTTGCACGTAAGACATGTTGCTAAAAGAGGGAAACAGCAGCTGTACTTCTAGGTCAGGAGTAAGAAGGAAAAAAATGTTCAAGATTAATCACCTTCATAATTTTGACTGTAACATCAAAGGCTTACCTCCTTGTCGTTCCAGTCGTGATAGTAGCGGACATGTTTCTTTTCATCCACAACCCAGCTCTTGATTTTGCACATAACGTCCTGTTTGGGGTTAAAAGAGAATGAACAAGAAGCCATTAAAGGAGATGAAAAAGAATATAAACCCAGCAGGGTATGGGGTAATTATTTCCTAAATGCATGGCATCCTGATGCCAAAATGAACAATGGCTGTGCTCGCATTCAAGCAGGAGTGGCCTGGCTTTGACGGGGATGGCATGCACAAGACCCCCTTCCCTCCTTTAAATCATGACAAATGCCTTCTGGGGTGTCTCGCTAGAGTCGCAGTTTTATACATCAATATTCCATCGGGACTGTTTAATGAAAAGGATAGAGAGAGGAGACAAAATTGGAAAGAGCAGGGGAACTAATTGGAAGTTGGTTAGTTAGGTGTAAATTATTGGTCCTTCCTCAGGCACTTTGCAGATCGTAGCCACACTAAATAAGTACTAGTGAGGTACAGAACAAATTATTCACCGTTTCCTCTGGAGAAAATATTGAGCATTTGCAGCTATCACATTGCCACATTCATTACCGAGGTACTTGTGGGTTGAGACCACAGTCAAGACTGGGTCTTGACAGGATCTGGAAGCGGAAAAGGGTGGGAAAATGGGAGGGAGGTAGTTATAAAATTTGTAATAAAGAAATTGAGCCTATTATTGTTGATCCAGCCCCACAGAAATTAGCGGAACACATTCTTTTTGTTCCTGTCAACTTGACCTCCCCCTTCATATAAAAACTCCCCCACCCCTGCAACACTCCCCCTACCTCCTTTTCCCTCCCCAAACCCTTGCAGCACTTCACAATCATACTCCCTTTTGAAAGAACTGAGGAAAAAATCCTGCCAGAGCCTCAATTACACAATGGCAGAAAAAGCTCCACACACTGACCCCCAGCCAGCTGCATTCACTCTCTGCACATCTCTCTCCACAGGAATTCTAAAGGCCTTTTAGTCAGGCAGCCAGAGTGCAGCCAGCGGGAGAGAGCGCAGGAAGAGCTGCATACACTCCGCCCGCGCCGGCCCAAGTCTTCACAGAGAGATTAATCATCTGTGAAATGGAAACAGCAAACGGCCGGTGACACAGGCTGAACCCGCTCCAGGTTTCCCTCATCAGCTCGCAGCCTCCGTGCAGCGTTCCTCTAACAGGCAGGTGTTAATAAAAGGCATATAGGTCCCACAGGGGTCAAACACATACGCCTGCCACCATGAAGCGCCGCTGGTGGGCCGGCTTCTTATTATTGTTTTGTAAGGATAGGGATTTTGAGGATTCATATGGACAAAAGCAACAAAGCATTGTTCTTGTAAACACAGGAGCAGCAAAATGGATTTAAATCTTCATAAACAATGAATACACATGAGCCCCATGCTACTGCATGCAAATAAAATTTAAATAAATTCACAATTAAATATTTAGTAACTCTATTCATCCTGATAGCAGAAGTCAACCATAATATATTATATAATATATATTTAAAATTCCTTATTTGTTTTTTATTTTTTATTATAAAATCACATTTTCCTTTTCAGCTGTGAGCTTTTCCGCGAGAGAACTCAAACTAATATAGCATTAACATGTTTGATTTTTCCTTTTTTTTCATTAATTTTGTCTCCTCCTCCCCTATCATATAAACTCAGATGTCCTTTTTAAGTTTAATCATCTGTGTTTTGTCTTGCTTCAACATCCTGTTTCAGCAGGAAGGCTTCTTTCTTCAAAATACTTTATGTTTCATTTATGTCGCAAACCACAAATTTTCAACATTATTCTTTTGGGTGCACATGTTCAGTGTGTTGCACAATGCTGTCTAATTATATATACCGTGATATACAGCAGGTCTCTCTGAGAGTAATATAGGCTGCTTTATTGTCTCTATACCTTGCAAGACAAGTTACAGTAAATTTCCTATGCTGCCTACATTTCTTGGCATAAAAGTGCAAAGAACTGTCTCACAAAGGTACAAACAGAAACTATGATAAGTCCTTAGTTTAACCGAGTTGCATTTCACACAAAGGAACACAAAACATTTTTGAAATGCACATTTTCACATAGTTTTAGTTTTATTTGTCTGATATTCACAATCTAATATAACAAGTGTGTTTATGTCTGATTTTGGATTTTTAGATTATCCCACTAAACTAAACTGGCTCTATAAGTGTGAGTGGTGCGCCATAATAACTGGACATCTAAATAGCAAAAATAAGTTGCCCACTTATTTTAATGCCACTAAAGTCATTAAAATAAAATACTACAAGCAGGATAAAAGCATTTTTTTTTTTTACTCATGAAATTTCACTTCCACATAAAAACCTGTAGAGTTTATGAGTGCGACAATGGGAATTTGATCTTATTTCAAATTACTCAGTAAAAAGGAAAAATCTAAAGACACAATCATCATCTAAATAGTTTCACACATTTTCCTTTTTATTTCATAGCATCCCGTGGCTCGGCAGAAAAAGATATACATGCACTATTGTTTCTTTTAAGCTGTGCATTTTTAGACGAAGGCTTGTTGCACATGCTCTGCATATAGATGCTGACATAAACATGTGTGTGTATGTGTCTGCGCACAGCTGAGCATGTCAAATGCCAGACTCAGACTTGTGAGACAATCACACACACACACACACACACACACACACACACACACACACACACACACACACACACACACACACACACACACCCCTCCATCCCCAATCTAAAAGCTTGGTGCAGTCTTTGATAAGCGCCATTCTTTGCCGTCTAAAGAGGTCTTCTATAGATTCTCACTTGCCGACGTGTGCACAACCTTTGACAAGTAATGTAGATCATTTTTATTCATTGCCTAAAATTGTCAGCAATTATGTGCGTAAGCGGCCACCTGCCTAGCCTGAAAGGCTCCTGTCTATGGGGCTACAGGGGTGTGGGGAAGTGGTGTTGGCTGTAAGGGATGAGGAGGAGGGAGGGGGGTTAGTATGAGGGGAACCAGCCAGGCAAGGGGCCTCTACAGCAGGTGAAATAGCCCCTCTCGTTAGTGTAATGAGTGGTCAGAGCCTCGGTGTGTTGGGGCCTGAAATTGGGCACGCCGCTCCGAGTGAAAGGCCAGATCCCCTTGCGTGTTGGCCTATCTTATCCTACCCGAATGATAGAAGGGCATCATGAGACATTTACGGCTAAATCATTGTTAAAGTTGGGTGCTAAACCCCATTACCTTAACAATATGTCCACCTGAATGTGTGTGTGTGTGTATCCATATACATTTTTAACTGACATCCAGTATGTGGATTTCCCCCCTAATCGTATCCTGCACCTCATTTCATATTACTGTGAATCCTCTGTCAAAGAATATTCTAAACATTTACCGTATTCATAGCGAGGTATAGGCATATGTGTCATCCACCGATGGCCTTACACAATTTCCCGAGCTGCTGTAGGTGTATAAGCATGAGCAAGAGCTGCGACATGATTTGAGTATTACTTTAGATGAAAAGAGCTGTGTGGAAACACTTTCATTAGCCCAGTGCTGTGACCCAGGGTCAGCAGCTGAATAAGTAACTCTCTATTAATGATTTCTACAGCAGAAAACCCCTGACCCCTGATCACTTTCAATCTCAGAAAAGGAAAAAAATGGGGCAGGGGGAGGGGTGAGACCTATTGGAGGGAGATTAAAAAAAACACACTTTTTTTTTCTCTCCTTGGCCATGTGTGTGGGAGGGTTATTATTTGTGCCGTGCTGTGAGGGAGAGCAAAGGGCCTGCTGGGACATTGACTCACATATTCTGGTTTGAGTTTCTTGTCACCGCCTCTAATGGCCGTCTTCTCCAGCTTGTCAATAACAGGGCCGATCATCTCCTCATCCTTCAGCCTCAGCTCTTCGTGGATGATCTCCATATCCCTCACTGGGTCCACTGTCCCCTCCACATGGATGATATCCTCATCCTCAAAAGCACCTGTGGTGAGAGCACACAAACACACATACAGAGAAAAGCATCAGTACCAAATTATTATTATTTTTTTTTACCTCAGCAGAAACAACAACACACATATAATCTGAGCAAAAAGAATCGATGCCATTGACTTCTCAGGATCTAATGTGAAACAGTTATTAGTTTTAGCCCAGAAAATCATTAGCGTTTGCAGAGAATGTGGGGGAAAAAAAAATAAACATTCACATGAATAAGCACAGTGGGAGTGCACAGGAAAATCATAACATATGCAATAAAATATTCAAGAATATATTTGATTTTTCTTTTCGCCATGCAAGTGTCAGAACAGTGAGAAACAAGCTTTACAGTGTCAAAGTAAGTTCCACTGAAATTGGCTTTAAGTGAAAAAAAAAGAAGAAGAAGAAAAGCGAGCTTGTCTGTCACCCTGCATGAGGTACAGAGTGCCTGTCTGGTCAAGCATTTTCTACCACACTGTCTTAAAACTATTAGCTATTAAGTTAAAAATAGAAGAAATAATCAAAGGTGAGCATGATTTAACAGAAAAACATCAACAAGCATAAACGAAAGAGAGTAGTCTTCCCCTAATCATTTGTGTCGGAGCCGCGACTATGCTGGTGAATCGGTAATGAGGCTCTGAAGCAGACCATTTAGCCAGCGAGCGGCTCTCAGGACTCCTTCTGATTCTCCAGCAGAGCTCAGGGTAAGGGAGGGAGGGAAGGGGGTGGAAGTGGAGGAGGGGGAGGGCCAGGGGGAGGTGGTGGTGGTGGGGTACATCTGTCACATGAGAGTGACAGCCTTTCACATTACCAGTGGCAATTGTAGTGGACTGTATGTTATTCCAATACATTGTTTCATTTACAACCCACATCTTTGTTTTATAACAAAAAGCAGCAATGCTACAGAATAAAAATAGTTACAAACAGACTAAGAACTATCCCTGCAATAACTTATCATTAGCAAATTGTGCTAAATGTAAAATCATGATAACTCACCTGTTATATTATGTCATCTTTTATTATTGAAATATTACTATTATTGTTGATCCCAGCAAGTAACAAACATGTTGCAGATAACCAGTCAAGCAAGTCTGAGCTATTTTTACAGTGTGAAGTAGTTTGTTAATCTATAAGAAGACATAATTATTATAAAGTGCGTCATATGTTTTCTGTATTGGTTATAACCAAATCTGTCCAATAATTTAATCTACTACTATAAGTAATGGATTAAAAAGTAAATTATTTCCCTCTAGAGTAGCGTGAAGAAGAAATATTCAAATAAAATACACAAACCTCTTATTTGTACTTAAGTACAGTGTTTGAAGAAGTTTACTAGGTTTTCTACAGTTACTGGACATGTTCATGCTGGATTTATTGTGAGCATTGTATTACTGGATTTGGAATAAACCTATGCTCTTTTTTCATAAATCTGTCATCAACATCGACTTGAAATATCATTCTGTGGCATAATGGGAATACCATATCATTCAACAAGGAAGTGGATGTCAGGTGAGTGATCATTTGACTTTAGGTATTGCAGTGTTGAGGGACACTATGTTTGGAATGTGCATGGATCAGTCACTAAATGTTATCAACAATCCCTGTTCATGTGTTGACACCTGAGTGTGTGAAGATCTGTTGACGGGTGAGGCCCTGAGAGATAATAACGTCACCTGGGTGATGAACATTAGTCATGACAAAGCTGTCACGTCATCTCTCAACAAGTTTGAACAGTGACACACGTAGAAAATGTCGATGAGTCACATAGATGTGCGCAGTGGTCGTGATGGGGAACAGCATACCTGATACGCATGTATATGTTTGCGGCGTTACATCCTGTATAAAGTTCAGATCAGACTGAACTTGAAAGAATGCTGAAGAGTTATCTTCTGATCGGATCAGCGTCCTGTAAGTTGTAAACACTAGGACATTTCTTTATGGATGACAATGTTGGTCCACCACCTTTGTCCAAATTGAAATATTTCAGTATCAGAGGGATGAATGGCCATACACTTTTATACAGATTTTTATGGTCCTCAGAGGACAAATCTCAATGACCCATATGATCCTCTGACTTTTCCTCTAGTGCCAAGCTCAGGTTTGACATTTGATTTAGAGTGAAACAAGCATTTGAATGGTCGCCATCAAATTTGGTTTAGCCATAGATTATAATGACTAGCATACGTAACTGCTACTTTGGAAATATTATACCCACTAAACATCAGCATGTCCAAAATGATCACTGTTAGTTTGCCAGCATTGCTGGTGTTTACACTTGCGTAGTCTCACAGAGCTTCTAGCATGTTTCACTAATACGCACTAGAGTCTCTGAGACCAGTTCAGACAGTTTTTAAATTTTAAAGGACACAAATTTGTAAATTGGTCCACTTCCACCATGACTTCCCTCTGTGATCTCCCACGTGCAGAGGATATCATATCATTGTTTCTCTACTGGATTAAGGAGGGATAAGTACCTGATTTTCAAACTACAGGGTTTATCTGATCTAACATCACTCATGTGTTGCATCTAAAGAGACACAGCTAAAAAAAAAGAAGAAAGAAACGTGACAGACAACTTAAAATCCCACACCAGTGGCTTTATTACTCATGCAAGTCAACAGAAGCTGTAGACTTTTGTGCAAGCTGTCATCCTGTGCATTGTCCTCATGGTGAAATGAACTTATCCAATTACTCTTTGCCTAATCAGGCTGTTTTGGTTCCTCTCCTCTTGCAGAGGTACTCCACAGTATAAACAGTTCACTTACGCCACACAGAAAGGGGCTAATCAGTGGAATTATTGTTTTGCTGCTCCAATTTACCAGCTCCCTGTTCAGCACTGATTGGAATGAAAATTTGCTATTGTGTCTGCACAAACTCAGAAAATATAATGCAATGTAATCATTTTGTTAGCTGCAAGAATATACATACATTATAAACAATAATGATGTACAGTTTTGATTCGCTGTGTCTCAAATGGAGAATGCATATGAGTCTGTTGTTCAATTTACTGCTTATTAATTCAGAGTGAAGAGGTTTAAACAAGGTTCACATGTTTATGAAATCACTCATGATTGGTATAAATCAGTATTAATGAACATGTTAGAAATCAACTATGGATATATATATATATATATATATATATATATATATATATATATATATATATACACATATAAATAAGTCAGTGATAGTTTCTGATCATTTCTATATATTCAAATAAAACAAAATAAAATTTAAAAAAGCTGATAAATCAAAAAAAATCAAAGAGGCTTTGAAAGAGCAGGAGCAGCTGATCACTCACTATTTAGTCATCAGCTGACACTCTCCTCTGACGACCACATATTCCAAAGTAATTTTCTTTAATTAATTTCGCCTAATTTAACATTCACATCTACTTTACCGCCGCCCCATTCAAGGCTTAGTGCTGGAGAGAACAAATGCACAAGAGTGAAAGAGAGGAGAGAAATCTGAGGGGGCAATCTCCACAATTAGTCCTTTAACAACCGGGTCTAGGTAGGGCTCTGTGAAGACAGCTCTTATGAGGCTGCAGCGCCACACAAAGCCACACGCAAGACAGTAAAACACATACAAAAAAAAAAAGGAGAAGAAAGAGATTGGAAAAGCCCCTGTCTCGTGGAGTCACGTCTGTCTCGCAATTTAAATGTTACGACTTCAATTTAAATAGTGTATGTTTTGAGGACATTATTAACAGGTGCTCCTTTATTGACAGAACAAAAGGATTAATCTCCAGAGGGTGAGTGGTGTTCAATGGCCTGATTAGGGATCAGGCTAAGCTCGACAAAATTATGGACTTACAGCGGCTCTGCAGGCTGATGTAGCCTGAGAAGATAATACTCTGTGAACTGACATTTAAAAATGAAAAACATTAAAAAAAAGAAAAAAAGAAAAAAAAAAAAAAGAATATGTATCATTTACTTTGTTAACTTCCCTGCATCATAGGTAAGAACTACCGTATGAAAAGGTACAAAAGTTGTTGTTTTTTTCCCCTAAAATTAGCTTCCCATTTTCAGTTAGTACAAATTTAACACTTAAAAGCACCAAGCGGGCTCCAGCCAGCTTATATCATTACTTTCCTGTCAGGTAAACACACAGTCAGGCAGTCATCTGAGTCAAGTCAAGATCAATACTGATTGAGCTGATTCCTCTGATGTTGCTACCTGGGAAGATATGTGGTCAACATAATTCAGTTAAATTACAGTATTCATTGACTTCTAACTTCCCGCGCATGTTTTTACATGCAAGATGGGTAAGAGCACATCTAAAGAACTTGCATTCCTCGCACTGCTTTTAAAATGTTCATGCAAACTCAGTGCCGCAATTCTCCTGGTATTCAGAGCAGTAAAAGCTATTTTATGAGTCTGTCAGGAAAAGCACATTATAGATGTCTTCCCAGCATAAAAACACTGGCAACGCACACAAGAGTATTTATGTTCATTCAGGAAATATCGTTTTTTTTTTTTTTTTTTTCTGACAGTCATTTTGGGATACATGAAATTAACAGCAATTTGTAGCGTGCTGCTTCTGTAACAGAGTTTGTCGCACATTCAGTCTTGTCCCTTTTTACGTATGTCAATTATAGCAAATACATTTGCTGCTGCTAAAAAAAAAAAAAAAGAAAAACAGTTCCACACCAGAAAAATGGTTGGTTTGAGCCCTTCAGACATACACTCATGTTTTCTACATGATCCCATCTTTCATAATAGATCACAGTGAAATCACAGTTCTCGATAGGATGAATATCAGTACCTCACAAAGTGTTTCCAATTCCTGTGTAATCTACTGTCAGCTGTAGTGCCTCACATCAAACTGAGTATTAAAGGTGCATCTTTCCGCCTAGTCTGATATCACTGACTGAAAAAAAAGGAGAAAAGTAAATGTAGAGGGAAACCGTCCAAACACGCTTGTTCTCTGTGCAGCTGAAAAGTGAATATATGGGGGAGGTTTTAGTTTTCATGAACACTAACAGAAAACAACAGTGTTAATTCCCTTATCATTAGCTTAACCTCTGTCATTCCATTTATTTTGTTAAACCATGAAGCATGAGAGTGCCTTGATTGAAAGGAGCCGTCATATGCACACCACTGTTGTCCCACATCATTCAACGAACAAACCTTTTTAGATCCTTAACTACTATAGTGCTGCTGATTGCACAGGCACCAGCAATTTCCTAACCAACCGCCACCTGAACAATGATGTGTTCAGCTTTCAGGCCCTCCAGCCTTTCAAAGGTGAATCATTTCACAGTTTGGAACGAGATCTCCATAGCAACTCCTCTTTGAAGGGTTTAGAATCACCATCCAATAATTCTATGATCATCGGGCCTTGCCATTCCCAGTGGTTCTTTTCACAGCGGACAGGCAAGGGGGGCATGAGGAGGAAGCAGGAAGATTCTACAGTCTATTTCAGGCAATTCATCTTGCTGCCCCATTAGAATTCAAAATATTGCGACCTTCAATCACCGAGCATGTTATCTGGAGCTGTGGCGATCTCCAGTCAAGATGGGTAGACATTTTGCTCTAATCATCCACGATGAGTGGAGGCTGACAAAAACGCTTCATTCTCGCTGAAGCAAAATGCTCATTTAAATGCTGTGACAGCACCTCAACACAGCCCGAAAAACATACAAAAGGAGGATGATCCCCACAGCTGAATGAGCTAGATTTAGAATTGCAGTATTGGTTAAAACATAAACAAAGAGACACATACAACACCGGGCAGCTTATTTTTCTAACTAATTCATAATGCAACATCACCATTTTCACTCACGGATAACAAGACGCATGAGGGTGCTGGGATCCAGTTGGGACTGTCACACCATAAAGTGTCTTTTTGTTCTCGCATAGTGAAGGAAGTGGAGCATTTTGCTCCTTATCAACCAGATAACTTGTGGATGGATGGTGGTGGATCAAGCCTGAATATAAAATACATACAGACATAAGACATTACAGCTCTCTACATTACAACAAATAATAAAAAGTAAACAACAACACACATATTTCTAAATGCATTATCATGATTCAATGGATAAATTATTATATTTTGCTCATTTTATTCACTTTTCTACCTGATAATAAGTGTTTGCTTGATAAAAAAAAAAAACCCCAAAACAAACAAACAAAAAAAACTGTTGTTGGCTTCAGGAGGCTTTGTAAGCCGATTGTTTTTGCACGTATATACAATTATACGCATTATTGATGTAAACAAAATGACCATAGATATATATTTGTATCAATAGTATTAGTATCATTATAACTTTGTTCCAACTATAAGCTAATGAAAGGAGATATCTAATCAGTGAAATAAGCTGAATTCATCTCGTTGTGCACGGTGACACCAAAGGTCACTGCCTATTGCTACGTCTTATAATTAGATGATCTCTGGTGGGTGTAGTAATTGTGATGGGGGCAAAGGAGGAAGTCAGGTGACATCGTATATAAAGAGATGTAGACCGGTTCAGGTGGAGGGGTTAACACAGGACTTTCATATAGGAGAAAGCTGTTTTGTTCCCTGTGTGAAACTGATAATCAAGGATGTTTCTTTTAATCGTGATAGTTACACGCCCTTAACCGTGTGTTTATAATCGTTGCCATGACAACAAAAGATAAGCTGATACACTCACTGCTATTATGCTCCTATTGGCTCTACCTGACTGCATAGATCTGTGTGGTCGTTAAAGTTTAAGGACTTGGCTGGTCAGCAATATGTCAATAATGAATCTGTTAAAATTCCCATAAAGAAAAGTAAAAACAATGAACTGAGCCCTCTAACAAGTATTTGTATCAAACAACTTCAGTTCCACAGACTTAAATTCATGTCTAGGAACAATTATCACATCGGTGAGTCACACTTTATCATGAGTTGACATGTAACTGTTGCTTATTGAGTCAATGACAGATAAAAGATCCCGGTGCCAAAAAACATTCACTAGCATACCAAATATGTTTGCTAATGGGCTGCAAAAATAATCTCTAACAACAAATGTACTATTTACTCTACATTAAGCACATATGTGCTAAAAACTACAGTAGGAGGAAGTTGCTAGAACTTTTCTTTTGAAAATGAAATCTGTGTGCAACAATGTTGAAAAATGGGGAAGGAAGTTTGAAAAAAATCAGATGGGTGACGTGTTGTTGCTTTATTATTGTTGTTATGGGATTTGCTGACAATAAAATAAAAAGAACAGCATCATCCGCATGCTTTAAACTGTGTTAAAAGACATTAGAAATGCATCTTAACAGGGAAGAAAAACTGAACCTACAGTGTGATATGGTCAATGCACGGTGGTGTCATCATTAGGAACATTAATAATAAATAGTTTTAGTGTGTAGTGATTAAGTGTTATTGAAATATACTCAGTTAATGATGGTCATTTCTATAATTTTAGTTATTTGATAACATTCTCAGACCGCATGTGATGTAACACATTTCTTCCACAATTAGTTTTGTATTTGCAACAATGCACTATTGCATCATCCATGATATGCTTTTGGATGGTTTCTTTATTCAAAACAATCTGCCTGTAAGAGCAAAACAAAATAAGTTGTTTTACTTGATGCCAACAATATTGTATTGTATTACTGTAGTATTGTTTTTTTGTGTGTTTTTGGTGGTTAATACAGAAATACAATAACTGATTTCGCAACCAGATTGCTGACAAACTCACCCACAGACATGAAGGTTACAGAGCTGGTTGAGGTGTGTTGGATGTTTGTCAAGTTGGATAATTTGCAAGTTGTTGAGTGATAAAGCAGAATTCCTGGACAGACGCCACTCCTGGCGTCAGTGAGGAGGCAGGACAGCCATAAATCACCTCCGTCTGAATAGTCAATCCAGTTTGCTCTTAACGCCTGTAGCTTGACAATCACTTTTATGTGCTCGCTAGTAGAGCAGTGTGGGCTGACGTCTGAATGATGCAACTCCAGAAAACCAATAGTATATGTCACAAGATTCACTTACTTTTCATCATCAGATTAAATGATTCACGTAGAAGTTAATGAAGATGTTGAAAACATTTAAATAGTAATAGCTGTTGAAGTTAGTAAATTTGAGCAGTTTTGTCAGAGATTTGTCATTTGGTTGTTGACTGTGACGTTGATTTGACTCATCACCCAAAGCTGAAACTGACAATTAAACCAAGTGATCAAGTGACACATCTTTTAATACACAAACTAACATCACACTAAAATTTGTATTCCATGAACATGATCATAAAATATTGATTGGACGGAATATTGTACATAAATTATTGTACATAATATAAATTTGATAATATGCTTCATTTTCATTCCAAACAATGATACCGAGATTTATACCACTGTCTCAACTGTATTGTATAAATATAAAGCTACCATGAGAAGATTTGAATTTGTTTGAATCATCTTTCACCTAAAGTGACTTGTGTTCTTGTGTACTGGATCATTTTTTGGGTGTTGTTGTTGTCAGCATACAAAGAGAGGACGCCTCAGGAAAAGGCTGGGCTAGCTAATTATCCCCTTGTTTCTAGTCTTCAGGCTAAGCTAAGCTAAGATAAACTAAGCTAAGCCAAGAAGCTAAGCTAAGTGCTGGGTGGCCCTAGCTTCAGATTTAACTGTACGGTATCAAACGTGTATTTCACAAACGATCAAACTTCATTAAAATAAGGATCTCATCAGCTTTAGTAATTTAAAAACAACAAATGAACACATACATGTTATATGGCTAAAGTGGACAATGGCAATCAGTGAAGAACAAATAATGTAAAAGATTTAGGCTTTAACTAACAAAAAATTCCATCACATCATGAGTCAATATTTTTCTTTCCAGTTAATCAATTAAACGCTCACAGCTGCACAGACTATGTCCTCACATGCTTTTGTTTGTCCAACCTCCAATCAACAGTCTCAAATCCAAGGAAAGAACAGCAAAGCTTCAAATATTTGGCCTTTTTACTTGGAAAATGTCAACAAAAACAATTCATCATTAGTTAAATTAGTTGCTGTCAATTGATTAACAGACTGAACATTTCATCTCTGCAAACGATACAGTTAGGTAACATCTGTCAGATCAAGTCAAGACTATTTTTATTCAGAAAGTGTCAAATCATAGCAGAGCTATCTCAAGGCACTTTTCAAGGAGCAAGTTTAGACTGTACACAATTTAATATTATTCAACATAGACCTGACGTTCCCACGTTGAGCAAACACTTGGCAACAATGGTGAGAAAAAGCCTTATTTCAAAGAGACTGAAACCTGATTTGCCTGCATCAACCAGAGGAGTTGATGCAGACATAAGAGAGCAGGAGGACACTTGGGAATCAGTCAGATTTCATGTAACTGATCAACATTTCTCTGATCAACTTTTATCATTGCTTTATAACATGGGATGACTTTTTGGTTTCTAGTTCAGACATTATAGAAGAAAAGTGAAGAGCCTTAACTTAAACAAGAGTTCAGGTGTTGAAAGCATGAATATCACAGAGTGGAAAGAGCGAGCGCCAAAAATAACAGCTACTTTCAGGTCGGCTGCCCACAACCACAGCCAGTCCCTTAAGATCAAATATGCCATACCACGGTATCTTAGGGCTAGATTCTTACTGAGTGTCATGCAACCGTAAATAAGTCTTCATTAGAAGTGAGCTAGAGGTTTCCTACGGTGATGGGGGGAGGGGAATGTGGGGGACACCATGTGAGCATTCAAACATCTAATTGCTGGAAACCAAGCATCTGGGAATAAGGCCAGGTGAGCTGGCAGAGTTGCTAGCGGGGAACAGAAGAGTAGATGAAGTAGAACATGTCTGTGTCTTGTCTCAGACAGCGAGGATCCAACCGCGTTCCAGTCACTGCAGAAGCACTGGGAACACTTAGCCTGCAAACCATTTGGTTATGAGACCAGGGAACACCAGGCAATCAACAGAATCAGCTTTCAGGATGTCATCACGCGCCCTAATAGTTTCTGGAAGGTATTGTTGAAAATAAATCCAATGTTTACACAGGGTTTTCAAAGTCATTAGAGGTTGAAAAATATTCATAACGTGCATCGAAGTGGGGGGAATTGTGTGACCTGACATTCTGAAGAAAATCCAGTTAGTCTTCTTCCAGGAAAAACAAAGTTTATTCTGTTCAAAGAAAAGATAGAAACCTATTCTACCTTCATGTTTTTGTAAAAACTGTGCAACCCTTTGTGAATGTTTTAATCGTTACTCAAATTACACCAGTTCTAAACAGAACTGACTGTAAGGAAATACAGTACGAAATTAGTTCCTAGACGAAACTGGCAAAGTCTAACAAGATTTCAAACTCAATTTCATCAGATTCAGATCCATTGCACGTGTCCTCAGTTTGCACTAACAATCGCACAGAGCTGTTTCATGTTGCTGAGACTGTTCATCTCTCTGTAGCATCTTCGTAGACCCTTCAGCTAATTACCAGACAAAAAAAATGTACCACTCCAGACATGGAAAAGTGTGATTCCCCCACAACCATATAATCAAGCTATATAAGAGTAGTGGCTTCAGCATTGCAGTCTGCCTGACACCAGATAGATATAATTACAAAACAAAACCAGCTATGTTTAATGGTTAACTTGTGAAACATACCACATTGTTTCCAAGGACTTCGCGAGAGTGGAAACAATGGCATGCCAGAGCAGATAGATGTAAACACACACACAAGAGGCTTTCGATCATCCTATTTCCGATTGTTGTGGATGTTTGTTGGCTTTGTGCGAACAGAAACAAAAGAGTTGGTTTTGGGTGAGGATCTACCATATACATAGGGTCCATGCCTAAAGAACTGTGGGTGTTTTTAACCATGTACATAATAATGTATTTAAAAACACACAAGTAACAATATAATGTAGTAGAATTTAGGGCCTTTCTCAAACCAATAAAGCAATTCTGCAATAAATATTACCTTTGTGAATGTTACAATATTTTGCGAATGGTGTGTTTCTGTTTAGCCCACCGTCGTTAGATAAATGGAGTGGACAAAATAACACAAACAGTTCTTTGTAATGTTATACTGTAATACATCATCCACAATGATCATGAAAAAATAATGGTCATAAAACTTGGATTTGTTGCAGCTCTATTGTATTTGACAGAATTAGTTTGTATTGACTAGAAAAAAACTGAGTGTACGTGTGGCCTGTTACTCAATATTTGTGTTTGTGGGAAAAATTAAATGAGTTGATACAGAGAGCCATGGACATAATGGGAAAAAAGAGTATTTAAAGATTGACAAATGCATTATTTGGGATGTTTATGGCAACTGTTGACTGGAAGGAAAATGTAGAATAACATCAGCTAACATGAACCTCATCCTTAAAATTTTATTTTAGGAAAAACTAAACGAACAACTGAGTCATTTATCTCAACTTACATATCTTGTCCACTCTGTAAATCATTACTTAAGCCTTGTGATGGGTGGTCCTCTGATGCCACTTGTAACAAACTACAGTCATCATGCAGAAAGGCTATTTGAAAACTGCAGTGGAACAGAAGTAATACTCTTGTCAGAGATACACTGAGACAACTTGGGAACAATGCAAGAAAATGGCCTTAATCTTAACCCTTTCTATCTGGTCTTTCTGTGCCTGCCACCACCAACTCTCTAATCAGAGCTCCTTTCACTCACAGGCAAAGTCAATAACAGCATACAATCAGTAAACAAATTCAGCTATTTTTAAAGGGACCTCTACATTCATTTCAGCTGTGGTAATTTGAATTATTCTAGCGTGTAACACTTAAATTGTGTAAGACAAAGACTATGTCAGAGACAGAGAAGAACGTGAGGCAGAGAGAAATATATAGTGATCCGCAGGCTGCCTCATGGAGTGACACAGTTTGATGGGGATACTTTTCTGAGCTACACACGTCTCTATGATCAATATAATTCATTTAACAGCAGTAGAGACAATAGCAATACACACAATAGTGATAGATAGTGATGTACATTATTTTATTTATTATAATGCATATTATTAGTTTACTTACCTCTGTTGAACTCAAAAATGGCATTGGTAATCATATTGGAATAACATGTGGTGCTTCTTCTCAACCATCTTGCAATGTTTCCAACCCTCAGGATGTAATACTGATGGTGTGAAGCTTAAACCAAACACAGATCCTTTCACTTCCCACTTCTATGATTCTAATTCAGGGAACCTCCCAGTAGGAATGTGAGGTTTTGGTCTGTTATGTTGATCTTGGCACCCACTACACAAGATGTCCTTCTGGCAAAGTTATGGCACAACTTAAGCCCTCGTGATGGAGTCTTTCAGAGCCACTAAGTGGAAGTTGTCAGTGGAATTTCTTTACTCATACATGTGTAATAATTTATGAATGATTTATTGATGAGCTGAGATCCTTTGAGGGAAAGCAACCCACCAACTGTGACTCACGTGTCAAATGGAAGATGCCGTCACAGGCGCTGATATGAGACAGGAAGGCATTTCCCAGGCCTTGGCCAGAATGAGCCCCTTTCACCAGGCCAGCAATGTCTACAACATTAAGGAATGCTGGGATTTTGCTGCAAGTCAAGAAATAAAAGGAAACAAAAGGTCAGACATTTAAGACTTCGTATGATAGTATCAGAAGCTTTTTAACAGAAAGCCCTTGACGTGCATGTATTGCCTCTCCATAGGCATAAAAGGAACTTCAGCACAGTGTAATTCAACATAACATCACTCCTTGAAAATAACCTTGAAATATACCAGTGTTGAGTGATATTTTTTAGAACATTTTTATTAACACTGTGGGTCAATTATACATTATTTATGATTTAAACAACCACATATATTTCACTGATTCTTGAGAGTTGGGAAACAGGTTTTAATTCTTTTCAAATAGACACTATAGCCATTGAAGTTATATATTTTTGTAGAGAAAAGTCTCAGCTATTCAACCGTGTGAAGGAACAGGTTCTAAACAAAAACGTTTTTTGACAAATATGCATGTTTCCTTTTTGAACTTGATTTATGTCAACTCCGTCAGACACACTAAGAAGTATACAATTTAAATTCTTCAAGTCCAACAATAATCTAAAGTTGTGAAGTATGTTGTAATAGGGTGTCGTTACTCTGATGTGTAATAAAGTAAAATATGTAAACTTAAGTTATGATTTTACACTATTCTGTAAAGTCAGATTTTTAAATGTCTTCATTTTTTAAACTCTGTTTTTAATTTTAATATTATAAAAGCAATTCCTTAAATAATCAAGACATAAGAGGATGTAGATCAGATGGATCTTTATTACATAAACAAAGAAAAAGCATTTTATTTCAAAAAATTAACAAAATATACATCTGACGGTGAAGACAAAGAGCTGATGGTGTTGAGCTGACAATAGATGAAGAATGAACTGCTCCTTGTCTTGTATTTAACATATATTGCAATACAATTAACTATAAAATTCAATAAATACTGAAAATTACATTGTTTCAAACTATCCAAATTAACAATATTCACACAGGTCCTTCTCATCTTTTCCTTGCCCTCCTGTCCTCTGTCTTCATCTGCTTCTCCTCTACTAATCCCTCTTCTCCTGTTCATCCTCCTCTTCCTTTCCTCCTCACATCTCCACCTTCACATCTCCACCTTTTAGCCTGTCTGGGTCGTCTGGTACCTTTCTCATGTGTGTCCTGTGACTAACTGGAAAGATACATGGAAAGTGTCAGACAGATGTCAGTTCGATACTGTGTCAGTTGTTCATTTGCTTTATCTTCATCATGATTTTCTTTTTTTAAAGTGGCACATATGTGTGGGTGGAGGAAGTGTGTGTGTCTGTGTGTTTATGTGTATGTGTTATATTTCAGATTCTTAATTTTGCTTCCTGATAGCATCTTCTTTGTTTCTGTGCCTGGGGAGTCCAGTGGTGTTTTATTTGTAGCCTTTCTTCTTCGCCATTTTTTTCTTTTCTTAGTTTGTTTTGTTGCTTTGTTACCTTCTTAAGCTTCTCTTTTAAAGCTTTCATTTCTCTGCCTTTTTCTAGTTTTTCTTCTCTCTCTTTCCTGTCCTAGAGACTGTCTGTCATGTCTGACATTGTATTCATAAATATCCTGATGTTGCGGACTATCTGGTGGGGTGTCTACCTCCAGCACCGCACCTCATTGGGCCTTTTCTGTGCCTCTTTCCAATACTTTCTATGGTTCCTCTTTGCCTCCCATTTCACCTATTTGTACTACTTTTTTGTCTTGAACTCTCTTCTTCCACCTTTGTCTTTCCCTCTCTTGTATTTCATGTTTATTCTCAGTGTCACTGTTTCATTTTTCCCTTCTCTTTCCTACTCTCTATTTCTCCTTCTTTGCTCCTCAACTGACAATTTCTGTCTAGCCATGATTTTCTATAACAAGACTATGGAATCATATTTCCATTTACTTAACATGATTGATTCACTGATTTATTCATGTAAAATCTTAAAGATGCAGTGTGTACTTCTTGGTGACCTATACTGGTGAAAATAAATGTAATGGATTTGGCAGACGTTGAATGTAGCCTAATATTCATAAGCATAAAAAACTAAACCCTGACTTTTTATTAAATTTGGGAAAGTGACACAGTAATAATCAGGTGTTAGAATTGTAGGTTATATGATTTGGTTAAATAATGTAGTTTGTGCTATATATGAACATTTATGTGTAACATTTATGTGTAACACTAAAGTAATATTTTGACCATTAGCACATTATGAGGTTATATGTGGATTTGTCAACAACATGAGCTTATATTTCAACTCCGTCGGACATAAAATCTGACAGAGTTGACGTCTGACAGAGTTGATGTAGGGGCAAGTATTTTCCCTCCAAAACATTTATCGCACTGCAGCTACCTGGTTTTTCCTCCATTGCTAGCTGTCTCAGTAACCTCGCTAAAATGCTTAAATTCAATCCACTGGTTTAAAACAAAAAACTTGTCACAATGGAGAGACGGTGTTGACATGCTCCAGCTGTGACGATAGGAATATTGTCTTAAAATATAAAGAAGTTTTAAACTTACCAGAGTGTGTGTGGTAGTGTTGCATTCAGCACAGCCAGGGAGATGAAAGGGGTCCTGAGGGATAGAGCTGACCATTTTTTGAATTTCTTGATTTTTAATATAAATTAGTCTTTTCTTTGTAGAACATGTTTGGTCCCAACTCTCAAGAATCAGTGATTTATGACAAACATAAATACAGATTTTGTTTGTAAAATTGTAGTATTAATTGTTGTGTAGGATTTCTTACGCAGTAGGAAATCTACAGAGTATCACCGTCCTTTAAGTATCCCAACAGAGGTTAGCAAGGTAGACAGGTTGGTATTGTAGAGCTGTAAAACAGCATGACATTTGATTGCTTGAGTGTTTCTACTTCTATGGTTTCTGATGTGTTTATTTATGAACAGCACTTAAATCTGGTTTGCACATGTATAGCTCATAAGTAAACAGAGACGACTGGACCTATGAGCTTTATGTTGCTCTTTGAAAAGCAGAGGTTTAGTTCTAGACACTGAAATGTTTTATGATATTCACTGCACCAATTCTTGTCAGTCAAAAAGAGATGGTAATTTTTCAGTATAGGACAGGAAATCTGAATTCATCGCACTTTAACAGCCTCTCTAAATGTGTGTGACAACCAGGTGTTGGGGGGTTCACATGCTTCAGCTTTTTCCTTCAACAGAAACCCTTAGGATAGAGCAGCAATCACACATCACACACGACTGGCAGCTACATGTCAACAATGTTGTTATGTGTTTTCTCATACCTGTAGCAAGAGGACCGTCAGAGACTACAGATCTGAAGTGTGAATAATACGCGAACGATGAGACCCCATACCTGGCAGGTTTGTGGAATTGGCAGAGGAAATCATAGCGTTCATCTGGAATGGGCACTCTGCTTTCATTTGGGTCAATGGTGCAGAAGGGGAAATTTTCAGCTGCAGCCTGGCTCTTTGTCAGCACATTGAAAAAGGTTGACTTCCTGAAAATAAAAACAGCAGTGAGGTCAATCCACCTAAAAGTGCTGGTGTGTAGAGCTTGGGGCTTTGGTAGAGAATGATCCTAAAACACTTTAGAAAATTATGCAAGACTGTTTTTTTGTTTTGTTTTTTTTATTTTCTGCACAAGAAGGAAATGGTTATTCTAATAGACTGAATATTTGAACACTTGAATCACAAAATACTCTGTAAAATACCATACCCAATTACAAGGTCAGATAATCCCATAATAGATCAATTGTACGTGGAATCGAAGGGCAAATTACATTTCTGATAGATCTCAGCTGTTGAACTGGGCCAGCCAAAAGCTGCCCCATGTTGTGATCACAGAGAGAATTATTTTCTACAGAACAAGCAGCTCAAGTATACTTCAAAATCTACAGACAATGGCCAAACGTCTAAGAGTAATAATGGCATGGCAGTTAACTATAATCCAAGACTTTCCGTCTTTATCCCCTCATATGGTGCTTCACATTGAAATGATTGTTTGCTATGTCCTATAGGCATGAAATTGCTTGAGACTGCTAAAGTGTGTGAATTAATTCCTTATATAAAACAGGATTGTTTCTCAAACACACTTGAAGGCTTCTCTGAGGTCACCTTGGTTAAAAAAAAAAGAAAAGAAAAAACACCCACACTAACACTACAACCACTGTCAGGTGTAAAAAAAACGACTTTATAATATAATTAATTACACATGAATTGACTTACTTTCTTACTAATATATGAATTAGAGCAAAATATACTGATCTATACAAGCTATCTGAAATCAGACCAGTATTTTTCCATTAGTTGGTGGTAACAACTTGCTTAACTCCTAGACCTGTGACATGATTGAAGAGCCATACTTTGGTCATGTGATCACAATTTGTGCAACCTCCATCCAAGATGGAGGTTGCAGAAACTAGGTAGACACTAGGTAGTTGCTTTTCAGATCAAAATCAAAGATTAGATAAAAGATAAAAAAGAAACTTTAATGAAACTGTTATGGCTGAATTTACTTTGAAGCATCTTTAGATGTTAAAGGGGATTTTAACATTTGACTTTATTTTGTTTATTTATTTATTTTTGTACACTTCTTTGTCATACCTCGCTATGTCACTTAAGTTAATCAGAGTCAAGCCCTCCACCCTGACCCATGTGTGCTGGAAGAAGCTGCCGTGCATTTAGACATAAAAAAAAAAAAAAAAAAAAACACGTAACCATAACTTTCTAATATTTGTAATTAAAGGTTGAATTGGGCAATACTGAGTGGAAAAGAAAATTCAGGTACTCTTGATTAATGAAGGTTTTTTTTTTACTGCACAGCAATTCATTAACTCTGCAGTTATTGTTGGTAGTGAATAATAAACAGCTGTGGTTTGAAATCAAAATCTGCCAGGAGGTATGGGGGTTAAGAGTGTTTTTTTTCCTTTTGGAAATTAAAAGCTAAACATCGAGTTAAAGCCAGGAGAGCAGAGGGGGTGAAGGAGAAGACATGGTGCATAGTTGTTGCATGCACAGCTGAAATTTGTGGTTTGGGAAATTTCTCCCTGTAGTCACACAAACAAGTTGTGATCCTGTAAGAAAACATGATGGGTCTTCATTTTTTAAGTAAACAAGCATTTTTTTTCCAGTGTCTCAAATGTGGCTAAGTTTCTAATGAAATATATGACCTTTGTAATTGTTGATGTTTGTGACAGCAACAGTCCACGTGATAAATAATAACCAACTTGCTAGTTTGGTTGTTATTGTTATGAATAAGGCATGTGAATGTCCTGTTAGTCATCTTGTTTATCTTCATGAAAGCAGCTTTATTCAGTCTCATGATGACACCAACATTGAATGGTTTACTGAAGAAGAAGAGAAAATTAAAATAACCCTGTCAATATCCATTATGAAAAGAGCTGTTTGAAATATCTGTGGGAAAACGCCTTTGTTTTGGTCTATTAATGGTGTGAGGTAAGTGCCTGTAAGGGGTTAAACAGACAGTACTAAACTTTTTTGTATGTCAATTAGCAGGAGAATGGCAGCAAATGGAACATGCACTCGTCTAAGTGAAAGAAATAGCTGCAAGGTTAGCTGAATCACACTCTCAAGTTACCCCTGTGTGTAGAATGGTCAGTCACGCCCAACTAACAGCAGGCTGGCATATGAACGTGCATTCATGAAGAAACCATAAGAGGCTTGACAAGTTGTACTTTGACACAAATGCGGTATGGCAGCCTGCAACCTCAATGAGCTCTACTTCTTATACCAGGAAGAAATTGTGGTTTCGCTGCGGTGAGCAATGAAAACAGTGGACACCAGAGAGATCTGTGTGCAAAAAGCTGCAAAATTTGGCAGAACAGCTCAGGAACAAGGGAAGTGAAGAAGAACAAACTTCTTCAGAAATCTGAATCTATCGAGAGTGTTTATACTCTATCAATATCCTGTACCTATTTATAGTGTTTAATAAAAATGAGTCTTGTGAAAAATATCTTCAGCCTGTCTGTAGTTTAATTGAAACATTATGGGTGACCGAATAATGTCTCAAACTTTATCGGTCCCTTCAAAACTTGTAGGGTTTAGTTGGAAAACAACAGTTCTCTTAAAAATAAATTTTGAAAAAATTTAAGGAGCTTCAAAAAGATGACAACCTGTCAGCTGAACACAAGATGAACTATCACCGCAGCCTTTCCTGTGGCTCTAAGAATGAAAGTCATGTAGGAGCTGCCCAGTGATTACGCCCTGTCAGTGATGTTGCTGAAGGTCTTGGTAGATGCTGACAAGGTGGATTTGTCTGGCCAGGTCTGACATGCACACAGTGTGTCACCACTGCCCTGCCACACATGACTACAGTACGGATTCTTGTCAGGTTGTCCGCCTTACCAATAAAAAATCTCTTTCATGGAAACAGGTTAAAGGCCGAAACTCTCTGGGTTTGTACCTGAGAGACATTCACCATTGAAACAATAACCACGTGTCCTTTTGACAATAAATGCTCCATCCTCTTCTAACTTATCTTTGCACCCTTCATATTCATCCATTGTGACTGATTACATCAACCTGTTGACCAATAGGAATTTGAGAACCCCTCAAACAGATGCTTGTACACACTCCTCTTTATGCTTGAGTACCATATTCTCATTTCAACACTAGTTCTTCACTGTAAACTTTATTTGCATAAACACTCTTACCACTTACATAATACAAGAATCTTCCCTTGCCTTGACAATGATAATAGAAATGAGAAGCAACTTAAACAAAATGTAAAAAAAAATCTCATTGGTTTTAGTTTGTAGACCACAAGTTTATTCAGCCGTAGATCTTTTAGGTTTAGTTACAAGAGGTTATTTCATAATTATAAGGCAACAAAGCATATCTTGCACATCCTCGTATCTGTAAAACCCTGTTCTTGTCAAGAAAAAATGAGGATGTAAAAAAACAGATATCTGTCCCCTCTACTTAAAGGGAAAGACCCATGAAGAATACATAATGACACAACAGGGCACTTTTATGATCCTGTCAATGTTAACGCTAGACTCATTTTTAGAGCCATTCACTTATAAAGCATATGTATGTCTTTTTTCAGGAGTTTGCTATTTCATTAAACTGAAAATGATAAAAAGTTAAACATGTAAATCATCACCTACTTAATTTTTTTGGCACATGCACCGATTGTAACTGTGAGACCAGGAGCTCTTTCATGTAACTATGAACAAAAATACACGTTGAATTCCCCAAACTGAGCAACACAAAGCCGAAAGTTACATCGCTTTGACATTTCCTTGACTTGAACACATAGTCTTATTTTAAATGTCCTGTCTCTGTTAATACCAAGAGACATATCATGTTATAACTCTACAGCAGGGAGTGGCCCACATGGTGGGTTAGAGGACTGAAGCACTGAAAGATTTGTGTTTAAAACAGTTCAAAAACATAATATGAACGTAATGATAAATGTTGTAGTAACTGTACTGGTGAGTCTAATTTACCCGAGAGAGAAGTCTAGGATGCACCCTGACCTTTGACCAGTTTGTGCAGAGTGATAAGTCGTTATTTAAAATGAATAAATACACTTAAGACACTGGTTATAAATGAACAGATCTTCAACTATTTTATATAAACCATGTGTTTTGAGGTTTTCCCTCAATTAAAAAGTTAGGACATGAAGACAGAAGCTTTTCTGGGATTTGATACTTTAGCTACTAGGGGGCACACATGGTCTCATTCACTAATAGTCTTAGGACTGTTAAGCAGTGAAGAGCAGGGTGAAGAGCAGGGTGAAGAGCAGGGTGAAGAGCAGGGTTTTTAAATCATCTAAAATCATATATATCATCATGCACAATCACATTTTGCTTGTTTCAATGCAAAATGTGACATGTGACAGGTGTCGAACAATTAAATAAAGTCTGTTAATAAAGTTTTGTGTATCCAAATATAATGAATTGCTTAAAGTTTCATTTCAACTCTTTGGTTATACACTTCACAGTACTCAGGTTACATCCTGCCCTACATGCGTTTATATTTATGGTTTCTTACAAGACAAGTATAGTTCAGATGTGGGCAGAGCACATGTCAGTGCATGCAGCGAATGGTATGAAGCAAATACAAATAAAATCTTTTACTTACCCAACATTGGGCAGACCAACAATCCCTATTTTCAATGAGGTGCCAAACCTTCCAATTAGTGGTGGTGGCTTTGGTGCATCATCTCCTTTTCCCCTAATAAAGACAATGTGGGAAATGTCTGCAGTCAGATCGAGCACTTGGCATTACATAATCCACAGCGCATTCTCTTGCTCTCTCTCTCTCTCTCTCTGTTTTTTTTTTTTTTTTTTTTTATCCCTTAACATAACATAACCCACCTTTTTCGGAGCCATTTCTTACTCTTTAAGTTTTTTTTTTTTTTTTTTTGCTGACTTCCACAACAGCTCACCGGCTTAGAGAGAAAACACACTCATTTGACAGAAAATAGGCTAAGCTAAGTCCTCCAATGGAAACCAGTCGACTGCACTTCAACTGGCTCGTTCCCCGGCGCTCAAAAATAGAACATGCAGCCTCTGGAAATGAAAGCTGACACTGTGAGCTGGCATGCTGACCTGTGCTTCCAAATTTAGCTGTCGATACTATCAATGCAGGTTGATGAGCTGCTATAAGATCGGTCTTGCAGAGGACTGTTGCTTGAAAGCCTAGTTAATCTTTATCAGAGGCTTCACAACAGCTGCATGCTTTCTATTAACATTTGAATCATCTGTGTGACAGTCGACTAACTGAAGACATCCACAAGTTGAATCTCTATTTATGGCAGATCTTTGCAATTTTGCCACATCTCCCCGCTTTTACAGCTTATTCAATTCCTACACATAAATCCTTAATGTTGCGCAGCTTATTTCACACTGCACTTGTTTGCATCAGTTCAATTTCCTTGCTGAGATCTCTGTCTCCCTGACACTAAAATAAATAATGACCTGGCAACCTTTAAGTGCACATAATAAACTCACAGGAAACAGCAGATGAGCAACTAACATTGTCAAAACAAAACAAAGAGGATTATGGACATTTTTTTTAGCTTTGCTTTCCTTTCGTACAGCCTCAATTTAAGAATATATGTAGGAAATGTACAGTAATAAAAGTAAAAAAAGCATCTTAACAAAAATCTTCACTCTCATGCCCACTATATTTTATTTAGTAAAGCATAATTTTGTCAGCTGTGTAGAAATATTATCACTAGACAACAAAATAAAGCTTCAGCAGCTGAGAAATAAAGTGAAACATCCCTGCTCTCGTAGTTTTCTTCCAGCTCCCTTTGAGAGAAACAGGTGTAGCCACATGAGCACACAAAATTACAACAATTAGTTAAATATCCTCAAATAAACTTCCCTTAGCAGAAATACAAATTAAAAGACACAGGGGCACAACCAAAAACCATCACCCAGTCCAGCAGCCTGTCTAGTTTAACATGCAGAAAATGAGGCTCTAATAATCTGGATTTGAGGCAAGTGAGGCTGGCTTTGTAGAAAGAATTTAAATGAATAGGTCTGAATTAATCATTTATCTTTTGTTGATGGATGCACCCCCACTTAGACTCATCACAATAGGTGCAAAGCATTTTGTTCGACCATATAAATCATTCCCATTGTTTAAGGTACATTGATCAATCTAATGGCTTGTAATAGGCTCCTAATTGCCACAGAGAAGTGCTCGCGAATGGAGTCCAGAATTACAGATTCAACTCAAAATTCTCACTTGAATGACAAGACAAGATCGTGTTCTCCCCTTTTTAGTCTCTAGTAAACATCCTCTTGAATAAAAAAGAGCATTATCATTTTATTAATATAGGTTAATGTGACAAATAAATTTTCATCTAAAAAAATTTAGGGAAAAATACATATATCAAAAGACATATATGTTTAATCCCCCCCACCCCCCCCCCACCCCCAAAAAAAGATTATTTGATTCCTGTGCAGTTTTCTTTGTTACAACTTAGTCTGAATACATCAGACAATGTTCCTTATTGAGATGTAATATACAAATAATCATGTACATATGAGAATATTAACATCTGGACAAATGGCTAGAATATTCATTTCAAACCGAAAATGGTGAAATCATGTTGTTTTATATAAAAAATAATTTAAAAGGGAAAACTATTTTCCTGTTTTTAAAAGAGAAACTGTTGTGAGGAAATGCCTCCATCTGCGTTAATTTCCATTTAACGCTCGAATTAATTTAACTTCTTTAGCAACAATCAACTTTGTTTATGTAGAGCAGACATTTAATACTGTTAACAGCACTCTGCCAAATTGTCATGATTGCAAAAACGATTCCATTTTCTTGACAGCGCTCAGTATTTGATGAGACTGATTTTTATTCACCCTTCCAAAGGTGGTGTTTTAAAGCAAGAAGAGTATTTGAACAAATTGCGCCTGTGTTGACTGGCAGCATTCACACTCTATAATGGAGCATTATTTGCCCCGTTTTGAATACTGTAATGCACATCTTTCGGTCAAGCCTTTCTCTTGGAAAATTGCTTTAACTTTTAAAAGGGGATGATGATTCACATCAGAGCAGGTCAATTTTACACTATACCATTGTCCCTGAGCATTTTAACAAGCTATAATATGCAGCCTTATTGCATCGTGATAATAAAAGACACACACACACACAATGCACACACACAATATATATACAATATGGAGAGTTTAGGGAAATTGGTGATATGCGGTGTCCTCTTAATTGTCTACAATTTAATTAAATGTGTGGTAAGTTGGCGTTAAATTTTATTTCTCAGCTACAAGACAGGCATCGTGCCTCCTGTTAAATCAGTTTAATGGAGATGACTGGCGGCCTTACAACAGGCACACCTCCCTTGCCCTCCTCCTCCTCCTCCTCCTCTTCGTCCTGGATGCTGAAACTTTTTTTTCCGCCTATAAAATACTTGTCTTTTTTTTTTTTTCTTCTCTAAAGAAAGAGATCCTACTATACGCGCTGATAAAGCAAGCTGTCAGTTTTAATTAACCCCTCACCTGCACTTACACCCAGCCCACCCCACCACCCCAACAAGTGAGCGCGGGGAGGTTGGGAGCGCGTATACGGCTCACAAGGACGCGCGTAAACACGAATCGCGCGCGCGCACGAGCACCAGATGAGTGTTGATTTTTTTTATGGCTGCAAGTAAACAAACTCTGTGTTAGTTTATCAGTCAGCGTCTGTTTTTCGTCATGTTATCCAGTGACAAGTCGGTTTATTCAGATAGCTCATAAATAATGTGACCGCTGTAAGAGGAGGCTGTCAGGCCTGTCCCTGGACTTCTTTACTAAACTTAATCCATCTGTGATTCTCCTAATATGATTTTTTTTTCTTTTTTTTTTTTTTTTTTTTTTTAGAAAAAGAAAACATTAAGATTAAGCGGATAACATCAGTTGTACATTAACTGCCCCTGCGCCTGATGCTCTGGCACCATCTTACTGGCTATTTTTTTCTTTTCTTTTTTTTCTGTCTTTTTTTTTTTTTTTTTTTTGATAAAGTCATCAGCAACAACAGCGTCTCTCGCATTATTCAGAACACTCTGGATAACAATTTCTCTATGACGTGTTGCTCATGATCTGCATTTTGAAAATCAGAAGGAAAACCTGCAACAAGACAAGAAGAGCAGAGTGTCTTTCTCCCCCTAACATATGATCCACAAACGTTATGAAATTATTGAAACGCTTACCTCGTGGAGATCTGACTTGCCAACTCAATTCAGCAATGAAAGGAAGGAGACATTGAGCCTTCGTGTGAGAATACATAAAAATAACTGTGCATTTAAAAAAAAAAAAAAAAAAAAAAAACATACCAAATCGTGTCTTGTATGACAGTCTGAGCAGAAGCTGCACAACAGATGATTGACGGCGGGGTTTTTGGTGTTTCTGTCTGCGGTCGAGCTTCTCATTGGCTGATTTCATCCCCAGTCACTAAAGCAAGCATCAGATTGGCTGCGCGTCCTCGCCAGCTGTACTTCAAAGAACACCCTCTCTACAACTAGGTAGTGTTGAGAGCTGCGAGCCAAGAGAGAGAAACCGTGTGACCCGAGTCAAACACGGTGAGTCTGAGTTACAATTTTTTTGTGTGGAGCCGTGCAAGCCAGTGGACTCGCGAACGGTCTCATCACAGCACAGACCCTGGATATGGCTACGTCTATACTTGGGGTGAGTCTTGATTTTGTTTTCTTTTTTTCCTTGTTTTAATGTGCGCAAAAAAGTTGTGCGTAAAGTTATTGTAGTGCACTTTAAACGCCCAAAACATGCCCATAGCTTTAATAAACACGCATGGGTTGAAGTTTGAAGAGTTGATGTGTCTCTACTGTGTCATTTATCATCGATGTACGTGTTAATTATTTGAGGTAAAATGTAAAATGGCGATGAATCTTTGCGGCATTTTAATTAAATCAGATCTGATCCAACTTTTCAGTGTTTTTTGTTGTTTTTGCTTTGCGGTGCAGATGATTCCTGACAGATATTTTTTAGATAGTTTGTAAAAATTTATGTACGTAAATTTTGTATTTATGTTATAGCCTACAAAGATCAAAACAGATAATTTAATGTAATTCGCCCTCTTTCTCTTCAAACACATTTATTTTAGTTCAGATTGCACGTTTATAAGAATTACATTCATTTGTGGACGTTGTTTTTGTTTGGTTTAAAAATCTTTCAGCTACGCTTTGGTGGTTTGTTGCTGGTTTTAAGTACAACTTTTGTGTGTGTGTGTGTGTGTGTGTGTGTATTTGTTTTTTTTACAGGAAGAGCCACGGTTTGGAACTACACCTCTAGCTATGCTGGCTGCAACTTGCAACAAAATCGGCAACACCAGTCCTCTTACAACTTTACCTGACTCGAGCGCTTTCTCAAAAGGTGGATTTCATCCGTGGAAAAGATCCTCCTCCAGCTGTAACTTGGGATCCAGTCTGCCCGGCTTCACAGTAGCAACGAGCCGCGCGTCGACAGGACTAACACCGACCAGTGGCACAGGCAACAGCGCCTTTTGCTTAGCCTCCACCTCCCCGACCTCGTCTGCTTTTTCCACAGAGTACAGCGGTCTGTTTTCCAACTCCGCGAGCGTCACATCCCAAGAGTCGGGACAGTCGGCTTTTATCTCCAAAGTCCACACATCTGCAGAGACTCTGTATCCGCGCGTGGGGATGGCGCATCCGTACGAATCGTGGTACAAGTCCGGGTTCCACTCAACCATCTCTGGTGATGTGGCCAACGGTGCGTCGTCGTGGTGGGATGTCCACACTAACCCGGGCTCGTGGCTCGACGTCCAAAATCCTGCAAGCAGCCTCCAGACCTCGCTACACTCCGGGACGCCCCAGGCCATCCACTCCCAACTGAGCGGCTACAACCCGGACTTCTCTTCGCTTACGCACTCGGCGTTTAGCTCCACTGGAATCAGCCCCTCTGCGTCTCATCTACTGTCCACCAGTCAGCACCTGTTAACGCAGGACGGGTTCAAAACTGTCATCCCCACTTACACAGACGCTTCTGCCGCCAACGCCATGATTTCTGGGGGAAGTTCAGGAATAAGTAGCTCCTCCAGATCGTCCAGGCGATACTCTGGCAGAGCAACATGTGACTGCCCGAACTGTCAGGAGGCTGAGCGGCTTGGACCCGCCGGGGCCAGCCTGCGGAGAAAGGGACTCCACAGCTGCCACATTCCCGGCTGCGGTAAAGTATACGGAAAGACATCTCACCTCAAAGCGCATTTGAGATGGCACACCGGCGAGCGGCCTTTTGTCTGCAACTGGCTTTTCTGCGGCAAAAGGTTCACTCGGTCCGATGAGCTCCAGAGACACCTTCGCACCCACACCGGCGAGAAACGGTTTGCTTGCCCGGTTTGTAACAAGCGCTTTATGCGGAGTGATCATTTGAGCAAGCACATCAAAACGCACACGGCCGGAGGAGGAGGCAAAAAGGGAAGCGACAGTGATACCGACACCAGTAACCTGGAGACCCCGAGGTCCGAGTCCCCAGAACTTATTTTGGAAGGTGTAAATCCCAGAATCACTATTAAGGATCAGTCTCCTCACGACGAGCCCTAATGAGGCTTCACACACACACACACACACATACCCCTCCCCAAAAAACAACAACAAAAAATAATCAAACCAGATTCAAAACTGCACAACATTAAAAACGGGTCCTATCTGACAAGACGATAAAAAGGAGAAAAAATATTTCCAGAAGCGATCGCAAAGTCTTTAAAAAAATATATATTCTCCGCAAGGCGCAACGAGTTATTTCATGCGTAAAATCCATCTAAAGAAACCACAGAGTTATTTACTGTAGGCCTTTGGAAATTTTTAGGGACAACTTGAAAATGAAATGGATGTTTGCTATAAGGGCGCGCGAAACCTGTTGAACTTTGGTTGGACAATGTGAGTTACATCTTGTATATTGACGACTAAACTATGTGTTATTTTCATGTAAATGTTAGGCTATGATTGTTTTATTCGTGTTGGTATATCCTGGAAATCAGGGAGTTTACTTTCGACGCACTTTGTGGATATGTATGTACACAGCTTTTTTTCAACTTTGGTTAACCATTTTTATTTCTTTGCTAAAAAAAAATAATATCTATATATAAATGTTTACCTGTATAAAGTCACACGTATAAGACTTTCATTTTATCGTAATTAAAACATCTTTAAAAAAGGCTGTAATTGTGTGATGTAGATTTTATATATATATTATTTTTTTTTGTTTAATTATTTGGTAGATTTGTAATTTTTAATATATATATATATATATATATATATATATATATATATATATATACACATCAGTTTTATTTTATTTTATTTAGAGTGCTGGTTATTTTTCCTTAAAATCACCTAAAACACATTGACTTTCACTATTTCCCCTATGGAATAAATCAATGTTTAATGCCCCGGAAAAGACATTTCATGCCGAAATGAAAATCTTGTTAAATGGTATTAATTATGACTTGGAGCACATCGCAGCCCCATGTGTCTTGTATTTGCGATTAGGGATTCGTGTCTTATCAAATATCTAATTAATCTCCGAGACATCTTTTGTTCAGTTTCACTTTATCGGGGGGTTTCCAAGGGGGTTTGATGACAAAGGTCCCTGAATATTTATTCTAATTGTCCAAATTAACTGCTTTCATTTGCATACCAATCGATGAAGCGAGAATAAGGATCGGCCTATGGCTTTTTTTTTTTCCTTCCCCTTCTCTCTCCCTCCCTCTCTCTCTCTCTCCATCTCTGTCTGTCAAGAAACCACGTAGATGTTCTGGGAACAGTTTTTTAAACTTTAGAAAAAGAAAGGGCAAAGAGTCACATGCAAATGTTCAATTTGAAATGCTTTTTTGCTCAGCGCAGTCAAATGGTGCCTGCATGTTATTTGAATATCAGTGGCCCCGTATTGAAAGGGTTCAAGGATGCTCTCTGACTTCTTTGTGCTTACCCAGTGCAGCGTCCGACTCTCAAAGAAAAAGCCGAGGAATAATTACAGCGTGAGTCCAGGACTTGGAATACGTCAGGGAAAAGCATCTCATCCAGACACCCCTTTTTTTTTTTTTTTTTTTTTTGAAGAGGATGTTAAATTGACCAGAAGGCAATAGAGGGAAATTATTTTCATTTCCTTTTGTGCAACAGTGGCTTTAAGGAAACGGGCAGATAGTGAAAACTATCAAATTAGATTGCCAATTTGAATTTCATCAAAATATATTTAAAAAAAAAAAAAAAAAAAAAAAAAAAAAAGACGCTCGCTGTAACACTTAAAGAAAAAAAAATGTTGAAATTTAAGCTTTTAAATGTCACGTTTAGCGCTTGGCATAAATTTGTTCTTTTGTTGAGATATTTAATTGTCGTGTTTTTTTTTTTAATTTGGAAAAAAAAAAAAAATCAAACCACAATTAGTTTTTTATACTTTTAGAGACTGAACGTGTCAAATATTATTTTTGGCTTAAAAATGTAAATAATAGAAAGAAAAAAATGTGTTTGATTTGATGAACTGGTTTAAATTCAACATTTTCTTATACATAAATATATAAAATAAAAAAAAACGGTCGGCATTATTAAAAAATAAATAAATATTGCGCACCGTTATTTCTACACTTGTTTTTTTTTTTAAACGGTGGATTTTTTTGCAAAAAAAAAAAAAAAAGTTCTTTGAGTTTTACGTTTGAAAAAATAGCGCGCTTTTCTGTCATGATATTTAAGGACACCAGTCTGAAAAAAAGTGAAAAATATTGTTCGCAAAAGTGTAATAATTTACCACGAAGTGTCCAGATTTTAAAGGAGAAAAAAAAATAGTCCTTAAACGTAATAAATCACCAGACAAATTCACATCATCGTTTTCCATCAGATCTATGACGCTGTCATTCATTTCAGCCAATGGCAAATAAACGCATTAAACTGTGAGAATTTAACATTTAATCAGAAAAATAAAAGACCTGAATTTTTCAGGGGTCGTCTGAGCCGCCTGAGCGTTACAGCTTATACAATGTCAATATTAAAAAGAAGAAGAAGAAATAAAAAGAATACAATAGTGAGTGAAGGGCTAGAAATTAAAAAAAAAAAACTGCAGCGATAGAAATTTTCTTTCTAGCAGCCAACTGACCATGAAAACGAGTCCAACATTTTCCCATCAACAGATCATAGCTGCAAATTGCTTCCAACGGTAATCAATTAATTTAGAGCCTTTCATACAGTACAAAACAACACAAGAGCGCGATGAGAGGCGGCTGCACATTTTCTGTCGACTGCTTCCCTCTAGTGGAAGAAAAGGAGACCAGGATACACAACATCTGCGTTTTGATTTTTAAATAGAAGGATTTCTCTTTCAGAAGGAGTCTAACTACTAACAGCATTTACAATAAAATAAAGTCAAAATCTCCTCACATTTTTTTTTTTTTTTTTTTTACTGTTCATTGCTGAACGGAACTGAAAGTTTTAAAATAAAGCAGTCAGTGCCTTCTTTTAGTTCTGTCAGGGCTCCTCTCTCTTCTGTCCCTACTCCTACTTCTCTCTCTGCCCTCCCTTTCTTTCCCCCTTTCTCTGCTTCTGCTCCTCCCATCCGCTGTTCTGCCTCTCCTTCCATCTGTGTAACTTCTGTTCCTCTCACCATCTCCGCTGCGACACCTGTCTTTACCTCTGTCCTCCCTGCCTCTCTCACGGCTCCTACTTCTGTCCAAACCAGCCTTGGAGCTGCTTGGCCTGTGCCTGTCCCTGCTGCTGTGTCTCTTTCTCTCTTGACCTCCCTCCGTCTTGATCTTTATCTCCGGGCTGCGACTTTGACTCCTGCTCCTTCGCCTCTCTGTCCGTGTTTGTCTATAATCTTGGGACTCCTCTTCATGCCGTCTCTGTCTGGAGCGAGGGCTCAGTGACCTGCTCCTGTGAGCAGAGGCCCTTCTCTTCTGACTCTTGACTCGTCGCTCGCTCTTTGAGCAGTTATCCCGACAGGAATCTTTTTTCTTGTTCTTCTTTTTCTTTTGGCTCTTGAACTTGCCATGGTCGTCTGATTCTGAGCCATTGTCACTACTACTGCTGCTGCTGCTGCTATCGGAGGAGTCACTGGAGCTGCTGCTACTTTCGTTCTTTTTTGTGCTTTTTCTTTTGCTTTTCTTCTTCTGCTTTTTGCTCTTCTTCTTCTTGGCCTTCTTTTCCTGGCGATCAAGTTTTCTGCGAACAAAAGCCACAACATATCTAAACATGACAGCTGACAGATGTCTAATATTAGTCAAGTTAAATCTATGAATCACATCAACGGGTTTTAAATTGATAAATGATGTGCATAAAAGATAAATAAATAATTAATGTGATATTAAATTATATATATATATTATATATATAGTGTTGCAAATATGCAACACAATACAATTTGTCAGACAAATTATCAGGGATTTATATTCACCTTAGTTTATTAATATGAAGCTGAAACATATTTAAAAATATATACAAATACGAGGCTGATTAATTCCTTTCAGTGTTTAGACTTAAAAAGTTATAAGAGTTATAAACTGAGTTGTATTTTTTTTTTTTTTTACCTGAGGAGCTTCTGTTTTTGTTTGGTTGTTAACGACTTCAGAAACTCCACCTCAGGATCTTCCTCCTCTTCACTGGCAACAAAGTCCTTAAAAAAATGATCACAATGATATTTACACTGAAATCAAAACAACAACATATGAATATTAATCTCAAAGGCAAATATGAGTAAATCCGTATTTCATTTGACATCATCCAACACGTCTCATGGCCTTTATAATCATATTTATGGTTGTCTGATAACTGACCAGCATTTGTACAACGTATATATATATATATATAGATAGATTCAGTCGTCTCTCTGTGCAGTAAAGTGTGTCCGTATATTGTCGTATGGGTGCAGAGACGGGAGTGTATGACAGACAATTACCTGCGATGGATCACAAACGGTAGCATTCCTATCAAGGACGCATTTTTTCAGGGCAAACCCACTGTTTCGCATCTCCGCCATTAACTCCGAGGGGTGCATCGACGGACCTGTTAGCACAAATCACAGCCTCAGAGTCCCATTGATGTCAAACCCGTGCCAACCACTATCTCCACAGTGGGAATTTCAGGGGCGGCTTTGTTAACAGAATGGGACATGAAATCAACTCACTCCACTTCCGGCTGAGCAAATCATACAATATCATTCTCTGCCAAAGCAGCAGTTAGGGGAATCAGAATACACAATAATTACATTTTTTTTCTCTCGGCGCAGGAGGGGGACCATTACAGCACTCCACCATCAACACCATACACAGACTGGACTCTCCCAGGGTAAACATTATTGCTTTACTGCTCAACTCACTGATTGCAGAACTCAGAATCAGCTCAAGACTGAGAGCTCCAGCTGAAACCTGAAAGGTACAGTCGACGTACCTGCTACAAAGTCTGTGACAGACAAAAGCTGAGCTACTGGCCACGAATATCAAGCAGCACAGACATTCTTTCTTCTTGCACACATAAAAATCATTCTGCAGTTTTTTAAGCTAACAACAGACATATATATATAGATATGAAAAGCAGGTAAACTGTTGAATATCATCAAAATATTTAATGTTTGTTGATTATTTATTATTTGTTCCAAGAATATTAGCAATATTCTGCCGTTCATATGGAATAAAAGCAAATTAAATGAAATTGTTATGACCCCTTATTTCTAACAATTATTCTGCGTTCGTTACCTGCTGCCTCGTCTGAGGCCACAGCGCTGGCGTTGATACCCGACAGCCCATAGAGAGGACACTCTCTGTCCGTGTTCACGTGGCCCCATTTGTGACATTTGATGCATCTCACGTTGCGCACCTGCGATATTAACAACAGACATTACTTGCGATTGTTTCAACAATGCAAATGAATGCATCTTAATTTAAACAAAACTCAGTGTATATGTTGTTGACAAAAATGATGCCAACACCAAATTAAAAGGCAAAATATATCCCACTAGTATTTCAGACTTCATTCATGGCTGCGGTTTTATTTTTGCACACGTGTAATGTGTCACTCACTACACTGAACTGTATGACAAACACACAATACACAATCTTCCACAAGCTATGAGCCACCGCTCATAGCTTGGGTGTGAACATGTGTTACTTTCCCGTTTCATTTCTAAGGTAAATATTTCATAGTGAGGAAAAAAAAAAAAAAAAAAAAAAAAGGTCGGGATTTAAATATTATCTTCCTGAAATTAGTACAAATCATCATGTACCTGGATCCCAAATGGCTGATCTCTGATATTCATGTCATCCTTTGCATACCTGGAAGAGAGAATTAATAATAATTATAAAATTCTGTAAGAGCTTTGGACAATATGCGCATGGACATTTGTGTATAACAATCAGCTACTTACTTCTCTCGAGGAGCGCCCTTCTGCCACTCAAATTTGTACTCTTCTTCCCCCTCCTGACAAATAAACACGTCATTGTTAATTTAAGTTTACAAACTTCACAAACTAAATCTCAACGTGCTGAACTTTAGACCAAACTAACACTATTTTCTCTACTTTACCTCTTTCTTTTCCTCTTCAGGACAGACGACATGAAAAAAAGAACAAGCAGAAAATTAATGCATTGTTTTCTCCAGATTCCAATTTTTGGAGAAATAATAATAAACAGGAACCAGAAATTCTTCTTTCTTACCTTTCGATGCTCCAGGTGGAGCCTCATACATGAAATTGAGGCCATTTTTAACACGATCATCTCCCATCAGCAACCTAGAGGTTTGAAAACAATGTGACATTATCAGTCAGTTCATAGGATTTGTCCACAGAAACCAGTCCTGTTGATAAAGTTGTATTATGCTGAAAGAAACTCTTCTATTAACTAAGATAAATATTCAATGTACATGTAAAGTATATATGATATTGCGATCATCTTTTTTGTGAGGTTTAATGAGATATCATCCTGAATATTTGTCTAACCTGTTGTTGTAAGTGTCCTGCTCTTTCAGGTACGCCTGCATAAGATCCTCCTGCTTTTTCTTCTCGAAAGTCAGTTTCTGCTCTGCGATCCATACCTGTAAATTAAAGAGAAATAGAAGATTATACCATATGTTCGTTCAACATGTACATGCACTTCCAACTCATTTTTAGAGGAGATGAGGTTATTTACCAGCCAAGTCAAGCAGATGGAAAGTTCAACTAATTACTGAGTGTTTCAGCTTTTTAAATGTTTGCAACTTATGTTTTTTTTTCCTGTACACAATAAAGTGAATATCTTTGGGCTCTGTACTGTGGGATGAAAAATAAATCATCAACCACAGCTCTGGTTTAGACACTTGGGACATTTCTTACTTAATTTACTTGTAAGATTATAGGGTTGCAATGCATATAAATAATCTAAAATTCAGAGCCTATTTTCAACACATGCTTAGACACAGCACTTCACAATGCAGGACATTAAATAACGTTGACAGTCAGTAGTGGGTTTCTAACACTTTATTTGTAGTATTTGTATTTATTCAACTCAAAAAATCAAATCGTGGGATAACATTTGTCACTTATCAAAGAGCCCGAGTGCAGAAACCACAACCTCATACATGGGAACATTAGATTCATATACGGCCAAGTAATTGAAATTATTGGTGTTAAGACCAAAATTATTAACATAAACTCTTCTTCCATTGACCATGATGGCAAAGTGAATTTAAGAAAGCTGAAGAGAACAGTTTAGCTACAAGCGGTAGCTTAGCTACACTCGACAACACCGCTACACGTCTTAACTCGTTTTATTATGTTCATGGTTCAAACAATAAACCTTGTAGTCTGTGTTCAACATTTACTAGTATGTATTAACATGAACGTGGCTCGTATTAGCTATGTTGCTAACCGGGATATTAAAACCAACACACGTTAGCATAGCTCGTTAGCTAGGCTAATTTATAATCTCAAGTAGCAATGCTAACTGTAGCTAGCACTCACCTTTTTGATGTTTGACTTCGACGCAGGATGAAAATCCTTCTTGCACATGAAATTCGCAAAAGACTTCCCCATGACTGAAGCCTAAAACGTTACAAAAAACTGAAAACGTGGAGATAAAGTTTGGCTAACGGTGTCGTTTGCGCTGCTTCGCCTGCTTGTAAACAAATATGTCCGCATGAAGATAGTTCTATATTGGTCACTGAGGAGCCGCGTGTGAAAACGGATTTAAGATTTAAAACACATTAGATTCAGCTTATAAATCAATCACATTATTTCACATCGACCACAGCTACGTGAGTTGAATAATATGAATAAAAACAAAAAATAAATAAATGTAGTTAAAAGGAAGTTAACGGGCCTCGCACACTGATCTGATTCATTTCTATAATAAATATTAATAATTAATAAGTATTTTTTATTTCAATAATTTTTCAGGTTATTATTGGCCATAAAAGGTAAATAAATAATTATTATATAAAAAATATGAATAAATAATAACAATATGTGCCTGAAACCTGTTTTACTACGAATATAAGACGAACTTCATCTCATCACGTGACTGCAGTGTTTCCGTGTTACACAGTGAACTAATGGACTCAGGTGGAAACAGAGTAGAAGAGAATAGAAACTGATACTGACGGTGCCCAGTGAGACTGGCAATCAGGTAATGTTAACTTACTTATATTACATTACTTATTTATATTACTGATTATATAAGTATATTGATGAGTCACGTCTTCACGTGACACTGAAATACTGACTAAATGCTGTCAGATATCACATTTAGCCCTAAATCTGATCTCATGTCAGTGAGGTGCATCCAAAGTCGCTCGTGTTAAAGTAAAACATGCTTTTTAAAACTAACCACTGGATATAAGTTTGTGCATTTGTAATATCTGTAACCCGGGTTGTCATTTATTTCCTTTCAGTCGGCGTGTGATTCAAAATGCAGCCGTCCTCCTGTGACACCTTCGTGGCTCTGCCCCCCTCCACTGTGGGACAACGCATCATCTTTGGGAAAAACTCTGACAGGCCTTGTGATGAAGTCCAGGAGGTGGTATATTTTCCTGCCAAAGACTGCAGTGCAGAGGAGAAGGTTGAGGTAGATGACAGGCAGCTTGTTATTGACCTATAACCATCAGTTTCCCCACATTGTGTTTGCTCTTTGGTAAACAACCCATTAGATAAACCATTAACAGCTTTTTTATTTTTGCTTCTGTGTCTTGTTTGTCTTGTAAGTGTACGTACATAGAGATAGAACAGGTCCCCCACACATATGCAGTTGTGTTGAGCAAACCCGCATGGCTGTGGGGGGCAGAGATGGGAGCAAATGAGCATCAAGTGTGTATTGGGAATGAAGCAGTGTGGGGCAGAGAGAGCGCTGACGGAGACGAGGCTCTTCTTGGCATGGATCTTGTCAGGTAAACACCCTGTAAACAGAGTTGTGTGTTGTTTTCAAGCTCTTGTTACTTGCCAACTATGCTCATCTTATTGTGCCAGAGAAAACTTAATGACACAGTACCAGTCAGAAACAATTTCATATATTTTTTTTTCTTCTGCTGGCTTTTGTCAGCTCAGAATAAATTTGTAAGAAACACTCAGGCTAAACACGAATCTCGACCCTGCAATTTTCACAGGCTTGGACTTGAGAGAGCTGACACAGCTGAGAGAGCAGTGGATGTTATTACTGAGCTGCTGGAGAAATATGGTCAGGGAGGATCTTGCATGGAGGATGAGTCTGGTTTCACCTACCACAACAGCTTCCTCATCTCAGACAGGAAAGAAGCCTGGCTGCTGGAAACGTCAGGGAAATACTGGGCTGCTGAAAGAGTGGAAGGTAGGAGAGACCAAAAGAAAAGTAAATTTAAGACGGGAGATTGTTTAGCCTGCAGTATTTCAAATCTGAACAAAATGAAGGCCACCTCCATGGTCGGCAGTGACACAAAATATATATAGACCATTCTCTTTAAATATAATTACATTTAAATAAAATTGGCACATACTGAGGGAAAACACCTAGGGGAATTTAAATTTTAATGAATATACATCCCATTGCATGAATTATATCAGTCAATATGGTGTTATTATAGATAAAGTGATATCAGAGTATATGTAATCAATTAAATCAAGAGTCAGCACAAAATAACAAATAAGTGTTTGAAGTAATTCAGAAAGTGTTTCCATTGCACAATTTGTCCACCAGAGTGCGCCACCAAGCTTATTTTTCAACTGTAAGAAGTTCAACTTGGTACATAAATACCTTATACCTAAATGTAAAGGAGTTTTAGATACTGAATCTTAATAATGGCGTCTGACTCATAAATACAATGTCTTTCAGACCATAGTAGCATTTTCCCATTTTTGTTTTTATGTTACTGCAGCTGAAAACATTCTTGCCAAGAAAAGGGACATTGCACTGCTTATGTTGCTGTTGTTGTTATGACTTCAGAGTCACATGTACTGTAGCTGCTTGTTTCCATTTGACCCTTCTTTAGCTGGATATCGCAACATCTCAAACCAATATGGCATAACAACGAAGATAGACAAGGAACATCCAAAAATGAGGGAATATGCACAGAGCAAGGGCTGGTGGGATGGAAAGTCTCAGTTTAACTTTGCTACCGTCTACTCCTTCATGACAACGGCCAGAATAGAAGCGTCTGGGAGCCGATACTGTGAGGGGAAGAAGTTGTTGGAAAAGAGTAACGGTTAGTTCATGTTCACGTCACTGTGGAAATGTGGTGCAGCATCATGGAACGTTACATGATTTTTACTCTTTATTTTTACTTTTTATTTATGTGTTGGTTTTATTTACTAGAACACATCACCGCGGAGACAATGATGGACATCCTGAGGGATAAAGACAGTGGCATCAACATGGAGGGCATGTTCATGTCTACAGGGAGCATGGTGTCTGTGATTCCCACAGATGCTACTCTGCCGGGTGTTCACTATTTTACGGCAACTCCAGACCCTGAGAGGTGAAGATCTGTAAAGTCACTTTAACTGTTAAAGCATCCTTTATATTTATCTTTATCTTCACTGCAGTTTATGATGATTAAAAGTGATTCTTTACTATAACAGATCTGTCTTCAAACCATTCGTCTTTGTGAAAAACGTTAATCCGCTGAAAGAGACGACTTCTCCCAGTTATGGTCCAAATGACCCTGTAAAGAAGAAACCGCGCTTCCAGAGCAAACCTGACCGCAAACACGAGCTGTTTATCAAACATGAAGTGGTGGCTGCCATCATTGACACTTACAAGGTTGATCTATTAAATTCAAACCCTGCAGTTTACTGAAGTTTGTCATCAAGTGGTTTTATGCTGTGTGTAAAATGTTACATTTTCTTTTTTTTATCATTTATAGGACAGAGGAAAGAGGATCTCAGACAGCATGAGGCAACTAGAAAAGCAGAAGATGAAAGAGATGGAGGAGATTCTTTTGCGTGGTGTTGATGATCCTGATTTTTTAGCCAATCTGTTCACAAGCTCCGTCCAGGCGGAGATGGCTGTTTATAGCAAAAGCTAAATGCCTGGAACCTCCTGAAACCAGTTTAGAAACCATTTACTTGTAGTCACATACAAGTACAAACATGCTTCTACAATAAATCTGTGAATCAGAAATCAACCTAATAACAATTAACATCATCATACAAAAAACCAAAAACCAAAAACAAAACAAAGCAGCCCTGTAACATGTTATAAAGGATGTGTCATTCATGTGTAAATTACAGGACATAATCATCAAGTGACACATGATTTTAGGCTTCGACTGTAGAATTTATTTTAAAAATAAATCAAGATCATAAATATGCAGCTTTTGTTAGAAGTTGTGTGCTTCAAGCTATATTAAAGTATTTTCATTAAAAAGACCAACGGCTGTTTTTACACTTTTTTTTCTTTCAGTGTGGCTAATTTAGTAATAAACACAAATTTTTGCACTTAAAAAAGCATCAAAATAAAATAGGTAATTTTCTATTATTTTATACCTGAGAGAAATCATTTTGAATTAGAAGCACTTAAACTAGCAGCATTCATGAGCCTTCTCAGTTAATAAGGTTTATGAGAGGGAGGACATTGTTTGTCAAAGTCAAAGTCAGGGTGGACACTTTAAGTGAGCATATGAATAATGCTCTTCATCATAATAAAATTAAATAAAACAATTTCAAGAAGACCATTGAAATACAGAAGATACTTTCAACCTGGTCAGGTTTTTGTTGAAAAGGTTTGTACTGTTCACATAGTCCCATAGTCCACAAGTCATCAATCTGCATCACAGTCAAATTAAGTTAAACTGTAAATAACCAAATAAAAGAAAGTTACACCAGTGAAACTGGTAAAATGATCTTAAGAACAATAATAATAAAAAAACAAAACAATAAAAATATAAACATTTAACCATATTCCTCCCTTTTTCTATTGGCAAGCGGCTTCAGTTTACACTTCAGTTTATAAAGACATAAAATAAAACTACTAAATAAAGTTCAAGTGCATATATGTACTGCATAGAACAATTATGCAAGTCTTCTACCACCCGTAAGGATTAGAGATACCTGTTATTAGTTAGTTAGTTATGTTATTCTTGAACATATATGGTGGATGTAAATGTCATGTCTTATTTTTGTAGTATTAGTCCATATTGTTAAAAAATAATAATTGCAGATTAAATGATATAGTGACACCGCTACTAGAGTCAATGAGGAACACGGAAACTGGCACATCTTATGATTATTAAAATTTGTTTGTTGGAGAAATTTGAAGACTTCCTGGTTGCCCGAGTACAATTACAGTAGAAGTGGAGATCATAACTGACACTTCTGTTTGTTTCACCTCAAAATCAATGGTTTCCATATTATGGCTAAACAGGGAGTTCCCCATATTTGGTCATCTGACAGTCCATGTTCCTGACATGAATCAATCATGACACAATTCATATGTTAGGAACTAATGTAGTGAATTAAATGTAAAACTACAAAAATAAGACAAGAGTTTTTTTTTTTTTTTTTTTGAACGTGTGTGTTGCTAATTCCCTTTTCAGACCAAACCCGAACAAAGCAAAGTGCCTCGGCCTTGTAGCTTCAAAGTATGTTTCAATTCAGAATGTCAGATTCAGGTGTGGTCTGTTTCAGTTGTGCTATGCATAAGCAAGAGCATACCAAAGCACGCTCAATCTGGTCAGTCTTCTAAGTAAAGATCAGAGCTGTTCCTCCAGTTATTCTACTTGCGTGCATGCGTGTCACTCCCTTTTTAATGCCAACTGTCATTTAGATTAGGCTTTGTTTAAGTTAAGTATTATGTTATAGTTTTATGTCATGAAGCAGTAATGAAGGGGGCTGTCCTGGAAGCCATATTCTTGCTTGATGTGCTGGAGCACACCACCCTGCTGTAACCGCATCCCATAAAGCACTGCTTCACCGCTGTCTTGAGCCAACCCCACCTGCTGAAGCCACTCTACAAGTTCACAGCCAAGAAAACAGTCCACCATAGTCTTCTTCCCACACCTGCAAATCAAAAGAAGCGTTTACCCACAGTTCTATTGCACTTAAAAGAAAAGCACACAGAGCCCATTTTTGAAGTACTTAAGTTTGTGAAGGACTCTACAAACATCAGGGAACATGTTTGTTCAAAACATATTTTGTTCAATGTCCAACCAGAGCAGCAGCGACTATGAATATTTGCTCTCACCTCCTCTTTTTGACAATGTCATGAAAACACTGGTCCTTGTGGTATTTGGTGAACTGGGTGCAGGTCATCCTGACGTCCTCGGGCAAATCACTTGGCAGCTGCTCCTCTTTCTTCTTCCCATACCACAGATTGTATAACCTTAATGAAACAAACATACACAGTTAATTATATAGTGTCGTTTACTTACACACACACACACGTACACACACATACAGTGGAGGAGAAAATGTTCAATGCACTTAAGAGTGTCAGAGCTTCACAACACAAATTCTCTTTACCTCTTCTTAAATGGTAATATAATCAAATGCTTGTCCAGTCCAAACAGAGCGAAGGAGAGAAAACCCTGGCGACAGAAAAAGTATCATGACCCCCAGTATGAATTAACAATATATTGTATATTATAGACGTACTGTGACGAACACTCGCAGTCTTTGTTTTCGCATAATCAAGGACACTAACCTGTCCGTAGTTGGCCACAGCACAGAAAAACTGCAGCTCCAAGTAGAGTCGACCAGGAACAGGGTTAAAGAGCAGCCACAAGCAGCTGGACAAGTTCTGTTATAATAAGAAAGAAGGAGTTAACATTTGACAGATAAACTAGTGAATCTCTTGACAGGACCAACCTCTAGAGGCTTTTAAAATTTTTATAACAATGAATTCAGTCAAGTGACAGCACAGGATACATAAGTACACTGAACACGCTTAAATATTTCTGCCTATTTATTTTTTTCAACATTTTTTTTTAAATTCATGAAGACATAAAACCACATGATAAAAGATTTAATGGCAGTTCTATTTAGTCTTATATTATATGTTTTGTTTAATAGATTCCTTGTATGGGTTTCTTCCTCCGATAGTGACATGAGGTAGAAATTACACAGCTCGACCATTTGTGTCTGATTCGGTTTGTGATGCACTAAATATAATAACGCGGGTGGAGAGCGTCTGAATTCATGTGTAGAAGTGAAAGGTGGTGGTTTACTCACAGCAAGCAAGCTGACAGTGAGAAGCAAGCATAAGAGCACATGACGGGCCACTTGTCTATCTGTAACCTGTTGGAGCTCTTCCACTTGGACAAGCAGACAGTCTGTTGACTCACAGCAGTTCTCACATTGACCTGAGGGGGGCAGCACAACAGACATTTAAAATACAGAGTCTGGTGAATTTTAGAGAAAAGCTTTTTATTTTTTATTGTGATATTATTAGGTTTTACTTCTAAAAATTTTCACAAAATAAAAGTGTCATTTTCTTTATCGATACAACACCTGTGAGTGTGTGAGTTGACGTGTTGTTCATATTCGTGCTGACGATCATATCAGGCATGGGCTGCGGTGGTGCACAGTCACACATGAGGCATGCTGATAACAAAAGCAACAAAACTGGTGGTGATTCTCTAACAACATTACACAAGAGTCACCCCACACTCACACACACACACACACACACACAGAAGCACAGAGTAAACAGAGTTTCATTTGCATTCATTTCATGTTTTCATCGAGCTGAAAATGCAAAACTAAACGTCAAAGTTTGTTTTCCTGCGACTTAATTTCAGATCAACTTTCCTTTTATGATTTTAGTAGTTACTGAGCAGCTCCAATTACATTCCATTTGTCATGTACTTGATTATCAACATAATAATAATTATTGATATAATTAAGTAAATAATTGAGACACTGTAATCGCTTTATACTGTAATGAATAACTCTCCTATTTACACTGTTAATACGACTATGACAATAATCTCTTACTCATTTTAACCGACTGTCTGAAGTCAACCTAACCCTGTTGCAGGTGATTGAGGAACAAGGAATCAAATTACTCGTCTTCTGTTACTTCTTTCAAAGAAATAACAACTAAATCCACTAAGTTTTAGCTACAAGTGAGAGTCAGATGACATAATTTCCACAGGATCATTTACGGGAAGTATTTGTTCAGTATGTATTCATTTTGAAACCTAATAGTTTCCAATAGACAATGATATCTGACAAGTTTTCTCCCTATCTTTTTAAAATTTCAGACTTTACTGTGTGATCTTGTAATTAATTGTAATTTCTACTTATGTGAGTGATGATTTCCTGGGGCAGAACAAGCATCAACCAGTTAGGTTACAGTAAAGTTACACTGATCGTGTGGATGATTTACAGACAATGATAACTTTTCACAAATGATTGTTGGTAGTTGTTCCTTCCTTCTCTAACTACTGTTTTGAAAACTGACAAGCCATGGTATGCCTATCATACGATTTTAATCACCAAACTATTTTACTTGGCAACTTCCCTCCTTACTCACTGTTATCGAAGTGAAACCTTTAGAGAAATGATCCATAAATAAAACTGAGCTCTCAAGTCCGGGTTACTTATTAACCAGTAAAGAGAGTACCTCTGTTGAGATTCCCTGATGAGCAGACTGGCTCAACCAGAGTTTGGGCTTCTGCTTCAACTTCAGTCACAAGATCCTCTGTGTTACCAAATGAGGAGTTTCCTTCTTGGATTTGCTCACTTTGTGTCCAGCTTCCTCTACTGAGACACACAAGCGAGCCACCTCCCAGCAGTATACTGAGAGCAACTACAACTGTGGTGCAGATTATCTGTCGATAAATACACAAACACAGAAACCAAGATCTTTAAGTAATTCTCGGCTGGTTCAAAAACAGATCCTAAACAACAGAAAGGAAGGAAAATAACTTATTTTATTTCATTTGTGTTTCCTTATGTTGTTACCTGCGGCCTGCCGTAAAAAAATTCTGAGTCAATCATCCCAGGCATTTTTTCTCCAGAAATGAGCAATACAGCTGTTACTATGGCTGGAACCCTGTCAACATAAAAAAAAATGAATTAACAGCAAAAATCACAGAGGGCATCAGGATATAAAACATAAGCTTCTTCAGTGAAACTTGAGTACATTAAATTTCAGATACCATAGTTAAACATAGATTCATAAACAAGTCAAGTGTTGTTTCAAGGTATATTTAGACAATACATATCCTTATCCAGATGATCAATATGCACCAGTTATGTTTGTTTTATCATTTGCTTTCAACTGGAGTGTTAGAAACCCTGTGTACAATCACCCCTGCTTCTCTTCTTCATCAAACTTTTAGGCAGGAAATACATGCTTCACTGTGCAGCATGTGAAGGTTAAAATAAGACACAACAGGTGCTATGGTTGTGGTTCAAGCTCCAAAGAGGCCACGAGACAAGTTTAGTTTCATTTCTGTTTTCTGTTACTTCTGTCATCTTCAAAGTGACTCACCCCCAGCCTGCGATGATCAACGCGCCTGCTGAAACTTTCAGATCCTCAGACTTTTTCAGGAGCACAAGCGAGAGTGCTATTAAAGCTAAGGCAGCAAAACATGCATCATAACATTAGTAACAATAATAGAATACGGTTGAAAGTGAGGTGGTTAAAGTGAGTGGATGGGTGTGTACAATGATGACATACCTGGCCACACAAAAGTGCTGTAGAGTGAAGTACATAATAATGTGAAAGTCAGAACCTGCACGATGAAGTTGTTTCCCTTCACCACAAAGTTCCACAGGATCATCCCAATACAAGTTAGAAACTAGGCAGTAAAATCAAAAAATATCGGTATTTACTGATGTGAATTCACTCTTTGTTAGATTTCTGTACAGAGAGTGTGTGTTTGTGTGCTCACCTGCGCTAAAAAAAGGTTGACAGTGAACATGTGAGGTAGCCTCTTGAATTTTTTACTTAAAAACATGACACCAATTGTCCACACCTGTCAGATCAAACACAGTGATAACAGTGTCCTCATGGTTCAAAATGGTTAAATTACTCAGTGATACAGTTTAGAAGCAGAAATACTGGAATAGGATTACACAATACAAAAGCAAATGTGAACAGATGTTATTACTGCAAAGATCAACCAATGTTTACATATAGACAGACGTTCCCTAAAAACACACTGAAAGTAGGAATTAATGAGGAACTAAGTCTGTCAAGAATTTGCTCACATCCTCTATAATTAAGTCTTTAACACAAACCTGTCACAGTGCTACGAATACACAAGAAATCACATTTTTGTATTTTCCCTTTATTGTTCTCTAATGTCAATAATCAATAGTGTACTGTGCCTTTTTAGGGAAATTACAGTAACTGACTGCAGCCAAACTGCAAACAAATGTCTTGTGAAGCTATTTGGCCTTCACTGTTCACATTTCCTGCATTCTGAGATAAAACAAAATGAAAGTATTTGCTGATAAAAGTTAGTTGTAAAAGATAATGCAGCAACAAGACTAAATACTGTAAAAGACTCACCAGTGCAACTAAGCTCACGATGCTTACGTCGAAACTGACATTCTGCAGTGCATTCATGAAAAGTTGAGGATCCGTCCAACGGATTGTAAGCAACCAGGCAGAGACGTACATTATAGGAGCTGACAGAAAAGTGCTGATCACCATCCCAGAGGTTACCTGTGTAAAGGTAGGATTTAAAAAAAATACATACAGTGAGCTACAAAGAAAAACAAAACAAAACACAAAGGTAAAATATCTGAATGACAGATAAAAGGTTTGCGGTTCGATGTAAACAACTCACAACTTCTAGCTCGGCGTTATAATAGACAGCATAGATGGCCACACTCGGGGCAGTGGGAAACACTCCATAAAGAAAGGCATAATTGGAGAGACTTGAATGGTTCAGAGCGCTGGTGGTGCTATTGTCCAACAGATCCACCATGTCCTTACAAATCAGAGGCATTAGCAACCTACAAGTCAAATAAAAAGACTAGTGTAATGTACCATTATTTGAGGGTTTAGTTGACACTATGCAGTGACATGCAGTGCTTTTACAATATTTATATACACTGACTTTTGTTATGCTACACACTCCTGACACCTTTTAACATGTCATCCATTTGGTAAAAAGCTTGTGGTCTGTGAAAGGTCTGAGTCATCTAAACCATCAGCACAAAACACATGTTGGTAGCACTTTAGAAACCTCGAAGCTGCTGACTCTCTCCACACTCCTCAAGCATGTGTCACAATAGATATGTAAGGTCATCTGCGTGGGACACAAAATCTCTCTTGTACAAAATGAAGTGAAGATGTTAGTGTTTTCTACTCACAGTTTTGCTGTGATGAGTAATATCAGAGTTACAACTGTGGATCTGGTGAGTTTCCTCAGCTGACCCACCATGGAGAGACCCAGGTAGAACAGAGCAGCTCCCCCAAAAGAGTTGGCCAAGCCGTCCACAAACTGAACCATGAAGGCTGGAATTGTCTGGTGCAGCACAAAGTGGGCGATGATACCGATGACAACCATAAATACTATAGGGTTCTTTAACACTTGTAAAATTACAAGTCCCATGATCAGAAGTTTGCTCTGCTGGTGTGTTCCCTGATCTTTCCACTTCTGGATCTCACAGAAGGCAAAGCCAATTGGATTCAGAAGCATTAAGGACACAGGTGCAACCAAGTAGATGTACTGGAGATACTCTGGGTATGTGCTCTGGTAAAGAGCTTCAACTGTGGATAAAGACAGAGACAAGACGTTTATGTGTTAGGATGCGGTGCAACGGTGATCAAGAAATTCATCATTCATGAATGAGACTTTTGCAGGATTTCACACTAAAATGTTGCAAAGCTGCACAAATACATCAATTCAATATTTTGGTTTTCACACTTTTTAAAGTGTACAAAAATAAAATTTTTATACATCAACTTCATGCTTGTGTCAAAAAACCCTTCCATGCAAATCAACATGTTTGAGTAAAGCAAGTCAGAAGTCAAGACCTGAAAATATTACAAATACTTGGTAACTTGTTAACCACATCGCTGCAAAAGCCAGTCAGGCCAAAGCGCTGACTCAGGAGAGACTCAGAGCAGAGTGACGGTTCAAATTAAGTTCCTCAAGTCTTGACCGCAAAATATAAGATACTTAACAGAAAAGTCACACCTGAATTATGAAATGTAAGACCAATATTGTGTAATAGTGATTTGATACTGCAAAAAAAAATATGGACTGAACTGAAAAAGATCTGAATATCCACAACTGTTGACTTGACGACAGCCGAGTAGACTTAGAAGCCTAAGTAAATGCTCTAAAAGCTCTAAAAATGAAATCACTGTTTATGGTGTCAGAATTGAACAACTGGACCAGTTTATCAGGTTTTGCTTACCTCTCAGTGTGGCTACATGTAAGCACAATAATGCGTATGATTATGTAATAATCAATATAATATTGATATTAACGTGCAATTAATCATGTTTAAGTGAAGTGATTGCACATTTCTGAGGGCACTGCAAAATCTTTTGATGGATGGACGACGATTCAGCAAAATTACAGATGCAGCAGTGACTTAAAACCACTGTGGGCGGCCGGATTAAAGTCACTACACTTACCTATAGGATATCCCAAAGCAAAATCATTGCTTTGTGTAGCAAATATTGAGAAGAGCCCAGCTTTACTGTAACGACTCTCAGGACTGGCAACCAACAGCGTGAGGACGCAAACGATGACAAACACAGACACTTTGGCGATGAGGATGCTCCAGAGAAATGGCCAGATGACGTTAGCAAAGTCCAGCAGCACCATGTTCTTAAACAGCAACGCAGGGAGGGCAAACTTGGACACAAAATTCCCCAAACCTTTAGCCTGTGTTGTGGTGATGATGTTTGCCCTTCCTGCGATGTATCCACATAAAATAATCCCAAAACACTCCAGCAGAGCAGGGAAGAGTTTATCGATGGACATGGTGGTGGGGAGAGGAGAATCGTCCTCATGTGAAAAGTTGAAGCAGGTGGTTGTGGTTGGTATTTCCATCGTGCTGATCCTCCCTCCAGTCTGAACTGTCATACCTGGTTTTTGGTCATATTATTATGACAGATGGTCCTGTCTGGAAAAAAAAAAAAAAACACGATAAAGGAGGAGTCACATGCGATAATAGCGCTGGTACAAAGGTGACAGATAACAAATAACGTTAGTTAACCAAAATACCACATGGTTGAAATTAGTTTTTATTTTTAAAGAGCGTATGAAGTTACAGCAAGCCATTTCAATCTGTACAGCCATTTTAATGCAGCTATAACAGTCAGTGTCACTGCCTTGAACCATGTGTCAGTCAAGTCTCAGCAGCGCTGCGGCTACAAGAGTTAGCCGTTAAGCTAACGTTAAGCTGCTGAGGCGAAACAACAGTCACCGTGTTGTACTAAGAAAATAAATAAATGAATAAACACCCACCTGGCTGACCTCCAACACTTCAACACGCTGTTACAAAGATGCTCACATGACCGTCCGCGTACTGGACACATTTCTCGTTAAGCAGCACTGACTTACTTCGTTCCCACCCAGTAACTTTCGTAATCTCTGGATTTGACAACAGGATTTCAACCAATCAGGTTCTCGATACGGGGGAAGGGGCGGGGCTAAACGGTGGATCCGTTCACTGTTGTTTGCATGTGCTAATGAGCGTAAACTGTGTAAAGTTTCTGTTATGTTTGGTTTTTTTTTTGTTGTTTTCTCACAAACTCACAATCTCCTCCTTATCTACTCCCTCTCTGTATTTGTTTCCTCGTCTTGTTTCCTTGTGTTTAATTATTCTGGTGTTTTCCAATGTAATCTATTATTATTATAATAATTATTACTTCCAGATCTTAATGTAGATTTCTAGATTTTAAAAAATAGCCCAATTTTTTATTTCTCTTTATTTAGTTTTTTTTACACTATTGTACATTGCATGTGACCAACAAATATTTGTACAATAATAATAATAATACATATTCTTAATTTCTGGTTTACTATTTGAGTGGTAAATTTGTGACATTTGAATAAAATTTGCGTTAACTACACAGATTTTGTTTTCCCATTCTCCGTAGGTCCAGGTTCCATAGCAGCTTCTTATAATGACAAGTTTTTTTTTTTAAAAAAAGCAAAAAGTAATGTCAGGCACCACACACCATACATATGTAAATAATATATACAAACATTATCGATGTAAATAATACTTCAGCAACAGAAATCATCAGAAAAGTGTAGTAATTTAACACATGTTTTCATTTTTAATATTATGGCAAATTTTATTCATATGTATCTATGAACTGGACTGTCTAAGTTTTATTGTATACTTGCTACTTATACTTTTATTGTGTAATACTCCTGTGATGGGACAGATGTAAATGAATGTGTGAAGACGCTCTGTGTGTCTGGTTTATGGGTCGGTCTCTGTCTGGCACTTGACCACTTTGGAGGGAGACAAAGGTGATTAGTGGACTGTACAGGCGGTGTGTGTCGACAGGTATATAGAGCTAGTGGAGGGTGAAGACAGAGAAGACAATCAACTTGAGTCAAACGGCATGGCGACAGAGCAAAACAGTGGAACTTAATAGGTCAAGAAAGTTGAGCAAGTTGTTCCTCAATTCTGTTAAGTGCCCTTCTGCTAATTTATATTAAATAGGAATCGAAACTAATTTACAAAGCCACCACAGGCTGACTTATATACACTTTATAACTTATAGTTTTAGAAACTGTCTGAATTTAGGGCTTGTAAATAAGTGAAAGGAAAAGCATGGACGCTCCAGTGCCTCAAAACGCTAATGTTGCTAGTGACAAACAGTTCTTCGTTGTCCTTGCAAATCAGGGACAAATGTAAATGTATCCAAGCCTGAATATCCTGTATCCTGTTACACACTAAGTCTATCAGGATTTAACAACACCTGCCAGTCAAGCATGCGTCTCAGTCAAATCAGTCACACTGAAAACAGATAAAACCTCTTTATTAATTTGTTCCCTATAGACATGTCTAGGAAAACTGCTCAATATTCCAAAGGGTTAGATTTCTTTTGAACAAATTAAACATTTAACTTGCACACACATAGTTCTTAAAAAAGAAAAAAGGGATACAACATAATCTTGTATATATATATATATATATATATATATATATATATATATACTTCCACAAGCTTTAGTGTCGACATGAATGCAGGACAGCATACTGAAGATTTCACATTGAGCAACAAACTGGTCATCTGAAAAAGTTAAACAGGTAAAACCCGAGGCCCCGGCTCTTTAGAGCATGCTTAGCTCCAGGAGACGGCCTGCAAACACTCCTAAAGTGCCGATGAGACACACAGCCATGAAGACGCACAGCAGAATATGATCCAGCACCATGGCCACAAACTTCCACTCCTCAGCAGCCTGGAAAGAAGGAAAGAGGATGTGTCACACACACACACACACACACACACACACAAATGACTCATTACCAAATTATAGTAGCAACGCTTTCTGTGGGAGATGCATTACATTGTTGGATTCTTCATCTGATTTCATGGTTTCTGCAATGTACTTGACTCCTTCAATGGCACTGCGCACATCAGGGTTCTTAGTGATGGGTGACTGGTAGGGGATAGGAGAAGCCTGGTTGCCAGAGATATCTGAGATGTCCATGTCAGTACCATAGACGCTTTTACTCTGTTTTTCTTTGCCAGGGCGCTTCATTGTTGAAAAGAACATGATGTTGGGAATGGTTTCAATAAAAACCTGCCATGAAAAGACAAAGGATAAGTACTGAATTAAAGATTATGAACAGGGGTGTAATTTACGAGGGTGGACACATGTCAGCAGCTGAACACAAACATGAAAAAAAAAAAAACAAAAACAAATCTAAAAGCCCCAAAATCTCCAAATTACAGACAGTGGAGGGCATAAAAAGGCATCAGTGATGTCTTTAGACATAATCTGTTAAGTTAGCCACTATACTATAATACTCTATCTCTACCATATGTAATATCCATATTGCTTTAAGGAAAATGGCAGATTTAAGACAGGTATTCAGTGCAGTTATTACTAATAATGAACTATTAGTACATCTCACCATACACAAAGTCATATGTTTGACTTACACAAACACAAACTAATTTTGAAATCAAAATGAGTACATAGAATTAGGGCAGTTAGATTCAATAAAAAGATATTTGGTATTTATTCCACTAGATGGCAATGTAATGCAGAGGAAAATGGTTCAGAATCACTTTCAGTCTTGCCAGTTGTGGAAATGTGATGGTTTATTCTCTAGTTATTCAGCTCTCCAGTAAAACTGATAGAAGTCATCATTCTGTTCCTGTCCTCACCTTGCGCACCCAGTCTGGCATCGTATGAGTACTTGGGGAGCGGTGGTGGGTGTTGATGACAATGACAGTGATGATGATGGAGGCAATGACGAAGACCATGGTGAAGAGCATGTACTTCCCAATGAGCGGCACGGCGCTGGAGGTGGAGGGGATCAGCTCCACGATGACCAGCAGGAACACAGTCAGAGACAACAAGACAGAGATGCTGAGAGTCATCTTCTCACCTGGGAAACCAAACAAATCACCACTCATTGTGAGAAAGCTTAAAAAGACGAAGTGAAAGACACTGTCAAATTATTTAACACAAGTGCTGTTTCCAAGGTAACACAGGTACCTAGTAACTCAGCTTCCTTTATTCTTTAATGTTTTTCTTGTTAATTACAATTACACCTTTGTTTTAACTGGTAACAGGAGCAAAAAGTTTATACATAACTCAACTTCTGTCCTATGTATGGAAGAGCGCATAACATTTTTTTAGTAGTAAATAGTTTAATACATTATTTTTCTTAGAGAAATCTGCATTTGCCAAAACCAGTCAACAAGCCACATTTAACAGCATGTGGACTCATGGCACCTTTAATGTGCATGCTTATTACTCTGCCACAAGGGGGAGCTGTTCCAAAAAGCCTGGTTTCCATGAGACCAATTCATGATTCCTTTCTCAGTCATCCAATGAGAAATCCACTACCTCCAATGTTTACACAAGAACACAATAGCTGCACTGTTCACCCTCACAAGTAAATTGTATTTAAAGAGTGAGAGGCACCTTTCGCCTTTTTTTCTAAAGCCAACAATAGAACATGTAAACAGATTCTGACACCATTTCACACGAGTAAAAGACAAGACATGTTGTTTTTGTTGCTCAGTAGGAGCAGTTATCCCTGTGAGAGCCCCTTTTGGCACAAGCTTCTCTTTCAGCTTCACACTATCCTGTCAGCAGCCATATCAGAAACAGGGATCAAGTAATGTATTATACATTAAAGCAAAGGCCTGCTTGCAGACATGACAGCACAGAGGGACCCTGAGTAATGAGGCAGACCTACACACTGGGAACACAGCCAGATGTGCACACAGGCGGTGCAGTTCCTACAGCAGCCAGTGTAGGGACACCTCAGACTGACAGGCAGCATTTAAGACAAAGATTTGTGCAGCGTGATGTTAGTTAATATCAGCAAGACATGGATAATTATGAACTCTTTTTTGACAGTTAGCTTGTAAGTACTGCAGGTGGTGTTTGTGCATGTTCCCTCAAATTTACATATACAGTGTGCATCTGTATACGTCAGGTGTTTGTCTGTTTTAACAAAGAGATGGGGTAAATTAGCCTCACCTAGGCTATCTATGCAAAAGTAAAACACAGCAACTTGCTTCTTTGTCAGATACCATCATACTAGATAGATCTTGTCAACAGCTGGTTAGTTTAACAAAAAGCATGGAGACAGGTGAAAATAGCCAAAGGTTACATCTTCCAGCTCCACTAAAACACACTAATTAAGTTGCATATTTTATGTCATTTCCATGTGAAAGAAAACAAACTTCAATCAACAGACACATCAACATACCAGAGTCTGTAGGAAGATAGAAGACCAGGCCAGTCAGAAAAGAGAAGAGCATACAGGGAATGATCACGTTGACGATGAAGTACAGAGGGAGCCGCAGCATGAGGAAGTGGTAGGTGATGTCGAGGTAAGGGGTGTCAGGGCAGCAGGCGTAGTAAACCCAATGCTTCCAGCCACGAAAATCTTTCATCACCCACTCTCCACTTTCCATAAAGTTACTCAGATCAGGGCGATCACTATCCTGGTGAGGAGGGAAAAGTATACAAAGTGTTTGATTATCGTGTTACATGGAGTAGTAGTAGTAATTTGCTTCACACTATTCTGATGTTGATAGGACTCTCAAGCTCATCTTGTGCTCTGAATTATGTTTTATTTGATTATGATTTAAAGAATTGTAAAATGAAAACCTTGTGTCAGTTTTGTGTCTGTCATCATGACATGTTGAAATGTATTTTAGCATCTTCTGTAGAGAAAAAATAAAGCCGCTGACAGGATGTTGTTAGCCTTAGCATAAATGCTGAAATCAGATGTACACAGATAATCTGCGCCTGACCATTGATTAAAATTAAAATAAATTACATCTAACATCTTGTTTGTATAATCAGTAAACAAAGACTATTTGACATGTCATGTACGTTTTTTTTTTTTGTTTTTTTTTTGGTTGTTTTTTTTTTTTAGCCTAGCCTAGCTATTTCTAACTATTTCCCAGCTTTATGCTAAGCTAAACTAAGGTTTAGCTTCAGTGATACATGTGTGTTTCCTAAAATGCAGAACAACTCTCTTTAAGAAATGGTCTGATTGCAATTACAGGGTTGACGACGACCAAGTTGCCATCGTAGGTCCAGGTACCGAGCTTCATGCTGCAGTTTTGAAGGTCAAAGGGGAAATGAAGCACGATGATTTCACAGTAACTCTTGAAGATGGCAGGTGGATTCCATGTGATCATCCCTGTGTACTCCAGCAGCACTTTGGTCTCATGAACGATGGCAAAGTCACCGTCAGCACTGGGGGCACAGTCAAACACAGGGCACATCAGCATAGGAGATAATAAGCTAAATGTTAATGTAAGGGGACATGATTGCCTGAGGGTGGGTTCCTACAACTACTGCTGCTTCTGCTACTGCTGTCACACAGCTCAGCCAACCAGCTCTCAGGTTGGCACAAGTTGTTGTGGCAGCAGAGCTGGTTGTCAGGGAAAAACAGCAGTGTGTAAGATGCAGCATATGGTGTGGGGAGGGGTGGGTTAAGAGGAGTGGTGCAAAACAGAGGCCAGATTTAGCCTGATGAAATCTGAGCTTTCACACACACAGGAAAGTGTGATTAAAAAATATATATATCGCCAGACAGGTGCGCTGATTGTTTCAAAAGGGACTGGAGGCTTTAGGTCACAAAGCTTAGTTTAAGGAAAAATAAAAGATTTCTTAAAAATGAAATAAAAGAAATAAAAAATAAGGACATGACAGGGATCAAATAACATACTTGTTGTAGAGAACCAGATCAGGTCGCCAAATGTCAGTCGAGGGGACTCTGATTTTTTTGATGCCACCATAGTCCTCCGGGTTCCATTGTAAGTTCACATCTAACCATTGCTGCAAAAAGCAGATAAGATCATAACAATGGAAAGTGCTTCAATAACCATTATCATATTAATGATCTTTTGTGTTTTTTTTTTCAAAGTAGCATTTTTAAAGTAGGAACAAAATCTGAAGCGATAAATATTTATAAAGAAAAGTAACTGTGTTTTATTCCAAATTGTTGCATAATTTTTTTAAACTTTAATTTCATCTGTGAATTTTCATTGTTTTCACTCATTTCCGCATTGTTTTTCGGTCCTTTCAGTCCAGTCATTGTTTACAACTCACGACAAACCAATATTTGTTTACAACCCTTCAAATCTCTGCGTGTTTTCAGTACTAATTAAATGAAATAATAATTTCAATTTAATTTCCTGGCATGAACATCATTTCTTTAAGAACTTATAGCTAGAAGGATGATTGTGTGTTTTTGCACATCTTTTTCTTACTCATTTTAATTAACACTTCATTGAAGCTCTCTTCATAATGACATGTGGCCACCGTCTTTATTTTATCATATCACAACAACAGCGACAACAGTGAACATATCGATCCAATCCAACCTGTTTCAGTCTCACGTTGCTGCTGACGATCTGGTTGACCTCATCCTGTGGATCCAGATAAATGTGTTTAGACAGTTGATGACAGTGAATCTAGTTGCAGGTGGAGTGAAAGCGTGTGACATGAGACCTCACCACACTGATGAGCTGGATGAGCTGTAGGCCCACGGTAACAACCACCGGGTCCTTGAAGTGATTGACAGGACGGACGACCTTATTGTAACCCGTGAAAAGAGTTTTAACTAGTTTGGTTTCATCAGAGGAGGCCCAGGCAGCACCTAAAACACACAATACACTGTGGATACAGGAAACTTATGACTGTTTTACTTATTGTGTATTGTTTGTATTATTATTGCGTTTACATTATTATAATTATTAGTAGTGGTAGCCATTGTTGTATTTTGAGGTTATGACTCTTCACTCTTCACTCTTCACTCTTCATGCTGCCTCTTCATGTGTACTGGAAAATATTTTCAAGGTGCCAAAGTAGAGTATTCCTTTAAGAACATCTGATACATGAGGTGAGTTCATTTAATATGAGCTGAAAATAGATGTGGCAAGTGACATACTATAGGTGTAAGATGTTTGTGAATGTATGAGTGTGTAAATGTGCATATATGTTTCACTTGGTGTGCTTGTGTGTGATTAAACTTTGAAAACTTTGAGTGCTGAATACATAGATGTTGCAGATTTCAGAACGTTTATAGTTTCATATAATTGCTATTGAAATTATATATATATAAATATACTTTTGAAGTTGCTAGGTTATGGAGATAATCCCCAACACAATGCACTCAAACACATGTTCATAAACCTGTAGGCCTGTGATTAAATCCTGTCCATATAAATTTTTGTATATTCACTATGTTGGATTTAGGGTCTAAATTTGGCAATGCTGCATTTAAACATGTGATGGTACCCCCGTAAGGCGAGGGGGCGTTAATAGAGATATTTCTGCAGCATATCTGTCACAAGCCAGAACAGGATCCCCTTTCATTTTTCAGCTGACCTTGAAACGAATGTCATCTTACAGTAGCGTGTTATTTGAACCGAACGGTTGAACGATTCTCAAGACAATCGAATCAGTAAACTGAAGAATCGTCTGAACATAATTATGCATGTGACGTCATGTGGTGGCAAACAGACAAAAAAGGTTCAGAGGCAAAATAAAAACAGAAAAACACTGCTGGTGTCCTTGTCAGTGAAACAACGAGGTTTCATAAATGAGATTTTACTCATTTGTTTTGTTGGTTTGAATTAAATTAGCTTAAACTGACCTGGGAGCAGTTTCTTTAAACATAATTAATAAAAATATATTTTGCTTGAGGCTAACTTGAAGCACTAAAAGTAAATTTAGTAAAATGACACATATTTCTGCACACATTCTCTGTTATTAGTTAATAAATAAGTTCAATAATTCTTTAAGTTAAGTTCTTACCTGTTAGAATGACTAGATGGAAGATGAAAAATACAGTATTCATTCTTGTCAATAAATCCAGGCATCCAAATCCAATGTCCAATGCTTCAGCACGGTGCCCGTTGACCACTTGAGAATTAAAAAGGTTTGACCCACCTAAAACATTCTTTCAGCACCAGCAATTGACTTACTGTACAACCTCCAGGCGCTCCACTGGCAACCTTGTTGTTATTGTCTGACAGCGGATGTGGGAGACTGGCTGCCAATGCTTGTCATTTGAGAGGGCCACATTCTTTGTCATCTGTTATAAGATCAACATGCCAGAGTAATCCAACTCTGAAATATCCCATCGTGAACTTGGCCACATACGACCTCGAGGTGCAAAGACACAACACATGCTCGCTTCCCTCAGTTTTTCTTGTATCGGTGATAAACTATTAATGGAGCCGTGAAATCTGGTCTATTTAATAATCTTTAGCCGCATAAAAAGATGTTTCCAAATAGCATAATGGTTTCACACGCATGTAAACAGTCTGTTTGCTCCATGTACATATCTACGTGTGTCGTGCTTTATTTTAATCTGGGACATGTGATATATTTAGTATCATTCTAAAGTTGATTTAGAATATCTATTTTCTAGCTGCTCTGGAGCTTTTAATGACATCGCACGATCTCTGTCAATAGTAGATGATCATACTTAATTTTTTGTTCTCATTTCGTCAGCAAATGGAAGCAAAAGCTCCACAAACAGCAACAGAGTTTGAGCAAAGCACAGCAACAACATGGATTTACAGATTCTCAGAAATGAGAACTGCCAATAAACAACAATTAAGATTTTTGAAGGAAAATCAAAACAAAACAAACAAACAAACAAAAATCACTACTTGTTGGGTAGAGTTAAAAGTAAGGAAAAGTATCAGTTTCTTGAATATTTATGATACATTCTTATGTATTTCCACTGGAGAATTTTCTGCAATGCTCAGAAAAGCAAAATGATAAGTCTCCCAATTTTGCTTTTATAAGCAATATGCAAAGATCCGATAAATGGCTGACAACACAATATAATGTTAATGTGAGCAGCTTTCAAGACATGTCAATAAAAATATCATAATGATAATAATTGTTGCTGTCGCTATTATTATTATTAGCAGTAGTAGCTATTGTTGTAGTAATATTAATAGTTTTAGAATTATTATTAGTAATAGTATTATGGATTGTGGTTATATTGTCATTTATTATCTATTTATACAGCAGTAGAGGCTACTTGCTCACAGGAGCATACAGAGGATAATGTCTTTGAATACATTGTTATGGGTTTGTTATATATATATATATATATATATATATATATATATATATATGGACAAAGTGAAATGTTACCAAAAAATCTACTGCAGTGCCATTTTTAGCAGCCCTTCAATGTTGATGATGACTCTGTGCTTATTTTTTAATTATTCTCCCAGTGTCTGTCAAATCCAGCCGCCCATCTAAAAATAAATGAAAAAATTATTTTAGATAAGGCAGATTGTCAGGCACCTTTGTGTTTCCTGGGGGACAGGTGTTACACTCATTTTTCCCCTCTGTGCTCTGCTCTACCCCACCCTATTGGGCCTGTGATGGGTCACGCAACTCAATTTCCTCACATCCCCAATCCATTCAATCAACCAGTCACTCAACCACGAGCCTCATTCATCTCACTTAAGGACAAATGACCATTTTGGCAATGTCTGAATTAAGAGAGATTTGTTTCAACCCCCCCTCTCTCTCTCTCTCTCTCTTTCTCTCTCCAGCCACTGAGAACAAATGAATTCTCACCATGTAAGTGTTGTTTTGCCTTTCTCCAGGTCTTAACACATGACAACCATCATTGTATCACACTCGGTTCGCCTTCTCCCAGGTGGATTCTTCTGGTGCTCAGACCAGTTTTCATTACAACACTTTGCAGCTTCACACTGCGACTCCATCCTGTAGAGGATTTAAAGCTGTTAATGTCCACTCTGTATGTGATTAAATGTTCATTGAATCTGAATGAAAGCATCTATTTAATATCTGCATGGGTTGCATGAAAACTGAACATACTGGATGTTTATGCTTTGATGGAGATTAAGAGGATTAAAGTTTCCATAGAAGAGCTTATGATGTTTGTTGAGATATATATTTCACATTATGTCCCAACATAGATATAAAAACATCGAACAATGGACATTTTAAGTGTTTATATATATATATATATATATATATATATATATATATGTGTGTGTGTGTGTGTGTGTGTGTGTGTGTGTGTGTGTGTGTGTTCAGTGTTCAGTTCAGTGTTTAGTATTGTTTGCTAGTGTGTTAAAATGCACTCAGAGCAACATAATCCAACATTTATTATGGTTACGCTGTTACGTGTTTTGTGTGATTGTATCATCATTCGCCGCCTGTTAAACCCAATAAACGTTCACATTTTTAATACTTCACAAGGGTGAATATTTTCTATATATTTCAACATTTGAAGATGTATTCAGGTCAGCCGTTTGCAGGGAGGAAAACATTACCATCAAGTCAACAGAGAAAGGTCAGTTATCTCATGGATCACAGGCTTTCAAATTCACTCTCATTACTGTGAATGAGGTACATTCACCACACAATACGTTCTGCAGACATTACTCCAGCGTGGGGTTATCACAGCATCTGACTGAGAGATAGAAAGCTCGATAGCTTTATTGGTGTGGTTTACCTCATTTCACAGTCAATACCTAATGTAGACGAAGGTATGATATATTTAAAATTGCTGATAATGGTGGGGGAGGCTTAAACGGTTGGATGAAAATCCAATTTTGCCACACAATCACCAGAGACAAGCCTGAATTTGGCGTACATTAACTCAGTGAGATGTGGTCACACAAGCCATGTGATGAGATGTCAAGCGGTGATTCACAGCTTCACAAATCCTTTGTGGTGATGGTGGTGCATATGTGTGTGTGTGTGTGTAGGGGTGTGGGGGGTTGAAATTGAGTCACTGAAAGGTAAACGCAGGGAGTGACTGAATGTGAAGCTATTAAAAAAAAATATGGTATAGGAAAAATATGTAATTACATCAAAATGTCTTTCCAGAATAATCCAATGTCCACATTTACTGTTGAGAAAAACTGGGATTTAACATGAGTGCCGTATATAATATCCACATTATCCAAACAACTTAAATTGAGCTTAAACAGTGTGCAACAGTGATAATGTAATGACCCATCAGCGATGGTTGTGCATGGCTGGTTCTTGGAAATTACTTGGAAAGACAAAACCTTTGGGTAATTTAACCTAAAATGCATAAATTTCATGTGACATTGTTTGCACTTATATCCAGTAATTAAAAGTCTCTCTAATGGAAAAGTAACATTGCCCAAGGTATTGTGTGTTTGGCTTTAATCTCACACTGAATCAGTGTGACTGATGTGTTGTTAGAGGGGTTTATGTACAGTCACGTGACGTGTGCCTTTTAGGCACAACCTGTCGTTTTGAATATGCAGAATGAAGGACTATCAGTCTCATCTGCTCGGGTCATTTTGTAGCCTCAAAAAGAAGACGTTGCAAATGTCAGTTTTCTAAAGCAGCATTAATGGTCTTTTATAGTTTGTGCTTTTCAGCTCCTGTACCGTCTGCGTTACTCAGCCCCAAGCCCATAGCTCATATACTGCAGACAGAAATCTTTAAAATGGGTCACAGACTAGACAGTTTTCTTTATTTTTAAACACCTACAGAGTGATTTCTTGCCAGAGCTGGGCATTAGAGCTTGTAACAAACATTACTCAAACAGAAATAAAGAGTGCATTTGTCTGTGACTATTTTTAGTGGTGCATGAATGTACATTTGGTGCAAGTATTTATGGAAGCAGGACGGCGAATTAACCACAGTGTCTATGTTCATGGTTGTGACCGAACATGTCACCATGAGCTCTGAACGAGGAGCAACGATAGAGGTCGATGGCACGGAGTAATAAAGTGCAGCTCCGGCTGCACAGTCAATATTTGTCAGCGAGATAAATTCATTATTGGTTTTGGTCTTTTTTTCCCCTGATCTGTTGTCAATACAACAAATACAATACTCTCTGTCTTAAGTAAAGAAAAATTGAATCAGGGAGAACATGTGGGTGCACCTTGTTGAAATCATCTGATTTACATCATTTTCACTTTAGATGTCATCATCTCTGGGCCGATTAGTAAATAACTGTTATTTACTACTAAGAAATGTTCAGTTTTAAAACTATGGCAGTCAGAAACTTAATTACAAGCTTTTATTTCCAATATTCACACAGGAAATTATTGAAATATCAGAAAAAAAAGTTAAAACTACCTGGTGAACATGGTGGCACCAAAGAACCAAACATTTTCTTTCAGCTGGAATTGGTGGAGACCAAAATCAAGAAGTCAATGAAATTGAATGTTGGGTCCAGGAATATAACTCTGAACATACAGCTTGTTTCTGCTGCTCCCATGTGGCCATAAAAATGTCTTAATGCAGATTTAACTATTAGATATAGATTTTTAATATGGACGATTCAGATGACTCATTAAGCATTTACTTTCTCAGAGTAAGGTTTAATAAATTAAAGTGATCATGCACAAGTTGTGTACAAAAAACATTACAGTAAAAAAAAAAAAATTAATTTCACAAAGAATGTTGTTTATAACACGATAAAAATGTTACGGTCAGGCAAACGCACCAGTGTGTACACAAAGGACAGGAAAGGCTCATTCAACGAAGGTTACAAAAAAAAAAAAAAAAACTGTTGAATAGATAAAAAAATACAACCTCATAAAAATTACGGCGGAAAAAATCAGTAGCTTATTTTTTACATCCAGCTATACGTCTCACAGAAATAACTGCGCAGCGAGCAGCTGGGAATGTGGACTATAACTTCTACAGATCAGACAAAAGAAAAAAATCACAGCGCTACACGATCTTTAACACATGCTGGGTTATAACTACAAAGTAACAAAGACCTTGCACCATGCATGCTGGTCTGTCAGCTTCTGAAAATCCCCCGACAAAAATGGGGAGAGTATGTACAAGTGTAAGGTTCAGAGTCCACACCCACAGTGTGGGGGAGAAGGACAGATGTTAGGTTAACACTAGTCCATACACGGAGCATTTTTAAAAAAAAAAAATGTATCAATTAATTTAATACAAACCCTCATTCAAGTCTTTACACATAAGAATGATTAGAGAAGTGTTTTTTGTTTGTTTTATAAAAGTCCTGATATGATCTGTGTTTAGAATAGCATGTCTTCGTTTTTAATGAGCACCTCCACCACCTGTCTCTGGTAGCGGATGTCGTTGAGCGCCGTTATGGCGTCCAGGTTTGGTGCACGCATGAGGGTGGGCCCGAAAACGATGGCGAGGTTCTCTGCGTTCATCAGGTTGAATTTTTCGTTCTGCGTTACCCTGTAAAGGTAGTAGAGTTAGAAACACGCACTGATGCAGAAAATGAAAGAGTTTTAGAGACGGCATGAGGGACTTTATAACCATTATGACCATTATATAAACTCTCATTACAACGATCAAAACAAAGGTTCATCTGCCGACGTATGGACATATGGATGGATTTCGTCTGGGTAACTCACCTTTTTAAATGAGCCATGAGGTACTTGAGAGTTTCAGAGTGTGATGGTGGCAGCAGAGCAAGAGCTTCGCGGAAAGCTTCCAGTTTTTTTTCTGGATCTGTCAACTCTGAAAAATGGAGAGAGAGAATCACAATGTGAGAGTGGTCAGAATACACTCTGTAACCACAGAAGACACAGTCAAGAATCATCAATGTAAGTGTTTCCTGTTGGGTAATAAAATCCATTAGTGTCTGAGATGCAGCTGCTTCAGAGAGTTTTTGCAAATGAGTGTGCTCTTAAATGTTTGGTTGTTGTTGTTTTCTTCGTGGATGATAATAAGAGCTGAACATTTTCTCAGGACCAAGCTAATCCATCCAAATGTACATATGTTCTTATTAGCAAAGCATTTTATGCAAAGTAAAGACAAGATACTACAGCAGTTGCCACACAAAGTAAAGGAAAATATATAAAGTTTTTATTTAAGACTGTTTGCTGTGTTTACTTGCATCAACATCCAGCACACTTAACAGAAAAAAGAGGTGCATGCTCCCAATTTGTCTACTTGTGACTTACTTGCAGCCTCGATGAACCTGGGGTAAGCGTCGTAAGAGATGATGGGGACAGGCAAATCCCTGAGGTACAGTTTGAGCGCACCCGTGATGATGTTGATGTCTTCATATGCGTTTACTGAGATGTCTGTCTTCTCTCCATCTGTGAGGATGTGTGATAGAATAAGGAAAGACGAGAAGGAGAAAATTGTCAAACTGTAGAAATGGCTCACATCAGCACTTTCACATCATACATTGTCTTACAGTTTGACAGGGGGGAAAGAAATATCTCTCATTCTGTATTTTTTTTTTTTTTTTGCAAAGCAGCTGATATCATCCGTCCGGACTGTTTTTTCCTGACTTTTCCGTCGGTTATGCATGCTTTCCAGAGCAGGCCGTGGCCTACTTGTGCTGGCAGACTGAACATCACAGCGCTGTGAGCTGGAATGACACTCTGTCATGGATGATCTCCCACATGCGGATCTGGCGAAGAGTTGAGCCCAGTGCTGCAGGGTTTTTCTTACAGTTAAAATTCACACTGCACTGGGCCAAGACAGGCTCATTTTAACTAAGTCTACTACTGACTCCCAACACAGCAGAGGAGGTTTTTTTTCAACAGATATGTTGAAGTCAGTCAGAGAGTAGTTTGTATCCCCACAGGTCCCCACTGACTGCCCACACCGTAAAACCCTCCGTGTGAGGGACATGTCAGGATAGGATTTTCTCTCCCAGATGGACACTAATCCTTCACTAATGTGTCACTTTCTCATTAATCTGAAATGTTCTCTGTGTCCTATGTAAACATATGTAAGCACGCGATGTCAACCGTCATGTTGTGAGCTGACAGAAATCTATAAAACAAGGGCGACGTACCTTTATCGAATGCCACCTTGACTTCTTCCACTGAATCACTAAATCCTGATATTCTATAGAGGCCTTCAGACTTCAGTCCTGGAGGAACAAACATGAAATAAACAACCTTTCAGATCTTGTCAGGGTTGTCACGAATAATGTAGAAAAATTCACCTGTATAGCAGTAATTGCGGCATGCCATTAAACACTCTTAAGCACAGGAAATTAAAAATATAATGTCCCCAATGTCACACAATGGAACTACATGGGCAGACGCAAATAGTTTTCTGCATCACTGGCCAAAATAATAAAGACATAAATCAAACTTAGCTACAGATGAATATTAGAGGGGAGACAATAAGGGAGCAATGAGTTTTCTACATAGTTGAATGATTTAACTGAGATGCAATCAACAAAGGCAGCAGGAAACAGTAATGTATTCCTCATTAGTGATTTACAATTACCAACACATTCATCAGTCCTCCTAGTCACCCCCCAACCCCCCGTTTCCCCCTAACCACACACACACACACACACACACACACACACACAAACAAAAACACTTCAGCCTACATAATATATAGTGGATTCAACAAACATCATGAATACTGTAAACAACAAGCACAAACTTGATTTCCAATTCCATGAAACCCCTAACCCCTGATCCTACAACAATTACTAAATATCTCATGGAAGCAAATAATGCATCTAAAATTTAAACAAGATCAAAAAGAATCAGGGTGTTTAAATTGGTTCCATTAATTTGGCCACAAATCAGTGGAGCATGAGCTGGTCTATTAGACCTCTGTCAGGTCATCGGGTTACTTCTGTCAGTCACATGATCCATGAATGTTTAATCAGAATATTTACAGGAAACCTCAAGACTTGAAATGTAAAGCAGTTAGAGATAGATAGAAATAAAATATTTTAATGCTATATTACAGGTCATTTTGGCTTTTCTTTGCCTCCATATTCTTCTCTGTTAGTTTTCAGTATTTCAACATACAATTACTGAATCAGCACCTAGTTTTAATGCAATAAGGGCTTGAAACTAATTCATGTACCATTCATGGTGGTATATTATTGTGCTTATTTTGAGCTATACCAAAATTAAAAACATACACACATGGATACAGACACACACGTCCTAGACTAACCTCTGGATTCAATCTCTCGTATGCACATGTCAACCACCATCGGTCGCGCTGTATTATAAGCTTTCACCAGGGTCGTGAGGTCACAGCTGTAGACTTTACGGATGCGTCTCAGGTCTGGTTTGCAGTCGTTGGGAACCAAAGATGAGCATTGTTTGTGGACGTTCAAACCACAATCTACATAAAGAGAGAGAGAGAGAGAGAGAGAAACAGCGGGTTGAGTTCATGAATTTCTGCGGTTGAATGGTTTCGTACGGTTCAGTCATTTCGTCTCTGAACTGATGACTATTGTGCAAATTCACTTTCAACATCCAGCTTGTTTTGGTTTGCAGGAAAGTGTTAATTCCCTTGATGAATATTTGTTGGCTGAATGTCATAGGCCGCTGGAGAGACTCTTTCTTTCTACCAAAACATGATATTGGAGTCACCTTGAGTACTGGACAAATCCAAAGTCACCTTTAGAGGTCCATGTATTTATCACAAACATCATAAATAATACAATGAAACAATAATGAACCAGCAGACAGGACATTAATCTTGTTTTCCTTATTTTTGTTAAGATATGAGTGAAATAATTAGTGGGTAACCATATGAGGAAATTATAATTCTTTACATTTTTTTCAGACATAATATTAATGTCTTCAGGTGTTTCAGTGGCACATCAGTTATGATGTCAGTGTAAATATCCCACACTGTGTCACAGTGGACAGGGCCTGAGGCACAGATGTTTCAGGGCTGGATTCACCTTGTCTGCAGCAGAGGAGCCCGTGGAGAGCAGAGAGACTACAGCTCTGCTTTGTAACAGAGATGCATGAAGTGAATTAGAGGAACAGTGAAAACGCTGTGGCCTGGAGGAGGGACAGTCAGCGCCGCTGCGCACTCTCCATTCTTTTCCAGATTCTAGTGCGCACACAAAGGCTGTGGAAGCAGCAATTGAGGCGCTGGAGGCTACACTAGACCTAGTTTCCCAGACTAAAATGGGGGCAGCTCTACTAGCTCTTAGATCTTTCGAGCCGTCTCCAAGTTCTGACTTTTTTTTCTTTCTTTTTTTTTTGACAAACACCATTTGCTTTTTGATTTCAAAACCATATCATGAGATACTGTGATCCCAGGAAGGAATTTATGCTTTTTGATTTTAAATAATAAAAAAAAAATCCCATATCTCATCTTTAAAGCCAAGAATCTTTGTCTCTCTAGGACCTCAGACAATATTTTGATTAATATGGGTCCCTGGAGAAATTCACACAGCCTGCATTTATATGCATTGATGCAGAAATGTAATTACCTTAAGAGATGATTCTCTTAAGGATATGAGACAAGCAGTATAATAGAGGAGATTCTGTCATCACACACAAGTCAGCTGAGGTCCTGGTGTCCATGAGAGCACACTGATGACCCTGGGTCCCAGGTGGGGCGGGTGAGGTTGAGACTGGGGCCCAGGGGACACCAGGAGACAGGAGATGATGCTTTACTGCACCGTCAGCTCTGTCTGTGTTGCTATGGAGAAGAGGAGGCAGCTCAGCTTTGGCTCCGGGCTCTGGGAAAAGGTTTAATGGTGGCTGGCTGCTAATTTCTAATCAGCACATTATCACTGTGTCTAAACAGCAGAGTTACCAGCTGAAACCGGTCTCTCTCTTTCTGTCTGTCTCTCTCTCTCTGTCTCTGGAACCGAAAACAAAAAAGCACTGCTCGTCCTTGTTGGACAATTTGTTCTTTTTTTTTTTTTTTTCAACCAAGTATTTAAGTTATATAGGGGTTGAGCTGTGTGACCTAACTCTTTAGTTGAAGCTGCTGAATTTTAATGTGTGTGGAAACGGAGCTCCTTCCCCACGCTCCGAGCTCTGCTCCTCATTAAAGAGACATGCCAGCTTTGTTTTCCTTCATGGGCATGATGGGATGAGGCAGGGAGGGGGGTGGGGAGGGGGGCGTACTCTGATGAGGAAATGTGGCACAACAAGCACAAGCAGAGGCTGGCTTTGTGGCACTCGGCCAAAAACAGTTCACACATACAAAAAGGAAAAGGGGGTGGCAGAACATTTTTTGGTATGCAAATCTGAGCATCATGTGAGACTTCACTGCCCTAGATTCTGGTAGCTGTGGCGGTGGAGTCTGAAGGAATGGTGACATAAATATATATACATATATATATATAGTGGTAAAGAAGGAATGTGCTTTTATTTTGATTGTTGTCAGCTTTCAAAATCAATACATTAATAATTTAATATCAGAGCTCCCGCATATTTGTGTGACACACTTTGTTTCATCAATAAAACATCAAAAACACATATCAGACTCTGTTATAGGACTATTCTAGGATAGGAAAAGAATTCTGAAAACAGCTAGAGTGAAAAAAAAATCTCATCAGAATATTTGACAGAAATAACAGCATTTGTTCCCTTTAAGAACCAGGACTGAACGTGTGTATATTTAACCTATCGCACAATGTAAAGAAATATTTATAGATGTTGTTTTTAATCCATTGAAATCATGGAGGTATAAGGGCCTTTCATGCTGCAATGTTGACAACAGGATGTGAGTATATTCTCAGGCATGAGTTCTGAAAATCTTGTCAGTGTTTGTGGAAAAAAAAAAATAACAAGCTACTTTTAGGTTTTTGAAATAATCTGTCAGATCAAAACTCATAATTCTGTGTGTTTAAACTGATTACCCCATTCACACACCCAGTGAAGAGAAAAGTAGGTCAAAAATAAGACTTTAACATCGTGAAATGTGCCAGTTACATCACAGTAACAGAGCTATCATGCCATTCTGTTACACAACCCCATAATCCATTAACTACTGTTAGGATTTTTAGATTAAAACTGAGTAATCCAGCTCCAGATGCACTAAAAACCAAGTAACCCACATACAGTAATGCTCACTTTGTACAGTATGAATGTAACAGGCTGTGACGTGATCAAGCAGTTTATATAAGATTGTAATTAATGTAGTACAAGAACAAGATGTACCTGCACATTTGACCCCCTGGGCCATGAGTCCCCACATGAAACTGGCACAGTGTTCACACCAGTGAGGCCCTCGAAAGGTATGGACCTACAACAGAGAGAAAGATGGTGACAGATATTAGTGTTGAATAGCAGTGACAGAACACAGGGGGAACAGTGGGTGGCTGCAGCCATTTTCTCCATAGATGCACCATCCTCTTCCTTAACGGGCCAGAAAACCCGTAGGTGGTGCAATCTTAAATGAGGCAGAGGCGGAGGATTATCTGAAACGGAGGAGGATGTTGTTCAAACAGACCCTCAAAACTGACAATACCGAGGTTGGTGGCAGCGGTGAGGCTTCGCGGCACTGCACAGTGGGATTTGACGCTTCACATCAGTGGAGATATGGAAAACAGAAGACGGCTGCCATGCTCATGTTAGAAACAGACCCCCCTACTTCCTCAAAATGACAACAGCTCAGCCAATCAGGGAGGCCCCTAAAATCAAAACCACTGTGCATGTCATCACCACGTCCTCAGACATCAGTAATGATATCCTGATCACCTGGAGTGAAGTTGTGTGTCATTTCTTTTCATCTTTAGAGAACCTAAAGGTTATAACTTAACACAAATCTCACCTGATGTTGCTCTTTATGAGATCATATGATCATATAATTATATTTGTTTTGTTGATGACATATTTACAGTTCAGACATACTATAATTAAGATCCTATAGTTGTACTATATTTAACAATATTTAAAATAAACATAAACACAAAACCATCTAGAACATGTTTTGTCATCTCAAGCTTTACCAAAAAGAAGATAAACTTCAACATGATTCATTGTATAATATGATTATATTTGTATTTATTTATATTTGGCACATTCACAATTTTTACACTGCTCCTTGTTTGAGGAAGCTTCAGATACAATAAAAACACTTAAAATATTGAAATGCAACATTGAGCTAATCCAAGGGAACAAAGCAGCAGACAGATACCAGTGAGCATCAGCAGTTTCAAAGCCTTGAAGGCAAAATTTCACCCCCTGCTCTCTATCCCATTAACCAGCCAAACTAGAAGAGTGAGCCTGGGCCAAATAGGGATACACTCCTCCACTGTTTCCTCTTTCCATCAACCTAATCTGTCCATCTGGTGCTCAAACTAACAGCAGTGGTCCCCAGACCACCCAACAGATTTTCTTTTGATAAAAGCTCACTGGTCTGACCAAAACAGCTCTGTTTTTCATCCTCTCTCCCACTCAGTATCACCCACCACCCCCCCTCCTCCTCCTTCTCCTCCTCCTCTACAACACACTTCCATCATCCATGAGGGAAGCATGAGAAACAGCCCTCTGGCCCACACATGATGAAATTAAAAGATACATTTATGAGATGCAACAGCTGACCGCAGTTCCTCAACTTAATCGAGTCTCACCTTGAAGTTGTGGACTTTCTCAGATCTGGGTGTCCGCTCGCTCTCCTTCAGTGTCGCTCTGCGTACCAGTGAGGTGAGCTGTGAATAGGCAAATAGTTTAAGAGGCTGCCAGAAAGTGGCTGGAGGTTTCTGTGGCCCCATCCTCATCCCCAGAGCAGCCGCCAGAATATCCTCCTGATTGGCCTCTCGCTTGGCCTTTTGGACTAGAGACTTCTCTTCCTTGTGAACCTCGTAGGACTCTCTAGATGGCATTCTTTTACCGTTTTTTTTCTCTCCTCCAAACTAGATGAAGGAACAAACCCCAACAAAAAAAAAGTAGAAGAAAAAATCAAAAACTCAAAACTCCTCCTTGATGCTCAAGGTAAGTCTGTATCAAACAGTATTACTTGCATTGTCTCAGTTAAAGAGACACATTACAGACAGTAAATTTAGATTATGTCTAAAAAAAAAGTCTGGAAATTATCTAAAAGAGTCCAAAAAAGAAAAACGAACAGTGGTCCTTATTAAATCCTCTCACAGCAGTTTCAGTAGATCAAGTGGAGCCTCTGTGATAGGAGTGCCAGGTTTTATACAAAAGAGGTGCAGCCCTGGGTGCTCATGTGGTTCTGTGGGAACGTGTATGCAGATGAGCTGAGTGGCTGCGCTAATCCTCTCCTCCCTGTGCAGAGCTGATATCCTCCCTGGAAGAGAGACAAGCACAGTGTTGTGTATGGATGCTGTCGGGGCAGTCGTAGCGAGGGGGGGAGGAGAGTAGGAGGCGGACCTTATAGCAGTCACAGCAGATTAAATGGATCCCACCAGCCAATCACAGAGCCAGCACACCGGCTTTATAGTAACCACCACCCCGCCCCCACACAAACCATCTCCATCAGATATCCAAGCAGGGAGAGCCTGGGTAGGATGAAATGAGAGTGGGATGATAATGAGCATTGAATGAGTCATGCATCAGGAGTGGGTTGCAGCCGGTAGAACTTGCGACAGCAGTGGGCCGTTGGAGAGGGGAGCTATTTTCAAAATCATGTTGCCACAGAAACTGGTCATGACTGGGACCACAAAGAGCAAGAGCACAAAAGCACTAAGCACGTAAGCAATACAGTATGAGATCACCGATATCAACACGCACTTTCCTTACACAGTGATACTCTAGCTTTTAAACACATGAACTAAAAAGTAACAAAAATATACAAAACGTTGAATTAATGAGGAATAAACAACAAAACTATATTTTATTTTTGTTTTGTGGTTTTCAGTTTTTCATTGCTTTTACTAATAAACATTGTAAACATCACCCTAAAGGAGCCAGTAAATACATCTACATACATTTAAAATAATAAGATTCAGTTCAATAATTTATACCATAAATCAATATCTGCCAATTTATTCTGTCCTTTTACATGAAGGTAAAAATATACAATAAAGAATTTAACATCATATGTTTGTGCTAGGTGTATGATCTGGATCTGGATCTGCATAAGCTCTTTGTGTTTTTGTGTCTCTGCATGTTCATTTCCTTGAGGTTTACACTGATGCAAGCGTCGTGTTGTGTGTATGCAAATGAAGGATCAAATATAGCATTGCGGTGGTGATGTGGGAGAATAAGATGTGCAACCGGCTCCTGTAATTCACACTCCAAGTGAAATGTGATTATGCTCCAGTTTAAAACAGACTCCGCTGTCAAAGCGCAGCGTTCTCACTTTTTTATGGAAGACAGCTGGAGAGGAAGTGACTATGCAAGACTCTCCTTTAGAAATCAACCAGAACTGTTCAAACTTCTAACCTCAGCAGAGAAGTAGCAAAATGAGACCATGAACAGTGGTGGGGAGCAGAAAAACAGGCTTTGAAGATCAGTGTACTTATGCAGAATGGCATCCCAGACCGTTGCGTTTGACAGAAACATGAAAGACGTGAAACAGAAGGTTTCCAGTGTAGCTTTCCCTCTCCCATGCTCAGTGAAAGTCTCTGCTCAGGAGGGTACCTGAGAGTGGTGCAGATAAAAGACAGTAAGAGTCTTTCATATGCACCAGTTCATCTTCTCAGACCCTGAGCACTTTAAAGGATTTTGCAGTGTAATTGTGTTGCCTGCTGTTAAGTGCAGAATGAGCATCTGACTCCCAGGATGTGGTTTACTTTGAGCACAGCTCTAATCGACACTGATTGATTTGCTTGTTTCGCAAACATGTCCTGAGATGGGACTCTTGAGGATGGATGCACACAGAGCTGTATCTTTTACATCTCTGTAATGTCCATTTGTGTCCAGCCTGGACATCTGAGCTTATCTAACTGTTTGGATCCGGCTGCATGAATGGATTTAAGCCGTAATTCAATTTTCTATTAAAACAATTTGATTCTGATTTGACCTAGAAACCAGCACAGTCTCAAACTTTTATATTCTTTGTTTAAACTTTATTCCCTGCCTCCCTCCCACTGTGTTTAAAGCCATTAAGCTGCTGAAAATTGTGCTGACTATTTCTGTAGTGTCAGGGAAATTGTTACATAAGGAAATGTTCTCTTAATGCACGGCTGACCCAGCACAGACATAAAGACCCATTAAGAGACGCTGTTTTTTTATTTTCTCCTATAAACTATTTTCAGCCTCTCAGGGTTTTGATTTCTATCTCTACCTCTCAAATAATGCATTTTCTTAGAATTAAATACATAAAATAAACATTTAGATCTATAATCCACAGCTAAAGCAAACAACAATGTGCAGTTTTGGTGATGTACAACATTAAAAGGTTTCGAATGAAGTTAAAACGCTCCTGATCCACCTACAGAGCTGCAAATCACAATGTTACATAATGTTTACATAAGCAGAAAGTACATCATGATGACGGCAATGAGACCCAAGAGGCTGCATTAAAGTCTGAGAATATGGCGGACTGAAGTCAAATAAACAATGAAGGCTTTCAGGAGAGTGACATGAGGTGACTGCAACAAATTTGAATCTTGTCATGTAGCCATGTTATTTTTACTTATGGTAGCCTCTTAAAATGCAGCATACAATACTTCAACATACATTCATTATACATACAATCATTCAATAAGGCACTGAGAAAGAATCAAAGAAACATACAGGCCACAAATGGCTGGACAGTCGGGGTATAGCTGTACAGTACATGTGGGGCAAATTCTTGCCGTTTTGCTGGGCTTGCAAAAAAAAAAAAAAAACCTGGAACAAATTATACGATAGTTACCGGGACAAATAGATTACCTGGATGTGGCTGGAACAGCCTGTGCTTTGACAGTGATGTATGGTAGGCTGCTATCAGGGGTTTTGCTATTCACGCGGCAAGGTCAGAACATGCGTGGGATGTTCTCTTTACAATGCATACAGTGAGGTCATAGGCACAGATGCATTTTAAACGGTGGATTTTACTCCTGAGAAATAAAAACCAAATAAAAAATCAATTTAAATGGGGTGATAATTAGTCACTGAGTCGGTCATGATGGATGCTTGATATAACTGTGGTGGTAACAGTATAGTCTTAAAATGTCAGCCTTTAACAGTGATGTGGAAGCTCATTAGCGATCACATTACTGATGTCACACTTCACACTCACAATAATCAACACAGCTATGACAGGAAATTTTTACACTTTCATGGACGTGTACGGCTGGAAGACTGAAATAAAATAAAGTTACTCGATCCCACCACTGTCTCAAATATAAGAATCAGTTTATATATTTCTATTATGACTGTGTTGGACTCACAACCAAACACAACCTCACAGCTACAGACACTCAAGTGCAAATTCTGCCGTTAATCCTATCTAGAGAAACAATTTAGCCACCGCACGGCCATCTACCTGCTTTTTATTAAGAACGGCCGGCTGTCATGTGGAATGACAAATGGTTGTGAAGAATAATTAAAAGGCTTGAGTGGTCGTTTATCTCTGTGTGACTCTGTGGAGATCAGCCCCCCCCAACAACAGTGAGAAAACGAGTGTTTAGAGCTTGATGAACGACTCATTGTGCGTCAGTTATTTTGGCAACAGCGAGATAATAACAAAATGATTCGGTTAATGCTGCAAATATTTAGTCAGAGACAAAATCTTTGGGAAAACAAATAGATTGAGTTTATTTGCAGCAACAAATATTTTTTTTACAGGTTTTCTTAAAGGATTTGCCAAACATTTGAGGTAGAAAACTAAAACTTTATGTGCACATATTATGGGAAGGATAGTAAAGATAGGAAAGATTGTCACGCAACTCAAGATGTTTGTGTAATTAAAGGATTTAACGGTTTGTTTTTTTCATAGTTATAAATCACTGTGCAATACAACACTTCATTCATTAAATCCAGGTACGATTGGCTGATGTTAAGCTTCAGTGTTTGGTTTTCAGGCACATCTCTGTTATTAAGGGACTAATTGAATATGTATTTAAACTTTCCAGTCATAATTATGATTTTGACGTTGTAAAGTTAGTAACTAACCTGCAATCAATGCGATAAGACATAAATACAGCGAATAACATCTTGGTATTTTAATTTAATCTTCATGCAATATGACATTTAACTGCATTTTAAATGGGAAAAAACCCCTGTGTCTTTATGACTATGTAAAATATTTTCAGAAATGTAGTTTGAGCTATTTCCCTCTGATTCCAGCCTTTGTGCTCTCCACATGCTGGCAGCTCTGTGCAGACATTATATTTATATCAAATAAAGCCAGTAAACATCTTGATCTATTCTTGTCGTTTCCTACATTTACATAGGAACCTTTAGGGTTCAAACGCAGCTTGTTAATAAATTTCCATCTAAATTTATCTGGTGGAATATTCTTTCAAAGTGATTTCATATTTATTGCCAATAAATCAATTTTATAAAACATTTACTACTACATAGTCTGATGTGAAAAATGCACACACACATGCGTCTGAACTCATACTAATGCTTTATATATACATAAAAGGCTCCACATGTGAGCATCCATATAGTGGGAATATCTGAGTGCAGAACGTCACATGCTGTTCTCAGATCATAGATCGCAGAGCAGCTACAGATGATATTTTTTCACTCTTATGTAACTGTTCTTTACTCCTCTGCATCCCTGAAAAGACGAGGGCTACTTCCAGTAGAACAGAGAGGTTCTACAGGAATCAGTTCTTACGCAATCACATTTATCAGTAACAGGCACCAGGTCAGAAGTCATGTCAACTCTCATCACTTAGACTTCGTCTAAAAAAACCATGTAGATATGATATATTAGAATAGATTTAAAAAATGATTCACACAAATGGTAGTGCTGTTTCATGTCCTGGTCCAGGTTCATTATACTGAAGTAAATGCATATTGTTAATCTTTGCTTGCATTACGGTGCACTCCAGCAGATTAAAAGAGTTTGACAAATAGTTTGAATGCAAATTCGTAATTTGATCTGTTTGTTAACATTGGACAATTTTCCCCAAGGAAATTAGGTGCAAACTACAGATACAATAATGCTGGTGTTCAAATGGTCTAACATCCAATAAATTGATTTCAGGTTACTGCCAATATAGTGACTGAAGTCTCTCAGTAGTCAGTTCACAGATTGGCTGAACATGTGTGTAACTTTTTCAAGGCTTCTAATAACAATTTGTCTTCATATGGAGGAAAATATACTCAAACTCTGTCTTTTCTACAGAAACAAACTACACTGATCTTTCCAGACAACTGACAAGAAGCCATTAAAACATTACATGAGATTACATGGACATGACCAACCTGTAAAATGGTTTGTGCTTCACTTGTTGGTTATTATTAACAGGACTCTAATAGGAAAAATCTGGAGTTACCCTAAAAATCAATTGCTGAATACAGATTGCGCCAAACAGTCTCAGTGGACACCAGTGCAGGAGAGTATTTCTGTGGAAATGCACAAAGTCTTAGCAATTTGTGGCAGTATGGGCTAGTATTGATGTTGAAATTGAAAGGAGCTGCATACAGCAGCATAGTCTAACTCTGTACTGTATGTACTGTACATTTGCAAAGGTTAACAACACTTTGGTTTGTTTGTAGGAACCCTCTCCTCACTACCACAGAAGTGAAATGTTATCTTGAGCCTTAGAGTGGTTTAAAAAAGAGCTAATTGTCTCAATGCTACTCTGTGCCCTTCGCACTGCTGTGGCTCTTTTGGTTAAAATTGCAAAACACAAATTTTCTCAAAACTCATCCGATTGATGTGATTTTCCCGCCAAGACAAAGTATGAACTCATTATCATCTGTAAATAGCCATGGAAAGTCAATAACACCAGATTTTTCTTTTAATGCAAAATGTTACTATACAACGAAAAGGTACAAACCTAATGCTCTTGTGTCGCTTGTTTTTCAGTGTTTGCAGACAGGTGGCCCAAAGTCACATCTTAGCCGACTCTGTGGTCGGTAATCTGCTCCTTGTCTGTGGCTGAAAAGGACACAAACCTGTGGAATGTTGACCATATTGCATCTTATTTTGTTTCACTCACTGTAGAAGAAACAACATCTGTTTAGACTGCTATGTTCCCAAGAGAACAATGTTTCTAAGCTGGTGGACTTCTTTTATACACCACTGCGTGTCTCACCGGCTGAAATTAGCTGACTAGTCCCAAGAGAAGGAAATGTTAATAGATATTTTAGATGTGCTAATGTATGAATGATTTCATTAGTGCACTTTAAACCGCTCAGCGATGAAAACACATTGCTTTTTGAGCAGATGAGTGATTTATATAGTGATGGCCTAGGCTACATATGTTTTCCTGGCTGGCTGGTGCTGTGTTGCAGGTGTTTGGCCCTCCTGTGTGTGTCTCTGCTACTGAGGCGGACTCCACCTCCACCTTAGTGCCTGCACTAAGGTCAAGATGCATCAAGGCCTGTCCTTAAGGCCCCGACTGGCTTCATATCTGTTTGGGCATTCCAAAAGTGATTCAAACAGACCAGGGGAGAACTTTCATGTCTCGCACTTTTGGACAGGTGTTGAAGCAGCTTCAGGAGAAGAACAATATCTCCAGTGCTTATCACCCAGAGTCACAGGGAGTTCTGGAGAGGTTTCAACAAACCTTGAAGTCAATGTTGCAGTCTTATTGTACTGAGCTTGCTCAGGATTGGGAGGATGGCCTTCCCTGATGTTGCTTGCAGTATGGGAAATTAGCCAGGAGAGTACAGGTTTCACTCCAAATGAGTTGGGTTTTAGACATGCTGTTGGTGGCCCAGTAGCAGTTTTAATTTATTAAAATATTTAATTTAAATCATTAATTCTCACTTTTCCCTGTTCTCAGACACTCCTTCACGTACTCGCCTAGTCCAGCATGACATAGATGTTGGAGAGGCAAAGCCAATTAAGCAACACTTCTATCGTGTTCCTTGGGAAAAATGAGAGCGCATTGAAACAGAGCTGGAGTACATGATTAAATGTTGTTGAACAGGGATAGCAGTGTCAAGGGTCTCTGCTATCCCTTGTCCTGCTATCCCTTGTTGAAGGGGTACTGGCAAGAACCATTGACACAGAGAGCAAAGGAAATCTGTGCATTTATAACACATAAAGGACTGTTCCCTTAAAATGTCATGTGATTTGTGTTGTGGAACGTTCTAGCTACTTTTCAACATCTCATGCATAAGGTTTTGCAGGGACGCTGAGGATGTACTGCATATCTAGATGATGTGGTTGTGTTCAGTGACTCTTGGGACCAGCATGTTAAACAGCTCGAGGCTGTATTTGATCCCCTGGTTGAGGCCAATCTGACAATTAACTTGTCAAAATGTAAATTTGCTAAAGCCACAGTGACGTATCTTGGCAAGGTTGTGGGTCAAGGGAAAGCCGACTGTTGCTGGCTGAAGTTGATAGATACCCCGTGCCCGCATCAAAAAGAGAGTTGGGGAAGTTTTTGGGTTTGGTGGGATATTATTGGGGGCTTTGCCCAAATTTTTCTTCTGTGGTTGCCCCTCTGACAAACCTGTTGAGTAAAAACACTGCCTTTTATGTGGTCTCCTCAAGGTCAAACTTTGTTTCTGTGAAAAATCTGCTGTCGCTCTCCTGTGCCTTCAGCTCCAAACTTTGAAAAGCCCTTTAAAATCCAGGTGGAAGCCAGTGGCGTTGTTGCAGGAGCGGTACTCTTGCAAGAAGGAGATGGAGGTATTGACCATATAGTCTATTTTTTCTCTCATAAGTTCAAGTGTCACCAATTGAACTATTGTGTGTTGGAGAAAGAAACACTGGCGCTGGTTTGGGCCCTACAGTTCTTAGCGGTGAATGTGGGTTCTGGATCTGTGCCAGTAACTATATTTCCTGATCATAATCCATTAACTTTCCAGTCCAGTATGCAGAACAATAACCACCGATTGATGTGTTGTTTGTTATTTTTACAGCCTTACAATTGCAATATTTGCCATATGAAGGGTCGAGACAATGGCAGATGCTTTGTCTTGGGCCTTGGTTTGATGTTTATAAATTGGGTCTCAGCCTCCACTCTTCCCCTGGACAGCCTAGCTCCTGATTTTGTTTTTCTGTTGATGAGATTTGTTTGTTAGACACTCACATGCATACACATGCTTCCATTACATCCCACACCTTGATCTCACACTAATAACTGATGTCATATCCCATCCTCCTTTCTGGTTTTTGTTGTGATAAAATAAAACATTTGGTTGTTCAGCCAGCTCCCTGTCTGGACTTCCCTTATTGTTGTGCCTTTTAAATGCGAAAGTCATAACAGTATTAAAACAAATGTATTTTAAAATGCACTTGGCATTTATCAGTAATGCAGTGAGGAGAGAATAAAATGATCACTAATAGAACAAGATGACACATAATTACATAATGCTGCAGCACAGGGCTCTTCAGAATTGTGGCAAAGTAGCCTGCAGCCCTAATCATGTCTGAAAATATTCTGGGCTCAGCTCATTAAAATCCCTGACAGTTTTATAAACAGCAGTGTGAACGCTTCTGTGGTGAATGACAGAGTAGGTTAAAGAACGAGACAGACTCTTTATTTCCAGCCTACAAATACAGCATCCGCCTCCCCGCCTCTTCAGAAACCTCTTGACAACCAGTGATTCATCCACTGTTTGTCTGAGAGGTGTTCAAATTTGGAAATGTTGTCTGACGCAGAGAACAGTGCCTGTGATCAGCTCGAAAACTTCTCAAACTTACAGCTACGGCATGTTTTGTTCTTTTCAATATGTTCATTTTAATAATCTTTTCTGTGTTTGCCATTTCCATTAGCTGACAATGGTTCATGTGAGACTTGAGACTAAAAACTAACATTTTTAGGACAATTTCAAGACTGGGAATGTATAGTCTTGTTATCTGCTCTAGTATGTCTGTGAACACAGTGATGCTTTGTGGTTAAATGCTAACATTAGCATGCTAACATGCTGTTGTTTTTGCTAAAGGTCACCATTTTAGTTTAGTGTGTTAGCATGGTAATGTTTGTAGAGTTGGCAGAGGCTGATAGGATGTCATTAGTTCTGCAAGTGTTTGGTTATAAAGCAAAGTTTTGTTTGTTACAAGTCACCAGCATCATAAATCATCATAGCAATCGCATCTAAAAGTGCCTTTGACTTGTGCAATGTAGTCTTCATTGAGCTCAGGACAGTTTCATTCCTCAGTTCCTCAGACAGTTGCATGACGTGATGTTCACACATCAGGTCGAGCTCATGACAGTCAACTTCAGTAGTTTCCTGATTATAATCAGCCGCAAATTGAAGCCTGTACTTGTGATTCTTCTTATCATTTGTCAGTGTCTGTGTTTCGCACCTCGCAAAGCAGTGGAAAAGTTGTGAAAATCAATTTAATTAAATGATTTTTAAAAATAGCAAATCTCTATTGAACCTGTATTCGACTTTCCACATTCTAGATGACAGGTTGTGCGCTGAATGTTGCAACTAGAAAAGAAACCAGAGAGATCCACGGCCTTAATCAGAGTACATTTTTCTAATTTCAAAGTCAAATCAGCGATCGCTCTTTAGAGGATAATTCTAGGTAATTTCACCCTGTATATTTTACCTTAGTTCTTTTTTGTCATCTTTTGACTGATGATTAAAACAATATAATACTCTGCAAGTTATTTTAAAAAATTTCCAAGAAAACATTGAATGTAAAGACATTGTATGCAAATATTAGCCAAAAGTTTGAAAAAATGCGTCAGTTAACTTTACTGCTAACTTTGAGAGCACAATATTCTCATAACCAATACATACAATGGCCAAACATACCAAAAATAAGGCCCAATTTGTAATTACCTGGAATTATCTTTTATAAAAAAAGGCAAGTAAATAGCGCTATCAAACTCAAAGTAACTGTGCTGTATTGCAGCGTTGGGTATCATGGCAGGTGGCAAAGCCAGAATGATTGACACTGATTGCTGTATAAACAACAAGCCAACAGATATGAATTTATATGTGTTCAAAACAAGGCATTTGGCTCGAGGCAGTTTTCAAATCAGCGGGCCATGAATATCAAATCATTCAAAATTACGCAGAGCAGAGTGACTGGCGGACATCTGGTCAACCGGTGTCTGCGGATGATGCTCTCCCCATGCCGCCTGCTCGTTAGCATATCAAAGACATAAATGCATTTGAGTCAGACAGAAAGACGAAGAAGAGAAACAGTTTTTAAAGGGGAGACAGAAACAGTAGTTCTGAAGTGTGAAAGCATATTTTTTGTCTGAACAGTTTAGTCCATAGAAGAAAAACAACCTTCAATTTACATAATATCCAGAATAAGACATTACACAACCGACGGGCTAATGAATGTAATCTGCCAGGATTTTCAGACAGGGTTGCTCTTTGTTTTTAACTGCTGAGTTTGAACTACCCCCCCTTCCCCACCACCACCACTATTATCCAACCTTGTTCATGAGTTCCCTGCACTGTGAGAATACACAACACACAAAGCGGGTGAAAGGGAAAGTTTGCTGTTGACGTTATTCAACTGCAAAGATCGCCCTGAACCATTCTTCATTCTCTGAATAGATTTCAAAGTGATGTGAAATTGCTAAGTACGTCATCTCTTCCTGTGCTGTCAAGCAGAGACAGTGTCGTTCATTGTCGATACGCTGCCTCGCTCGCCTTTGGCTGTTTATGTGTTTTTACAGGTCTGCCCTTTCCTCCAGAGGCTTTTCTCTCCGAGCGTCAAACTTAACTTTACATCTTTTGTGTCGAGTTAAAGTTCAATGTAGTTATGCAAAGATCTTACTCATCCACAAATAACTAAACCAGTTTAACCTGAACTATTCAGGACAGCAGAACTTTTAACAGTGTCCATCTCAGATGGTTTCATGATAACCTGCTGCTGCTGTTACATAATTTCCAAAAATAACTTTGATTTCCGGCTTAACTTTCCATTCGTATTCATTCCCACTTTACAAACTTACTGTGACCACAAGGTCCTTCATGTTCACTCTATTTTCTGAGCTAAGATAAAGTCACTTTTGTACGAAGAAATAACAATGTTGCTCTTATGAACAAAAAACGAACTTAGCAAACAACATCGGACGATAACCACAGAGTAGGTATTAAATGGATTGAATAAGGCCTTTGACAATCAACCAAAAAGAACATTTTTGCACAAAAATCACTAGGAAAAAACAGCCAACACCTACCAATAGCACATTTTTCTCATTTTTCTGCCATGTGAACTGGCATATAAATGGATATATGGGTATGGACTTGGAAGCACTGATGTGGAAACCATTTTTCATTTTGATTATGGGGAGGTGGTGGTGGTGGGGGCTTCTCTTTCAGTCAAGCCTCTCTTCATGATGAGCAGAGTGGACTGTTGCTGATGGGACTTATTATTCAGCAAGCAGAAAGCTCAGCAGCTGAACAGATAATAAAAGAATCACATGAATAATATAGAAACACAGTACATTTGAATACAAATGCTTTGCATCCAAAACAAAAAAATGATTTCTTTTTTATTTTCTTTGAACATTTCCCTTCTGTTTAGATCATATTCCACCATGTAACAGCAGAGAGAGCTGTGGTGATACAATGCACAGCTCACTGAGCAGACTGGCAAGTCTTTACAAGGCGAGGCTTATGAGGTGAACACAATGACTGTGGTTAAAGTCGCCCTAATTCACCATTATTGCTTTCCTCACCGGGGAATAGTGGAGCACTGCAATTTTAGAGTCGGCACATTGTGAGGCATTAGCTGTGTTTGCACTGAAGACATAAAATGTTATGAAAGGGGTGAAAATATCACCGATCGATATCCGTCAAGGTGTGTGTTTACACAAGGACAGTTCAGACTGTGTCAAGACGCTCAAAGGAATTTGAACTAATATATATTTAAAGTGTAACAGATTTGTCAAAAAATTATAATATAGAATTTTTTTTGTTATATTTGACCTTTAAATTTGTAATTTGTGTTTTATGAACAATAGACAAAGCTATTACCCTTCAATATAAAATATTCATCTACAAATCTGAATTTCAACAATTATCAGAGGCTTTTAAGTAATTAAACTTTAAGTGTTTCTCAGTTGTTTCACTGGTCACTTTAATGACAGAAAAGAAAAATCTGAATTATCTCTGGTTTTATAGTCAAGTGCAGAGTACTTGATTTAATTGGCTCGGGCATGAAAATACCCGTCCATCATTCTCAGAAATGTAATACGTTTAATAATGATCCGAATGTACATATGACATATGTAGATGAAATAAAACTTGAGGATTCTGAATCTCTGTGCAAATAAAGAGAAAACTTCTACCATCAGTGAAAGATTAAAATAAAAGATCTTTTGAAAATCAATCAAAGATGATATTTAACTTCAAAACCATTAAAAAAAAAAGTCTGAAAGCCAGTCTTAAAACACAAACAGTAATTAGCCATCACTTCATTTAATGGGGGAATGTTAAAACAGTGATTAGTTTGTCTTTGTTGTCTTGATTAATTCATTCATCGACGTGAAAGCAAGCAGCTGCAAGTCTGCTAATCAGTGGCAACAATCATCACAACATGGCAATCTTCACTTCTGTCTGGCGTGAGAGAAAGATATCAGGCTACTGCACAAAACTATCGATCATGAAAATATCCAATATCCAGACACGTCTAAACGATTGATCGTGGGAAATGCTAAGATTCAATATATTTTCTTCATATGTCAGTGGCGGCGATCACGTCTTTGTTGCTTTCAGGTTTTAATCGTGGGCTTTGTGCCAGATATTCCACTGCGCTTTTCATTGCATTAGGCTACATGTCCCACACAGATGGATAAAGGAGTAAAAAAAAAAATAGCAACACATGCTGCATCTAATGCAATGGATTTTAGTTTCAATCCTGATTCTGACAAAACCTCAGGTGACATTTTTATTTTTTATATAAATAATGTTAACTTTTACAGTCATTTATGTAAAATGAAGTTCTCGTTTTACAGGTTTAGGAAACAATCATTTAGCCTGTAACCGACTGAAAAGACATTCTCAGTGAACTGTGAATGTAAATTAAATTCGTAACCAGTTGCAAATTGTGCACAACCAGCAGTTTAACAAGGTCTTTTCCCTCTTTATGCTAGATGATCTCATTATCACAGCTGAAACAAAACGCAGTTGCTCTCATCAGCATGACACACTATTGTGATGCTGAATTCAAACTGTTCAAATAGAAAACCAAACAACTCTCTACAAGGTTAATCAGACGATCCCCGAAACAATAAATACGTAGACATAAATAACAATGAAATCTTATGTGTCAACTGTTCATAAACCAAAGTTTTCCATATAACAGACAAGCACAGGTGTAGTTGATAGGGCGAGCTGGACCACGTTGACGAGTCATCGTCAACAAAATTAGCTTCACCTGCACTTTTCTCGCTGCGACAAATCAAAATATCGGCAGTGAAAAGGGCCCATTGTGAACACTGACAGCATGATCCGGCATAACATGACACTTAAAGAGAACAAAGACTCTGTTAATGCCACACAATACTCCAGTTAAGGTAAAAAAAATAAAATATGAGCCATTGTTATAATGGTTTGACACTGTGAAGGTTGGTTAACAATCTATGTGTTGACAAGAACTGGATGTTGACAGAATTAATGTAATTAGAATCAATTCTAGTGAATAAATAATTGGATTGGAAGAAATTCACCGCTATCTTTAATCTTTAAAAATTGTTCATAATCGCTTGTTCTTTTTTGTGTTTTAGCAAATTTTAGCAACAAATATATACTAATATTTGTTATATGTGGGACAAAATGCTGTGTTTTAGATTAGATTTTAGTAAGATAAATTTATTGTTGTTTTTAGTCTTTTTGTTTGATATGGAGGGAAAAATAGTACAACGTCACCTGGCTTGTCCTTTAAATGCTTGTCATCTGACAACTGAGGATAATATCTCCTGGCATCATGTCGCTCTCACAGCTCAGTGTTTGGCTTCACAGCTTCGTCAACAGCTGGCACAGCCGATCTGAGAAGTTTATTTTGTCTCCGTAGGCCTGTCTGACAGCCCCGATCCTTGTTTCACCTCCATATTACACTTTATAAGCACGAGAAGCATGAGACACAATTTAACGCTGCCAGCAAAAGCGGTGACCTCAGTCTCTGGTGTCATCAGATAAACCGCAGTAATCACACTCTCCTTCATGTGTGTGGAGCGGTGCCCTCATTAACTCGCTACTGTTTCTTCAACATTTGATAGTTAAATCCTGGGTTAGGAGCTTCTTCTGTAATCCCATTAACTTCATCATGCTCAGCTTTGAATTAACTATTACAGGAAATGTGTATGAGACCATGCAGGACGTCGCTGAGACAGAACTAATTCTGTCAAATTGTGTGCATCTTGAGCACATTTTTTTTTTTTGAAGTCCATATTAGGATTTCTGAAATCCACACCAGAGTTAGGCTGTTTTTAAACCCATTTGGTAAATTTATGGAAATCCCATTAAAGGGTGACTGACTTGAGTTAGTGCTGTAGAAATCAGAAGATACAGCTGTTGTGACAAAAATGGACCTGGCCCATCTTTCATGGCTCACAATGTGCAATATAAAAATGTGAAGTAACATCGTGAAAGACAGAATATAGACGCTGTAGAGTCCTGTTCATTAGAGCCATTACAGTTATTGATGAAAAGAAAAAGATTTATTCACGTCATAAAAAAAAGAAAAAGTCAGTGGGATATAAAACAGCAGAAAGTCTCTTGATTGATAGAATCCTGAGCGACAGAAGAAAACGAGCAAGTTGCGTTCTGTTTTCTCTTCAATCACATGTGAAAATTTCACTTATATCCCACAAGGTCATTTCAGTGGAGCTGCAGCCTTCGGGCATGACGGTGAGTCGAGCCTGAGACAACAGCTTCAAACATTTTAGAGGCAACGGAGCCAAGCATCATTAGATGTCAATGGGTTTCCTTCAAATAACCGCGATAAATCAGTGTTTTTATTGAAACCTGCAAAGCAGAGGGAACAACAGTTTGTCCATTTTTACGGGGGGAGTGTGCGATCTAGCATGCAACCTTGAAATTTTGTCACGCGGTGTGTTGTCGCTGAATAAATGAACAGAGCAGCAGCACAGATGCTTTTAAAGCTGCTTACTTTGTTCATCACATCAAATTAGAAACAAAAAAAACCTTCCCCCACTCCATATTATACCCAGAGGATTAGTAGAAGGCAGTTTCTATTGAACATTTTCTGAGGAAGGATAAACCAATGGGTCTGTTCAGTGGGATAGTTCAGTCTACATACAGAAACCAAACATTTAATGAAAGAATCAGTCAGATTAGGATGCAGATTCTGAATTTAAGATGTGATAAATTCATGGAGTAAATATTAATAACACCAGTGAGCCCAGAAGCAGCATCGTACCTGAAAGATGCAGCATCATCCAATGCTAATGATTGGCATCATCAGCAGCTCCTCATTTCAAATGGTGTGGAGCGTCACTTTCAGTGGTTAATGACAAACACGGAACAAATTTTGTCAGTCGGTTGAAGACAGGTCAGACCTAAACTCAGCAGTTTGTGATGGATGAACCATGGTAGCATGCTAATGTTTGATAATTAGCACTAAGCAGTATAAGACAAAAGCGAATCTTTGGTCAAATTACATCAGGTTGATCAAAGTTGTTATGATTCATCCTTTGAGGATCATAAAAGTGTGCAAAGAGCCAACTTTTGGAAATTGATGCAATACTATTTTAATGTGTTTTTTTTTTTTTTTTTTAATGAAAAACTTTTAATGAAAAAGCAAAAATAAGTAAAGCTTCATCCACTGGAGGTTATTTATACTTGCACATAATGTCATGATAATGTGATAATTTCTCAAGTTTCATTCTCTGTCATTTCAGTCTGAACTAAAGTGATGGACAAAATATAACTTAAAAACAAACTGTTTAACCACTAACTTGAAGTGAGAGATGAGAGCAGCAAGTTTCAAAATAAAAAAAAAAAAAACAAACATGAACAAATGTGAGGCGTCATGTTTCTGATGTGCTACATAGGCTTCAGTCAGCATGGTCTCAATCTCTTAATGTATTTGTCTTTTCATCGTGGCGCGGCGGCCAGACGTTATCTCACAGCGTGCGCATTTCCCAACATAAGGAAACATACAGGAAACTTTCAACTCACCCATTACAAGTTCACTAGGTGAAATCCAGCTTCCTGGTCTTGTTGTTATTAGTGCAGAGCACAGCTAATCCACTTCGTCCCTGTCCCATAGCACTCATCAGACGATCCTTTATCAGTATAAGTTAGAAAACACCGCGACCACAGGAAAAACAATGCCCGTGAAAACGTTACTAAATGTTGGGGGCAACGTGGTGCTCGACTGGCGGCTTCAGCAGCTCCACGAGGGTCCGGTAACGTTTCAAATACAATTCCCAGCAGGCCTCGGGCCTTTGTAAATGTTGAAAATAAAATAAAATTAAGTAATAAGATGCAATTATGTTTTTTTTTTTTTTATTTATATGCACACTAACATTTTAAATGGAAACATCACAATGTGAATTAACAAAAGAGAAGAAAAAATAAAAATAAAAACATCATGGACACCATGATCAAGATGCATAGAGTGAAAAGGTGTTTTACATTCAAGTTACTGCTCTTTAAATGTTTCTTCTGATACTATGTATCTGACCTGATTTATCAGGGAGTTAAATATAGTAGATTGTCTGTTTAATCTGTGTCTTTTTCTCTTAACATGTATGGGAAAATGTCCTGTTGTACATCTATCCCCTGTCTATATTGTTATTAGATTAGTGAAGTATGTGTGAGTGGTGAAACAAGAGTGAGGCTCCGGCATGGACAAGTGTGTGTGTAGAGAGAGAATGAATGGGAAGCAAGAAGCAGAGCAACTAGAGGAAGATGGATAATTATGTTAAATATAGCAGTAAATCTACAGGGCAGTGTCAGAAAATAAAGGCTGCAACACTTCAAGATCCAGACGAGCCTCTGTGTGTGTTCCCACTTCCTGTCTACATCAGTAAGAGTGGGTTAGCCCCAAAGCTAATGACTAGTTTCGACCTTGGAGGAAACCAATCTCCTCTGCTCCTTGACTATGACCTAGAACCTAGTCAGTACAAATTCTAACAGTCTATGTAATTTTTATGTCCACTCTGCCGGGGCCAAGCTGCTTGTTATGATCACATGGGGTCTAATGTGAGTAGTGGACCAATCAGTGAGCTAGCACCATATGGACATGGGGCAAAACTGGGACAAACTCATAAAATCGAGAACCAATCACCAAAAAACATTTTATATTCCTAAATAGTTGAAAAACACACAGAACAAAACAATACACTGAGAGCTAAGTAATTAAGTCATTAACATTAGGTCCCTGTCCCTATGACCTGGGCCGTAGATGTTTTATATCCATAATTTCTTTGGGTTTTTGACTAATGAGACAGTAAGACAAGACATTTAAGGATAAAATATTTGTTTAATAGAACTGATAAGCCCTAATCAACAAAAAACTAAATATAAGAAGTAAGTATTTCAAAATGCAACATCTGATTTTATCATTAATGTAACTTACAGAAATAATCCTTAGGAGAAAGCGTGTTCCTTATTTTTCTTTACAACAAAGTGAATAAAGACATAGGAATATGACAGTAACCACTAACCACAAGAAGGTGCTCAGTGCCAGCTCAATAAAAGTCAGTACAATCTGTACAATATGGGCCCACCGTGAAATGATCGACGGTATAATGAAAGAGCTAATGAGGGGGATCAAGATCGTGGCAGAGCCAATAAATCAACACAACTGTGCCTACAATGATACCAAAGCAATCAGTAACACTGGTCAGTGCTCAGGGAACAGAGGTGGGGGGATGACACGGGGGAGGGGAAACAGACACTGGGGGTCGACATTGTAATTCAAGTCAACGTCAAGGGGACATTGATGATGTTTTATAGCTTTGGAAAGAGCACCACTTCATTTATTAAGCAAGAATATGAATGAGGACTTTTTATTTAAAGCACGATTGTGAAATAATTCAATAAATAACTTCTTGGTGAATACATAGGAATATGATAATTCTTGCAATTAATAAGAAATACTGTTGACACCTCTTTGGATAAAATCAATCCTCCGATTCCTGCTGAAGTGTCTGCCAATCAATACGGCTTTGCAGTGATCAGCAGTTAGTGAAGAAGATTCCCTGGTGTAAGCGTGTTGAAGCAAAGGGTCAATCAACACTTCAACTAAGAGACACCTTGGGAGGCACCTTGACAGCACATTTGGAAATCATTTAGAAATAAATTGTTCTCATGCCGAGATCAGAGGACAATTCCACTGCTACTGTCATCTTTGAATCAATATTTATGAATTATGAATAAGAAACAAACATCAAGGCAGCTCTGCCTTCAAATTCTGTCATGAGAACAGAAGATGAAATGCCAGTGGAGAAGACAGCAGCTTTATTGTCTCATCTGGAACAATAGAATAAGAACAAAAGCTGAGAGAGTAGAAAAAGCTTCAGTGGAAATCTTGAAGATTTTCATTTCATTAAAATGTCTAAAAGTCACTATCTAATACAGTGGTGACTGCAATAGTTATATATTTACAGTGTTTTTTTTTAACAGGATGTGCGGTGACATTCCCAGAAAAAATGTTGCATCAAGTTGTTGTTAGTGCTGCAGCAAATGCCAGGGGACTTTTATCATGAAGTAGTTACAGGAAGTGCAATGTGTTTCTCACTTAGCTGAGAATTTACAGATACCTTCATAAGGAAAATCACTTTCTACATTTGACAGCAGATGAGTTCGATAAGTTTAACACTAAATCAACCAAGACAGACATATTTACGATGGCTACTTTAAGTCCATGTTGTCACAGTTTGTGGCTGAGCTGGACCCAGTTTCCAGACAGGTGACATCATGGGCAGAACTAAAGGGTTTATTAAAAGTCAAAAATGAAGAACTGAACTAGACAAAACTCAGGGCAGATACAATAAAGAATCAAAACCCACCCTATGGAAGATAAACAAAAGGCTAATCACAAATAAAGGAATCAGAAGAGCACAGTGATGACAAGAAAACATAAAGAAATCACAGGAGACGCAACAGAGAAACAATAGTCAACCCAACAAAGAAGAGTGGAGAGAGAGACGTATATATACACACTGGAGACAACAAGACACAGGTGCAGCACATTAGACCAGAGTCACGTAATCAGACAGGAGGGAAAATACAGGAAGTAGAACAATAAGAGATTATGGAAAGAAAACCAACTTCATAATTAAAACAAGAAATAACAAACTCTACACAACATAACTAACAAAAAGACATGGTATGACAAGACTTCCTAATTATTGCACCTGGTTTGTGGTTCTCATTGTTACCATAGAATATATATTATAGAATATATATTATAGAAGTTAGATGAGGATGATTTCCTCCAGATCAGAGGTTGGAGCAACATCTTCTAAAAGAGTTTTATGATTCAGAGTATTCACTGAATGTTCAGCACCATCTTGATGTTTTGAGAAAGTATGAAAATAAAACCTAAGGTTTAGTTTGTTGTATTTTATGTTACTTTGTGCGTCTATCCAATAGCTATATCACTCAACATTAATGGTTGGAGCCAATCACAGATGACATGTGGTAAAGTACACTCTGGTCACGTGACCAGTTTATCACAGGGCTGACACGACCATTATACTAATACTACTCTACTATTAGAGAGAAATCAATTATTCAGCAGTGCTTTAAAGAATGATTTTAAATAATGAGCTTATTATTAAATGTCTATTAGGTCACTATCAAATACAGTGGTGACTCAGCCTGTGACTCACTACCATAAGTATTGCAATAGTTATATATTATTATTGCACAGTACATATGCAACAATGATAACACCCCATGGAAACAAGACATTTTGTCTTCAAAATGAGCTCTTTCACTTTACATCGACTTTGTTTTGCTGATCCTATTCAAGTAAAAGATTGAGAAGCTCTTTCTGGTGAATAGTCAATTCAAGGTAGACCAGGATTCTTCCTGGCCAGTGCTCCTGTACCACCAGCACCATAAAATATTGATAACAATATAAAAAAATGCACATGGGAAGCAGGATTGAGTAATACAATAAGACCCACACAGACTGTAATGGGTAAACCGGAGACCTTCAAGCATACTAATATCAGCAGAGAATAATGGAGGAGATCCTGGAGCCTCTGAACGCACCAGGGAGCCCCGGTGCTCAAGGGAGAGACTGGCAGACTTGTGCTTGCTTGATGCACGTACACATGCCCATTGGGGATTTTCCTTCACCCGTGCACTTGGCCATAGCTGAGCCAATACACCCCTATAATGTTGTTAAATAGATCCACATCTCTGGTGGTGGAGCCAGATGCCAGGTACAGTCGCACTTCAATCAAGAGCAAAGGCAAACAGACATGGTATGATAGTATATGATAGTATGTGGAGGTTACCAACTGAAATTAATGAGTGGTTATCAGTACTTGTCAAAAAAACACATTACATCTCATCAGTTCTATTGAATGTCCAGACAGTGTGTGAAAGAAATATCGTATTCTTTAAATTTGAATAACAAAAGAGGAGGCCATCTTTGCTGCAAGCTGCAGGCAGTTTGCATTGTGTCCCGTGTTTGGTTTGGGACACAACCAGTGTATTTACATAATCTGAATTAAATGTAAATCAAGCTGTTTCATCTCTCTCTCTCTGGATTTGAAGGGTTAAAGCGTGTGCTTGAAAACAGCACCCCTCAGCAAGGGGGAAAGATGCTTCATTGTTGAGAAATCTGGAGTTGAAAGGCCTAGAGCATCGTCTTTTCAGCAAACCTCTGCGTTTTTCAAATTTACCCCCAATGCCCCCTGAAGGAAGGAGTGCAGCCAGTTTATATTTATGATACAATTCACGTAAATGAGGCTGTTTGGCCTTAATCCTCGCCTAATTAAGTGCCAGTCTGCTGAGGCAGACTGCTGAGGGCCAAAGCGTAATACCTGTCGAATTATGGGAACAGCTGGAGTGGCCTGCCTGTCAGCAGATCAGCTTCACATTATTATCCTGCTCATTTAGCTCAGGCTAAAACAGGAAGGCTCCCAACTACTGAAGTTTGTTGGCCAGCTTAATTTCTGTTGCCATTCTTTTCCCAATTAGCCGCCGCCGTATGTGACGGCTTTGTGTGTGTGTGTGGTTCATAAATTAGTGAAAAAATGGAGTCCGCTGCTGGAAAAACTGCAAATTCATAGATAATGCTTTTTCATTTTATGAAACACAATGAGTGTGGATCATGTTCACCACCAAGACTCTGCTGTCTGTTTGAAGCTCCAAACAGCCAGAAAACAGAGATACCTCTAAACGCTCTGCATTCATAATTGAAAACCTCATGAAATTAACATTAAAATCATTATTAAATGAATAATGAATAACACACAGACATTTTTGCCAGCGGGGAATTCAATTAATCCAACAATTAAAATGAATAACCTGTATGTGAAGGTGGAAAAAGATTAAAAATGTCATTGTGCTGCTCTGATTTTTTCCTCCAACTCTCTTTGCTTTGATTTAACTTCAAAGACACTGATCTCTACTGTACTTGCAAATATGTAGCATCAAACCAGTGATGTTGTTATTCACAAACACCATGACCTACATAGTAACATTTACAATTCTCCTCCTGTGTGATCAGCAGCTAATCAGGGCTGCCCTAGTTAGGCACAGTTAGAGGGTTGGTGTGTTGGCAGACAAAAAAAAACAAAAACAATTTAAACTGCAAGATGAAAAATAAAGGAAAGGAAAATAAAATATCATGCAGAGTTTGTCTCAAATGAAACTTGCACATGTAGAATAAGTATCCAGTTAAATCTTTAATCATCCTAGACTGCAAACATCTACATCAACTAAACATCCTAACTTAATCTATTTCCTTTCAGTTTCTCAGTTACCTGACTGGTGTTACTATAAATAACAGACGCATTAAGTCAGTGAGGTTTAGGTTTGGATGTATCGCCACCTGCTGGGGTTTTAAAGCTGGTGCCGCTCAGCTGTGAGTTCAGTAAATTACACATCTTACACAGGTTTTCTGTTTGTTCACATAATGTCTGATAGTTCTGACTTGTCACAATAAGGGTCATCATATAGTATTTACATTATCACACTGCAAACTGACTATATAAACCGATGTATGACTACCTACAGATATATTCTTATATATTTTATGAGATTTATGTGAAATTTTACACTTCTTTATAACATGAGCCAGATATATATATATATATAAAAAAATCGATTGTAGTAAACAGTGGACAAATACTATGTAAGCACACTATGTAATGCAGCAACTGTATTCAAAGTGTTTACACACACACACACACACACACACACACACACACACACACACACACACACACATATATGCACCAAAACAAGATTTAAAATAGATGCACAGCAATATATAAAATATGTAATTAACAGATGTTTAAAGACAATATGTAGACTTTCTATAGAAGATAAAAGAGCTAAAATGGAATGATAACGTAACACATTCATGAGAAAACAATGCAAGATAAAGCTAAATAATCAAATTTAATCTGATGAAGATAGTGAAGAATAGCAAGCAACAAAACTGTGATATGCCACTTTAAATAGGCAAAACAATCTTGCTGACTGAAGAAAAAAAATCATGTCAGATTTTTATTTTTTTTTTAAGTGAAAAACTATCTTGAATCAAAGAAAACAAAGTATATTAAAATTGGAGCAGCCAGACTGAAAACAATCAATTTGTCTAGTACAAAAAAAAAATGTAAGAATTATTTTCTCAATATGTAGGAAAATATACTGAATTTTATCACCTAGTGTTACTGTAAACATCTTGAAAACTGTTATATATCTTGAAGATTTACAGAGAAAAAAAGATGCTTGAAATAAGCGGTTGTGACTAAGATTAATGTAACTACCACTATTAAAAATGAGAATAGTTCACTTATAAAAAGAATTGAACCTCAGTACATTTCTTCTCTTCTTTACTGGGGCATCAGTGGTCACATCCAGAGGTCAGATATTATGGGCAGAACAAAGGCCACTGGTGGTCAAGGTGAAAATGAAAATGTAGGACGTGTGGTGAGATAACAAAAGTAGAAGTACTTTAAACCTTGCTGTAATAAACAACAAACACCCCGCCTGTTTATTAAAGGTTATCACATCGATTCATGAATTGGCTAATAAATGTACATTTCTGTTATCAGGACTGGAAATGAAAAATTGGTATCATATAACTCTAATCAGTAATTAACTTTCGCCTTTCTACCTTTCTGTATGAAGAAGTCGTGTTTGGGTTCAAGCATCGTCTGAAACAGGATCATTTTTACAGGATATGTGAGGTGAGAGGTGTAATAACACAACATGAGATACATCATATAAAATAAATATAAATAAAATGAGTCCCTTTGGATATAAAGATGAGTTTCTGTTTGACTTTTCACTTTCACCTTAGATTATTAACTATAATATATAACAAATGCATTATATTTTGTCAGATGATCATATGTTTTGTACATAAATTGTAGTGGAATCGAGGTAAAACAACATTAAATAGAAAAAAAAATCAAGTTCAAGTATTTATATCATATGTACAGTGTATATCAAGTTATTGATACCCACTTTGGCAAGTACTATAGATAAGTACAGTTACATTATATTTCTACTGTTTTACTTCACACAGCAAATCAACAAAAACAAAATTATGGAATAATATCATCATCATTATTATAAATATATTATATTGATATAAATAAAATATCCAGCAGTACAAAAAATGAGTATTTTCCTAGATTTACTGAAGAAAAAAAAGAGCACTTAATGTAACACCGCTATTACAAGAATTTAAACAAGAGAACGAGTGACAATAAAATAAAATGGGTCATGTTAAAATGACTGAATTCACCCCGGGAGACACATCTGACCATCTGAGGTCAGAGAGAGAAAATCATTAAAGAGGGTGTAAAATACATGAGAGTGTTATTATTTCTTTTTTTTTTCTTTCTTTTTAACAGAACCATAACAAAGAACAGTTATTACTTTTAAGTGCTCATCAAATGTGGTCATGTCCAGATCATCCACATGGTGGCAGGAGACACCACAAGAAATATTCCTGTTCAACAGAAACATGTTTGATCTCTGGAGATAAAACAACGACTCCACAGCATCTCAGCTCTGATCAATATACATAAATTTGGCCTCATCACAGTCTGGACTTATTTGTTAATGCTGTAATTATGATCATATGTAAAGATATAATAATGTGATTAACTATTTTATTTATTTATATATATATATATATATATATATATATATATATCTTAAAACATTCATACATTTCATCTGATTTGTAGTTAATGAAGTTGAAATCATCCCAGAAGATTAAACATAATCAAAACTAGATTTTTTTAAAGAGATATTAAAAGGTTTATTACAACAACTTATCAATTCAAATTTTTATACAGAACTTTCACAAGTTACAAGTACATTTTCAATACAGTATCACACCCCTTTTGTTTTTTTAAGCAGATAAGCCAAGGTAAAACAAATAACCAAAGCTTTTTTTTTTTTTTTCCTTAAATATAAAGTTAGAGCCACAACTCAAGTTGAAACAACTTGTTTAGTGATATTTATCTGACTGAGACATTATTATTGAACAAACAGTTAAATTCTCGCAGAGAATTATTATCTCATGCAGATAAGCAGTAACAGTAAAATTTACCAAAAAAATGTAAAAAATAAATAAATAAAAGTAACAAGAAAAAAAAAAAAAAAAAGATAAAATAAAACAGACTTTAAGAAAACAATGTGTTAGCATCTCGTAAAACTACACAGTAGTAAGCCGGTACAGACTAGAGAGAAAAGGCAAAATTGACTTCATGGTGTGATTTACTTCCTACAATTATTTCAATGATGAAACGCTCACAATTCTTACAAAGCGGTAGTAGTGTTACTCTAATATACATGATGTGATTCCAGTTCACATCTGAATGCTTTAATTTTACATGACAACGTTACTGAGTCAGGGAGAGAGAGGGAGGCCTACTCTAATGATGGAAAAGATTTTAAAGGTCAGTCGTTTAACTGCTAACAGAGTTCATGTGGTCAACAGAGCTCAGCTACCGAATCGAGGCTATCTTATAAAAAAAATACCCAAAACAAAGTACATAACACCTTGAAATATCACGTACAATGTATCATCATGTTATTTACAATGTTTTCTAAAAACCTCATCTATAATTGCGATGATGAAAACAGCATAATGTCCTTAAGTGTTCTGCTTTTAGACACTGTAGCCACGAACAGTGAGTTTATAAAGCAAAGACGTTTCCTCAACTGAGCAATTCATGTTCATGAGACCTTTAATCTGAGAGAACGGCGTCAACTCAAGGTAACCTGCGTTTTAAAAAAAAAAAAAAAAAAAAAAGTACGGAAGTAGTTTATACAAAAAACATTAATGGCACTGAATGAAGTCAACATCACCATGATTGAGTAATGAAAAAAGTACTGCAATCCTACAATCACTGCTTCAGAACAATCAGACTACAGGTGGAATGTCGATGAATTAACAAACATTTCTAACCGACTCGTCTCCTTTAAGACTATTTTACAAGCAGGAGGTCGAGTCTAAACATTCAAAACTGCACAATGAGACTAAATCGCTGATCTCACTTACAGAAAAGTTGTCAAATTTTAAAATCCGATTCATTCATTTTACATTTTGTGTAATGTGACAGTATTCAAATCGACGTCTAAAAAGCTGCCGGTACATAACGTGTGGACTGACAAACTCTAAAAAGGTAAACCCGTCATCTCTCAAAATGTGCAAAATGGAAAAAAAGCAAATTATTAAAAAAAAAAAAAAAACAACAACAAAGAAAGTGACTGCTTTTTGTGTAACTACATCATTATCATAAAGGTAGTGCTTATAAAAGTCATGAAAACAAACAAGCAAACTAATTACAAAATAAGTCACAACACACTTTGGTACGGTCTCTAACAATTCATAAGATCAACCCATCAGGCTGATTGCTTTCAAATAAAAAAATATATAAGATTAATAAATAAGTCACAAATACAAAAACATTTGAGAACCACGTGTTTTACATCTTACACCTAAAGTGCCTGTTCTTTTGTCTTCATCGATTCCAGAGAAAACATTGCATTTTCAAAAAAGCGTCGCCTATGGAGGACAAAGTGGACCAAACATAAAACGAACCAATCAACAATAAATTAAAAACAGTACAGTCCGAACTGAAGCTGAGAGAGAATCGCTTTCCTGTGTTTGTCAGAGAGATAGAGAGAGAGAGAGGGAGGGAAGAGGCAACAGCGCTCCAGTGTTGACGCTCGAGGAGGAAACAGTTTGGGGCGATCAACTCCCCGACGGCTGAGATCGGGTGGCGCCCCTCCGTGGCTGGTTCTCGTCTGTGCTCTGGTTTGATGTGATGGAGGTGGAGGCGGCCGCCGCCGCCGCTGCTGCGCTGGACGGGGCGGAGACGGCCGGGGTCATGGAGGAGGAGCTGACCCCGTTGGAGGTGCTGACGGAGCTGTGCTGGATGGCCTCGTTCTGGGGGCTGCTGGGAACCGACATCTCCTCGCAGCTCTCGTCTTTGTCGGAGACTGTAAACACAGAAGAAAAAACAAAAAAAACACCCCACGTTTGTTCAGCTGATATATCACGATAATGTTTGCATTTTCTTACATTGCCGTTTCCTGCTGTTTTAATTAACAGCGTTTAGCCGATATAAACCAGAAAGACTCGGAAAAGCTTTGTCGTGTAAAGCTTAGTCAGATGTAAAAGAGCTATTTGCATGTGGTGTATGCAAACCCATTTCATTAATCCCCATAATGCTACTTCTGCACCCCTTCCTTTAATTAAAGCTCCAATGTCAATTTAAACCCACATCATAAGGGTGCATTACATTCTGGGGCATGTGGCAGTGTTTCCCATCCCTAACTGCATTCTCATTTGTTTTTTGTTACCTTGCCAACTACTGCAGCGACAGATGATTACAGCACCTGATTTTAATGATGCTCACACTGGAGAGTAGGCAAGACTTGGAGTTGAAATGCCACCAGCTGTTAAGCAGTTGCATTGAATTAATTGGATCCGGATGGAGAAAAAAAAAAAAAAAAAAAAAAAAAAAACTCTACTCTCATGCTCTGTTTCATAAAGGAATAAGGAGCACGATGATAATTAATATTGCTAATGATATGAAGTCACTTGTTATGGCACTTTGTAATTAATGACTGGGACTCGTATTGGAGATTGTAAAATACAGATTCCAAAGCAAGAAGAAGCAATTAAAGTGCAATACAAATGTCTTCACATTAGAAGCTTCATCTGCCCTCCTGACTGGACTTTGACCGTGTGATTTAGTGCAAGTGAATGTCAAAGCGTTATAAACTCCCTTGCTGTTTTACTATGCAGAAGGTCAACCTCAAAATAAATCAGCTTGGTGGTTTTGTTCCATGTTCAAGTGAGCATTATTACTCCTAACGACATTAAAGACTAGCGAGCTGATATATAATAATACTCAGAAAATTCTGGTTCCCTGTGCAGCCAGAGCTTCTTTTTGCTCTCTCGGTTTCTGAAGTGGGGTTTGCTGTAAGCAGATGGACAGTTGGGTGTGCCAAATGAAAGCATGTCCTGGCTTGTTTGTGGGGCAGTCTGGGTAATTTCCTCCCACCTGCCATGGTTACGCGTGGTCAGGACGATGAAGGGTATTACTGGGTCTTGAGGCCAGAGTGGCCTTATGGGATGTGTAACTCAGAGAACGGAGAGCTTGATGAGGCCTTTCTATGAGCGAGCGCCATGGATCGGTCAGAATTAAATAATGTGTTTTACTAATTGGTGAGATAGATTATTTCAGTGATTCTCCACCAGGAGAACTGGTGCCCATGGGGATACTTCTGCACCCCAACAGTTGGGTTTAATGGAAAGATTGAAGAGTATTTCCAGTAATTTGAAGAAATAGAAAATGTATTTTGAGTTTGTTATAACAGCAGTTTGAATAGTAACATACATAATGCAGTAATATCTTCTTTTGCATAATGAATAGTGTTAAATAAAGTCTAGTTTAATGAATGAATCAGTGCATTTGGAACATGATGGGTGTTATTGATGAAGGGCTAATTGGGCTGATCTGACAGCGCTGTGGCGCTACGTCACATGAAGATGGTTGGAAACCACTGGATTATTTAATTTCTCCTACCACACTTTTATTTTTACTCTCACATTAGTTGTGCTTCCTTTCTTGACTTGTCTAAAAATCTACCCAACCTGTCACCACCAACCAAATTGATGAACTGGGATATTTGGATGGGGTTATATTTTTCCAAGCTACATAAAAAGGTGCACTGAATGTCATCTTTCACCAAGGGCTAAAAACACAGGACAGACATCCTCAGCAAACACATGAAAAAGATGACCCAATTCATCTGTGAATCCGGCTAAAAACAATCCAGACGACACTAAATGAGACTCTGGCTCTGACAGCCCACACTAGCCTGGAAACCATCAGTCCCATAATGCACATGACGTGTGTCAGTGGAATGGTTAGCAATAAGGGGACGCATAATGAACAGCCGAGCTTGGTGGACATCCCACAACGAGAAGAGCTCTGCAGTCTTGTCAAGCTTGCTGCTTTAATGGACTCATTTCAGAGGCAATCATTGTCAATACAAGTCAGCGGAGGTGTTTAGAGCACAGAGGAGAAGTGGCTTGGAGCGCACTTGTTCACGTCGCATATTGGCTCGTCTGTGAGGGAAGGTGAGTTATGACCAGAAAATCAAGATGACAGAACCCCAGTCTGAGGAAACAAAGAAATATAGGCAATATAATCCTTAATGAAACCGTGTGACGAGACGGTACAGTATGGGCCGACAAAAGGAGAATTTAATTGAATGAAGAGGCTGTAAATGTCAGAATCTTCTCATGTCCATAAAGATGATCATTGTATGTAAACTGAAGACGTTTAAAGCTCAACTTTAAACGCGACATGTAGGTGTGACTTTCTTTGTTTTCACTCTCTGTAGATATTTAGATCAATCTGACAAATGTCAAATGAGGAGAAAACAATTGCTTTGTGCGGTTGCCACCTGTGGCCCCTCGAAAACACTGTGACACTGCCACCCGCAAGAATCTGTCTCAAATAACACTGGCCCATAAATAGCTAAACTTTTGCAACTTTTTTTTTTCCAAAAAAAAAAAAAAAAAAGGGGGGATTTAATATGTCAATAGCTCTTTCCATTGGGCCATAAGTAAGTCATGTCCTTCTGGTGGTTAGCTGGAGCTCATTTTAGAAGCCTTTCACTGGAAGCCTCGGGCTGAGTATAATGGAGCATTACTCACTGTGATAGCCAGATTTCTTCTGCATGGCGGTTACAGGGCAATCTTTATGAGCCAGAAGAAGCTGCTTCAGCTGAGCCACTTCGTTTCTCAGCAGGGTGACTTCATTCTTTGGGAAGAGAGAGAAAGAGAAAGAGAGAGAAGAAACACAACAGCATTCAATAAAATGGTCACCCTGGATTAAAACATGACAACAAACAGGTGACATGCACACGGTTTAAATCTTCCCAAAAAGATTTTTTTTGTCTCATTTTAGTTGACTTTTGTCTTAAATCATATACAGTTCACTGCCTTTTGTTGTGTAATTACAAGTTTTTTGTTTGAATCTGAATCAGAGTCAGTAACACTTCATTTTTGAAGCAGAATATCTTAATATTTAAGAGCCTGAAAAAAATCTAATAAATCAGCTCATATACATTTTTTTTACATAAACTTTAAGATACAGTACACAAACAACTGTGACCAAAAAGTGTGACAATGACATAGTGCATACAGCGTGGAACGTTTTACTACTTTAAAAATAAATGCGTCGTTGCTCTCTAGTGGCCTAACTATGTAATGATGACACAATTTCTAACTTTTTTTTTTTTCCATGTTGGTTCTTGGTTGTTGTTTTTTTTTTTGCCAGCAGTAAAAATGGAAAAAGAAGATGTAAATAACAGTATTAGACTTGGTAGTCTAGTTCCAGCCTGAACCAGTATAGACAGTTAGAGAACAGAGAGTAAAAATAAATCAATATAACTGCATATATGGTGTAAATTCTCATTATAGTATAGACACTAAATCTTATGTGCCTCTATAGATGAATGGATGTACTTTTTACCTAATGCTAATTACTAATGGGATTACAGTGTTAAATTCTCGAGACCCCCTTTGTGCTGTAAACACAAATGACCATGACACTGCTGTAGATAAACTCATATTTTGTCCCACAGGACAGAAAGAAAAAAAAAACACACACAGGGAAAGGTAACGTCACAATGAATGAATTCAAAGTAAAGTATGATGTACTTATTCATTTATGTTTTTCAAACACAATAATTATGGGCCTTCACCGGCTACCGACCGGCGCATTTATCAGAGGTGAGCTGTTCGGATTGTCAGTGCAACTTTGTAGATGCTGCTGAGATTTACACTCTCGTGTCATTACAGCTCCCAGGGGAACTGAGGATTTCTGCATGTCGTAAAAGAGAGCCACATTACGCTGAAGGTGACTTTAACTGGATTTAGAGCGGCCAGGGGCCCACAGAACACCCAATGGCAGATTTAAGCTCCTTCTCTTCTCCTTTAAAGGACTATGGGCAGCTTAATCTATTAGTCTAAAAGCAGCCAATTTATTTGATTCCATCTGTTTAGTCTTGCGGCTGTTGGCAGGGATGAGTTATTGTAAAACAGATTTAAACACAGCTGGGAGGAGTGTATGTATCACATGTAGCCAACGCCATATTTACTGTGCTTCCACCATGACTGCTGCCACTTAACAGCCAATATAAACACAGGAATTATTTTCAATTCTCCCTCCATCTTGCTTCAGAGAAATATACAAGACATATTTGTACCAAAAAGTCACAAAATACTGTTTTCATTTGTTTAACGTTTAAGAAAAAAAAAAGAATTGTAAGTTTAAAGCTTAGCCTTGAAAACAGTTGTGGAAAAGTCATTTACTTGTTAGGTGAAGTCAAAGTGATGACAGTAACAGACACGGATGCTCTGGCTACAGCAGCGTTATACAGGAAATGTAAGTCCAGACTAATCTGGACTTTTGAGAGTTTAACTTGTTTCTAACTTTCTGAATTAATCAAAATTGAGCAAATGGGCCTTGGGTAATGCTGGGAGCCATGTGAGCTGCCTGGCCTGACACCTCATTAAAAAGCCAGTTAAGGATGATGTTAAAATAATTGTGCATCATTAGAGGCAGTTTCACTGATCAGCTGGGCCATGTCAGCATGGGGGTTTTTACAAAAACTGCACTGCTGATTAATGCCTTCATATAAAGTGCCCTTTAATTCTCTGCCACATGTTGTTCCCTTCTTTCTGGTTAACAGTAATGCTCTTAGTGATAATAACCCCATTCACTCACCTATCCTTCCCCTCTCATCTACCTATATTTAACTAAATTCTCAGTGAGCGCACCCATGACAAGTGGTGATAACTTGTTTTGTGAACCCGATATTAACGACACAAGCCCTTTTCATTTCATCTGCTGTTAGTCCCCCCCCCCTCCACCTTCCACATCTTATTCTGCTTTCATAGAAAAATAAGACAGTGAGCAAATAAACACCACATCTCATTTAATTGTCTGGAACACTGATGTGCTGCACCCCCGGCTCACACTTATCAACAGAGACAGCAGACACATGAACTGTTTCGAACTTGTCAGCATCAGATCCTAATTGCTTCCAGTGAAATGAAGGTTCAAAAAGACACCTTTCCCTAGGAGATTTTTGAGGCCATTCAGTAAACTGGTGAGACAGAAGCGAAGACACGCTTGTGTGCAGCTGACATCTGGAGGATACATCTTTATTGACAGGGACATATCGATGTAAAGGGCTCACACACTGCTGCTGTCACACGACAGCTCTTCTTAATCGGCTTTAATGACTTCATCACCACAGAAGGGAAAAGTCTGTGTATGCGCGCTTATGCCGGCAGCAGACGATGATAAACAGACACAGGCATGCATAGATACACAAACTGACACCTTGTTAGTAGCTGTTAATACATGCGGTGAGTGAGAGTCAGAGGTAAAGGGCACCTGTAGTTGTCCGTTCATGGAGCTGAGGTCTTCAGCCTTCTTCTCCAAAGACTGGACCCACACTTTCCTCTTCTGCCTACAGCGGGAAGCTGCAGCCCTGTTACGCTCCAGGAACTTGCGACGCTTCTCATCGGGATCTTCGCTTGTGGTTCTACGCCGCCGCCCCCCTGTGCTTGGAGGGTTTTGCGCGGGGGGTACTGGAGAAGCCTGTATATAAACAGTAATAATGATGTAGAGTAAAATATCAAAACAAAATCACACACACACACCTGTAATTCACTGTTCCTTAGTTACTGTTTCTACTCACATAATATGACGTTTGTCTGTGTCAGAGTTATATTGTCTCCCAGAGGTGGTTCAAAACAGACTCTTTTATTTATTTTTTTAAAATCAAGTATTAAGCCACACATTTGATACATATTTTTATTTTTATTGGACGCCTGGACCTAAAGTTATCAGAGAAACAAGCTGAGCAAACATTAGCAGCAGCTCGGCTCACGGGTCCTTTAGGACAATTTATAATGTGTAACTGCATTTTTCCTTTTTTTTTTTTTACCTGGTCCATTTGTTTTGGAAAAGAGGAGACCTCTGTGGACAAAAAAAGAAATTAAAAATCTCCTGTACGATTAACACGGCAGGAATCCAAACTGGCCGCGAGGAAGTAAATCAACTCCCATGATCCCACACTAGTTCATAACATCAGCAAATCGGTATTTTGTTATTATTTTGATTGAGAGAACCCCCAGAAGCAAAATAGACATACACATTGTGCGTTTAAGTAATTGGTTTCGTCGTCTTTACACAATGAGCAGGAGAGAAATACTTACAGGTGTCTCTGTGGTGGAAGTGGCTGGTTGTTGGAGGGAATGGGGAGAAGGTTCTTCTGTTGTGGGCAGGTGAGGAGCCGGAGGAGCAGGAGTTAGGACCGCGGTCGGGGCCGGGGCTGGAGTTGGAGCTGGGGTTGGGGCCGGGGCGGGAGAGGAAGGAGCAGCAGTGTGGGTTACGGCGCTGCTCTGAACTTCACCACCATCTCCATTGGTTACCTGAGGAAGCTGCTGGCTTAATGTGGCTTTCAGTTTCTGGGAAGAGAATTTAGAACAAGGAGGGAAACTGTTTGTACAAGAGCAAAACAATATTCAGTTATGAAACTATGGTAAAAAAAAAAAAAAAAAAAAATGAGGTCATGCTGCCAGAAGAATATTTCTTCCTACTTCATCATAAGATAAAAGGTTTATATAAAAGTTTATTTTCACCAGCTGTATGAGTTTATACTACATAACTGTGATTTAACCTTTAAATACTTTCTTTTGAACAAAAAAAATAGCAAGTATCCAAGCTATGGATGAACAAGGTAAATTTAGTTCTAACTGAAACAACACAGAAGCGAACCACCATTTATAACTTTCTTCTTACACTTTCAACAATCTACAAGACCCACACCAATTTTAGGATTGTGAACCTGTGCCGCTAACTTCTAAATGTGTGAGAGTGTGTGAGGAATAATGAAGTGCTTAGCATCTTTTGACAGCTGCGTTCAAGGACCTGAAATGAAACTGAGAACCCAGGAAGTTGCAAAACAACAGCTCGTGAAAATGTGATTAAATAAGTTCCCAAAGATGAAGAACAACACCAGACATAGCACAAGTCTTTAGCAGTTAGTGAACAGACTGTAACATCTTGCTTCAATGAAGCTACTGAGTTTAGAGCAGTCAGCAAAGAACAAGAGAAGAGACATATAACTGCTGACTTTATTGACAAGGATGGTTACCAGATTATATGAAATATTCTGCTTCTAAAATGACTTTGGCACTCCAGTTCCACAAAAAAATTAATGTATAAATAACACCAAGTTAAGAAAAATAGAAAGTTAAAAAAGCTTTCTAACGTAAGCAACGTAATACACTTCTCAAATTCATCTGTATACAAAAGGTGAGGGACATCTACAACACATAATCCGACCCCAAGTACAAAAAAAAATGTTCTTTTCAGGACACAGACTGAATGTGACACAAACACAGCTCATTCACACAAACTATTCCTCCACAGATTGCTGTCCATGATTCACGGGCCAATTCCTCCGGCATCAAACACCGAGCAAACAAGGTGAAAGTGAATGAGCCTTTCGAGCAATAACAAAGTGAGAGGGAATACATTTACATGAGAAAACTGTGGACCACATTATTCTAACAACTACCTTTGCCAGAGCAATCTATCTACCAAATTAGTTTATCGTGTAATACCCTTCCAGAAGCTCTTCTGGCAGAAACAAGATATTATTCTCTTGGAATGGCCCATAGAAAGAGGGAAAAGCCAGTCAGATTCATATTTCATCTCTGCCATGGAAACCTCATCAGTGTAATAACCCTCCATCTCATGGGTGTTATTCAACCATCTGCTACTATATTACTTATCTTTATTTTGCAACTAATTAACAGCATAATCTTCTAAATTCAGCAAGTTAATTATCATTATTGTGGTCTTTGCAGCATCATCAGTCCTTGTAAAGTGCCGTCTCCACGCCCCCTGAGAGCCAGGTGGGGGCGGGGAGCGGGCAGGTTGAGTGGGGGTCTGTTTTCTTGACGCGGGCTCATTAGGTGTTTGCTGATGAGCTGAGTGCGATGGGAGGCGCCGGGAGTAAGAGGGGGGATGCAGGTCAGGCAGGATTCTGCTGAACAAAAGGTTCCATGCAGGGTGAGGCCGACTTAATGTGCCTCGCTGAGCGTGTGCCAGGATGCCCCCAGCTGGCTTTCGCTGGTAGCCCCCCTCCGGTTGGCCCCGGTGATGGCGTGCTGAGCACAACGCTATCTCTGCGTTTGTCATCTCCATACCCCATGATCCCCGACAACACCCTCCCCTCCCCTCCACTCCCTTCCCTCCTTCGCCTCCTCGCCAGTCAGGATCAATCCCTCCCTCCCTCCCAACACACACACACACACACACACACACACACACACACACGGCTCTTCTCCATAGTTTATCTGTTAATTTCCACAGGCAGAGCATGCTGCGAACACTTACAGGTTCTGTGATCCGTGCTTCATCACGTTGCCACTGATCTCCCTCACAACACTTCATATCCCTGCCCTTCAACAATCACTTTTTATACGAGAGGACTTGGTCATTGCTGTGAGCATCTTCTACACACATAGAAATAGCTTTAACTTATCTGTTACTAGCTGGGTTATTATAAATTATAATTCTTAGTTGGTCTTTAATTAATCTGTGATTACGCTCCTAGTTAAAAAAAAGGAACAATTTTGTCCATAAAATAGTAAAAATTCCTGTTATAATTTCCCTAGACTCCATGCTGATGTCTTCAAATGTCTTGTTTTGTCTGTCTCTAGTCTAAAGTCATTCACTCATATTCATATTATCACATACAACCACAAAAACATGCAATCCTTAGAGCTGTTTCCACTTTACTGTTATCAAAAGCTTTGTTGTCATTTTCAATATTTAAACTCCATTAAACTATTAAAACATTTGATTTTATTCCTTTTCTATAAAGCAATTAGGCTGAATAGAAATACGGTTATTATTTTACATAATTTTGTTAATTAAACTGAATGATATTAGCAAAATAACTCAACTTTAACTCAAACATTGGCAGCTCTATGCATCACTAATAAGTGATCAATTTCATTTTCTTATATTTAAGGGGAATGTTAATTAAAATTCTAAAAAATGCTTCTTAAAGCTGCTCACCCCGGCTTTCTCTAGCGCCCTCAACAGGTCAAAGACAGCAACTCTCTACACCTTATTGTCAAACTCCCTCATTACTTTGGTTGTTATCTGTCTCAGATGGGAAATGACAGGCTCAAAACGTAAATAATATTTAATTTAATGTACAGAAGGAGATAATAAATACCAGCTTTGCTTCTGATTGGGCCGGCTGTGGCTGTGGTTGTGGCTGTGGCTGTGGTTGTGGCTGTGGTTGTGGCGAGGGAGGTCCTGGGATCCCGGGGACATTAGGCACTACGGTGACAGGTCTGACAAGCTGACGGCAGAGACACAGACACAGATCAGCACAAAGAAAATTAGTCTTCGGCAGTGAAAAGGCAGGCGGTGCCCCCCCTCCCCCTCTCCCCCCTCCCCACAACACAAACACACACACACACACGGCAGGCTCTCAGAGTTTCCTCATATCTCAGCCTCATTAGGTTGGATGGCCTGTTATTTTGTGGAGGCAGCGCCACATGGAGATGCAGTATGCACGCTAATGAACCTCTGCCTGCCTGCGTGAGAGCATATGGACAGGGAAACTGAAGAGAGGATGGAGAGACACGAGTCGGAAGGGCAGAGCCAGGCCTCCTCTCACAGCCGTTGACAATGAGACAGGGGGAGGTGGGGAGAGCTGGCGAGGGAGAGGAAGAAGAAGAAGGGGAGGAAATGATCGAGTGAAGGGGAGGCCCACTGGTGGCTCATGTTCTCCATTTACTTTTGCCCTCCTTTGCTTGTCAACGGCTTTCCCAATCCCCACAGACTGGGAAGATACAGGTTTTTTCCCTGCTGTGCCGCTATCAGGAGATAATCATCTGCTGCTCAGTGTTCCACACAGACAATCAGGGCTATAGTGAACAACAAGACAAGCTTCCACATGGGGGAGTTAAAAAAAATATCAACAAGACCTTAATTTACAACATATTTCCTATATGAGACACTGTCATGGGTTGCAGTTATAATTGGTTTGCAAAACACATTAGTAGCATCATCTATTCGCTCTGCCAGAAATCAAGAGCGTTGATTGTAATTGTACAAGGACAAATAGTAGTGAAGTATCCTGGACTAGAGCCTGCTGTGCCTCAGCCAAATCCTGTGTCTTTGCCACAGTGCCACACTGTTGTACTCTAAAGTCCATTATTTCACTCAGCTTCTATTGCTTTGAAGTGACTGCCAAATCTGAGATGCCAAAGTTGTAAATAGTCCCTCTGTCCAAGTAGAGCAAAGGAGATACGTGGTATTAACGTATCACTGCAGCGTAAGTGTATTTTGAATGTCACCTGGGAAAGAAACTTCAATTTTGCCGATATAAACAACTGTCCGTGCACAGCGTCAAATTTAAAACATGAGTGACAAACACTTGTAGTTTTAATCATGTGGAATTAATGGATTTTGTATTGAATCTCCTGGATGCACAAAGGCGAGATTTCATAAGCAAACTTGTGCCCAGCAAACCGTGTTATTCGACACAGTTCAGTGATTTTTTTTTGTTAGTCGACACATTGGACTACAGCAGTTATCTTAAGCTACACAGTGTAAGAAAACAAATGCTTTAGTTCATTAGTTTGTTTCTTCTGGTCCCTAGAAAACAGGCAACACGAAAACAATTTTGACTCTAGGTGCATTTAATAGCTGCTCTGGAGCTTTTTTCGATAAGATCAAAACCTCAAGAATGCTATTAAATAGCTGCTACAACATTTCCATTAACAAAAATGAACTATGACGCTTTACTATTGAGCCAACATGAATCAAAAGACCATAAAGTGCTTATAAAGATGGAAACATTCACATTTATAATTCTACAACAACTGTTTAAACCAAATCAGCTGATGAATGTCAGGTAAGGTGATGAAAGCTCCAGAATAGCTACTAAAAGAACCTGAGATGATGTTACTTTGTCAACAAATGGTTTGATACTAACAGTCTTGATGGTGATGTCCCCGTTTGTTTTATGAGATCAAGTTAATACATGTAATTTAAATTCTATCAATTTCATTTGATAAATGTCAGACCAGAGATTCTTTTTTTAAACACACTGAAACACATTGTGATACATCATATAACCATCAGTACACTCACAGGGATTGTTGTTGGAATATGTACACTTGAGCTTGTAATAGACGCAGGTAAAGCGACTGGCATGGTCTGACCGTTAGGCAGCTGTAAGAGCACAGGGAAGGTGCCAGACACCGGGCTGGAGGAGAAGGAGAGAAAAAAAACCAACAACAATTGAGGAAAACAACAAATTCTGTCGCTAATTAAAGACAAGAGTGTCCACTAATATACTAACACGAAATCATATCCACACAACAACTGATGGGAATAAAATGGAACCCAAGAAGATGCAACCCAACTTAAACGAGACTTAAAAGTAGATACACCTGTTGCAGAACAGAGACGAACAACTCAAAGAAATTAAAACAACATGTTTTAGTAACATCAGTGCTGCCCATGTACAGATTTCTGATACAAAACAATTGAACTAGTCTTTAATCACCTTGGATTTTCACCAAATCATCCCTTTGTTTTTTTTGTTTTTTTTTTTTTTTTGCATTATTCACAAGAAAGAACATCAACCTCTCTTTCTAATGCAGTAAATTAAGTAACACTGGTAAATGTTTTCAAATCCAAATAGTAATTTTACTACCAGAAGGTCATGTTTTTAAAAGCAATGTTTTCATTATCATTTCAAGTTCAGTTTTTCACTTTTGATCTATAAAACTGACTATAGTTGTGATAAACATTCAGGTTTACATAGAAAAGTTAAATGGCTTGTTCTACTACACACCACCCCACGATGTTTATACATGCCGGTAAGAGAATATAATAACAGGTTTAACTCAGGGTTTTCACTTTTGTATCTCTGTCAATGAATCAAGGAAAATGTAGGTGCTCAATGCTAAAAATAAACAAACAATTAGTTAATGATATCTGGGCAACTTAATGGAGTGAATGAGAAATAAGACGTGCCAAATAACAAGCGTCAAAAACTTCCCTGAACAAACAGTGTTACAATTATGTGAAACCCACTTTTTTTTTTTTTTCCCACAACTAAATTTAATTAAAGCTTTGTGTCTGTATCTGAGCAACACTGATGTTATTTTTGAAGATGAAACTCATGAGGTCTACAGCCAAAAATAAAGATTCCTGCAGAGTGCAAATTAAAAAAAAAAAAAAAAAAAAAAAAAACATACAAGCACATGCCTTGTGAAAAATGAGCTCACCAAGACAAAACTGCACAAAAATAATTTTTTAAAAAAAGGAAAGGATGACTAAATAAAAACTATATTTTTTTAAAATGGACATTTTGAGTTACTTACACTATAGGCCTATTAGTGGATGGGACTTGGGTAATAACAGAGCTAGATGTTGGCGATGGGAGAGCTTGCTGTATTACAACATTAGCCTCTGAGGTTGCTAGAAGTACATTGGGAACTTGGAGGGAGGCAGGATGGACTATAGTGGATGTTGGCAGTGAGGCTGGCTGCAAAGATAAGTCCTGGAAACATCATACAACACCTTAGCTGCAGGAAGTGTTTCATGAAAACCAGATTATCATTCTTATTATTAATTGTTACTTCCAATTATATGATGCTGATATTTTACCTTGCCCTCAATATTAAGAATAAAATAAATAAATAAATATTAGGAATAAAATAAAATTTAGTTATTCAAATCCACCTAATAGCTTGTTTTATTTTTTTTCCCCATAACTAATCTTTTGTGCAGTACTGTTAGTATTTTTTCAGCATTACCATAACAGTATAAGACTTAAGTATTAATTCAGCCAAGTAAACGTTAGATTAAAGTTACTAAAAAGTTCAAACATTCATTCCAGTTGATTTCCAAATATCATATAGCAATTACTGATCACACAACCAGGAGAACGCTGTTTATCACAAGCTTTAATTCTCCTTGATTAGCACAAATACCACAGGCGTCTTATTTAACACCTTTACCTTGTCGTCACTTGTTGTAGATTCGGGGTGAGGCAGAGGGCTATCTCGATGTGCCTCCATTGCTGTGGGTTCTTCAATTTTGTTGCGTATGATGGGCGTCGCAAGAGGTGACAAATCCAGCGGTAACTACACAACAGCGAGAAACACAGGAGAACAGGTCAGCAACAGACAGGGAATAGATACGACGGAGTTACTACTCTAACGATAATTTAATGACAACAACCTTTTTAATGTCATCTTCAGTCGCTTTTTTGAAGTCATGGTCGAACGGACTCGCAAGTTCATTGAAAAGTCCGACCTCCTCGCAGTTCTTCAAAAAGCGCGTAGGAGTTGGAGTCTGGTCTGCAGCAGCAGGGGACAAATCATTAGTAGAAGAGTTATAAGTGTCAATTACATAATAATAGATCGATAGAACTTCAACGGCACTTACCAGCAATAATGACACTGTCATTCCTTGCTGGGCCAAACTTCAGGGTCATCTCATGTTTGTGTTTGTGGACGGCCAAGTGGTCTTCATTTGTAAATCTCTACATACAGTAGAAAAAAAAAAAAAGACAGTGAGACCCTCAAGTATAAGGCCTAAAGCAACTAGTTATTGATGAAGTTTGTAAAATGACAGTATCTAAGTTAGAAAAACAGGATGTCACTAGCAAGTGAAAATGAAAATTCAAATGTCTGTACCACCAGTGTCTCCATTTCTCCTTCTGATGTGTTATTAAATGTTATATCTTTAATATAAAGGTAAATATAAAAATATAAAGTGTTACAAAGGTAGTCTGGTTTTTAGAAACACTAAAGAACAGTACAAATCAATAACACTACAAACTGTAGCCTCTAAAATGGCCATGATATTGAATCAACATCTCTACAAGGTGAGTTAAAACTTTTTTTTTCCATCATAAAAGATGGATTATGGTTGCAGGTCTATTATGTCTTCAGTGTTTTTTTTTTTGTTTTTTTTTTTATGTTCAGGTTGTGTTAGTTTGCAACTTCAGTGTAAAAACAACACAACAGAATAGTTGACAGTAAAGAAATATGGTGAGGACAAGCAACGGCATCACAGGAAATTATATATATATAAACATTTATCTAAAAACACACTTTCCATTTGATTTTTGAAGCTTTTAAGAAAAAACAAATAGATCACTTAATAAATACAAATATTCCCTACACAGTGCTAGACTACACCAGTGGCCATAACTTCTGCCATTAAAGCAAAACACAAGTTACACATTAGATTATCTGCGTTATCAAAATTGTGCTCACACAGTGTCATTTTTTTTCCCAACGATTATCAACATTTGACAGTTGCTCATTCAGAAGTAAAGAGGGAAACTAGAAATCTAGTGTGTTATGTGTAATGAATTGGGTGTGAAATTAAAGGCAGCAGGTGTCCAACAGCACATTTTACACCACAGATGTTAATAAAAGCAGTAGCTTGTCCATGTGCAGTAATTTTATATTTAAATAGACATAATTTGTGAGAACAGTGAAGACTCACCTGTCCACATCCAGGAGCAGTGCATTGAAAAGGTTTATCATCACTCATATTAAGAAGTTCCTCGTATGTCACCCTGAAGTTGAACAGAAAAAAAAAAAAACACAGAATAGATTTAATAATCACACCTAAAGATGAGCGTCAGTGTGAGCTACATAAATAAGGCTTTGGATGATTCAACGTGATATGTAAACATCAGGGCTATGGTTAAAATTAATGTCAGCAGATACACAGAGCTGAGATTTAGTGATGTGTGGCTACCGGAGGACTGGAGATGCACTGTAAAGGTGAAAAGTATTAACATTTTTGGACAAAGCATGAACGATGAAGGGCGGCTGCTTTGGTTGTTTACACCTCAGTGTCACCATTCAAGACGCTGGATTCACGGTTCACTTATTTTTGTTACAAATATACGACCGAGGAGGACACTCTGAATAACTTAGACCGATTTCTGTGAAATTAATATGTTAAAAAATATATCACACATAAAATATGTAGAATTTTACATCAGAGGGAACGATCATCTGTTCCAGTCGCCTCCATGAATTAGCCTGAGCCCTGCGTTAACATAAAACCCGTCGCCATATTTGGACCTAAATACGACTGTAAACAGAGGACGTGTCAGCGTCTGTTTCGAGACTGTTTCACAGTACTTTAGTACAACTCGTGCACAATGTCAGAAATAACACATTTAACAACAGCTTTGTGCTCAGTCGCTGTCAGTTTCTATGGTCACTTACCCTCAGCCACAACCCTCGACTTCCAAAGTCCCACGTCTGTCGCCAACTCTCGCGAGAACTGATGTAGCGTTTCCGTAATCGTCACATCAAATAGGGTTCTGCTGTTATATCATCGTGGCTGACCCTCATTGTTACTCCTTTGACTTTATACTGGAATTTATTCAGAATAAAACTAGTTATTCTGTTACAGTTGTGGAGAGGTACAACTACACCCAAACATTCAAATTAACATTAAGTCTTCATGTTTAACTGTAAATCACATGTACACATGTAAAAACTGATAAAAAAAAAAGGGTGTAAATACTTAACTTCAGTAGGAAAATGTGTTAAATTGTATCCATGTGCCTATAAGTCAATGAATTATGTGATTTAATTGCTAAAAAATAAATACATTATAAAAGAAAGATTTAAATAATGTGGTTTTGCACCTTGAAGCTTCTGAATGTGAACGTATTTTGTTTAAAAATCACATTAGTGACCTTTGTTATGTTTAACTATTAGCTTCCATTGATTGTGGGATTTTCTAAAGCAATTTCTAGTGATATAAGCACATGATTGAGGATTAGAGGTTTGTATTTCCACAAAGCTACTGCACAAAATGTACCAGTGCATGTTTCCTTTCAGCTCTTTTTCATCTGAAATGTCATGATGTGCATAAATTAGCAGCTGTTACAGATGTCCTTTATATGGTATTTGTCAGTGGTGTGGTCAGTTTTTAAATCACCTATAGATAAAGAATTACCATGTAAAATTATATTTAAAAAAAAAACATCAGTGGTTCCCGAAGAGCATTTTGACGTCTTAAGATCTTCAAAAAATGTTTGCAGTTTGTCATTTTCTAATAAATCGCCTAAGCACTAATCCATTACTGACGCTGACATTTTTTTTTTTAATGGACCGACTCAGCTGTCAGTTTGTAACTAAATTCAGTCCAATCAACCTAAATCAAAAGCAGTGTCAGTTTTTTTTGAAACAACCCAACAAGGACTTTGATTCATGACATTCAAAAAAGTCAAAACCCATTATTAAACTTAATTAAATTGTCTAGATTTATTCAATGCCATTTACAAAAGCAAGCACTCACTTGCTGCCTAATTACATTACTATTTCACTGCAGCTGAACCAAGAATTCATTAAGGTGGACCCCAAAAATCTTACACGTGATGCTGAGAGAACAAGGCTGATGCATGGCGAGTCGAGGAGCTGCTTCACTGAAAAGATGACATTCATGAAAGCTCACTGCTTTCTGTTGTGTTAACATGATATTCCAGACATAAAAGTTACCGCCGTTCTTAAATATTCAAAAACATGTATTTTAATCACGTAATTTCTTACATTTGTACAATACATGTTTTGCTGTTTTTGACAGTGTCTGAAGGACTTGAAAATGTACATTTCCATGACACCAACACGGAACAATTTTGGTAGCCACAATAAAATATGTAGTCACATCTGTAATGAAAGTGTCGTTATGACAGCAGATATTTTTACATAGCAAACAGGATAAGGAAAGCGACCATCAAACAGAACAGTCCCATAGCTTCAGACAGGGCAAATCCCAGGATGGCATAAGAGAACAGCTGCTGCTTCAGAGATGGGTTCCTATGAACAAGAATAAACTGTCAGTTCATCAATGAAAAAACAAAGCATACACTAGAGATCTATTAATCCAAGTGACTGCTGACAATAAAGACATTTTTATGTATTTTGTCAAAACTGAAACAAACCTAGCATAGCCAATGATGAGACTGCCGAACACTGTCCCGATTCCAGCACCGGATCCAGCTACTCCGACTGTGGCAGCTCCAGCTCCGATAAACTTGGCGGCGGTGTCAATGTCCCTGCTGACAGCGCTGGTCTGGAAGCCCCTCAGAGTGACCTGAGTGAGGGGGCTCTGTGGCATCACAGCAACACTGCTCTGGAACAAAAAAGGTCAAAAAAAAATGTCAACGCACAATTCGGAATCTGAGGCCATTAGATATAAAACACTGCTAAAACAAACAATGTTTGGATAAAATGCTAAAATAAATTGTCAAAACCAAATCTATACATGTTGACAACACAAACAGTAGCTTTTCCCAGTATTCAATTAGTTAGGAAAGTTGTGTCTATGTTGTGCTAATATCAAATTGATATTTTATGGAGTACAAACAAATAGTTAGTATAACTGCAACTTCTAACAAAGTGTTGTAGGGAGAGTTACAACCTCAGTAGAGAACCTGTATTTCTTCTTACCTCTGATTTGAGCTCAGGCCTGGACAGCACAGAGGCAGACAGGGGTCTGTAAAGAGCCCGGGAACCAGCACGGACCTGCAACAACAAAACAGACATGAGCTTAATAAAACACGAAACAAATAGTTGGTAGCACACAAGGAGATGAAAGGCACCTTGAATGACACTTTGTCAATAACAGTGTCACTCACTGCAGCCTGTGTGACCTGTGGCATTTGAAACGCTGCAGGTACAGTTTGTACTTCTAGTGTCACTAATAGTTAGTTTAAAGACTTAAAATGATCTATGTTAGTGACAAACTATGATAACCACTGCAAAACAAACTCGACTACAAACAGACATGTAATCTCAACTGGTTAACCTGCTGTAGTTACTACAAACAGAAACATGACCTTGGAGAAAGACTAGCAACCCAGGGTACACCTATAATGTATATTACAATGTTCAAATTAACAATGTTACCATTTATGCATCAACTGAATCACGTTGTGTAGCCTTTCAGATCCGGCTCTGCACTTAACAAAGCTAACAGAGGCTTATAATGACCTTAGCTGACGGCCATTACTGAAGATGTCCGCTACAAGCTAAAACAGTAGCACTGTGGTGGTTTGATGAAGGTAATTTACATGCACTTTGATTATTACTATTAAAGCTTCCGTTTCTCCGTATTAAATGTCAGTATCATCCAGTGTTTTAGCATGAGCTAACTAGCTCACAGGCCTAGTTTGCAGATACCCTTGCCAGTCTGCTTCAGTCAAGTTCAACCGAAGGCCCATCCGGATTTATCGGTGACATTAAACACAGAAAGACTCAATTTCACAACAAAAAAATAGACAAAAAGAAGGAAAACTCACCAGCGCCGGCGTGGAAACGAACTTTGCACAGGCGTACATTTTCTACTGTTAGGTAGTTTTTTAACCGGTTCGGTCAAATCTGGTTTGAAGCCCGGGTCTCTCTGAGGAGGGAAGACCGGAGAGAAGTAAGGTCAAACGGGTGTAAAATCGCTCCAATGAGAAAATAAACACACTTATATGTACATTCACATCCATCCTGCACGATGTCCACATTTTTGCGCTGCAATAATCAGTTAAGAAAGAGGATGAAAAAGGATTTTTTTATAGATTGCCTTCTCATTCAATCTACCACACACACTTACCGACTGCAGAGGTCGAACCACAGTGGAAGAGTGCGCATGCGTGACGTGAAGAACGTAAGCGCCCGGATGATGACAATGAAAGGTCATTTCACAGAAACTTTATTAGCACGAGCAACAATTCTGTCAGCGCTCATTCAAAAAAAACACCCCAGCCTTTGTTTACACACACGTGTTTATCATGCATCAATGCAATTAAGAACCATTGTAACATTTACAGACTTATACAGATGCAAGTTAATAGTTTTGGCGAGAATTATTGATTTAAATACATTTTGATTTGAAGAGAAAATAGGTAAGTGGATTAATATGAGCATGCAAGTGGACTCTTCTGTGGAGTGAAAAACAATTAACAAAAATAAATAACACACATCAGTTAAGATCCATCTAATGAAAGAATTTACAAGATTTATATTTAAAAAAAAAAACATTTGCAATTATACTTTTAAAAGCTCCATAACAGTTTGAAAACAGTTTGAAGATCATCTCATTTAAAAGGTTGCAAAAGGCGGCCTTTCACTGAACTTTTACAGATCAAAGCCAACATGACAGGACAGAATATCATTATCAAATACAGACACTGAAGTTGAATATCTCATGTTTTACTGTTTGAAAAAGGGACAATTTCTTTTGATAAGAATATTAATCTTGTAGATTTTTACATAATCAACACATCTAGCCAAGGGGTGCCTTAAAACACATTAATACAAATAGTTGTACTTTAATTTAAGTCAGTCACACATACACCATCCTGCCACTGTATATACTCACTGACTGGAACCAAACTTTCAGATGGCCCTTTTTAATAAAAAACAGACAGTTTTTTTAAAAAAGGATGGGATGAGTGCCATGGATGGAAGAGGTCAGTTGGAAAGTATTGACAGGTAGTCAACATGTTTGTGTTTGGCCTTTTCTTGGAATTTGTTGACAAAAATCTCCAGCTTCAGTTTTTATGGCCTCGATCATATTATCTGATGCTGTGCTTCCGTGGAGCACACAGTGAATCTGGGACCTTTTGTGCTCATGAGTATCTGGGGTAGACGCTCACTTTGCCAGGGTTGTATTCCATAAAAAAGATAATCTAAAGTTTTCAGATAGAAACAGAGATCACAGCCTGTAACAGTCTCTGTGAATCTAATGGCATTTTATTCAACATATCTAAGATTTAGTCTGTTTCCCACTCATGTCAAACCTGACTGTGCTGTCAGATTTGTCACGTTGTTTCCCCATTCATACAATCAAATTTGCATGTCAGAACACATATATTTGCAGGAATCCCATTATCCAATTCCATTATTTTACTAATGGTGCAAATATGATCAATGAGATCAATACAGAAACAGTGATCTCTCACCTTACATTCAAAGTCAAGCTTTGCTCTTTTCGGTAAAAGTCAATGTAAAACATATTAGACAAATTAGTAAACAAACATTTCTTATTCTGTTATTTGTCACACCGAAGTAACATTTTTATCATATTTACCACGTCACATTAAATATTCTGTGATAATAATGAGAGAAAATAATTAGGATATTGAATAAAAGCTACATGAAGTTTTCACTTTGACTTAACTTGTTTTAACAGCACTTGTGTCGCTTATTATTTCACAGTTTTCAAATGTAAAGTACACATCAAAAAACTTTCAATAAGCCTTTTTTTTTTCTTAACTGTGAATCTCACAGTCATAGGTTGTTACAGGATTGGACTATGAGGATACAATTATACTGTAGGTCTATAAAAACTTTTGCTTTTGCTTTATCTATTCAATCTCATCTTCTGCTGCCAGCAGCACTTTGGCCCCATCAGGTTACAGCTGAATAAATATATTTAACATTTTTAATCTACCAAACAGTAGGACTCCAGCTTCATCGTCCACTGAAGACATTCAAGTCTGCAGAATAATGACTGTGTGAACTACACTGAATAAAATGTAAAAGTCTTAATTTACTGCTGCTGCTGTGTTTTTGAAAGTTAAATGTGCACTGTTAACACCATTGTTAGCATGACTCCACTGGATTAAAATGTCAGAGGCTCGTATTTACCAGTTGCCATGGTAAATCAAATCATAGTGAATCATAAGATGCTCTGATCAGTTTTTTTTTTCTTCTAGTTTGCTGATCCAGAATTAGATGGAATTAGTTTTGGTGTGAACTACCTCAACAGAAGATTCAAAATAAATAATTACAGATTTATTTGTAGCTTTAAATGGCAAAAAATTCTGTTTATTGTTTGTTTTATTTCAAGTCTTCTGTTGGATATTCAACAGTTTCCAAATAATCTTATGGAAAAGTGTATAAAAAGAAGCACAAACATTCAGTAATTTTTCATTTTGTGCCATGATGCAACTACAAAAACATGTTGTCTTGAGTTTGAATATTGAGTCCGAACAGTCTGATCCAAAATATATCAATGGTATCAGAATCAGAAATACTTTATTGATCCAATGAAAAAACTGGTTAAAAACAGCATCATTGTTTGAATAAGATGTTTTCTTAAAATTAAAGGGAATTTTAAGGGGTAATCTGAATTTCTTAAATCCTTTATATTTCATTTGTTTGGGATGAATGCAACTTTACATAATTTAAACTAATGTAACAATAACTTTATAAAGCATTAAAGCTCTTTTTTCTTCCATAAGCTTTAAGAGCAGCCTAATACGACACCGTGTTCAATGCACCTTTGGAGGAGTATGAACAATTCAGCTGCATTTTTATCTGTAAGTATGACTGAACGTTAGCAATAAAAATCATAAAACCAACTTGTAAAAATGTATATGTAATGCTTTGTAAGAATATTTCAAGGGGAAATGTAGTAAAGCATGCGATCTTGAATATTAACATACTCATTCTTAAATGTTGTGACGCAGCAACTCTGGGCTTTAGCTCAACTTTGTGAAGAATCTTGTTCCAAGGCTGGAAACTTGACACTGTCACATCACTGTGGATCATATTAAACCCGAGATCAGAGTGATCCTCATTAGTTTTTTAAGATCATGTTCTTCCCTCTGCTTTGTATTCGTTAACATGGACAGTCAAGATCACGGTGATCGTATCGACAACTAGATCAAAGAAATTAGCTGGAAGAAGGTACGAAAGATTCTGTTCCTGTTTTAAGTGTGTCATAAATTGCAATCTGATGTTTTCAAACAATCCTTTTCAAAATCAGGCTGATACATGGAGCACAGACTAGAGTAAAAATGTAGCTCCAGCTGATTTTTCTATATTAAATTGTCTACATTGTGTGACTACAGGTACAGCAGAGGCAGAATTTACACCATATTTCTGTATTTCAGCATTAGTTTTTTTCTCAAAACAAAACCTGCCAGCCACTGTCCACTACTATCACCTGTTGTGGTGTGAATTTAACAGTCTGCCCAGAGGGACTGATGGCTCAGGGCCCTGTCTGTGCATCTCACAGGCTGATGGTGGAGCTGTAGGCTACCAACACCGGGTGGATTTGTAATCGTGATGAATGACTCCACAGCAGCTGGTCTGTGATGGAAAGGTAATGAGCACGGGGAGTCTGCCTTTTGCTGGCTTTAAGGGAGGAATGTCCCAGTGGCTCCTCAGATATGATCTTTTCAGTTTTACAGCGAACACGAAGCCACGGATTCCTGACCTCATGAGCACTGAGCAGAAACAGTCAGTAGATCATATATGTACCAGAGATACTGAAAGAGACAGTGAAGGATCTTATGCACTAACAAAGCACAGTACAGCTGCTATATACCATTTCCATTCTTGTGTTTTTTTGTTCTCTCCTACTTCCTATTCTGCTTTATTCTATTCTATTCTTTTGATTTATATATTCTATACTGTCATTCTATTCTGTTTTGTTCTATTCTTTAATTTACTATTTTATTTTATTCCATTCTTCTCTCCTCTATTTTGCTTTGTTCATTTCTATTCTGTCTTTTTCTGTCTTTGTTTTGATTTTATACTAGTTCACTTGTACAGGATTACAGGCACCATTTCAAATGAATGGATTTATTATCATGTGTCATTGATATAATAAACAATGACCCATGAACCAAACCTCAGTATCAAAATGTCACCAATGTCACGGTATAATCCGGTTAACGTTTTCTAAAAGTATACTTCTTATCATTAAGTCATAAAACTGTTATTACACCATTATGTGCGCCTGAGGCTGAGGAGTTCAAGAACAAGGTCATTCCTATAAAGGTCCAGCAGAGGGTGCAATCGGGTCTAATGTGATCATAGCCTTTTGTTGCTGAGGGTCATGCTATAACTGCACAAAAGGAAAGAGAAAGAGACTGTTTTAAAATTCATGATAAATTAATCAGAACAGACTCTTGTTTATCTGCAGTCAAATATCTATCACATAAATACAATTATTTTCTCATTTTTGATATACCTTCATCTTCCTAGTAATTATGTAAGTGCAGAGAGAGAGAGATGAAGTGAAATTATTATATGACATTAACATTATGTTAATTTCACTCTGTTGTTTTATGCGTATTTCTGTTCATGCAAATGTGAAATGTAAGAATGCACCGTAGGTCTGAGTGTAATAGTGTCGGCTATAGGTGAGAGTGAACCATATGATAAAACATGAACATTTACATTATATTAATTGCAAGACAGCACATATCAAAGTATCCGTTAACTACTTGAGGTCACTGTCACACTGTCTACTTAACCAGGCAGTGGCTGTGTGGTCCTACATGGCTGAGAAAGGTGGAGAGAGCACCCCCCACCCACATTCACACACACACACACCCACCCTTTACCCACCTTTTACTTCCTCCCATTCAGAGGCACGCACGCACTCGCTGTCTGAGTTCTTGCATAGAACACTGAGACATTCCATTTGCATGCCCGCCCCATCAAGCTGGATGCACTCAGACTGGTAATAAAAGGCATTGACCCCCTTAACCTTTATGAATTACAATTTGTGCCTGCAGCACGTCCTGTCAGAGGCCTCAGAAAAGCAGGCACCTCAGCTGGGGTGTGTGCGTGTTGTTTTGCAGTTGTTAAGGAGAGGGGAAAAGGTTTTTACAGCTCCTCGTCGGAGCTCCTGACAAGCAGGGAGGAGGCGTTCTGACAGCAGAAGCAGGGTAGGGAGGGACTGCAGCGCTGCTGATGGCTCCATGCTAATCTCCATCTCTGAATGCCGCACAAAACTACTGAGGCTCCTTTCTTTGTCAAGACTGAGCATATACAGCCTGTTGGGATACAGTTCATCTGTGTTCCATCTCTGATTTCTTACTCTCCTGTACATCAAGGCAGACAGTTTATTCTCTAGGTAGTATTAACTAAACTCAGAAACAGATTAATCCAGATAGCCTCACATGGAAACATCTGGCTTGAATTTCACTGCAAGTTTTCTATAGTACAGGCAAAAAGCTGCTCAGACATTATTAAATCTGTTCATAGGAACAAAGAGAAAAAAGGAAAAGAAGTATAACGGTGTTTGGTGACTGGTTTAGGTAAAATCTGTTAAAAAACACAATACAGGAGATTCTTATCGATATTCATGTTTTACCATAATACTTTGCATATGCACTGTGGATTTCAGCAAGTTTAACAGAGATCAGATTCTCTTCTGCAAGAGAGATCTAAGAACAAACCACATTTCAACACCGTCCAAAGAAAATGTGATTAAATGATTAACTGTTCCTTCTTCGTTTGAGGAAAGTATTCTAGTGTTTGAGCTTCTTGAAAGAAATCATTTAAAAGTAAGTGAAATATATCTATAAAGGACTCTTTGTTCTCGACTAAATAAAAGTTGAAGGTTTTCGAGATACAAACTTTGTTTTCAGAGGGAAGCAACAAAAGATTTATAACATCACAGCAACATAATTGAGACACACACCTACTAAACTAAATATTCATAAATATTATTAAAAAGAAAAAGATCTGCACGTAGACTTTAAAATCTTCCAGTGGAATGAGAGTCTCTATTGAAAATTTATAGAGATTCGTTTATACGTGGTAGCAATGGTTCAGTTAGTTTTTGCTTCATAAATAGTTCCTAAAAAGGCATATCTACTTAACTAAGGGTAGTGGAGTTAAAGGGTTTGAGCTGCAACAATGATAAAAAAAAATAAAAAAAAAGTAGAATTACAGATTCTGCAGGGTTTGGTGCTTAGAAGCATGAACAGGTACTCTGCTGTTTAATGGAAGTAGTCTGACTTCCTTGTTCTGATCATAAAGTCTCCAAACCTGTATGGTAGACTCAAAACTCAGAAACCCTTGGGTGTAATTTGTATTCCTTTCTTATATGTTACAGAGGTTACATTACTCAAAAGAGTTTTAAAGATTTACTCTTTATATCATGAGAGAAACGATTCTTTCTTTTGCTACTAATTAAAATGTGACTTATTTTACTTTATGGTCAACGATCAGTTCATGATTTTCAGAGGCTCCAAGGCAACGTGACACAAGCCAGTTAGCAAACACGTAGCAGGGACAGTATCAGTTCAGGTGATAATTAAATCACAAGGGCCCTTTTCTAAATAGGCAGCAAAGCTTTAAATATACAACGGTGCCATTTTTTCTTCATGTCTGTTGTTATATTCCCTGAGAAAAGTGGTGGAAACAGGTGGAAACCCAAGTGGAAATTGAATCCAGGTCACACGTTTTAAAGACTTGCACAAAAACCACAACTATGCAAAGTCTAAGCTTTTTTACTTAAATGAAAAACAACATTCTTGAACCTGTGTAGGTCACACGGAGAACCTGAGAACCTTTTTTTCGTTGAGAGTGTAGGCAGCCTTCGAGCACCTCGTCCAATAATCCACAGTAGGAGTACGCAGGGCAGATTTCTTATACGGCTGGAAATCATCCCACAGAAATGCACCGAGCGCTCTTCATCTCTGTAAGATTTAAAACGACATTAGCATTCACAAAATTGATTTTTCAAGGAATCCATAATAACACTGATCTTTGTGCAGCTGGTGAGCAGAGCAGTTGGAAGTGGTTGAAGAAATGCTGAGGCTTGCAGTATCATTAGTCTTTATCCTGACTTTTTAGCTAAGTCTGTAACGCTGCTATATCCACCGGATGCCCTGTGCTTAGGAGTGTTCAACTGAACACAGTGATTTTATTAAACAATTCCTTAACAGAAATACTATATTACCAATATTGGCTGGATTTTAAACACAGTTTCAAACTGACATTGTGTTCTCACAAACACTGGCGTGAACTGAGCTTTATTCCTTCCTCTGTTTAACATCAGGAAATTCAGGCAGTGACTGTGTGAACAGGAGCGTGGCTGACAGGGGCAGCCGTGCGATGATTGGTTTACGGATCTGTGCTTTCTCTTGTGACTTCAAGGTCACAAAGATTTACAATCAAATGGCTTATGACACTTTAGTAAAAGCCACCCACGGCTGATGACAGGGAAAGAAAACGAGTCGACCACTTTAGAGGAATCTGCTTGACCTCACGCTGTGGTCCATTACTGGGATGTATTTTTTGTCTGTTTTTATTACGACACCTAACAAAGATACGCGTGTCAGTGTTTGCAGACAGAAGGTTGTTAAGGACAGCATATGGAGAATGGATTTGATAGACAGACAGTATATGGTGCACGCAGTAGATTAGAAGAACGGTGCGTTTCAAGCTCCAGTCAAACTGCAGTTACAGTCTACTAAACAAAAGAGCAATTAAATATGATTTAAAGGCCAATCTGTAATGACAATGTGCTGCCCCCTATTGAAATATTACTGCCCTACTACTTACTGTTTTAGATGGTGATTTAGTGCCGTGTTCCGTCAAGTTTGGTTTATTTCTGTCGTCTCTGAAATTTAATGGCTGAGTTTTGATTTAAAGACTATTTAACTGCTAAATATGTGCACGCCTGAATATGGAAACTGTTAAAGTTTTGTGTTTTCTTTTTTGTTAAAGAAAACAAATGTGTATTTTAAAACAATGATAGGTTCATAATCTTCACCCCCAAAGCTTATTTACCACCAACATGTCACCTTTTTACTAATGTGAATGTCCCCAGAAAACACCATATAAACACAAAATGAATGTTGGCTTTGTTTCAATCATCAACAAAATTACATTACCAACACTTCATATGAGACTTGTTACACATAAGCTGATATTCGAGGCATGTTTACTTAGCACTCATATGGAACACATATGTTGATTTTTATGGGACGCATATGGCTGCATTTTATTGTGCTCAATTAAATCGCTTTAAACTAGGATTAACTTTTTGGAGTGGCAATCAATTATATAACATTTCCTTGCTCAGAGCGCGGCTGCTGCAAATGTCTCCTAAGCGCCGCTCACAGACCGGGGTGTCAAATATGAGGCTGTCACAACAATATTTAGTGAAAGAGCCCTTCCTGCTTTTAATGGCTTGACCTACATCCCAGTTCAGAGAGCTAATAAAGGCAGCCTGGTGTAGGTCCTGGAGCTGCACAATGTCACTCACAGATGCCCAACTCAGCAAGATCCGGAATGCTCAATTAGTTGCTTTTATAGGCCCCATTAATATGCATTAACTCTCTTTCCAATGTACCAGCACAGACAAACAGTCACTGCTGCCAACAAATCAGCAAGGTAACACTGATTTTTTTTTTAACCCTTTCTATAACATAAACAATTCTGGCATCGTAAAAAAAAAAAAAAAAAATCTTCTTTAGGAATAAAAGGTTTATGTTAAAAGACTGTGGTTGAATGTAGCTACATATGTATATTGTGTTTGGTGTTAACAACTGCGCTTAAGTTTACATCTCAGGTGTTTGTAGTTTTCTTGGGTCTCTCTATTTCCTTAAAAACAGACAGTTACGTAACTGTTTCAGCCAGCTTGTTCAACAAAATACCAACATTTACTGGTTCCAGCTTCTCAGATGTGAATCATTTATTTGATTTGAAGCTTGAGACAGACAGAACGCCACATCTGGACCAATTATATTAAATGAATCGAGAAAGTAATCAACAGATAATTCATTAACAAAAATAATTGTTAGGTGTTGTCTCATAACACGGTGCTTTTTAGTCTAGTTTATATTTGTCAGCTACATTGATTTGAGTCAAATCAAATGACTTAATTGTAAATAAAACGGATAAAACTAAAACCTCACTACCTCACTAATAATAATGATAATAATAATCCAATAATGACACTCACTCACACTATTTCTACATTAAGCCATTTTACTTTTGGATAATGCTAATTCTATTTTGTTAGTATGTTCAAAACACTTTGAGAAATTTTAGTTGTTATTTAAAGGTGTACTATAGATGTATAGATCTTGTGAACAAAACATAACATTTACATAGAATCACTCCCCTGTTCTCTGCTCAGCTCTTGAACCAAGACAACAGATATCTCACCACAGAAACGTACACAATCTGGTACCACTCCTCCCACACAATAAACCGATCTGGCACACAGCAAGCTGAATCAATCATGGCACTTTATTATCCTGTCACTAGTCTGCTTCCTGCAAGTGTGTTTACCCTGTCCATGGCCCTGCGATTGTGACTGTTCAGTGTACATTAAGACAGACATAATTGAGATTGTGGGCGGCCGAAAGTGCAGGGCTCAACCTGTTGTCGTTAATCTGTCATATTGTCGAGAGTCACGGCAGCGTTGACCCATAGGAGGCTCCACCTTGGAGGCACGGCTGATGGAGCTTTGTTGTTCATGGCGGAGGGCCTCACCTATTTTAAGTTTATTGGTTTGCCACCAACGGAGAGCCCAAACAGAGTGTGATCTATTGCCTGACCTCTGACTTCAATTTCTCTGCTCTGGTCCTAATCCATGTTAGGTACTTTATGATTAGGAGTGACTCCCTTAAAACTCATCACTTTTACAGCACATTGTAGTATTCATGATTTGAGTGATTAAGCATTAGACCAGGTTTTTTATTTTAAAGTGTTATGATGAAAAATAAGCTGCAAAACTCAAAGGAGCGAACAGTCATGCACAGCATAATGAAAGCTTAATACTGCTCTTTGTAATATACTAAATTATACAAGAAATCAATCTGAATTAATTGGTAACCCTTCAGATAGCAGCAGTCTCTCTTTAAATTAGATTACTGATGGCTGTGCTGAAAATTCGCCTTCACTTTGTATAAATTAAAGCTCTGGAAAAGCATTTACAAAATAACAAGATATAAATGAATGCAATCGTACTGTTGGAAAAGGTGCTTTTTACAATCACACAACATATTAGAAATAATAGCTAAATCTTGCCTCAGCGGCCTGTTATTAATTACCTGGCAAATAGGACCTGTCTGTTTTGAAACTGAGTTATAGTGGTGGCGAGAGATCACCAAAGAAAATTAAACAGCAATCAAAGTACATTTCTATCATCATAATTCTGATTGTCAGGATCACCTTTCCCACGATGGCTCATAACAGCACAACAAATTCGAGTTTTTAAGTGGCTCAATTTGCAGTTGTTCATATTTCATATTTATGTTGCATTACAACAGTGTCATGTATTCCACATTCTTGTTATTTCTAGAAAGCAGCATGATTTATTAGACGTGGAAATACGAGAATTCTGCCATGAGGCTGAATTTAATTGATAGTTAGAGAAGATGCAGCTTCTAAAGAGTAATCTGTGGCATCCTCTGCGCAGAGCAGCACGATATGTTTACGCCACACTAACACAGAAACTGCTGCAATAACACAGCGCCCCTGGAAGGTTTTCATCACATCACGCATGGATTTCATCCCAGTCTTGATTTTGCACTGCAAAAATTCACAAAGCAATCACTTAAATCTCCAAGAGGATGTAAGTATCTGGCTCTGTGTCTTCAGAACGCAGCTTCTTTTATAGCGGGGGGTTATATCAGCCTGGAGACCCATAAGTTATGAAATGTCAGGATCCTATGCATTCTAATTGAGTGTGGAACAGTTAATGGCTGTGGAAATTCAGCCGCTTGACGTCTTATTCCCCTGTGTGCCGTTTCGCAGCCAAGCCCATGAGCCTCAATTAAATGACAAAATGGGCCCATTCTTGAAAATAACAACAATAAAAACACAAGCCTATATGGCAATAATATCAGGTCTCACCTTGAATCAACAATGGTCACAGCCTGCAAATGACTAAACAGACACTGTGATAAGAGTAAAGAGAGCGGGGCCAATGAAAATGGCTCCTAAACGGCTTGAAACAGGAACACGTAGTAGTAGGTCCACAACTATTATTGTCATCATGAATTAATCTGGTTATTGTTTTCTTACTAAATCAATTAATAAGTTGGTCCATAAAAGTTCAGAAAATAGTTTTAAATTATTAGTAATCTAATCAAATTAATTAATTAAATTATCAGTCGATAGTTTCCCATTAATCTTCACTCAAACAACTGATTAGTCAATCAAATTGATAAACTGACTAATTGTTTCAGCCCTCTACTGTGCATATAGTGTACAATGTGTTTAAACAGATTGTTTTTTTAAAAAAGAACTAGAAAAGGTTTAATTACTTACACTTCAAACTGACATGAAGCAGGTAAAACTCAGTCTGTCCACTGCACCCACAGGACTGCGAGAAGTCTTTTTCTTTTTTTTTTCAGACTCAGGCCTACTTTTTCCACCAAACTAGATCATGTCCCAAAAATATATCCTCCCAAAACTTAAAGTTACCTATGTGTTACAGAGTAAAACTTTTAAAATCCAGAATCAATACCACCTAAACCTAAGCCCATTTTCAGGAGACGTCGGCAATCTATAAATACACATGGAGCATGTCCTATTAAATCCTGTGATATGGTGAGGGGCTAAATATTGACCCAATCCTGATTGGAGTAGATTTTTTTCACACCCTTGCTTATTGTTTTTATGACTCTTTGACTTTAACCCCTTTACTGCTTCGCTGATTTCATGCAACAAACAATAGCTTTTCAATAATTCAATTTATAGCTCGCCATAAATGGAATTCAAAGGACAATGCTGTTGCAAATGAACACAGACGATGCTTTTGGCTCCGGCATCACCCTGGTTGCCAGAGGAAAGAGAGAAAATTTATTTTACGGTTGCCTCACATTCCCATTAAAACGAGGAAGCTACATTTCCAAGCACGTGTTGTAAATGTAATATACAGAGTTGAAAGAGACAGATGGTAGAGTGAAAGTCTCATGTGGCAACACTGTGCAATGGTACCACTGCAGCTAGTGCCAAAGAAGAAATCCTCCCAACACCATCCAAGGCCAGATTAGATGTATTAATACATGTTCATGTGTTCATCTCTCACGTGTCTGATCACATATATGTTCATGTTAGAAGCTGGAACCTTATAACACACGTGGCCGCATCTCGTTCGTCATTTATTGTTAACGCCAAAACACTGAGAAGTTCTATGTCAGAGAAGATCTAAGGCACAAGCACACAAATGAATTACCATCCTATTTATTTATCCAGGCCTTTCTGTCAATCACAGCAATAATCAGAAGTAACTCATTCAAATTTTGAGAAAATGAAGGATGCATTCCCTCCAATTTTCAATTTGGAAGTGGCAACTATGGCCATGATGAATGTCTGAATAGTCCATCTTCTTTCTCTCATTTCTCCTAACCTTTCCTGACAGCTTAGATATTGCCTACCTGGTAATTTGCTCTACAATAATTGTTACTGTGAGATTTCTCTTCGCTTTTAACAAGGATTCTTAACACCCTCTGTAGGTGACAAAATGCAATTACAAACACAAGTGCCCCATCGTGACTGGTCATCAGCAGCTGCCACCTCCATTCCCCTGAGCCAACTGGTTACATTAATGAAAAAAAAACAAAACATGCAGATAGATTTGGCAAACATTTGCTGTGAATAAAACTTTAATTAAAAGATATGAAGCTGTTTTATTGATTAACAACATCGGTGATTAAAGTGTACGGCTGACATTTTTTTCCAGGCTTGCTGTTTTGTTCCCTCTCAGAGATCATTTATTTGTTGTGCGGCCCCGTTTATTGATAAGTGTGTTTGATGAATGCAGATGCGGCTGTTTGGAGAGCGGGCTCACTGATGGAGCGATCATATTGTGTGAAACACCAGGCTCGGGCAAGAACAGCTGTTGCGGCTCAATCCGCTGGGACGCCATGTTTCACCAGCACCCCAAGTGCACATGCAGGCGCGCCGCTGTAAAGCTGCAACCAACATTTTCACAGCGTGCTAACAACTCTATGAATTTTATGACACATCACCAGAGCTCTCTCATCTCTGTCCAACACTAAAACCTTAATTATTGAACTAATTGCTATGGCTATATTCATCTCTCTGGTAATCCTTTGGTGATTACATTTTGTGTTCAATACCAGGCTTATCCTTTAATTAAAAGGATTATTAACCTTTAAAATGGAGCCATGCGGGATTAAACCTTTGAATATATTTGTGTCAAACACATTTTTCCCCCCTCAAAAACAAGTTAAGAACAAGGTACATCATTTCAATCATAATCAGGAGCCTGTCAGGTTGGTCAGATGGCTCGTAGCTTTTTTATGTATTAGCTTTTCTAAGGTGCTGACGTCCAACAGCAACAAGCCATCATCCATAATTCCTTCCAATTAAAGCCTACAGAATGCTGACACATTATACCTGGTGGGATAACAATCAGTGCAAAAAGATGGATAATGATACAGGTCTGACCACTGAGAATCTAAACATGGCGAGAACAAGGGTGAAAGGGTGAACGACTCCATGGTTAAAAAAGACTAATTATAATACAGACAGTGAGATCTTTCCCTCCAAGGCCTTTCACCTCTACAGCAAGTAAGTTCAAGGTTCAAAGTCAACCAAAGCGGAGTGTGACTGAAAATCATTGATGATCTTGAAAAATAAGAGTTAGTTTTAGACAACAGAGAGGGGGTGGATTGGTGTGTTCGGGGTATGATGACTACTCATTGATCTACATAAGACTCGCGTCATGTACACCCATGTGAAAACCAGCAGAAAGGAACACATGCTCTGATTAGTACATGAATACATGAATGTAAAGTTGCTACCATCAGTGTCTCGGGTACTGATCTTGTCACCTAACGCAGCTCCGCCTTTTGCTGATCAATACCTGCCCTTATCAGTGGTGTAGCAGAAATATCTGGCACCAATGAGGCAAAACATGAACTAAGAAGACGAGACCCCACTGCTGAGTGCAGCAGTTAAAATCAAGAGCTGTTTGCCCATGCCAAAGCCACGCTGCATTATCCAGAGCAAGTCTTCATTTGAATGTCCTAATTAGTTAATTAGTTGGTGGTTAAGAATGATATGAGCATCTCATCAATCTCTCTATCTCTAAAAATAAACACCCTGGGACGGCAGTGGTGAGTCATTAGAATACTGATGACTGTGGGAAGTGTCTGTGAGGATAAGAGGTCTGCCTGTGACACTCCATATTTCCACAAAACACCCGGCTCCATAAAGAAGACTAAAGAGCAATGGCTGTGAGCATTGTATGGATGACAAGCCAAGCATGACGTAATGAGTTTACAGAAAGTCTGAAGAGCTCAATTAATGTTTTTTCATGCGTGGCTTTTGGGATCCATTTACTTGTTTATCACTGATGGAGGGAAAATGAGAATAAGACATGAGAATGAAAGCTGTTTTCACACAGTTGTTTTAGAATAATCAAAACTGGTTCATTTAGACAAAGTAAGCACTGAATTGTAAAAAGAAAAAAGAAAAAAACGGATAGTTAAAGAGACTGTCTTCACCCCACCAACCTTCTTAGATGTCATGTAGACTTAACAGCTACTTTGGGCAAAGTAGCCGTAGTAAGGACAGAGTTTTTTTTATTCTTCATTTCTGCAGTGGAATATATGAAGAAAAAAGGGGAGAAGAGGAGGAAGAATAGGTTAAAAATAGTTAGCATATGGCAGCAAATGATTGAGTTTCCAGGGCTCTGAAAATTCACTCTAATTATTCAACGGTATCCCTCTGTCATCCTTCCCTATATGCATTCCTTTGCGTGGAAGAACAAGTGACTCCAACTAATATACATAATTCTGCTACTTAATTGGCACGGATCGGGTGAAAGTGGGCTAGGAAAACTCCTTAGAGACTAATAGGGGCACATATCATTGGCTCCATCAGAACAGTAGTCCCATAGGTGATAGAAGTCAGCAAATATTTCATGAGCTGTACTATCAAAGTACCTCACCTCTGGAGTCCTGTGCACTATCCTGCGAAGAACACTTCTGAAACAGTTCTGCTGTCAGGTGTATTTATAGCAGGCGAGCCGATGACTGATGCTAATGCCACGGAAATTATGCAGTGCACTATCGCTGTCATAACAATATGTTAGACTTAAACAGGAAGGTTAACTAAACTAGTCATTTAAGTTATAAGTGGGCCACTGGCGTACGTCTGCATGCACAGATATGGATTAAGCTGCATGCTGCGCTAACTCCAGTCGGTTTTCATAGACATGGTCCTAGATTTAGCCTGGTGTTGATTTAAATCATTTGGTGTTAGATGGAAAGATATGCTCCTTAGGGGATTCAGTTAAATCACCACTGAGGAAGAGTTAAAGGTTATGCCTGTGCAGAAGTTGAATAATTGAAATTGCGTTTCTCATAAAAGAGCAAAGGGAAAAAAATAAAAAATAGATGAAATAGATGAACTGCATCAACAACAAGTTAAACAATGAGTTCTTATTTAATACGACAAAGCTACAAAGTCAAAAGATTTAGACAAGTGACACCATTACAACAACATTTATACATTGTATGTGAGACGGATGTGTCAGCGCTATCTGTTAAAAGATGAATGTGTTGTCAGAAATAAACTGCTGTGAGAAGCTCAAAACCATGAACATCTTGATGAACTGTTACCCTTTTTCTAAAATGCAGTCAAGCTAATGGAGAAAAAGCACAAACACTTGGCGGTGGATCTGTGACGACGTGAGCAACCATTTTGCAGGAGTCATCAGCACAGATAATTAGCTCTGTATGGTTTCATAACAGATAGGGAATACAGGGATAATTTACAGGGCTAGGTGAACTCCGAGGTGTCAGCAGCATTCACCCGAGATGCCTCCATGTGTAATTGCAAAACGAAAATGCCACCGTGCAAGCTCAAAAACAAAAAATTACAAACAAATTCATTAACGGTTTCAAAACAACCCTAATGAACAATTCAGCTGCCTACTGTACAGCTCAGAGTGCATGTGACAACTGTTTATTAAGAGCTTGATTCTCAAATTCAATTAGATGGAGTCCTGATCTCCTTGCTCTTTGTCTTACTGAAAATATTTAGTATTTATTACTTGTACTATTACATGTACTAGTACATGTACTATGTAATAGTACATATACTATTACATGTGCACTAAAGCTTCAGTGTTGTACGTTGACTTATAATAAAAAGCATTGCCAAATGAGTAAACATAATGTAACAATAACACTAGAATTATCCATCTGCTTTTAGTTTTGGCTCCATATTAACTTTTCATTGTAAAAGCTCTGCCAAGTATACAACAATCATATGATTAGAACTACAGCAGGGTAACACGGACAAAATTCTTATAATCCAGACATCAAGAGTCGATATTGATAATTATCAGACTGAAAGAGTGAATGTTGAAGAAACCATAGATGACTGTGGTTTTGACTCTTTATTTGTGGGCAGAAAATGATATAATACATGAGGCATTAGTGACACAAACTGAACTATGGTTACTGTTATTGTTTTTATTATAACAACTGTCTCTTAAAATAGCAAATAAATGGCAGTTTTAATTTTTGGTGTTCCATACAAACACATACAACTAGTATGTCTACAGAAAGATATAGAAAAGTCATTTATTTTGGCGTCTGTATGCTACAACTCCATTTTAACAAGTCATTCAATCTTTTTATTTAGCTATCAAACCCCTAAAACAAATGGAAAAAAAATCTACAAATGGGGTTAAATGAACAAATAAAGTTGTTTTGAGAAATTCTGGAACCATCTTTTTCATTAAAAAAGGTATTAGAGTAAAGCAAAAATAATCTCACCTGTATTGTGAAGAAGAAAACTTGCATGTTTAACCTGCACTTCAATGTAATGCTAGTCATAACCCATCTTAGTGAATGCTAAGGTGTTATCATGTAACATAAGACAACCAACCAATCTCCCAACAAGTCAATGTATTTATTCCTCCAGGACCAGGCCCCCTGACCCTTCTGAAATGAATGTGGCCTGCCACAAAAATAAAAAAATGATTGTTAACTTCCTCTACTCTCTGGTGTTGTGGTAAAAGGTGAAGTCAGCAATCATTTGGTTGAAAGCAAAAACCTGCTGCAGATCTACCACACTAAACATTCGAATTGTAACATAATAAAAGGCTTGCACTATATCAAAGCAAATTGTGGCCACTAAAGGAATCAATTTTTGACATTTCACCTCTATCTATAGAGAGTTCAGCGACCCTGGCTTTTAAATTTACAGCCGTGTACAGCCTCAATCAAAGTGTTTGTCAGCAACGCATTTTGTCGAAAGTTTTAGTGTAACACATGGCAGATCATGACATGTATGGATTTAATGGGCCCTTGAGCCACTCTTATATATCTCGTGTCGTTCACACAGGATAAATATCTCGGTGTAATAACACGGGAGGAGATTTGTGGATGAGACCTCCATTTCTAATCTTAGATCTATTAAAGTGCTTCTGAATGAATCATCAAAGCTATTGATGTCACTGTGGACTTGTTAGCTGGATCCTGGAGTCAATAACAATTTCTGATGGGGTTTGCAGGACTGGACACAAACACTAACTTTTTATGAACTATTGCTATATTGCTTAGTGAAAAATATTTATAAAGTGAACATATTCTACTTGTATTTACATTTTGATTCACAAATATTAGGAGATCCTAGCTGTGTTGTGGTGTATAGGATTGTAAAACTAAGAAATGTTCTTTTTGTATTTTTGTAGACTCAGACACTTCATAGCAAGGTTTAGCATGTCAGCAGTCAGGGAAGATATAAGATACCAGCTAAGAGGAAAACAGCAAATATAATCCTAAATCTTTCTTTTTGCAGGAACAAACACAAACCACTGGCCAGGTTTCTTCTGAGAATCGTAGAGAAGAGAACTACTCAAGCTGAGGATTCCCTCTAAGCAGCAGAGATGACTTTCTCCATCGCGGTGAGACGCTGTTCGGTTAGCCCGGGGAGAGGGATCATGAGTACAATATTGACTTTAAATTACAGCAATAGCTGCTGCTCATGCTGTCTCAGGACCATGCTGCGGATCAAACACAAAGATCAGGCCAGGATTAGGAAAAAGCCACTGACAAGCGCCGAGCCGCCTCTGTGCTGCAGCAGCACACGCATTCACACAGCACCTCCCAAATCTCACACTAAGCTCTCCCCCGCCTCTACACATGTAACACGCAGACCTTACAGTCATCTCATTTGGATTTCAAAGACAAAATTGATTACAAACTAAATCATCTAAACACGAGGGGTGAAGGCTGCTAGTTGTATGTGTGTATGTGTGTGTGTGTATATGTGTGTGTGTGTGTGTGCAGACTTTGTCAGGACAGATCTATTCTGAGAACTAGAGGACGGCAACATTTCCTCCCTGAAGGTGAAGACTCTTGCGTTTGCTTACAGGATACAGCCGTGTTCTTGCAACACCTTGTAACTTGGCTTTTATTTTCCTTTTCCTGGCAGTTAAACACAAATAACAGCATGGATGATGTGCTGGGATTCATTGTCTGTGCTCAGGGAGGAGTGCAGGATATGACTGGAGTGATAAATGATCATGCCTTGCGCCTGGCGTGACAAAAGAACTGCAGCACAATCTGCATGTGCTCCATCCTTTCGCCATCATTAGGTGTAATTGGGACTCATGGCGAGGAGCGTTTTTTTTCTTTTTTCTTCTGCTGTGGAAGTATAAGGGAATGAAGCTGCTACTTGTAATAGGACAAGCAAGAGACGGGAGACATGTCCAGGCCACTGCTACAGCACTAAAACTGTGTCCTGATATCACACCGCTGGCCTAAATGGGAGCTCAACAGATATGTACTCATGTCAAATCACGGAAACTAAAATGTCAGACCAGCTGTATTGTCACATCAAACAACATCAACTCTTTTTTTTTTTTGATGACCTTCCTCTGTCTGAGGAAGCCTGAGCATATTTTTTCAATCTAAACGCAGTATTATGCACAAAACAAACAAAAAACATCCACTCAGGCACTGATTACACCGCTGCTCATTAGCTATAATGGGGATGCATGTGGAATTTACAGCGTTGTGTAACGAGGTTAAAAACAGACTCATGAATTTTAGTATACATGCCAGCTTTTTTTTTTTCCCGCAGCACTATTATTCATCATTAAGATGAGAATATCCAAACAACACAGCTGAGTGTATGCAGCAAGTTGAGGCTTAACTGGCAGAGTAATCATAAACACGGAGGGGTAAATGAGTGTGCAGGTTGCCCCCGTTTGTTGGCAAAAAAAAAAAAAAAAACCCACATGCACTCTTTAAACGCAGTGGAGTAAGTTCTAGCAGCAGCAGAAACACAAAGTCTTTGTTTCATGACCTCGGTCTGTATATCCTTTCCCCTCCTTTGAATCAAAGCCCCCACACCATCTTTAGCATTTAGAATTAATTGCACAGTTATCCTCAAATTAATTCCTAACTGTTTTACAACACACAGAGAGAAAAGGGCAAACCAATTATTATTCTGTTTTCACCTTACAGAGGGGGATATTATGCAAATGATCTTCTCTACATGAGAAGGAAAGGGGGCTTTATTTTCCTCAGCAGATGCTGCCTAGACAGTCTAGCGTTCTGTGGGGGACAGGAAGTGGGGATGCTGTGAAGACCTGATCGCTCCACCTGGCTTCCCACCGACTCCATATCCAAGCAATAATAGAAAACACACTGATTAATTATTTATTTTAAAGAATCATTTTTTTTATATCTCATGCTGGACAACTAAGGTTAAAAGGAATGTTCCGAGAGCTGTCTGGAAGTATTTTACAACTTCTGCACTTACGAGCTAGAGGTGTTTCTTGATGGAAGACAAAGTCCCTTGGCTAGGCAGACCTGCAAAATATTTTATTTGCTATTTTCCCAGGAAGAGAATACATACTAAGACCAAGCAGTGAGCCTGTGAGCCAGACATCAAGATGTGGCTGACAGGATGGCAAATGCTGCGTTTCAGAGAAGACAGGGGGCATCTCACCTCCCTCGGCCGCTCCGCACTTCTGACCACAGCGAGTGTTTATTAATCTGAGACCTTGAGACCTCGGAGAAGTTGCTAAATGAAAACTAAAACATGAGACGGCACACACACGGAGCATCTCCAACTTTTTAACAGTCAAGAGCCATAATGCTTCGCAATGAGCTGATTTAAACGCAGCTTCTGCTTCCAAGGTGGAAGAAACAAAAGCTTTAATGAGCTGTAATGATGAGTTAAGGTCAAAGCACTTATCATCTTTACAAATCAGGAGATGTGCTCATGGAAATAAGGCCCCATGAGTATCCATCATCACCTCAAAAAACTGCATGCAGCGGCACAGCTCCAGGTGCTCGAGCAAATTGGGCTTTCGATGTGGAATGGATCAAACACAGGCTCAATATTCATTATTCTCTCTGACTGTGATCTGCAGCAGTTCTGCGAGTGGGTGAGGGTAATTGTGTACCTCATTGTGCGTGTGTTTGGACCAAACTTAATCATGATGTCAGGCTGTTAATAAAAGGTTATTAAAGGAACAAAGATCCAGGTTTTACATATGTTAGGCAGGGGAGGTCTTGGGAACTCATGTCTCTGAGGTAAACAAGGGCCTTCATGACAAATGATGCTCATGCTGAGATCAGATAGTTAACAAGAAATCCCCTTATTAACCAGGTCTGCATAGATAATTGGCACTTGAGCCTCACATTTTGAATCTGGCCTGAGCAGTGTCATTTATCAAGAACCCGCGCAGGCTGTCAGGTCTCCATAATAAGCTGCAGTAACTGATGAATCAAGATTAGGCAGATAGATTGAGAATGGTGGAGAAAATGGGCCACAGCCACATTGCAGGGGGCTTAGCTTGATATTCATAACATTAAAGTGGTATTATTCCTTACAGGGAGGGATCTATCCTGCGTTAGAAGCTATAGTTGCAAAAACAGCCTGAGCTCAATGGCATCATGATAAACAGTCTCGTTCCAGATTACAACACTTTTCTCTAATCTGCATATACCACCGCAGTTTGACCCATAGAAGGAAAATTTGCGAATTGTTGGCTTAGTGGAACGTTTTGTGAATCCTCTTCAGATTGTTCTGAGAGTTTTCAATTATATGAAACAGCTGGTCACGCTACAAAAAAATTAATCAGCTGCACATTTGATTGGAATCGATTTGTGCAAAACATTCTCTGTTTTTAGTTTCTCTAGTGCTGTTTGTCTTTGTCTGTTTGATATTGGATTTTAAAAGAAACATTTTTTTTTTTTAGAATTTCATTTTGGGTTTTTTGTCAGACTCAGAAGATGTCATCTCATCCTCTGGGAATCTGCATTTATTTTCCTTTTTGGACAAATCTACGATAACATCATCTTAGTGAGTTGATTAATTGATTCAACAATGCTTTGATAAAATCCACATCAGAAAATAACAGATTTTCTGAATCCATTGTTGCCTTATATAAACTAGAGTTTGAGCATATTGTTGTTGTTATATAATTGACATTCACTAAACAACGCAGAAGCTCATTATCTTTATTACTACTTACAAGTATATCAATCAAAATAATAATAGCAGATACCAGTTCCTCATCAAAGTAACACAAGTCTAGACATACTGGAAAATGGCTTCTAATGATTAGTGGCACAGCTTTTAATGTAATTATAAATGTGTGTGAGAGTGTGTGTGTGTGCATGTGTGCGTGTGTCCACCATCCCTCCTTTTATCTCACCGGTATATAAGTGTAGATAATTACAGATGATGGGCCAGTGGTCAGCTGCAGGTATGGGAGCCACCTCAGGCCTCACCCAGCCTTGCACCTCCAGCACTCCCCTGCCTCTGTCAGGCATGTTTGGCAGCGTCTCCTCTCCCTAAGTCTCCAGCTGTCCAGTGGGGTGCGCCAAGTCACAGCAGGAGTGCCTGCCTCTCCATCTACAGCCCATCTCTTTCTAGGAGTGTGAGATGTGTGTGTGTGTGTGTGTGTGTGTGTGTGCATGTGTTTGGGGTAGCGGGGTGGAGGGGGTCGTTTTTTTTTGTACTCGCATTACTCACTAGCAGACGGAGCACGCTGCCAGCACCCAGCATGTCCGCCCACACGCCCCTGCCCTGCCGGTTAGACCTCACGGTTGGAGGAGATGATGGAGAGAATCTGGGATCCAGGAGGGGGGTGGATCCAGAGGAATCTGAGAGACAGAGAGAGACAGACAGAAGCCCAGAAGCTTACCTCCATCCCACAGGCCGATCCTCGGACAGCTCGACCTGATATGGTAGTCTGAAGTCTCCTTGTTGGGGTTCTTTGGGTGGGAGGGGGTTTCTATGAAATGACAGCTAAATGATTTGTTTGCTTTTGTATGATCACTTCCCCTTATTACTGCACTATGAATTCTACAGGCATCTTTCTTAGCACAGCAGCTTCATGCGGATTTTGGTCTTGACAGTGCAATTTCAATTTATTATCTTTCAAAATACCACAACAGAATTTAGATTCGGCAGTTCGACTTTACAAGAGTAATCAATGGAAGCAAGCTAAGATTTAGACTGTGAAAGTGAAAATAAATAAATAAAAACAAATAAAAAAAAAGATAGCAAAAGTTTAATAAGAACCACGTCTGCTTGACGTCTGATCAGAGAATACATATTTGCAGCATTAGTAGAATAAGTGACTCCTAGTGTTCAAGAAAAAAAAAACAGGATTACATTTATATCCATCTTTTAAATACAGCAATTAGCCATATGTTAAAAATGCTAATTAATGCTGGATTGTAGCAGAATATTCTTGACAGCTGCTTAGAAACAATTAAAAAACAGAAATCAGATAATGTTCATCATCATCACTGGGACAAATTCTCAACAACTCCTCAGCCAAATATAACTACACAGAGGCTCATTACAGCCAAGCAGCATTACTTTCATGTGCCCACAGGGGGCTCTAGTGTACCACAGATTTTTACTGCCCCGAGTCTGTTCGTTGCTGCTCAGAGACTGAGGGCACTGATTGTGTTGAGGGTAGACCTTTTGAACTGCTGTGCTGTACAATTGATATAAACATTAACCACGCTTATACGCAAATCAGGATGTAAGCATGCTGTAATAGAGCAAATTAAACGCAAAGCGGGGTAAAAATAGTTAAAAGACAACAGAGATGTACTCACAATGTAACACGGCATTGCATCAAAGTGATACCAAAAAAAAAAAAAAAAAAACAGTAAAAAACTGAAAGCTTGAGTGGATACACACCTCATCTCGATCCTGATATTTCTGACTATATGTATGTGTGTGTGTGTGTGTGTAGTATATATATGTGTGTGTGCGTCTGTATGAAATTCCAAGGTGGTGAACAGTACTTGATGAGCTAGCTCTGGAGACCTCTGAATTTTAATGATGTTGGAGATGATATTGTGTGTCCTTCAGCTTGTTATACTGACACAAGCACTCCATAAATCATCATACCTAGCTATCGTAAAATCAATACCAAACTGCTACCTCAGCGCTAACCCGTAATAAGTTTTTCAGCCATCTAACAGCTTAAACTTTGCTGTAATGCCATTCGACCTATAGGTTAAGATCAGAGCATGCTTAATTTGTTTTGTAATAGAGAGTTTCTAATCCTTAATGAAGCACCTATTAGAGAGGCTTTTGTTGGCACATTGGTGATCAGTTAGTGGAACAGCCACTGCAATTAAGTTTGAATCTTTGTCCTGGAGCAAAAAAAAAAAAAAAAGGAAAAAGAAAATAAAAAAAGGGGTGGGAAAAAAAAAGAAGGGAAAAGCTTGAACGGTCAATAAATGTTAATCCAGTCAGAACTCATCTGTGCCTTTGAACAGGACTCATGCTGGGTTTTTTTCACATGTACTTGCTTCATCCTTCCCTAAGAGAGGCCATCCCTTAAGGATACTGCCACTGATCCTGAGACCAGACTACCACTCACTAATAAGGGCCCATGTGTAAGCAATATTGTCCACATTAAACACATTATTACCAGGCTTTGTGTAAAACATAAGCCATAAATACACTCACAGAAATTGCTCTTTAGGAAAAATGGAAGACCGTGTTTTTTTCCATAAACATAGAGAAATAATGGATCTGCCATTAGGTTAATGGTGATTAAGTTAAAATAAATCAAAGGTACCAGCGCAATTAGTTTGTTTTATGTCTCGACAGTCGTAAGCATATATTGCTACTTTTATCTTTGGTGCTGGAATTATTCCTGCATGCTTTTATTCAAAGACCAAACGAGATGCAAATAACAAAAGAAAACTGAAAATGACAAGCCTCATGTAACCTTGCGGGGGTGGTGGGTTTTTTGTTTTTTTGATATATTATTTTTATTTATTTATTTTTAGGATGATAGCTATAACTGGAGCAGTATTTCTGAGACACACAACATATGTAAAAGCCTTTGCACAAGAGAGAAGCCATTGCCACAATTTCTGAAGCGTAAACAGCTTATGAAAGTCAAATGGATGTGTGGCATAATCTGACACGGCGAGTCGCTGCTTCAAAAACATCCCTAACAAACCAAGATGCTCGACAACAGCGACAATAGTTGCATGTTTTTTAACGCTCCACAGGTGATGGAGCTATAATACCAGCCAGTCACGAGTTGACAAAAAAAAAATTTACCCAGGTATTATACAAGAAAAAAAATCATTCCTTTTGTTTATCTTTCGTAAAGTGCTAATGAACAGGATTGAACCAAATGCTGTATATTTCATGACCACCAGCTCTCAGTTTTACACTTCAGTGGATGTTACGAAAATAAATAAATAAATAAATGAATAAAAAGCTGACATGGGTCACAACCCCAAAATTTCAGGTTCCAAAGATTAAACATTAAAGTGACATGGCACCACTATCAGCTTGCATCTCATGTATTTTGGCGAGGGGAACACCCACATACCCATGGTTTTTGGGGTTGCTGACGTCTGCTATGATTTACACACAGTAAGAGGTGGTGACCAATTGTCAAAGGTCTTGCTGGCTGACCCCGAAACATCTGTGTTTAGGGTCTGTTGCTGATTACACAGCAGACAAGGCAGCAAAGAGGACGATATGACCCGGCATCAGAGCAGCCTGGAAAACAATGAGTGACAGCAGCAAATGATTTGATTTTTTTTTTTCTATTGTAATGTTTAACAAAATATCCAGCTTTTCATTGTAAAAAAAGAAAGGATTCATTGTAAAAAAAAAAAAAAAAGTTTTTAGAATGTTTTTTTTTTTTTTTTTTATAAAAGCTGACAGCAGTTTCAATTTGATAACTTGTTAATTTTACTGTATTTTCTTTTTCTTTTTTTTTTTTGTTGTTTTCGGTTTCTTAATTATTAATGATTAAAATCAATCAGTCTAGTCATGTTATGAAAATGGCTAATTAATATCTTTCTCAAATTGTGAATATAAAGTGACAGTTCAAAAAAATAAAAAATAAAATGATAAAATGAACAGACTGTCAGGTCTATGTACAGATTTCTTTTCCCCAGATTTGCTAATGCAGTTCCCCTATTTCTCCACTTCTCTTCTCAGCTTTATTTGCATAGTATGCTACAATTTTTTGTGTGAGTTAAAAAAAAAACAGTTATAAATTGCCACATTTATAACACACACATTTATTATGTTATGTTTATTTCATTCCCAATATTCCATTATTTCTCAACAAAATCACCAACACTGTGTCTGAACACAAGACTGTTTGTAGTCAGTTTAGCCACTTTTTTTTTTTTTTGCAAAATGTGAATATTCACAAATAAAACAAGCTATTGAAAAATGTGAACCTAGGTCGATTCAAAACAATACGCATGATGTGGTGGGTTTGTATATTTCCTGTTTTTTTCATTGCTTTAATTTGATAAAGACATTTGAGGATATTTATATTTCTAAGTAATAACTAGTATGAGATTAACGGTACACGATCTCCAGTAAAAACTGAGGATTTTAGTTTTTTTTTAGTTTGTTGAGCAAACTTAAAGTTAAAAAGAAAAAGAAAAGTTCCTGCTCATGTTGCACTGAGAAATCTGCAATATTGAACCTTGTTAAGGAAACAGTGCCGCAATAAGACACACATGTCTTTAGGTGTGGTTTAAGTTTTGCAACATCTTCAGTGTTGTTGTGTTTGTTCATGGCAATGGCAACAGTCATGAACTTGCAAAAGATGTTGACATGGTGACTTTGCAGAGAAGTATTTTTATTTAAATACAGGGCTAAATTGGAGCAGCCTGGTATCTTGCGTGTCTGTCACAGGCCTCCCAGGTGGCTCTGATAGGGCTGTTAGGGACTGGCGAGGCCAAACCAGGGCAGGGATCGAGGGGGAGGGGAGGATTTATACTTAAGGCCAGATCTGGGATCCGTCAGTGTGGGCGGGTCGGGTCGTCTTCAGCGTGACCTGCCACCTCTGATGGAGCTCTGAAAAGTGCAGCCTGACCCTAACGCCGAGCAGTCGTCCCTCACTGTCACAAGCCTGCGTCATCTGGATGGAGATCGTTCACTTTAGTGTAACACTCCTCTCTTGTCTTGTGCTGTGTATCCATTCAATTTGGAAATCAAAGATATCTGATTTCATATTGAATTAAAGTTTAAAAAAAAAAAAAAAAACCTACAAACAGACGCAAATAGATTATTTTGAAGTTTTAAGTATAAAATTACATTTTTTACAATGCAGCAAAAATAAAACCACTCCCCTGTCTGCATGAAAAGCACAGCGATGCCTCTCAATTAAACCTGCACAGCAGCAGCCACCACTTTAAAACACATAGATGTAGTTTTTCACAATTGTATGATCTGCCAAAAAGTCCAGTCTCGCCCTTTGTTGAGCATCTACAGTGGAAGAAACACGGATAATAAAGGTCTCTTTATGATGAGGCTCCTGCACACAGAGGCACAAAAAAAACTTAAGAAAAAAGATCTATCAAGAGGTGGGAATTACATTGCCCTGTGCTGGGGTGGGAAAAATGAAGCAGGCATTTCTGAGCTAGCTGGCAACATAACCTTCAGAAACATCCTATTTTTCATTAGAGTTGTGTCAGACAGCTATGCCTTTAATAACATTCATCCCCGTACCAAGGAGAGGATAACTCAAGCTTTAGGCACATAATGAATAGGAGAATAGGCCCTGGCGCTGTTAAGAACAGGACAGCCAAACAGGCAGAGCTGCACTGCTGCACTCATGGCAAGCCTTTCACAGCACGGCATCCTCCTGTATTAACACCATGCAAATGAACAGTCAGATGCTTCCTGAGGTGGCTCTCTAATGTGGCCCTGTTAATTACTGTCATTAGAGCAGGGGGTAGGAGAGAGTACTAACAAGCCACCGTCCTCATGATCTCTGCATTTGAAAGTCATCTTCAGCAATAAATACATGTCAGAACCCCAGTAAGAAAATTGCAAATTGCCAAATTTGCTGACAGAGTGGAAATATTTCTGCTGACTCCGAGCAGCCTGTCGGTGATGGATGCATTCTTGACACAGTCTTGGTGTTTAGACTTAAGAAATAATGAGTATCAATGTCCCAACCGTGGAATATGCAAAGATGAAAGAGCGCTGTGTGGGTTTAATTAAGGGAAGCCGAGGCAGGAGCTGCTCTCAAAGAGAGTGACCCGACATGATCAGGTTCTTATTGCTGTCATTTTTGTGCTGAAGTATGGCCGGCGAGGTAGAAGCAGCGCTTTAATAAGACCGACGTAATGTCACAGCAAGCGAGTACGAGGTGCTAATGCGCTGTAGATGTAGCCCGGATATATTCCTGTGCAGTACGTCTCAATTTCAGGAACCCAGGTTAACATATAGTATGTCATTCAAATGAGGCCAAAGTGAGGCTCTGTGAATCGGGTCTGTTTTTGTTTTAAGATCAGTTGAATTGGTTTTCACTGTATCATTACAACCGTGGGGGGTGTGGGTACTCATGGTTTCCACAGTCAAGTAGAGTGTTTTGTTTTACAAATGCCCTCCGGCAGTTCACACTCCCTGTAACAGGGGGAAGAAAAAATGTTTCTCATACTTCAGAGAGCAAAACAAAATATCCCCTATTATGTCTGTGATGCATCAAATCCCTCGTATGGCCTTGAATTTAGTTTCTGCCCAAAAAAGTGCAGGGTGACACAGTCAATATATTCAACACGCGAGGCCACGTCCAGGCTAATACAGAAGACTTTTCTCCCTCTCTTCTTCTCTATTTCTTTGTTTCACTTTTCCCCTCATTCTCTTCTCTGTTTTTCAAACGTCTTTGCTGTTGAGGACAAATCAAAGGCTCTATTTTACTAATGTAACACTGAGCAGACTGTGAGGTGGCTGTGGGGATAATGAGGGACTGCAGAGATGTGAAACAGACAGGCTGAAATGGATAATTAGGACAGAAAGTTTCTGCGATGCCAATGACACTCTACAGAAAATAGGATCATTAAGTTCTATATAAAATCTCTCTATGTACAGTGTATCTATATAACACTGCTCATCCTCTTCATCCCGTTTCATTACAACTTTTCATTTCATTACAACTGAAGCTCTGTTTAATTTAAGGTGCAGCCCATACTTCTGTTTTAGAGAAATGTCAGAATGTAGCCACTTTAACTATCTTTATAACTACCTGTGAATATATTTAGCATAATTACTGCTTTGACCTGCCGGAGGAATACGTGAATACTTCTTGTATTTTCACACGACTGGCCACTTTTTTTTTTTAGTTATTCTGCAAACCTGACAGTCTTGTTGTGGATGTAGGTATTTCAGATTAAAGTTGTGGTCTGATTGTTAAAGATGAAACGTAAAAGAAAAGAGAGCTCAGGAGTATTTCATACTGTACCAGAGGGTCTGGTGCAGGCAAACTGGATAATGAGCTGCAATAGCTGTTAAAAGGCGTTTGAGGGAGATATCATGCTATGTTGCTCTATTATGATTAGATTTCTCCTTGACAATATGAAAAGATCAAATCAATATCTACTGAGATTTTGATGATCCACATGCCACCCCCATCCAGTTCACCCCCTCCCCAGACTCTATTGAGAGAGCATGATCTGACACCACAGTAACGTCAGGCTTCTCTCTGCTACTGTGAAAATATGTAACTTCGATTAGTGAAATGCTGAACAAAATGACCTGTGTTTTGGATTCGCTCCCAAATGTTTCTGTTTGGATACTGATGACAGGACCTATTGTGTTTCACTTTAAAGCAATTCAATTAGGAGTCATTAGTCCTCTGAGTGATTACCAGTGGCCTATTGATAGAGAGGAAGGACACACTAATTAAAGGGCATTTAAATGTTTCTCGGCGCAGAGTAATGGGGAGAAACACAGCATTTAAAATGCAGTTTGGAGGAAAATATCCTTGCACAGCAAATGACCGACATAACATGTTCACTTTGCTCTCTGCAAATTCCCTTTATAGGCACATATATGGGAATGGATCCCAAAGGAATAGTAAAATGTGGTCATACAACAGTCACCAAGAAGCTAGCAGCACTGCTAAAAATGCAGGTAAATATTCAGATGTTATGGCTTTCCACTCAGGAAAAAAAACAAAAAAAGACAGATAAATGACGAAACCGATATAAAATCATGGCAGGTATTTATAGTGCATATGTGAAATTGCGTATATAAGCATTCGACTATAGGCAAGGAGCGAATTATCTTTCATTTTTAATTGACTGTCAGTGCATCTTTCAATTCATTGTATCAGAGATGGATAGGTACTTTAATTGTCTATCATGAAGTTAATTCCATTCTTAGATGAATGGTAGTGATTATATTGAGGGAAGGTGACTTACTCTAAATCCACTTCCCTTTTCTATAATAGGCAACAGCTTCTTTATGGAGCTAGACTGTTTACTGAGGAAAACATCAGAGGTTGAGTTAAATATATTCTGTCTATATCCACAAGGTGAATATATAAAGGTTCATTATTTAAATATAAAAGCATACTGAAAACTATATCATCTTAATCTGAAATAAATGATACACAAATGAAATAATGCAGCATTTGCACAGGTCAGAAAATCATATTTCATTCCTATGTGTATTTCCAGAGACTCATCAGGCGCAGCACAAGGACACTCCACCTCTACAGTGTTGAAAGGACTGCTTTGTGTTAACATAGTGAGAGAGATATTGATTAAAGTATGATAAGAAGAAGCTCCAGTCCCAGGGCAGAGCCTCTACAGCTATGATTAAATACACTGCACTGAGTTAGGACCTATATCTCAGAGAGAAGCAAACCTTGTGCGTCTGTATACAGCAAATTATCTTTTCCACTAATATAGAATCAAAGAGTATAAGAGCTGTAAAACCCTAATTATAGCTCTTTTGATATCAAAGCAGATATAGTCCGTGGCTGCATCCTACTTTTGAGAGTAACCGTTTTGTCCCAAATACTTCAGACATAATCGGGTGTTTTGGATCACAGCACTACAACAGTCTCTGCTTTTTAATATTTGGCCAAAACATGTCAAAGGTGCAGCTTTGTGTCACAAAAACACAAGATAGTACAACTGTGCTATACAACAACATACATAAGGGGCTGTAAGTGGCGTATCATTATCTTATTATTCTGGATGTCATACCCAGTGCAGGTGACTTGCAATAAACAAGCACAGTATTAAAGGTAGGGAATGCCTTTATGATGAGTAGTTATGGACAGGCAACTGCTGATTTAAGATGTTTTCGGCTCATAATTGTAGCGATGGGCAGCACTGTACTAAAGGAACCCAGCACTTCACTAATAGGAAGATGCCACAGTTTGACAAGGTCGTAGAAATGAATTAGAGGATTTTATAAAATCAGTCCAAATAGTTTACTACTAAATAAATAGAGGAAAATGTTTGCAGTTGGTCCAAATACAGTACTACAAAATATAATAATAAGCTGCCAAATATAACAAACCTTGCATTGAACCTATTTTAACTATTATGTGGTATTTCAACAGGACATGGTAAAATTGGTGGTAAAACACAAATAGGTACTTTCATTTTTTAAAATTTGTAGGCATGTACATGCTTTTAGTTTATCATGTTTTAAAACTGAGGCTCAGCTTTTGTGTCAGATTGAATTGTATGTCCTGTTGTCTAAACAAAAGTTTTAAAATATGTTACATTTATTAATCTGTTACGAATATCTGCAATATGTATGATGCATTTCTATATATAAATATATATATATATATATAAATATATATATAGAATAATATAAACATTTTTTTCTTTTAGATTTTTTTTCAGCTTTGATAAGATACAAAATATCAAGTTATTCAACATAAAATCTTTGGAATAATTCCATGAGTTTTGTGAAGTTGGTTCTAAATAAAACATGTTTAAACTAACTTATATGTATGAAATTGCACCATGTAAGATGAAGTCACATTCACTGACATATAAACAAACTTGGTGAGATGAGGTCAGAGGGGATCACTTAATGAAGCTTTAAGAAGAGTGTTGTGTGTTCAATCTGACACAGAAACCCTGACATGGTACTTTGGTTGTGTCTTTATCTTTTCAGCTTTTTTTTTTTTTTTTCTATAATCACAATTAAATATCTGTTTGACTTCCACTGGAATACAAAATAAATTCAGCTGACAGTATTTAAGTGATCCATTTCTCTATTTTTGCATCAAATCAGGACGCCATGTTATCATATTTGTATAAAAATGCATTAGTTAAAATACTTTTCTTTGAAAACTGGATGATGCAATTCTGCATGCCAGCTGCATTCTTGGGTTTTAGCTACGCAGCCAAAATAACTGTGAGAAATGTCCCCTTGGCCTGACTTTTATTCCTCACCTTATTCCCAATGTCATTCATTTGCCACTGAAGGTAACAAGCCTTTTCCACTCGGTGCTCTGTAACGGCAGACCTTTAATAGCCATTTCCCGGTGTGGCAAGGGGAGAGAGGGGGAACATGTTTATTTGTGTGTCTGCACATGCCTCTCCAGCGATTCTCTCTGCTCCACTCACCCAGCTGCTGGCTGGAGGAGTGATTCATGGGCCTGACAGATGCCTGGTGCAGCTGGATCTGTCCTTGATCATCCCAAAAGCCTGGACAGCACTGTCATTCACCATTGCCCAAATTATCTCTGTATTGACTGCAGAACCCTCTGTGACAGCGCCGTAATGGCTAATTACCCAGGATGCTTTGGGTACTTTTAAACCCCAGAGTGTTCTCTTGCTGTCTTGCCATGCGACTGCTGCTGCTACCGCGTGTCGTTGTGAGGGCCACCGTTTTCTCTAGCCCCACCTGAGTACCACGGCTTAAGGATCCCGGGGAAAAAAAAAAAAAAAAGAAAGCGTCCATGCAACAGAAAGCAAGCCATGATATCCTCTTTTCCAGAAATTATGCGGTGACGGCGAAGTAACAAAACACTTTTCTTCTGGTCTCAGTGGTGTTTGGTGGGCTGTCGTTTGTGACATCTCATAGAAGTGAAATGTGCACATAAATTACCATTTACGGTCTGTCTGTTTCTCTATCCTTCTCTGCACGTCAGGGGAATTATCTTGTGAAACACACACAGAGTTAATTATCAAAATCTGTCTAATGATGTTAGAAAAATGAGCTAATTGAAATCTTTTTCAATATGTAAATATCAATGTGTACATAATCATAAAAATATATTTTAGGGAAACAACACTAGCTGCTGGAATTTGCCTATTTGAGTCAAGAAGTCCACCAAAAACATACTCATCAACAATTTTTAAAGCTGCAATCTTGCTTTAGACTTTGAGATGCATTTCAGGAAAAAGGTGACAGAGGGAAATGAAAGGAAATGAACAGAGAGACAGAAAGAGGGAAGGAGAAGGTGAGGGAATAGAGGGTACAAAATCCCATCCTGACTGTTAGAGAAGATGATGAGGTCCCCTGAGAATGGACAGAGCAGAGAGGGAGCAGCTTTTCCTCACAAAGACTCCAGTAATTTGCCACATCCTGTCCGCGCACCCGGCATGGAAGCCACTCTGTCCTTAATTACCAGGATAACAAACCCCATCCCCTCCCTGCTCCTGATGGTCCTGTTCTCCTCGCGTTACCCCCCACCCCCACCCTCAGCAAACATCGCCACCGCCACCAAGGCTTCCTGAGCACCTCCTTCCCATCAGTGTCGTGGTAGAAATGGATTGCCTCTGCTAGTGTCTGCAGACAGTGGAAGGATGGACACCAAATAAAGTGATAAAAGCTGAGAGAACGGCCCCTGCCTCGGTTAGCGGCTCTGATCTTGATGGACAGGGGCAGTATAATGACACAGAGGCCTCACCTGGATAAACTAGCAGTTCTGACAGCCCTGTTAGCCATATACACAGGGGAAACCCTTTAGACAGGCTCACCACCACTGATCTTCTGCAGCTAATAACACTGGTAAAATATGTTGATTGGTCCTTGAGAACAATGCATTATTTTATCAGTTATATTCTTTTAGGTTAAAAATTAATTTTCAGTCTACTACAAATTATTTCTAGTTTCCAAAAAAATCAGTTGAAGAGACATTAAAATCTACATCATGAGACATTGCAAACCTTGTGTCTTGTCATGACATCGCTGGCATGCGACAACCAGGGTATAGGGGCCGTGGCCTTTTCGTCTGGCCATCGTCTGTCACCTCCAAGATGGCGCCGCGTCTGCCTCGGCTTTATTTGCACTGGCTTTTTGCATATGTCTGCGTTGCTACATTCACCCTGACTCTTCAGAATCAAAACAAAGAGGGCGGAGGGTGTTGGGGGTTGGCAGGAGTGACATGACAGTCCTGCTTTACCACCGTATATCCACATACTATCAGCTCAGAGGGAATGACGAGGCTGAATTAGCAAAGTGTTTTGTGTGCCTTTCTTCCTGCGAGCAGGCAGTGGGAGGGTCTGTTAGTCCTGGGGGTGAAAGGGTTAGAGGGGTGTGTGTGTCTGTGTTACCAGTCACCTGCTGCTAAATCCTATTAGCAAGGCCCGGGGGTTAAACCAACCATCACCATTAAAGGCCTGTCAGGGGAAAGCCCACAAATAATAGGGCTGATCGCTACAACTCACAAATAATAAGGTGCTTTGATAGTGGATAATCAATTAGTGATAATAGGAGGAGGCTTGACATTCTGACGGGGGAAAATACGAACATAAAGACAACAACAAAGAACTTGAGAGAAATGAGAATTTAGACTTTGATTAGCAACTCATTTTTAGCGGAGCACCATTAAATCAGCAATTTTAACATTTAATTTTGCTTTATTTTTTAGTTTATTTTTAGATGTAATTTAGAAATTTTCCAGTTATAAAAAATACGAAAGGTGTTCATGGTCAATAGAACACATTTACTTTGATCTTTAAATTGACTGATTGACTATTGATTTATTCTATTAAGCCATTAATAGTAAAAAAAAAAAAAAAAGGTCTGGGTTTTAAAGGTAACTTCAGGTTACATGTTGTTTCAAATGAGACCCAAATAGAAATACTTTTTACACTGCTTGAATCTTAACTGCGGCAATTTTTCACAATAAATTAGTCGTCGCAGTTGTATTCAGCCCACATGTCGTGGAACAGACAGTGGAAGTGTCTGTCTTGACTTTTCAACTAAACCAAGGACAAAACAGCGCTTAGCTCTGAGGCCTCATCGCCTCTAAAAATGAATTACAAGTCAAAGTCATAAAGCAGATATTGTTATTCAAGGATTAGAGCGTCAAGCCTAAACATTTCCATATGTTTTCTACCGAGAGGAAAACGAGGTGAGAAAAAATTGGCAAAGCAAGTGTTAAATGAGATGAGAAGTGACAGTTTACATCTCCAGCCACAATTAACACGTTGATGGCGATTTTCGCTGGGCCCCTCACAGTGATAATGCCTGTTGTCAAATCTGTTTAGCACGCCAAATCTCCTGGAGCCTTCAGCTAGGCAGCAAGCTTTTGACAGATTGAAGGTTCAGAGATAGGCTATCATGACAGATGGAAGCTGGCATCGATGTTCAGCTCTCGCCAATCACAGGGGACCTGCCCCCCTTATTCTGGGGGGCGCAGCTCCGCAACCTTCCCCCCTCTGATGGGAGCAGGGGATGGCATTGTTAAGCAGTGCATCTGTGAGACTCAGTCTCCTCTGATGGAAGCATAAGGCAAAGAGCTCTCAAGCAAAAGACGGCCACTGCTGTAAGCACATTTCAGATATGATGGGAGGCTAGCTCCAGGGAATTGTGGAAGAGGAAAAAGTTTGAAACATTTTGAGGAGCAGAGGAAGACCCAGGAGAGAAGAGAGCGACTGCAGCAAGCCTCAGCTATTCAGTAATGCCATCATTAAATTTGATTATTACCTAAATGCTGGCAAATGCTCTGCAGTCACAGCACAGAGGAGACTGACAGAAACATTTAGTTGATCGCTATTTATATCTGATTAGCAGAATGACATTTTACTTCTGACCAACAGAATACCAGCTCTTAAATACTCAATACTGCAAAGGAAAATCAATTTACATAGCCGTGGCTTGTGTATAAAGTCCTCCTTAGAACTCAGACTACAGTATGATTACCCTTAATGAGATCCATCTGAAATGGTGGCACAGGAAGAACTCATTAAACTGAGCTTGTTCTAATCAGACAGGCTTATATGGATTCTGCATACATCAGAAATTGTTCTGAAAAAGAAAAATACATCAGGGCCTCTGAAACAGAAGAAGGGATCCGATAATTAAGTATCTGCCATGCGCTGATGATATCACGAGTGTTAATGATCACTATAATGACAGTTCACGCAGCACCCAGTTGATTTACAATACACCTACTGTGAGGCACCACTGCGACAAACACTGCAGCAAACACACCCAAGCGAAAACAGTTTAGTATAGATTAAAAAGCCATGAGTTAGACCCAATAGGCACTTTTAGGGAAAAGAATTAAATGCTTACTTGCACTATAAGATTTCCACAGGTAGATAACTTTAAGATGCAGCGTTGTTGGTTTACTTGCTGTCAGGCAGCCCTCTAAGTTGTTTGGTCTCTCCCTCCCTGTTTAGGCGAACACATTGTTGATTCAGACCCATCATGTTGAGGCTTGAGGTCACCCTGTCTCAGGCTTGGCTAGTTAGCAGCAGCCCACCTGATGGCCCAGAGGAAATCACAGCAGCCGCACTCACAGGAGAGGGCCTGACAGCCAGGCCCCGCACCAGAGAGAGGGGTCCAGCCAGGGGGGGTGGAGAGAGGAGGGTCAGGATGGGGGGAGGGAGGAGAGAGAAAAGGGAGAGGGTTCTAGAGAGGAAGGAGAGAAGAGGGGGGGGGGTCCTTCAAAAGCAGGGAGGGATGAGAGACGGCTAAAGAGGGCACAACGGTGGGTAGTATAATGGTTGTATTAAGTGAGGAAGTGTGGTTAAAAAAACACTTAGGTCTCAGTGATGAAAGGAGGGTGCAAGACTAACACGCTGGGTGGTGCGCTAGAAAAAGAAAAAGAGAGATGAGAAATGAGGCAGACAGGTCCTAGGTTAAGTTGTACAAAAAGAGGGAGGTTCAGTCAGTGTGAGAGAGTGATGAGGATCCTGATTCGCAAAGATGGATGCCTGAAATTTGAAGGGAAGGAGAGGGATTTCCGTTCAGTGGTATATGCGGATCTATACGGGGGGCTTGTCTTGTGGTCTAGTTGTCTAGATTTTCCAACACCTAACAGCAATTTCTGTTCAAGCAGAAGCAAAAGTGCACTGTGTAAATGAAGTGAGGCATCAGTGTAAGTTATCCTGGGGCAGTGATGCTGCTCTTGCAGAGAAAACGTTGGCTGTAAAATGCTGTGATGAACAGCAGACATTTCCAGTTCACAAGTCTCCCAGTCTCTCCTGAGAGTCTGCTTCATCCCTATTATAGCCAATAATAGCCCATTGTAGTCAAATGCTCTTTCTCTTCACTGTGACTGAATGAGGACACATTATTTACTGAGAGGAGACAACACTAATACACCGCTGCAGAAAACTGCTGACAGGAAGAGGGCAAAAATCATAGGTTTTCCCTCCTAGAGGACGTTACACTTCTTTATATTTATAGTTATGTTTAATAACATCCCACAATCTGCCAATATACCTCGAGACAACCTCCACAGTCGCTCTCACTGCAGGCTCACCTACAAGGTGTTAAACTGAGGAGATAAAAATCAATGTTTTATCTCCACTTTCTACAGTAAGTGTATATTGACACTTATGAGATCATTGTGTATTATGTGAAATATAGAGCCTTAAACCTTTTGACACAAAACCTACATCATTTTATAATTTTAAGTAAATGAGACACATTATTAACAGATAACTAGTTTTAATGTTGTGATAGATTGGTGTATATTCAGATTAAAGGGGGGTTGGGATAATATTTTAAATTTCAAGATTTCACATATCACATTACAGTGGGGACACGTCTTTTTATTATTTATGATTACAGTTTGTGTAGATTATGTACAAATTAAAATGCTAAAACAATTAAATGAGTCCTTTAATACTTCTTACTCTCCGCAGATTAAAGCCCTCTGCAGTTCAACAGGCAATAACTGCAAAATGCAGATCAAAACATCACAGTATCCATGTGCCATTTAACACAGTTTCTTAAGGTTTCCATTTTGTTCTTATGTCCAAAGGAATCCAGAGACAAATGCCTCACCACAAAGTCATACACCATTAATGCAGTCAGTGGTGCTGCAGCCTCAGAATCTTATTATCTTAGTTGGTTCAGCCTCATTAGCTGTTCTATGCATATTAATGGATGGGAAATGGAAAACTATACCCCATTTAAGAACAAAACATGCTCAAAGTACTCGCTGCTTTGAGGTTATAGGACATAACTCACTCTGCAAATTGCTATCATCGGGCTCCTGGCAGAACCCTGCTGTTTTCTTTACCCAAAAGCCCCTGGTTCCCTTGTAGAGACAGAGTTTCATTAACCTGCACTGCATTCAGATGCCATTATGGCTCTAATTATGGCACATGCTCTTGTGAAGAACTGCCTGGGTTCTCAAACACTTTTATGTCCAGCTGTCCTGTCGCCACTGCCGCCGCAAAAGTTCCAGATAGAGAAGATGTGCTAATCTCAGATGCATTGAAGCTGGCTTTGTCGACTTATGCAGGCTTATCTATCATGGTCACGACTGCATTAGACATAAGACCTTAAGTTTGCAGGCACTGAAGTAGAAAGGAGAGCAAATTAAATTCTTCTCATCTACCTCCTCAGCTGTGTCCAGATTGCATCAGTCAAAAAAAAAAAAAAAAAAAAAAAAAAAAAAAAAAAAATCTTTCACTCTTGAGGATAAAACTAGCACCTAGCAATGCGGAGGTAAGTCTTCATGTTCTCCTTATTTTCCCCAACAGAAAGGCAATGCTGTTTTCTACTGTAGCAGTCTGTACTTAATGATTAGAAAAGCGAGATAATGACAGTGTGTTTGCCACTATAGAGTCGGCCCATCTGCCAACAGACCAATGGAGACCTTAGCCTAGGAAACAAATAAAACCTCTGTCCAGTGTCTCATTATCCATGAAAGTATCTCCTTGGCTTCCTCTGTCTAATCAAAGGGAAAGGAAACACAGGAACAAGCTGAAAAATTCCAGCATGAGGGAGATTGAAACGGTTCCCTCAGTGTTGAGCATTGCTCACTCACAGCCCATAGTGAAGGTAAGAAGATCTTTTGGCAGGTGCTGTGGGCTGTCAGAGCTGTAGATGAGCCCTGCTGCTGGATAACATCTTGCCAAATGCTCGAAGCTTGTCAGTTAACAGTCTGCCAGAAAAAGGTGGACAGCTACTAACCTCTTGGAGAAAAAGACAAAGACCAACAGTAAGTTCCTCGCAATAAAAAGAAAGTTTAGAGTTCTTTGAGTGAATCCACTATTACTCTTACAATGATGAACTTAAACCACTGGCATTTTATGCTAAAATGTCAAGAAGAGCACATTTCAGTCAGTGCCTTGTCACAAGACATATTTTCTGGACAGTCATTGGAAAAACGTAACTGGCCAGAAAGATTCATTTAACTACTGACAAATGTAATGGCTTTAAGTTACATATCCATGTAATCTTACATTTATGGTAAGGAGGCAGTCAGCACTACAATATGCTACTTTCTCTCCTTTCTCTTCACGCTCTCCATCTGTCTCATTGTTCCTTGACATTTGGAGTTTCTGTGGACGCGTCAGTTCTTCTACCTGCCTTGAAGTCTGATAATTACTATGAAATTTGTGGTTAATTATGCTGCATGAAGTCAAATCAGACTGTAACCTGTTGTCACTAGCAAACGCGATGTTTCCGCTGAATACATAAATGATTGCCACCACTGCACTGTCATTAAGATATAATTACTAGACTCTGCAGAGCGCTTTTAATTTGAAACAATGTATACAGGAAGTGAACTCACATGGAAATACCATTTAACTAGCTAGTATACTGGATACATTTTTATTACCAACTAAACACTGCAAAGAGATGGAAATGGATCTAAACAACACAACACTCAACCATAAATTGCTAAAGGTCTTTTTCAGATCACTAATCAAAGCATAAAAATGGAGAACATACATAACGTTGAAGTGTTTTGAATACTGCTGATGGACACTCAACTTCCAGTGTGCAGCCCAGACCAGCAACACTTGTAGCAGCCAGATAACCAGCTTACATTAGCCAACTGTAAAAAGAGTTGCTAGTAGTCAATACTTGTTTGTACTTTTTAGGTCTGTTATAAAAAGCAGAGTTATATAAATGCTTGGTGAAGAAAGTTTAACATCCATCAAACCCAGATCAGACCCAGATATTTATCTCAGGAGTTGGTGGACCAAACCAGACAATGCTGGACTTGACATTTGACAGGTAACAAGACACGGGGTTCCAATGGGATGCCCCTGCCCTTCTGTTTCTCTTAGATGTGTAATTAGGCAATTGTTTGCTATTGGTTTAGCCAAAAGAACATCATCCAATTGTGGTATGATGGTAGACTGCTGTGAGTGCGTTTTGATGTTGGTTTTGGCTTTAACATGAAATGATAATAACAAGTGAATTAGTCAAGTGAATTGTGATTTACAGGCTCTTTCTTGGAGGATAATTTCAAAACCACAAGAAAGACACGTTTTCCCTTTGTAAATTGTGTAATATATTACAAAGTAATACAACAGTAATCATACTGAATTTAAAAGTTTATAATTATATAAATCAAATATCCACACCATGTTAATTATATGCTCCACACTTCATGTATAGAATTATTACTTTCCATGTTTTTACATATGCAGACAAACCTCAACAAGAAAACATTACAAAATTGTAATTCATTTTCATCCAAAGCCGATCGCCTTATTAAAGGTTGATGTGGCGTCTGAGCAGCAGATCATTTTAATGTTGTATTGTGAGCAGAGCAGGATATGAAAGAAAATTTCAACCTTGGCATATTTTTGATAAAACATTGGCAGGAAATTGAAAATGTTTCATATTAAGAAGCTGTAATCTTTATAACAGACATATCAGTGAAACGTGAAGATGATCTTACTTGTGTCCAAACTCTAGCTACTTAAAACAAGTTTAAGACTTATCTGTTCGCTTCTGCTAATTGCTCTCTGACTCTGAAATACTCTGTGACTTTTTTGTGTGTTGCTCTTATTCTTTGTATGCTTTATCCTTGTTCTTTTTTTAGAATTCTTCTAATTCTATGTAGTTCTTTGTATCTTTGTATATATATATATATATATATATATATATATATATATATATATATATATATATATATATTTGCCTCTGTATGAAATGAAATGTAAATAAACTTTCCTTGAAAATATGAACTGTGAGGCCTAATTATTTATGTTTATTACTCTTTAATGTCAATCACTGAAAAATATCTCCAATAACCAACATAATTTTTAATTGTAAATAAAAATGACTTGCCCTGACTCACTTGGTAAACCCATTAAAATTCTTATCTATAAAAGCAGTGCACACAGAATCATCGGTTAATTCTTACATTTAGGAAATCTTTGTTCAGCCACGTTGGTAATGACAGTGTAATTAAATCTCTATGGTACGCATATAAAAGGTAAACCCATCTACTAACTCTGACTACTGAAAAAAGTTCCATATTGCACCTGCAGTATGTAAGTTCTCCTGGGACAAACTCAACAACCCTTAAAGGTGCTAAACAGCACTTTTTATTTGGAGTATAGTTTTTTTTCCTTCAGCATCTCTAACATTCATCTGAAATAGTCCCAAGAGATCTCAAAGGTGACCTCATGTGTAAAGGAGAGGCACAATCACTAACTTTATTTTCTTTAGCAATAATGAAACATGCAACCTTCCACTATCATAATTAGTAAGTTGTACTAAGCAAGTGATTTATTGACTTGAAACAAAAAACAAAACTGAACTATTACTGAACTATTGTAATATGGCAACACGAGTGAACAGGAAGATGGATTTACAGAATATGACGAGTGTTACTGATCCTTTAACATCAGCAGGATGAGCAGTGTGTAAATCGCTCTAGCTGCTTATCTTTGATGGCACTCCATATTTTTTTTTTTTTTTTTTTTTTTTAAAAAGAAAAGATTTAAGCAAAGTTGAAGGAGACCAACCATAGTAAGCGGATGTTTTTCTTTTTATTTCCCTTACTAACAGAACAAACAATTGAGTTAATGTGACCTCATGATTGAAAACACAGTTGAAGAGTACACACTTGCAATGTACTAATTCCAATAAAGCCTTTTCCTATCTAAATAATTTTGCTTTAATTATAACCACCATAACAACGAGCCACAGTGAGATAAATAAATAACTTCACTGTCCTCCCTGGAATTGTTCTGATGCAGAGGCCTGCCTAGGCATTATAAACCTAATTAGCAGAAGATTACTATGCAGTGTGCAAGGCTGTGGTCCAGAAAGACATCATTAGGTCTTCTGATGGGGATATGCCTTCAGCACATTGATTCTTTTTCGCTCCAAGAACAATGCAGATTGCAGACTTTATAATTGGGCTTTCAGGTCACTTGCGACTTCACTTGCACTATGTGTGGCTGGCAATCTCCATTCAAACAAAGAAGCCTATAACCACAATGGCACCAAGTAGAGTGCATACCTCAGCCAAGGCCAAACAATCCTACACATCTGTCAGAGCCAGATTATTATCTGGATTTGTACCACATCATACAAACTAACAGATCTCAACACTATAAATACGTCTGATCCCTTACTCTCTTGCCATCTCTGTTTCTGCACTGATGTGAAGTAAAACAACAACCACAGAGAAACACAAGAGGAAATAGTTTTTGCACATGAAGACAAAGGCTGACATGAATTATATTCATAAATATATTTATTTCATGTAAACTATAAATAAATACAGTTTGGTTTAAATACATACAAAGTGCTTCAGAGATGCAATATGGTTTGTAAAATCATAAACCCAGCATATAAAGAGCCTGGAAATAAATGTGATTATCTATGTGAGTCATGCTGTTCTGTGCTGCTCATGCTTCCAGTGGACACTGGGGACATTTGACATCATGTAGTAATTATTTAAACTATGAATACAACCATCCCTCTGTCGTCGATGTAGCTGTGTGAAATTCAGTTTCAAAACTTCTCAATGCTGCCCAAATCATTTCATGCCTGGAGGTATAAATGTAACATTTTGATAATATGAACATGTTTAGAAACAATTTACCGTTAGTAAGTAGCTCCAAATATAAACATCCATATCCCATTTACCCATTAATTCACATTTAGCCTAGATTTCCTTCTCCCCAGCTATGTTCTCCAGCTCCTCATGAGCAATCCCCAAGGCATTTCTAGTCCAGGTGGGATTGTGTAATCTCTGTAATGTTCTGGGTCTGCCCCAGATGTCCAAACTCCTCAGATTTCCCCAAAAGAGGGAGCCCAGAGACCAAATGAAGGACAATAATTCTGACCTTTGCTACTCAAAATCTCACGCTTTCTAATGCTGCCAGGAGCTTATAACTTTCTTAGCTGGAAGGAAGAGTGAATGGTAAATGAAGAGCCTTAAAGTTTAGCCTCCTTTTCACCGTGACTGTCAAGCACAATGCCTGAATCACTGTCAGCACTTCACTGCCCCTCAATTGTAAATGCCATGTTATTCTTACCAGTGAGGGGGAACACATGGTTCTTGAAAGACATTCACTTTAAGCAACAAATGACTTCCAACATGAGTGTGGGCAATCCACCATTTTTAAAAAAAGGATATCTTGGCTTTGGATATGGCAGCGGTGAACTGCAGTATTAAGTAGCTAAAGACTGGAGATCATAGCTGTGCTTAACTTAAAAGTCACCGATCTGCACTCTCTTCACTCTTTGGTTTTACCAAAAGATTCTGTTCATGAAAATCACAAAAAAAAAAAAAAAAAAAAGAAACAAAGCCCAAACTTGACTGAACCTAACACCCAGAAATCAAGTGAGTTCCTGACTTGAAAGAATTAACAAACTCACTCCAATTATACAAGGAGATGGTTATTACAGTTACCCTGAAGAGGACTTAGTGGAAGTAGCACAATGTGTAAGTTCTATATTCTGTTTTTCCACTGTTCAACTTGTCCATTTGTAATCACCAAAGTCTCCTTGCCCACCTAAATACCTGTTTCTAGTTCCAGTATTTATTTATCTGTTTATGTTTCTGTTCTTCTTCTAGAGAACTGCCTTGTGTTCTTTCTTCCTGTGTTTGAATTACCTGTGTTAAATTTCCTGCCTGCCTGTCTGGACTCCTGTTAATCTCGCCGTCTGCCTGAAAGCCAGTTTATTTCTTCACCTCACCAACACGTCTGTTTGTTGGTTTGTTTGTCAGCAAGAATATACAAAAAAAAAAAAAAAAAGGCATTCAACCGATTTGCACCAAACTTGGTGGAAAACTGGACCATTTTGGTGCAAAATTGTTTGAGGGGGTAAATATTGGAGATCTTTTAAAGAATCATTTCCTTTCAAGGTTGCAAAATTTGTCAACATTTTTTTCTATTTCTGAATTATTGTTCTGGCGCCAGGTACACTCAAGTAAGTTAATTATTATGGAGAGTCCATCAGGTAACACAGTAACAAAACAAGATTAAAGATTCAAGACTTAAAAGCTCCAGTCGGTCAATCTTCAGTAGATAATTTTCTAAGAGCTTAGTGTGCAGTAATAATATTAATTAGAGTCCACTCAGCCCCTTTGACAGCACATCTCAGTCTGTAAGACACTTTCTTGTATTTCTTCACATTTTCTGACAGCAAGTCCTGAGCCCTTGGCAGGAGCACGCTGCTTTGGGCCAAAGGATCCATTGACCCAGAGTTTCTAATTTGGAAATGACCATAGAGTTGTCAAATGGTTGATATCATTGGCCACTAGATTTCAGCTAAGAAAAGCCATTTCTCCTCCTTTCTTACATCCCTCTAGATTTCTCCATCGTTACACACGTCTACTGAGGTTTCCCAGCAGAACTACAGGTCCCCATGTGGTGCCCTCTTGAGGTGCCTGTGACACCAGAGTGAGATAATCACCCTGTTCACTGTAGGTCAAATTGTAACAGGGCCAAAGAAAATACACAAAAAAGAAAATCACAAGTTTTGCACCACCTGCCTAACTTTTTAACCTTTAGAGCATCAGAGTAAATGTGAGGATAACATAATCACAGCCAAATTTACACTTTGGGGTTTTAAAGCTGTAAGAGTAAAAAAACTGTGATAACCATAAATATTCTAATGCTCTCTTCTGTCTCCTGCTTGGGTTGCGTTTTGTTTGCTTACTTTGCATTCCTCTATGTGCGTTCATAAGAGAGCTTGTTTAATCAGCTTTGCCTGCTGCCTTCCTATCTGGACTCACGCGTCCTATGTCTGTCTCCTGCACCGTGTTCTCTCTGGCTGGCGTTTGTAACAGAGCACTCCAGCCCTATTTGAGGTATGATAATCAGCTGATTAGCCAGCGAAGTCCTTTTCCCAGAGGCTCCTTTGTGTGCAAAATCCTCACACTCAATTGACATGTGGACATCATCAAGCTGATGAAATGCAATTGTAATGAACAAGTGAGGGAGAGCATCTGCAGTGGGACCCTGAACGAAAAGGACCCTTCCCTCCTGACATGCTAATGCTGAAAGCTGCTCTCAGCCTGTACTCCCTGTGGGTCCCTCATGGAAATGTGAAGAGATGCATATTCAAACTAGCGCCTTCTGAGGGGGCTAGATGTACGGAAGAGAGAGATGGGAGGGAAAAAAAACCCTGTGTGGACTTGGCCAAATGCTAATTCTGAGACAGATTATATTGCATCACGCGCAGTAATGATCTGACAGTTCATTTGTGAGGAGAGTTCAAGATCTGAGGTTTAATGCTTGGGTGGACGCAGGTGCTGAGCCCCAGCTCCTCAGAGCTGTCAGAGGAAGGCAGGGGGCTGCTGTCAAATTATCCCAGTTAAAAAGGCTGAGGCGCCTGCAAATATGAAAGACATTTAAGAAATTAATGCATTCGTATTCAACACATATTGCAACAGTGTTTCATTAGAGGTGCTCTAGTCATATTAAAACTGACACCTGACCTTTCACATTTCTCTGAGGCACTACGGAACATTCTTATTACATACATGCTTAAGTCAAAGAGAAGGTAATTGTGATAACTACCAATAATTAAACAAACTGACATTTTAGCACCACCATTTTTCCATTTATTTCTCTTCTTCTGGCACTGCACTGCAGAATTGTTGAAAAAGCTGTATTTGTGTTTGTTTGTTTTAGAGGAAAACTGGAAAAAAAAAAAAAAAAAACTGGAGGTTATGTGACTATCACACACACTGCCTAAGTATACCATTATTTCATCTCTTAGTTGTTAGCAAGGAGACTTACTGTATTACCGCTGCTGCTTTGTTTCTGCATAATCTTGTAATTACGATAAGCATGCATAAGAGAGACAAACATTTTCTGCTTTCATGCATAAAACATTCACAATAAAAAGACACAAAGAGGAAAGTCACAGAGACTATGAAAGTCAAGATTTGAGAAATTAAAACGAGAATTTCAACACTTGCAGCTGTGGTGTCACACAGCAGCTTGGAAAGTTTATGTCAGTGAATCAGGCATTTTACAAGCAGACTTCATCTTTTGACTACTTACATGAACAGAGAGAGGGCTCGCGCTTTGAAATTCAAGTACAGTTGGTCGAGGTCAAGCCACGTAAACAGACTGATGATGCCATACATATTGTTCTATATGGATAGATGTAGGTCATTACACCTATGGCCTCCTGCTGAGCTATTTTGTGATGACAGGACCTCTGGGCTTGGACCTCAGAGACAGAGCAAATGGGCAGTCAGCAGGCCCCCTGCTTTCTGAGCCTTTTGCGTCGCTGCAGTGTCAGGGGCTGAGAGGGTCATAGACCCTGATATCTAGACTCGCATACCTCAACACTATGCCTAACCCGATGTAAGCAGGACTAGACCCTAGACTCGGAGGTGGGCTCCCTCCCACCAGGTGTTCAGGATGGCATACATGTCTTCAGGGTATGGAGTGCCGCTGGCCGCCCAGGACTACACATGGTGCTGGGGGTCAAACATGGAGCCATGCTGGACCAGCTGTCGCTTTACTGTTCGCCCCAGCTCTGAGCCAGGCCCGTAGGAGAGAGCCAGATGCGCACACTCAGTCACTCTTCTGAAGCTCATCGCAACTTGAGTCTCTGTACCTGACCTCAGCGCTTTGGCATTATTTTACCAAGATCATTGCGGTAACTGAAGCAGACATATTGTCATGATTGAAAAAAAAATAATTCAACTTCGGGTCTCAAACACGACACACAAATTGTTCTTTAGTATTTCTCCAATAATTAGCAGGGTCGCTGTTGTGTGTTCACCATTCAGCGTACAAGGGCATCCATTAATTTGAAATGGCTAGGCTACCATGCTCACACATGTACGCACTCAGATCACAGACTTCGCACTGCTTTGGAAGCAGCAGCACTCCATCTTCTGTCTAACTGCAGCTAAAAGCATGAAAGCAGCAGTGAGATTTCATTTGGATAACTGACTGAAGGCACTGAGGGAGTAAAGCTCGCTGGAGAGATTTATACACCCAGCCTGATGCCTCCTGCTCCCTATAATAGAACAAAAGCTTGTTGTCTCTTCCAATTACAGATGTCAAAACGCTTATTTTGAGGGTTGTGATCTTTTCCCTTTTAATCTGCAAAGATAAAAGGTCTTAGCTTCATTAGCATGTGTTCTCTCCCCCCAGACTCAGATTCCCTGCAAGCAGCCAGCTCAGCCTTACAGCCTATTACCCACTCTTGGGGCCATTAAGGTCTAACATTAATGATGTGTAATTAGCATATGATGACAAATAATAACAATGCACTCCCATTCGATGTAATGGGGGGTAGGATAATAACATGGAATCCCACTGTTTCAACCGTACATAAAGCTCACAATATCTATGTTTTATTGCCCACGCTGTTGTTCAAAGGTATAATGGAGTGGGACGTGGTACGTGTGCATAAATTATTCAAATTAATATGTTTATCGAGAAATATCACAATTACAATACATCAATAAGTCAAAGTGCTTAATCTGCACAAAGCCTAACTGTAGTTAGATCATCCTCAGTGACAACAGAAGTAAGTTATACTATATATTTCCGAGAGGTGCAGCATTTTTTATGTTTGTGTGAAAATGTTACAAGAATATTGTGAGCTACCACTGTAACCTTAAAGTCCAACCATATGCACAGTAATTTTTATATCTACTAATTAACCAAATGGGCCAAATTGGCGAATAATGGGGCTGCTTTAGCGCACTCCACATCTTTCCTAGATCCATAATTTATAAATTACCTATTAAAGTTAATGACAGCAAGAACTCAAGTTAAATGGTGGGGTATTAGTAGACAAGTGATCAATTATGCTGTAGAACAGAGGCAAAGCAATCAGAAGTGACAGACCGTCTTCAAACAGCTCTTCTCATCCATTAAACAGGCTGCCTGTTTGTGTCAGCTGTGGGTCTGGAAGAAAACCATACAATTAAAGAGACCCCGCATGTTTACGCACACACATTCATATGCAGCGCCAACATGGAGCATCTTGTACTGTGTTTTGTGTAATGCAGCCCACGCTACTTTTTTTCTTTTTTTTCCATTTTTCACATCTGTCACAAAACAACCCATCACCAATTATACTGAAGCACAAACACGGCCGTTTTCAAATTTGTTGGTTACCTCCTGTAAAGAAGATGGTGGGGCATCTCAGATTCATACTAATCAAAGCACCTCAAAAGTAGAAACTGAATGAATATATTGACAAATACAAAAGTGAGGTGCTGTTGAAATAAACAAGTGTGGGATCCTACTGTCTGCGTGTTTTAAATAAGACTAGTAAAATTGGTTTAAAAAAAAAAATGGCGTCAATCCTTTAAAAATTCAGCGCTGAATCAATTTAAGTATTGCTTTACTGGATCCTTCTCTACATTACTAAAGAACAATAATCTTAATTATAGTGGGTAATGCTAACTAAAAGCAAAATAATATATTATTAAATCAAAAGATTTAAGTCAAAATGGTGCTAAATGTAAAATATAGAAGCGCATGAGGTGTATAAAAGGATACATTTCAGCAGTTTCAAATTAAATTTGCTCTCTGGAAACACAGACATTCTCTTTTTTCATGCGAGCAAAGCACAGCTATTCCAAACCCTGTTTACAGCACCCAGATCTCAAATTGACTTGCTAATGTTAACTTTTATTCCGTTGCCATGGGTTACCGTGTCGTGTGATTTGACACTGAGGTACAGACACTGCTGATTAGTAGCATCCAGTTCTGTCCATCTCTGTGCATCACTGAACCATCTGGTCATTTATTCACTAATAAGCCCCTAATGGCCCAAATATTCAGCGGCCTGTCATTGTGACATGGCAGAAAATGCCTACATCTTTCAACTCGCTTTGACATGTTGCTTGTTTCACATCAAAACTCGTCATTTACAGGGGAGAAACTCAGAGGGGTAAAAACTTGACCTAATCTGCAGTGTTAACACTGCAGGCAAGGAGCTTTGTTATCTGCTAGAGTGGCTGAGAGGATGTTAATGCATTCATCCTTCCCCACTTCAAGATCTTCTTTTCTGCCACAGGGAGAAGGATATGAGTGCTGTCAATAGGAATTTGATTATGCACACATTGATTCTACACTCAAAAAGGAAAGATTATGCACAGCCCTAGACTATGAGACGCCGTGAGAGAATGTAACGTGCAGCTCGCGGTTCTGCAATGTGTACACGTCCAACCTGTCATTTGTCGCTAAAACATTGACTTTTTGCCATAAATATTTCCAGATGAACAAAGCCAGCTGGGATTGTAATTGGTGACATCCAACCAAAAATTTAACCTTTCCTGGGACACTGGTGGCAACCAATTAACTAGCCACTGAATAAAAAATATCCTCAATTATCTGTCTCATTATGGCTATGTTGGCCTGCATGTACAAAGAGCAAAGAGCAAAGAAGATGAGCAAAAAAAAAAAAAAAAAAATCCACTGACTTTTTTTCTCATGTTGACTTTTGTATTTACATTTAAGAGCTTAAAGTTGATTTAAAATAATAATAATAATAATGATAATTGTATCTAATTTATTATAGTCACGGCAAGATGCGTAAATATGTTGCAAACAAAACGTATAATTATGCTGCTCTCTTATCTAGTGAGAGGAAAAACATAGGAAAATGTTGTAAAAGGATAAACACTTTAATACAAAACTCTAAATGAAATCCTGAAACAGCTCTATTCTGTATCATTGGTCTGATTGGAGTGTGAATGAGCTTCATGTTGACCGACTGGTTGCAGAACCTCTCTGTCAACTTAACTAGCAGCCCAGGATGGTGTGAATGTATACTTAACTCCCTGTCACTTAGCAAGGCATGCACCCTGAGTCTCCATCAAGACGAGCTAAGTAAGATGGAAGACGAGGAGGCTTTGGTTGAAAAGAAGACGGGAAATGCCACCTTTGGTGAACTCGCCTGGGACCAAAATCTCTCAGACTTATTTGAATGTTGTGCTAAGGGTGAGGGGATACGGAGCGCGTGTCTTTCACACAGTTAATATAATTTCTATTGTAGAAATGTTAGGGGTTTGGCCGTTTGAAGGATTTACTTCATACTTGAAGCATTCACAGGAAAATCCCTATTCTAGCTCATCTTTTCCCTTTTTAAATCTCCTGCCATGCATTGGCATTGCAAACTACACCACGAGCACAGGAAATCAAATCATCTATGTCTTAAACCATCAAGCTTCATACAAAAATAAAGTTAAAACCATGGGCATTTGATACAGGAAAGCGAGGGGAAAATGTTTTATGTATGCAGCACAGATTCAGGACTGAATTCAAAGCAGAATATATATTTTCAGTCCGCTTTTTTTTTTTTTGCACTTATAATTAGCCAAAGTATTCAAATACAAACAGTCTGGCCTGTCCGATGCCACTGTAGCTCTGTGGTCTAATTTATGCAAACGTGTTCCATTATATAGGCTGCTGAGAGTGTCATTAAGGTTTTGGCTTGGTTTTGGGACCCTTATAAAGCAAACCTATAATAAAGCACAGCCAGCTCATCTCATTTGCTCCGTGTGTTGGATGTGTATTCTAATGAACGGCTTACAACAATGCGACCTGCCAGAGCAAATAATTAACCTTAAGTGAAACCAATTACATACTTTTCTGCCATCGCAAAAAGCCTCCAAAAGCAATCATGTATGGCTTTCTCCAGGAATGTTTTGGTGATAAAGAAACTAAGTAGAGGATTCTGGGCTATTCTGTAACAACAAATGAACACTGAGAAGTCTCTTTATGCTCAGAGAGATATCTAAAGAGGAAGAAGATAAACAACAATTATACTGCTCTCCCTGTCAGCACAGCATGCCTCGGGTCAGTCCATTAGAGATCACTGTTTGGTGCACTCTTGTGCTGGAATAAGAAGTGCACCCGTTTGCGGCCAGGCTTTTGACTGGCAGTTGGGACCTGGAGACTGTGTGTGTGTTGTGAGCTGCCTGTGAATGCAGACGGGAGGGATATCCAGACATAAACTTCCGCTGTCAGCATGGGCAATCATGGCACTTCATTGTCCAGCAGCATCATTACAATATGGTTATCATCTGAGCTTGAGTCTGACACCTTCTCCAGGACCTCTCCAATCACCCCCATAGTAGGCTTCAGTACCAGGCAGTCAGAGCAAATCTCTGCTTTGTGCTTGTCTGCCTTAATAGACTGGATGTCACTTCTGCCTGTGGAATGTGCCCGGTCTTCAGCTGTCAGTCAGAGGCGCGGGTGTCAGGCCGGAGCGTGGCTGGAGCCGTCTGGATTAGAGGGTAGTTACCATAGCTGTCAGATTACTGACAGCCTGACACCCCCTCTCCCAACTTCCTCTTATTGTTTCTTTGTTTCTCTCAAACATCCTCCAGATGGGAGAATTACCAACCAGGAGAGAGAGAGAGAGGGAGAGAGTGTGTGTGTGTGTGTGTGTGTGAAAGTAAAAGAGAGAGAGAGAGAGAGAGAGAGAGAGAGAGAGAGAGAGAGAGAAACATACCTAAGCCGAAGCGTGTTTTTAAAAGTTCTATGCCACGTTAGCTTTGTGATGAAGTAAAGCGTGCACGGTAGATTCCCATAGAGAGAAAAGGACGAGAAGAGAGAGGATGAAAGAGAGAGCATTACACCTATTCCCACCTCTCCTTGTTATCTTTGGTATTCATGTCAAGATAGGTGATTGTGTTGGTCATTAGTGTTCCTATACCCAACAGAGTGTCTTAGTTAGTACCTTTGAGAAAAGCTTCATCTTCACTGAATATTCACCTCTATGACTGCACCTGTCTCATTCATCTAAAGAAATGTTGGTAATGTTCTTTAATTTCTCTTTCTTTTCGAGACAAATGAACGGGCTTAATGTAGAGATGTAGACAGGCATGATAAAAATCACTTAGATACTATAAGCTATAATGAATTATGGAATCATCCATGGTTTCTAGAAGTATTTTAATGATTGAAGAAACTGCGGGTAAGCTACGGGTCAGCACTTGTCTTTACATTTTTTTTCATCCCTCTCATTTCAGTGACCCTGGATGGGTGACGCTGTCATTCTGCCATTTTTAAATGAGCACTGGACTAACAGGAGACTCTACATTAGAGAGGAAGAGAGAGATGAAGACCATGGACATAAAAATTCACATCTAGTAGTGTGGTCGCTTTGCTCTTAAAAAAGAAAAAAAAAAAAAAAAAAAAAAAAAAGGACGCCGTGAATTGGAGATTTATTTTAAGTATGTTTCCTTTGATTAAGCTGAATATTAGCAGATATTCACAAAAACTTAAGAGGAAACAACCTGATTTTAAAATAATAGATTCTCAACCTGCTCCAACTTCCAACAACACAGAGCAGTGAACTTCAGAAACAATTACACAGATGTAAAATGAAAAGAAATGAGGTGTTATGTTTGTAAAATACACTGATACACTGCTTCAGCCCCTGGCCGTTGGATTCTACCATAAAAATAACCGAAGGCAGATTACAGTTTGCCCTGACCTCCAATCTCCTCTAACAAGCTCGACTACTAAAATCAGCTGCGCCGTCATGTACGGGTAAAGATAATGAGGGCGGCTGCCTGAGGAGAGACCGGATGCAAAACAATTATAGTTAGTTACAGGAGCACAGGTTAATATTCTCTCATGTCCCTCTTCTCACACATTCCCTTTTGTCCTACATCAATCTTAATGAAAGTTATGAGACCTGTCCGCAATGATAAGCAGCCACTCAGGCGTAGTCTGTGTCAAGGCTCCCACATTATGCCTCCCCTTCAGCCTATGTTTTGCATAGCCTAAAGCATCTATTAAAATCCCCTTGTAAAATTCATAAAACAAAAGTGTGGTGGGTCAAGTCTAGAGGGAGCCAAAGTAAGCTGCTTATTAGCAGGGAGTCGAAAACACAGATCCAATTACAGATCCTGAACAAGGAGCACTAAGAATCAGCATTGGGGAATAAGTATTTTCCTTTTCTCTCCCCTTCAATTGGCCTAGGTGCAGAGGATAGAAAGAAGGGTATCAGAGAACAGGATCCACGAATGGTAATTACAGTGGGAGTGTTTAGTGCATGAGGCTGGAGTTGGAGCCATTCAAGTACAAACTCATGTAAATCTTCACTGTGCTTCAGATAGTAAATTGGTCGGGTTTAAGAGGAATCCCAGAAGGAGAGGAGGAGAGGGGCTGCGCCGAGAGGAGCCATGAGCTCCAGAGATATGTAAAGAATCTCTGTCTGGAATTTAAAGGGCTACAAATTAGACCAGACATTAGCCTTTTTCTTTTACGGAGCCAGCAGAATGTGAATGAAACAGAATAAATAACTATAAGACGGCTTTTCCCCCCTTCTTATAAGATGACATTAATCCTTTCATGTGCAATGACAGCTTACAGGGTTTGACCCTCTCCCCAGACAGCCATATAAAGCCAGGAGATTTCTTAAGATCCCACCAAGAACAAGCTTCTGTTAATAAGAGGTCCTAATAGAGGTCTCCACCCCACATTTAATGCTCCAGTTTACGCCAACTTATCCTTCTCAATATGCTCAACAGATGGCTCTTGTTAAACCAATCAACAATATTGTGAATTTTAAATCCATTTGCACTTTTATTTCTAATTTGACACGTTCCGTATCCGTAACAAGCGGACAGCACTTTTACATTTTAGTCTTCCTGGGTACTGAAGGCTGAAGTGTCTCTCAAGCGTACAATAGCGTGAGCATTTGAGCCCTTTGAAAGAAAAAAGATCAAAGGCGGCAAGTCTTCCTGCTGCTGCTGGGTTTAGGCTGTAACCAGCACATACCCTGCTCTCCACATCTCCAATAGCGCATAGTGGTGGGTGGCGAGCTGACTGATTGCCAGGAGTGTACTGTCAGCATCACTCTTTCCACAGAGGACCATGATGGGGGGGACAGTGCGCAGGCAGTCCGTGTGGACCCCTACACCAATACCATCAGCTCTGCCGAGAGAGACGGTGGCGGCCTGCATCTCCCATAATGACCTCAGTGGGTAATGTGCTACACTAATATCTAGACAGGGTAATTCATTTGCACAAATGGACAATCCATCACATTTCTACAGACAATAAATTCTGCACTGAGCTGAATGGATGTCGTATTTAGTTTTCAATAAATTCCCGAAAAAATAATTGACTATTTTGAGAACGAAATCAATCGGAATATACTGTAATTTCTATAAGTGATATTTAGCAAGTTCATACATTTCCTGAATGTAAGAACTTCAAATTTAGACTAGAAAAGCTGACATGATTTTTATTATAAAAGGAAAACATACATTTATAAATTAATCAACATTTAATTTAATTGGAAAAACAAGCAGCAAACGAGTTAATTGCTATTGCTGCAACACACTGAATAGTTAGAAGTAGTATTAAACGATAAAAGGATGTTAATAGGAAAAAAAAAATATTTGCATGGCTCAATAGACTTTTAGTGGACACATGTTGTGGTTTCGTATCTGGCTTGTGGCCTATATTGGGTCTCATTCACCCCCCACCCCACCCCTCCCTCTCTCTTTAACCTCATCTCTGATTTTGATCTGCTTATTATTTGATAAATTGACAAAGACGACAATATCTCAGTTTCCATAACTGATGATTATATTCGGTAAATTACAGCTGGACACTTTGCAGTTATACCAGGGGCTAACCTAAGTGCAAGGTCCACACATCCTTAAATAAATGTTAACACAGTGGCATGAGTTAACAGACATCTCTGTACAATTACCAGCCAGTGTTACACGGCTGACATTATCGAGAGGAAACCTACATTACAAATGGTCTTCCTTTTAAAAACAGCAGCAAAGTGGCCACTTTATATTTCATCACCTTAGTTTTTTTTCCACACTCCTCCCACCGCCTCTTATTTCCACTCTTTCTAATCAATTTCATCTGCTGCCATTGGACTGATACAAACAATTTCTATTTACACAACAAGATCAGATACAAAGCAAATGAAATCTGCAAGATATGCAGTCCACAACAACATCTGCTAGTCAGTGTATGCAGATTAATTGGAAGTCTTTGTGCTGTGATTTCAGTTGAGTGCAGTTTGACTAACATCTTAACCTACTTAGTGCAATTAGTGCTTCATTAGAGAGGCTAACTAACTATTGCTTCTCTCCATAATGATGTGCAAGAGTGTAGACATAAAAGTACATAATCAATGGTTTCCAATTACTCCACAAGTGCAACCACTATTTCAAATAAACTGGATAATAATATAGAGCCATTACAAAGTCTAAGGTAGCAGAACCATTTAATTGCAGTGCAGTTCTTCTCAGCTCCAAGATTTTTTCACACTAATGAAGTGTCATACAAAAAAAGGCTGTATTGATTTTTTCACCACACAGCCTCCACCACAAATATGTAATTATCCTTTTTATATCTGGCAGGGGATTAAAGTAATCTATAGTATCTAGCCTTTGTGCTTCTCTGACAGGGTTGTGTAGGGCGTTTACCCTTTTCAAAATATGCAGCTTTTTGATGAATGAACTTTAGACAAAATGCTGTTCTGTTCTATATTGTTTTGTCTAAAAACCTGTATTCTGAAGACATCATGCAGCATGTACAGCTGCCTGAGCTTTCAGTACACAATCATGGCATTTCAAGCCCTGTCATCTGTGAGCCAGGCAGTTAGAGCTAACCATCAGCTAACACACACACATACACACACAGACAGATAGGCATCAAATCAAACACAGACGCGCACACACACACACAAAAAATAGAAACGGCCACACTTCTTTTTTTTTTTTTTTTTTTTTTTTTACACACACACACATTCACACAATTTCTTTAGAGATCTGTGTGAAGCAGTGAGCTCAATAGAATTCATCACAGCTGGTTAATAAGGTTAATTTAATCCAATAATGTGTCCATGAAAATCACTACTTCCTCTGGAGCACCACACAAAAGCTCCCTGCTGTTGACTGTCAAACACACAACACATCCACACTCATCCTTAAGCTTCACATAATAACAGCCCAGTCCATTTAAACTTCAGACCAGCTACTCTTCTCCTTGCTCTCTCTCTCTTTCTCTCCCTCTCTGTCTGTCTTTGCGTCTCCAGACCTGAGATGGACGAGCAACCTTAAGACTACCCCACGCTGGGATGCCCTTCACGATAATAAAAAGCCATTACCTTGACCGCTGACACGAGGCCAAGTGTGAGGGTCAGAGTGATATTTATTGATGAAACTCTGAGCTCCCAATCTGCTGCACTCAGTGCGCATCATACAGCTGTCAGCACAGACAGGGATCAGGCAGCATGATGGCCCTCGACATGGCCCATCTATAATTTATGAACTACACAGAAAACAACCAGGAGACAACAGAGAAGCCCCGGCTGCCCAGGGATTACCCTCCAGCCCAGCTAAAGAGATCTGAACGAGAACCACCTAAAGGCCACTGTGGGCCACGCTGATATGGGGCAGCAGGTAAGCACAATAGCTGGTGTTCCATATTCAGAGGGGCCTCACCGGGATGCATCTCTCTGGAGGACACTGTTGTGAATAATATAATAGACAGTGTTTACAGTGGGGATGTAAAGTGAGTGCGCTGGTGCATCACACACCCCAGCACACTTCAGCTGAGCCCTGTAAATGAGCTAACAGAGGGCCAGGAGATGTAAAGTTTCACACTTTATTCTACAAAAAGCTCTGGGACAGCCCAGTGGCAAAGCCAGTCAAAGATAACCAGGGCCAGGTGAAGAAGACGTTTAGTATTATTATTATTATTGGCTTAAATATTAAAAAATTAATTTAATATTAATAATATATACGTATCAAGGTGGAACCAGGGAATAATTGGCATTTTTGCTTAAAACCGACTGAAAAAATGATTCCAGCTAAATTCAAACATTGGCTGACTTCATTACAACATGAAGGAAAACAGAAAAACAAGCTATTGTAATATCACTAGTTTTATCAGTGGAAACTTGTCAAAATTGCTTCCATTACATTAAAAAAACATCTGTCATTAATCAATACTTGTATTAATAAAGCAAACATGGGTTCCACAAGATAGAAAGGGTTTTCTAGTTTATTTTAGAAACTTTTTTCCTTTCATTGGTTTATTTTGGTATTGTTATTCTTTTTTTTTTCTCCTTCCCATTTTAAATCCCGCTTGACAGTTCTTTGTGGAAAACTTTAATTGCAAAGACACTTCTGGCTCATTTTTTTAACACTAGGGTATTCTGTCTCCATTCTCGAATTCCCACCCAGATCAAATGCAATCCTTCATCGGCCAATTTCCCTGACACTTTCTTTTTATGCTCTGAATTCATCTTTACATGGCGCAGACAGACATATATTGTTTCTGATCAATAAATAACCATATAATTGAATACTGCTGCATCCCAAATGAAGCCCTCATTTACCAAGCTTCAGTAAACAGCCTAGATTCTTTGCCTATCTATCGCTGACATTTCAGAATTCAAACACATTCAGGGCAGTGTCAGTGCACAGAGCTTCTGTATCCCACTTAGGCTCTCTTTTCAATAAGGAACTATCTCCACCCAATAAATTATTCTGGGCATCTCCAAAGTCATTACACATTTATTTTGATCTCGCATCATAATTCACAGCTTGGCGCACAATGCATTTTCTCAAAATGCATGGTAATTCCTTGTGCGCAGAGCAAAGTTATGATTCATTTATACTGGAGTGACAGCATAATGCAGAGACGTCAAAATCCATTAAACTGTTCAATGCCTTGGGGTTTATTTTTAGATCCAATTGAGATTTAACTGATGGTGAAAAATATACAGTCAGGTGTGTTTACCTCACCTTTAGAGAGAATGTGTTATGGTTCCAATTAATTTGTTATTCCTGTCACTAAAGGCATTGTCTATGTCAAAACTGTCACCAGGCTTTGGGCTTTGTTTTCTAGAGAATGGCATTTAATTTCGTCGTGTACTTTCATGACTATACTCATTTAAAAAGGTGTGCATTTTATTTAGAGCCACTTAAACTAAATACATGCTGATTTGATTGCTCATCACAATGGCAGACTGCAAAATTGCTGGTTGTTGCTATGACCACTGAGCAAGTTAAATGATCATCCGCAGTTAAAAAGACATTCAATTATCTTTCGGGCACCTCCAGAGATGGGTGTTAAGAGAAGGATTCTGCAGTGTGAGTGGATGCTTAATTGCATTACTGTGGACATAATGCTACCATTTAACACTGTTACCTATGTGAATAATTTACAATGTAAAACTGTGAGTAGATCTTTTCTGTGCACAGTCACATTTTCCTTTAGAATACAATTTAGAAACATTGTACCCAAAAGAAAAAAATATAAAATAGTACTGAAATATTCAATAAAATGTTGTGTGATTTATTAACAAAGTTAACTATCCAATATTTTATTTTTCACAATGTATCGCTGTATCTGTATTTTTTTTTTCAAAGTAGAAACACGACTTTGTTTACTAGCTGTGCACATGTCTGTGAATATTACACTGAGCAGTGATTGTAAAGCCCACAGTGATATAGTTCCTTTGTATGAAAGCCCTGAAATGCCCTGAGTAGGGCTAGCTGCTCACTGTCTGAGATAGGGAAAGGCAGGCAGGAGGGATTTTTTTTCTTTCTTCTACAAGGATTTTTTTGTGTGCAGTTATGGTCCATCATTATTAAATGTCTCTTGTTGGATGGGAGAGGCGCTTTATCAAAAACAGCCATTCATCAGGCACTGTGCAAGACAGCTCACATCTGACCTCTGCGGCAATAATGCCGCATCAAGTAGGCCAACTACCTAGTTTAGCGGCAGAGCAGGGAGCAGGGGCCGGCTCCAAGATTAAGTGCGCTGTTTCAGGTTTTCATTCCCAGGGGCTCTGCTGGCTGATGTTGTATTGATTGCAAAAGTTTACCAGTAAGTATCACAAACAACAATAGCCAGGTCAACGATCGGTGATGCCTGAACCGCTATTCCCCCGCGGGGGGCTACATGTTCGGGGCTAAAGCACTGCCATCATCATGGCTGTGTGCAGGGTGCAGAGAGGGCTCTCCTGAGCTGGGGGAAGAGAAGTGCACTGGCTGTTCCTTCTGACATTTAGGAAAGCGATATGTCAGTGTGAAATGAACGAGCGTGAGATAATTATAAGCCTTTGCATTATAAAAGGCTGCATCGACAAACTGTCGGATTAGCCTTCCACAGAGGCACACGGCCCTGTTAGGTACTCCCGCATAGCTACTCCTTATCCCACTTAATGGTTTAGTAATTTTTTTTTTAACATTTAATGTAAAGATCCCTGTCTTACCACTCACATATACGTGACAGATCTAAGCGTGGTGTAAGGTAATGATTCACAGAATAGCCTATTTCCAAACAAGTCACTTCCCATGTTTATGAGTGCATGTCCAAGGAAAGAAGTGTTGCCAATAAGCAATATTTTCTTGAGGGAAACTGCAGTGCTGCGCTCGTACATAAGCGAAAGGTCTGAGCAGTAAAGAACACGATTCACCCTGAGGCCATCTCCAGCAGGCTGAATGATGGTGCATCCTTGGCCCTGTATGGAGGACAGCACACAACCCTCCATCACAGTGCCACCAGACCATTACCCGGGGACTGCAACGGCCAGGCGCACCAAGCAGGCCTCCTCCACTGCCCCATGAAGCTAATCATGTGATTTGATGCAATGACAGAGTAATGACACAGATTGGTGGTGTGTTCAGTTTCCCCCTGCTGGAGGCTACAGAAGAGGCGGTAAACACATGAGACAAGAGCCACAGATACCCCATTACAGAGCAAGTTACAGAAGATGTCCAAGTGCTCTCACAAGTGAAATCAAGATTAATGGTGCTACTGAGGGATTCTTTTATGTCCTTGAGTAACTATATTTCACTTAATGAGGGACATTAGCTGTAATAAAACTACTCAGAAGTACAAGCCGTTAATTAATGCCTCCACATTACCACTGAATGAGAATAACTGAGTTGTAGGACCCATTGGACCAAATATTAAAGGTGCAATCTGTGGGCTCATAATTTCCACTGCTTGGTGCCAGTTCATCATTTGATATATCCCTGCACTATATCTCTAAACCAGTATTGTGAAACTTGATTACTGTATTCTACATCATTTCTTATTAAACGCACGCTGTCTTCAGAAAGGTTTTAAATTACTGTATTTGTTTATCTCTTATTATGTATGGTAGCAGTTAGCATCATGTTTGCAAGGCTGCTGTTATGATTTTGCAGACAGTTGAATTAAAACCCATTCCTGTGTGAATATAGTTAAGTGTTACTTTGTTTCTGCATCAGACGCTCTAACAATTACTTCCAGATTTTTACCCACCTCACCACCACAGAAATACATCTCACTAACCTCCCTCTAAGAGCACCTTTATCTGGGCTATAATCCTGGCTGTAATGTGGCCTCGTTAGGAAAGCACTGCTGGCCCACACCAGTAGCAACACGGGGAAGGCCTCAGGCACCACTGGAATTAATTACACACAAAAGCGATGGTGTTTGCAATTGTCATGCCAAATTTATCACTAGCCACTTAATGTGCCTCATCTGAACTGATCCACACTAGCTGAATTGCCCCAGGGCATCTATTCTTCCCCCTTCCAAGGGTGGGGTGGTTGTAGTAAGGGAGTGTGCCTGTGTGTCTCTGTCTGTGTGTGTATGTGTACAGGGCAGTCTGCATCTGCTGGGGGCCTGCCTAAATCCTGGGCTGGAGGCGGTGTGTGTGCTAACAATGCCCCCAGCAAATACAGCATGTGGAAGTCTATAACAAATGTTAACACCCCCTACCCACCCCCCTCATTCTCTATCCACCCAGCTACGTCTCTAGAGGGAGGTTCAAAGCCAATCTTGACATCTTTAATCTGTCATTTTTGCAATGATAATCCTTGATGTGCTTGGATGTGGTGTCAGTAGTCATTTGCTCCACACCAAAGTACATCTCTACACAGGTTTGTGGCAACCAAAAAAAAAAAAAAACATCAGATCAATGAAGAAATATCTACACTGTGTTTTGCCAAATTTTTTTTGCTCAAAATATCAGGACAACTGTGAAAAAGATTCCTCTTTACTTCTCATAGCCCAAAGTGATGTTTTCAAATTGCTTTTGTTCGATTGTAAGTCCAAACACAATGAAGAATTAATTTAGTATTATTTTTTTTTAAAAAAACTGTAAATATTCACATTTGAGAAACTGCGATGTGCATTTTTGTAATGCGAATCTCTAGTATCTTTACAAAGTTCTCTCTCTATTGACTAATTGATCACTTGAGTAATTATTTAAGCTGCACTTGGACACTGTTTAGAGTGTGTCTTTAAAGCAGAAATATTATGAAACTGAGTTACAGCCACCGTATAAAATACTGCTTAGTATTAAATACTAAAATGATCTCAGCAGAGGTGAAATTCTGTTCACAAGTTTGCATCAGTTAGCTGTTTTCTTTAATCCTGTCATTTACATGGCTGTTTATATGAAAAGGACAAAGGCTGTCCCAAATGCACACTTACACATAAGCCACCATTATCTTTCTGCTTGTGCAGCTGAAAACCTAATACCTTAGTTCAATAATAATGCAGAGGGGACAGCTCATTGTTAGCCCAGTGGTACAGCAGAATAATAGCTCCAGAGGAGTCCTGCCTCTTGAAAACAAATATGCAGGTGCTTCAGTTCAACTTAGGAAAAATGCTGCAAAATACTGTATCCACAAGTGCATAATGTCTCATCAACACGGATCGGTTATCAATTAAAGCAAAACCATCTCATTATATTAATGAATGGCCTCAGCTAGTAATAGCCTGTCTTATTGATGTTTGAACAAGGTAAGCACAAACCCCCTTACACAGCACTGAGATCCACAGTATCAGCAGCTGAGAACAGATTTGCAAGGATGAACAAAATAAAAAAGGGGGGAAAAGCAAAGAGAAACTGAAGGACACAACAGGCAACTCTCTGAGGGACTGCATTTATTCCAGCAATTGTCATGCAAGCCTTGTTGTAAGTAATAATGTGGCCTTTAATGACGGAATGATGGACCTGCCAAACACTGCCTCTGCCATATACTGTCTGCATGTCCCCGCTCCTCACATACCCCATCTGGGACATATTAGCATATCCTCGTCAATTCGCAGCCCACTTTAACATAATCCATATTTGCTGGGTAAAGTCCTACAGCAAGTCTCGTGTACAGCGGTCATATGATGCCATGACACACTTCAAGAGCCCAGCCCACATAAAGCATGCTTGGGCAGCTAAGCAATGCAGAAATGCAAAATAGCAGGGCATACTGTTCCCTACCCTGTACCTAGAGGGACAAATCCCTTTTGGCCAGACATCTCCAGACTGTTACCTTGGTATTCCTCCACAACAGTATTTGTGATTTTTATTCTAAGTGTTCAGGAAAGAGGAGAAAAGGAGCAAAAAGGAGTCTGCTGTCATGGCTGGCAGTGAGTGTGTAGAATACATTGAGTTGCTGAGGCATGTCAAAGTATGTATGCTTCACCTATCAGGGAATAATGCCATATTTTGATACACATTTGCTTGGTAAATATTCTTATTCTTACTCTTTAAAAGGTGGTGGACTGTAGGAAGAGCACGCTAAACTAATCTGTGAATAACAGGAATTATTTTTATTCTACACTAACACTGGGCTGCTGTATGTATGTAATTGTTTTATTACTGTATTATGTAATATATACATGCAGTATTTGTGTATGTTTTTATATAAGGAAACCTACATTAGAAAATTATTGCGAAATAAATATAATCATTGGAAATATTAACTCATTTAGTGAGTTATCCCTAAAGAATAAAATAAATCATTATTTCAGAAAAAGAAAATGCATCTTGAAAAGTCCTGACATTTATTGACACTGTAATGTGACTGTAGATTTTATTGAGTTCAGTGTGGAAACACTTTAAGCAAAAATGAACTTCAATTTTAATCAATTAGTGAATCTAATCAGATGATGTGCAAATAAGAAACACCTAAGGATTAATTAGCCAGCTAATGTTAATTCTACACATTTGTATGTTTTATTGACATAAATCTTTGGGGTTCGGAGCGGTACAGACATTCAGCAGAATTCCTTCACCCAGTTGAAAGCAATACCTGTCATGAACCATCATCACAAAAGCCTTCTGAGATATAATCTCTGAGAACTTTTAACCCAGGAATTTCAAAGCCTCCTGTCAAAGAGAAAGCAGAGATCTTAGGATCATGACACTCAGTCAGCAGCAGTCACACAGCTCTGGGCCGAACGCTTCTCAAGTGCTGGACTGTCTGGCAGCCAGCAGGGCCAGAGGCTGAATTTCACAAGCTTTAGTTAAATATTAGTCCAATGGAATCCACTTACTGTACAGCAGCGTAGGAATACATCAACACTCGCTGTGTGTTATTTTTCATCAAATACAAAAAAAAAAAAAGAAAAGAAAAAAAATTCACCACCAATGCTGGGAGGTAAACAGAGTGGAGCAAATCGTAAACATCAAAGGGGCCTATAAATATTTCAGCTGTATCACTTGTCAGACCCTCCTAGTGTTCAGGCCAGAGACATCTAGTTACGCCTGAATTCTAACTGAGGTTGACTTATGATAATGAGATTCATTCACAGCACGATCCACTGTATGTATACAGGACACCTCCTTCATTTCGCTAAGTTCAGGAAGTTTCTGGTTTAGTTCCTTCCTACCTTTACCCCGCAGAGCATGCAAAGAAGGGTATCTGCTGGTATCGTCTGACTTCGACATTAAGGGAAAAAAAAAATACACAATGCAAACACGTTGCTCCTGAATCACAGATCAATTTGATTTGCGCTCCAGAGAGGTCAGCGAGGAATCCTGCAGTTCACACACACACCCTGCTTGACCAAACCCCCTGTGAGGCTGCGAGCGGGACGCTTCTCCGAGGGATGTCATGCTGCATGTCATCAGCCTGGTTAAATTGCACTGCCAGTGGGTAAGCAGCAGGGGTCACATGAGGCTCAGTGTGGACTGCAACATGTAACGCATGGCAGACCACAGTCTGAAGGCTGCCCAGTAATGACTCCAAAACATCCCGATAAAGATTGAGGAGCAGCTGTTTTCATCTAAAACAACTAGTCACATGTGCACACACGTGCACGTGCACACACACAGTTTAAAGCTCGGCAACAAAACCTTAAAAACGGGGCTGTAAGGTTTTGGTTGTTTGCACTACAGTGATCAATAGATCAATACTGTGTCAATGGTATCCATCTATTATAGGGTAGCTGTTTGGGAGGAGGTCTTCAAGAGTAGATGATTCTCATTTTAAGACTGATTAAACAAACCATTGCATCAAGTTAGAAGAAAATGTCTGTTTTGGGAGCAGGTCCAAGCATTTGCCCTTGTAAATACAAAGCCCACATGTGACTGGGAGAGGCCTCAGTTGGGCAGACAGCAGAGGGAGTTAACAAAGCTAATTAGGAGAGGCTGACATGTTAAAGTGAGCTGTGGCTTGGGAGTCAGCTCTATCACATATGTTTCCTTTGTGGCGGGTGAAGTGGCTCCTTTGTTTGTGAATTGATGGCGTTTCGCTCCGCCGTCCCTTTGGGTAGAGGCACTGACCTGCGGAGGCCCCGACAGTGAGAGGAGGCTCTTTCTCTGTCTCCCCGATGCCTGCTGCTCCAGCTGTCCCGCTCCCTCCCAAACCCAAACCTTCCTAGAGCCGAGGACGCAGAGTGAGATGGGCAACACCTGTAAAAGAGCGAATACCCCCTCCGCCCAGGCACCTCAAAGCAGCCTGCCCACCTGCTACTGAGCTCTCTGGGCCCTGCAGCTTAAACGCTCATTTTGTGCCTCTCAGCACGGGACTTATTGATATAAATAGCTGTGCACAAAGTGCACACTCTGTTTTCTCTTGGTCTGATGCAGTAGGTGTGTATGTGATTATACTCAATGGCAGCCTCTTTCAGGTGGGGATGAAATATGAGCAGTTTGGACACTGGGTAAATGACAATCTCTGCTAGATTCACTGAAAACGATTATAGCACAATTGACATATATCGAAATGGACAACATGATTCTGGCCCCCGTCTTAAACAAGGACTCAATATCTAATATGTAGACACAATATACTTTGTAGTAAACATTACAGACTGTGCAATAGATAGTACAATAGATTTAATGATGACCTTACCATTTGTCTTTATATAGCTTGTCCTTCCTCACTGGTGAAACATAAGGTTTGTCCTTGAACAAGACTCTCTATACTTATAACAGAGAAAACAGTAGCCTATGTGTGAGGGTTGCACTTATTATTCAGTGTTAATTGCAACGTAATACACATAAAGAGTATTTATAATTAACTCAATAAGGTTTACTTGTATTTCAATAAGAGAAATAAAAAGTAGAACAAATCTCATCGCAGAGCGTCTCAAAGCATCGACTTGAAAATGTTAACTTGCCCTGTGAGGCCACAAACAAAGTTTATAAAAAGTCAATCTGTTTCATTCACCTAAGCCCACATGGCAACAGATTAATCCTCACCCCATTAAGATGACAAGACAATTTGTGGAGTAGTTGAGTGTAAATAAATACATTGAGGAGGAGATAATACATTAGGCTGCTGACCGGGCTATTCCATTACAGCAAGACATTTGTTTCCATACACGGAGGAAGCCATTCAGCGGATGGCGTCTTTCCTTCATGAGGTGAAAGTGGGATCTTGCCTTAGAGTGGAAAATAAGGACATCAGGACTGCCCGACATTAACTTTCATCACAAAAGTCATCTCAGCCACCAGGAATAGAGGCTCTCACCAGCTCGCTCATAAAAAGGAAAAGATATAATACACAGCCTTCAGTTTAAGAGGTAACAATAGTTTTGTCTCCATTAGGTGTTATAAAACAACAGCAACGAGAGGTGCATCTGGTCCCTCACTGTATCAGACACATGACTGTAAAACACTACCCCGCACCGATTCTCTAGTAACCCGCAAAAAAAAAAAAAAAAAAAAAACTAGAAATGTAATATTTTAGATAGTTTGTATGCATGTTTAGTTTTGCGGACAGCTTTACCATTCAAGGTGGTAGTTGTGCTGGAAGAAAAGAGGCAGTACAAGCCAAGTGGCTGCATTGATTTTGCAGTAATTGATCTGATGGTTCCTTGTGATAATTGACAATTATCCCTGATTACCAGACAGGGGCTTAAAATCAGTCTAAGAAAATGACCAGCATTATGGGATGTTGTACAATGGCTGAACAAAGATAAATCAATACCCCTCAGAAAACTGCTTAGAAAACAAGACAAAGAGTGTCACACTGGAGCACATGCTGCACTGCCTCTAACAATCCCTGACATACAATTACTACAAACATACACCACTCAATGTTATACACTGACTAACATGCAAGGGGATGAAATAGACACAATACTGTTATAAGAGCATGTAATAAACTTACATAATTAACTGCAAATTGGTTGATCTAAGCACCATTTCTACACAAGTGCACACTGCAAACCTGCACACGTCTGCACCTTTGTGGTGTGTGTGTGTGTGTGTGCGCGTGTGCCCATATAAAGCACGCGTTTGTGTGTAGATACATGTCTATATTTCTCTATTACTATGTGTCTGACCTCGGCTGATTGGTCCTCTTGATTCAACCAGACAGATGCAACTCATTGCAGCTTAATAAATATAGGGGCCCAGGGGATCTCCGCTAAACAGTTCTATTAAGTTGGAAACATGTCAGCCAATATAAAAGCAGCCTGACCCCAGGAAAGGTCAACTGTGACACGCATGTTTACTCAGGAAAACAACCCGAGGCTGGAAGGTCTTGTTTTATCAGATGTCTTCAAAAGAGAGAGAGAGAGTGTGTGTGTCTGGCTGCCCGGTTGTTGGTTTTACGTGATTTTGGGTCTTTGAACGCACACAGCAAAGAGCCGTGTTGTCACCGGGCTCTCTGTTTTTGCACAAATAAAATGACCGCTACACAGGGTCACATTGCATATTCCTCAAGCCCTGAAAAAAAAAAAGAAGGGAGGCAGCTAGATAGATAGCTGGATAAATAGCCAGGTTGCGAGATAGATAGCTCAACAGATAACACATGTGATGAAAACTTGAATGTGAGGGAGAAGGGGAGGAGGGGGGCGCAAAAAGTGATATGACATTCAGTCACGCTACCTGTGTCATGAGTATATAATACACCGAAACAACTGTCCTCGTCATTTTTTGGCGCTTGAGGAGGCGCAAGGCACGAACACCCCCCACCCAAACTGAGCCCTGTCGCTCAGGAACAGCAGAGGTGAGAGGCCCCTGCCTCCCTTTCTTCACTAATCTGCCTCTACAATGTTTAATCGGCACATCAAAACATTGAGGGAGAGGAATTTCCGTGCTTAGTGAGCATATTAGGGATGCAGTCACAGCGTTAACTAGCATTGATGAACTGTTTGCTTATGCAGTAATAATTAACTTCCATTACATTACTTTGTGTGATTACTTTCTTAATTGCCTGAATTATGCATCAATTTAATATCTAATAACCAGTCTCAGACATTAGACACTGTTCAGACACAAATTGAATGTAGTTTCCTAGCTTTAATTAAACACACCAGAATAAATGAAACGATGTAGGATGGATGTCTTGCAGTGATTTCCTGGGTGCTTAAATATGCTATTTATTATAAAAGCATATAAAATTCACTTTCTCCTCAGGAAAGCAAACCACAAGATGCCAATTATAGTATGCAAGTTGCTTTGCCATGGCTTTTTCAGAATCTAGACTAATAAATTTGTTGAGTGGGACTCATTGTTATATTATGCAAATACATTACCATGCCATTTTTTAAGTTTCAAATTTTGTGTGCAGAGCAAAACATGTCCCCGAAGATGATTTTAATTATATAGCAGAATGGGCTCTTGTTTTGCATTGTTATTGTCCTCTAGTAAGGAACCGGTGAGCTGGGACAATAAATTAGAGTCTATGCAGATATTCAAATTATTTCTCATATCACTTAAGTGCAACATATCTTATACATATTCTCTGTATGAAATATGGTCATGTGCTCACTGGTTGAAGCTCAAAATGAATGACCTCATCAGATATATAAAAACACTATAAAGGTATTATAGCCATAGAGCAATTATAGGAATGTTATTTTAGACATGTTGTGGGTCAGTGCATCAGTGTGAAGAAAAGCCTTCTGCTCAAACTAAATGATTTTGTTCATCTTGTGCAATGCAATGCAAAAAATAAACAATTTAAAATTAGGCCCATCTTTCTCAATTGTGTCCTTCGTGGTACCTGATTTAAATTTGATTTACAGGTAGTAAAGCAACTGTTTGTCATATGAACAGAATGTAATTAAAAAGCACACCCGTGGAAGCACCAGGTCATTCAATGAATTGATATTAACTTTTAGTCCTCTTGTATCATCATTTTAGCCTCACTCAGAAAGTGACATATGCACTTAAAGAGAAAAATGATGCCTATTTTTCTCATCAGCAGTAGTTTGGCAAACATGCATGTAACAGGAAAGCAACACACGCAGACTTAAGACACAGCGTAAAAAAAAAACCTTAAAAACTATGTGATTAAAAACGATATTTTACATAAATTATTGTGAATAATACATGAATTTTTTGCAAATCAACCCAGGAGAAAGGAAAAAAAATGACCTATGTCTGAAATAAAAATCTATTCAGCTAATCTAAACTCATGCAAATTCTCGTGACTGGTGTGAGGTCTGGCAGCATCGTTAGTCTGCTTTTTAAATGATCTCCGGAGCTGGTGAGTTGCTGGCAATGCAAGGTTAGACAGAAAATGATGGCAGCACGCGGATGCTTCACAGACCTCATGATAGTTTCCGTCTGTCATTATTTACGTCTGACTAGTCGCGTCATGTCAGCTACCTAGAGAGACACTTTTAATGTGAACCCCCCCTTCGTTCTCCTATTGCTTTTCACAAGCAGTGTAGTATACCATTATTTCTTTGCTTCAGTACCTTTAGGTGAAGCTCGTCCCCCCATCAGCCAGAATCAAAGACAGATCCTCCGCTTGATATTATACATGCCCGTGTTCTTACTGAGACGGCACACAAGCTACATACCACACTGAGAAAGCCAATTCTGTATCTCATCTGACTAATTAAATAAAAAGGGGGGAAAAAAACACTGGGTGATGTTGTGCTTGGGGATTTAAAATCTGGATCGCAAAAGATTTTTGGTGGGTACAGCTGCAGTAACAGTTCCATAATGAATATCTGAGATACTTTATAATCTGCAGTCGTTACTTAATGCAGTATGTTGCCAACACAGAGTGCACAAAAGGATGTCATGGGTTTTTAAAACTGACTAACTATTGCAACACTATACCTTATGGCTCTCTTATGAGTTCTCTCTCACAACATACAAATTTATTTCACAACAGTTACCCTTAAGCTCGATAAGACGGCCATTTATCACAGCCCTACCCATGAATCAAGTCACGTTGTAAAATCGATCATTGATTCACCTTATTCCCTTGTTTTTCCATCTGAGCCACATAATGATCATTAAACTGACCACGGCACGTCTAAAAAATGGATTTATAATACACCAAGCACAGCCTGAAACATCACAAGAACGGTATCCTGAGGAAAAGATGACACAGATGTAGCATGCACAAAAAAGAGTGTTTCATTTACTGCATCTAACGACTATAAAACTCCTTCCTGCAGCTTTAAGTGCAGTACATTTTGGCTGTGAAGTTAAAAACCACAGGCCCAAGACCTTTTGGCTAGAGTCCATCTCTATGCTTTGTGCACGTGATCCCAGCCTAGATGAGCATGCTTTAATGGGGCTGCTTAGCCCCATCATGACCCAATGAGTGCCGGCTGTGGAGTGGATGTGCTTGGTGTGTGTGTGTATGTGTTCCCAGCAGGGAGACAGTGCCTTATGAAGGTCACAACTGCGGCAGTCTGGGGCTCTCTAAGTGAACCCTGGAGAGGATAACAAGCCACATCTAACGTTCTCTCTTTGTGCTCTCACAGCCGCTGATCCACCTGAGAGTCATGCAAACTAAAACGCAAATAAATAAATAAATAAAAAAAATCTGAACAAAAATTTTAACTCTGGATAATACAGAAAAAAAAAAAAAAAAAAAAAAAAAAACATGCGTTCAGCTCTTCGTGAAAATGCAGTTTCCAATTACGACGCAGAATTATTATCTCAACGTCGCTATAAAACATATCGGTCTTGACCCAAAATGAGAAATGTGGTGTTTTGCAAAGCAATTCTTGCATATCCTGTATACAAAAATGGAAAGATGAGGAATACCATTTGCCTCAAGGGAATTTCACTTCAACCACAGTGTGTGACAGTACTGTCCTGTGTTATGGCCGCCTAATGGACAATGTAGCATTAATTCAGCTTCAGATGAACAGGCAGGACAGCAGAATCAAAAATTAGGAGGGGGGCCCTAGGTGTATGAATTATGCATATTACATTACCATAACCCTACAATACACTGGGCGACAAAACAATGCAGTGAAAATTGGGCTTCGACTGAGATATTGAACAATTTCCTACATGGTCCTTGCCTACCTTAGAAGTGAAATTGTATTAAGCTTCCTCAATAACAGCCGAACCCATATGAGATTTGTATGTTCACATCTAGTCCAGTGAACAAAACACTATGTAAACAAGTCAGGGATAATTGAAAAGAAAGTCTCCTGACTGCTTTCCCTGGGACCTATCATTCAGCTAGATGGGAATTTGGTTAAATGGCAGGAGAGAAATTACTTTTTTCATTGATTTTCCTTTAGACATCAAAGGCAGATAAATGAAATGGAGCAATTTACTTTGTCGAGCTGTGAAATGGTATTCAAGAAAAACATGTCAGAAACTATTATTTGCAATCATGTTGCCTCTTATTAATCCTGAAGAAAAATGGATAAATGAAAACGCACAAAGGGGTTTTTACTGAGCAACAGCACATTTTCTGTTTGTATTAGACCACATACAGTGGCAAGAGACACATGGAGACACACAGAGTGAATAAAGTGAAAAATTAAACTATAACTTTTAAACAAAGTTTTTTGAACCAACATCACTTGAGAATTGGTTTATATTATCACAATAAGCAATCCACAAAATGACTTGTATCTAGTATAAATTTCAACAGACTGCAAGATAAAAACCAGTCCTCAGTTCTACTGGCATCAGAGACTGTGGTGTTTTCAAAAGAATGGACACAAAATAACCTCTAAGTTTGTGATTTCCAAACATAATAACTTTATTTTTTATGTCATTTTTAGTCCAACAGGCTTTCTTAAAAAAAAAAAAAAAAAAAAAAAAAACTACAATGCTGCTTTTCATGTCCACTAATTTAAGGTTGAGACTATGTCTCAGATTTGTAGATGACTGCTGTGAAGGAGGCAGCCTTTAGCTGCAGCGCACACTTGCAGTGTGCTGTGTAAAACAGTATGTGGTATTGGTAACTGCTTCTGTTCAAGCCTTGTAATCATTACCTGGCATCTTATTGCCTCTGTGGCTTTTAAAGCTTTTGTCTCGCCCCCAGAAAACAGGGAGTTATAGCTGATCTTTTATTAAAACTTTAGGAGAGCGTCCCCCTCCGGAGGGGGCGGAGGAGGAGTGGGACAAATTAGTGTTGACAGTAGACACTTAAAGCAGGAAAATCACAGGCCCACTGGGAGGCAGGAGCCACATGGGGCTCCCCGCCTGTGTAAAGAACACTCCAGATTTCACTTGAGATGCAGTCGCCTTTTAACAGGGCAGGGGGAATGTCAACAGACCCTCTTGAATGAACCAATAAAGCCACTAAAAGGAGAGGATTAACCAGCTGATATCAGGGACAGCAGTTTGTTTTGAATGCAGCCCGCCCCCCTCCCTCTCTGGAACATGGCCTGAAACGCACCGAGCAGAACATTTCCTTTGCCACACATCCTGCTACGCTGCCAAAATTGCAAGGTTAATTGTGCTAATACTGATTGTGGTCACACCAGAGTTAACCATGTAACTCTATTCCACCTTCACGACCGCTGAACTGGACGGAGCATGAAAAGATTACTTTGTTTTCATTTGTTACTGATGTAAAGTGAACTGCTTTCTCCTGACCTCAACTTTTCATGTAAAAAGGAGCCGTTTTCCTCTTAACTCTTTTGTATGGTGGTTGCTCCATTATTGCTTTTACTGCCCATTTATCACAGAAAGCTGCTGTTCGTAAGTGAGGCTACACAACATGAAACAGTAATTACAAGACATCAGGGGCTTTCAATCTCCTCTTAATTTCCCAACAGCTGTGATGAAAAGCCCTTAGTCCAATTAATGTGTCAAAATATGACCCAACAATGTCATGGCCTTCTCACAACCCCATAAACATCAAATAAAAGACAAGGCTGAGAAAAGATTGACTCCAACAGCAATGACAATGCTTAATTTCTATAAACCACCACACAAACAAGTGAAAATTGCCCAGTTGGTTGTTTTCACTCAGGTGTTGAACTTCGATTTGATAACTACAGATGAACGAAGCTGATTAAGGGGAAAACTCTGCTGGTGACATTTGATATGATGGTAAATTTATCTTGGAGACGTGTGTGTGGTTTGGGAATTAAGGTCTGTAAATGGAAAGTCAGAAGTATAGGCCGCAACATGAGAGTACAGTGATTAATATAGTTTGAGTTCTGCTCTTTTACAATTCACTACGAGGCTTATTGCCTTTCACAAAACATTCTTAATGACAAAATCTAATCTTTGCTGTTAAAATGTTTAATCTCGCTAGAATAAAACATAAAATCTCTACTGTGTCTCTTTACAAGCACTCCTTATGAGAAACCTCATCTGTGATTATTATTTTTTTCCATTAATGAAACTTACTTTCATCAGCAGTTAATTCACTGGTTAATATCCAAGTTATTGGACTTTCTGTCATGTACAGAGAACATGTAAACACCATGAATCTGTGCAAGTCTGTGATGAGAAGTTGTTTGTTTGTTTCTTTTCAAGTCTGTTCACCACTTAAATCTATTCCACTGTATTTTATTGCTTGTGTTGTAACACTGGGTCAATGCACTTCAGTACATGATTAGTTGGTACTGACATGATATACAATTTCAGACCTAGAGTGCACTTCACCTCATAGTGCACGGTTTTCTATGCAGGTATTGGAAATTGCTTCAATGTGTATACGTAAATACATAAATAACTTTTAATAATATCATTGTAAATGTAATTTAAATGTTGTTGAAGTGGTTTTCGTTGTTAAAAAATGTGTATTCCTGTATCCAGGGACTAAAGATAGTGTAAAATGTTACCTCGTCAAATACCAGGTGTTTACTTATAGACCTAAAGTTAAAAAAAAAAAAAAAACTTCATAAATTTCTAGTTATAGAAAAATAATAATTATGTATGAGGTAGTTGGTAAATTGGCAATGCGGTGCAATTAGTATTTTTCAGCATCCATCCCCTTCACTGGAACCCTGTTCTCTCTTATGTCAAGCAGGGCGATGTTAGATGAATTCAGGCAGTTGCAATGTGCATCTGATTTATAATGGAGAAGGTGAGGGTAAAACATTGAGGGATTTCCCTTTAATCAGATCTCTTAGGAAAACATGTAGTGGACCAATACCCCGATGAGTTCCCCTTTTAAAAAGCCAAGAATATTAGATTGGCTGCACGCTGCCTCAGTTTGAGCCTCAATCAGAGGGAATTGGGGAGGATTTTGTTAAGTCTATGAGCCTTTTACATCTCTGAAAAGTTCATTTCTCTTCATCTATTAACTCTGAATAAAAACCTACCATCATTTATGCATTTGTCCATTTATAAATCCTCAAGCTCGTGAGCTGTAGATCTGAGCCCAAATTTTGAGCTTACGGATGACCAATCACAGAGGTGCGCGCCTCAGAGCTGAACCACAAATGGATCCTTCACAGCATTGTAAATCAGGACCTCAAAGAGTATTATTTAGCCTCAAGCAAAGAGCGCTTGTTTATCAGATGGTGCCTGAGTCTAGGATAAAAACCTGCCCATAAATCTGGGTACCTTTTATGTGTTCATGGAGACTGGCTGGCTCATTCCCACTTTAACACTCTCAAGAATGCAGAGGTAAGCATGGCATCCGTGTCAAAGAGCACATATCGTATGATGAGTGCCTGATAACCAGTTCTAATAGACGTGGCTTAATAGATGCTGAATATGACCTGTGGCCTGACACAACTTCTCACTTTGATTCAAGTGCAAATTAAGTGACAAATCATAACATTTACAGGGTGAATTCAAGGTGAATCTCTGACTTGACTAAAGTCTTTGCGATCGTGATTTAGTGTGTGTTGTCACTATACGGGTTCAATAAGCATTGTCAATTTTTCAGATGAAGTGTCTGTAGGTTCCTGCGCTACATCCAAAAGTGCGCTAGATATAAGTCATCACGACTGCGACGCTGCAGCAGGTAATTTTCTGAACATTTTATTTTGCTGTCTGATATATAGCTGCCCAGATATGGCGATGTTAAACCCCAGATGATAAATCAAACGTGCAGTGGCTGCCTCTGATAACTCAATAAGCACCTGGACTCCTCCTAACACGTCACACCTGCACTTGAACATATACAGTTCTCATCGTCGGGCCTCACTGGGGGGCTCTATACACCTGCCTAGAGCATTTCAGCAGCGTAGCAGCTGGGAGGGAAACATCATGCATGCTTAATTAGGAGGATCAGAAACCACGGGAAGTGGTTAGCAATTTAACAGCACAATATAGTGTTTATTCCTGACTGTGATAAAAATCCATTCATTCATATATCATCAGCATCAGTAAGTGAAAAAAAGCTTTTATTTACCTAATTAATTTATAAACAAAGTGGAATTAATGACAAAAATTATAAATGATTCATCATAAATTTAAACACACACCATATACTTTTTTCCAGACACTTGTGTTTCAAAGATGGAAACGTTTCCTACAATGTTTTTTTTAAATAAAACAACATTAAAAATCAAAGCAAATTCATTTTTGGTGTATTTTACTTCCCCACTGCAGAGTACTAAATAGACTTGATTTAATGAGCATATTTAACAAGAGAATACCAAAGGGAGACCGTGCTGATCGATATTATTGTATACTTTCTATCCAATCAATTTAGTGCCTGCTTAGCAGCCATTACCAAGTGTAATAAATAGGGGTTTGTTTAAGAAAATAATAACGTACTGATTCTCAAAAACCCGGAGGCATTTATTAAATTGCATGGAGAAAAGCTTGATGTCACATATGGACAACACACACAAAAAGCCCATTCAATGTATAGATTGCACATTCTCTTGATTTCAACAAGTTTTAAAGATAAACACTGAATTTCGAATACTCCTGTTGAATTTAAAGGACGGTTTTAGATAAAGTTAATGTAAGGTTAAGTCTTATTCATAGTTTAATCAGGTCTTTATAAAGTATTTATTCTGATGAAAATTTACAGTAAAATTTCTACCCCTCTTAACCTGAGCAGAAATGTGATAAGTGAAACCTGTAAGTAATAAATATTATGTCTACACTTTAGCAAATAAACCAGTAAGTTTATAGGTAGAAAAAAAAAACCTGTTCTCAATTCAAAGATATAAATGTTTCCTTGAGCTGATATTTGATGCCCTGTGGAAAACAAGTTGCTAGAGTTGTGTTATGGCCACGTGCAGACGCTGTAGCTGTCGAAGAAGGCATTCCAGACAGGAGGTTAAATTTCCAATGAATTTTTTAGTGTTTTACAGGGCCAATCTTCTAGCCAGTTTGAGAGTATTGCTTATAAGATGCGACTCTTATCAACACCACACGAGCTATGCGTTTATCACAGACTTTTGAGTCATACGGCCAATTCTGATATGAGGTGCAGAATTGCTACATAGGCTATAAAGCCTATAAGGGAGTGAGGAGGGGAGAGGCAGTATGATAACTCACAGCGTCCTGCTGTAATTATGGTATTCATGAAAAGATGAAATTGAGTGCTGACTAAATCTGTAGCTCCGGGCAAAATCAACAGCTTGGCATTACGCCGTGACCCCTGCCTATCTTGAGGATACTGCAAACATACCAAAACTTTGCTGTTTTTTTTTTTTCCATCAGTCAGGAGTGAGGGAATGAAGTGCATCGATTGCTTGTGATTATTAACTAGACTGAGATAAGCCCTCTCCTTATTATGCAGATTACTGAGGCTCCCCGCTCCAGCATATTGTACAGATGCAAGGGAGCAGCTGCTCTTACAGATGGTGGGTACACGGATCTATCATTATGCCTCCATTGTCTCCACTTCAATTGTTTGGGGGACAACAGAACTGCATCAAAGAGGAATCCGACTGCAATGAATTAAGAAAGAGAAACGAAAACCATCAACTAAATTTATACACCGGAGGCCTTGGAATGGAGAGGAGCGTAAAGCTGAAGCTATTCCATATATACAACCATGGAGTCGCCCACTCATGTATACTGTGCCCAAATCTGTTGGATGCAGCACTGTGCACCAAACATATGTTGTTGTTTTATTAACAAACGGATATTAATTCAGAATGCAGATATTAATTCAAATTTGAAAAAAAAAAAAAAAAAAAAAAACTCTTGCATTTTTTATTGCCTGCAACAAAATGATTTCATAAAAATTGGGAAAAATTAAAAATTTTTAATTCTTTCACTCGTTAGTGTAGGGATCATCAGTCAAGTTATCACAATAACATATAGAAAATAACTTCAGAATGATTAATTACAAATCTATTAAGTCATCCAGGCCAAACACAGTGGAAGTGGAAGGTGGAATATGCAGACGACGTCAATTTTGCCCTGCGAGGGTTGTCCATTTGACTCGCCACACCTCCTGCTGTGCGCTGCTGAGATCAGGACACTGGTAGCTCCTCTGATCAAACATGACATTACACTAGAGGGAATTACATGCTCAGATTATAACAGAGAAGGTCACACCGAGTTGTAAGTCATGACAGCAGTCTCACACCATTTCGTAGATAGCTAAGGGTAATATTACTTTCAGAATTAATGCACTGACATTAAGATGAGTACAAGTTTCTGACCCTTGTCAGGCACGCTGAGAATTTAAGGTTAGATAGAAATCCCCAGCAGATATATATGGAAAGTATTTATACATTAAATTATTAGGATTGTCTCTTACAAATGCAGCTGCAATAGTGAGTGACAAAGACCAAAAAATTATAACAATGAAACACATACTTTACAGTAGCATAAGCCCATACTACATCTAAAGGCTGCGTTCGAGAATAAGTCCAAAGAAAAAAAATATATTATTTTCATAATTTACTCAGCAAAAAAGCAGACAGATAAATAAGCAGTGTACACACTGTACTTCCTACAAGATAATATCCAAACTGTTTTAGATGTTAAAATGTTAAATTTCAGTGGTAGGAAATTGTATTGTCAAACCCATTCACATTTTTTCTTCTGTATCACTATAGAAGGTTAGGCTAAAACACAGCATGCAAATAATGTCCACAAGATGACTGGATTTCATTTTCTTTTTATGGCAATATATGCAAACAGTAAAGATGGATCTTAGATATTGGTGATTCCTGTCTTTGGTTGCATTTCTTCTGGATAACAGCAGCCGCTGATTAGAAATGTAACACTCCTTCAACAACAAATGCAAGATGCCCACTAGCATCCATACAGCGGTAGTAGTAGCAGCAATTCCCATAAGGTAGAGAGAACTAGCATTATTTGCTCCAAATAGAAAATCAATTCCTTAGCAGAATATTTTCTGTTTTCAATATCCTAAAGAAGCCGCTGACTCCAGATGACCTCAGTATGAAATAATAAGTCCCTGTTTACCATCTTCTTTCATACCATGTATTTATTCAGTATTGAAGTAAAATTAATGGCACAAATACAACTTGCAAGCAGTTCAATGCCTCCAAATACACGGCATAAAAACACACAAAAGATGCAGTAAATTAAGTGGCTCCATCCCAGCAGGCCAGAAAGCTATATTTCAACATTAATTCCTTAACTTGTATCTTCTGTATTCAAATAAAAAAACAGTTTTTTCTTTCTTTAGTCATGTGTCATGGGTGGATAGATTGAGCTCCTGTCAGAGCACAAAGCTCCCCTCAGAAGTCCACATTGCCTCGTCTGTTGTTAGGACCTGGTCCACATGGGGCCAGATTTGATTGGAAAGCCCAAAGGGAGGAGTTCCACCAGTCACAGGGGTATTGTTAGTGCCTCCAAAATGGCCAGAGAAGAATGACTGATTATGCAACCACAGCCAGGGTTACTAATAGGAATTCTATTTGAATTTCTAACATAACAGATGTTTGCTGGGCACCTCCATGGAGTGCGCATACACAGTTATGCTAATTTGCCAGTGTTTCCCTTCAAGTTAGCTCAGAGTCATTAGAGCACACAGCTAGCTTAGATCCCTCTGTCAAACTAATAATTGGCCATTATTGATATTAATTAACATTTTTGCTCTCTATGTCCTTTTTGACCCACTATCTGTTAGTAAATCCAGTTACTGAGTCCTATTAGGGCAATAAAATCTGCAGGACTCTTTAGTAGTTGCAAGCCATTTATCAGAAACAGAACATAAAGCCAATTAGGAATGGGTGAAGACAGTTGTCTTCATTCTCCACTGACTACTTCTTGATCTCCATTATAAATTGCTAATAGGGCAGATACTGGTTAGCAAAAGGGAGGAGGAGTGGGGGTTTACCATTGCTCACTCCCACTGTGATGACAGGTGAAAAGACCAGTAACATTATTTGTGCTTGATGAGGCTACACCATCATCAGCTGCTGTTTTTCTTTTTTGTTCAGTCTTTTTGTTGGGGGCCATCATGGCGAACCACTGCTGGTCAATCATGTTAATTGGCCTAAAACTGCAGTATTACAGAAAGCCATTAAACTGTTGATTGTTCATCCTCCAAAAATAATAGCTTTTGGTCTGCCTGCTATTATGATGCAATGAGCATCGGAAACACTGTACACCACAGGTTTATGGGCTCAGATCAAGAAATCCTAATAGGTGTATATTGACTGGTTTATTTTCCACAAAACTCCAAAGGGACCGGTGGTTGCGAGAAAATATATCAAAAAGGCTATCAACAATGGTTGGGTCTTCGGTCTAAAATCGATAGTGAGCCATAGATGGCTTGAGTTTTCACAGTTCTCTCTCGTCATTTAAAAAGACAGTAGGCTATAAGATGCCTGGTAAAAAAAAAAAAAAAAAAAAAACAAAACATGAGATTCTTCCAACATAGCACCCTAATCGGTTTTAATTTAAGTGAAAACACCGTAAGCCGTTGTTTTAAAATTCAATAACAACAGGTTATTACTGCTGTGGCCTGATGCTTTGAGGATGAATGGTTTAGTTTTTTAGAGCAAAATGGTTCGGTAACATGAATGATCATGAGTTGTTGTTGCAGCCGGTAGCCTAACATAACCTATGTGAACTACCACTCATGTTCGTGCTGCCTGAATCCAGATGCTACTGTGGCATCCCAGCTTTATGACAAGAGGTATAGCAGTCCCTAAAATGAGCAGTATTTAATAGCCTGGTTTCAAGTGTAAAGGCTTTCTCCCTTGTGCATTACTCCAAGAACCTAATTACAAGTTTCATCATCAATCATGAGCATTATTTATTCAGTGAAATGAATTTCTAATTAATAACTGATGAGCATTATGGCCTTGAAGACTGTAAAGCAATTAATTATGGCTGGCAACAGGGAATATCCCTGTAAAGGACTATCTGGTGCACAGTCACAGCACAGCGGTGCTAACAGGCTAATGTCCACAAAGAAGAGGCACTGGATTGTTTTTGTACCTGGCCTGTATTGAGATAATTACTTTCATGAACGTTGTCTGGGGGCTGTCATATCATTTGTGATACAAAAAGCACCGAAAAACTGTGCTTAAATTTTGTAAAAGGCTGCCTTAAACTGTCATATTCTATGATCTGTGCTACCACCTGCTATTCTAACAGATGTTTTTATGTATTAGATTTTTTGATCAGACTGTACCAAGAGCAAGTGGTGGTAATGGTCACTTCATAAAAACTTCATCAACATGTTTACAACATAAGATGTTATATGTAAGAGTGCTACTTCATCAGGGTAAACTGGATGCCACAGTGTCTATTAGAAACTGATGAGACAGACCAGCTAACTGGAGCTAGCCGATCAGCTCGCTGACTTCAGTGGAAGCAAAGCAAGAGTTAACATCAGCAACGTTTTGACAGCTGAGTACAATCTGACGCTAAACTTGCGAAGTTTCTTCTCAATAGGTAAGTAAGCAGCCATCAACGTTTCTAAAATTGCTCCTTAAATGACGAATATCATTCTAATTGCGACCCAAGTGTCCACACATTGCATCGATCTGTATCTAAAAATATATTACTATCATTATAACTTGTTGATCGCTTCATATCGTTTGAAGTACTTTGATTTCTTACATTCACTTTTATGCACTTTGTACACTTCATTTATCATCTAATCGTATTTTTTTCTTTTTTTAATGCAAGCTCTTTTGCTTTGTGAGTCTTCAATACAAGTTTTAACCAACCTGTTAGCATATCATGATGTGGTGTTATTCATACCTTTTATATACATTATAAACATTTATTTTTATTCTTTCATAACCAAAACTAGAGCAGTAGTTGTATTTTAAATCTATCAAGTTGAGGTCTGTTAAAAGCAGATTTTTCATGACAGTTGCATAAAGCCTAGTACATAAACATTTATTTTAGCCAGTTATTATAATTCCATGTGCACAAAATAGTTAAAATAAATAAATAATAATCAGCGCTGCTTCTGACCTGACCTCCTCCAGGAGGATTTTACAGAGAGTGGGCCACCTTAATGACCTTCCTTGAATGAAAAAAATATATATAATTACCATTCAGTTAATGAGGCAAGTGTATGTTTTAATTTGTGAAGTCTTACATGCACAGAAAAATAATCCCTGTGTACTGTCATTTGCAAGTTATTTATGGCTTTTTCAGTGTTACTGTTAATGGCCATTATTACATTTCTCACTGCTATAAATCTGATAAACAATGCATTTGACATTTTCTCCATCACCGCAATTCTGTCTAATTTATACAAAGCATTTCATCTTCACATCATTGTAATGGCGCTGTGATGAAGTCGTTCTTTTCAGGACTCATTTCAGTTACAGCATCTTGGCAATAACCACAGGTCAAAAATAGACTGGTTAAAATGAAGGTAGATTATTGTGCATCTTCATGCAGACGTTACAATAAAATAGACACATAATGAAAGAAATAATGATAAAAGACCATGAGAGACTACAATTCTTTCATTTAGAAAATGGAATTCAGTGAAGCATCTCTTTAATTTATCTGTTGTTTCAATTCAGCACAAATTTTTGCACATTTGTGGCAGTTTTTTTTTTTTTTTTGCATGTATTTATCTCACACACAACTGTATCTGCACAAAACAGAGATGGATTGAGTCATGCATGGTTGTTTAAGCCATCCAGAGTAAACATTATAAATGTGCATGACTATAATGCTGAATTGCAGCAGTGTCATAATGTGTACAACTGCTCCTTCATGGGCTGAAAGACACTAGAGGATTTGTGCTCTTCTTTTAATTGAGTACAACATAAGGTTACTTGTGAGTGCATGGTGCATGCTCGTGTGTTGAATGGCTTGTGTCACCTTACACGTCTTTTACGATTTAGGCATATGTCTATCTGAAATGTTTCTGGTCTGTCAGAAGACAATTCATTGTGTTCACAGAGGACGTTAGCCATGTCTCTACATGCATGATGGTTTATTCAAAACCTGTAATTCCTGTTCTTTCTGTAATGAATAGAACGACGACACACAAAACCTGAATAGGCGACTTGACCTTTGGGAATTTGTTTCATTGTGTCATTCATTTTCTTTACGCACGCATTTTTTTCCCTATTGTCAGGAGGGCAAGAGTCTATGTCACAGTGTCCTGGTTTGTCCATATTAGAATACTAAAAAGCATGCATTTGAAACAGTCATAAATAAAATTAGTCTGTTTTCTTTTTTTTTCTTAATTTTGTGAATCATCTCTGGTGATGTCACATTAATTAATATTTCTATTGTTATTAAGAGTTTCTTTGTTTCAGTTAAGCCTTGTGGATTCACAAAGGACTTTTGCACACATGATGGGATTTTAAAACACACCATGTCACACAGTCATGGAACTATAAAATTTGTTTTAACTATAAATCTGTTTAAACTACTCAATAAAGTCTACATGATAAGTTTTTTGGCATTTGTTATGAGCATAATACTGAATAGACTGTTAACCAATGCATCCTATCAGAAGGTTGTGTAGATAAGAGGGAAGATTAGGGAATAAAGTCAAAACACCCACATCAAGATCACCACATCCAGCAGAACTGTGTGGACCAGAAGGGAAAAACTGATGAGACCAGAGTGAAACGTCACAGGCTGTGATGACCAGGTCTTTCTATCACGATGCTGGTAAAGTGTCCACTGTATGTAAAGTTATGCAGTCAATGTGAAGTAAGCTAAATGTCCATTTTGTTTGTCAGAATCCAGTTTGTCCATTTGCAGAGCGTCAATTGTTTTTTTCCACAAAAGAACAGAACAGAACAAACTGGAAGATAAATTACAGACATGGGGTAACTCATTACAATTTGAAGTATATTTTCCACACATCTCTTTGAGTATCATGTAAGTTGTGGTTTAGGTACTATTTCTCAAAATGAAAAATGAGGATTGCATTTTCTGTGGTCTGAATGTAAAGCAGTAGATGCTGTAAGACCTGTGAACAACCACAGTTACTCTACTTGATTATGTTTTTGATGAATGTCTGTGTAGTATTGGACACTTTGTCAGTTATGGAGTGGCCACTGTTTTTAACCCAGTCTTTTAACTTTACATTATTATGCTTAAATCATTACATGAACAAATGATGTATTTTTACATTGTATTTATGTGTGGATGAATTGTTTGCTCTTTGTTTTTATGTTTGCAACCCAGCTTGCCTCAAATTGCCACCCAGGGGACAGATTTAGAGTATTAGAATTGAACTGAATGGAAAGCAGAAGAGTGAGTGCAAATGCAAAACAGCAGAGATAATAAAAAGAAAACTAAATTGACTTTATTTGGTCCTCGTTTTGTTGTTATTATTTCCTCATTTTAAAAATGCAGAAAAACTAGCGGCGACACCCAGTTAGCAGGCACAGTTAGATTTTATCTGCTCTAGACCGCTAACAAGGTGTTGTAGTTGCACTTCTCAGAAGCAGTTGGATGCTAATGTCCACTCGTATTTAACTGAATCGTTCAGGCAGATCTAAGCATTTAGATCAGCATTAACAAAGCATTAAAAATTGGAAGAAATTTGGTGGATTTGTTGCTTCAGGTAACAGAAAGAAGGAAAACCAGTTCTACAAAGTGGGAATATACAACTTTAGCAATGTTGTCATTTAAAAAAAAAAAAAAAAACAATTCTCATAGTAGGTTGTGATCATAATGGCTACTTTTCTGTCTGACTCGAATGCCTCTTCTCTTTACTACTATATGTGCATGTGCAATAAAATTGTTTACAGGACCACAAGCTACAATTAATATATGCATAGATAGCATAAACCCAAGGAGAAAACTTTGGCATCAAACAGCAAAGTAGTAAGAAGTCAGTGTTTACCTTCTTCCATTGCTCTTTGGAGAGTTGGCCTCAGAACTAGACTTGGTCCTCTGACTCAGCTGCAGCTACCTGCTGCTCCTGTATGACTTAAAACACATTAATCTAACAGAACTAGTCATAACAACAACTTACAAGACATTTCGTTTTATTGTAAAACACTGTCACGTCGCTGTTGGGCTAATTAACTAAGCTTATTTTGCAAAAAAAAAAAAATCGCCGTTAACAGCCAATAGGAACACTCCCTCCTCAAAACTAGCTGCTTAACCAAACCACAACCGACAGCTGGTATCAAGTTTTCAGAACTTACCATGTAGTCCTACTGCTTCTCTCACTTTTGTCCAAAACCCTAAAACCCTATTTTTTCTCTGACTCTGTAAAGTTCATAAGTTGTACCGTATCACAACATGTGTCCACTAATTAACGTGCCCATCATTTCCGGATTTCTGGATGACGTTTTTTTTTTTTTTTTTTAACGTTAACGACGCCGATAGAATCTTCGCATTGACCCGAATATAAGACGGTATTTGTCCCCTAGGAAAGCCTGAAAAAGACGGGTTATCTTTCATTATTTATTCTTATTTATTATTATTCGGAGTCTAAAGACCCGGGGGTTTAATCCAACAGGTGGCGTCGAACTTCTCGGCAGAGGAGGACTGTGTTTCTCAGACATTCACCAGACTGTGACGCTCCGCCATAGTTTCAGAACTGGGCCGGTGATAGTTGTCCTCCGTCCATTACAGCTACCAAGTGGTTGGTAGCCGGAATGCTAATGCTAACGCTCGCGCGAATGTTACGACTCCTCGTGACCGTCTCTCTCTCTCTATATATATATATATACCGTGCAGCTGCTCGCGAATTCGAATCCCCATCTAGTAAAGCTTCCCTGCTTGTGCTCGCCTCCTCCAACAAATAATGATCAAAACAATAAATGAATAAATTACTCCTAGATGATGCATGCTTGCTACAGGTCATGTACTTGCTCACTAATTTTTAAAAAAATTGGTCTTGAAAAAGAGTAGTCATATTCGGGTCAATACGATAATTGCTGCGTGGAGCTTCGATGAATCCCACATTTTTCTCACCTGTGACTGAACGTAACTGTCATTAAAAAAAACTACATCTACCAGGGTACAAGTTTTCATAGTTTCACCTTTAGGTTTTTTACCAATAAGTTGCTTATAAGAAGTTAGCTGAAGGACTTAGCATCATATATATATATATATATATATATATATATATGTGTGTGTGTGTGTGTGTGTGTATATATGTATATATGTATAGTACAGTAAGGAAAATACTCTATGTGATAAGAGTAGGCTATCAAAAATACTACACAAAGTATAAACTACAAAAAATATTATCCCATCATCATTCTACAGCCACACCTACAATTTTGTAACTATTTTATGTAAGGCTGCATCTACTAATTATTTTTATTGAGATTAATCTGTAGATTATTTTCCTGTTAAAATGATTTTGTAAAACACACATAGAGGAGCTGGACTGATAAAATATATCATGTTTTTTGCATCACAAATTACCATAATAATGTGAAAAATAATCGATATTTTCCTGTTGATTAACTGATATTTTGTTCGTACTGCTAGATACTATTCACTACACTACTAGTTTAATCTATAGCGATGCATTGCATTTTATAAAATCTTCAATCTTAGTCATTTAGTATGTAAAAGTACCTCAACTTTGCACTTGAATAAATGTACTTAGTTACATTTCACAACTGTATTGAACTAGGTGTTGAAGTAGATGTTGAGTAAATGTGCAATACAGACAAGCATATGAAGCATTATGGGCTATTTTGAAGTATTTAATCTCAGGCTAGTTATTTTATCTTATACATATTCCTGGGTTACAAAATATTTTGAGTATGCGACACTTTCCACATAAGTATGTGTGTATTGCTTGCTGGGTGTGAAATAATTATGCTTCACTCTTCTTTTAATGGATTATGCATCGTCGACTGAATGAACTAGATGCCGAAGTAGCCAGAAGTCAGTGGGTCAGTTCATTATACATTATTCCACTGTTACAGCACTGGCAGGTCACCACTGGAAGTAGATACTCTATGTCATCTTCAAGATGAGTGAGACACATAGCAGAGACAGGACTGTGCACATCCTATAACCGTCCTTCTCTGCAGGTCTTCAACGTCACACACACACACACACACACACACACACACACACACACACACACAAAAGCTCCCGTCTTTCCATCTGGTAAAGTGGGCTGTTGTGATTGATTTGTGGATTTGCTCCCTCTTTTTTTTCTCTCCATTTAAGTGAAATAATGTATGGAAGCAATCTGGCGACAGACATTTTGGAAAATCTATTTGAAATCATTTCAGCTGAAGCCATGGCAGTTTGTCTTCTTAGGGGAGAGGAGCAAAGTATAATTGTCTGCAGTCTAGTAAAACACAGTATAACTGCCATCACACTTGACTGAGCTTATAGCCAGCTAGTCCCATGGCCTCTAGAAGATAGAGCAGTTAATGTTCCCTTTTATTTTAGCGGATATGTCACTTGTATCGCAGATTTATACCATGATACAGCAATTTTGTCCAAACAGATGGATAATGGTGTCACCAGCAAAAAGCCCTGTTTTTATATTGAGTTTAGAACATATTGTTTAGATAGGGGACTGTGTTGAACAGCTCTGCCAGCGCTTTCTCTCTTTATCTCTCTAATCTTGCCAGTATTAGATTTGATCATTTTTGTTTGAAGGAGGAAAATGTGGTTGTAATGGCTTCCTAATAGCAAACACAGGGGATACAAATCCAGGGACCCTTTTCTGTAGTGCTTCCATAAGCACCACTGATTTATAGAGGTCTTTATGACAGAAAAGAAAATGATCTGCTGCAGGTATAAATCAGGTGAGGAGTAGGAAATTGAACTTAGATATCATCTTGTCAGATGCTTAATGCTCTTCCTCCTGTCACATTCGATAGGACCAATTTGGAGAATCCTGCAGAGGTAAAAAGAAGACAATTAACAATGACAGTGTGGTAATAGATGAAGCTATAAAATGAACCTGCTGCCTGCAGGATGCTTTGTATGATTTCCACATGAGGTAGTGGCAGGGGTGTGTTGCTTGGGCCTTAGATTTCTTCACTTCCCTTTTCTGTTGTTGGCGGATTCTTATGTATCTTCCTTTAGAAAAAGTGATACTTAAGTAAAACAGCAAGAAAATAAAGTGTCATCTTTTGTGCTTCACAACCTGCCTTATAATTGAATTATTACGCTGCATATGACAGGACTTGTAAATTTAGGTTAACCTTGTTTTTATGTTATTGATTCCCAGGCATGTTCCATCCTAACACTATATAAAATTAATCAATACATCAATCATCAAGTGCAAAAAATATGTATGTAAAAGAACATTAAAAGCAAAAACAGCCTGAATAAATTCTGTTGCTGTGTTGGAATTTAATCCGGTGTCTGCAAGTAACTCAATCTTCTTCTAATTCTGTGATGAAATAAACATTTTCACACGTATAATATCTTTCTCTTGTAGTTTAGAATATAATCGAGGTACAACAGAGGCTTGTTTGCAGTAATAATTGTCAAACCGTGTTGCACTCAAGCAGATGTCATCGCTCAGTGGTGTAATGAGTTCAGGATAGGACAGAGGATGACAATGCTCTCTGATCCCTGAATGTCACTCTGGTATAAACCACATAACAGTGGTTTATTGCCAACATCATGCATTCAGCAGCATTCATTTGTGATTTGACAGATAGAACGCGGAGGAAGAGAAAAAAAAAATTGAAACCCATCCATCTGCGTGTGTGGGTTTCAAATGACTTGAATTTTAAAAACTAATTTCTTGGAAGCTGATGACCTTTTGTGCAAAGCTGCTCAACTTTGTCAAGTGGCAATTCAAGTCCAAACAGCTGAAGAGTTTTACAGTAATAGCCTAAGATCCAGTGCTCGGGAAACATCTTCCCTCGCAGCTCATCAAGCCAAGCTCTTGTATAATCTAATTTGATTTTAATGCTTCTCTGAAGGAGATTGTGCTCTTATTACTGTGTAATGATGCTGTTGTCAAGAGCCAGTGGTGATGTGTAATATCACAGCCATGTTAACTGCTTCTGTGACACTCATCTCAGCATTTTCCACATCGTCTCCAATGCACAATGGCTTATGCTGTATGCTTTATGACTTTGTTGTTCTTCCTGTTGCATTGTAGTTCATGATTGACAGAAACATGGTAAATCTTTAAACCTCCCTCTCCCTTCTTTATTACCTATGCTTGATATGGTACTTTTTTCGTATTCAGTACAGTAGATAGAGCATAACGATGAAGGTCTTCGCCGAGATGAGGAGAATTTTGAAGTGCTCACACTCGGGGGCAGCAAATGGAAAAGTGACAAGCCTGGTGCACTTGTCTATTTTACTTATTCTGTGCCTCTGTTTCATATTCCGCCTCGCACCACGGGGTTATTTTCCTCCAGGGTTCAGGAGGGCACGCTCTTTCATTTCTTCAGAAAATTGTTTCGCAGGATTTCAATCTTTGGCTGCTAGATATGACAAAACACAATATCAAGAACACTTATGTTTCTTATCTGCCATTTTTTCTGGGTATAAATAAAAGATCAGTATAAATTTAAGTCAAGTGGCCTCCAATGCACATGTGAGAGATGAGTATGAAAAGAACTATGAACCTTGGGACAGACCCACTGTATATTTTCATCGCTTGCTCAAAATTACCTTGGCACTGGGGCTTTGTGTGTCATTTGTCATCCTTGAAAATCAATTAGTGTTTCCATGATAGCAATCCAGATGTAATCCTTTTGAGTGTTTGGACTATAAGACACAAAAACCAGTGACTGCATTTTTTGTTGTCAAATTATTTTGTATTTCTTTGGATTGTTCATGTAGTAACAGGCTGTGATCACGGTCAGTTTGGTGCCGACTATGATGACTACAGCATAAACATCCTGATAGGAGATTTGAAGGGCCACCCTACATATTGATTGGGTCTAAACAAGCCTTCTGTTACCAGCTGGATAGAAATCATCTCACCATACTAATACTAGTATCAGAGCAGCTGTAATATTTTCAAAGACAAAGCTGTTTAACTATAACTAAAAACACAATTTTACTTTTGCAAGTGTTTTTTTTTCTTTCTTCAAGCAGCCTCCAAATCTCTTTGTGATCTTTCCATCTGTCTGAAATTCTTCAAGCATTGTAGAGAGAGAGAGAGAGAGAGAGAAACAGACAAACAAAAAAAACCCTGAATGTTATTATAGAGTTGAAAACCTCGCACACAAACAATAATCCTGCTCACTCTAAAGTACAAAAAAGTCAAGAAATGATTTAGAGCTCCAGAATCAAAAATAATACCCATTTTCAAAACATACAACCCAGACATATTGTGATATATTACTTCTGATGATACACATATGTGCAGCCTATGTATACTGAACAACCTCCCAATGGTGTGAAAACATTCAAACATCGTCCTATTGATGTCCCATTTTTTTCCTCTGTTTGGCTCTTGTCAGAGGTCAACCTCAAACAGCATGAGGTGGAATCAGGCGTTACTGTCGATGTCACATTGATGCATTACAAGGCCCAGGAGGTCATGTCTCTGTAAACATACATTATCAAGACCAATAGAAGATGCAAGGTGTTGACCTCACCGATAGTTTACGGTGTATCTTCAGGGGAGAAGGGTTATGGCGATGGCATAAGCAACTCTAGAGCCACAATGACTTTCTTGTTGCAAATGAAGAGGGTCAAGCAATCAAGAGTGGTTGGGCTCGGCGTCGGCGCCATTATCTTACGCTGTCTGAAATGATCAATGGGCGAAGAATAAAATGATCACAAGCTAAAATTGGCCCGCTAATGAAAATGAACTGGTTTCACATGCTCTTTGTTGAGAAACTGGACGGAGCACAGTTTTGAAACAACACAGTTGACAGGAATACATGAGAGCTGTCAGTATTGTTTGAGTATTCATACTTAGATTGTTTTTTTTGTTTAACTTAAATCCATTCATATATATCAAACACCATCAACCATCTGGATGAATATGTTGTGATGCTGAGCACACACTTACACAGATGTTCTCAAATGTTTATTTACTATTATTTATACAGGAATTCAGGCATTCAACAAACAGACACTGTCACTTAAGACTGAAAACCGTTAAAGGACTTTATTGTCTATATGTAAATAGGTTGTACTGACAATACTCTGTAACAGAGACTTAAAATATAAAAGGCACTTAGAGCACGTGCACAGTACCGACATAAATCTCCTCCCTTTTAGCAATAAATACATACTGTATGTGCATTCCTATTATGGTACCATGGCTGTGTAAACAGTTTATTAGCACGACTGCGCTACAGAGTACTTCAGTCAACATAGTCATGAAAGGCACTGCATTCTAGAAAAATAGTTATAAATAATTTCCATAAATAAAAATTTATTTTGCCACAAAATATTTCATGCTTTGTTTCTGCAGTTTCGCGTTAACCCAGACAGCAATTATGTTAGCATTCAGTCAAAAACAAATAAAAATATGGCCAAGAAACAAGAAAACATAAAGACTTTTTCCTATACATCATCAAAAACATAATAATCGACACCATCATCGCTCATAAGATGTTGGACACAATGTTTGGCAGTTCATACCAAGTGCTAGTGCTGTGTGGTTCAATATTTAATTTATTACTATTGCTAGAAGTTTAAAAACAATTCTCAAAAAAAACGACAGTAAGTTGAAAACTACATCAGCTACCACGTTGTTACCAGGCTATTCCAACTTACGGCATTTACTTAAAGATATCACGTTTTTTCAAAGAAAAAAAAAAAAGAAAAGTTCCAGCCTTATTTGTGTTGAATTCACCAGTCTTTTGTTTTATTCCACCTCCATGGCTGACACATCTTGCTCTCCGTCAGATTTCTCGTGGGGCAGGTCCTGTGACTCTGGAGTGCTTTGGCCATCTGACACAGAATTAGTCTCTGCGGTTGTTGGCGTTTCCGGCTCTTGCATTTCTGTTTCAGTTGCTCCATCAGCGAGCTTGGATTTTTCTGATAATTAGAGATGTTGCTTTATTTTATATTTGGATCCATTTTGAACAAGTGTAAAAGAATTCTAAATTTCTACCAGTAGATATATTGGTAACATTTAAGTAGACATGCAGGACCGTGCTATTTTAAAAGGTGTGTGCTTTGTTTGGACGTGACTCTTACCTAAAACAGATTGGTCGCCATCTACATTAGCGTCAGACAAAGGGAAGGGTGCCTCAGGTGTCATCTTCAGTTCGCCAGTGACTTCGGGGAGTCTTGGCGCCTGAGGTCTGGTCTTTCTTGCAGGATTCAAGAAAAAACAATACGCACACCGGAAGGCTGAAACAACACAAATAAAAACACCATAAATATAATTTATGTCACCTCGCTAATACATTCGCAGACAGACATAGATTAATATACATGAATATGAACCAATGACAAAAAATCCCTGAGATGCATAAACACTTCAGATTGATGTGCAGCACTGGTTTGCATATTCAATCTTGGGCTGTTTTTGCTTACAGGGGTCGGTAGTGGCAGAGGCATTTAAGAGGCATATGATATACTACACTGCCAAATGCTAGAGGGCAAATGAAGGCACGGTGTTTGATGGAGACTGACAAAGAGTGTTGTGTCTCTCAAAGTCTTACCAGTGTATTCAAATTCCTCTTTTAATGCCATGCCGTTATGGGACAGACACTGCTGACATATGAGAGCATATCTGCAAGAGAAGAGAGACAAATCAGGTGAAGGCGGCATATAGCATGTGAACTGCCATTAGATAACATAAAGGATCTTTTTACTGATGAAATGACACTGTCCACAGCTTAGATGGAGCAGAAGTAATTCACTGCAATTTCTGGGAGATTACCTGCTTTTTAACACTGATGTTACTAGGAAGAGATGCATCTGCCAGACTATTATTTATCAAATTAGGTCATTTTAGGTGTTTCACCATTGCAACATTTAAGTAATGTGCATAAGAAACTCCATAATGCATAATATTACTAAGAAAATGATTACAGAGACTGCAAATACATCCGTGTTTATTCCTGGAATCCATTTGTTTTTGTTTAGTAGCAGAGGTTTTGTACCTGTTCTGAGGTCCATCTCCAACAAGATACTCAATGACTCTGTCCATGGCGCCTCTTTCCCTTGGGAGCACGGGTCTGGCCAGGGGTGGACCTGGGGGATGCATCCCTGTTAGAGCGCAACATCAATGCCCGTTAGACACACACTGCAGTCTGGAATATGAACTGCTATAAACAGAACTGCTCAGAATAAAAGCAATGTGAAATAGCGAGTCCCAGATTCACAGTTTACAGCACAAACTATGATCTATTTTATAAAAGTATGCCCCCTTTTTTCTTAATGACCTAACACAGAATCTCTCTTGCAAAGCACGTCCAGAATCCCTGCTGTGTTGGTGCGTAGTAATTAATATAATCTAACATCAAGAGCAATCATAGGAAGATGACTGGTCATTTCTGTGAGACTTGGCAGAGTCTCAGTATCCTGCTGGTTATTAATTTACCAACATATGGAAACTCTGTGGTGACTCTTCGTATCAAATTGCTTTTCACTTTCAATTTTCAACAGAAGCAGGTGATAACATCAAGTCATGTAAACCATTTGTGAGGTGTTCCCAATGCCAAAGGCAATTTCACCAAGCATTAAAAGACATTTAGTGAGATTCCAGCACCATTGCCCAGAGAACAAACGCAGGTCTGGCTAATTAATCACAGTTAATGTAATCCTGCTTCATACATACCTCACAGTTGGCATTCCACATGGCAATTACAGCATGCAGCTTCCTCTAGGAGCACAGTTCCTTTACTGTTTGCACTTATTTGCATCTTCTATTGAGTGCTCATAGTCCAGAAATAATTTGTATTGAATATTCAATACCTCTACACTCCACAGATGTCTTCCGCACACAACAACTGTTCTATGGAAAGTTTTTCATCATGTTTGTTAACCGGCTTTTGAAATCTTTAAAAGCAGCCACAGATTTGAAGCACAAGCATCATATTCCTGAGGTAAATATTCTGATTATATCCAAAGCTATTGCCTATTACTAATCTTAGTTCACAATTATACACTTATTTAAGGAAGATTGAACCTTTTAATAAGATATTTTAAAACTACATTCATACAATTATCCATTACAACTACTGTATAAGATATACCACCCCTGCTGACAACACACACCACAGAGCCTTGAGCAACTGGGGACACAGAGCCAGGGAAGAGTAAATCACACCTTAATCGACCACATTATGATGTGGTCCCCCTGTGTGCAGGTAACTCACCAACTCCTGGAACAGGTGTTCCTGGGGTCACAGGCTTCCTCATCAAGCTCTGCTGAGCAGCTACAGCCGACAGGCTCCTCTCTGGGGGTCCACCTGGAGCAGAATGGGAAGATCGTCCAGGATAGGTGGGCCCCGAGGCGATAGGAGGGCGCGCAGCAGCACCGCTTGCAGGATTCACTACCACAGGGGGGGTCTTTGGGATGACATTGCGCTGGCGCAGCTCTAGCACAGAAAACATCGCAGGTTATTCCACACTGGTGTGAAATGGCAGGAGAGAAGAGGAAATTAGTGCTTTCTTCTTCCAAGTGCCGTGTTACCTTGTCCTGGTTTTGGAGTCATCTGTGGTCCAACTGGAGTAGATTCCAGCTCCTTCACACAAAAAGAAGGTGCAAGAGCACGTTTATATAAAAATATAAAACATCTGTATCAATTAGATTTAGACAAACAGATACAGAGCTAAAATGAAACAACTCACAATTTTTCTCTTGGAATCAGGATCAAATCTCTCCAGGATCATTTTCGCATTCTTGTAGGTTTCAGTTTCCATAACTTCTTCAAGCTGGAGAAAAACAAATATTATTGGATAAATGTTCTTATTGTTTTCCGATGAGAAACAAAAGAAATGATTCCAAAGTCACTAGCTGATCATCTTATGTAATTAATACACATTTTATGAAGCCCAAATTACACATTAGTAACTAACAATGGCCTACCATAACGTAACTACATGTGACTAAGAAAGGGCACCAGAAACTTCACCAAATTGTACATCTTCATTTAACATAAGTACTAAACATTTCTAAATATTTACATATAATATGAAGAATAATTACAATCACTACTTCGATAATGGAGAGTGTGAAAATCCATCAGCCCTAATTATTGAAAGTTATTAGACTTGACAGAGGATGACAAGTAATTTCTCAGATTCATTTCTTTCCTGCAGAAAATGCTATTAATTAAAGTGACATTATCAGAGTAGTTTGCTGGGTTTAACCCGCTGTACCGATAAAATGCTATTTGGATTAGCAAGATTAGCTTAGCACGTAGCTTCCTGCTAAATGCTGTACGAGACTAAACAAAAAACCCATGATACTGCTACACTTCCCACATAGTAAACACAATGAAGTACAAGTCCTCAGTTTTCACCTCTTCAATTTTCATGTCCAGATTACTGGACATGAAAATTACAATGTGTTCTACCAAGATTATAAGTTACATAACATGTTTATATCACTCATCTCACCACAGTGAAAACCACATATTGCTTTTTGAATTTGTACTTTTCCCTAATTTCAGGGAAACCAGGAAGGAAATGTGTAGTGTGTGCATGGAGTCGAAAATATTTTTTTCCCCGTAACGTTTTATTCTGACTACAACTGTTACACTGAATGACATGATGCATCCTCCCAGTAGCTGCAAAATCATAAATGCTTCACCAGTACATGAACATGATCATAAAATGAATGTAACCTTGCTCATCCAAATAGTACTTCATGGTCGTGATTTAAAAAAAAAAAAAAAAAGAGGAATTTTTTAGTACTTTTTGGTTTTCTGTGATAAAAAAAAAAAAAGGAAATTGTTTTTTGTTTGAAATTTTTTGCTTTGATTAGCGAGATTTTAGACTGACAAGTATTACTTACTATTTTCCTTTTTTGTACTTTAAGATCCTCTAATTTTTCATCTGGAGAAGAAAAAAAGGATTTTATAAGAACTATACACCAGTATGGACATAAAAATTAACGTTACATAGTAATTCATAAATCAAGAGCAAAAAGGGATCTTACTGTTCCTTTCCATTCTTCGTGAAAAAATATATATTAACATTTTTCGAAGTAGCCACACTCTAAAAGGGAAAAGAAAATAATGATGATGCCGTCGGTTGTCATTTTCAGGAGAGTGTAGATGTGATCACCGATGTCTTGTGTACTTACAATAAGGGAAAAACTACGAAGGGAAGAGCCAAAATGAGCCGTCCCATTAACTGTTCGGGCAGGTACCAGAAATACACAACTAGACATGTAATCAAGTAGAGAAGAGACGAGTACATAAGCAGTCGCCCGACCCATATCTTCAGCTGCCTTTGATTCTTCTCACTGTATTCTTCAAGAACCTGTATGTCCTGCAGAACAAGTTGAATGAGGGTTAAATCATAACAGAAAGATTCAAGATCAAGATTCAAGAGAAACACGTTCCTAATAAGATTAGAGCTACAAACTATTCTGTCACAAGGATTACTCAAATACCAACATACTTAAAGTACTGAGTAAAGAGCATTTCCTGGGAAACATGCAGCTATTTTTCAGTAACACATTAAAAGTGATCATTACTGTTCAGGACTGGGTGTTAATTTGGTATTTATTTACCAACTTTCAACAAAATCATATAATTATGATATGATGTTTGACATTTTATCAATTAAATCCAATTAAGTAATAATTCAGAACAAAACAACTATTTAACATTTTGTTTTTACATAGGCTATATGCATGTATGAAATTATTTCACCACTGTCTTGTTCTTTCCTTTTTTCACAACTGCACACAAACAACAATGAACATCAGTCTCCTTAGCAAGAGTAATAATGTCAAAGGTAAACATGCAGCATTTAAGATGCTTGAGTATAATCCAGCCACAGATTAATTAGTGGACGCACACCAAGCAGTTGTTTTGGTCAACTTTCAAATCAGATTATCCCTTTTAACAGAGACTTATTTATGTAATTCATTGTCGTTCTGTAATACAAAAACACGCCATCAACTTCTGATTTTTCTTAAAGGAAATGTTACACCATTGCTTTTTAAAGTGCTAAATACCTTGTCCAAAAATAGCTGGCGGACAGAATAGGAGCCACTCTTGGTCACTATGGTTCTACTGTAACATGTGTGTCTGTCACTCTAAGGCCTGGATAACCTGATCTCCCACAGCATTGCATTATATCATGTATATGTTTACGTATCTGTGGCGTAACCATGCAGATGAAAAACAGTGCAGCTACAACTCTTTTCAGAATAAATGACAGAATTGTTGTCAAAGAAACCAACATCAAACCAACATCAGTAGTTATCTCTTTACTCCTTCAAAGCCGCCTGACCCCTCCAGCTTGTGTGTAATGTTTCTTGTTCCATAGACAGACAAGTGCTGAAAATAGTCTAACACTTGCTTAACTGTAGAAGAGCACTAAAGCCTTATTAGTCAGCAAACGAGGAGCTGATTTGACATTCACTGGCACATCTGTTGGCTTATGGATACGAGATACATCCTTATACAACACAGCAGAGCTCTCACTCTATATCAAAGACAGGCTTAAGCACTAGGTACCAATGGTCTCACTGTTCAACAATGGCTAAGAAAACACCCATACCATTGTCTATATTGTGGCATATTACGAGACTAACATACATTAACCCTAGTATATACGGCGACTGCTATATCAACATGTAAATTAAAGGAAGACAGAGTAGGTGGTGTGTTTCTGGATGTGGTGGGAAGATGCCTTAGGTAATTTTTTACTGATAATGCTTCATTTGGTTGCACTCATTGACTGACAACCTCGAGGGATTTGATGTAAAGTTTACCATTTCTTTAAATTTAAACATAGCACAAAATAATAAAGACAGTATTTATTGTTGATTCTTTTAGCCTGAGGCATTTTCCCACCCTGCTATGTTAATAAGCAACACTTGTTTTTCAAAATTAATGTACGCAACTAAAAAAAGGTTTGTTATAAATAACCAATTCTTATTCTTATACACAAGTGTACATCTATACTGTCTCTTGTTACTGAAGACTTTGTCTACCCATCTCTCTAATGACACTGTTTAATGACTTGCTTTATTGTACTCAAGTCCCACTGTGCAGATAGGAACATTGCTTTGTTGTACTCTTTATATTAAACTATACTGCTAAAAAAAAATGCAACAATTTAGAGAATTCATAACAGCATTTTGACATACTGACAAGTGCATGTGGAAACTTTATGTTAAGCGTACCTTATCGATTCCTTCCAAAATCTCTACAGTGGATGGCTTAGCCTGCAAGACAAACATTGTGAAAACAGTCATACTTGACAGTCTCTTTGTGCAAGAGACTTCTGTAAAGGATCTGGAAACTTCCTGTTTCATCTTCCTATTTGAATGGATGTATCATGAGTTAGTTCTTCCGCTATTGGTGACATGTCATATTGGCCTGGTACTGTGATACCAAGAGAAGTAGCAACATTAACATTTGTATTGCGATCGTGTATGTAGATCTAGCAAGCTACTGTTAATTAAAAATGAAAAATCTGTTTGAATACAAACCCTCCACCGTGAAAAAACAGCCCCCATGTTGATGATGAGGGACTTCAGGGTATTACGTTACCAGGAACCTCTTCTGATTTGATCTCACAGATTATCTCTCCACCTGTTGACAGCAGTTACAGACTTGAATACAAACTCAGCAAGTTGTTAAATACATGCAGCTACAACCTATGAACTGAAACACTCCTATTACAAATCCTGCCTTCATGAACATTGTGTGTATGTAAGGAAATATCTAACATTAATAATCACTCCTGTTGTTTGCTCATTTTGATATAATGCTTAAACGAGTGAACTTGAATTACCTTATTTTTTCAAACAATAACTAAGGCAGGGCTGCTGTGGTTATTGGTACCTACGTGTACCTGTTTAAGTTGAGTTACATTCAAGCAGCAACGTACTTTAGATCAAACTACCAAGTATTAAGTGAGGTTAAACAAAATTATCGGTGTCTGCACACAATGTGTCGATAAAATGATCCCGTAGCAGTCTTCTTTGTGTCATCTGTGCCATTTATTCACACGCTTGGTTTAAAACTTTAACGATGACCTGGCTCAACTAGTGTCCCATGCTAACTGAAGTTAGCAAACTTTACTTTGATGTCGCAACGTCGTTTGCTGAAATTGACGTAAAACTAACGGTGCCGTTAACTCACAGGGAAAGTCTGACATGCCACAACTTGCAATAAATATTCCCAACATTAATGAATATCCGAGCAAACTAACAATATTAGCGCTACATTGCTAACTACTGATAGCTAATCGCTAGCTAGTAATGCTAGCACACAACAGTCCATCACAAACAGCAGCCGTTGCTAAAGAAGTTATTTGGCTTTCGTCCCGGATTCGTCGAAAACACTCGCCGGAGGGTAAATGTATAACACTTTACCGACATGAAACAACACCGTGGTATTTACCTGTTCCGAGGTTTCGTGAGGTTTTAACAGCCTGTGGCAGGTCAGCAGCTCTCCTGACTATAAACGGAGGGTGTGTGAGGCAAGATGGGGGAGTGTCCGCTGCACGAACAGCAGGGAAAATGAGCGCTGCGGGGCCTTCACAAAACTCTGACCCGTGTGCAATGTAGCACTTTAATGTTGGTTTTATAATTTCTAAACTAAACCGCAATTAGCCTAATACACGCTCTAAATAAAAGTGTGTTAAAATATAAAATGTTGCACAAAGAAAACATCAATTTCTTCTTCAACTTTTTTCCCTTTGATCTCGCGCCTGACACGTGTCAAATCATCAAGACGCAGTTACCTGTTTATAATATCACCGGTTGCTCGAGGTGCTGCAGCTTTATTGACTCATAGTTATAGCTGAGTAAATAAAAAAAAGTATAATTAACCATGTTAATTAATCTGAAAGTGTTGATTTGATTATTTCCAATAGAAGATAAAGTCCAATTAGATGAAATAAACTTACAAGAATAAGAGATGTTGCTCTATGATACTTGATGGAAGTCTTCAGTTATTGTTTTAATGTATTATTTTTCATGTTGTATTGGTTAGTCTGTGTCTGTAAGCACAGATTGGTCATTAATTTCAAGGATGTCGGGATCCTGTGTTTTCATGTTGAAGAGTCGCAATACACTGAATGTCAAACAGCTCTAATTGTATATGTATGCAAAAAATGTAAGTCACTTTGGGCAAAAGCATCTGCCACATGAATGTAATGTAGCTGATTTGCTTTAAGTTTGAACAACGGAGAATACTATCTTAGGTCTAATTATAAATACAAAAGGTTTGATTTATTAGGTTTGGACACCCAATCAAATCCCTCATCTAATCAAACTAAGCTTTTGTAACAATATGAAATGCAGGCAGAAATTCTTCATGTTGATGTTTTGATTTATTTATGTGTGACACATAAAATTACAAAAATAACCTCATAATATAACAGTGGGGTTCATTAGTGAGTATGTGAACAAAGCACTGGCCTGAGGGCACTCGTAAAAACTAGAGTTGATCACAAACAGCACATTATTTGTGAAGACATAAGAGCAAAAAAATGAATTAAATAACTGAAAAGAAAAAAACTTATTTCGGTTACTTCAAAGAGTTTTATGAAATTACTTGTCTTAATGACAGATAAACTCCAGATCCTGGCTGTTCGAAAAATCCCAGCAGCCATCATATCTATAGGAATTTGATTATTTGGATTTCACTCTTGGGTCACAGGTGCTGTGGGAAAACATGAAATTCCCCCATCAAAAGGCTACAGTAGGACCACCAAGACATACAATTTTGTTTCAAATGAGAACTGAAGAGAAACCATCTCCTTTTTAAGACTCTGTACATCAGATAACAACAACCATGTTGTCTGCATTATTTATCAGTCTAAATTATAATTCTAAATTTACTCTCAGTAGCAGGACTTTTTCAGGAAGGAATTGGAACAGGTCCCATTTCACAAGAAAAAAACAAAAATGTTCCACATGTCTAAGTCTGCTCTGGCGTACAAACAGCATTAGTCCCTCTGTGTTCTGTTAGTTTGTATGGAAACTATGACTTTTATATTTTAAACAGGCTTCTCCCATAAATATTAACCTAACTCTCTATTGGTCTCATTGAAATATCCCAAAATAGTCCATGTGCCTCTATTAGCAGGAAATGAACATTTTCCATCTTAATGGATAACTACACAAAATTTCATACCAATTCATATTCATTCATTTTAATAAAAAAACAAAGATCCCAACCTCATGGGGGCACCATAGGAAAAGTTAAGGAATCAACAAGGTAAGTAGGCTTTGTCCTTTGGGAACCGTAAATAGCTGGACAAAATTACAATCTATTCAGTAGGTGTTGAGATTTTTCAGTCTGGACCAAAGTGGTGGACTCCAACTGACCGACTGACACGTCAACACTGAAGTCAGATGGCTGGTGAAACTATGCTGTTCTGACTGCTGCTGTAAAGGTTTTCTTGTGGTATTGAAATTGGAAGAAGAGGAGAAAAGCTGAAAACAAAATTTAAAAGGCTCGGCTGAACGGGCAGTCGGAGTCAGAGACCTCACTCTCACTGCATCAGCAGGATAAAATCATTGTTCAGGATGAGCAGTGTTGGACAGCACAAAAACAGTGGCCAGTGGTTAAACACAGAAACACCATGATGGCTACATGGCCTTTGAAGGTTGACCATCAACTTTGTGTTTTAGGACCCTTGATGTCTTCTAAATAGATGGTAGGAATGTTTTAGTTATGTCTTTTTCACCAATCCAATCTCTGATTAAGAAAACCATAAAACGTACATTGATAATATTGTGACTATCACATCCTTAGATATTATACCCACCATCTGAACCAAGTATATGCAGAAATCTATTATCGGCATGTGGCCTTGTTTTCATATTCTAGGACTGAAACATTTATTTTCCTTGACATTTAGGCATTAACTACCGATATTTTCATTTGTGGCATTTTAGCTAGTAGTGATTACACCGAGGGTGTTGGTGGTACCAAATGATTGCACTGAAATCAAGGCACTGGAGTTATACAATATGCAATATCCAATTTATTGTCTTTATTTAATCAGGTAATTTCACTGAAATCAAGAACTCTCTTGCAGGAAACTTGAGAAACACAAGACATTGATTGTGCTTCTTCAACATAGGAGCATCGTTGCAGCTCTTTGTAGCTATGCAAGTGAGGATAAAACATACATGAAGTGTCAGACAAAACACAAATACAGAATTTGACGAAAGCCTCAGTGTTGAATGTGCTACTATATGCAATTATAGTAAAATCATACTGCCCAAAACAGATTTCACAAGCTTTATGTTGATATACTTGTTTCTTCTGTTGTAGTCACAGCACCTGCATCTTGCTGCCACTTCCCCTTATATGATTCACCCCTGAAAAAACAAACAAGAAACAAGCTGTAAAACATAGCTTGCAGTGAAGAAAATGTTGATTACTAGGTTAGTTCAGACACACAATAAAAAAACCAAAAAAAAACCCAACTCTGTTTAAATTCACAATTACAGTTCTTGTAGACTTCATATAGCAAACCCACACCTCTGACGTGTAGTTTGAGAAAATGCAAGTCAGCTCTGGCAGTACTTTGGCTGAGCTACAATATACATAACTGTTCATGATCTCAGCAACACCTGGGCATCAAAGTGAGTCCAGCTTGTGGTAAGCTGATGACCTGAAAACAAATAAAGATTTTTATTTATATTTATATACACAATGCATGTCTAATAGGTAAAACACAGTAAAATGTTGCACGTAGGTGACAAAATTGGGTAGCACGAATTGGACAGGCGTTTTTTTTCTCGACTAACAACAGAAATACTAATACCAGTATGAGCGAGTAATTCCAAAATGGAGGTCTGTTACATTTTATTGCTTCCCTGCTTCATGTTTGGATAATGCATTTGCATTTTACCCTTAGGGTCTATTCATGATTGTGTTTGCACAGTATAGGAAGATGGAAGTCTTTGCTGCCAATTGGCTCCAACACAAAGTATAAAGCATATATGAGGAGTTGGGATAGCAACCAGTATTGTTTGACAGTTACCCGATCAATGCTAACTCTACTGCTTTATCAAACTATTATCTTACCTTGTTGCCTGCTTGTTCACTGTGTCTAAAGCAAAAGAGTCTACAGACGCTTTCAAGGCTATTTATACTTCCTGGTTCTACCACTGTTGATGAACAGGGGGGGAACCATGTAGTTGTTTTTGACAAAAGGGTTTTTCCATCAAACTAGTGGTTTCATACATTTTTGTATTTGTGGTTCATTTACTATTAATGAATGCAATTGTTTAAACTGAAAATCCGTGTACTTATTTTTTGTTTTTGTTTAGGCATAAAGAGAGATTCCCCTCCCCTTGGTGGTTTGGTCCCAGTGGTATATAAGGAGTGACTATGAAGTTGGAGTTTGCTGGTGGTTTTGTCCTGTGTTGCTGTACAACTGTTAAAATAAAGTTAAACATTAGCTAAGTTACTCCTAGCATGAGCTGCTTCTCAAGTTTAAGCTAACATGTTAGCACCAGTCGAATGGTTCAGGTGAGCAAAAAACAACGCAGCTTTTGAACACTGCACTGTGAATATATTATACTGAAAACAAAGAAAGTCTTCAAACTATTTTATTCTCTCTCTAATTCTTTCAAATGTTTTACTCAAACTTTTGTATTTTTGCCAAGCTTTAACAGTAGCTTTAGCCACTTCCTGTGACCACAGCATGAGTAGGCCCAGTTTGTTGTGGTTGGCTGAGCCCGACCGTGGGTTTGCCACATTGGCTGAATTTATAGCAGCTGGCGTGTATCACTTTTGTAACAGTTCACTTGTTATGTTGACCTAATGCTCAATATATGTTATTGTTATGAAGTGGTGACTGAAAAAACTAAGACAGCCTTTGCAACTAATGCTAACCAAACTAATGTAGCCTAGCTTGGTTCCTACATTATGACTGCCTGTTTGGAGGCGTCACTGTGAGTTTAAAACAGACTTTTATGGTTACAGTCATGGCTGTGTGGCTATGGCCATGGCTGTAGTCATGGGTGTTGCTGTAATTACGTGAAAGCATCTGCTCTAGCTTCGTCTGAGGCTCTTAATGCTGCTGTAGTTGGCTGTAGCTGTTGTGATTAACAGGGCTGTGACAAAATATTTTTTAATGAACTTAACATTAAGTGAATGTAGAATTAGAAGTGCACATAAATGTAGCCTTATCCACAGCTACAGGAACAAGCTAAACCATAGCTAGAAATGTTGTTTGAAGGCCTAATGCTGCACTGTCAGTCCTTTAACAACACTTTTTTTCTGTTCACTTTCAGGAATCTGTGCTTTCACCTGCACAAACTGAGGAGAGATTCTTCATTTTCTTTCCTGGATTGACTTCTGGATGTTTAGCTAACCCCATGCCCTTGTTTCCTTGCTGTGGGGAAAAAAAGCCTTACTCAAGTGGAGACATCAACGAAGGACAATGTGCCGATGTGGAGCCCAACGCACCCAAGTCTGAAATGGCAGCCTGATGTGAGTACACAAAAATAAACAACAGCTTCTTAGTTTAGGTGTTGCATTCTCTAGACTTCGGATTGGTTCTTAACTAGTCAAAGTTTCCAAAGTCTCCTGCAAACTTGGCAGCAATGTGGTTTTTATGTTTGTAATTTCTTCTACACTATTCTAATATGGTGTGTGAATTCAGATGCTCACATATTTTCTGGATTCTTGTGTGCATGTTGTGTTCATTCAGAGTGACATGACCAATGGTTTGGGTGGAAGTTTTAAGTGTGTTGTGTTGTAAATGCTTCATATTATGTACTTGGATATTGTGTTCAACCCTGCTACATCAAAGGGAAAAGACTTACCAAACTTCTCTATGACTCGACTGTGGAATATGCTGTGCTGAGTGCAATGTGAGTGAAAGCTCTGCTGTGTTTGTGGCATGGATTCATCAAGCTGTTGGCGACTGTCCTTTGAGATTGTGCTCTATGTTGTCATGACTGCATCACATAATTTCCGCATAATTTGCTGGCTGCATATTCATGCTGTGAATCTCATGCTCTACCACCTCCCAAAAATGTTTGATTGATTTCAGATTCTGTGACTGGGGAAGCAATTAAAAACACTGAACTGTTTTGTGTGTGATGACCTTTGCTTTGTTATATGCTACATTATCATGGTAGAAGTACATGTATATCATCAGCAACAATGCTTGGATAAGCTTCTGCATTTTAGCAATGATTAATAATTATTACAGAGCTCTGAGTGTGGCAAAACTATGTACCAGCAGCAACCTAGATTGTTGACACGAGGTTGTTGCTTTCACATTTTTATACTGTTGTATAAATTTGACACTAGCCTCTATGTACCTCAGCAGAAGTGCAGCTTGAGCAGATCAGGGTATGTTTTTTTAGTCTTTAACTGTTCAGTTTTAGTAAACCAATCCACTGCAGCCTCAGATTTCTGTTTTTGGCTGATGGCAGTGGAACTCGGGAACTCGATGTGGTTTTCTGGTGTTGTAGTTTTTCTTCAAACTTCAACGTGTTGTGTACTCTGAGATTATTTTCTGCTTGCCACAGTTGTAAAGCATGGTTTTTGCATGGAGTTACAATAGCTTATGTGTGTCAGGTCATTTTACATTTTTGGCACTGTTTTGTGTAAAAATTGAGATTTTGTGTATGATAATCCCAGAAATACTTTAACCAGTTTGTGTGGTATCAAGTGGTCATGCCACTTTCAAAGTCACTGAGATAATTTTCCCCAGATTTTTGATATGAATATTAATATTGTATCTTCATGATATTGGCCGATTGATGAATTAGCAGGTGTTTTTCAATAAAATGCTTGATGTATTTGAATGCAACATTTAGGAGCTTCATCTGGTTGAATATATGGAAACACGAGGGACCAAATAGTAGAATATACTGAGTTATGGCTGGGAAGCTACCAAGAGTGGTTTTGGTTTGTGACTATCTGTGGTGTGTTGGTCTAAACTGAGTTCACTGTCACTAGCTATAATTAAACAAAAAGTATTGAACTGATTTGCACCAAGTTGGGAGAAAAGTGATTTGGACCAGGGAATAACTCATTAAATTTTGTTATATGTAAAAAGTGTTTTTAGGTGTTTTATCAATTTCTACAGAAGTAATGCATGAATCTTGATGAAAAAAAATCACACATTAATGATGTCGGGATTTAGGAGTTTGCACAGTTTGGTGCAGATCCAGATAATAATCCAGATATGACAGACTTATGAAGGATTGTTTTGGCCTTGGCAGAGGCATGCACTCTGCTCGGTGCCATTCTAGCTGAATATGGTTCCAAAGTATTTAAAACTCTACTTGTGGGGCATCTGGTAGTGATTATGACACGTACCATATTGCTGTAATGCCCCTGGTTTGGGTCTGGCTGTGGACTTATGCTGTGTGTTATACACATCTTTCTCTACATTTCCTGTCTATCTTTACTGTAAACTATCCAGTAGTGGAACAATTTATACAGAGTTAACTGTCCTATAAAGTCAAGTTAATATATATATAGTATGTCCAAAAATCAGCATATCTCTGTTCACATTTATATGATGACTTCTTCCTGCATCAGGGCGATGAAATATCTTGATTTTATGATTATTTGGACATTTAATCTTCTAATTCTGGTGATTTTACACAAACTATCCAGTGCATTTTCACAAAGTCACAGTTTATACCTACAGCATTATAAAACTACACATACACTATGATTGACCACCCTGGACCAGTACTGTGTGTGTGTGTGTGTGTGTGTGTGTGTGTGGTGTGTATGAATAATATTCTCCTTTTTGGTTTTGATAGGTCAACACAGTGTTATTGTCATTGACAATGAATCAAATCTCATCTAACCTTTTTATCTGGCTCCGAGAAGCTGTAAATGGGGCTTCAGTGCATCCATGATCCATCCTCAACCAGTTTTTACTGAAAAGGCTACACTGTGATGCTTACATGATGTTACTATTCAGTGTCTGAATACTGACATCAAATGGTAAAATTTTGTGTTTAGGTAATGAGTTTAACTGACCAAAGAAATTAGCCACTATGAATGCTCCTTAGGTTTACTTTTGTAAGTGAATCAGGATTATTGTGCTCATTTTTACGATGATGCAATAGATATTTTACTTTTTTATTTTTAACTTTATTCATTGTTATATTATTGCAGACTGTCAAAACTGCAATCAATAAATTACAAATGTTGGATTTCTGTACATGTGACATCAATATGCTAACATCTCACAAGACTAATGCTACTATGTGAATGTTAACATGCTAACATTTGCTATTTTACACAAAACACAAAGACCAGTACTGAGGCTGGTGGGAAAGTCATTACTTTAGATGGGTTTTGGCTGCACCACAAAGTACTGGATAGGAAATGTTCCATCCCACATTATAACCCTCCCTTGATGACCCAATAGACATCGTACTGAGTCATATTGTTCAGAAAATATGACCACCTTGAAAATACATAGTGCATGAATGGACAACAATAAAGTTTTTACACTTTTCTCACTGTAAAAACTCACCATTGGAATCCATTTGTAACATCTGGCATGAATTCCAGCTGAACAGTCACTTTTCGTTGTGAAGGGGAGAACAACCTTTTTTCCTTTTCTTTTCTTTTTACAGCTTCCTTTCAAACATGGAAGTGAGTATCTGATACTTAAACTAAAAATATTTGGTTTCAAGTGTCACTGCAAGTGCAATTCTCTGTGGTTTCCGTCTACACCAGTTTGCTTCAAGATTCTCTGTAGCATCATATAAACGACACAACTTTCTGCTTTGCTATTGAACAGGGTTGGGTGACTGTGTGCATGTGTTGTGATCATAAATGTTGCTATGTGACTGGTTTTAGGAAACCTGTGATATGGACTGTTGATTGAAACTAACTTAAAATTAGTTATATTGCAGTTAAACCCCCCAACAGTCAATCTTAAATAGTCAAAATGGCGCAAAGCAATTAGAATAGAATTATATGTGAGTTGTCATCATATTAAATAATGGACACAGTTAATTCATATGATGAAAACTCACTAATGTCATTATTATTATTATTATTATTATTATTACTTTTTCCTCTCTGTATTGTATTTCTGCAGTTGTTAATGTTTTCAACAAGAGGTCAAGTTCATATACTAACAGTGAAGTGGTCACTGAAGAGATGTTCCCCCACGTATCTTGTAGATGCAAAGAAGTTATGAGAGAAATAATAAATAGTCATCTTCTTCATTAACCATGAAAAATTCAATGCTTCACTTCTACAAATTTTGCATTAAAAATGCAAAATAAGAAGTCGTTTGGGAGCCATACTCATTAAAAAATTATGTTGTAATATATTAATAAGGAAAAAATGAGTGCAACTAAAAAAAATATATATATAAGTTTTTTTTTTTTTTGATTGTTTCCATTTGTAAGTGCTTCCTCAAAATACACCCACTGTGAAGTCAACTCCAAAAAAACACATCCATAAATTATTTTTACTTCAGGAGATTTTGATACTTATTGTGTTGACCATTGTGACCATTGTCAGTAATGGAGCAGCAGTTACCAGTGGAGCTGTGTTGTATGAGCTTTTCTCTGAGTCAATTTTGCTTTAAAAAAAAAGAAGGATTTTCTGGGACTTATGTGGAAGTAGAGTGGAAACTGTGAGTAATAAAATGTTGCAGTGTTGTGTTTATTTTTTCACAGAACATACACTTGATTTTTAGAAACTGGCTTGGGAACTGAATGCTTATATATTGGGATCTTCAGTAATATTTTTTTTTTTTTTATTTACTTCGAAAAAAATAAGTAAATTAAAATTTAAAGTTCCTATAATTGACAGATGGCATAGTGGCAGGAAAAAATAGTAAAAACAAATCCATATTTATCTTTTTTTTCATTGGAAAGTAGTTCCTGTTATAATGTGAAACTAATTTAAAATAATAGAAACACTATTATTTACTATACAGGTGACCCAGCCTGTGTTTCAAAAACCAGCCACACGACCAACAATTTATAGTTCCACCTTAACCATATCCACTGCTAAGGACCACTGGAAGA